>CM062809.1:675459103-676709688 GCA_031772625.1 Pinus tabuliformis | reverse complement strand
AAAAAACCAAAAAAATGTAAAAAAAAGAAATAAAAAATAAAAAAACCAAAATTAACTTGTAAAAATGTAAAATTTAAATAAAAAATATCAAAAAGAAAGAGAAAAAAAAAAACCATTTTTTTAAGTTAAAATAAATAAATCAAAACCTCATTCAATTTCCTTTTTAATAATTACCAAAAAAATAAAAATAAAAAAAGGTTGAAAAAACTAAAAAACAAACTTTGGAATAAAAAAAAGGAAAAGAATTTAAAAAATCAAATTTTAAAAATTAAATTCTCTCTCTCTCTCTCCTCTCTCTCTCTCTATCTCTCTGTATATATATATATATATATATATATATATATATAAATATATATATATATATATAAATATATATAAATATATATATATATAATCACCCCACCCTAGTGTCACCCTCTCTCTGCCCCACCCTACCACCACCATCCCTCCCCTTCCTCCTCCCTCCCCATCCAACCCCACCCCACCTCCCCTCCCTTGCTCCCTGCCCATGCCACCACACCCTTTCCCTCACTATCCATCTCTTCACTCCCCCCTCCCCTCCCCACTACACCGTCCCCGCCTACCCAAGCCCCAGGCGAGTGGCCAACAGTGAAAATTTTAAGGATGGAAAATTATCTTGAAGTTTAAAAAGAATGGCTAATCTCACTAGTCCCTAATGTCCAAACTATAAAATGTTTATTGATGTATTTGTAAAATTATTCAAATTTATAATGATTTTATATATACTCTCTATATAATGTTGGCGATTATAAACGTAAAATAATTTTATATTGTAAAACTAAGGAAAATCATTTTTATAAAAAATAGAAATTGGCAAATATTTTTTTGGGAAAATCATGGAAAATTAGCTCACCTGTGAATATTTGCCCCTAAAATCTTTCATGGCGGCCAAAGGGCTGCTAGCTAGGTCGCAAGGTGGGGGCCTGGGAGAGTAGGCGGTGGCTGGGCGCATGGCTCGCTTGGCCCCCCCACTAGCGGCCAAAGGGCCAATCGGCCTGCGGCCCTTGGGCCACTGGCCGGGGTCCCAGGTGGGCGGGGAGCGCAGAGTGGGGAGGGGAGAGGGGGGAAGGAAGGGGTGGGCAGGGAGGAAGGGAGGAGGGGTGAGGTGGGCTGGGGTGGGAAGGGGTGAGGTGGAAGCGCGTGGGCGGGGGAGCAAGGAAGGGAGGGTGGGGTAGGGCGAGAGGGAGGAGGAGACGAAAAGCGAGTGGTGGTGGGGTTGGGTGAGGAGGCAGGCGAGGAGGGGGAGCGAGTGGGGTGAGGTTGGGTGGGGATGGAGAGGGACGGTGAGAGAGGGCGGTGGTGGGCTAGGGCGGAGAGAAGGTGGTGGTAGGGTGGTAGGATTATTTTTTTAAAACTTTTATAATTCAAATTTTTATAATTTTAATTTTTTATTTTCTCAATATTTTTTTAATTTTTAATTTGATAAACTAAATTTTTAAATTTAAATTGTTCTTAAATTTTAATTATTTTTTTTTAATTTAATAATTAATTTTTTAGTTTATTTTTTAATTTTTGTTTTTAATTTTTTTAATATTTTTTTTCTTTAATTTTAATTTTTTTGTTAATGTTTTTTTTTTTTTATGTTATTTTTTGGTTTTTATAATTTTAATTAAAAAAGATAAATCCTAATTTTTTTTTTTTTTCATTTTTTAAATATTCTTTTATTTTATAATTTAAATTTTATTTTTTTCCTAACTTTTTTATTATATTTTATTTTTCCTGGGTAATTATTAATTTTTTTTATGTGAGTATTTTTTTTAACTTAAAAAAATGGTTTTAGATTTTTTTTGGTGTTATTTGTTTTTCCTTAAATTAAATTTTAATATTATATATATATATATATATATATATAATATATATATATATATATATTATATATATATATATATATATATATATAATAATATATATATATATATATATATATATATATAATTTTTTGTATTTGGTTTTTTTTGTGATGTTTTTTATATTTTATTACCAATATGAAAATTACCAACATTTTAAAAAATTATCCACACTTAATACATTAGAGAACTTAAAGTGTAAAACACAAGCCCTCTAAATAAAAATGGTTGATGCTCATCAACACTTTTCAAAATCAAGATGAAAATCACTAACAAAAAAAAAGTTCGCACTTGATACATAAAAAAAATTAAAGTGTCAAAAACAAGCCTTCTAAAAAAATGTGTTGATATTGCATCAACACTTTTCAAGATCAGCATGAAAATCGGTAACATTTAAAAAAAATGTTCATACTTGAGACATAAAAAAATTAAAGTTCCAAAAATATGCTCCAAAAAAAAAGGTGGATTCTGAATCATCATTTTTCGAAATCGAGTGATTTTTTGCTACCTCAAAAAAATGGGTACTAAGTAATTTTCTTGTTTGATGAGTAACTATGTGACTTACATTTATCTTATTGTTTCACAATAAATCACCTTATCATAATCTAATTTTGATATACCACTCAAGATGGAATCCATGGTTTATGTATTCTTCCTTCAATCCACTACAGATTGCCAATAATCGTAGCCAAGGGTCATTAGATAATGCCTCGTTCTTTCCTTATAGATTGCATAATTTGATCCATTCAATAATGGAGCTCTATTTGTGTAAAATCCATCCTTACTAACCATGGTCCTTTTGAGATCTTCCTTCCAATGGTTGGATTGCTTCTAAATGAACTTGCTTTGATAACAATTTTTCGAACTATGATTGCATTGAAGGCGAGTGTAAATAAATGGTCAAATTTAGTAATACAAAACACTTTAGACTATATAAACATCAATCACATAAGAAACACATGCGAAAACCAAATGTATGTGGAATCCCTTAAAGAAAGAAAAATAAGAAAACTTATTTATTTGAATATTTTTTATAAGCACCAATCAGAAGGGGATATTCATCCCCTGATATATATGAACCAACCTAAAGAAGACACCTAAACTCTAATTTATAGACACCAACCTGAAGAAGAACCATATCCCTCGATTTGTAGGCACCAACTTGAGGGAGACAGGTATCCCATAACTTATAGGGACAAACCTAAACGAGACACTTATCCCATAATTTTATAAAGATTTAATGTTTCGTTCTACTTTGTTCATTACTCGTACACATCTCTCTACTTTGTACTTCACAATTCTGCACATAGTAATAACTTTGATCCTCTCAACTTTGCACAATGCTCTCTACTCATGTATTACAACTTTTCTGTTGCACTTTGGTCATCATAGGACTAATCTGTTGTATAGATTAAACATTGATCCTATCACATGCTGCAACACTTATTTACACTTCAACACTTAGCCTCATTATGCTCACCTCAAATATCATTTCTTACTTATCCATCGATAATACTCATCATTATCATCTCAGACAATATTGTTTCATATTTTAGAAAATATTACAGGCTTAACCATTTTTTGTATACTACAAACTTCATTACACACTTCGAGATTGTTTGGAAATATTTCTATCTCCATCAGAGTTCATTCTCAGCTCAACAATAATCAAAATATGTGAGTTTTCTTTTCTAAGTTCAATTTTCTTATTATCTTACTATACCAATCCACACTTCACACCATATCACACCATTATTGATTAAATTATTTATATACAATTACCTAGATCTGAGCTGAAAACGCGTAGAATTCTGATCTGAGTGGATGATGTGCCTTGGATCCCCTTTCAACGCTAATATCATGGATGAATGAAAAATATCAACAAGAAGCACTAATTCATGTGGAATTTATAATGCCCAGTTTACACATTGGTTCCCTAACTAATTTGAGATATGGGGGTTTCATAGAACAAAGGTTGTCAAAACTATTACAGTTGGAGGAATATGGCGCAATGGTGGGGTTCCATCAAAATTTCCAAAACGCACATGAAACTTTTTGGCATGATAAGTGCATAAAGTAAAAGAATTTTCAACCAAGTTATTTGGTCTTGCTCTATGATAGTAAATTCCTTAATCATCCAAGGAAATTTCACACGAAATTTCAGATGCATTGGCTAGCTCCTTATACAATGTAGTATATAATAGAGGTATAAACACTCCAATTATAAAAAATCAATGGGGAAACCATCGAACAGTTCATTAATGGAAGACAAATAAAAATCCCTTGGAGAATTCAACACATTTTGTATTAAGGGGATCCATATTGAAGAGAGAAAAAATGTAGTGGGAGCATTTTTAAGAAATCGTGCATAAGAACAAAGGCAGGAAAACATCATATGCATGCGTTGAGGTGACAGATTAGTGCTTGACATGAATGAAATTGGGAGAAGGAAGTAGACAACGTATAGGGAAAAATCATGACAGGCCACATCAAAAGGTCACCATAGCCATGGCGGGATTGAAAAACCATTGCACTTATGGTTGCATGACCAAACTATAATGGCACATATTGGTTTATAATAGTAAATATGACAAGAGAAGTTGTAGATAGGACATCTGCAGGTGTAAGTAGGAACAATATGGATATACGTAATACAAGAATTAAACTTGGCAACTACGATAGAGTTCACAGTATGCTGCACAAGGACAAGAAGTTGAAAAATTTTAGCACAAGGTTAAATGAATTCATTGTGTCAATAAGGAGAGGTAATGATTCCAAGTTTTGAATGTGAGGAAATGTTGAAAAGATGAGGAAGCGATCTAGGTGGATCCTCAACTACAATTGAGTCTAGTCATATTAGTTATGTCTAGTAATGTTTTGAGACTGGGATGGTCATGAATAGCGATAGATCCCAACATGCTAAAAATTTCAAAGTTCTCAGATGCAGTTGAAACTATGGTCATTACGTAGATCTCATCATTCTAAATTCAATGCAATTCGAATGGGTGAAAAAGGACATCGTATGAACAAGTTATGAGCAGTCAAAGTTTTTGGGACAAACTCCAAAAAGAGGTCAAAAGTCAAATTTGCAGTCAGCGGTCAACTCATGGTTCCGTTTGTCAACAACCAAGCTCATGGTTCCGACTGATACATGGCGCGTTCTGGCTTCGTGAAGTTGCGGTCAGTGATCAACTCATGGTTCTGTTGGTCAAAAACCGAGCTCATGGTTCCGACTGATACGTGGTGCATTTAGGTTTCACAAAGTACTCATGGTTTCATTGGTCAACAACCAAGCTCATGGTTCTGACTGATACATGGTGCGTTTAGGTTTCGCAAAGTGTCTAATTTTGGTTAGTCAAATTTTCGTGGTTTATGATTGGTTGGTTGATATTTGAATTTGCAGTCAGTAGTCAACTCATGGTTCTATTCGTCAACAACCAAGCTCATGGTTCTGACTCATACATAGCGCGTTCTAGTTTTGCGAAGTTGTGGTCATCGATCAACTCATGGTTCCGTTGGTCAACAACCAAGCTCATGGTTCCGACTGATACATGGTGCGTTTAGGTTTCGCAAAGTAATCATTGTTCCGTTGGTCAACAACCAAGCTCATGGTTCCGACTGATACATGGTGCATTTAGGTTTCGCAAATGAGAGACAACCAAGCTCATGGTTCCGACTGATCATGGTTACGTTCGTCAACAACCAGGCTCATGGTTCCGACTGATACATGGCGCGTTCTAGTTTCGCAAAGTTGCGGTTAGCGATCAACTCATGGTTCCGTTGGTCAGCACCCAAGCTCATGGTTCTGACTGATACATGGTGCATTTAGGTTTTGCAAAGTACTCATGGTTCCATTGGTCAACAACGAAGCTCATGGTTCTGACTGATACATGGTGCGTTTAGGTTTCGCAAATGAGAGACAACCAAGCTCATGGTTCTGACTGATACATGGTGTGTTTAGGTTTTGCAAAGTGTCTCATTTTGGTTGGTCAAATTTTCGTGGTTTATGATTGGTTGGTTGATATTTGAATTTGCAGTCAGCGGTCAACTCATGGTTCCGTTTGTCAACAACCAAGCTCATGGTTCTGACTGATACATGGCGCGTTCTGGTTTTGCGAAGTTGTGGTCAACGATCAACTCATGGTTCCGTTGGTCAACAACCAAGCCCATGGTTCCGACTGATACATGGTGCGTGTAGGTTTCAAAGTACTCATGGTTCCGTTGGCAACAACCAAGCTCATGGTTCTGAGTGATACATGGTGCGTTTAGGTTTCGCAAAGTGTCTCATTTTGGTTGGTCAAATTTTCGTGGTTTATGATTGGTTGGTCGATATTTGAATTTGACAAATAATGAAGTGCCACGTGGGCCAATGGATGGTTGCCACGTGGCCTCCTTATGGCAAGTTAAGATTTATCATGGGCCGACAATCCTTTGGGAGGTTCGAACTGCATACCTATCTAACAACACCACAACACTCCACCATTGCACTATTAGCTTGTTACATAAATGTATATGGTGACCCATTCTATTTAACATTGAATATAGCACATAAGGGAGAGAGGGGAAGGGCGGAAGCCTCAGCCCTTGGTCATCGTATGTTGCATAGGACCTCGTCATAGGAGTGGTAGCAGAAAGGATGGGGTGGTAGCTGACGCCCCACGTTCCATTACACCCACAGGACCACAGTGGAAGTCTTAGCAGAGAGGGGTGAAGTTCCAACCCTAGCCCCCGGTCATGACATGTGACATATAACCATGGCATAAGTTGGGAGGAGCTACCGTAGAGAGGCAGAGTTTTATCCATAGCCCTTGGTGTTATGGGCACCACAAAACCATAGGTGGAGCCAGGCAGAGGGTGTGGGTTGTTAGCCCCGACCCTTGGTTACCGATGCCCATGTGACCTAATCCTTGGAGGATAAAAGGCTTATCTAGCAAGGGCTATAGGACCATAGTGGAAGGCTCGACAAAGAGGGGCGAAGTTCCAGCCCCAGCACCTGGTCGCGACATGTGACATATAACCATGGCATAAGAGGCGGAGTTTTAACCCAAGCCCTTGGTGCTATGGGCCCAAAAAACCATAGGTGAAGCCAGGAGGAGGGTGCGGGTAGTTAGCCATGATCCTTGGTTACTGGTGCCCATGTGACCTAATTCTCGGAGGAGATCAGGCTTATCCAGCAAGGGTGTGGTGCAAAATTTTGGTTAGCGAAATGACCTCCGGGGATTTGAACCGGGAACCTCTCAACACATAATCTTGATTTCTACCATTGCGTTATCGATCCATTGTTCATTACTCATCCGTCGTCGCATTATTTATAGTGAAAAGTTTTTGGTAAGGCTAATAAAAATAGTAGAGCCCGCCATGGTTGGCGGCTTTACCATAGTTATCTGCTATGCCAACGATATCCAACCTCCTGCTAAATTCAAGGATAATAGATATTTATGGATTGGGTGTTAACTTGGTGGTGGATATGAAATATTGGGTAAGGTTTTATGTTCCATAGTTATCAATGCTTATAACGCTATTTTCCTTATCACATTCCGTAAGGGTCACATTGAGCATGCGCCAAAGTTCTGGGACAGAACTACAGGCCATAAACTCAGATACGTTGTATTATGGTTATGTGGTTGGGTGGCGGGTCCATTGACCCAGCCACCAATTCTTGCTTTTATCATAACGTATCAATAACCTGCAACCAAAAAAAGTTGAATGCGGATCAAACCCCAACCAAGGTCTTTATAAGAACAATTCTCAACCAAAGACACAGAGCAAGTTGTGTTGTAAGGTTTGCACAGTCAAACCCATCTATGTTTTGAGCAGAGATTATTTTTAACTTTCTGAAGTAATACGAAAGCCTTTTTGATCATTTCAAAAGCCTAGATAGGGGTTTTAAGGCATTCCAGATGCAAGGGAAGAGTTAGTTTATTCATTGGAGCAACTATTTTTTCAGTATGATCAGGAGGAAGACAACAATAACACTTTTGTTTTGAAGCAGTTATATTATTGCTTTTTGATCTCGAATTTGAGTATGAAGACCTTTGTTACATAGTCCTTTTTGTTTTGGTTCATTGCCTCTTTGTAAAATTGAGTCAGATTATGAGTGAGAGTTCTATGTAGGAGGAGGTTTCTTGAAGGGAAGCATTTCCACTCGATCATCATCCTGACTCTAAAAAACGAAGATTTTTTATGTACTCACTTTGAAGCCGAGATCAATAAAGCAGCCTAGCCTTTGGAGCAATGCCCAGAGATGTAGCCCAAGAGAGTTGAACTCCTTTAACAATTGGTTGTGCCTTTTCCTTTATGTCACTTTTGAATTTTGAATGTTTTGTTTCATCTTCAAGTTCATTTAAATTTAATTATTCATATTTTAATAAGTTATGAATTAAAGACATAAAGTTTAAAGCTTGCAAAGTGTTAGAGGACAATCAACCCCTATTTTCAGATCAATTAGTATTTTAGCGGGTTCCAACCAAATTGCAATTATGGATAGAAGCATGAATAAAATTTGGTTGCAAGAGTTGGAAGAATTCAATCAGCAATATCCATAGGAGAATGATGAATTGTGACGCATGGTGCAAGTATTACAAGAATATAAACAAAGATTGCAAGCAAGGATCCAAGCCATGGAGGGCATTTGAAAGACGAGAACTCTCTTAGATCAAACTCCATCTGTTATTGGAGAAAATAGAGTGTATCCACTTCATTAGCATTCAGATGAAGAAATATCATATCCAATTGCTACTCCAAAAGAGTAGTCAATGGAAGAAGCGATTGGTACTTTTTCCTCACCTTCTAAGGAACTTTCTTATGTACCAATATCTTAGGAAATTGATTCAGAAAAAGGGAAGGAAGAGGATTCAAGAGATAATGAGATTGGAGTTTTCAAAAAACATACCAAAGGAATTAGTATGAATTTGATGAACATAATGGGATATCAGCAAGGTCAAGGCCTCAGTAAGCATGGCCAAGGTAGACTCCATCCAATATTAGTTCACGAAATACCCAAATATGAAGGATTGGTATTTGATCAATCAACATGTGACTATTGTGAAAAGAAAGGTCACATAGAAAATCGATGTTTGTCATTACATCATGAGAAACTGTTGGGTCCCTATAATACTAGTGATTACCCCATTACTATTGTAGTTATACCCCTTATTTATATTTTTGTGCCCCTATTACCCCCATATTGTTATTTTTGTGCCCCATAGAATCCCTCTATTGTTATTTTTGTGGCTTTATATTATTATTGTTAGGTCGGCTGGATTATATTGTGACTCCTTAGACTCCTATATATAGAAAGGAGGTTTTGTCATTTGTATCATCCAAGAATTGTTCATTTATGTAATGTAAAGGAGGTTTCCCCCTCGAAGAGGCTGAATTCTAAGGCGTTGATCTATCTTTTCTATCTTTTCTTGAGCTGGTTTCATAACATTTGGTATCAGAGCTTTGGAATTCTAGGGTTTCGCTGCTCCAAACAGGTCATCGTGGCATTTTCGCTATAACTTTGTTTCTGTGACGTTTCAGAAGTCGCAAAAAAAACCCATTTTAGAAGAATTGGCGCTGAACCTTGGGTCCGAATTTCAGAGCTTTTTGTGCGATATTTGCGGAGATATGATCTGAGGAATTTGACCTTTTTGCAGACTCCTAAATTACATTCAAAATAGGTGATCTGGGGAAAATTGTCATAACTCTCTCTCTGAGGATCGGATTGAAATTTCGTAAAAAGGTACAGAAAGAGGACGGACTGTAGTTTCTTGTGTGTGTGTTTTAGGTTCAAAGGTTGAAACAGTGACTCGTGGCACGTCGTACAAGTTCGCTCTACTGAACCAGGCTAATAGCAAGTCACTGTGGGAGATTTCACATAACTCTTCCTTGGAGAATCCAATTTGGCTCAGACTTGTGGCATTGGAAAGAGGACGCAGAAGGCTACTACAGGTAGCAATTTCAGAACTGGATGATCTGAAATTACAGAGATACATAAGATTCAATATCAGGCTTCTATAAAGTGAAAAAAGGTGTGTAGTTTTTTTTTAAATTTTTGTGTAAGCTTGGTTTAACGGAATTCAAAGGGCATAGTAAAGCATTATTATCGGTAACTGATGCCCCGAGGAAAGAAAATGCAAACACCTAGTAAGGAACCTGAAGGCTCTAGCATGACCCATGAAGAAGAGGAAGAAATGCTACCTGATATATCAAAATTACAAGAACAAGTGCAACAAATGTCACGCTCACAAAAGCTAACAGAAGCTAAGATAAGTGGCGTGGAATCTAAGATAAATGGCGTGGAATCTAAGATAAAGGGCATGGAAGCTAAGATGGATGATTCGAAGATAGACTTGAAGAGAGACATGGCAGATTTGAAGATAGATATGAAGACAGACATGGAAGAATTGAAGAAGTTGCTACAAGAAAGGGTCAGTAATGGTGAAAAGGTAGTAAAGGAAACTCATGATGAAAACAAAAGAAATGTTAATCATGATACCATAGATGCTAATGTTGGATCGAAGAATCACCATATTCCAAAAATCGATATGAGGAAGTTTGATGGCAAGGATCCCGCTACATGGATATTACAGATGGAGCAATTCTTCGATCTCAATAATGTGCAAAATGCACAAAAGGTACGTATGGCAACTGTATATTTGGAACCAAATCAGTTTGTATGGTATCAATGGCTTTGCTCTCGTAAACAATTTATCACTTGGGCAATTTTTACGGAAGAATTGATAGCACATTATGAAGATACAAAAAGCAACACTTTTTTTAGCCAATTGATAAGTCTCAAACAAAAGGGTTCAGTAATGGAGCACATTGAGGAGTTCCAAAAATTGAACATAAGGGTAAAAGATATTCCAGAGGAGCATAGGATTGATGTGTTCATAGGGTCTTTAAAGGATAATATCCAACATGATGTTCGCCTTTGGGAACCGGATTCATTAGAGAAGGCATTCAGGTTAGCAAGAAAAATGGAAAGCAAAATTATGGCAACCAGGAAGCATACCACTCACAACTATAAAGACGGAAGTGTTGTTGCCCCTAGTCTTCCACAACCTATAAGGTTGACACCACAACAATTGGAAGAAAAAAGAGCAAAAGGGCTTTGTTACAGTTGTGATAGCAAATACACTAAAGGTCATAAGTGTGCTGAGAAGAAATTATTCTACATAGATTGTGAAGAGGAAGAAGAAAAGGAGCAAGAAAGGTCAAAAGAAGAAGATATACTCCAGGAACAAAGCCTAGATGAAGAAAAATAAATCCGACCATATCTTGTAATGCATTGGCGGGAATTACCACTCCTCAAACCATCAAGATAGAAGGACAAATCAAGAAGAAAAAGGTAATAGTGTTGATTGATTCAGGAAGCACCCACAATTTTATTAATTGTAGGGTAGCAAAAGAATTGAATTGCTTCCTATATCCAGCACCAGAGTGTCAAGTGATGATTGCAAATGGAGGAACAATAAATTGCTCTGGAAAGTGCCATAATATCAAGCTATCCATGGGAGAATATGTATTGACTAGCCCAATGCTTTCCATTCCAATGGGAGGTGCGGATGTTGTACTAGGAGTCCAATGGCTACAATCCTTGGGTACAATAGCTTTTAATTTTCAAGAACTTTTCATCAAATTTTCTGTGGAAGGAAAGGAAGTTGAATTAAGGGGTATTGCAGGGAAACCAGGAAAGATAATCAGCTCTCATGGTATGACAAAGCTTCTAAAAAAGGAGCAAAGAGGTGTAATTGCACAATTATGCTCGCTAGATGTTTCCACATTGGAATCATCTATTTCTCCAGATCTCCAAAAAGTCTTGGACAATCATTCCAAGGTATTTGAGACTCCCAAGGGTCTCCCACCTATGCGTGATCATGATCATGCTATTCATCTGATTCCAGGAAGTGTTCCTCCAAACATCAGGCCGTACAGATATCCCTATGTCCAAAAAAGTGAAATTGAACGTATGGTTGCAGAAATGCTAGAGGCTGGTATAATTCAACCGAGTCAAAGTTCTTTCTCAGCTCCAGTAGTATTGGTGCACAAGAAGGATGGATCATGGCGCATGTGTCCAGATTATAGGGAGCTCAACAAGCTCACTATTAAAGATAAGTTCCCCATTCCTGTTATTGATGAATTACTAGATGAATTGCATGGATCAATTTACTTCACCAAGTTGGATCTTCGTTCGGGATATCATCAAATCAGAATGAAGATTGAAGACATTCCAAAAACGGCATTTAGAACTCATGAGGGTCATTATGAATTTTTGGTCATGCCTTTTGGCCTTACCAATGCACCTTCAACATTTCAAGGTTTGATGAATTCAATTTTCAAACCATTCCTTAGAAAATTTGTGTTAGTATTTTTTGATGATATACTAATCTACAGCAAGTCTTGGAAGGATCATGTTGAACATGTTGACAGGGTGCTACAACTATTGGAGGAGAAACAATTATATGCAAAAAGATCAAATGTTTCTTTGGAGTCCAGGAGGTGGAATATTTGGGTCATATTGTATCTCATGAAGGAGTTAAGGTAGACCCTAGCAAAATTAAAGCCATTAAGGAATGGAAAATCCCCACATCCATAAAGCATTTGCGAGGATTTCTTGGGTTGACAGGGTATTATCGCAAGTTTGTTAAGAATTATGGGAGAATAGCAGCACCTCTAACAACATTATTGAAGAAAGATTCATTTTCATGGACTCCGGAAGCAACAAAGGCCTTTGAACATCTTAAAGAGGCAATGTGCCAAGCACCGGTCTTAGCTACACCGGACTTCACAAAAACCTTTATTGTGGAATGTGATGCTTCAGGAAATGGAATTGGTGCTGTTCTAATGCAAGATGAAAGACCCATTGCTTTTGAAAGTCGTCCAATCAAGGGAAAGTTTTTAAGCAAAGCTATTTATGAGAAGGAAATGTTGGCAATACTCCATGCACTTAAGAAATGGCGACCTTACCTAATGGGAAGACACTTCAAGGTAAAAACGGATCATGATAGCCTTAAATACTTTTTAGAACAAAGATTATCCTCTGAAGAGCAACAAAAGTGGGTCACAAAGATGTTGGGTTATGACTTTGAAATCATCTACAAAAAAGGGAAGCAAAATGTGGTGGCAGATGCACTCTCAAGAAAGGATGAGGATGTGGAAGCATTGTTGTGTGCCATTTCTATTATCCAACCAGATTGGATAAACGAAGCAAGGGAGGAATGGAAGAATGACGAAGAAGTGTGGGCACTTATTCGAAAGCTACAACAAGATTCCAGTACTTCTGATACATTTAGCTAGAAAAATGATTCATTATGGTACAAAGATCGCTTATACCTCTGTAAGAATTCCCAGCTAAAACAAAAGATTCTTATGGAATTGCACACTTCTCCCTTAGGAGGGCACTCAGGATTTTTAAAAACTTACCACAGGGTTAAGAAGGAATTTTTTTGGGATGGCCTTAAATCAGATATTCAAAAGTTTGTGGCGGAATGTTTGGTTTGCCAGCAAAATAAAGTTGAAACAATTAAGACACCGGGTCTATTACAACCTTTATCCATTCCAAGCCAACGTTGGGAGGAGGTTTCAATGGATTTTATCACAGGTTTACCCAAGTCTGAGGGAAAGAGTGTCATCATGGTGGTAGTTGACAGACTTACCAAGTATGCACACTTTTGTGCATTATCACATCCATTTAAAGCCAGTACAGTTTCTACTGCATTTATGGAAACAGTTCAAAAGCTACATGGAAACCCAAAGATTATTGTAAGTGACAGAGATCCCATTTTCACTGGAAATTTTTGGACAGAATTATTTTCTTCTCTTGGTACTCAGTTAGCTCATAGCTCATCTTATCATCCTCAATCTGATGGGCAAACTGAGATAGTAAACAAATGTTTGGAAGGATATCTTCGTTGCTTTGTATCTGATAAACAGACACAATGGGTCAAATGGTTGCCTCTGGCTGAATGGTGGTATAACACTTCCTTCCATACAACAACAAAAATGACCCCATTTATGGCACTTTATGGGTATCAACCACCATCCATCACATCATATTTAAGAGAAAATTCTAAGGTTCAGGCAGTGGAACATCACATCGAACATCAACAACAAGTCCTCCAACTCTTAAAGGATAACCTCGTGTTGGCACAAAATAGAATGAAACAACAGGCAGATCAACATCGTAGTGAAAGAAGTTTTGATGTAGGTGATTGGGTATTCCTACGGCTACAACCATATAAGCAAATGTCCCTAAAGCAAGCTAAGAAGGATAATAAATTATCACCAAAGTATTATGGTCCGTACAAGGTGTTGCAAAAGATTGGTACTATGGCATACAAATTGGAGCTTCCTGCAGCTTCTCGATTGCACCCAGTCTTCCATGTTTCATGTTTAAAGAAGGTTATAGGTGACAAGCTCCCAATTCAAACAATATTGCCAGAACTTGATGAGGAAGGAAAAATTATATTGGAACCGGAAGCAGTCACAGAAACAAGAACTCGACAGCTACGAAATCGATCAATTTCAGAGTATCTTATCAAGTGGAAGAACTTATCCGCTGAAGATTCCACATGGGAGGATGAGAATTTTATGCAGAAGTATCCAGAACTACTCAAGCGTTGAGGACAACACTTTTTTGAAGGAGAGGGGCATGTTGGGTCCCTATAATACTAGTGATTACCCCATTACTATTGTAGTTATACCCCTTATTTATATTGTTGTGCCCCTATTACCCCCATATTGTTATTTCTGTGCCCCATAGAATCCCTCTATTGTTATTTTTGTGGCTTTATATTATTATTGTTAGGTCGGCTGGATTATATTGTGACTCCTTAGACTCCTATATATAGAAAGGAGGTTTTGTCATTTGTATCATCCAAGAATTGTTCATTTATGTAATGTAAAGGAGGTTGCCCCCTCGAAGAGGCTGAATTCTAAGGCGTTGATCTATCTTTTCTATCTTTTCTTGAGCTGGTTTCATAACAGAAAATGTTGAAAAATATAGAGGATCGTAAAGGTAAGAAGATGAGTCATTCTAGCAGTGATTCAAAAGGTAAGTCACTTAATCAAAATTTCATTACGGAGATTATTAAAAATACATATCGATGTACTTTCTGTGGTAGTAGTTTCCATTGTGTAGACGAATGCTGGAAGAAGAAGGTTTACAATAAAATGGTACATTCTACAAGGAGTAGTGTGTGGAAAGATTACACAACACTACAAATAAAGAAAATTCTGGGAAAGACTTTGATATAGTCAAGGAAAGACTTAGCACAGTCAAAACAGAGATCAGAGAGATCGAGCAAGAATATGACCATCATAGACTCAGGAGGGAGAGTTTGTTCATAGTTTAAGCTGAGTAGAAATTCAAAGATTAGACGTCCAATGCTACCATGTGAATCGACGGTGGCACAATCAAGATGAGGGGAAGTAAAGGAAACTAGTAAGGAATAATTTAAGTCTCCAAAAAATTACTTACTTGGAACTAGACAGATTTCATTCCTTATGTTTAACTGTCAATTGTGTGTTTATGATTTTTCATAACATTGGTAAGAATAATTGAGTATATAATAGGGTCTAGAATGTTTATGTACTGATGATTGATGTAGTAAATTCATTATAATAATAAACATTTGGTGGACCAAAAGTCTTTTAATAGGTAGGTATGATCCAAGTGGATCTTGTATTGCAATTGAGTCTAGTCATATTGGTTATGTCTAGTAATGTTCTGATACCTAGATGATCATGGATAGAAGTAGATCCCAACATGCTAGAAAATTCAAATTTCTCAAATTCAATTAAACCAGGGCTCATTACGTAGATCTCGTCATTATGAATTCAACGCGATTTGAATGGGTGAAAAAAGACATCGTATGGACAAGTTATGAGCCATCTAAGTTTTTGGGACAAACTCCAAAATTAAGTCAAAAGTAAAAGTTTGTGGTCAAAGATCAACTCATGGTTCCACTGCTCAACAACCAAGCTCATGGTTCTGGCTCAGACATGACGCATTCAGGTTTTGCCAAGTATCTCATTTTGGTTGGTCAAATTTTTGTGGTTTATGATTGGTTGGTTGATATTTGAATTTGACAAATAATGGAGTGCCACGTGGCCTCCTCGTGGCATGTTAAAATTTGCTATGGGTCGACAGGGCCTCCAAGAGGTTTGAACCATGGACCGACATATCAACATCACAACACTCCACAATTGTGCCATTAGCTTGCTGCTTAAACATAAATAGTGATCCATTCTATTTAATGTTGAATATGGTGCATATGGGAGAGAGGGGTCACGTACAAGCCTCATCCCTTGGTCATTGTATGTTGAATAGGACCTCAGTGTATGAGTGGTAGTGGAAATGAAAGGGAAATAGCCTAGGCTCCAAGTTCCATTGCACCCACGAGACCACAATGGAAGGCTCGACAAAGAGGGGTGAAGTTCCAGCCCTAGCTCCTGGTCATGACATGTGCCATATAACCATGGCCCAAGTTGGGAGGAGCTACCAAGGAAACGCATAGTTTTAGTCCTATCCCGTGGTGCTATAGGCACCACAAAACCACAGGTGGAGGGTGCCGGAAGTTAGCCCCAACCCTTGGTTACCGTGCCCATGTGACCAAATCCTCGGAGGAGATAAGGTTTATCTGGCAAGGATGTGGTGTAAAAATTTGATTAGCGAAATAACCTCCAAAGGAATCGAACCAACAACCTCTCTACACATAATCTTGACTTCTACCATTGCACTATGGATGCATTGCTAGTTATCCATACCCCGCTGCATTATTTTATGGTGAACTGTTTGTGGTAAGGTTAATAAAAATAGCAGACTCTTCCATGGTTGGCAGCTCCACCATAGTTGTTTGCTATGCCAATTATATCCAACCTCCCACCAAACTCAACAATAGCAAATTTTTATGAATTATGTGTTAACATGGTGGTCGAAACGAAATATTGGGATAAGGTTTTATGTGCCAAAGCTATCAACATTTATAATGCCATTCACCTTATCACATGAGATAAGGGTCACATTGACTATGCACCAAAGTTCTCAGAAAGAACTTCAATCCATACACTCAGATACATTGTGTTATGGTTATGTGGTTTAGGTGGCAGGTCCATTGACCCCACTACCAATTCTTGTTTTGGCCATAATGTATGAACAATCCACAACAAAACAACATTGAATATGGATCAAACCCCAACTAGGGTCTTTATAAGAACAACGCTCAACCAATGAGACAGAGTAGGTCATGTTGTAAAGTTTCCATAGTCAAACCCATGTATGTTTTGAACAAAGATTGGTTTTGACTTTCCGAAGTCATACGAAAGCCTTTTTGAGAAATTCAAAAGCCTAGATAAGGGTTTGAAGGATTTTTGAATGCAAGGGAAGAGACAATTTCTTAATTAGAGAATCTATTTTGTTAGTATTATCTGACGGAAGACTACCATAATAATTTTGTTTTGATACAACTATACTATTTCCTTTTTATCTCAAATTTGTGTACGAGGACCTTTGTTACATAGTCCTCTTTGTTTTGGCACAACCGCCTCTTTGTAAAATTGAGTGAGATTACGAGTGAGATTTCTCTGTAGGAGGAATTTTCTTGAAGGGAAACATTGCCACTCCATCATTAGCTTAACTCTAAAAGATGAATAATTTTTATGTACTCACTTTGTAGCCAAGATTATTAAAGAGGCCTAACCTTTGAAGTAGGGCCCGAATATGTAGCCCATGAGGGGTGAACTCCATTAACAACTGGTTGTGTCTTTTCCTTTATGTCATTTTTTAGTTTTGAATGTTTTGTTCCATATTTAAGTTCACTTAAATTTAATTCTTCATATTTGAATAAGTTATGAACTAAAGACACAAAGTTTAAAGCTTGTAAAGTGTTAGAGGATGATCAACCCCTATTTTTAGATCAAGAAGTACCCATTAGGAGAGAAATATTTGAGGAGAAGGCTAGAATTTTGATGTCATGAGTACTGGATAACATTGCTCGGTTTATGAAAAATCTATTCAACACATTTGTTCTAGATAATTTAGCACAATGAATGTCTGCAAAGGCATATATACCATTGAGGAAGCCCAATGTAGCAGTAGTTTAAGGACTTGATGGCAATATTTCCCCTGACCTAGAGTGGAGGATCGCTATCAATATGCGACATGAACAAGGGGATAATTACAAGGACTACACTATTTAGAAGGAGATAGCCCTGCATGCTCTAAGAGGTGGCATGCATATCTTTATTAAAATGATAGGTGCAAAATATGCTAATTGCAGCCTCAAAAGAAAGTACCACATGAAAGGAAAATAGAAAAATGTGAGTAAGGGCACCAAATTTTGAATCCATTAAAAAATATAGGGTAGTAAACTCAATGTGGTGGAAAAAGTAACATGGAATAATAGAACTATTGAGTGAATCAAAACGAGCCACAGGTGAGTGTTGGAGGCTTTCGGAGCAACAATTTTGAGGAATGATTTTAAGGATTTTGTGTGGAGTGGCATGGCCATGCAAAAGGATATGACATGGAATATTGAGTAAGGAGAAGCATAGAGATTGCAAAACAAAACGAAATACCTTGAACTACTTTTTAGGTTTTTACCCATAGTATTAGGAATTTTCGATTGTAAAAGTAGGTTGTTTGTTGGTGTTATGCCCCAATGTAAACTTATAAATAATTAAGGTTGTGATGTAATGAGATTCATGAGGGTCAGCATTATGGTGAAGGGTCAATGTTGTATGAAAATATCACACTATAATGTGATGAATTCAACTAGTGAACCATGACAACTATTATGTAAGGAAGGGTTTATGAATTAATACAATTTTATATTTGCAATCATTTTCTATTGTGTTCATTATGACGAAAATGATCTAGTTTACTTTCATGCTTTTTTGGGCTATTTTACTAATTAATGTATTGTGCAAATTATGGGTATAATTAAAATTTCTCTTACATCGAGAATGATAGTGATAAAATAGGCTACATGTCTCCTTCACCACTTCATAATTTCCTAGGATCCTACCACATTCCTATACTCCCTCATAAGATTCCTTGGGTGAGACTTCACCTACTTGTGGGTGACACAAAATTACCAGTTTCTGAGGGTTTTTTTTGTCTATCTCACATTAAACTTGGGTCTTCCCTCCGCGTGCCAATAGTCGATAATCCAATGATTTCTTTCTATGTTTTACTTCAACAAATTTATTCACATAGATAAAATTTTGCTAAAGATGTGGTTTTATGATGAAGATTCTTTGGTTCATGATTCTAACATCAGTTTGTAGCGGTATCCCAAGGAAAAGATGGAATCCAATCTCCAACATTATCATACAATCCCTTGGTTTGAGTTTGGTTTCAATGTTTATAGAATTTATAAGTGTGTATACCATTTAAGCTTTATTTTATTAAGATTGAGATAAAACAAACAAATATCTATCAACATTAGAATTCCATCAACTTCAACCACATTATTGGTTTCAAATAATTCTACCTCTATACAATTCAAATTTGACATTCACAACATTTGACCTGGCAACATTCAAATCAGTGAGTGTTAGTAACTAAATACATTTTGGGGAAAAAATAATTTTAATTCTTTTCATTTATTACGGATAAAGGAAATTCATTAATATGTGGTTTATCACATGCTTGCTAATTTACCCTTTATCCTACCTAGTTTTATTCACCATTATTACACCATGCCTACCGTACTAATTATTCCTTATCAACCATGAGCTTATGAGTCTATTCTATGAATCTCTTTATTCTCTTTGTTTCCATATCAACTTAGTTACATTGACATGATAAGTAAACATTGTAAATAGGAAACATGATTGTTGTAAAATAAATTTTCAATAAAATGGTTGGTAAGGGTTTGTTTCTAGATTATCCCACCTACATCAATTCCATTGATAAAGAGTGTGAGAAAGGAAATATTGAGGGGGTTTATGTATTTATTGTATTGGCATTGGGGGATTAATAAAAATTACTCAAGATGGGAGGAAATGACCAAGGTTAAAGGTAGTGTAAGACCATAGAAATGTTAATATACTCTTGTTTGTATCATATTGATAGTAAAGTAATTTAGCATATTCAAAAAAGAAAAAAAAAAACTTTGAACACCCTCCCTCAACACCTGTTAGATACTCAAGCAAAATGACATAGGTATTTGATAGGGGTATTACAAAAGTGACTTACTTTATTTTTAATTAACATAGATCCATCTTAAACTTGAATCTATCAAGCACAAAGAGGGATCAAATTTTTAAAAGTGTATTTTTTTTGTTATTTAATTTCATGTCATGAATTAGTTCCTTCATATTAAATGATAAAAACATCACATCTTCAAAAAATTGATTCCTTTAGGTGTTGGAAGATTCATGAAATGATTATTATCCTCTGCACCCAACATCTTCCCCATACTGGGCTCTATATATAGTTCAACCTTTTTCGTTCGTTGTAAGTTAATAAAACCAAAAATACTTCTAAATTCATTAATAATTTATGCCCATAGATAAGCCTTCATTCCATTTATTATGATAAATTAAGTAGAGTTATCTCTCTTTTTTCCATGGCTAACTCATAATCATAGTAAATATTTGTTATTATTATCTTTGTCATATAGTAAAATAAACAATCCTCTCTACCTTTAATATTACCTTAAAAAGAAAATTTTGAAATACCATTAATATCAATTTGTATTTTTTCAACATTAAAGTAAGTGTGTATATATATATATATATATATATATATATATATATAAAAAAATAAATTTAAAATATATATATATTTGTATAAAATAAAGTAAGTGTGTGTATATATATATATATATATATATATATATATATATATATATATATATATTATATATATATATATATATATATATATATATATAATATATATATATATATATATATATATATATATATAAATATATCCTTTCTAAATATAATTTTACATTACATACAACATTTGTAATTTAAAAATTTGATTTAATTTTTTTATCTAAATATTTTAAATTATATATATATATATATATATATATATATATATATAGATATATATATATATTATTTCGTAAATATGGGTCATGAAATCCTTGTGCACAGAAATATTTGTCGAAAATGCAACAAGAAAATCCTAATTTAATTTTGTCCTTAAATTAAATTAGGAATAAAATTGTAATTCCACATCACAAGACAACTTGTACGAGTTAACTAACTTAATTTGACTTAGTTGGCTAAGTTAATTTGAGTTGAGGGTATAGGTAGAGTCATGTAGAGTGTATCCTACATTATAGGAGCCATGGTTGAGTTTATTTTGAGTTGTAAATAATTAATTCAATTATCTGAGTTAAAGTAAGTTAAACTAGTTCCAACTGATGGAGGAAGTAGTAGGAGGTCAGAGAGTGGGGTGTTGCTTCATTTGTTCAACTAGTTAATTGATGACTCAGTCATAAATAACTCATGCATGTGAGATCTGAGAGTTACTCAGTTCATATTGAAGTTCAAGGGTAGTGTACTATCAGTTGTATAATCATGTAAATTATACAAGTGGTGCATGCAGTCAGAGGAAGGCCCATTAGGATTTCACAATTCATATTGAGGAATTTCCCTAATTAATAGGGGCTAATTCCCAAGGAAACAACACAGAGAAATAGGGACCTAGGCAAGTAGAAAATTGGTTAAGTATTGGCCTAGGCTTGTCTAGGAAGCTGTGAGATAGATAGAGATAGTGGAGAGGTTGCTCGGGCTTGAGAAAAAGAAATGTAATCTTCTCATATTTTTTGACTAATGAAATATATAAATAGTAGGGGTTTTTAGTTGTGGCTTTCCCTAGGAAATCATTGTGTAATGTGTTTATTGAATTCTTTCTCTTTTATGCTTCATGATTTCGCGATCATTTAATTGTTTTTGCTAATGAGTAGAGTATTCAAGTCTATTGTTTTAGTAAATTACAATTAGTAATTTGGATCTACAAGGAAATTTTACATGGTATCAGAGAAGAAAACACTCTAGAAGAGGATAATACGAGCTTTTCTTTTGTAAGTGAAATCTAATTTGCAGTAGCATTCTTTAGAGCCAACAAAGGATGGAGGCAGTGTTGGAAGACAACAGGTTGAAGGAATTCATAGAAAATATGTATTCCTAAGCCTCTAATAATAGATGCTCAAGATCTGGCAGAGTGGAAGAAATGTGTTTCAAAGGCGAGAAGGATCATACTAGAAGGAGTTCGAGATCATATTGTCTCAAACCTCCATGGGAAGAATACACCATATGCAATGTGTCAATCCTTGATCAACTTATTTTAGAACAATAGTGACCATAAGAAGTTGGCACTGAAGGACAAGCTTCGGAAGATGAAGATGGAGAACGATGACACAATACTACAATACTTGAGTAGGTTCACCAAATGTTAGGATGAGCTTGGGAGTGTTGGTATTAAATTTTCTAAAGATGATATGGTCAACCTAGAACTTCTAGGCCTTCCCAAAAGCTGGAAAATCTAACATGATTTGATAAAAGGCAGGGAGCATCTACCAAAGTGGGAGAATTTGTGGTCCAACTTAGTGCAAGAAGAGATAAGTCAGAGCACTAGAGATGGAACATCATTCAAGCATGATGATAAGGAGAATTGTGACTTAGATGGAAAGGAAAATAAAGGGAAATGAAAGAAATTCCAATCCAAAGGATACTCCATTCAGGGTGGCAAGAAGAAGGACTTGTCAAAGATTAAATGTTTTAACTCTCATGAGTTGGGACACTATGCCACGAAGTATCTGCACAACAAGGTCAGTAAGAAGCCCTCAGGAGGAGTGGAAGGTGAATCTCTTGCTTCATAATTCGAGTTGGATTTCACCTTCATTGCATGCATGGTGACATCGGTGATGGGTAGTGTGTGGTATCTCAATAGTGGAGCCTCATTCCACATGACCGACATCAAAGAAATTTTCAATGATTTATAGGAGAAGGACCTCTAGATGCACATCGAAATGGGAGATGATGGAAGGTATAACACGACCAAAATTGGTACTATTACTTTTTAGAGGGAATCTAGTTCTCCTCTCACATTGAAATATGTCATGTATGTTCAGGATCTGAAGAAGAATTTAGTTCTAGTTGCAATGTTGGAGGACCATGGCTACTTGTGATATTTAGCAAAGGAAATTCTTTCCTTCGTCACATAGCCTGAATACAAGTGAAGCCAATTGAGGTTCGAGTGAAGAACCTCTACAAATTAGATGTAGAATATTGTGCAACATTGAGCACAAAAGAAAATAAGGTGCAGAGCCAATAAATCATTGAATTATGGCATAGAATATTGGGTCACTTTCACCACAGAGCTTTGAAGATCATGCAAAATATTTGTACAGGACTTCCCAAGGGTGCACTCAAGAAGAGAGATACATGTAAAGGGTGTACATTTGGGAAGTACACCAAAGCCACCTTTCATGATAAGGTTAGTCGACTGCAAGTGATCCTTGAAAGAGTTCACTCAAATGTGTGTGGACCATTCTCGAAAACCTCCACAATGAAGCACATGTATTACATAATATTTATATATGATTTCTCACGTATGTGATGGATTTTATTCATGCAAAAGAAATAATAGAC
Source organism: Pinus tabuliformis (assembly GCA_031772625.1). Lineage (NCBI taxonomy): Eukaryota > Viridiplantae > Streptophyta > Pinopsida > Pinales > Pinaceae > Pinus > Pinus tabuliformis. Next base: position 676,686,211 of record CM062809.1, on the reverse strand, counting down.
ATTATCTAAATTTTGTGACTTTAGAGCACTTGTCGAGAAAGACACTTGCAAGAATGTGAAGGATTTCATGAGTGATAATAATGGATAACAAGTCTCGAATTAATTCAGGAACTTCTTTGCATCACAACGCATTCGACGGGAGTTAATAGCACCCCATAACCCATAATAGAATGGGGTGGCTGAAGGGAAGAACATAAGTATTGTGGGATTTTCACGAATGATGTTACATGATCACAACCTACCATTGCACTTATGGGTTGTAGCATGCAACATAGTTGTATATGTTCAGAACAAGAATCCTCATCGAATTATTGGGATGATTACACTAGAATAAGATTTTTCAGGAAAGAAACTAGATGTGGCACACTTCAAGATATTTGGTTCATCAGTTTATTGTCATATTACCAAGGATGCAAGGAAAAAGCTAGAGCCAACAACTAAGTTGGGCATGTTTGTGGGGTAGACTGATGCACCTCACAACTATCAGGTGTGCCTGTCATCTCACAAGGTGAGTGGTTCGTAGAGATGTGAAGTCCGATGAAGAGAATGCCATGAGATGTTACTTTGAGAGGGGGCTTCAGTTACATGAATATGAGGATATTTTACCTCCAAAGGAAGAAGCTCAAGATGATGTGTAGCATCCACATGAAAAGTAGCAAAGAGGGGAAGCACCCACTCATGCAGAGACTTCCATATATGGAAGGAAGTGCACTAGAGAAGCTGAAATATTTATACATGATGCTAGAGAGAATGTGGGAGCACCCACATTGCAACATAGGTAAAGGAGGTCGGGAAATTGGTACACTCTCTATATGGATCTGATCATCGAGAGTGTAGAGATTGAGCCATCCTCATTCGATGAAGTAGTGAGCAACTAGTATGGGTTGATGCCATGGTAGAGGAGTATGATTCCATTATCAAGAATAGTCTTTGTCAAGTAGTCCCAAGACTAGCAGACAAGTCATTGGTGAGTTCCAGATGGATTTAAAAGGTAAATCAAGTAGAAGATGAGAGTGTCGAAAAGCACAAGGCTAGATTTGTCGCCAGAGGGTTCTCTAAAGTGGAGGGAATTGATTATGAGGATACCTTTTCTCTAGTAGCAATGTACTCTTCAATAAGATATATGCTAGCATTTTCACCATAGATGGGATGGAATATACATCATATGGATGTGAAGACAAAATTCCTCAACGGAGTGATTGAGGATGAGGTGTACATTCAATAGCCAGAAGGATTTGACACCTTCAACTGAGAGTCAGAGTTGTGCAGACTCAAATGAGCATTGTATGGATTGAAACAAGAATGTCGTGCTTGGTAAACTAGGATTGACAACCATTTTACTAGGTTGGGCTTCACTAAAATTGAAGTAGATGAAAATATTTACCATATTTAGGTTGAAGGTACATTATTGATTATAGTATTATATGTCAATGATTTAATTCTAACACATGATGAGAAGCTAGTAAAATATTGAAAAGAGGATCTTGCAAGAGAATTCGAGATGAAGGACCTGGGTTCATGTATTTTTCCTTGGTATGGAAGTATGTGAGGGAGATGAGGAACTGTGTGTCTCTTATGGCAAGTATTCCAATGAAATACTGAAGAATTTCCACATGGAGATCAACAAACCCATGGACACTCCTCTAGCAGGGAATTGGAGGAAGGAAGATGCTACTTTAGGTGAAGTAGTGTAGGCTGCTATTTATATGAATTTTTTGGTTCACTTATGTATTTGGTGAAAACATGAACTGAAGTATGTTTTCCAGTTAACCATCTTAGTCAAGCAATGGCTAATGCAACCAAACTCTATTGGAAGGCAACTAAACATGTGTTCATATACCTTAGAGGCACCACTCAGTTTGGTCTTTGGTATAGACAGATAAGGGTTGTGAAGCTTCAAGGCTTCACATATGTAGATTGGGCAAGGTTTCCATTAGAAAGGAAGAGAAAATCATGGGGAAATATCGAGTATTGGTTCAACAACAATTTATTGGTATAGAAAGAAGCGGAGATCAGTTGCACTCAGTTTGGTAGAAGAAGAGTACATGGTTGTGAGTCAAACAACTTGTGCAGTTATCCAGATGAGGAAGATACTTTTTGGGATATTTGGTTAGCAGATGGATCCTAAAGTGACTCAATATGATAATCATATTTGTATCAAACTCTCTGAGAATCTAGTTTTCATGATCATTCCAAGCACATCGACAGCTTGTATCACCATCTATGAGATTATGTGTAGAGGAAAATCATGTTGCTAGAGTACATTCCTATAAAGGAGCAAGATGAAGAAATCTTAACTAAACCATTATCAAGTGGAAAATTCGAGTTCCATAGAGGCAGGATTGGGGTATATGATAATCTCTTTCTTACTGAGAGGGAGTTTTGAAAATTCAACAAGAAAATCCTGATTCAATTTTGTCCTTGAATTAAATTAGGAATAAAATTGTAATTCCACATCACAGGGAAACTTGTACAAGTTAAATAATTTAATTTGACTTAGTTGGATCAGTTAATTTGAGTTGAGGGTTTAACTAGAGTCATGTAAAGTGTCTCCTATATTATAGTAGCCCTAGTTGAGTTTATTTTGAGTTGTAATTAATTAATTCATTTTAACTGAGTTAAAGTCAGTTAAACTAGTTCTAATTGATGGAGGAACTAGTGGGAGGTTAGACAATGGGGTGTTGCTTCACATGTTCAACTATTTAACTAATGATTCACTCATAAATAAATCATTCATGTTAGATATGAGAGTTACCCTATTGAGATTGGAGTTCAAGCGAAGTGTACTATCAATTGCATAATCATCTGAATTGTACAGGTGGTGCATGCAGTTAGAGAAATTCCTATTAGGGTTGCTCAATTCATATTGAGGAATTTTCCTAATTAATAGGGGCTAATTCTCAAGCAAACAAAACAAGGAAATAGGGACTTATGCAAGTAGAAATTGGTTAAGTATTTTCATAGGCTTGTCTAGGAAGTTGTGAGATAGATAGAGATAGTGGAGAGGTTTCTCGGGCTTGTGCAAAGCATTGTAATCTTCTCATATTTTTTTACTAATGAAATATACAGATAGAAAGGGTTTTTAGTTGTGGATTTCCTCAAAAAATAATTATGTAATTTGTTTATTGAATTCTCTCTCTTGTATGCTTCATGATTTCGCGATCATTTAATTATTTCCGCTGATGAGTAGAGTAGATTCAAGTCTATTGTTTTAGTAAATTACAATTAGAAGTTTTAATCTACAAGGAATTTCTACATTATTTATGGGTATAACCATAGAATTTATCACAATCCCCATCTCTCTAGGGAATTCCTCATGGTAATTTAATTAAGACAACCCCTGGTTGATTTCCTATGTAAATAAATAAAAATAATAACCAAGGTCACGAGACACATATTCCAAGTTGAATGTTGGGAAAAACATAGTGATGGGGATGATTGGTGATTAATAAATGGCTATGAAAATTGGAAAAGGCATTGGCAAAGGAAAATTGGCATTAATTGGCATTTTATTTATAAAAATAATGGAAAATAAGAGAAAAGGAAGGTGAAAGGTCACAAAATTGCATGTGAGGAATATTGAAGGAAAAATAGAGGAAAACAAGGAAAATAGAGGACCCAATGATAAATATGCTTATGAGGACTAGTTCGTGGATTTTGTCAATGTGTGAAACCTTTTTTTACTTTTAACTCGAAGCTCTCTCTTTATTCTCTTTCTATTATACTCTTGCACACATAGAGAAATATTGGAGCATTGTTGTAGCATGTTTGGAGCACTATAGTTTTCATTTGATTTTGAGAAATAAGGAAAAGAAAAAGAGGGAAAGGAAAAAGGAACATGCAGTTCATTAGTTACAACTAGATTGATATGTGGGTAACAAGTTGCATGTGTGATTTTCCTTGTTGATTATGAATGCGTGGTATATGCATGTTATTATCTAGTTATATTATGTGATTGGCATGGAGGATTCTATAGATTGACAGTGGTTTTTCCTAGCCTTTCCATTTCCTCGATAGCCATGGCGTTTTGGTTCTTTCCATTGATTTTTTTTCTAATTGGTGCTTGTAATTCCTTATGGATGTGGGTTGGAACAAACACTCTGAAATCCCTGGAACAACTTGTGGTGAGTTACTATTCTTGAAGCCTAGGTTGGACAAATGCTCTGGAGCCCCTTGCAGGTTGAGTTACTAGTCCTAGAGTTGGGTTGGAAAAATAGTCTAGAGCTCTAGAGGCCCATCTAGTTGGTGTTGGTGATGTTAGACCGAGAGGTGGAATCTATAGTTGAAGGTTAAGGTGGCTTGGCCTCTGGAAGCCCTAGTTTATTTTTGTTTGGTTTATTCCATGAGATCCTACATTCATTCTTGGAATATCGTGTGGGCGTGATTGGTTTAAAGAGGGATTTTCTTCATCCCAATCTATAGTCAGGTGATATGTGGGAGTCCCTAACAGCGTTGGCATCTTCCTATGTTAATAAGAGATATTTTTCTATTAATATTCATGTATATTGATTGGAAATGTGTTGGTGATATTATTGTTGAGTTTCCATGGTTTATATCCTAGTTATTGTTTGGTTATATGTTGTTCATATGATGTGTATTTTCTATGTCTCTTTCCATGAAATGGTTAGCTATTGATGAGTGATAAATGTATGGACTAATCAATGGTGTTGTAGATACGTGGGGAGGAAATAGGGCCTTATTGGTGATTCTTAGATGAATCTCAAACTTTTATGACCATATATTCATTTATATCTTGTAGCTTACTTGTTCATAATATGTTTGATGAAATGTATGTGATGTTCTAGGCAGTCTAGGTCAAAATTTTCCTTCAAATTTGTACCTATAGCATTATTGACATGCCATTATTAATTTTGAGAAGCTACAAGAAGTTTTGGCCAGTGTTCTGGAGGATGACCTAGAATTTGGGCTCAGATCTCGGAACCACATGCTCCTAACTGAGAAATTTGGGTTGCAACTGCATGGATGTAGGCTTGTGCATGCAGTTGTAGGATTTCAACCACATCGAGGGCTTTTTGTGGGAGTCATTGGGGACCCATGTCAGAGAAAAGGGTGTCCAACTCAGGTTTTGGCCACCTTGGGTTGTTACTTATCCTCTGAGTGACATGTAGCCCCTATATAATGTTGTGATATATCAGTTTTTATTCCATGTTCATTCCCACATCCCTAATGGAACATAGGAGGTTGAGTTATGTCATAGTGGCTCCTCCTCTCATGTTTACCTTGGAAGGCAGATGAAAGTGGGTAAATGTGGTAGGGGCGGTTACAAAATGGTATTAGAGCTCCCAAGTTCAACACTTGGACTAGATGGGTGAAATGTGTTTATCATGCATGCATGTCAATTTTATATGTGCTCATTATGCATGCATTGTGATTGTCATTATTGTAAGTAGTGTCATCATGTAGAGGTCCAAGATGTTGATGTTGAGATTATTGATATGTTGATTTCATTATATATATAAATTGTGTTAATAAAAACTGATCTTGCAAATGAGATAACCTCCCATGAAATTCACTGAGGAATGTTTATTATGTTTATGTTTCATTTATATGACATGATATGTTTGTAGGAAGTAGAGCATCAAAGATGACAAACAAAATTGTGGACTATGGTTCATGTGATTCCCCCTATAGATCAAATGAACAACATGGTGATGAGTACTCCCCTAACATAGAAGATACATTGATAAGTTTGAAAGCAGAGATCATAAGTTGTAAGGCAGATAATGGTGGGATCATTCAGTGATAGGAAAGACTTATTAGGGCATAGAAGAATCAAGAAGAGATTAATGTAGTGATTCTTTAGATTTTGTCAAATTTTCATAGATAGGTACTACTTAGTATTTTTCATGGAAAACAAGAAAGGTCCAATGGGGCTTATTGAAGTAGGTCTCAATCATGATACATGTTTGACTGGTAGGTTCTTGGATACACCTGACAGAAGGGGTAATGACCGTGGGTTTTATTCGAGTTCTGGTTTAGAGAAACAACATTTTGATCACTGTCACCATCCATATAGGAGGAGTGAGAAGTAGTACTTACTAGAGAAGTACAAGAAATCAAAGACTCCTACATTTAATGGATAAATGAAAAAGATACAAGATGCAGAAGCATTGTTTCTTAGGATGAATAAGTTCTTATGGTTGCATGATTACTTAAAGAATATGAAAGTTGGGATGACTACTTTCAGTCTTAAAGGGAAAGTATACATCTGGTGGGAAGATGTAAAGAATGTCAGAGGAATTTGGGAAGAGGATTTGAATTGGAGTGAGTTCAAAAGACTTTTTAGGAAGAAGTATCTATCTGAAAGATACTATGATGGAAAGAAAATGGAATTCTATGAGTTGAAGATGGGATCCATGACTGATGAGGAGTATACTATTAGGTTATTGCAGTTGTTGATATATGTGACTTATCTTAAGGAGGGGAATGAAAATATTAAGATATTAATTAGTGGGTTGTCGATATCATTCAAAGATAGGATTGAGTTTGGTGGGCCTAGATTGTTGGAGGAAGCAATCAGAAAATTGAAGCATTGTTATGAGAAATCAAAGTGCAAGGATGAGTCTAGGCATGATTGGAAAGGTATTGATAAGAATAAGGGAGTGGGTTAAGAAGAGAGGAAAACCATAGGATATACATGACAAGGAGAATGCATCACCGCACAAGAAGTTCAATGCAGCTGACAAAGGATAGTGGCTTCAGTGTGACGAGCAAAAAAGGCTGATGATAACAAGCCTTTGTATCATTGGACATGTGGCAAGGATCATCGCAGGAGATATTGTCCATAGCATCAAGGTGGCAGACCGTATATATAGTTCTCAGGAGGCATAAATAGTTGGGGATGTTGGACAGATTATTCCTTGTATTTACACATCAATGGATAATAGGGAGGTTGATCATCAAGCATCTATTATTAGTATGTAAGGTAATCTTTTTGATCATGTGGTTTCTATTTTGATTGAACTTGGATATAATTATAATTATACCAGTCCTAACATGGTGGATAATTGTGGTTTAAATAAAGAAGTGCATGCAGATTCTTGGGTAGCGCAGTTGGCTATAGGTACTAAGAAACGAGTTCATCATTGGGTAATATCTTGTGCATTTGAGTTGAACGACATTTCTACATCAAAGGATCTAAATGTTTTTCCATTGGGATCATACAATATTCTATTGGGTATGGACTGGTTGTACATTCACAAGACTAAGGTGGATTTCTGTGATAAGTATATTGAGTGCTTGAATGATGATGGAGAGACCATAATTTTTCAAGGTAAAAGAAGCATCCATAAGTGAGGATGGTTACAACTATTTAGGAAACGCATAGTAGAAATAAAGGTTGTGTATTATTTGCAGTCCATATTTCCTGCAACAAAGGTAATGATTTCGAGGATGCTGAGATCTTGAAGAGGTATCTGGTTTTGTAGCAGTTTTAGGATGTATTTCCAACAGATATCTCAAAGTTACCACCTCATAGAGAAGTGGAATTTCTATCTAGTTGATGCAAGGAGCATCACCAACATCAAAGGCACCATACATGATGAGCACTCCAGAGTTAGTGGAACTAAATTTGCAGTTGAAGGAAATGATTGACAAGGGATACATTAGGCCAAATGTATCACCTTGGGGTGCACCAATATTTTTTTTTGAAAAAGAATGATGGTAATATTAGGTGATGCATTGATTAAAGGTAGCTAACCAAGGTGATAATTAATAACATTTACCCTTTACCACAGATTGATCACTTTTTTGACTAATTGAAGTGAGAAAAAATCGATTTTAAATCGGGATACCATTTGGTACACATCAAAGAAGAGGACATTTACAAGACTACTTTTTGGACCAAGTATGGGCATTATGAGTTTGTTGTAGTTCCTTTTGATTTTACTAACTCTCCAACTACTTTCAGGTGTTTGATGAATAGAGTGTTGTGTCCTTATCCGGACAAGTTTGTGATTTTATTCATTAATGACATATTGATATATTATAAGAATGAGGAAGAGCATGAAAAACATATGGCATCAATGTTGAGTTTTCTAACAGAGCATTAGTTCTATGCCAAACTTAGTAAATGCAACTTCTTTCAAACATAGGTTCATTATTTGGGGCATGTTGTTTCCAAGGAAAGCATAACAGTGGATCTAGAAAAGATTAGATTTATTGGGGAATGGGAAGCTCCTATGAATGTGGATGAGGTAATATATTTCATGGGACTAGTAGATTATTATAGGAGGTTCATCAAGAAATTCTCACATATTTCCTATGTTATTACATCTTTGCTAAGGAAAGGAAAGAAATTTGAATGGACAGAGGAATGTGTAGCTAGCCTTTAGTAGTTGAAGCAGTTTCTTACAAACACTCCATTCCTAAAGATTGAAAATCTAGGTAAATTTTTTGTGATATGTACAGATGCTTAGAAGAGAGGACTTGGTGTGGTTTTGACGTAAGAAGGAAATGTAGTATTCTATGAGTCAAGAAAATTGAATGAGCATGAGCATAATTATTTGACGCACGTTCTTGAATTGGCAACAATCATTCATGCATTGAAGATATGGAGACACTATCCTCTATGAAGGAGGCTCATCTTGATGAGTGATCACATTGGATTGAGATATTTATTTGACAAACCTAATCTAAATTCTAGGAAATCTAGGTGGTTAACTATGACTAGTGAGTTTGACTTCGAGATCGAGTACATTAAGGGAAAAGAGAATAGGGTTGTAGATGCTCTTAGCTAAATAGTAAAGCTAAATCACATAGAAACTATCAGTGCTACCATTTTCCGAAACTTATGAAAAAGGTGGTTGAGTTTGTTTCAAGGTATTTGGATTGTCAACAATTAAAAGCAGAGTGTAAGCATCTAGGTGGTTTATTGCAGTTGATTCTGATTCCAGATTCGAAAGGGGAGGTAATTTTGATGGAATTCATTATAGGTTTGCTGAGGAAATCTATATAACATCATTCCATTATGGTTGAGAATGACAAAGGTAGCACACTTCATTCTAGTGAAGTCTACAAATTCAACTAGTGAGGTAGCATATGTCATCATTAGAGAGATAGTGAGATTGCATGGTATTCCTAATAAGATTGTGTCAAAAAGAGATATCAAGTTCACTTCCAGGTTTTAGAAAGAGTTGTTTGCAGGATGGGGGAAAAACTTGGCCTTCAGTACACCTTATCGTTTGCACATAGATGACAGACAAAGAGGGTCAATATGATTCTTGAGGACATGTTCAGAATGTATGTTATGCATCAACAATGAAAGTGGGAAGAGTATCTTCCACTTGTGGATTTTGTGTACAATAATGGGTATCAAGAATAGTTGAAGATGAGTCTATTTGAGGCACTTTACGGGTGGGGTTGTAATACTCCTATTAGTTGGAGTGATCCTGTGAGCATGGTATTAGTTGGACTAGATATGTTGACAGAGATGGAACAAGAATTACATGTTATCAATAAGAATTTAAAGGTATCTTAGAACATGTAGAAGAGCTATGTAGATCAGTAAAGGGTAACTAAGGAGATTTAGGTTGGGGAACATGTGTACTTGCACATAAAGCCCAAGCATATCTCCATGAGGATTGGATCACGAGCCAAGCTAACACCTCGGTATTGTAGTCCTTCTGAGATCCTTCAGAGGATTGGATTAGTAGCCTACCGACTTGCACTGCCTCAGATAGTGAAAGTCCATGATGTTTTCCTTGTGTCATTATTTAAGACGTATGAAAAATATGTTGATCATGTGACTCAATGGTTTGTATTTCAGGTGGATCGAGAAGGATAATTATAGCCAAAACTTTAGTGCATTTTGTAGTGAAATATGCTCATGCTCCATAATCGAGCAATCAAGCACGTTAAAGTTCAGTGGAAGCACTTTGGGCCTGATGAAGCTACATGGGAGACACCTGATCAGATGTGGGCTATGTATCCTTATCTATTCATTGGTTGAGAAAGTGTTCTTTGATATATGTTTTGATGTTGCTTTTTTGTTATGTCTATATATGCATATGTATATAAATATTCTATCGAGCTATGTTTTAAAGCTCCAATAAGAAGTATGGTGTTCACAATATGTTGGTTATGTTTTTAGTAGATGGATATGATGTAAATTTTGCATCAAGCTATGTTATAAAGATCCATATGAAACATTTGTTTTTCTGTTTATAAGTTTCATTGAACACCGAGCACAGTGTTCCCCCAAGGGGGAGGGGTTTGTGACAACCCCTAGTTGATTTCCTATGAAAATAAATAAAAATAATATGAAAGGTCATGGCACATGTATTCCAAGCTGAATGTTGGGAAAAACATAGTGATGGGGATCACTGGTGATTACTAAATTTCCATGGAAATTGTCAAAGGCATTGGAAAAGGGAAAATGGCATTAATTGGCATTTTATTTAAGGAAAAAATGGAAAATAGGAGAAAAGGAAGGTGAAAAGTCACAAAATTTTATGTGAGTAAAACTAAAGGAACAATAAACAAAAATGAGGAAAATAGATGCCTCAATGATAAAAAATCTTTTGAGGATTAGTTCACAACTTTTGTCAGTGTGTGAAACCTTTTGTTATTTTTATCTTGGAGCTCTCTCTATTCTCTATCTCTCATACTCTTACACAGTTAGATAAATCTTGGATCATTGTGTGGGCATGCTTGGAGCACTCTAGTTTTCATTGGATTTAGAGAAATAAAGAAAAACAAAAGAGGGAAATCACAAGGGAATAGGTGGATCAACAACTACAACTAGATTGATTTGTAGGTAACAGGTTGCATGTGCAATTTTCCTTATTATTTATGGATGCATGACATATGCATGTTATTATCTGGTTATATTTTATCATTGGAATGGAGGGTTTCCTAGATTGACAGTGGTTTTTCCTAGCCTTTCCATTTCCTCGATAACCATGGTGTTGTGGGTTTTTCCGTTGATTTGTTTTTATGATTGGCATTTGTAATTCATTATGGTTATGGATTGGGACAAGTGGTTTGGAATCCTTGGAACAACTTGGGTTTAGTTACTAGTCCTAGAGCCTAGGTTGGAAAACTGATTTCGAGCCCTTGGTGGGTTGATTTACTAGTCCTAGAGAAAGGTTGGACAAATGCTCTAGAGCCCCCTAAAAGGATGTGGGTTGAGTTACTATTTCATGAAGCCCTAGAAAGCTTTGGTAGAGACCGATCTAGTTGTTGTTAGTCCTGTCCTACTATGAGGTGGAATCACTGGTTGAGGATTGAGGGGGTTTGGCTTCTAGAAGTCCTCATTTGTTTTATTTGATTTATTCAATGAGATCCCACATTTGTGCTTGGAATATGGCATGTAAGTGATTGGATGAAAGAGAGATTTGATTCAGCCCAATCTATGGACAGGTGGTATGTGGAAGTCCCTAATTTGGTTGGTATTCTCATGTGTTAATCAGCTTTATTCTTATATTGAGATTCATGTATATTTATTAGCAACGTGTTGGTGATATTATGTGACCTTTTATTGAATATTAGTTTTGTTGTGCTAATTTCAATTACATATTGATAAACATGTGCTTGTTCATTGCTTCCTGTGCATAGATTTCCTTAGGTTGTTTGGTGATTGAAATAGGTAAATTTCCTCAAGTTTTATGTGGCAGACATGAACAAAATAGATTCAAAAACAAGTATTGAACAACAAACATTCAAAGTAAAACAAACCATCACACAGACACTTTAACATAGTGTTTTGATGAAGGAGTTCGACCCTCCTGAGCTACATCTCCTTGGTCCAACTTCCATGGCTTGAGCCTTTATATTAGCTCAATATGGAAGAAATGATGCTTTCAAATCTCTACTACTCCATATACCTACACCAATGTGTTAAGAATGTTGAAATTAGCTACAAAAGCCTTTCCTTAAGCTCAATTTGGTCAAAAATTTCTCCAGTTATGCATCTGATAATTTTTCCCTTGAAAAACTCCCCCAAATATGTAAAACTCCAGTTAGGGCTGCTAAATTTGGGGATGGTGCAAAAATTATCAAAGTCTGCTAAAATTCCACCAGTTTAACTTAGATTTTCACTAAATATTAAGTCGATTTTAATAGGAGTATTAGCCCTAATCACTTGCATTAGGATAACCGTATTCTGAAAATGCTAACAGTTAAGGTGGGATCACTTTGTCATTATCGTGGTTACCATCTTATTATCTGTCAGGTTATCTGACCTCCACCATTATCGTAGCCTATTAACATGGCATCTACCTAACCATCATGGTTATGGGTTTTGTGGAGCTGTCGTTGGATAGACCGTAACTCTTAATTGTTTGCAGTTATGTATTTGCATTCACATTAGGAGTGTTGGCCTGTGGGTTGGCCCTCCCATAACCTCCAAACATAAATCCGTTAAAGTTTAAATATGCATCGTGCTCCATAAAGTTTAAGCAACATGATGGCGGAGATTAGAAGATTTAGATTATGGAGGGGAGGTCACAGGGTTGAACCCTGACACCTCCAATAAAATTTTTCTCCACTATTGAGTCTGCCTAGGCTATTGGGGGGTGCCATGTGGTGGCCTCTGGGCTTGCCATGTGGCATTCTCTCACTAACACAAATGTTAAACAATAGAACTGTGCCATATCAACACCTGAAACCCAATTAAAATATGCCACTTGTTAAACTGTGATTGAATGTTGACCAAATTGACCTAGCCCAGTGACTTGCCACATTAGCAGTATGAACTGTTGACTGTGCAGTGATTGGGCATTTTTTTTGCAAATTTTGGCTATTTATAAAAGTGAACATAGCTCAATAACTTCCTCATACGAACTCAATTTTCAGCGAAATGAGTTTCGTTAGGATCTTTTTCTGAGATGGTCATGGTCGTTCAGTTTTTGAAACATTCTAAGAACTTTGATTTTTGAGCTAATTAATGAGCGCTTGATCATTCCTCCCCACTATAAGCCTTTTGGACCCCAAAAGATACTATAAATTGTTTAATAGGCTAGGTTGCAACTCCATCACCATCTCAATCTAAAACCATTTGGCTTTAGAAGGCTTTTGTCCCTTGAGTCCCACTCTAAGGTATTCAACATCCCCTCTTTTTGAAGTCCTGGTTCTTCTGTCAAGTATGAGATCCTGCCAAAGTTCAACAAGATATTCTGGCAAGAAATCATTTATTGATGGCAGATGAACATGCTCTCCTTGATTGTTAATCAAAGGATGCTCAAACAATCTAAAATTCTTAACATTAACATTAGAGTATATTTTCATATAAGGAGGCAAATGAAGCTTAAATGCATTGTTACCAATCTTTTCCAAAATTTTAAAAGGTCCATAATGGATTGGTTTAATCTTTTTCCATTCCTCTTGAAGTCTCTCTTTGCTAAGATATAACCAAACTTCATGCAAAACATAGTTATGCTTGAGTATAACAGATGAATTTATAATAGGCCTTGAAATCATATCAGCTACCTTATTCTATATTCCCTTTTTATACCTGATAACCAAATGAAATTGTTGTAGAAAACCCATCCATATGAAATGTCATGACTACTGGAACTTTCATTGTGACTGTAAATATTGCAATGGTTGATGGTCGATATGGATAATGGTCTCTTTTCCCATAAATTAGTGTTTCCATTTCTTAACACTTTGTATCAATTCTTAAAGTTCTTTGTGATAACTGGGATAGTTAGTTATAACTCCATTAAAAATTTCAGAATGAAATAAAATCAGCTTACCATGCTGCATAAGAACTCCTCCCATGGTGTAATCACTAGCATCTGTTTGGATCTCAAATGGTTGTCTAAGATTCGGAAGAGCCAATACTGGTGTTGAACTAATCTTTTGCTGAAAATCATCAAATGTTTTCTGTTGTAAATCTCCCCAATGGGAGACTTTCTTAACACTTGTCAATTCATGTATTGGAGCTTCAATTGAAGAGAAATTTGCAATAAACTTCCTCCAATATTATGTTGACCCTAAAAAGCTTCTTACCTCTGTAATTGTATTGGGCTTGGGCCAATTCAGAATGACCTCAACTTTAGAGGGGCCTATCTTCATCTCACCTCCTCCAACAATGTGTCCCAAATACACTAAAGAAGTCTTGCCAAATTCACACTTGGATATCTTTAGAAACAACTCTTTTATTCTCAAGAAATCAAATACTTTGTTTACATACATGACATTTTCATCTTTGAATTTTCCGAATATAAGTATATCATCTAATTACACAATGAAAACATCATATAAAAGTGGTCTCAATACATCCTTCATAACTCTCATGAAAGTAGTTGTATAATTTGTAAGACTAAAAGGCATAACAAGCCACTGAAACAATCCTTGCTTAGTTTTAAATGGCATTTTCCAAATGTCCTCTTCAGCTATTCTAACTTGATAATAACCACTTTGGAAATCTAGCTTAGCGAAATAATTTTCATACCTCAATTGATCATGTAAATCATCAATTCTTGGGAGTGGATAACGATTATTTACCATCATTTTTTTTAGTGCACAAAAATACACACACATATGCCAAGTTTCATCCTTCTTTATCACCAAAACAATGGGCGAACCACATGGCGAAGTAGATGGGCGTATGATACATTTGTTCAACAGTTCTTGATTTTTTTTTGATTTCCATGCTCTCCATAATCGACATGCAGTACACGCCAATGTTAGGAAGTGGAACATCCTACTACAATTGTATGTCATGTTGAATTCCCCTCTTGGGAAGTAACCCCTTTGGTTCCTGAAACATCTCACCATGCTTTCTTACCACATCCAAGAAATAATATTTCAATTTTTCATCAAAACCTTCAAAAGATTCATAATCAATATCATTATTTTTCTTGATCATGAGAGCACAAAATTTTTACTTGAATTTACTAGTCTCTTCATCTTCCCTGAATTAACCGAAGAAATGTTCAGCTTTTTGCAATGGGCTCCCACAATGTACTCCACCCCATTCTTGAGCAATAAGTATTTGTTTTCATGGTGATAAAATATTTCTTTCCTATCATACAAATAAGGACTACCAAAAATGATTCTTGAGATGTCAAGTGGAACTAAATCTAACTCAACTTCATCAATCAAATTTTTAGTAATGGCAAACTTGAGCAAACACTTACTTGTAACCTGTAAGTTTGCATTATTAACTCTCCAACCCAATGGATATGGCTTACCATGAGGTACCAATTCAAAGTTTAGTTTTTTAACGAAGTCTTCTGAAATTAAGTTTAATTTTGAACCACTATCAAATAATGCATCAATCTTTGTATGATTTGAAATTACCCTCACATGAAACAACTCTATTCTTGGTTCTTCATTTGGAGTGTTTTTTTAAATGTGTGAAGAACTAATGCTTACAAAAAATTCTTTCCCCTTTGTAACCATGGCTCAAATGTTGGTCTCATCACGAGAATCTGAACTGAGGTCATGTTTTGTGGTCACAACCATCTTTTGTTTTCCCTTATTATTTTCTTTCTTGGGACTTAATTCAAGATGTAATTTCCAACAATGGGCTTCATCATGCCCAGCTTTGGGACAATGTTGGCATATGGTTTTCTCCCCTTCTTTTTTCACACCTACATTCTTCTTCCCTTTCCCTTTTCCACCCTTCTCTTTCTCCTTACCCTTGAAAGGCTTCTTCTTACCACCCTCTTCCTGAATTTTCTTTCCCCTTTCTTCAAGGTGCGTGGCTTACACACATACCTCATCCAAATTACTTGGATTGAACATAAGGATAGTATGTTTCAAATAGGAAAGTAAACCCCCAATATATTTCAACAATGTATCTTGGGAATTCAAATTTAATCCTAACAAAAAAGCCCTGTTTCTAAACTCCTCTGTATAAACTTGGATTGTTTGTCCTTTGAGCTGTCTAAAATTTTCCCAGCTCATTGCATATAGGCTAAAGGGTAAAATTTTCTTTTATTTGTAGAAACAAATTCAACCCAAGTAATGTACCTTACCAAGAATTCGCATTTCCTCTTGAGTCTTTTCTTCCCACCAAACTAATGCTTCTCCTTCTAGCCTCAATGAAGCCAACTAGATCTTTATGTCATCTTCTTCAAGGTTATGAATTCTATAGTATACCTCCAATTATCGAATCGAATTGTCTAACTTTTCTGCATTCACTTCACCATTGTACACGGGAAGTTAAAACTTTATGTCCAATTTGAGTAAGGGAGTTTTTCCTTTTGGCATTTAGGAATGGGTATGAGAAGTTGCAGTGGTGGTAGTGGAAGATGATGTTGTATGTGATGATGGAGATGATGAGGAACATGATGAATATGGTGGAGAGGGAGGTGGATTCCCTCCTTTACCCTTGTAATCCTTCTTATCATATTTTTTTCTCCTGAGCTTCCATCTCCATGTGGAGGTTTAGAACTCTTTCCAACCATTGTAGTGTTCCTATCTTCATAGAGGACTTTAACCATCTCAGTTAAAGTGTAGAGATCTTTCTTCAATTCTTCTTCTTCTAAAGAAAGGCCTTTAGGGTCTCTTTCTCCAGACATAATGGTCGTGGATTCAGGCTCAAAATTTCATATTGCCTGTACCTCTTCAAACTCAGTTGAAGACAAAACTTGAGGAGTTTCAATTGGAGCTGGAATTGGAACTTTGGGTGGTCGAGATTGTGTCCTTATGGCTCTCCTTCTTCTGGGCATTACCTCAGGAGTTGCAACCAACAGGTTCACTTCTCCTTTCTACAACTTTAACCTTGTAAGCATCACAATTTTGAAACCATTAAAACCCTAATTACACACAATTCAAGAAATCAAGAAAATCAACCTTTGCTCTGATACCAACTTGATCTACTATTGAATATTATTTTTGATGTGCTAGTTTCAATTACATATTTATAAACATGTGCTTGTTCACTGCTTCCTATGCATAGACTTCCTTAGGTTGTTTGGTGATTGAAACAAGTAAATTTCCTCAAGTTTTATGTGACAAACATGAACAAAATAGCTTCAAAAAGAAGTACTAAATAAAATACATTCAAAGTACAACAAACTATCAAAGAGACACTTTAACAAAATGTTTTGATGAAGGATTTCACCCCTCCTAGGCTACATCTCCTTGGTCCAACTTCAATGGCTTGGGCCTCTATATTCGATCAATATGGAAAAAATGTTGTTTGCAAAGCTCTACTTCTCCTCATACTTACACCAATTTGTTCATAATGTCAAAATTGGCTAGGAATGCCTTTTCCTAATCTCAATTTGGTTGAAAATTGCTCCAATTATGCCTCTGAGAGTTTTTCCCTTGAAAGGCTCCTCCAAATCTAGAAAAATCTAGTTAGAGCCACTAAATTTGGGGATGGATACAAAATTGTCAGAGTCCACTACAAGTATGCTAGCTTAACTCAGAGTTTAATTAAATATTAAGTCAATTTTAATGAGAGGATTAGCGCTAATCACGTGGATTAGGAAAACTGTAACCCGAAACTACTAACAGTTTAGGTGGGATCACATGTCATGGTTACCATCCTATTATCCGCTAGGTTATCTGACTACCACCATTATCATAGTCCATTGACATGGTCTCTTCTAACCGTTAGGGTTATGGGTTTTATGGAGCCACCATTGGATATACCATAACTCTTAACTGTTTGCGGTTATGTATTTATGTTCACATCCAGAGGATTGGCCTACTAGCTGACCCTCCCCTAACCACCAAACTTAAATCCATTAAATTTTAAATATGCATCGTGCTCCATAGAGGTTATGCAACACAATGGTAGAGATGGTAGAAGGCTTGGATTGCGAAGGGTAGGTCATGGGGTCGAACCTTGGTGCCTCCAATAAACGTTTGCTCCATCGTTGAGTTTGCCTAGGCTATCGGGAGGTGCCAGGTGGTAGCCTCTGGCCTTGCCACGTGGTATTCTCTCATTGGCCCAAATGTTAACCAATCAAACTGCCTCATATCTGTTGGAAATAATACTGAGAGGGGGGGGTGAATCAGTATTATCACATTAATAAAACTTTTTCATTTCCATAATCAGATTCATATATGCTACTTCCACAACTTCTTATGATTAAGTTAATTGATCTTCAATGAGTGCATTAGAACATTATCAACCATATTATCAGATAACAGATGCCGTAATAGAGAATAGATCATCACACATAAGGCACACACATGAACACCATGATATAAGGTGGAAACCCAATGCGGGAGAAAAACCACCTGCTGCAAGTCATCTCAATCTTCTTCTTAATAAGAAAATCCTTTTATAATATTTGTACTGGTGCAGTCTTATACCAGTACAGGAGCTACAACCCCCTTTTCTCTTGTACTAGCCGATCCATTTACTAGTACACAGGCTGCTACTTGCTACAATGCTCCAAAGATCTCCCTTAGCTTTTGTACTAGCTCAGATACTAGTACATAGGCGCTGGCCTACAATCTTCTCTCCTCCAGGTACCACGTTTCATCAATTTTCAGACTAGATACACTGAAGCACAACACATAATCTGAAAGGCCACTTTTCATCCAATTTTCATACTGGACCCAACAACATCATTGAAGCTCATAATCAAACAACCTTCTAAATCACCCAATCACCAGATCCATACATATACAATGATATTATGAGAGTTATCAACCAGATCTAGTACATAAAGATAAGTCATTAATCATGTTGTTATTTGAACTCAATACCAGTAACCAAACATCAGTTATGCACCCAAAACCCTGCAGAATAGTCAAAGGCAGTTAAAACAAATTTTAAGCAGGGATCGCAACTTCACTGGTATAGATCTGCAGATATCTGTACTACCTCCGCATCTGCGCCTTCTGTGGCGCCGCGACCACCGCACCTGCGCCTTCTGTGACGCCTCCGCACTGGACCTTCTATGGTGCCTCTGTGGCGTCTCCGCACTGCGCCTTCTGTGGCACCTCCACACTGCGCCTTCTGTGGTGCCTCCGCACTGCGCCTTCTGTGGCGCCTCCGCACTGTGCCTTCTATGGCGTCTCTGCACTGCGCCTTCTGTGGCGCCTCTACACTGCGCCTTCTGTGGCACCTCCGCACTGCGCCTTCTGTGGCGCCTTTGCACTACGCCTTCTGTGGCGTCTCTGCACTGCACCTTCTGTGGTGCCTCTGCACTGCGCCTTCTGTGGTGCCTCCGCACTGCGCCTTCTGTGGCGCCTCTGCACTGCGCCTTCTGTGGTGCCTCTGCACTGCGCCTTTTGTGGCGCCTCCGCACTGCGCCTTCTGTGGCGCCTCCGCACTGCGCCTTCTGTGGCACCTCTGTGGCATCTCCACACTGCGCCTTCTGTGGCGTCTCCGTACTGTGCCTTCTGTGACGCCTCTGTGGCGTCTCCGCACTGCGCCTTCTGTGGCGCCTCCGCACGGCACCTTCTGTGGCGCCTCCGCACTTCCGCAGCTGCAGCGCTTGAGAGATCACCCTTCACAGATTCGCTTTCAACTTCCCTTTCATAGATCAAACTTTTAAAACAATAACCCAATATTTCAGATCTTAAGATATTCGATTTGCAAGAATGAATTAGCCAAGTGATCTCCTTTGCTTTATATAGGCTTAGGCCTTTCACAATACCACGGGCCAAAACCATAGGATCAAAAAACTATTGGACTAATACCATGAACCAACCATGAAAGTACGTGAGATCAACACTTTTGACGAAGTACCATGGTCCAAAACCATAGGTTCAAATACCAAGGACTAACTACCATGGACCAAAGGTAAGTTCTCCAACATATACGCGCCTTTCCTCATAGGTTCAAATACCAAGGACTAACTACCATGGACTAAAGGTAAGTTCTCCAACATATACACGCTTTTCCTTGCATGAAAGTGCGTGAAATGTTTCTCTACATGAAATAAACTTTTCTCTGCATAAAAGTGCGTAAACTTTTCTCTACATGAAATAAACTTTTCTCTGCATAAAAGTGCGTGAACTTTTCTCTACATGAAATAAACTTTTCTCTGCATATAAGTGCGTGAACTTTTCTCTACACTATAATTTATTATCTAAGATGAGTGGGTTGCCATCAAGTACAACATATGTATCATAATGCCAACAATCTCCCCCTTTGGACTTGATGGCAACAACAACCAATCACTCTCCCCCTTTGACATCAAGGGTAAAGGGTTATGCTCCCCCAAAGAACATGCTCCCCCTGACTATAAACCAGATCTGCAAAGAAGAACCATAATCCATGACCATGAAAGAGATAGAGATGTATTGCAGTAATATTCAGACCAACATCCATGATCTCATTCTGTAGTTCCTCCATAATGCCAACAATTTGTTTGGTGAATTTAGTGATGTCTAAATTGCAACTTTTAAATGTCAACCCGGGGCTCGTAAGCTGATGAAGTGATGTGTACTGTATGTACTTAGGCAACTGTTTCTTATGTTTTTGTCATTTTTAACTTTTTAAGTTTGTTTTCAAATATATTTCTCCTACAATGATGTGATGGAAATCAAATAAAGTGAGTGAAGTGTGTGTGATTGTGATGAGTTCTAAATGATTTCTTATGACTTAAAAAGTAATCTACAAGAAAGCTTTGAACAACAACTTGAAATGAAATCAACTCTTAAAGGAAAATGAAGGCATCAAAAAGGCTCATGACATTGGCCCAGTATCTATGCTGCTGCAAGAAAATGAAGATGAAATCTATGTCAAGTCTAGCTAAAACTAAGTAATATCAAACTGAAGTAAATCTACATAAGAGAAAGACTAGTCACAAATACTTTAACTTCTTCTTAACCTCTTGTCTTTTAACCGAATATATCATGTGAGGAACAGTCAAAAATAAGCCAAGTAATTGTGAGTTCTTAAGCAAGTAAACCAAGCTGTGTTAGTGATATTTTGGTCATCAATAAAGATATTGAATTATAGAGAAGAAACCATCAATAGGTAAACAACTTGATATCTAAAAGTAGTAAGCAACTATGCAACTTTAAAGAAGTGATAACAAAGAGATAAAGGCTGCAAAACAAAGAAGGTGAGCAACATAGACAAGATGATCACAAGTGTCACTAGCTGTGGAAAAGAAAGAAAAGAAACTGCCCCGGGCACACCTAAGCAATCTGCAAAACACACTGATCAGTCATGGAAAAGTGCAGAAATATAAATAAGCGAAATTTAGAGTTATATACAGCTATTGTACATGATCAAAACGCAACAATTAAAGGCATTCTATACAACTACTGTACATGAAATGATAAAAAGGAATGCAGGAAATGAAAACACTGTACAGGCCTTAAGTAAACAGGGGCCCTCTGCCTACTCCAGCCAGCTCAAAGATCAATTACACGCTCAAATGGAGAACAGTCTTCTCATATATTATGTAGCAAAATAGAAAGTACAGTGGGGTTCAAATTTATACATCAGCAGCTAACTATTCAGCATTCAGAACGCTTTATTTATAGCAAAGAAAACAAAACTACTTAGCACAAACTACGCTATTCTATCAGCTGTGCAAAAAACACATAGTCTGGCAGCATCCACGGATTTAGGCAACGGTCGTGGTGGGCATTAAATTTTCTGTTGGATTCGTGTCTCCCACCGTTTGCGTGGCTGAGGAAGAGGCCAGCTATTCTTCACGTGCTATAAAACCGAACACGCAAAGCCGTGCCACCGTCAATGACCTCTGTTGACCGAAGTTGCCCCCTTGTTGACCATGGGTTTTCGTGGCTGGTTTGGCTGAGCTGGAAGGACACACACCATGTCCTTGGTTCCACGAACTTGCCCATGTGGCTCTTCTGCCCGGAGGACACCTGGACCATGTCGTTTAATAAAACAGCTACGGAATCCGGGATTGGCTGCGGAAACCGGGATCAGCTACGGAAACCCTGTGTGAGCTGCGGAAAGTGCAGCACTGAACCAAAATTCTAATCCAACAACACAGTCATTAGCATAATCAATAAACCATGTAAAAAGTCCTAAAATACAATGATTTAAGCAATTTGATGGAGGGAATGAGTGACAAAAGGAGGAAATGCATAGGAGAAGGAGGTTGAGAGGATGTGAAAAGAAGTGCAGGTTTGAGGCTCAACATACCCCCACTGTGAAGGTGTTGCATGTCCTCATGCAACCAAAACTTCGTCTTTGTTTTTCAGTCCATGTGCTCAAATGCTTCTGCCAAAACAGCCAGCCTTCTTCTCTTTCTCCTTGTTGCCAAAATTGTCCTTGGTTTTCTGACTAAACACTTGAATTTCAAATTGATCAAGGCCCTGCTCAGTTTCTTGCATTTTCTCTTCAATTTTCTGTTCTTCTTCTGCCAGAGTCCTAAGTGAAGCATGGTGTTGTCATGGACAATTTTGTCCACCTTGCTTTGTTCTTTCAATGCTTCATTTTCTTGTTTAATATGTCGGTTCAAGAGTTCTAGCTCAAATACCTCTTGTTTTAAACACTGGACTTGTTCCTCAAGAGGCAATATAGTGCTTGGACCTACAACTGATTACTCCAAGGTCTCCAAATAATTGTATGCCTCCTGCTGGTCAGGGTCAGTTTCAGGTGTTCTTCTTGGCCTAAATTCAAATTCTTGAGGATTGTTTTCTCTTTCTTGCTGGAAGGGACTTTCTTCTCGTGGAGGACTTGGCTCAATAACTAGCTGAATTGGAGTCTTTTCAGGTGTGCCTTCTTCCAAATCAATGAAATGTGATTGTTTTTATTTAGTCACACTCATTCTTTCCTTAATTCTACTGCTTCTTCTTACTTGTGCACTAGTGCTCTTTGGCTGGACACTCTGTTTTTCTTTTTGTTTCTTCTTTGAGAGGGCAGTAGCTTGGAGTTGTACTAGTCTATCAGCCAAGGTTTGATAGTCTTCTTCTATTGAAGGTTCAGGTGATGGATATGATTCTTGAACAATTGTTTTCCCTTTATCCTTTTTCTGGTTCTTGGTTTTATCTCTCTTTACCTCTTCTTCTTGAGTAGTCTCCTGAGTTTCTACAATAGGAGGATCTTAGGCTGCAACATCTCTTTTCATTCTCCTACTTCTTTTTGGGACTCTAGGAGAGCTGCTAGCGGAAGCTTCAGTTACGTCTTGAAAATGATTCCTGACTAAAATCTTTTCCCATGTATCATTGTTGTTTTTCAATTGGTCCTCTATAAGAATTCTAATGAACCCATGATGATATAAGTGAGGTTCAATATGGCCTATATTCTTTTGGACAATAGAACTCATTTTCGTTAGGCTTCTTAACAGAAAATAGGGTAAATTGATGGCATGGCCTTCCATGAATTTCATCATGATTCTGGCATGGTACATATACATAGTGCCAAAGCGGCCCTCACATGTAACAAATTTTTGAACAAGGTGAATATTGAAGTGTCCATAGCTGGATTCTTAAGCATATCTTTCCATCCTTGATCTTCCACCCCTCTGTTCTTGAACCATCGTTCTCCTAGCTGAGGTAAACCGGTTACTGTGGCTATGGTATTCTCGGTTACTGTGAACTTCAGGTCTCCCACTTCCACAGTGTTTCCATTGAATGATCGAGCAAATGCCTTTGTTACCTCCTTATCATATCCTCTGAATTTTTGGATGAACTTCAACCATTTTGCCTTCTTTAATGCTTCCTTTGCCTGCGAGTATCCTTCTAGATACTTTGAAGCTTCAGGTTCAGCTCTAAGCAGCTTCCCCATCTTCGACTTTTCAACTTCGGTTGAAGCTTTGACTGCGTATTGGATGCTCAAGGAGGATGCTTACAGGAAAAGCAGATGGACTACGGCTGTAAGTGGAATAGCCGCAAACAGAGCTGCGGGTTTGAAACGAAAATGAGAGTGGAGATGGTGTGAGTGCGAGGGAGTAAAAGACAAGCACGAGAATGAGTTCAAATGCGTGCGGGAATAAGGTGATGAGAGAATGGAATAACGGCCAAATCCCTTGGAGTCAGGCGGCTTACGTACACGTTTCAGCATTGGCTACGAAGATCGTGGTGGAGAAGAGACATAGTACGATAGGTCTCTTCATCCTTGTACGGCTAATTAATGAAAGCGCAGTCTCGATCTATGTTGGAACTAAGTGTGATTATGAGACCGTTAGGGGGGTATGCGGTGGATGAAGGATTATCGTGGAGGAGAAGTGGAATGATCTCGCTTAATCATTGCATTTAGTGGATTTGTCCATGATTTACTAATTATGCATAAAATGACTTTTAAATGGTTGTTTGGGAAAAAATTTTGATCATACCTTCATAGATTTGCATTTTGTTGATTAAGGTTGGTGACCCCCTTATTGCTTTTTTATCTTGCAGGTGCCTCCCATCCTTGTTGCCCTTGGTGATGTTGATACCTCTAACTGTGATTTTTGAAAACAGAGTACTGGTGCTGTAGAGACAGAGTGATGCTGGCTGCAGAAACTGGTGGGAGCTGCGGAATCTGGTGTGAGCTGCGGAAACAGTTCTCAGCTGCGGAAATTGAAACAACACCCTTCTGTCTATACCAAAAATTAGTTAGAGAAGACTTAACTAAATGAAATAGTCCTGAGAGGGACTTTATTGGTGAAAATGAAATGGGATGAATGAAATGGAATGAAAATGAAGTGAAATGGAGATGGAGATGGAAGTGAAGTGGATGAACTGAAATGGCGAATGAAATGGAAAGAGAGAGAGACTTTTTATTTGGAAAATATAAAGTGTCAGGTACCCCTGATTTTCACCTTATATTTTCTATATAAGACTGCCAATTCAAGATTGGTTTTCAGGCTTATACAAAAGATTTTTTTTTTTCTTTTTTTTCTTTTTTTTTTTTAACTGAAAGAAACAAAGACTAGGCTGATGGAGGAGAAGAATTCTTCTCCACCAGCCTCATTGCAGAATCTTCTTGGAACATTTTAACAAATTCCTCCTTTGAGAGTGGCTTGTAATAGACTTTCAATCGGTGGCCATTCACAATGAGAGGAGTCTGAAACTCATCAATGGTCTTTACTCGAACTGCTCCATTGTTAAAGACTTCATCAATCTCATATGGTCCAAGCCAATGAGTTTGAAATTTTCCTTTGAAGTCCTTAAACTTGGAATCAAACAATAGTGCCCAATCTCCCTTCTGAAACTTTTTCTCTTTGATGTGTCGATCATGCCACTTAGTTCTTTGGTGCTGAACTAGATCAGTCCTTAAACTTGCATCTTGTCTTATCTCATCTAGCTCATTCAGCTGCTCCATTCTGTGCTTCTGGCTTCTGATAAATTCATCCCCAATTGAACTGCCATCTTGAATGTCTTGACTTGAAACTCAATGGGGAGCAGGACTTCTTTCCCATAAACAAGTTCATAGGGAGAATGTCCTGTTGTGTTCCTCCATGTAGTTCTATAGGTCCATAAGGCTTCAGGAAGCCTTTCTGCCCAATCTCTTCTATGAAGATGAACAGTTTTGGTGATGATGCTCTCAAGAACTTTATTTGTAGATTCCACTTGACCATTTTCTTGCGGATGGTATGGAGTAGATTTTCTATGTTTGATTTTGTATTCTTCCATCATCTTCTCCATCAAGTTAGATGTAAATTGGCTTCCCTGATCTGTCACAATTTCTCTTGGGACACCAAAACGAGTAAAAATATCCTCAAAAAGAAATTGAACAACTGAATTTTCAGTGGAAGAAGGCAATGCCTTTGCTTCTACCCATTTAGTAACATAATCAATACAAACCAATATATACTTCTTTTGCTTAGATGGTGGGTTAATTGTTGGCATTATGAGACAAGTGTTGTCCTTGATGGCAAACCACACTGATGACAAATCATAGTGCAGAAGGTCAGCAGCAAGGAATTGATGATCAGTCTACAAGTATGAAGAAAAATATATACACGCTAGTTCACTATATCCCAAGTAGCGTATACAATTTGGTTCACTATATACCAAGTCGCGTATACGCAGGTTCAATATATACCAAGTCGCGTATACAAGCAGTTTGGCTTCAGCAAAAGAGCGTGTATGTGGAAATCTTATCTTTGGTCCACGGCGGTTATTCCTTGGAAGTTGTGCCTATGGTTTTGGACCTTGGTGTCTCGACGGACGTGTTGATCCCTAGTTTTGAAGTTGATGGTATTGGATTTCTATGGTTGTGGCCCTTGGTATTGAACAAGGCCTAAGGCTATATAAGGAGAAGGAAATCATTAGGCAAGTGTATCTGAAATGTCTTGAATATCTGATGAAGCATTAGATCCAGTATGCAGGGTTATGGGTTGATGATGCATTGCTTGATCTGAGTTAAGGGGAGATCTCACCGGTTGATGGAGAACTAGATCTAAGGAGAGATCGGGGTCAAATGGTTTGAAATGAACTATCTTTATGATGCTTATTCTAGATCTACATACTGACGCATGTATTGTTCTATAAGTGTTATGACTATGATTGATGTCTAGTACAGCTGCAAGTTATGAGAAATTATTTTTAGATATGTACGCGGGTTGTCTTTGGCAAAAGCGCGTATACATGCGGGTTTGATTCATCGAAGTAGCGTATACATTGTAAAGCTTGATATTTGAAGTTGCAGATGGATCTGATGGTTATTACAGAGTTCTGTGTCTGCTCTGTGTTCTGGTGACTGTTGTTAACAGGGTTTCAGTGATTCAGAGTTTGATGATTGTTTTGAGCTTCAATGATAGTTATGGGTCCAGTATGAAAATTGGATGAAAAGTGGCCTTACAGATTATGTGTTGTGCTTCAGTGTATCCAGTCTGAAAATTGATGAAACGTGGTACCTGAAGGTGAGAAGATTGTAGGCAAGCACCTACGTACTACTATCTAAGCTAGTACAAAAGCTAAAGGAGATCTTTGGAGCATTGTAGCAGGTAGCAGCCTGCGTACTAGTAAATGGATCGGCTAGTACAAGAGCAAAGGGGGTTGTAGCTCCCGTACTGGTATAAGACTACACCAGTACAAATATTGTAAAAGGATTTTCTTATTAAGAAGAAGAATGAGATGACTTGCAGCAGGTGGTTTTCACCCACATTGGGTTTCCACCTTATATCTTTGTGTTCATGTGTGTGGCTCTTGTGTGATGTTCTGTTCTGTTATTCTGCACCTGTTTACTGTTAATATGCTTAATAATGATCTGATACATTTACTGAAGATTAAGCTAACTGAATTATAAGATCTCTGGATATATGCAAGTTTCATTAAACATAGTAGCGTGTACATGCGGGTTCACTTAATTGAAGTAGCGTATATGTTTCTGAGTATGAAATTGAAAAAGTTTGATTGATCTGATAATACTGATTCACCCCCCCCCCCCCCCTCTCAGTATTATTTCCAACAATTGGTATCAGAGCAGGTCCTTTGATAGAAGCTTGATCGCTTGAAGGAGATCCGTGGAACAATGGGAAAGAAGCTTAAGAAGAAAGCTCATAAGAAGAAGAAGACATCTCAGAAGGACTATGACAGTGGGAGAGTCGATTGGGGATTAGGTATAAGAAGCTCTTCAGATTCAGAATCAGATTCAGAATCATTATCAGGTATGAATGTGTTATCCTCTAATGTTCCAGCTATCTTTCCTTATGAAAGAGATGGAAGTGATAGTGAAACTACTGAACATGCTTGTATGGGTGAGCAAGAAAAGTGTCAAATAGAGGCAGTATTTAGAAGGCTTGCAGACAAAGTTAAAGATCAACAAGATCTATTGAACAAAAGGGAATGTGCTTTCAAAGAAGAAGTTACCAAACTAAAGGCCCAACTAGAAGAAGGAAACAAGGTAAGAAAGCTACTCAAGGACAAGGAAGACCAATGTCAAAAATTGCAGCATGAAGTGACATCATTAAGAAAAGAAGTCAACGAAAGAAGCACAACCATCAAGAAACTCAAAGATAGATCCAGCTACTATGAAAATCTTGAAGCTACAATCCTCTAACTAAAAGGAGATCTTGAAGAATCAAAGAAGCAGAATACAGATCTACTCCAAGCTGTTGAAAAACAAGAAAACGAAGTCAGCAGCTTAAAATCTCAACTGGAATGTGCCTTCCGAGTTCGTCAAATGCAACAGGATCTGTATGAAGAACAAGAAAAAGAAATTCTCAAACTAAGGGAACAAATGGAAGAAGGAAGGAAAGCTGAAGAAGTTTTGAAAAAGAAATCTCTTGAAAAGGAAGAACAGCTTCAGGTTGAGGTAAATATCTTGAAAGGTAAACTAGAAGAAAAGGATAAGCTTTTACGATTTCAAGATAGCTCTAAAGTATTGGATGATATTCTTAGTAGTCAAAGGTCCCCTGCTATAAAGACTGGTCTTGGTTTCCATGAATCTGTTGAAGGTGAATCTAGTTCACAAGGTGAGGCAAGAAACTCTAAAAGGAAATCTAAAGTGATCAACGAAGAAGTGAAAGATCAATCTCATCATCAACCAAGGAAAGAGATTCCTCAAAGAAAATCCTTTACTCCTCCTATGAATAATGTTGAATGTTATGTATGTCATAATCTTGGACATGTTGCAGCTAGATGTAGAAGAAGAAGAGTTCAAGACCATTATGCAGAAAGGTCATCTCAATCAAGGTACTTTTATGGATATTGCTTTGCTTGCAATATGTTTGGTCACAAAGCTACTGATTGCTACAGGAGGAATATGAAACATGTAAGATGTTATGCATGTAACAAGCTTGGACATATAGCAAAGGAATGCAGGAACAAAGGATGGACATCACACCAAAAGAAGAAAACCTCATCACACTTGAAGATATGGAGGAAGAAGGAAGTACGGTCAGCACGATGTACTGAGACACAGCACAGCACAGACATATCAAACTCAGGGGGAGCTGAAAGTATAAAACTTCAGTGTTCTGAATCTCATACGCAAGTTCCTTAAAGGGAAGTCGCGTACATACGCGAGTTAGACACTGAAAAGTCGCGTATATGTCAATCTGAGGAAAAGCAGTGGAGACAGGGTCAGGAAAAGGATCTGATATGATTCAGTCTATTATTTGCTCTATTGGTTACAGTCTGCTGAGGATGTGTGGAAATGTTTTGTTACTTGTATGATGTCTAGAAGTGTTTTGATCCTAACTTGAGGATGATGATGTTTTGATGCTTATTGCTGATATATGCATGATCAGATCTAACAAATGGCACTGGTTGAGGGGGAGCATATGCCTTTAGTAATTCATTGTTGGCATTATGGTTAATAATCCTTGGTGATGATTCTTATATAGCTAAATGATATATCTTGCTATGATGTGGTTGTGAGTTGTCTATGATAAACTCTCATATGATTCTTGAAGCTACATAGAAGATGTTCAGATCAGATTTATGGTTGATTCTTTGATGATATATGGTGCTTACATGGTGATCTTCATAAGGACAAGGAGAAGTACAAAGCTTTAATACACATCTTCCTCACTTAATGATGAGTCACTTATATACTGTTGTTGTCATATGCATAAAGAACATACAGTTATGATGCAGGCACTCATGTGGATAAGGATTGTTGCTGATGATGATATCAAGAAGCTTTGCCAAAAGAGTTTGAGCTCAAAGATACATAGTGTTGATACATGGATGACTCCTCAAAGTCACTTTATTGGAGACATGACGATGAGTTCGTATCTATATGATGATAGGTTTATACTTACATATGTTGGTTGATGCAGATGTTCCCAAGTAATGATACTTGGATCATGTAGATCTTGACATTCATGTAATGGCTATGGTGGTTTCACATGTAATGTGAATGATTTCATGATGATGTTTAAAAGGAGGAGTTGACATCTATGTTCAGACATACCTTGCTGCAGGACATTTACAGGTTGCTGATATGAAAATAGTTATACGCGAGTTTCATAAGGCCTATCCGCGTATATACGCTTGTTTATGCGGATGCAGACGCGTATATGGAGTTTTGAAGGAAATCAGCAGGGACAGATGTTGGTTGCAGAAAGTCTGATATGGGTCTGACAGAGATCATCTGGCACAGGTTCAGGGGGAGCAGATAATCTTTCAATGATGCATTGTTGGCATTATCTTAAAGCCTTTGGTTCTAGTTCACATTGTTGTTGATTCAGGTGGAACAAAGGCGAAAGGAGAACAGAAGGATCTCTTGGTTGATCTGAATGGTGATTATCAGATGCTATTGGTGACATTCATAAGTCTTACTTTAGATATTTTGTCTCTATGTCATATATCTCTTTTATGGTATCTCTTTCATGGTGTCAAGGTCATGTAACGGCCTATTTTGGTTTCCCCACTATGCCTGGGATGATTGATGCAATATGATTGGTTGTCATATGTAAACTTTTGATGTATCCCCACTTGGTTGGGTGGATGAGTCAATTTTTGTATATCCTCACTTAGTTGAGAGATGGATGTATGTATGAGTCTTTGATGATAGGAAGGTCTTTTATGATGTATAGAGTCATGTTCTTCTTGAAGAACATCTTTTGCAGATCTTGCCTACAGTCAGGAAGAGCATGAACAGCACACTTCAGCGGTACAGAGATTCAGCATGTACTTAGAGGGAGCATGGACAGATTGGTACACCTTGGCATATACAAAGGGGGAGATTATTCAAAGATTTCAGCAGGTACTCAGGGGGAGTATGGACAGTGGAATGATTCAGCAAAGGAAGAGAATATCTTGGTCCACCCTTTGCCCTTGATGTCAAAGGGGGAGAGTGATTTGGTGTTGTTGCCATCAAGTCCAAAGGGGGAGATTGTTGGCATTATGATGCATGTGTTGTACTTGATGGCAACCCTCTCATAGAAGAATATCTCACTTATGTATAACTGGATGAATCTTCAGAAGAGATATCAGATGTGACTGATGGAGGATGGCTCAAAGGAATCAGATGATAGTTCTAAGTGTGACAAGTTAGCTTTGCCATCAAGTCCAAAGGGGGAGATTGTTGGCATTATGAGACAAGTGTTGTCCTTGATGGCAAACCACACTGATGACAAATCATAATGCAGAAGGTCAGCAGCAAGGAATTGATGATCAGTCTACAAGTATGAAGAAAAATATATACACACTAGTTCACTATATCCCAAGTAGCGTATACAAGTAGGTTCACTATATACCAAGTCGCATATACGCAGGTTCGATATATACCAAGTCGCGTATACAAGCAGTTTGGCTTCAGCAAAAGAGCGTGTATGTGGAAATCTTATCTTTGGTCCACGGCGGTTATTCCTTGGAAGTTGTGCCTATGGTTTTGGACCTTGGTGTCTCGACGGACATGTTGATCCCTAGTTTTGAAGTTGATGGTATTGGATTTCTATGGTTGTGGCCCTTGGTATTGAACAAGGCCTAAGGCTATATAAGGAGAAGGAAATCATTAGGCAAGTGTATCTGAAATGTCTTGAATATCTGATGAAGCATTAGATCCAGTATGCAGGGTTATGGGTTGATGATGCATTGCTTGATCTGAGCTAAGGAGAGATCTCACCGGTTGATGGAGAACTAGATCTAAGGAGAGAT
This sequence comes from Pinus tabuliformis, assembly GCA_031772625.1. Lineage (NCBI taxonomy): Eukaryota > Viridiplantae > Streptophyta > Pinopsida > Pinales > Pinaceae > Pinus > Pinus tabuliformis. The sequence continues at coordinate 676,654,861 of CM062809.1, read as the reverse complement.
CGGGGTCAAATGGTTTGAAATGAACTATCTTTATGATGCTTATTCTAGATCTACATACTGACGCATGTATTGTTCTATAAGTGTTATGAGTATGACTGATGTCTAATACAGCTGCAAGTTATGAGAAATTATTTTTAGATCTGTACGCGGGTTGTCTTTGGCAAAAGCGCGTATACACGCGGGTTTGATTCATCGAAGTAGCGTATACATTGTAAATCTTGATATTTGAAGTTGCAGATGGATCTGATGGTTATTACAGAGTTTTGTGTCTGCTCTGTGTTCTGGTGACTGTTGTTAATAGGGTTTCAGTGATTCAGAGTTTGATGATTGTTTTGAGCTTCAATGATAGTTATGGGTCCAGTATGAAAATTGGATGAAAAGTGGCCTTACAGATTATGTGTTGTGCTTCAGTGTATCCAGTCTGAAAATTGATGAAATGTGGTACCTGAAGGTGAGAAGATTGTAGGCAAGCACCTACGTACTAGTATCTAAGCTAGTACAAAATCTAAAGGAGATCTTTGGAGCATTGTAGCAGGTAGCAGCCTGCGTACTAGTAAATGGATCGACTAGTACAAGAGCAAAGGGGGTTGTAGCTCCCGTACTGGTATAAGACTGCACCAGTACAAATATTGTAAAAGGATTTTCTTATTAAGAAGAAGATTGAGATGACTTGCAGCAGGTGGTTTTCACCCACATTGGGTTTCCACCTTATATCTTTGTGTTCATGTGTGTGGCTCTTGTGTGATGTTCTGTTCTGTTATTCTGCACCTGTTTACTGTTAATATGCTTAATAATGATCTGATGCATTTACTGAAGATTAAGCTAACTGAATTATAAGATCTCTGGATATACGCGAGTTTCATTAGACGCAGTAGCGTGTACATGCGGGTTCACTTAATTGAAGTAGCGTATATGTTTCTGAGTATGAAATTGAAAAAGTTTGATTGATCTGATAATACTGATTCACCCCCCCCCCCCCCTCTCATTATTATTTCCAACATTAATGGGTCCAATGAAATCTAAAGCCCATTTTTCAAAGTCTTCGATGCATACCTGTGGCTGTAATGGCATTTCACTTGAAGGAGTTGGTCTCCCAACTCTTTTGTAGCTGTCACACCTTTTGACATACTGTTTTGCAACTTTGAAGAGAGAAGGCCAATAATATCCTAAAGAAAGGATTTTATAGGTAGTCCTCTTGTCAGCAAAGTGTTTGCCACACGGTTCATCATGACATGCCTTAAGGATTTCTGGAATTTCATCTTCCCGAACACATCTTCTGATCACACAATCTAGCCCTGTTTTGAACAATTCATTAGAAATCCAAGAATACTTTGAGCTCTCCTGAATAATTTTCCTTTTCTCATTAGGAAATAAGTGTGGAGGTAGCTTCCCTGTAACCAAATAATTAGCAATGTCTGCATACCAAGGGGTTTTAGTAGTTATTGCAAACAACTATTCATCTGGAAACTTATCCTCTACGGGAGAGTCCTCGTTAGTATTTTGAATTCTAGACAAGAAATCAGCTACTGTATTTTGTTTTCCTGGTCTATCTAACACAGTAATATTGAATTCTTGTGGAAGTAAAAGCCATCTTGTAACTCTACCATTAGTAACAGGTTTGTTCATGAGATATCTAATTGCAGAATGATCAGTATGGAAAAAGGTTTCATAGCCGGTTATATAGTGTCTAAACTTGTTGATTGCATGAACAACGGCTAAGAATTCTTTTTCAGTCACAGTATAATTTAACTCAGTGGGAGTCAAATTTTTATTGGTGTAGTAAATGGCATAAGGAACTAAATCCTTTTGACCCAACACAGCTCCTAGAGCTGTATCTGAAGCATCTGTAGAAATGTGGAAAGGAAGTTTCCAGTTAGGCCCTCTTAAAATGGGTGCTTCAGATATTCTAGTTTTTAGAGTTTCAAATGAAGATTGACAGTCAGGATCCCACTTGAATTCACAGTCTTTGGTAAGTAATTTGAAAAGTGGAGATGCTATCTTGCTGAAGTTTTCAATAAATCTTCTATAATACCCAGTAAACCCAAGAAAACTTCTAACATCTTTTTGACAATTTGGAATAGGTAACTTGGAGATGACTTCGACTTTTGATCTATCAACTTTGATTCCATCTCCTGAAATATGATGTCCTAAAACAATCCCTTCAGTAAACATCATAAAACATTTTTCATGACTTAATGAAAGATTTGTTTCTTTACATCTTACAAGAACTTTTTCCAAATTATCTAATGCCTCCTCAAATGAATTACCATAAACTGTAAAATCATCCATATAGACCTCTACACAATCATGAATTAGATCAGAAAAGATTCCTAGTACTGCCCTTTGAAATGTTGCGGGAACATTACATAATCCAAAAGGAAGTAATCGGTAAGCAAAAGTTCCCCATGGACAGGTAAATGTGGTCTTGTCCTGGTCTTCAGGTGCTACCTGAATTTGATTGTAACCACTAAAACCATCCAAAAATGAGAAATACTTTTTACCTGCTAGAGTATCTAATACTTGATCGATGAAGGGTAAATGAAAGTGATCCTTCAAGGTTGCTTTGTTCAATTCTCTGTAATCAATGTAAACCCTCCATTTACCATTCTTTTTAGGTACTATAACCAAAGGAGAAACCCACTGGCTATCTGAAATGGGGTAAATGAAGTTTACATTAAGTAACTTTTGGAGCTCTTCTTTCACTATTTCCCTAAGGTTTGGATTCATCCTTCTTTGAGGTTTTCTGATTGGTCTACTGTTTTCCTCAATATAAATGTGATGAATGCAAGTCTTTGGGTCAATTCCTTTCATATATGTATATTCCCATGCAAATGCAGTAGAATGCTTTTGCAAGACTCTGGTTAGCTCTTTCTGTTGTGATTTTTCCAAGTTTTTGTTGATATTCAGTGTTTTTCCTGGAAAAATCTCAATGGCAAAACTACCAAACTCTTCCATAGAGAAAAGAGACATCTGTCTAGATGATAGACACTCAATGTCAGAATCCAACTGAAATTGTGTGTGGTCATATTCCGAAGATGGTTCAAAATTTTCTAATGTGTTCAGAATTTGACTATCTTCACTAATCTCAGAAATGGTAAAAACAGGTTGTATAGTATCTTCATCGTCAACCCACTCATTATCTCCTATTTCTGTGATTGCTTTTGCTGGAGGATACAGATTTAACTTCTTTGTCGAATTACCATCAGAAATATACATATCCCCAGACCTACAACTTATGAAAGCATCAGCTGTGGCTAGCCAAGGTCTTCCTAAAATAAGAGGATGTCCTCCTAGATTACTCTTGGGAGTTAAAATCATAAAATCCACTGGATATTCCCAAGAATCTAAGGAGACAGGAATGTCTTCCAATACACCATCTGGTTTAATAATTGATCGATCTGCAAGTTGCAACAAGGTAGGTGTAAAAAGAAGATTAGGAAGTTTTAGCTGTTCCATAGTCTGCCTACTCATAATGTTAATAGCAGCCCCTAAATCAATCAAAGTATTTGGTATTTCTACCCCATTGATATGTGTTTTGACAATTGGACTACCGGGATCTACATATTTTTGCATAGTAATCTTTCCCATCATGATATCTGCAATTTTTCCTACCAGGTGGATCCTTCTGGTATCTCTTTGTTTCCTTCCTGGTCTTTTAAGGCTCAACTCCTTTATTGTTTTTGCTAGAATAGGAATTTCCTTAATGGCTTGTAACAAGGGAATCTTGATACAGACATTTTTCAATTCATCTAGAAAATTATAGTCAGGCAAACAAATTTGCTTTTCCACTCCTTTATCAATTTGTAATCTTTCAGGGAAAGGAGGTGTGGATAAGGATGCAGGTTGCTCAACGATGGGAGTTGTGGGGGTTAATTCTTTTTCTTTTTCTTTTTGAGTGTTTGGGTTTTGAAGAGATGCTTCAAAACCCTTATTGGCTTCAAGAGATTCTTCCTCAGAAATGCTTTGCTGTTGAGCATTTATAGAAGGCTTATCTAGAACTCTACCTGATCTGAGTTGTACTTCATTAAGAAGAACAATCATATAGGTAGGGAATGGTTGACCTTCCATCATGTAAGCATTTTGAGGGTTTTTATTATTGGGGTTTGGCAATGGCTGAGAAGGAAGTTGATTTGACTTCTTTTGGAATGGAAGCAAAAGTTGAGAATTTTGATTCTGTTGAGAAGGTTATTGTTGTTGAGGAAATGGCAATGATAGTTGTGGACTTTGATTTGGAAGTTGTGGCGCTTGTTGGTTTTGAAAAGATGGAGGATATTGGTAAAACTGAGCAAATCTCCCATAAGGATTTTGCATACCTTGTACCCATGATTGAAAAGAATTTTGCGGTTGGGGCCAAGGTTGTTGCCAAGGATTCCAATTTGGTGGAGGTTGAAAATTCATAGAGTTGTTAAACCCTTGATTTTGTTGCCCCTGCCAAGGTCTCCTTACAACAAAACAGAGAGATTAAAGTGTACTTGGATCTTCTTGAAAATCAGCTTTGAGTCCAGGGATTGAAGGACAATCCTTGGTCTCATGATTCTCTGAGCGAATTACACATGTCTCTACAACTTTTGCTTCCAAGGGACATTCCCTTAGAGCATGTTTCTTTCTACATTTTGGGAAAAAGATGGCCAAAGCCTCAGCTTCTGCTTTCTGCTTATTGTGAATCTTAAGAGTGTCTAGTTGTTCACTAAGACTCCCTAAGATATCAGTTTTAAATTCGTCAAGCAAGTTGCCAATCTCAGCCCTACTTACCGATGCAGTTGCAGATTTATTTGCTCTGATGAGAGAAGGATCTCTAGGCCCTTTTTGAGTTTTGGATTTCCCCCTTGAGAGATGGACACATAACTCTGCTATATCAGAAAGTGGAAGTTGAGATACATCTCCTTTGCCCATCATATTCAAAAGATCTATCCATTCATCTCTAATGGCTTTCAGTAAAAGGGCTTTCAAGGTCTCCTCATCCAAGTTACTCATTTTTGCTCTTTTTAGATTATATTGAAATCTTTCAATCAATTCCTCCAAGTTTTCATCTTCTTTTTGCATCATTTTAAATACTTGATCCTTATGATTGGTGGGCATACAATAGTCCAGGTATCTATCCAGAAATGTCTGCTTGATATCATTCCAAGACCTAACGGATTGAGTGAGTAATCCCATGAACCATTTCAAAGTTGATCCTTTCAATGTTGAAGGAAACAGTTTGAGTTTTTGAGAGTCATCCAGATAATCATAAGTTCGACATACAACTTCAAACTCAAATAGAAATGTTTCAAGGTCCTCATTCCTTAACCCATGGAAATTTGGGAGAACAGATGGTGAGATGTTCTTCATGGTGGCTCGGGAATCCTCATCGACTATAGGGAACCCGAATGAGTTATCCCCATCCCTATTTCCTCCAATGTTACCTCTACCTCCTCCATTGTTTCCTCCTCCTCCTCTACCTCTACCTCTACCAAATCCAGGTGCTCCTTCCTCTGTCATGGTAGTTTCCCTGGAGACTTCAGAGTCTTCTGGTTCTTCTACTAAGGGTGTATGAGAAGGATTTCCTCCTTCTTCTTCAAGTGATTCTACTTCTTCAATTATAATCTGTCTCTCTGGAGAAAGAAGGAAAGGATCTCTCTCTAATTCAGACTCGATGGAAGGTATGGGAGAGTTGACTCCTACTTCTTGAATTCTGGGAATCCTAGGGCTAGGAGTGTCAGTTGGAGATGAGGGAGGTGTCTCTTGTCTATTCCTTAAAGTAGATGGACTTGTAAAAATCGAACTCTTGGCTCTAGCTAAAAACCTTCCCCTAGAATCTCTAGCTCTATGCATGTCATTTTTTTATTTTTCTTCAAGTCAGGGTAATAATTCTCTTTCTGATCTTCCAGGTCACCCTAGGTGCAAGAAGAGAGCATACTCAAGAAACTATTAAACCAATAACTTTCTCTTTTCTGATCCTCCAGATCACTCTAAGTGCAAGAGGAGAGCATACTTTGAGATGTTATCAATTTCCTTCCTTGAAATTTTCTTATTATGTCCTTTTTTTTTTTAAGAACTTGCTACCTAATTTTCACTTCCCTGGCAACGGCGCCAAAATGTTTGGTCAATTTAGTGATGTCTAAATTGCAACTTTTAAATGTCAACCCGGGGCTCGTAAGCTGATGAAGTGATGTGTACTGTATGTACTTAGGCAACTGTTTCTTATGTTTTTGTCGTTTTTAACTTTTTAAGTTTGTTTTCAAATATATTTCTCCTACAATGATGTGATGGAAATGAAATAAAGTGAGTGAAGTGTGTGTGATTGTGATGAGTTCTAAATGATTTCTTATGACTTAAAAAGTAATCTACAAGAAAGCTTTGAACAACAACTTGAAATGAAATCAACTCTTAAAGGAAAATGAAGGCATCAAAAAGGCTCATGACATTGGCCCAGTATCTATGCGGCTGCAAGAAAATGAAGATGAAATCTATGCCAAGTCTAGCTAAAACTAAGTAATATCAAACTGAAGTAAATCTACATAAGAGAAAGACTAGTCACAAATACTTTAACTTCTTCTTAACCTCTTGTCTTTTAACCGAATATATCATGTGAGGAACAGTCAAAAATAAGCCAAGTAATTGTGAGTTCTTAAGCAACTAAACCAAGCTGTGTTAGTGATATTTTGGTCCTCAATAAAGATATTGAATTATAGAGAAGAAACCATCAATAGGTAAACAACTTGATATCTAAAAGTAGTAAGCAACTATGCAACTTTAAAGAAGTGATAACAAAGAGATAAAGGCTGCAAAACAAAGAAGGTGAGCAACATAGACAAGATGATCACAAGTGTCACTAGCTGTGGAAAAGAAAGAAAAGAAACTGTCCCGGGCACACCTAAGCAATCTGCAAAACACACTGATCAGTCATGGAAAAGTGCAGAAATATAAATAAGCGAAATTCAGAGTTATATACAGCTATTGTACATGATCAATACGCAGCAATTAAAGGCATTCTATACAACTACTATACATGAAATGATAAAAAGGAATGCAAGAAATGAAAACACTGTACAGGCCTTAAGTAAACAGGGGCCCTCTGCCTACTCTAGCCAGCTCAAAGATCAATTACACGCTCAAATGGAGAACAGTCTTCTCATATATTATGTAGCAAAATAGAAAGTACAGTGGGGTTCAAATTTATACATCAGCAGCTAACTATTCAGTGTTCATAGACGCTTTATTTATAGCAAAGAAAACACAACTACTTAGCACAAACTACGCTATTCTATCAGTTGTGCAAAAAACACGTAGTCTGGCAGCATCCACGGATTTAGGCAACGGTCGTGGTGGGCATTAAATCTTCTGTTGGATTCGTGTCTCCCACCGTTTGCATGGCTGAGGAAGAGGCCAGCTATTCTTCACGTGCTCTAAAACCGAACACGCAAAGCCATGCCACCGTCAATGACCTCTGTTGACCGAAGTTGCCCCCTCGTTGACCATGGGTTTTCGTGGCTGGTTTGGCTGAGCTGGAAGGACACACACCATGTCCTTGGTTCCACAAACTTGCCCATGTGGCTCTTCTACCCGGAGGACACCTGGAACATGCCGTTTAATAAAATAGCTGCAGAATCCAGGATTGGCTGCGGAAACCGGGATCAGCTGCGGAAACCCTGTGTGAGCTGCGGAAAGTGCAGCACTGAACCAAAATTCTAATCCAACAACACAGTCATTACCATAATCAATAAACAATGTAAAAAGTCCTAAAATACAATGATCTAAGCAATTTGATGGAGGGAATGAGTGACAAAAGGAGGAAATGCATAGGAGAAGGAGGCTGAGAGGATGTGTAAAGAAGTGCAGGTTTGAGGCTCAACATAATGCATGATAAGCTCCCCCTGAGTACCTGTTGAAATCTCTGAATGAGCTCCCCCTTTGTATATGTCATGGTGCACCAATCTGATCATGCTCTTTCTGAGAACAAGCTGAAATGTCTGCTCTGCTATATAGTGTTGTTCATGCTCAGGCTCCCCCTAACTGTAAGCAAGGTCTGCAAAAGGATGTTCTACATCACAAATGACCTTCCTAAAAGATTCAATACATACATCCATCACCCAACCAAGTGGGGATATATCAGAAAAATGAAAACAAAATACATTACATCTTCATCCCAAGCATAGTGGGGAAACCAACATAGGTCGTTACATGACCTGAAGAGATGACACTATTACATCATGAGTCTTGATATGACATCACCTAAATAAGATGAACATCAGCAACAAAAATTTATGATCTGCTCCATAGTATCTGTCAACAGCAACTAGACCAGCAACTTGTATTAGTGCATGAATCATCAAGGTATGTCTGCATCAACAGAATTTCACATTCTATGTGAGAAACATCATAGCCATCCAGATCTACATGAATCAAGTATCATCAATTGGGAATATCTGCATTAATCAACATATGTATGAAACAATCCTATCATCATATAGATAAGAGCTCATTATCATCATGTCTCCAACAATGCAACTTTGAATAATCATCCCTGTATCCAGCCAACAATCCTCATCCATTTGTGCCAAGAATGAAAGGAATCATAACTGTAATATATGATCTTTATGCATATGATGACAACAGCATATGAGTGACTCAACATCAAGAAGATGTGAATTCAAGCTAAGTGCTTCCCATGCAAGCATCATTAGAGAATCAACCATAAATCTGATCCAAGAACCACGTGAACAACTCATAACCATAGCAAGATGAATCATTTATCCATATAAGTATCATCACCAAGAACTATTAACCATAATTCCAATAATGCATTAAGTCCATATGCTCCCTCTAAACCTGTGCCATCTGTCTGATCATGCATATCAATAAGAAGTATCAAGACATCATCAATATCAAGTTAGAACCAAAAGACTTCTAACCATCATATCCACACATCATTATTATTAACTAGAGCAAAACTGATCCTTCTCTTGAATCTGTCCCTACTGCCTTTCTTCAAACAATCATATACGCCACTGTGCAGTAACTAACTCGCGTATATATGCAACTTTCCTTTATGGAGTTTGCATATGAGATTCAGGACACTGAAGTTTTGTACTTTCAGCTCCCTCTGATTCTGGTATGTCTGTACGTTGTGCAGTGCCGCCTTTTTCTGACTGTACTTCCTTTTTCCTCCATATCTTCAAGCATGATGATGACATTTTCTCCTTTTGATATGGTGCCCACACTTTGTTCCTGCATTCCTTAGCTATATGTCCAAGCTTGTTACATGCATAAAATCTTACATGTTTCATATTCCTCCTGTAACAATCAGCAGCTTTGTGACCAAACATATTGCAAGCAAAGAAATATCCATAAAAGTACCTTGAATGTGATGATCTTTCTGCATAATGGTCTTGAACCCTTCTTCTTCTACATCTAGCTGCAACATGTCCAAGATTATGACATACATAAAATTCAACATTATTCATAGGAGGAGTAAAGGATTTTCTTTGAGGAATCTCTTTTCTTGGTTGATGATGAGATTGATCTTTCATTTCTTCGTTGATCACTTTAGATTTCTCTTTAGAGTTCCTTGCCTCACCTTGTGAACTAGATTCACCTTCAACAGATTCATGGAAACCAAGACCAGTCTTTATAGCAGGAGACCTTTGACTACTAAGAATATCATCCAAGACTTTAGAACTATCTTGAAATCGTAAAAGCTTATCCTTTTCTTCTAGTTTACCTTTCAAGATATTTACCTCAACCTGAAGCTACTCTTCCTTTTCAAGAGATTGCTTTTTCAAATCTTCTTCAGCTTTCCTTCCTTCTTCCATTTGTTCCCTTAGTTTGAGAATCTCCTTTTCTTGTTCTTCATTCAGATCCTGTTGCATTTGACGAACTCGGAAGGCACATTCTAGTTGAGATTTTAAGCTGGTGACTTCGTTTTCTTGTTTTGCAATAGCTTGGAGTAGATCTGTATTCTGCTTCTTTGATTCTTCAAGATCTCCTTTTAGTGAGAGGATTGTAGCTTCAAGATTTTCATAGTAGCTGGATCTACCTTTGAGTTTCTTGATGGTTGTGCTTCTTTCGTTGACTTCTTTTCTTAATGATGTCACTTCATGCTGCAATTTTTGACATTGGTCTTCCTTGTCCTTGAGTAGCTTTCTTACCTTGTTTCCTTCTTCTACTTGGGCCTTTAGTTTGGTAGGTTCTTCTTTGAAATCACATTCCCTTTTGTTCAATAGATCTTGTTGATCTCTAATTTTGTCTGTCAGCCTTTTAAATTTTGCCTCTATTTGATGTCTTTCTTGTTCACCCATAAGAGCAAATTCAGTAGTTTCGCTATCACTTTCATCTCTTCCAAAAGGAAAGATAGCTGGAACATCGGAGGATAATATATTCATACCTGATAATGATTCTGAATCTGAAGAGCTTCTTATACCTAATCCCCAATCGATTCTCCCACTGTCATAGTTCTTCTGAGATGACTTCTTTTTCTTAGGTGCTTTCTTCTTAAGCTTCTTTCCCATTGTTCCACGGATCTCCTTCAAGCGATCAAGCTTCTATCAAAGGACCTGCTCTGATACCAATTGTTGGAAATAATACTGAGAGGGGGGGTGAATCAGTATTATCACATTAATAAAACTTTTTCATTTCCATAATCAGATTCATATATGCTACTTCCACAACTTCTTATGATTAAGTTAATTGATCTTCAATGAGTGCATTAGAACATTATCAACCATATTATCAGATAACAGATGCCGTAATAGAGAATAGATCATCACACATAAGGCACACACATGAACACCATGATATAAGGTGGAAACACAATGTGGGAGAAAAACCACCTGCTGCAAGTCATCTCAATCTTCTTGTTAATAAGAAAATCCTTTTACAATATTTGTACTGGTGCAGTCTTATACCAGTACGGGACCTACAACCCCCTTTGCTCTTGTACTAGCCAATCCATTTACTAGTACATAGGCTGCTACTTGCTACAATGCTCCAAAGATCTCCCTTAGCTTTTGTACTAGCTTAGATACTAGTACAGAGGCGCTGGCCTACAATCTTCTCTCCTCCAGGTACCACGTTTCATCAATTTTCAGACTGGATACACTGAAGCACAACACATAATCTGAAAGGCCACTTTTCATCCAATTTTCATACTGGATCCAACAACAACATTGAAGCTCATAATCAAACAACCTTCTGAATCACCCAATCACCAGATCCATACATATACAATGATATTATGAGAGTTATCAACCAGATCTAGTACATAAAGATAAGTCATTAATCATGTTGTTATCTGAACTCAATACCAGTAACCAAACATCAGTTATGCACCCAAAACCCTGCAGAATAGTCAAAGGCAGTTAAAACAAATTTTAAGCAGGGATCGCAACTTCACTGGTATAGATCTGCGGATATCTGTATTACCTCCGCACCTGCGCCTTCTGTGGCGCCACGACCACCGCACCTGCGCCTTCTATGGCGCCTCCGCACTGCGCCTTCTATGGCGCCTCTGTGGCATCTCCGCACTGCGCCTTCTGTGGCACCTCCGCACTGCGCCTTCTGTAGCACCTCCGCACTGCGCCTTCTGTGGCGCCTCCGCACTATTCCTTCTGTGGCGCCTCTGTGGCGTCTCCGCACTGCGCCTTCTGTGGTGCCTCTGCACTGCGCCTTCTGTGGCGCCTCCGCACTGCGCCTTCTATGGCGCCTCTGCACTACGCCTTCTGTGGCGTCTCCGCACTGCACCTTCTATGGCGCCTCTGCACTGCGCCTTCTGTGGCGCCTCCGCACTGTGCCTTCTGTGGTGCCTCTACACTGCGCCTTCTATGGCGCCTCCGCACTGCGCCTTCTGTGGCGCCTCTGCACTACGCCTTCTGTGGCGCCTCCGCACTGCGCCTTCTATGGCGCCTCCGCACTGCGCCTTCTGTGGCGCCTCTGTGGCGTCTCTGCACTGCGCCTTCGGTGGCGTCTCTGCACTGCGCCTTCTGTGGCGTCTCCGCACTGCGCCTTCTGTGGCGCCTCCGCACTTCTGCAGCTGCAGCGCTCGATAGATCACCCTTCATAGATTCGCTTTCAACTTCCCTTTCATAGATCAAACTTTTAAAACAATAACCCAATATTTCAGATCTTAAGATATTCGATTTGCAAGAATGAATTAGCCAAGTGATCTCCTTTGCTTTATATAGGCTTAAGCCTTTCACAATACCACGAGCCAAAACCATAGGATCAAAAAACTGTTGGACTAATACCATGAACCAACCATGAAAGTATGTGAGATCAACACTTTTGACGAAGTACCATGGTCCAAAACCATAGGTTCAAATACCAAGGACTAACTACCATGGACCAAAGGTAAGTTCTCCAACATATACGCACTTTTCCTCATAGGTTCAAATACCAAGGACTAACTACCATGGACCAAAGGTAAGTTCTCCAACATATACGCGCCTTTCCTCATAGGTTCAAATACCAAGGACTAACTACCATGGACCAAAGGTAAGTTCTCCAACATATACGCGCTTTTCCTTGCATGAAAGTGCGTGAACTTTTTCTCTACATGAAATAAACTTTTCTCTACATAAAAGTGCGTGAACTTTTCTCTACATGAAATAAACTTTTCTCTGCATAAAAGTGCGTGAACTTTTCTCTACATGAAATAAACTTTTCTCTGCATATAAGTGCGTGAACTTTTCTCTACACTATAATTTATTATCTGAGATGAGTGGGTTGCCATCAAGTACAACATATGTATCATAATGCCAACAATATCACCACCTCAAACCCATTGAAAATATTCCACTTATCAAATTGTGATTAAATGTTGAAGAAATTGACCCTGCCTAGTCACTTGCCACGTCATTAGTATTGACTGCATTGACTATGTAGTGACTGTGTTAGCACCTAGATTGAACCTAAGGCTAAAGGAAGGTAATGCCAGGGTAACCACAAACCATGCTTAGCCAAGTATCTAGCCCTACTAAGCCAGGAGAGGGCTCTCTCCATAAGGATCTTAGCCAAGATGATTGGATCAAGAAAATAATATTAGGCTAGGTATAATAGCACAAGGTTTGATTTTATTTGAAGGGGTTTTGTTGGATCAGGAGGAGTCAGACAATTTGGGCAAGGAAATTAGATAAAAATTGTAGGGTTTTAATGGGGCAAGGTAGGCACGAGGCTCAACATTCTAGGGTTTGATGGATGAGGTGATTCAAGGAAAGGTGTGGAGCTAGAAAGAGCATATAAGCAACATGGATTCTTCCCAAACTGAAGAAAACATAGACTGTGAAATGTTTACCCAAAACAAAGCATAGAAGTTATGGATTCCACGTTTTAGACTAGTATTCATTCGCATAAAGAGCATGAAATGATGAAATGGAATAAACAATACATTTTAACACATGAAAACATAAGGAAAACTGAACTGAGCATCATACCACATGCATCCCAAAGAAATAGCTGCAACTTTTCATTAATCTCCTGCGAACACTGATAGAAAATGATGTCTACTCAAAACATAAGCATCCAGCTGAGTCCAACTTGTAAAATGACTAAGGAAATACATAATATAGGCCAACAAACAACTCATCCTAGGCTTAGGGGTCAAATCCATGAGTGCAGGAGCAGTGGCAAGAAAGGCTGAACTGATAGCTGGAGTATAGGGTGGTCAAAGTGACTCATCCCTCACTTTAGCAAACTGATTCATTACATACCACATAGGTCATCTAACCAATGTATCTACCCTAAGTAAAATCAAAAACATGATAATTACATCATCTAGATTAATTAAATAGGTAAAGCTTGAATTTCCCATAGATAAAAATCAACCTGGAATGAAATAGTGAAAATTGTGGAAAACTATAAAACACGTAGCAACCCTGTTAAATGCGCAATGACCCTAGTCAAACATGAACGTCCTCTCCAATCTAACTTGTGAATGCCTTCCCGATGTCCAAATATAGCCCAGGATGGCTCATGGGAAAGCCTATCCTATCTAGTTTCCAAATATTCCCTTGGTTTTCAAAATGGGCTTCGTTTACCCCTTCATAATTTCAATCTCCCAATATTGCTCAAATGCGCAATGACCAGGCCAGAAAAGAGGCAAGAAGGTGATTTTTTGGTAGTTTTTGACCATTTTGGCTAACAGGTTTTGCTCCAAATTCTCAGAAAAATTACACAGTGCATGTCCTCATGCTTCTAAATCCCAATATGCTGACCATTGGCTAATTGGATGCCCCAAACAAAAGCGCAGTGCCTAAGGTGCTGTGTGTTTGACCATTTCATTGTCGAGAGCACCCTCACAATGTCAAACGCACAATGACCTCTTCAGGGCTTCTTTTGGAGGCCTTCTCGGCGTCCAAATTTTCTCCAAGCTAGCGCATTTGAAATCCCCTCAAGTCTAATTTCCATATACACATTTAGTTTTGACTTTGAAGGTCATTTACCCTATCAAAATTCCCATCTCACGAGACTAGTAAACACACAGTGACCTGGGTGCAAAAATGAAGCTTTCTCTTGCAGGAAAATTTTGAAGGTCTTACTCAACTACAGATTGAGTGCATGATAGCTCACTGGAAATATGATTTTTGTCTAGTTATCATTTTATGCATCAAGAAAGTCATTTGGAGAATCCAGATAGAAGAAAAGGTGATTTTCCAAAGTCACCCCAGAAGTGCAGCAACTCTCTTGTAGCAACTGTATTTTTGACATTTCTATAAAAACATGACACTTGTGTAAAACACAAGGGATTTTTTTCATCCATGGCCTATGATGGGCAAAAACCTCTCTCACTTTTGCCAAATTCATCCCTATTTGGTCTGAAACATAGTTTGAAGAAAAACTTGCTCTATGTGTGACAAATGATTTGTCCCTTGGAATGACTTCTTGAAACATGTTGGAGACATGATGTTGTTGATATGAAATGGCTTCATACCTACTGATATCTCTTATGCCTCCTCTACTCATATATCTCTGGTTCCATAGCAAACCCTAGCTCAATGGGTGAGGAAATTAGTGTTTAATGAAGGGAAAACAAGGGATTTGTAGAAATGAAAGGAAATGAAGGGGATGGAGGATTCTAAATTCTTAGGAAAATTTTAGGAGGTGGGGAGGGATGTTGGGAAACACTGGAAAGTGGAATTTCAAATATTGAGTGAGGGTAAGGGGTTCAAAAGGGAAAAACACAGGCCTAGCCTAAAAAAGTTTCAAATTGTAACAATAGGCTACGGTTTGTGGGAAAATGGTGAATTTGAGGGATATGAGTTATGGGAAGTGTTTAAGAAGGCCTATGAAGGGTAGGGGAAGGTATATGAGCATTAGGATATACGTTTTGTTGATTTTTTGATCATGGGATTCATGGAACCAAGAAAAATGCCCTCAAAACCCTAGGAGAGGGAAATGAGCCTTAAAAGCACAACTGAGGCAACAAGGTATAAGATGACCCACTCACTTACAAATGATAGTTTGGAACCTGTAATAATGATGACAACTCTTTTAATGATGTTACACTCAACTGACGAGTGACATGGACAAGTACTTGGGAAACTTTGGAAGGAGTCAAAATAGTCCTAGAGCTAAGATCTAGTGACCAAATTTTTACTTGAAGACTCACTGAAATGAAAAAAATTGACTTTGGCACCCTAAGACCACTTTATAAGAGCATGTTTGATCATTGGTGGAAGGTTGCAATACCTGACCCTAACATTGGCCTTATTAGGGATGGCAACTCCTTGGAGGTATCAAGAACACCGTAGACCAAGTGCCTAACCATGTGGGCCAATATGGTCAAAAACTAAAGAAAAATTACTAATTGTTGAGACTCAACATAACAACTTAACTCAATACTTACTAAAATACAAATCTTACTCAACTTATTGATGGAAAAGAATCACCGAGGCATGAGAGCTTGAAATCGTAATGACAACCACCTACTTGCCAAATACATATGTACAATCAGGTGATATCAAAATGCCAGCGTAACCAATCAAGCAAATGCCTCCTCGATTGATTCTCCCAATCAAATTTTCTAGACAACAATAAATATTTACAATTTGATAGCCAAAAATGGAGCTCACAATGATCTCCATCATCACTGAATACTGCAATAATTACCTTCATTGCTGACTACAATAAACATGCTACTGGATTGTTGAGCCTCAAACCTGCACTTCTTTACACATCGTCTCAACCTCCTTCTCCTATGCATTTCCTCCTTTTGTCACTCATTCCCTCCATCAAATTGCTTAAATCATTGTATTTTAGGAATTTTTACATGGTTTATTGATTATGCTAATGATTGTGTTGATGGATTAGAATTTTGGTTCAGTGCTGCACTTTCCGCAGCTCACACAGGGTTTCCGCAGCTGATCCCGGTTTCCGCAGCCAATCTCGGATTCTGCAGCTGTTTTATTAAACGGCATGTTCCAGGTGTCCTCCGGGCAGAAGAGCCACATGGGCAAGTTCATGGAACCAAGGACATGGTGTGTGTCCTTCCAGCTCATCCAAACCAGCCACGAAAACCGATGGTCAACGAGGGGGCAACTTCGGTCAACAGAGGTCATTGACGGTGGCACGGCTCTGCGTGTTCGGTTTTAGAGCACTTGAAGAATAGCTGGCCTCTTCCTCAGCCACACAAACGGTGGGAGACACGAATCCAACAGAAGATTTAATGCCCACCACGACCGTTGCCTAAATCCGTGGATGCTGCCAGACTACGTGTTTTTTGCACAGCTGATAGAATAGCGTAATTTGTGTTAAGTAGTTTTGTTTTCTTTACTATAAATAAAGCATCTCTGAACGCTAAATAGCTAGCTACTGATATGTAATTTTGAACCCCACTGTACTCTCTATTTTGCTACATAATATATGACAAGACTGTTCTCCATTTGAGCGTGTAATTGATCTTTGAGCTGGCTGGAGTAGGTAGAGGGCCCCTGTTTACTTAAGGCCTGTACAGTGTTTTCATTTCCTGCATTCCTTTTTATCATTTCATGTATAGTAGTTGTATAGAATGCCTTGATCATGTACAATAGCTGTATATAACTCTGAATTTCGCTTATTTATATTTCTGCACTTTTCCATGACTGATCAGTGTGTTTTGTAGATTGCTTATGTGTGCCCGGGACAGTTTCTTTTCTTTCTTTTCCACAGCTAGTGACACTTGTGATCATCTTGTCTATGTTGCTCACCTTCTTTGTTTTGCAGCCTTTATCTCTTTGTTATCACTTCTTTAAAGTTGCATAGTTGCCTACTACTTTTAGATATCAAGTTGTTTACCTATTGATGGTTTTTTCTCTATAATTCAATATCTTTATTGAGGACCAAAATATCACTAACACAGCTTGGTTTAGTTGCTCAAGAGCTCACAATCACTTGGCTTATTTTTGACTGTTTCTCATATGATATATTCAGTTAAAAGACAAGAGGTTAAGAAGAAGTTAAAGTATTTGTGACTAGTCTTTCTTTTATGTAGATTTACTTCAGTTTTATATTACTTAGTTGCAGCTAGACTTGACATAGATTTCATCTTCATTTTCTTGCAGCAACATAGATACTGGGCCAATGTCATGAGCCTTTTTGATGCCTTCATTTTCCTTTAAGAGTTGATTTCATTTCAAGTTGTTGTTCAAAGCTTTCTTGTAGATTACTTTTTAAGTCATAAGAAATCATTTAGAACTCATCACAATCACACACACTTCACTCACTTTATTCCATTTCCATCACATCATTGTAGGAGAAATATATTTGAAAACAAACTTAAAAAGTTAAAAACGACAAAAACATAAGAAACAGTTGCCTAAGTACATATAGTACACATCACTTCATCAGCTTACGAGCCCCGGGTTGACATTTAAAAGTTGCAATTTAGACATCACTAAATTGACCAAACATTTTTGGCATCGTTGCCGAGGAAGTGAAAATTAGGTAGCCAGTTCTTAAAAAAAAAAGCATAATAAGAAAATTTCTAGGAAGGAAATTGATAACATCTCAAAGTATGCTCTCCTCTTGCACCTAGAGTGATATGGAGGATCAGAAAAGAGAAAGTTATTGGTTTAATAGTTTCTTGAGTATGCTCTCTTCTTTCACCTAGGGTGACCTGGAAGATCAGAAAGAGAATTATTACCTTGACTTGAAGAAAAATAAAAAAATGACATGCATAGAGCTAGAGATTATAGGGGAAGTTTTTTAGCTAGAGCCAAGAGTTCGATTTTTACAAGTCCATCTACTTCAAGGAATAGACAAGAGACACCTCCCTCATCTCCAACTAGCACTCCTAGCCCTAGGATTCCCGGAATTCAAGAAGCAGGAGTCGACTCTCCCATACCTTCTATCGAGTCTGAATTAGAGAGAGATCCTTTCCTTCTTTCTCCGGAGAGACAAATTATAATTGAAGAAGTAGAATCACCTGAAGAAGAAGGAGGAAATCCTTCTCATACCCCTTTAGTAGAAGAACCAGAAGACTCTGAAGTCTCCAGGGAAACTACCATGACAGAGGAAGGAGCACCTGGATTTGGTAGAGGTAGAGGTAGAGGAAGAGGAGGAAACAATGGAGGAGGTAGAGGTAACATTGGAGGAAATAGGGATGGGGATAACTCATTCGGGTTCCCTATAGTCGATGAGGATTCCCGAGCCACCATGAAGAAACATCTCACCATCTGTCCTCCCGAACTTCCATGGGTTAAGGAATGAGGACCCTGAAACATTTCTATTTGAGTTTGAAGTTGTATGTCGAACTTATGATTATCTGGATGACTCTCAGAAACTCAAACTGTTTCCTTCAACATTGAAAGGATCAGCTTTGAAATGGTTCATGGGATTACTCAGTCAATCCATTAGGTCTTGGAATGATATGAAACAGACATTTTTGGATAGGTACCTGGACTATTGTATGCCCACCAATCATAAGGATGAGGTATTTAAATTGATGCAAAAAGAAGATGAAAACTTGGAGGAATTGATTGAAAGATTTCAATATAATCTAAAAAGAGAAAAAATGAGTAACTTGGATGAGGAGACCTTGAAAGCCCTTTTACTAAAAGCCATTAGAGATGAATGGATAGATCTTTTGAATATGATGGGAAAAGGAGATGTATCTCAACTTCCACTTTCTGATATAGCAGAGTTATGTGTCCATCTCTCAAGGTGGAAATCCAAAACTCAAAAAGGGCCTAGAGATCCTTCTCTCATCAGAGCAAATAAATCTGCAACTGGATCGGTAAGTAGGGCTGAGATTGGCAACTTGCTTGATGAATTTAAAACTGATATCTTTGGAAGTCTTAGTGAACAACTAGACACTCTTAAGATTCACAATAAGCAGAAAGCAAAAGCTGAGGCTTTGGCCATCTTTTGCCCAAAATGTAGAAGGAAACATGCTCTAAGGGAATGTCCCTTGGAAGCAAAAGTTGTAGAGACATGTGTGATTTGCTCAGAGAATCATGAGACTAAGGATTGTCCTTCAATCCCTGGACTCAAAGTTGTTTTTCAAGAAGATCCAAGTACACTTGAATCTCTCTGTTTTGTTGCAAGGAGACCTTGGCAGGGGCAACAAAATCAAGGGTTTAACAACTCTATGAATTTTCAACCTCCACCAAATTGGAATCCTTGGCAACAACCTTGGCCCCAACCGCAAAATTCTTTTCAATCATGGGTACAAGGTATGCAATATCCTTATGGGAGATTTTCTCAGTTCTACCAATATCCTCCATCTTTTCAAAACCAACAAGCACCACAACTTCCAAATCAAAGTCCACAACTATCATTGCCATTTCCTCAACAACAACAACCTTCTCAACAAAATCAAAATTCTCAACTTTTGCTTCCATTCCAACAGAAGTCAAATCAACTTCCTTCTCAGCCATTTCCAAACCCCAATAATAAAAGCCCTCAAAATGCTTACATGATGGAAGGTCAACCATTCCCTACCTATATGATTGTTCCTCTTAATGAAGTACAACTCAGATCAGGTAGAGTTCTAGATAAGCCTTCTATAAATGCTCAACAACAAAGAATTTCTAAGGAAGAATCTCTTGAAGCCAATAAGGGTTCTGAAGCATCCCTTCAAAACCCAAACACTCAAAAAGAAAAAGAAAAAGAATTAACCCCCACGACTCCCATAGTTGAGCAACCTGCATCCTTATCCACACCTCCTTTCCCTGAAAGATTACAAATTGATAAAGGAGTGGAAAAACAAATTTGGTTGCCTGACTATAATTTTCTAGATGAATTGAAAAATGTCTGTATCAAGATTCCCTTGTTACAAGCCATTAAGGAAATTCCTATTCTAGAAAAAACAGTAAAGGAGTTGAGCCTTAAAAGATCAGGAAGGAAACCAAGAGATACCAGAAGGATCCACCTGGTAGGAAAAATTGCAGATATCATGATGGGAAAGATTACTATGCAGAAATATGTAGATCTCGGTAGTCCAATTGTCAAAACACATATCAATGGGGTAGGAATACCAAATACTTTGATTGATTTAGGGGCTGCTATTAACATTATGAGTAGGCAAACTATGGAACAGCTAAAACTTCCTAATCTTCTTTTTACACCTACCTTGTTGCAACTTGCAGATTGATCCATTATTAAACCAGATGGTGTATTGGAAGACATTCCTGTCTCCTTAGATTCTTGGGAATATCCAGTGGATTTCATGATTTTAACTCCCAAGAGTAATCTAGGAGGACATCCTCTTATTTTAGGAAGACCTTGGCTAGCCACAGCTGATGCTTTCACAAGTTGTAGGTCTGGGGATATGTATATTTCTGATGGTAATTCGACAAAGAAGTTCAATCTGTATCCTCCAGCAAAAGCAATCACAGAAATAGGAGATAATGAGTGGGTTGATGATGAAGATACTATACAACCTTTCTTTACCATTTCTGAGATTAGTGAAGATAGTCAAATTCTGAACACATTAGAAAATTTTGAACCATCTTCAGAATATGACCACACACACTTTCAGTTGGATTCTGACATTGAGTGTTTATCATCTAGACAGATGTCTCTTTTCTCTATGGAAGAGTTTGGTAGTTCTGCCATTGAGATTTTTCCAGGAAAAATCACAACAGAAAGAGCTAACCAGAGTCTTGCAAAAGCATTCTACTGCATTTGCATAGGAATATACAGATATGAAAGGAATTTACCCGAAGACTTGCATTCATCACATCTATATTGAGGAAAACAGTAGACCAATCAAACAACCTCAAATAAGGATGAATCCAAACCTTAGGGAAATAGTGAAAGAAGAGCTCCAGAAGTTACTTAATGTAAACTTCATTTACCCCATTTCAGATAGCCAGTGGGTTTCTCCTTTGGTTATAGTACCTAAAAAGAATGGTAAATGGAGGGTTTGCATTGATTACAGAGAATTGAACAAAGCAACCTTGAAGGATCACTTTCCTTTACCTTTCATCGATCAAGTATTAGATACTCTAGCAGGTAAAAAGTATTTCTCATTTTTGGATGGTTTTAGTGGTTACAATCAAATTCAGGTAGCACCTGAAGACCAGGACAAGACCACATTTACCTGTCCATGGGGAACTTTTGCTTACCGAGTACTTCCTTTTGGATTATGTAATGCACCCGCAACATTTCAAAGGGCAGTACTAGGAATCTTTTCTGATCTAATTCATGATTTTGTAGAGGTCTATATGGATGATTTTACAGTTTATGGTAATTCATTTGAGGAGGCATTAGATAATTTGGAAAAAGTTCTTGTAAGATGTAAAGAAACAAATCTTTCATTAAGTCATGAAAAATATTTTATGATGTTTACTGAAGCGATTGTTTTAGGACATCATATTTCAGGAAATGGAATCAAAGTTGATAGATCAAAAGTCGAAGTCATCTCCAAGTTACCTATTCCAAATTGCCAAAAAGATGTTAGAAGTTTTCTTGGGTTTACTGGGTATTATAGAAGATTTATTGAAAACTTCAGCAAGATAGCATCTCCACTTTTCAAATTACTTACCAAAGACTATGAATTCAAGTGGGATCCTGACTGTCAATCTTCATTTGAAACTTTAAAAACTAGAATATCTGAAGCACCCATTTTAAGAGGGCCTAACTGGAAACTTCCTTTCCACATTTCTACAGATGCTTCAGATACAGCTCTAGGAGTTGTGTTGGGTCAAAAGGATTTAGTTCCTTATGCCATTTACTAGACCAGTAAAAATTTGACTCCCAGTGAGTTAAATTATACTGTGACTGAAAAAGAATTCTTAGCCGTTGTTCATGCAATCAACAAGTTTAGACACTATATAACCGGCTATGAAACCTTTGTCCATACTGATCATTCTGCAATTAGATATCTCATGAATAAACCTGTTACTAATGGCAGAGTTACAAGATGGCTTTTACTTCTACAAGAATTCAATATTACTGTGTTAGACAGACCAGGAAAACAAAATACAGTAGTTGATTTCTTGTCTAGAATTCAAAATACTAACGAGGACTCTCCCATAGAGGATAAGTTTCCAGATGAATATTTGTTTGCAATAACTACTAAAACCCCTTGGTATGCAGACATTGCTAATTATTTGGTTACAGGGAAGCTACCTCCACATTTATTTCCTAATGAAAAAAGGAAAATTATTCAGGAGAGCTCAAAGTATTCTTGGATTTCTAATGAATTGTTCAAAACAGGGCTAGATTGTGTGATCAGAAGATGTGTTCGGGAAGATGAATTGCCTGACATCCTTAAGGCATGTCATGATGAACCATGCGGTGGACACTTTGCTGACAAGAGGACTGCCTATAAAATCCTTTCTTTAGGATATTATTGGCCTTCTCTCTTCAAAGATGCAAAACAATATGTCAAAAGGTGTGACAGCTGCCAAAGAGTTGGGAGACCAACTCCTTCAAGTGAAATGCCATTACAGCCACAGGTATGCATCGAACCCTTTGAAAAATGGGCTTTAGATTTCATTGGACCCATTAACCCACCATCTAAGCAAAAGAAGTATATATTGGTTTGTACTGATTATGTTACTAAATGGGTAGAAGCAAAGGCATTGCCTTCTGCCACTGAAAATTCAGTTGTTCAATTTCTTTTTGAGGATATTTTTACTCGTTTTGGTGTCCCAAGAGAAATTGTGATAGATCAGGGAAGTCAATTTACATCTAACTTGATGGAGAAGCTGATGGAAGAATATGAAATGAAGCATAGAAAATCTACTCCATACCATCCGCAAGCAAATGGTCAAGTGGAATCCACAAATAAAGTTCTTGAGAGCATCATCACCAAAACTGTTCATCTTCATAGAAGAGATTGGGCAGAAAGGCTTCCTGAAGCCTTATGGGCCTATAGAACTACATGGAGGAACACAACAGGACATTCTCCCTATGAACTTGTTTATGGGAAAGAAGTCCTGCTCCCCATTGAGTTTCAAGTCAAGACCTTCAAGATGGCAGTTCAATTGGGGATGAATCTATCAGAAGCCCAGAAGCACAGAATGGAGCAGCTGAATGAGCTAGATGAGATAAGACAAGATGCAATTTTAAGGACTGATCTAGTTCAGCACCAAAGAACTAAGTGGCATGATCGACACATCAAAGAGAAAAAGTTTCAGAAGGGAGATTGGGCACTATTGTTTGATTCCAAGTTTAAGGACTTCAAAGGAAAATTTCAAACTCATTGGCTTGGACCATATGAGATTGATGAAGTCTTTAACAATGGAGCAGTTCGAGTAAAGACCATTGATGAGTTTCAGACTCCTCTCATTGTGAATGGCCACCGATTGAAAGTCTATCACAAGCCACTCTCAAAGGAGGAATTTGTTAAAATGTTCCAACAAGATTCTACAATGAGGCTGGTGGAGAAGAATTCTTCTCCTCCATCAGCCTAATCTTTGTTTCTTTTAGTTAAAAAAAAAAAGAAGAAAAAAAAATCTTTTATATAAGCCTGAAAACCAATCTTGCATTGACAGTCTTATATAGAAAATATCAGGTGAAAATCAGGGGTACCTGACACTTTATATTTTCCAAATAAAAAGTCTCTCTCTCTTCCCATTTCATTCGCCATTTCAGTTCATCCACTTCACTTCCATCTCCATCTCCTTTTCACTTCATTTTCATTCCATTTCATTCATCCCATTTCATTTTCACCAATAAAGTCCCTCTCAGGACTATTTCATTTAGTTAAGTCTTCTCTAACTACTTTTTGGTATAGACAGAAGGGTGTTGTTTCAGTTTCCGCAGCTTGCACCAGTTTCCGCAGCTCGCACCAGTTTCCGCAACCAACATCACTCTGTCTCTAGAGCAGCAGTACTCTGTTTTCAAAAATCACAGTCAGAGGTATCAACATCACCAAGGGCAACAAGGATGGGAGGCACCTGCAAGATAAGAAAGCAAAAAGGGGGTCAACAACCTTAATCAACAAAAGGCAAATCTATGAAGGTATGATCAAATTTTTTTTCCAAACAACCATTTAAAAGTCATTTTATGCATAATTAGTAAATCGTGGACAGAGCCACTAAATGCAATGATTAAGCGAGATCATTCCACTTCTCCTCCACGATAATCCTTCATCCACCGCATACCCCCCTAATGGTCTCATAATCACACTTAGTTCAAACTCAGATCGAGACTGCGCTTTCATTAATTAGCCATACAAGGGTGAAGAGACCTATCGTACTACGTCTCTTCTCCACCACGATCTTCGTGGCCAATGCTGAAACGTGTACGTAAGCCGCTCGACTCCAAGAGATTTGGCCGTTATTCCATTCTCTCATCACCTTATTCCCGCACGCATTTGAACTCATTCTCGTGCTTGTCTTTTACTCCCTCGCACTCACACCATCTCCACTCTCATTTTCGTTTCAAACCCGCAGCTCTGTTTCAAACCCCGCGGCTCTGTTTCAAACTCCACAGTCCCGTTTCAAACTCGTATTGCCTCGCATTACATTTCGGCTATTCCACTTACAGTCGTAGTCCATCTGTTTTTCCCGTAAGCATCCTCCTTGAGCATCCAATACGCAGTCAAAGCTTCAGCCGAAATTGAAAAGTCGAAGATGGGGAAGCTGCTTAGAGCTGAACCTGAAGGTTCAAAGTATCTAGAAGGATACTCGCAGACAAAGGAAGCATTAAAGAAGGAAAAATGGTTGAAGTTCATTCAAAAATTCAGAGGATATGATAAGGAGGTAACGAAGGCATTTGCTCGATCATTCAATGGAAACACTGTGGAAGTGGGAGACCTGAAGTTCACAGTAACCGAGAATACCATAGCCACAGCAACCGGTTTACCTCAGCTAGGAGAACGATGGTTCAAGAACAGAGGGGTGGAAGATCAAGGATGGAAAGATATGCTTAAGAACCCAGGTATGGACACTTCAATATTCACCAAAGGGATTCCTGTACATGTAATTAAGGAAGATTGGACTGCATTGCTATTACTTGTTCAAAAATTTGTTACATGTGAGGGCCGCTTTGGCACTATGTATATGTACCATGCCAGAATCATGATGAACTTCATGGAAGGCCATGCCATCAATTTACCCTATTTTCTGTTAAGAAGCCTAACAAAAATGAGTTCCATTGTCCAAAAGAATATAGGCCATATTGAACCTCACTTATATCATCATGGGTTCATTAGAATTCTCATAGAGGACCAATTGAAAAAGAACAATGATACATGGGAAAAGATTTTAGTCAGGAATCATTTTCAAGAGGTAACTGAAGCTTCTGCTAGCAGCTCTCCTAGAGTCCCAAAAAGAAGTAGGAGAATGAAAAGAGATGTTGCAGCCCAAGATCCTCCTATTGTAGAAACTCAGGAGACTACTCAAGAAGAAGAGGTAAAGAGAGATAAAACTAAGAAATAGAAAAAGGATAAAGGGAAAACAATTGTTCAAGAATCATATCCATCACCTGAACCTTCAATAGAAGAAGACTATCAAACCTTGGCTGATAGACTAGTACAACTCCAAGCTACTGCCCTCTCAAAGAAGAAACAAAAAGAAAAACAGAGTGTCTAGCCAAAGAGCACTAGTGCACAAGTAAGAAGAAGCAGTAGAATTAAGGAAAGAATGAGTGTGACTAAAGAAAAACAGTCACATTTCATTGATTTGGAAGAAGGCACACCTGAAAAGACTCCAATTCAGCTAGTTATTGAGCCAAGTCCTCCACGAGAAGAAAGTCCCTTCCAGCAAGAAAGAGAAAACAGTCCTCAAGAATTTGAATTTAGGCCAAGAAGAACACCTGAAACTGACCCTGACCAGAAGGAGGCATACAATTATTTGGAGACCTTGGAGCAATCAGTTGCAGGTCCAAGCACCATATTGTCTCTTGAGGAACAAGTCCAGTCTTTAAAACAAGAGGTATTTGAGCTAGAAGTCTTGAACCGGCATATTAAACAAGAAAATGAAGCATTGGAAGAACAAAGCAAGGTGGACAAAATTGTCCATGACAACACCATGCTTCACTTAGGACTCTGGCAGAAGAAGAACAGAAAATTGAAGAGAAAATGCAAGAAACTGAGCAGGGCCTTGATCAATTTGAAATTCAAGTGTTTAGTCAGAAAACCAAGGACAATTTTGGCAACAAGGAGAAAGAGAAGAAGGCTGGATGCTTTGGCAGAAGCATCTGAGCACATGGACTAAAAAACAAAGACAAAGTTTTGGTTGCATGAGGACATGCAACACCTTCACAGTGGGGGTATGTTGAGCCTCAAACCTGCACTTCTTTACACATCCTCTCAGCCTCCTTCTCTTATGCATTTCCTCCTTTTGTCACTCATTCCCTCCATCAAATTGCTTAAATCATTGTATTTTAGGAATTTTTACATGGTTTATTGATTATGCTAATGACTGTGTTGTTGGATTAGAATTTTGGTTCAGTGCTGCACTTTCCGCAGCTCACACAGGGTTTCTGCAGCTGATCCCGGTTTCCGCAGCCAATCCCGGATTCCGCAGCTGTTTTATTAAATGGCATATTCCAGGTGTCCTCCGGGTAGAAGAGCCACATGGGCAAGTTCGTGGAACCAAGGACATGGTGTGTGTCCTTCCAGCTCAGCCAAACCTGCCACGAAAACCCATGGTCAACGAGGGGGCAACTTCGGTCAACAGAGGTCATTGACGGTGGCACGGCTCTGCGTGTTCGGTTTTAGAGCACGTGAAGAATAGCTGGCCTCTTCCTCAGCCACGCAAACGGTGGGAGACACGAATCCAACAGAAGATTTAATGCCCACCACAACCGTTGCCTAAATCCGTGGATGCTGCCAGACTACGTGTTTTTTGCACAGCTGATAGAATAGCGTAATTTGAGTTAAGTAGTTTTGTTTTCTTTACTATAAATAAAGTGTCTCTGAACGCTGAATAGCTAGCTGCTGATATGTAATTTTGAACCCCACTGTACTCTCTATTTTTCTACATAATATATGAGAAGACTGTTCTCCATTTGAGCGTGTAATTGATCTTTGAGCTGGCTAGAGTAGGCAGAGGGCCCCTGTTTACTTAAGGCCTGTACAGTGTTTTCATTTCCTGCATTCCTTTTTATCATTTCATGTATAGTAGTTGTATAGAATGCCTTTAATTGCTGCGTTTTGATCATGTACAATAGCTTTATATAACTCTGAATTTCGCTTATTTATATTTATGCACTTTTCCATGACTGATCAATGTGTTTTGCAGATTGCTTAGGTGTGCCCGGGACAGTTTCTTTTCTTTCTTTTCCACAGCTAGTGACACTTGTGATCATCTTGTCTATGTTGCTCACCTTCTTTGTTTTGCAGCCTTTATCTCTTTGTTATCACTTCTTTAAAGTTGCATAGTTGCCTACTACTTTTAGATATCAAGTTGTTTACCTATTGATGGTTTTTTCTCTATAATTCAATATCTTTATTAAGGACCAAAATATCACTAACACAGCTTGGTTTAGTTGCTCAAGAACTCACAATCACTTGGCTTATTTTTTACTGTTTCTCATATGATATATTCAGTTAAAAGACAAGAGGTTAAGAAGAAGTTAAAGTATTTGTGACTAGTCTTTCTTTTATGTAGATTTAATTCAGTTTTATATTACTTAGTTGCAGCTAGACTTGACATAGATTTCATCTTCATTTTCTTGCAGCAGCATAGATACTGGGCCAATGTCATGAGCCTTTTTGATGCCTTCATTTTCCTTTAAGAGTTGATTTCATTTCAAGTTGTTGTTCAAAGCTTTCTTGTAGATTACTTTTTAAGTCATAAGAAATCATTTAGAACTCATCACAATCACACACACTTCACTCACTTTATTTCATTTCCATCACATCATTGTAGGAGAAATATATTTGAAAACAAACTTAAAAAGTTAAAAACGACAAAAACATAAGAAACAGTTGCCTAAGTACATACAGTACACATCACTTCATCATCTTATGAGCCCCGGGTTGACACTTAAAAGTTGCAATTTAGACATCACTAAATTGACCAAACATGGATCTTGAAAAACATGAAAAATTACCTCTCGCTAATCTAGAAGAAACAAGGTACCTTTTTCTCTTGAATCTGATCTCTCTTCATAATGTACCTCAGCAAGAGTGTGTTCGTAGTCTTCGAAAATTTCTGAACAAATAGGTGAGTAGATGTCTTCTTGAAATAACAATTCAAAACATGAAATATGAGAAGAAAAATCTGAATGATAATCCTCAATTCCCTGGTCTTCTGCAATTTGAATACATTGTTGATCATCTTCATATGACATGGCAACTAGATTGTCATGTTTCTTATCACACTCATCAGTCATATGAGGGAAAACTTCAAATAGGTCTTGAAACTCAAAACTAACACTTCTATCATTTACCACTGAGTTATCCAAAGAAGATTTTTCACTTACTTGAACAAAGATCTCATCTTGTCTTTCATGAAAGGATTGGATTACCATGCCTGTAGCTTGCCTTGTTGGAATGGTTTCAATCCACTTGGTGAAGTAATTGGAAGCCCTCAAAATCCATCTGTGCTGTGCCGATAATGTACGATGAATTTCTCCTATGAAATCAAGCCCCCACTGCTAGAAATGTGCATTGACTACAAGTGGCTTCGAGGGAAGAGAAGCAACTTCCTTTTTCCCTGAAAAACTTGACATTCATGATAGCTCATGATTGTCTTATATAAATCTGAAAATAAAGATGGCCAATAGTATCCTGCTCTCAAACTTTATTAGCTATTTTTTTTCCAAAACAAGTGACCACTACAATCTCCACTATGGAAATCATTCATTACCTGTTGAGTTTCATTTTCAACCAAACAATTAAGGAGAACACCTCCTAGATATTTCCAATAGAGAACACTATCTAAAATGCAGAATTTTGTAGACTTTAGTTCTATTGATCTACCTTTAGTTCTTGACATTCCAAGACAAGGGGAAAGATGCTGAAGAACATATACCATATCAGAATACCAAGGTGAGTTGAGAAACATCTCTGATACCTAAATGAGTGTGCCACCATCTTCATCATCTGAAATTGTTGCAATGAGATTTATGTCTAGAGTATGAATATTCAACTCAGCCATGACTTTTTCCAAGCCTTGACTTTTTTTTAGTTTGGTAGGCTTAATCTCAAGATCATACTCTAACATCACTACTATCCACTTACCTCTTCTTCCCTCCAATTCAGTTTGCATGAGGACATCTTTGACAGCTGTGTTAGGAAAAAAATGTTATGGTATGTGAATGCAGGATGTAAACTCAGAAATCCTTCAATGCCTTTATAAGAGCCAAAGATTGCTTTTGAATGTTTTTATGGTGCAAATAAGCATCTCTACTAGTCCGAATAAAAAATGCAATGGACTATTCCCCCTGATCCTTATTTTTCATCAACACTGCAACCAAAGTATGGTTAGATGCAAATGAAAATATAATAAAATCATGAGTATAATCGGGACTGGTCAAAATCGGGGCTGTGGTCAATGCAAGCTTTACCAAGTTGAAATATTTCATGGAATCCTCAGTCCATTTCACAGTGCTGTCCTTCTTCACTATATTAGTTAACTCACATAAAGGCTCAACTAAATTTGGTATGGATCTACATAAGAAGTTCATCTTACCACTGAAAGCTTGAGCTTCCTTTTTGTTTCATGAAAAGTTATTTGCTGGATTGCCTCCACCCTTGATGGATCAATGCAAATACCACCATTAGAAATATTATGACCGAGGAGTTTACCTTCCTCCATAGCAAAAAGAATCCTCTTTGGATTTAAAGAAATCCTGAACTTCCTACATTTCTGAAAAACAATTCTTAGGTGGTGTAAATTCTCATCATCAGAACCAGAAAATATTGTCAAGTCATCTAAATAAACTACCAAGAAGTATCCTTCTCATTAGTGAGAGATATATCCATTGCCCCGATGAGCCTCATAAATGTGTTAATGTAGATTATTGATGAATTTTGTTGTCAAAGTCAGAGATCTAGTGGAAAAATGGCAGCAATAACTCTAAGTGGAAAAAGGAGAGAACTTATAGGAGGTAATCCCACTCATTTATTACTCCTCACTTCGAATTCCCCTTCATTCAGCTTGGAGTACAAGTAGCCAAGTCATACACAAGAGGGCAACCGAGCAAGTGGAGGATGACTAATGATTATCTTGAGTTTTGGGAGCTAAGCCTCCCTGATTTTAAGGAAGCTATTGATAGCTTCAATTGTATAAGTATAGTGGCCTAGGGTCTCACTAGGGTCAGATTTTTGTTGGATTTTTGCTTATGTAAACTCTGCTCAACTTCGAGCTTATTATTTTGTGATAGTTTCATGTAAACCTACTATTGTTTTTGAAATAAAGATGGAACCCTTTCTGAGCTAGCATTGAGCTACCTCAGAGGGCTGAAGCTTTTGGGTTAGGGCCCAATCCAAGTATCCAAGCTCCTCTTTACTTGTATTTGTATGTTTTATTTCAGTTTGTAGATTAGGTTGCTGTTAGATGTATTTCTTTTATGGTTAAGAATAGGTTGCTTTTGATGATCTAGTAGTTTGCTTCCATTTGTGCCTTCTATAATAGGTTAGGCAGTGATAAAGAGAAGATCCAAAAGGCTAGAAATAGTGCCTTGGCCTCTCTTCCTCCCTCTAGGACCATGATTTGAAGAAAAGACCCTCTTGCTACCCCAAAAACACAGATTTTCCTCATTCATAGGACTTCTAGTGTTTGTAGCTTTTTAGTGGTTAATAGTCTAGATTTTCTTTGATTAAGAAATTCTTCACCATGCTCAACTATTTATTTACAATAGTCTTCTTTCATGCTTTCCTTTCTTGTAGCAGTTAGCAGCATTTCCTTCCATAGATCATAGTTTAGACTATTTTGATGCAAAACTTTGTTTTTCTAGATGCACTTCTTTCATTGCTTGCTTGATCTTATTGGTTGATTGTCAGTTGTTTATGCTGGAGATCTCCTCTAGTAGCAAGCCAACCTAGCATCCATTCCATCCTCCATATGATCCATGCCCTATAGTTCGCCCAAGTCTCCCCTCAATTCTGCCTTAGTTTCCTGCATTTTCCATAGAATTCCTTCCTCCCTCCTAGAGCAAATCCAATCATATTTCTCCCTCCTGCTAATTCTTGGTAGACCCTAAGTTCCCTAACACTTCATTCCAACTCTCATCCACCTTTTCCACCCATTCTCACACCCTCAAAATAGTCAAAACTGCTCTCGGCCTCCTCCTGTAGGCCTCCTATAGAACATTGTTTTTCCTCCTGTAGATTTCCTGTGTCCTCCTATAGATTTTCCTACATGCTTTCTTTTGAAGTTCGAGTGTGGGAAAAGCCTCCAGAACGCCGCCTAAGACCTCCTATGTCCCAACCACACCATCCTACATCCTCTCAATTCCCAAAACCACCCTTCAACACCACCTATTCAATGCCACATTCACAAACAATAAATTACATACATGCTAAATTCACATAAAAATACATAAAAATCCAAAAAGATGTTTTTTGCTCATTTACTTCAAGAAATAGCTTAGTTAGATGTTGTTTACTTCTTTGAATATATAATGGCATTCTTTTCATGGTTTTCACAATGTTTTCTGCAAAAGTAGGATTAGTTGGTTGATTAGGATTTACTTGGTTTGCTTTACATTTCAGTATTTATCCTTTCTGCATTTAGAGTAGCATCTGTAGAGTACTATTTATCTCATTTCATCACATATAGAGCTTCTGATGGAATCCATAGAAGTTGGCTTGAGCTCCTATTGATCTTGCATTGGCTGACCAAGTGACAACCTGCAGTAAGAACTAGTACTTGTGCATACAGCACCGTCACTTCCAAGTTTTTTACGAACTACCGGGTTGATAAGAG
This sequence comes from Pinus tabuliformis, assembly GCA_031772625.1. Classification (NCBI taxonomy): domain Eukaryota; kingdom Viridiplantae; phylum Streptophyta; class Pinopsida; order Pinales; family Pinaceae; genus Pinus; species Pinus tabuliformis. The sequence goes on along the minus strand of CM062809.1, from coordinate 676,622,633 downwards.
TAAAGAAGGCAGCCCAAGAGTTGCAGCATTATTGCTGCCATACTGGTGCTCACCATATTTTTTGCACCATTGCTGGGGAAGCATCAAAGTATTCTGTGATTAATGCTTTCTTCTATTTTTCTATTGCAATATTCTGCTAATAGTTTATTTCAGCAAAAGTAGGACTAGTCCTTCTTTTCCTTTAGTTCTGCATTTCCTTGATTTCCTTTTCAATTCTGCAAATTTCATTTCAGTTAGTTGCAATTTTTTTGTTCAATCAATTTTAGTTTTGTAGGTACTTTCAATGTGGGGAAAAGAAACAAAAACCAACCAAAAATATTTCCTTTCATGCCTCGTAGGAATAGAGATAACTCAGGAAAAATTTTGCCCAACATCCCCACTACTTCACACAACCAACCTTCTCTCTTCTTCGGTGGTTGCAATCAAAAAGAAATCTTAGGAGAACAACTAGACATATTTGAAGAACCTACAGGGGAATAAGAAGAAGAAAACATTCCTTTGGAGCCAATGTCTAAACACAAAAATGCTAGGGGGAATGGTGAGAGAATAGAGGGTACCTTTCCCATTCGAGAGACCAATGGGGAAACCAAAATGAAGAATATAAGCCCTTCCATCCTATTTCATTTTCATGGTCTAACTACAAAAGATCCTGACACCTTTTTGTTTGAGTTTTCTATTATCTGTCGAACCTATGACTATGCAGAAGATGACAAAAAGTTCAAACTATTTCCTTCTACTCTCAAGGATGCGACACTACACTGGTTCATGGGATTACCTAGCAATAGCATCACAAGTTGGGCTCAGATGTAGCAAGCCTTTAACAACAAGTATTGAGACTATTGTAGGTCAAAATATAATAAAGAAGAAATTTTTCGAATGACCATAGGAAGTGATGAGTCCCTGGAGGACTATGAAGAAAGGTTCCAGCTCAGGTACAAAAGGGTCGGGTGTAGACATGACCTTGAGTCTCTGAAGCTGGTCCTACTCAGGGGAATTCGAGAAGATATTTTAGACACCCTCCATCTACTGGCCGGGGGAGACATCTACCAACTATCCTATGAGGAAATAAATACTATTTTTAGGAACCATTCTAGAGTAGCCAGAAAGAAAGGTAGGGGGAGTCAACTCATAGTCAGTACCTCTTCCTCTAGCTCATCCATTAAAGGATAAATTGGAAACATGCTAGAAGACTTGAAGAGTGAGATGTTGTAGACTCTTGCCATGTAAATGGATACCTTACATATCAAAAGGAAACAAGAGGAAGAAGAGAGAGCTTTGGCCATTTTTTGCCCTAGATGCACCAGGAGGCATCTTAGGAATGAGTGCCCATTAAACTCTATAGAAGTTTGTTCAGTCTATGAAGAAAATCATTCTATAGACAAGTGCCCTTCCTTACCCGGACTGAAATATGTATATCAAGGGTTTGAGGAAGTCACTGAACAGCTCTATTACATAAACCAAAGGAGGCTGCATGGACCTAGACCATATCAGCAAGGGATGCAAGGGACATCTTAGGCATACTACAACCCCAACCAAGTCACTTCCATACCTTCTTGGGGTCCCCTTGGTAATCCTTCCTAGTCTACACTTCCTCCTTGGTCCTTCACATCTCCATATCATGCCCAACCAGCCACCCATTCATTTCAATCCTATGCTCAGCCATAACCTCAATGGAATGCATCTCATCAGGGGTGGAGGCCCCAATACAAATCTCCTCCTGCTCTTTTGCCTCCACCACCTGCCCAACCACAACTGTTACCTCCTGATCCACCAAAGTAACCCCAAATTCTCGCCCAGCCAAATCCAAACCTGAACAACAGACAAACTCAGCAAGTGTATAGTGGAGAACCATCATGCCTGACTTATGCTATGGAGATTCAAGAAATTAACTTGCGATCTGGGAAAGTTCTCCAAAATAGGTGGCCTCCACCTAGGGGGGTTGAGAAAGATAGAGAGCAAAGCAAACCTAAAGCAAATCCATTCTTTCCTGAGAGACAATCTGCAACAGTCCAGCCTGTCTAGTCAATTTAACGTCTTAAATTGCTCTACATAAATTATCAATCTGGGTATCGTAAACTGATGAAGTGTGGTGCACTATATGTGCTTAGTTTAACCTTTCTCTTACTTCGTTGTTTTATAGTTTATGTTTGTTTTTGGGGTTTTGTTCTTGTTGGTTTTCTAAAGTGTTTAATGCAAATGGAAATCCTATTCTAAGGTCTTAAGAATACTTTTAAAGGACAAGTATGGATAAAGATTTCAAGACAAGGCCTATGTCCCTAATGGTAATTTCCAAAACTTAGCACTTCAAAAGAACTTAAAACATGTTATTGATGGAGTTAGTATTTAAACAAAAGTGTAAATATACAACTAGTTCAATCAAAATAAAATGCAATAACCAAATAATGAGCTAATGACTATGAGACCCAGTATCCTAGCTGCTTCAGCAAAAGGACAAGATGATTCTATCATGTCATTAGTTCATTAAAAGGCTATGTGCATCACTAATCTACAATCAACTTGAAAGCAATTTATGTACAGCTAATATACATGAGAAAAATGTAAAACAACAGTAATCAAAACAACTTGTTATGTACAGCTAATATACATGAGAAAAATGTAAAACAACAGTAATCAAAAAGCTTTGTTATGTATAGCTAATATACATGGTGAAATAAAATGCAAAATTAAATGAAAACTATACAAGGCAGGGGCCCTCTACCACCTATGAAACCAAAGAAAAATTAAACACACTTGCATGAATTAAAATTGCATGAATGAAAAATCTAATCTACCTTACATTCTACAAAGCAATATTTACAAAATGAAATCTACTCTACCTTACATTCTACAAAGCAATATTTACAAAAAGAAATCTACTCTACCTTACATTCTAATATGCTCCATGACATCTAGTTCACATCTCCTTCCATGTTGAGAACATCAAAGCTTTATTCAATTTCTTCAAAAGTACAAAGTACAAGAAAGTCCTCCAAAGCTTTCAAAAGCCATCAAGGAAGAACTACAAACTTAAGAACTAGGGACTAAAGACAAACAAATCAAGGAGAGAGATCTCCTATTTATACAAAAAGATGAGGGCCATATCATTAATGAGAATCCATGAATCTCTCCCTATACCTCTAGAGTCCTAATCAAAATAGGAACTGATAAGACACATGTCTTCTTAGAGTTACAATACAATTAGGAGATGTGACACATATCCTCATGATCCCATGATTCTTTCCACTCAAATTCGAATTTGGCCTTAGAGTGCCACATAAGGGTCTTCTAGAAGCCTCCTTTCAACCTACACATGTCAACAATCTCAACCCATTTGTTATGTATAAGGATATGCACATTATTTTCTAATGTTTAACCACAAATTCACTTAAAAGGCTTAGAAATAATAAAGATTGGAAAAACATAAAGGTGGCCCAATGATAATGAAAGTGGGATGAATGTGGTGACATAGTAGTGAAATGGAGGTGAAATGGAGGTGATATAATGGACATAATAGTGAAAGTGTAATGGAAATGAATGACATTTTCAAGACTCAACACGGCCTACCCCAGAAGAAACTGAACTCCTGGGAGAATTGAAACATTTATGTGTGAATATACCACTTCTCCAAGCCATAAAAGATGTGCCTATCTATAATAGGTTGATCAAAGAGAAGTGCTTTAGGCATCCAGGAAGGTGCAAGAGAGATGTCTTAACCATCAATGTCATAGGGCAACTGTCCAACCTGATGTTGGGGTAGGTAATCTATCCAAAATATCTCGACCCTGGAAGCCTGGTAGTTGATGTCCAAGTCAATGGCACCATGATCCTGCACACCTTGATTGATATGGGAGCTGCCATTAATGTGATGACAATGGACACGATTCTCAAACTCGACCTCCAGGGCTCCTTGAGGAAGAACACAATCGTGCTACAACTTACAGACTGCTCCACATGACCTCTGAGGGGATTGTGGAAGATGTGATGGTCTCCATTGATTCTTGGGAGTACCCTACTGATTTCTTAGTTCTCCAGCCAAAGGCAAAGCTCACTCGGTATCCTCTCATTCATGGAAGACCCTAGTTGGCTACTTCTGATGCCTACATTAGTTGTCGAGCTAGGAATATGACCATAAAGAATGTGCATATGTCCAAGTAGTTAATCCTATATCCTACAACCCAACCCTTGCTAGAACATGATCTACCTCTCTTGTTGGAGGAGGAAGATGAGGATGCAGTCTATTTCACCACTTTGTGCATTAGAAATCTCCATGGGGGGGAAACCGCAAGATGAGGATGATATGATTGAAAATCTGATTAAGAATCCACCTCCTAGTGTATCACCATTAGAGGACATAATAAGAGAAACCCAAAACAACCCCTCAATTGATCTCTGTGTGGCTGACTCCACCTCTCTCCATGTTAAGAACATAGAGTTCAGCCTAGAAAGAACCTTGAAAATCAATCCATCCCTATCTACTTCTCAGGAGAAGGAACTATGTAGCCTGTTGAGAAAACATCTAGATTCCTTCACCTGGAGTTATAAGGAAATGAAGGGAGTGCACCCTTGAGTATGTACTCATCATATATACATCAAGGAAGATTGCAAGCCAGTCAGGCAACCACTAAGGAGGATGAATCCAGTGCTTAAATATATTGTTAATGAAGAACTATAGAAATTGCTTGATGTAGGATTCATCTATCCCATCTCTGACAGTGAATGGGTCTCTGCTTTGGTGCTAGTGCCAAAGAAAAATGGTAAGTGGGGAGAATATATGTCGACTATCGGGAATTGAACAAAGCCACTAAAAAGGACCATTTTCCTTTACCTTTCATAGATCAATTGTTAGACGGTCTGGTAGGGAAAAAGTTTTTATCTTTCCTAGATGGGACTAGCAGGTACAATCATATTTAAATCAGCTCGGAATACCAAGATAAGACCACCTTCACTTATCCTTTGGGTACCTTTGCATACTAGGTCCTTCCTTTTGGTTTTTGTAATGCTCCCGCCACTTTCCAAAGAGCAATACTGAGTATATTTTCTGAATTAGTTCATGATGGAGTAGAGATATACATGGATGACTTTACTCCTTATGACTCTGACTTTCAAGAAGCTTTATCTAATCTAGGAAAAGTTTTAGACAAGTGTATTGAGATGAACCTATCCCTCAATCAAGAAAAATGTGAATCTTTTATGACTGAAGGGACCGTGCTAGGTTATGCAATATCTCAGCAAGGATTGCAGGTGTACCCCAACAAAATTTCCATCATCCAAAGGATCCCACCTCCTCAGAAAGTGAGAGATGTAAGAAATTTCCTAGGCTTAGCTAGGTATTACTGAAGATTCATTAAGTATTTCAGCAAGCTAGCCTCTCCTTTTTTTGGCCTCTTAGGTAAAGATGTCAAGTTTATATGGTTGGAAAATTGTCAAGAAGCCCTAGATACCTTAAAGAGAAAGCTCGAGACTACCCCAATTCTGAGAGGCCCAAACTGGGCCCTACCTTTCCACATTCACACGGACGGCTCGAACAAAGAAATAGGAGCAGCCTTGGGACAAATTGATGAAAAGTTACCTTATGCCATATACTTTATAAGAAAAAACTTGTTAAAGAAAGAGTTAACCTATATAGTGACTGAGAAGGAACTCCTAGCTATTGTGCATTCCTTAAACAAATTTAGACATTATATCACAGGCTATCAAACTTTTTTGCACACTAATCATGCTGCAATTAGATATTTAATTTAAAAACCGGATGTAAATTCTCGCATTATTAGATGGTTTCTTTTACTACAGCAGTTTGATTTTACCATTATTGATAAGCCTGGTAAAGAAAATGTTGTTGCTGACTTGTTATCTAGAGTAAATTTGCCTACAGGTGAGGAAGGAATGGTGGATGACCAAATTCTAGATGAACATCTGTTTGATATCTCAGTACTCTCTCCATGGTTTGCTGAGATAGCAAACTACTTTGTTTTACCATAGATTCCACCACACCTGTCCCCAAAATTGAAAAGCAAGATAGTAAGGAAAAGCACCCCTTGCACCTGGATTGGGGGAAATCTCTTCAAACTTACCCCAGATTAGATCCTAAAAAGATGTGTTAGGGAGGAGGAAGTCTTTGAAATCATCCTAACCTATCATGATGGGCATTGTGGAGGTCATTTTGTAACAAAGAGAACAACCTTCAAGATACTACAAGCAGACTACTACTGGCCCACTCTTCATCAGGATTTGAGGAGATATACCAGCCATTGTGATCAGTGTCAGAGGACGGGGAAACCTACTCCAAAGGATGAGATGCCCATGCAACCTCAAGTGACCTTTGAGCCATTTGAGAAGTGGGGCATCGTCTTTGTGGTGCCTATCAGCCCTTCTTCAAAGCATAAATAACACATCATTGTGTGCACCAATTACCTAACAAAGTAGGCATAGACAAAAGAAATCAAAGCAATGACAGAAGAAAAAATTGCTGAATTTTTGAGAGAAAACATATTCTACAAGTTTGGGTATCCAAGAGAGTTGGTCACGGATCAAGGTAGTCATTTTACTTCCAATTTGATTGAAGACCTTCTCGTACATCATAGAATCAAGCAAAGGACTTGAACCCCTTACCATCCACAAGCCAATGGGTAGGTGGAGGTCACTAACAGAGCAATGGAGGGGGTCCTGACAAAGGTAGTGAGCAGCAGCAGAAAATACTGGGTGGACAGATTAGTTGAGGCCACTTGGGCCTACAACACAACATGGAAGACCACTATAGGGTTCACACCCTATGAACTGGTCTATGGGAAGAAGGCTTTGCTCTCAATAGAATTTAAATTCAATACCCTGAGGATGGCAGCTTAGCTAGACCTAGACCTTAGCCATGCATAGAAAGAAAGATTACTTCAGCTCAATGGATTGGATGAACATAAAATGTAGGCCCTTCTCTAGACATAGGTAGTTCAGCTTTAGAGAAAGATATGGCATGACAAAGATATCAAGGAAAAGCAATTCCAAAAGGGAGATTGGGCACTACTCTATGATTCAAGAAACAAAGATTTCAAGGGCAAGCTAAGGACAAGATGGTTGGGACCCTACACTATGGAGAAATGCAATGACAATGGTTCAGTTCTGATCAGAACCATTGATGATGAAGCCATCCCCATGCTTGTCAATGGACATCGGTTGAAATTCTACAAGAAACCCCTCTCCAAGCGATATTTCATTGAAGATTTGAATAAGACAGTGATGGTAGTGGATCATTTCTTAGCCTCCACTTCATCCACTCACTGAAGAAAAAGAAAAAATAAAAAATAAAGACTCAAGTGAAAACCTCCATGAGGCGCTTGAGTCCCATTATTTGGTTGAAAACCTCTTCTAAGGTGGCCTAGTGATGTCAAAAAAAGAAGAGAGAAAAATAATATCCCTGGCTGAAAACCTCCCTTGGAGGCACCCAGGGCAGGCAATTAGGGTGAAAACCTCCCTGAGGCACCCTAGTTGTTTCCAAAAAAAAAAAAGAGAAAGAAAAATGAATTTTCAGTTGCATTGCAGGTTTTCAGGGGGACTATAGGAAGTAGCAGAAGGTGCCAAGGGAGCCCTGAAACCAACACCAGCACCTATCCTACCTTCCCACACATTTCTCCATCATTCGTGGCATTTTTTTCACCTCACTGTGCTTCTTTTTCAACAACTGTGTTTTCTATAGGAGGCTCTGTGTTTTCTACAGGACGCTCCTGTAGGAATTATAGAGAGCTAGAAATGGATATAAAAGGCAGTTTGAGGGACAGGGAAGCTTCATGAAAAATCTATAAATCCTCCTACACTCTTCAAACCTCCTTTCCATCATTTCCAAGCTTGCATCAAATCCCAAGCATCATTCTTATTCCTGTCCAAGAAAACACAAAAAAATAGTTTTTCAGGAAAAGGAAAAAACAAAAAATAAGAAAGGAACAACACCATCCACCTCACCTGAAGCCTACCTATTACCTATCCATCCATATCTACATCTCTGGCATCATCCTCACAGCTCTAAGCACAGAAATAAGTTGAAGTTTCAAGGGGAGAGGCAGCTACAGGAGCTCCTGTAGGAATTCCTATAGCAGTTGATCCCATTAAAATCCATCATTAGTAGCAAGAGGGTGAAAATATGAAGGTTCAAGAAGACACCTGAAGCTTAGATCCAGCCAGAGAAGAACCTGCACAAGGCACAACCACACATCAGTAAGCAGACAACATGCAGCAAAAGAAACAATGATATGCAACAGAGAGAGAGAGAGCCACAACACCTCATAGCAAATGCATTCGGATCTTAGGTAAGTAACTAACCCGCTCCTCTGTTTGCATCTGTGTAATTAGAAGGCATGCAATAGAAACGAGATGGTTGAGGTTGAACAAGGGAAAGATGGCCAGTTAACTTGGCCACCTTCATCTAGTTGACTCCACTCATCTGAAGATGTCACCCACACGTGTGTACAGTCAACTCAAGAAATATGTCAAGGACAAGGAATGCAGGGAGTGTGAACTCTGATGCAATCATGAGGAATTATTATGAGGAAAGGGCCATGATGACAAGGTAGGTGGGGACCAATAGTCTGAATATGGCTAATGTACACTTTGCTAGCTCACCCTCCATCACTGGAAATGTCCATAAAAAGTAATAAGTACTCCTCCCCAAGAAATCTCACCACCTTTTCCTTCATTCTCTCCTCGAAACTCTGCTCCTACAATCTCCTCATGCCCCCACATCCTTGTAACGATTGTTATCCATTAATCTCTCCCATATTCCTGCTCTCAGCGTTTTCTACAGGATCACCTGCAGGGATTCTATAAGAGGGACAACAATCTTCTACAGGAGAGCCAGTGAGTTGTTTTGAAGGGAAAAAACATGGGTTTTAGCACGACTCTAGAGCTGAGGAAGTAGGTTCCATGCATACTCCATTGAATATCAAAATATGCAAGTAGTGGTTTAAATTCGAGGGTGAAATCAAGCCTTTAGGTGGATGAAATAAAAAAAAAAAAAAAATCTGTGTATTTCTTAAATAAAAACACAATGTCTCTGTTTCTCTGTTTTTCTTCAAAAATTGTTGTCTCCTTCTCCACATTTGGTTTCCAAAAGAAGCATAAACAAAATGACAGGAGATTTTATGAGGGAGGAGCCCACTAGCTCTGCAAGGCTCCGTGCACATACCCAAGTAGTGGACATCTTCACAAGGGAAAATTGAATGAACTTTTTTGAGAAATTCCAAGGGTTTGATGAGGAGATTGCCCAAGAATTTTCCCACTCTTTGGTCCCTCACTGAAGAACACATGCCACTATCATCTTTAGAGGTATTTCCATGGAGATAACCCCTGAATTTATCAGTAGAGTCATTAGTCTTCCTCTTGGGCTGCCTTGGAGTAAGGAGGAGAAACCAATTGGCCAGGCTACCAAGAAAAACCTCTTTCAAAACAATGAAATACCTATAGAGAATAAAAATGGCATTAGAAGGGCCATCGTACCATATCATTGGGATGAGGTTAGCTATCAAATAATCAAGTATATTTCCTATGAGGGGAGGTACAACATTGTCTATGTTTATCACTTTAGAATCCTTCATGAATTAAGATATGGCATGGACACTCTAGCCCCTCAGAAGCTCAACATCCCATACTTCCTCCTACAGTCCTTGATTGACTCCAGCACAAAAATAAAAGTAGGAAATTTAAAATAGCTAGCTCACCATGGGTTAATTAAAATTTTAGTGGAAGAAGCCCAACATACATTTACACTCCCTATGACATGGGAAATATTCTGAAACGTGACAGCTAAGGGTGACATAAAAGCCCTAACCTATGATATCAGTCCTACTAGTAGTGATGAGGAAGAGCAGAAAGGGGGAGAAGGTGAAGCAACCAGTGACTTAGCAAAACAAGAAAGGAAGGAGGAGGAAACTAAGATAGATGAAGAAATAGAGCAGGAAGAAACAGAGACAAAAAAAGAGATAGAAGGAGGAGAGAAAGAGGCAGAAAAGAAAAAACAAGGAGAAGTATCCCCTGACACTTTGGAAAGAGAGGTAGCAGTTGCTCTCGCTGCCCTCAATACACCCATCAAGCCAAAATAGAAGAGGAAAAGGCAGGCCTCCATGTATTTCAGGGTTAGGAAGAGCACAAGAATCAAAATAGGGAAAGCCCAACGTTCTTCAAAAGTGCCAATTATAATTGAAGATTCACCCTTTGCCAAAGGAAATGAATCCCCTTCTAAGGCACCTATCACATAAGAAAGGGGGACTCCTAGATCTCCCACATGGAAAGAAAAGGTAGAACTACAGGACCCAAAAACAGTCCTATAGGAGGCACAAACAGTTCTACAGGAGACACTGTCAAAACTATAGGAGACCCAAAGGCTTGAGAAAAGGATAGAAGGAAAACCATAGGGAAAGGAGGAAGAAACAAAGCTACAAGAACCTGATCTCCAGCCCATTCTTGGCTCCTATTACAGTCTGCTTGAGGGAGGAAGAATAATTCCACAAAAATTTGCAATTCCACTATTCTTTGAATTAGAGAAAGGGAGAATAAGAACACATAGGTGGATGCAAATAGCAAAATCCAAAGGAGTTGAGGATATTGACCATATCAAGAAAAAACTCAGAGAAATGGGCAAAGAGTTAAGTGCTATCAAACATAGAGAAGCAATTACAAGAAACCACCTTGAAACTAAAAATGAATTGCTAAGGAGGTAACTACAAGAGAAAGAGACCCAATTGGCATGCATGGCCAGCTGGTCCATGGGGGCATTGAAATGTAGAACACTAGAAAAATCCTATGGCCTATATCTCAAGGACCAATGGTTGCAATTTCAGATAAAGACTTTGGCACAAAGAGTCACAATGCCTTTCCAAGATTACAAGCAGTTTATGGACCCGTGTGACCAAAGCACATCAGAAGATAAGGCAAAGATGGAAAAATTCTACCTACATAACATGGCCCTCATAGACATGAATGTGTGGAACCCTAATGCTAGGCTAGGGGACCTGCAATTAATGGCCATGGCCTCATGGATGAACCATGAAGAATTCAGGGCAGCAAAAATAAGAAGGTTGATGATAAAGGAACATAATGAACCATTAATGATCAAGGCTGAGTCATCATACCCTATGGCACTCATCATCACACATAACCTGCTTGCCAATAATCCTTAGATTGCCCCTAGATATATAAGTGATCAGGCACAAGACATTGCACACTTTGAGGATATGGAAAGACTACTTGGGGATGACTGTGTGCATGCATGTATGAGGAAATGGAACACCTTACCACACAGTCTGCAGATCAGGGAATATCATTCCCCCATGAGGATGAAAGAGGCATTAAGGAGAGTGCCAATGTATAAGCACTCGATGCAGAGGCTGAAGGACAAATGGATTGGCCTCAAACTAAGTTCCCCACTACTGTTAGGCATGTTGGAAGGAAAAAGAGAAGAAGAAGAGCAAAAGCAGTGGGAACGGATAGACAAAAAGGTAGGATTCTATGACAAGGAAGAGGAAACCACATCAAAAGCTTTAGATTTTAGAGAGGCCACCAACGCCATAAAATATGAGGAGATGGACTAAGTTGCTCAGAGGATGAGAAATACTTTCAGTAGGGGGTGATGATGAGCCTCATAAATGGGTAATTACATGGGCTCATTTTACCTCCTAACCTAGTCAAATCAACCATTCTCTTATCTTATTACATGATTTTCTAATTATATTTATTCTTATAGAGTGAGTTGAGTTAGTTATGATGCCATGTGGTCTAACATGTGTTAATGCAGATTATTGATGAATTTTGGGGTTAAAGTTAGATATCCAGTAGACAGATGGTAGGAATAACTTGAAGTGGACAAAAGGAGATGACTTATAGGAGGGAATTCCCCTCATTTATTACTCCTCCCCCTTCATTCAGCTCAGAGTACAATTAGCCAAGTCATGCACTAGAAGGCAGCCAAGCAAGTGGAGGATGACTGATGATTATCTCAAGTTTTGGGAGCCAACCCTCCATGATTTTTAGGAAGCCTTTGGTAGCTTCAATTATATAAGTAGAGAGGCCTATGGCCCCCTTAGGGTTGGATTTTTGTTGGATTTTTGCTTATGTAAACTCTGCTCAACCACGAGCTTATTATTTTGTGACAGTTTCATGTAATCCTACTATTGTTTTTGAAATAAAGATGGAATCCATTTTGAGATAGCACTAAGTTACCTCAGAGGGCTGAAGCTCTTCGGTTAGGGCCCAATCCAAGTAGCCAAGCTCCTCTTTACTTGTATTTGTATGTATTATTTCACTTTGTATATTAGGTTGCTGTTAGATGTATTTCTTTTATGGTTAAGAATAGGTTCCTTTTGATGATCCAATAGTTTTCTTCCATTTTGGCTTTCTATAGCAAGTTAGGCAGTGATAAAGAGAAGATCCAAAAGGATAGAAATAGTGCCTTGGCCTCTCTTCCTCCCTTTGGGACCATGATTTGAGGCAAAGACCCTCTTGCTGCCCCAAAAACACATATTTTCCTCATTCATAGGACTTCTAGTGTTTGCATCTTTCTAGTGGTTGATAGTTTAGTTTTGCTTTGATTCAAAAATTATTCATCATTCTCTATTATTTACTAACAATATTCTTCTTTCATTCTTTCCTTTCTTGCAGCAGTTAGCAGCATTTCCTTCCATAGATCATAGTTTAGACTATTTTGATGCAAAACTCTGTTTTTCTAGATGCACTTCTTTCATTGCTTGCTTGATCTTATTGGTTGACTATCAGTTGTTTATGCAGCAGATCTCTTCTAGTAGTAGGACAAGCTAACAGCCATTCCATCCTCCATCTGATACAATTTGCCCAAGTCTCCCCTCAATTTTGCCTTAGTTTCCAGCATTTTCCGTAGAATTTCTTCCTCCCTCCTGGAGCAAAACCAATCATATTTCTCTCTCCTGTTGATTCTTGGTAGACCCTAGGTGCCCTAACACCTCATTCCAACCCTCTTCCACCTTTTCCACCCATTCTCACACCCTCAAAATAGCCAAAACTGCTCTCGGCCTCCTCCTGTAGAACGTTGTTTTTCCCCTTGTAGATTTCCTTTGTCCTCCTATAGAATTTCCTGTAGGCTTTCTTTTCAAGGCTGAGTGTGGGAAAAGCCTCCAAAATGCCACCTGAGACCTCTGAGGACCTGTTGTGCTGTATAAAAACCCCCCCATTTCTTAAAATTTTTACACAAGAAACTTTAATCAGAAATAGGTCCCTTTTTAATAAACTTAGAAAATTAGTGATTTAGTAAAACTACTTGCCTAGAATTAATCATATCACACAAAAGGTCCGATGAAATAGAGTTATTACCCAAAACATTTTGATAAAATGTGAAAAATCCTTTTGAAATTCATCATAAGTAACTCTTCGATGCGATAGAGCGATCGAAGATCACATATCACAATGATAAAAGGATGCACTCGAAAAGGTCCTTATTAAAACCTCCAATCCGATAACGTAATCGAAATTGGCAGTCGGAGGTATCACACAACACATAAGAAGGATGACTCTGAATCCCCCGATTGCAATAGGTGCTCATTTCAAGGAGACTCGTTAAAAGGTATTGTTTGCGAATATAAATTTTTAAAAAAGCAATAAACCAAACTATTCACTTAACATACCTCACCTTATTATATTTCCTTTATCGCAATTAGAGCTCTTAGTTTGAAATGATAAACCCAATCGATTGTGATTCACGATTTATCGATGATCACCGATTGGGGAAATATAAAGACATACTCGAAAGGACCATTAAGCATATGGCCGATGCGACGGATAATTATGACATTTATTTACTACGATTTGCGGCTATGATGGTTATTAATTTCCCAATTAAGGGTGAATCCTTCGAGGATTTCACCCGTGGTGATTCTTTATTACATTTAGTTTATCATATGTGAATTACCTTAAATGTTTACATTCTGTATTAAGCTTTCAGCACAAATATTTCTCTGTTACGTTTTCCATTATTTGTGCAGAGCTTCTCTGAGATTATGAATCCAGAAAAGATGGGAAAGAAGGTGAAGAAAGCTAAGGCCCTTGTCATAGTTAAAGAACCAGAGCCGAATAAGAAAGGATTGATATTAGATATGACTTTCCTTGGTTTAGGAAAAGCAAGCTGGGAGAGTATCTATAATTTACTAGATGCGAAAGAGCGTGAAGAACTTGAAGTAGAAGCTACAGTAGATTCTACAAGTAAATTAGAGAATACTTTGAAAGAATTGGCCTACGCATACCTACACAGAATAGTAGTGCATCCCAAAGTTTTGCCATATAATGATATGGTCAGATGGATTGTTGAAAGCATTGCAACTACAGACAGGATGTTTAGTACAGTTGAAGGAAAGTGTTCGGGTCATTTAGAGTAGAGGATCTCAGAGAAATGTATCATTTACGTAAGCTAGAGAAGTATTATAATAAAGCATTCTTAGAAGTTTTTGCGAAGGAAAATGACATTGAATCAGATCCTATCAAGCAATGGAGACACTTCCTGACCAAACACAAGCACGAGACATCGGGTATGTACTCTGTAGATCCATTAGCTTCTCCTTATTGTTATGTTGGCACATTGATGTGCACATTCTTCGGAGTCCATAATTCTGGTAAGTTCTCTATAGATATGGTTCCTTTAATGGAAGATACAGTTCATGACTATATTATGGATTGGGGAAATATTCTCTCTGATAAAATGTCCACTGAGATACTTGAATATGGAAAAAAGAGGTCTGTGGTTTCCTGGGTAATACCTCCTTTTTACTTCAGTGCCTACATAAAGGACAACATCTGTTTTAATTCCGAATACCCCATTCTCAGATCGAAATGGACTCCCTAGGATCCCAATCCCATTCACATCTATCACAAAGAGCTAGGAAGGCCCATTATCAGAACCATTTGTATAGAATTTGTAATGGTTTTATTCTTCATGTACATTACTCCTTATTCAATAAGCCTACCCCTATGATATCCCAGGAAGCAGTAATTGACCTAACAGTAGTGGGTAGTTGGTTTGGAGAAGAGAAATTCAAATATATAAGGCTTTTCGATAGTCTCACTGATCCTCATGTTCTTCCTCTGTACGTCCCCGATAAAACATTGGCCCAGGAATTAGGATATCAGGTAACAGTTGTAGAAATGTCAAATACCCTTAGGGATTCCAAGAAACACATGTGTCCTACATTTCCCCTCATGTGTGGCACCTTTACCCTGCATGATTTTAAACATGCAGAGAAACAAGTTGAGAAAATCAAGTTGTCAAATCTTGCAACTATTCCAAAAAGACAGTATGACCCTAAAAAAGTTGCCTATAATGTTACTTGTCAGGCTAAAATTGCCAAATTTGATCATGAAGGGGATAGCTTTGACAACTTGTTTTCTTTAGCAAAACCATTTTTTCTGGTCAAAGGATTGGCTAAGATTAAATTGGGAATAGAAGGATTAGAAAAATTCAATAGGCTCATGGCCCAGAGATTGGAAAGCCTACCTTTAGATTTATTAGCTACAACCTCAATAGTTCAACCATAAAGCCACAATGAACAAAAAATCACTAAGAATGCTCCTAAAATAGAGAAGGTTCCTGAGAAGAAGAAGACACCAAAACATGAGCATAAGTAGATAACGGTTAGTGAACCCCTTGATACACACATTAATGTTGACCATAAGTTGATCAAGGAATGGGAACAATTCGATTCTATCATCAGTAATCTAGAGAACACCCAAGGGTTGACTACACCAAAGGTGTCTACAGCACAAAAATCAATAGTCAACACAGTGCCAATTGTAGGAACAAGTGGCCCACCCAAGCTTCATAAAGACATAGAGATCATCCCTGAAAATCCCACTAATGAAATTGTTTTGCATATAGAAGAGATACCACCACTAGATGTCTTCTATAGCCCTAAGCATAGGGCTATAGTAGAAAGATAGAGGAAGAAGAGTAAACTTGATCACTCTCCTCTTTTTACTCCCCAGATGGAAATGATGAATGTGGTATGGAGAGAGGAAGTGAATCCCTCTAATGATTTAACCAAACTTTCTTAGTATGCAGGATCATATATAGTAGCAACAATAGATAAGGTTTCATAGGTTAATCATTTATTGAAGGAAAAACATCAAGCGATCATTCAGATAGAGACACAATTGGTGGAACGACAATAAAGAATAGAGCAGCTTGAGCAGTAGTTGGCAGAACAGAGACAGCTTAATGAACAATTGAATGAGCAATTAATTAATGAAAAGCAGAGAATTGATGAACAAGCCATCCATAAGCAGCAAGAGTTATCCCAAGCATTGAGCAAACTACAACTATTGAATGAGCAGATGAATAAATCAAAAGAAGAGCAAATCGCTTAATTGAAGGATCAAATAGGGCGATTCAATGGATATCCCAAGGTAGAAGAATTCAGAACTGAAGCCCTAGAGATGACCAAGGCTCTATCTCGGCAGTTGGACCTTATGTGTTATAATATCTCGTTGGTTGTTCCTTTATGTGATATCTTAACAGCTATGATTGATAAGTCAGTAGATGCAAGGCTTGAGTTAGAGAAGGTAGATGAAAGCTTAAATAAGTTTCTATCTTGGCAAGATTCAAATGAAGAAAAAGTTGCCAACCTACCAAAGATACAGGAGTCACATAAAGAAATCCTATTTTTCGAATGGGAATCTCAGTTAATGAAAGCTGAGAGAGCTACATCCAGATGCAGATCAATGACAAATAATTTGATTGAATTAATCAACAATAGTCTGTATTTATGTAATCTAATAACATAATGTTCTCCAGGAAAATTGCCACAGGTGAAATCATTAGAACAACAATGGAAAAATGAGCTAATGCATAGAGAAAAGCTGATCGAAGGCATTCACAACTTAACATGGGAAATGTTTTCTTTTTTCCTTGTAAAACCACATAGTTAGCAAATGGCGATGAAGTGTTTCACAGATGCAACCAACCACATGATCCCCGAACTTGTCGATGCCACATTTACAGCTCGGTTACACACTCATGTGAGTCAACCACCAGAGATCTAGCCAATGCTTGCAATTTGTCAACTAAGATCACAAGAAGATAAGTCGATTCAATGAATCCTTCCAACTGACTGCAACATTTCTATTTCGAGATAAATTCCATATTTTTATGTTTTGGTTATACCAGTGCATAACATATTTCTTTCATAGTTTGTTATTTTTGTAGTATTTATAGACCCTTTCATGTTTTTAGAAAGGGTCCTAAATTTTGTATTAAGACTTAAGTCGAGAGTTGCACTACTGTGCTTCCGATATATTTATTTTTATAAGACTAGACCTGAATTCTGAATTTTGACAAAGAAGGCTTTTATGAGATATGCACTTTTGCTTCCTATGAAAGTATTCCCGAATTAGAAGACAGAATTTGAATTTGATTCACATCGGAGGAGATCCAAATGCATACAATACTACTATCTATGTTTTCGCTTTATTTTTCTATGTGAATTAGCATTTATCAACTTTGCTATTATTGATGTGTATATGTTTCTACAACAATTCTTTAACCTGTCACTATTGAATGTTTTTGAATTGTCATCTTTCATATATATATGTCAGTGATATATTAAGATTAGTGCGATAACATTTTAATTATTACTTTGTTCAATTAATTGAACAAAGTAATTATCATATGAATACATATTTTTATTTATGAGTAAGTCATCTTCATGTTTACTTGTCAATAAAAAAATTAAGAATCGTACTAAGAGAAAGAATTCCCGGGATAGATTAGTTATCTTTGTGTATTTTTTCCCTTTATAATAGAGCACTTCTCACTCTCATTATACATTACCAACCAATAATCCATCAACTCATATATCACTGGGAAACTGGTCCCATTACATCCAGTCGGAGGCACCACACCAAACGGAAAAGGAGCTGCTTGAAGGTTTGGACCGGGTGGTTTTCCCCAATGTTGATGTAGTGATTTTCAAGGCATCAATAGGGCCCAACCATACCATCCTACATCCTCTCAAGTCCCAAAACCGCCCTTCAACACCACCTATTCGTTGCCACATTCACAAATAATAAATTACATACATGTCAAATTCACATAAAAATACATAAAAATTCAAAAAGATGTTTTTTGCTCATTTACTTCCAGAAATAGATTAGTTAGATGTTGTTTACTTCTTTTAATAGATAATGTCATTCTTTTCATGGTTTTCATAGTTCTTTTTACAAAAGTAGGATTAGTTAGTTGATTAGGATTTACTTGGTTTGCTTTACATTTTAGTCTTTCTCCTTTCTGCAGTTAGAGTAGCATCTATAGAGTAATATTTCTCTCCTTTCATCACATATAGAGCTTCTTCTAGAATCCATAGTTGGCTTGAGCTCCTAGTGATCTTGTGTTGGCTGACCAACTGACAACCTGCAGTAAGAACTAGTACTTGTGCATGCAACACCGTCGCTTCCAAGTTTGTTACGAACTAGTGAGTTGATAAGAGTAAAGAAGGCAACCCAGGAGTTGCAGCATTATTGTTGCCATACTGGTGCTCACCATGCCCACTGAAAAGTGACTCTGAAATTCTTTAACCCAAATGGAATCTTGGCATATTGAAAAGTTCCCCATGGTGTTGTGAAGGCAGTTTTGTCCTGGTCTCTTTCATGCACCAAGATCTGATTGTAACCTGACTAGCCATCCAGTAGTGACATTCGTGGTGCTCCAACTACTCTTTGCAAAATAAGGTCCATCTTAGGAAGAGAGTAATTATCATTCAAGGACACTTTATTTAGGTTCCAGAAATCAATGCACAACCTTATCTCTCTAGTCTTTTTTCATTCCCGGACCAAATTTGAAAACCAATCAAAGAATCTAAGTGGAACAGTGATACCAACTTTAAAAAATCTATTTACCTCTTTCTCGATGGATGGCAACATCTTTGGATTTGTTCTCAACTTTTTTCTAAAAGCTTTTTGATCTGGCTTGATAGGATTAGTATGCTGAATTATGTTCTTTCCATATAATTTCAAATCTGAGTAATCCCACGTAAAAACATCAGAAAATTTAGAAAGCAACTTAACGTACACCACCTTTGATTTGAGAGACAATGTTTTTGATAAGTTTACAAGCTTGGGCTGGTCTGTTGTCTTAAGGCTTACATCTTCAACTCCCTTGTCAGTAGGGACCAAGGTTGGTTTTCTCACCACATCATCTCGATCAAGCAACTCCTATAAAGGTATTAGACCTCTAGGAATAAAATTATCCTTCAGCTATAAAACATCCATATGATTTACCTCAATGTCTTGTTCATCAAAATTGCAAACATCATCAATGAAAGCATTCTTGAACTTCCCTTCATTCTCCAGAAAGGAATTAATTTCATTGTCATCCTAGAAAACTTTCCAATATCTCAGGTTATCAAGAATAGTAGGCCTATGTTTGACATGAATTTCAAAGTTATTGCTAGAATTCATTGGAATTATCAATTTGCTTATTGTTGTAGCAAGTGAATCAATGATGATATTTTGAATTCTCGGCACTACTGTCAAGGTGTATTCTGGAAACATTTTCAAGATATCTAGAACTGTGTTCCTATAAGCTCTCAACCGTGGATGCGTTACTTGATATTCTCCTTTTACTTGTTTAATCACTAGCTTTGAATCACAATAAAAATAATTCCTTTTCGCACCCAGCTTCTTCAAAAAATTTAGACATGTAATCAATGCCTCATACTCCGCTTCATTATTAGAGCAATCAAAAACTAATATATAGGAACATACTCTAACATTACTTGGGACTTTCTTTGACTGAAACACAGGACTTCAAATCCAAATTCCAATACCTGCACCATCTTTACCCAAAGCACCATCGAAGTCCATGCTCCAAAGGCCGACTTCATATTCCAGATGTTGGAATTCTGCTTTAGTTTCGATCTTACCTTTGTTGGTTACTTCACTTTTCTGCTATTCACTGTCTTTTTTCTCCTGTGGAGGCTGATCAAAAGGAATTGCCATTTTTTCCTTTTCTTGATTAAGAATTACTCTAAAACTCTCGGAAATTTCTAGTACATCATCTATTTCTCCAAGTTGAATATATACATCATTCAATCCATTATCAATGTATAAAACACAAGACATAAATCTATATGTACACCATTTATCAGATGATTTATGGGCTTCTCTTTACTAGTAATCATATACTTCATCTTCTTTTCCTCGTACAACTCCCTCAATTGATCGAAAACAAGGATTGTGACATAGAGAAGTCAAGTTGTAAAGTGCCTTTGAGTTTGGTTCCCCATGATCTAGACAAAAACATACCAAATTGAGGTGGTATGTTAGCTACTACCACATCCATCAAGTCATTTTTGGCTAGGATTTGATCTAAATAAACCACCAAATCTTTGATGAGACCAATGCAGCAAAATCTACCAGAATCAAATGAGTACAAATCATGATATTTTTGGGTAATATCCAAGCCCAGCTTTTCCATGATGGCCTTGGGCATCAAATTGTGGGAAGCTCCAGAATCAAGCATAGAATTATGAAGAATATACGCATGCAATCTAAGACTTAGATAAAAGGGCAGGACTTCATTATCTTATAGCTGACCTTCTATAGTTGGACCAAAAATAAGTTCAGGGTGATCATCCTGAACATTCACCATGTCAGAAAAAGGATCAATTTGTAGTATTCTAGATACATGATGTTTGTAATGGCTATTCTTAACAAGCTCAGTCAAAGGAATGGACACTTTCAATTTAGCAATTTCATTTTCTGAATTAAAAGATGTCACTTTTTCTACCTTTATGACACCAATGTCTCTCTGATCTGTTTGATCCTTCGTTGCGCTATCCTTTTGCTGGCTGTATTTATCTTTTTCTCTTGTACTTGTTGATGGCCGGTTTACCTTGCTGGGAATCTGATTGGCAAGATCATTTCCCATTTTCTGATTGTTTGGGGGATCATTCTTTGATTGAGCATCCTTCCTCTTCTGAATAAGATTGACTAGTACACCTCTGCTACTTAAAGGATTTTGCCTCTACTGTGCGCTCAAAGAATTCATGTAACCATGCTGATAATCATCAGATTCGGCCTCCAAAACAATATCATTTGCCAAGATGTAGTCCTCAGCCTTTTGAATGTTGGAACTTTCTGCATACTGTTCATCTTCGGTCAGGAATATAGGCATACCACTAGTAGTGAAAAATGATTTGTTGCAATTACTGGATCTTCCTCGTCTTCCTCTTCCACTCCTTGAACATAATTCTGCTGTAAGGGAGTTTTGATCTACTGTTGTTGTTGTGCTGGTTGTTTTGATGCTTTTCGTTCTCTTTTCTTGATTCAGAATTGGGGCTGCTATTTCCCTCTAAAGTTTGGATTTAGGATCTAAGTTTCAGGTCTATCTGTGATGGACAACCGATCAACCATCCTTTCCATTGTTCAAATCAATGTATCCATTTTTACATCTGAAGTAGATGCTTCTTCTTTTACAGTCACTCTTTTCTCTAATATCATTCTTTCTCGTTTGGACAACAAGTTCACTTCTACGCTCACAACATTATTTTGCATGTCTTCTAGTGTCGTAGGATCACGTTCAAGTAACTGATATGCCATACCAGCATCAAATCCATCTGGAAACTCAAGCAAAGCCAATCCCTCTACTAGTTTGATGTTTGCAGGGATAACATTGTACACGACATTAAATCTTACACAATAATCTTGCACACTCTTGCCAACATTTCTTTTGATGTTCTCATATTCGGATAGAATCTGAAGGGGATTTTTCTTCACCTCCCACTGATCATCTAGGAACTACCTATGGAGGATGGGTAAAGTAGTGATAGAACATGCTGGTAGGGCTCTAAACCATTTCTGAACTTCTCCTCCAAAAATTTCTACAAACAGCCTCATCGTCACATCTTCATTTTCAACTTCATGGAGGTCAAAGAAATCATTCATCTTGTCTATGTCTTGTTGAGCTGTAATGGTTTGGGTGCCACCAAAGAAAGGTATTTTGGTTTGATGATCAGTGGGCATGCCACTAGGATTTTGAGGTAAAACAAGGGGTGCATATCGGGCAGCCATGACTGGAGGTGGAGGAGGTGGTGGATTTAAAGCAAGGATTGGGGTACTTGGTATACTCAAAGGTGGATTAATGATATCTTGGAGTGGTGTGAACAATATGTAAAGAAGAAGCAAGTGAGTAAGGGATTGTTTGGGTGGCAGTAGATGTAAAGGATATATTTCAAAAATCAAAAGATGGCCTATGAGTCTTATTTTGCACCTGTGTTTAAGTTCAAGGAAAGGTTTTGCAACTGATTGAGAGTATGAATAAGTTGTGACCCTGATTTACTTTGTGGAAACAAGTCTTCAACGAGGTTATCAAAAGATATTGAGGAATCCACAACTATTTGATCAATCCAACTTAAAGATTTACTACAAAATAAACTTTGCTCAAAATTAACATCAAACTCAATGTCTTGCAAAGTGTCTAACCTTCTTGGGAGTGAATTAACATGAGGAATGAAACCCTCACTTGATGGTTCTTTGACTAAACTGAGTTTGTCTGCAACTTTCTTATATTTTTGCCCAATTTTATGAGGATCACTAACAATGGTTGGGGGATTTGGATCTAGATTGGATCTGGTGTACTTTCGAGAAGCCAGCGTGTTTAGTTTTGAAATTTTATATATTGCTTTACAACTTTCCAATTTAGCCTAGTAAATTCTAAAACTCATCATCCACAAGTTTAAGAATTTAAATGAAACATCTTACTGGGGTGATCAATGCTTCATCCCCAGTATGTTCGCCACTATGTTAGCACTTGGATTGAACCTTAGGCTAAAGGAAGGCAATGCCAAGGTAACCACAAACCATGCTTAGCCAAATAGCTAGTCCTACTAGGCCAAGAGAGGGCTCTCTCCATAAGGATCTTAGCCAAGATGACTAGATCAAGAAAATGATATTAGGCTAAGTATAGTAGCACAAGGTTTGATTTTATTTGAAGGGGTTTTGCTGGATCAGGAGGATCCAGACAGTTTGGGCAAGGAAATTAGGTCAAAATTGCAGGGTTTCGATGGGGCAAGGTAGGAACAAGGCCCAACACTCTAGGGTTTGATGGATGAGGTGATTCAAAGATAGGTGAGGATAAAGAAAGAGCATGTAAGCATATGCATTCTTCCTAAACTAAAGAAAACATAGACTGTGAAATGTCTACACAAAACAGAGCATAGAAGTTATGGATTTTGCCTTTCATACTTGTATTCATTCACATAAAGAGCATGAAATGATGAAATGGAATCAAAAATACATTTTAACACATGAAGACATAAGGAAAAATGAACTGAGCATCATACCACATGGATCCCAAAGAAATAATTGTAACTTTTCACTAATCTTTTTCTAAAAGTAATACAAAATGATGTCTACTCAAAGCATAAGGATCCAACAAAGTCCAAGTTGTAAAATGACTAAGAAAATACATAATATAGGCCAACAACCAACTCAACCTAGGCTTAGCGGTTGAATACATGAGTGGAGGAGTAGTTGCAAGAAAGGCTGAACTGATAGTTGGAGTGTAGGGTGGTCAAATTAACTCATCCCTCAATCTAGCAAACTAATTCATTATATGCCACATAGGCCATCTAACTGATGTATCTAACCTAGGTAAAAGTAAAAACATGAAAATTACATCATCTATATCAATTACATAGGTAAAAATTGAATTTCCCACAGATAAAAGTCAACTTGGAATGAAACAGTGAAAATTGTGGAAAGCTGTCAAACACGCAGCAGCCCTCGTAAACGTGCAGCAACCCTAGTCAAACGCACAATGTCCTATTTAATCTAACTTTTGACAACATTCCCAATGTCCAAATCTAGCCCAGGGTAGTTCAATAGAAATCTTATCCTATATAGCTTCCAAAACTTCCCTTGGTTTTCAAAATGGGCTTCATTTTCCCCTCAAAAATTTAAATCTGCCAGGACTGCTCAAACGCACAGCAACCAGGCCATGAAAGAGACAGAAAGGTGATTTTTTGGTAGTTTTTGACCCTTTTGGATGACTGGTTTTGCTCCAAATTCTTATAAAAAGTATAGGGTGCATGTCCTCATCATTCTAAATCTAAAAATGTTGAACATTTGCTCATTGGATGCCCCAAAAAAAAGTGCAGCACCCAAGGTGTTGCACGTTTGACCATTTCACTATCAAGAGCATCCTCATAGCGTCAAATGTATAGTGACCACTTCAGGGCTGGTTTTGTAGGCCTTCTCGGCGTCCAAATTTGCTCCAAGATAGCTCTTTGGAAATCCATTCGATTTTAATTCTTAGATATATATTTAGTTTTCAATTTGAAGGTCATGCACCTTGTAAAAATGCCCATCTCCCAAGATTGGTAAATACGCACTGACTTGGGTGCAAAAATGAAGCGTTCTCTTGCAAGAAACTTTTGGAGGTCTTACTGAACTCCAAATTGAGTGCATGATAGGTCATTGGAAAGATATTTTTTTCTAGTTATCATTTTATTCATAAATAAAGTCATTTGGAGACTCTAGAGAGAAGAAAACATTATTTTTCTCCAGAAGTGCAGCAACTCTCTTATGGAAAATGTATTTTTGCATTTCTCTAAATCCATGAAACCTGTGTAAAACTTGAGGGAGGCTTCTCATCCTTGGCTTATGATGGACAAAAACCTCTATAACTTTTGGGAAATTCATCCCTGATTTTTTTGAAACATAGTTTGAAGAAAAAGTGGCCTTCTGTGTGGGAAACGATTTGTCGCTTGGAATGAATTCTTGAAAAATGATGGAGACATGATGTTGATGATATGAAATGGCCTCATACCTATTGATATCCCTTATTCCTCCTCTACTCAGATATCTTTGATTCCATAGCAAACCCTAACTTAGTGGGAGAGGAAATTAGGGTTTAGTGAAGGGAAAACAAGGGATTTGTAGAAATGAATGGAAATGAAGGGGATGGGGGATTCTAAATTCTTAGGAAAATTTTGGGAGGTAGGGAGGGATGTTAGGAAATAAGGGAAAGTAGAATTTAAAATAT
The DNA here is from genome assembly GCA_031772625.1 of Pinus tabuliformis. Classification (NCBI taxonomy): domain Eukaryota; kingdom Viridiplantae; phylum Streptophyta; class Pinopsida; order Pinales; family Pinaceae; genus Pinus; species Pinus tabuliformis. The sequence continues at coordinate 676,597,603 of CM062809.1, read as the reverse complement.
TGAGTGAGGGTAAGGGGTCCAAAAGGGAAAAACATAGGCCTAGCCTAAAAAAAGTGTCAAATTGTAACAATAGGCTAGGGTTTGTGGGACAGTGGTGAATTTGAGGGATATAAGTGATGGGAAGTGTTTAAAAAGGTCTATGAATGGTAGGGAAAGGTATATGAGAATTAAGATATAAGTTTTGTTGATTTTTTTATCATGGGATTCATGGAACCAAGAAAAATTCCCTCAAAACCCTAGGAGAGGGAAATAAGCCTTAAAACCACAACTGAGTCAACAAGGTATAAGATGACCCACTCATTTACAAATGATAGTTTGGAACCTGTAATAATGATGAAAAATTTTTAATGATGGTACACTTAGTTGAGGGGTGACATGGACAAGTACTTGGAAAACTTTGGAAGGAGTGAAAGCAGTCCTAGACCTAATGTTGAGTGACCAAATTTTTACTTGAAGACTCAGTGAAATGAAAAAAATTGATTTTGACACCTTAAGACCACTTTGTAAGAGCATGTTTGATTGCTAGTGGAAGGCTACAAGTACTGACACTAACATTGGCCTTATTGGGGATGGAAACTCCTTGGAGGTGTCAAGAACACCATAGACCAAGTGCCTAACCATGTGGGCCAATATGGTCAAAAACTAAAGAAAACTTACTAATTTCTAAAACTCAACATAAAAACTTGACTCAATACTTACTAAAATAAAAATCTTACTAAACTTATTGATGGCAACAAATCACCGAGACGTGAGGGCTTCAAATCCTGATGACAACCACCTACTTGCTAAATACATATGTACAATCAGGCGATATCAAAATTCCAATGTAACCAATCAAGAAAATTCCTCCTCAATTGATACTCCCAATCAGATTTTATGGAGAACAATAAATATTTACAATTTGGTAGCCAAAAACAGAGCTGACAATGATCTCCATCATCACTGAATACTGCAATAATTACCTTCACTGCTGACTACAATAAACTTGCTACTGGATCTTGAAAAACATGAAAAATTACCTCTCGCTGATCTAGAAGAAACAAGGTACCTTTTTCTCTTGAATCTAATCTCTCTTCATAATGTACCTTAGCAAGAGTGTGTTCATAGTCTTCGAAAATTTCTGAACAAATAGGTGAGCAGATGTCTTCTTGAAATAACAATTTAAAACATGAAATATGAGAAGAAAAATCTGAATGATGGTCCTCAATTTCTTGGTCTTCTGCAATTTGAATACATTGTTTATCATCTTCATATGACATGGAAACTAGATTGTCATGTTTCTTATCACACTCATCAGCCATAAAAGGGAAAACTTCATATAGGTCTTGAAACTCAAAACTAACACTTTTATCATTTACCAGTGAGTTATACAAAGAATATTTTTCACTTACTTGAACAAATATCTCATATTTTTTTTCATAAAAGGACTGGATTACCATGTCCATAGCTTGCCTTGTTGGAATGGCTTCAATCCACTTGGTGAAGTAATCCGTAGCCGTCAAAATCCATATGTGTTGTGCTAATGATGTAGGATGAATTTCTCCTATGAAATCAAGCCCCCACTGCTGGAAAGGTGCATTAACTACAACTAGCTTCAAAGGAAGAGGAAGCAACTTCCTTTTTCCCTTAAAAACTTGACATTCGTGGTAGCTCATGACTGTCTTATATAAATTTGAAAACAATGATGAAAAATAATATCCCACTCTCAAAACTTTATTATCTTTTTTTTTCCAAAACAAGTGACGGCCACAATCTCCTCTATGGAAATCATTCATTACCCATTGAGCTTCATTTTCAACCAAACAATTAAGGAGAACCCCTCTCAGATTTTTCCAATAGAGAGAACTATCTAAAATGTAGAATTTTTCAAAATTTAGTTTTAGTGATCTACCTTTACTTCTTGACATTCTAGGACAAGGAGAAAGATGCTAAAGAACATATGCTATATCGGAATACCAAGGTGAGTTGAGAAACATCTTTGATACCTGAATGAGTGTGCCACCATCTTCGTCATTTGACATTGCTGCAATGAGAGTTATGTCTAGAGCATGAAGATTCGACTCAGCCATGAGCTTTTCCAAGCCTTGACCTTTGATCAGTTTGGTAGGCTTAATCTCAAGATCATACTCTAACATCACTGCTATCCACTTACCTCTTCTTCCCTTTGGATTAGTTTTCATGAGGACATCTTTGACAGATGCATTAGGAACATATGCTATGGTATGTTAATGCAAGATCTAAACTTAGAAATCCTTTAATGCATTTATAAGAGCCAAAGATTTTTTTTCAATGATGTTATAGTGCAAAGAAACATATCTAATAGTCTGACTAAAAAATGCAATGGGCTATTTCACCTAATCCTTCTTTTGCATCAACACCGCAGCCAAAGTATGCTCAAATGTAAATGAAAATATAATAAAATCATGAGTATAATTGGGACTGATCAAAACTGGCGTTGTGGTCAAAGTAAGATTTACCAAGTTGAAAGATTTCATGGAATCCTCGGTCCATTTCACAGTGATGTCCTTCTTCAACATATTATTTAACTCATGTAAATGCTAAGCTAAATTTGGTATAAATCTGCATAAGAAGTTCATCTAACCATTGAAAGCTTGACTTTCCTTTTTTTTTTGCGTGGAAAGTTTATTTGTTGGATTACCTCCACCCTTGAAGGATCAATGCGAATACCATCTTTAGAAATAATATGACCGAGGATTTTACCTTCCTCCATAGAAAAAGGACTCTTCTTTGGATTCAAAGAAATCCAAAACTTCCTGGATTTCTGAAAAACAATCCTTAGGTAGTGTAGATGATCATCATCAGAACCAGAAAATACTGTCAAGACATCTAAATAAACTACCAAGAAGACATCCTTCTCGTCAGTGAAATATATATTCATTTCCTACTGAAAAGTGGCTCCGATATTCTTCAACCCAAATAGCATATTGGCATACTGAAAATTTCCCCATGGTGTTGTGAAGGTAGTTTTATCCTTGTTTGTTTCGTGCACCAAGATCTGATTGTAACCTAAGTAGCCATCTAGTAGTGACATCCATGATTCTCCAACTACTCTTTGCATAATATGGTCCATCTTAGGAAGAGGGTAATTATCTTTCATGGACACTTTATTCAGGTTCCAGAAATCAATTTACAACCTTATCTCTCTGGTCTTTTTTTGTACCAAGACCAAATTCGAAATCCAATCAAAGAATCTAATTGAAACAATGATACCAACTTTAAACAATCTATTTACCTCTTTCTCGATGGATGGGAATAGCTTTGGATTGGTTCTCCTCAACTTCTGTCTAAAAGGTTTTTGATCCAACTTGATGGGAATAGTATGTTGAATTATGTTCTTGTCATATACTTTCAAAGCTGAGTAATCCCATGCAAAAACATCAGAAAATTCAGAAAGCAACTTAACATACTCTGCCTTTGATTTGAGAGACAAAGTTTTTGATAACTTTACAAGCTTAGAATGGTTTGTTGTCCCAAGGTTTACATCTTCAACTCCCTTGTCAGTAGGGACCAAGGTTGGTTTCCACATCATCTTGATAAAAAAACTCCTCTAAAGGTATTAGACCTCTAGGAATAACATTATCCTTCAGTTGTAAAACATCCATCTGATTTACCTCAATGTCTTGTTCATCAGAATTGCAAACATCATAAATGAAAACATTCTTAAACTTCCTTCATTCTACAAAAAGGAATTAATTTAATTGTCATCCCAGAAAACTTGCCAATATCTCAGGTTATCAGGAACAGTAGGCCTATGTTTGACATGAATTTTAGCTTTCTTGCTAGAATTCATTGGAATTCTCAAATTGCTTGTTGTTGTAGCAAGTGAATCAACAATGATATTTTGACTTCTCGGCACTGTTGTCGAGGTGTATTTTGGAAACATTTTCAAGATATCTAGAACTGCGTTCATATAAGCTCTCATCTGCGGATTCTTTTCTCGATATTCTCCTTTTATGTGTTTAATCACCAGCTCTGAATCACCATAAACAAAAATCCTTTTCACACCCAGTTTATTCAAAAATTTTAGACCTATAATCAATGCCTCATACTCCGCTTCATTATTAGAGCAATCAAAAGCTAATTTATAGGAAAATACTCTAACATTACTTGGGACTTTGTCTAGCTGAAACACAGGACTTCGAATCTGAATTCCAATACTTCCACTATATTTACGTAAAGCACCATCGAAGTCCATGCTCCAAAGGCCAGCTTCAGCTTCCAGATGTTGGAAATCTTCTTTAGTTTCGATCTTACCTTTGTTGGTTACTTCACTTTTTTGCTCTTCACTGTCTTTCTACTCCTGTGGAGGCTTCTAGAAGGAATTACCATTTTTTCCTTTTCTTGATTAAGAGCTGCTCTAAAACTCTCCAAAATTTCTGGTACATCATCTATTTCTACAAGCTGAATATCTACATCATTCAATCGATCATCAATGTACAAAACAAAAGACTCTAATCTGTATGTACAACATTTATCAGATGATTTATGGGCTTCTCTTTGGTAGTAATCATATACTTCATCTTCCCTTCCCAGTATAATGTATTCAATTGACCGAAAATAGGGATTGTAGCCTAAGAGAAGTCAAGTTGTAAAGTGCCCTTGAGTTTGGCTCCCCATGATCTAGACAACAGCATACCAAATCGAGGTGGTATATTAGCTACTACCACATCCATCATGACATTTTTGGCTAGGATTTGATCTAAAGAAACCACCAAATCTTTGATGAGACCAATGTAGCGAACTCTATCAGAATCAAATGAGTACAAATCATGATATTTTTGTGTAATATCCAGGCCCAGGTTTTCCATGATGGCCTTGGGCATCAAATTTTGGGAAATCAAGCATATCATTATCAAGAATATACTCATGTAGTCTAAGACTCATATAAAAGGGCGGGACTTCACTATCTTCTAGCTGACCTTCTATAGCTGGAGAAAAAAATAAGTTCAGGGTGATCATCCTCAACATTCACCATGTCAAACAAAGGATCAATTTGAAGTACTCTAGATACATGATGTTTGTAATGGCTATTCTTGACAAGCTCAATCAAAGGAATGGACACTTTCATTTATCAATTTCATTTTCTGAATTAAAAGATGTGACCTTTTCTACCTCTTTGAGACCGATGTCTCTCTTATCGGTTTGATCCTTCATTCCACAATCCTTTTACTGATTGTCTTTATCTTTTGCAACTGTACTTGTTGATGGATGATTTACCTTGCTGGAATTCTGATCAGTAAGCTCCTTTCCCTTTTTCTACTTGTTTGTGGGATCATTCTTCGATTGAAATCCTTCCTCTTCTGAGTAGGATTGACTGGTACATCTCTGTTCCTCAAAGGATATTTCCTTTTCTATGCGCTCAAAGCATTCATGTAACCATGCTGATAGTCATCAGATTTGGCCTCTAAAACAACAACATTTGCCAATATGTAGTCCTCATCCTTGTGAATGTCAGAACTTTCTGCATACTCTTCATCTTTGCTTAGAAATATAGGCATATCACTAGTAGTGACAAAATTATCTGTTTCAATTACCAGATCTTTCTCATATTCCTCTTCCATTCCTTGAACATAATTATGTTGTAAGGTAGTTCTGATTTGATGTTGTTGTTGTGCTGGTTGTTTCGGTGCTTTTTGTTCTCCTTGCTTGATTCAGATTTGGGGTTGTTGCTGCCATTTATAGTTTAGATTCTGAATCTGAGTTTCGGGTCTATCTATGATGGACAACCGGTCAACCATCCTTTCCATTGTTTGAATCAATGTATCCATTTTTACATCTGAAGTAGATGCTTCTTCTTTTATGGTCACTCTTTTACCTGATCTCATTCTTTCCTATTTGGCTAGCAAGTTCGCTTCTACGCTCACCACATTAGTTTGCATGTTTTCTAGAGTTGTAGGATCATGTTCAGGTAACTGATATGCCATATCAACATCAAATCCATATGGAAACTTAAGCAAAGCCAATCCGTTTGTTGGTTTGATGTTTTCAAGGAAAGCATTGTCCACTGCATTAAATCTTACACAATAATCTTGCACACTCTCGCCAACATTTATTTTGATGTTCTCATATTCAGACAAGATCTGAAGGGATTTTTCTTCACCTCCCACCAATCTAGGAACTTCCTATGGAGGATGGGTAAAGTAGTGAGAGAACCTGCTGGTAGCACTCTAAACCATTTCTGAACTTCTCCTCCAAAACATTGTACAAACATCCTCATCGTCACATCTTCAATTTCAACTTCACTGAGGTCAAAGTGTATGGAAATTCACATAGAGAGGAGAGAGAAGAGAGAGCATCGGTGTACATACAGGCTTCATCTAGAAAGCATTTGCCAGCTTACAAAACACTTACTTCATTTATCGGCTATGCTATCTATCACAAGCAATGGGTTTCAATATTCACTTTGGATTACCTTATTAGGACAAACTAAGCTCTTTGATTCATCTTGTCTACGTGTTGTTGAGATGTAATGGTTTGGGTGTTGTCAAAGAAAGGTATTTTTGTTTGATAATCAGTAGGCATGGCACTTGGATTTTGAGGTAAAACAAGGGGTGCATATCAGGTAGTTGTGACTAGAGATGGAGGAGGTGCCGGATTTAAAGCAAGGATTGGGGTACTAAGTATACTCAAAGGGGGATTAACGATAGCTTGAGTAGTGTGAACAATCTATAAATAAGAAGGCAATGGGTAAGGGATTGTTTGGATGGTAGTAGATGTAAAGGAGATATTTTGAAAATAAAAAAGATGGCATATGACTCTTATTTTGCACCCAAGTGTTTAAGTTCAAAGAAAGGTTTTGCAACTAATTGAGAGTATGAATAAGCTCTGACCTTGATTTACTTTGTGGAAACAAGTCTTCAATGGGGTTATCAAAAGATATAGAGGAATCAACAACTATCTGATCAATCCAACCTAAAGATTTACTGCGAAATAAATGTTGCTCAAAATTAACATCAAACTCAATGTCTTGTAAAGTGTCTAACCTTCCTGGGAGTGAATTAACACAAGGAATGAAATCCTCACTTGATGGTTCTTCAATTAAACTGAGTTTTTTTGTAGCTTTCTTAGATTTCTGCCCAATTCCATGAGGATCACTGACAATGGTTGGAAGATTTGGATCTGGATTGGATTTGGTGTACTTTCAAGAAGCCAGTATGTCTAATTTTGAAATTTTATATATTTCTTTACAACTTTCCAATTTAACCTAGTAAATTCTAAAACTCATCATCCACAAGTTTAAGAATTTAAATGAAACATCTTACTGGGGTGATCAATTCTTCGTCCCCAATATGGTTGCCACTATGTTAGCACTTGGATTGAACCTTACGCTGAAGGAAGGCAATGCCAGGGTAACCACAAATCACACTTATCCAAGTAGCCAGCCCTACTAGGCGAGGAGAGGGCTCTCTCTGTAAAGATCTCAACCAAGATGACTGGATTAAGAAAATGATATTAGGCTAGGTATAGTAGCACAAGGTTTGATATTATTTGAAGGGGTTTTGCTAGATTAGGAGGAGCCAGATAGTTTAGGCAAGGTAATTAGGTCAAAATTGTAGGGTTTCGATGGGGAAAGGTAGGAACAAGGCTCAACACTCTAGCGTTTGATGGATGAGGTGATTCAAAGATAGGTGAGGAGCTAGAAAGAGCATGTAAGCAACATGTATCCTTCCTAAATTGAAGAAAACATAGATTGTGAAACGTCTACCCAAAACGGAGCATAGAAGTTATGGATTCTTCCTTTTAGACTTGTATTCATTGACATAAAGAGCATGAAATGATGAAATGGAATCAAAAATACATTTTAACACATGAAAACATAAGGAAAACTAAACTGAGCATCATACCACATGGATCGCAAAGAAATAGCTGCAAATTTTCATTAATCTCTTGCTAAAACTGATACAAAATGATGTCTACTCAAAGCATAAGCAGGCAACTAAGTCCAACCTATAAAATGACTAAGAAAATACTTAATATAGGCCAAAAACCAACTCATCCTATGATTAGGGGTCAAATCCATGAGTGGAAGAGAAGTTGCAAGAAAGGCTGAACTGATGGCTGGAATGTAGGGAGGTCAAAGTGACTCATCCCTCACTCTAGCAAATTGATTCATTACATGACACATAGACCATCTAACTGATGTATCTACCATTGGTAAAAGGAAAAATATGATAAATACATCATCTAGATCAATTACATAGGTAAAAATTGAATTTCCCATTGATAGAACTCAACCTGGAATGAAACAATGGAAATTATGGAAAACTGTCAAATGCGCAACAACACTGGTCAAACGCGCAACATCCTCTTCAAGCTGACTTTTGATAGCCTTCCCGATGTCCGTATCTAGCCCAGGATAGCTCAATGGAAATATTATCCTGTCTAGTTTATAGAAATTCCTTTTTTTTTCAAAATGGGCTTCATTTACCCCTCCAAAATTGCAATCTCCCAAGACTGCTCAAATGTGCAGCGACCAGGCCAGAAAAGAGGCAAAAAGGTGATTTTTTGGTAGTTTTTGACCCTTTTGGCTGACTAGTTTTGCTCCAAAATATTAGAAAAAGTATAGGGTGCATGTCCTCATCATTCTGAATCCAAAGGTGTTGACCATTTTCTCATTGGATGCCCCAAACAAAAGTGCAATGCCCAAGGTGTTGCGTGTTTGACCATTCCACTGTCAAGAGCGCCCTCACAGTGTCAAACACACAGTGAGCTTTTCATGGCTGCTTTTCGAGGCCTTATCTATGTCCAAATTTACTCCAAGATAGCTCGTTGGAAATCCATTTGAGTCTACCTTCAAAATATATTTTTAGTTTTCAATTTGAAGGTCATTTACCCTATCAAAATGCCCATCTCCCAAGACTAGTAAACGCACAACGACCTGGGTGCAAAAATGAAGCGTTCTCTTGTAGGAAACTTTTGGAGATCTTACTCAACTCAAAATTGAGTGCATGATAGCTAATTGGAAATACATTTTTCTCTATTTATCATTTGAATCATCAAGAAAGTCATTTGGAGACTCTAGATAGAAGAAAAACTGATTTTCCAAAGTCACTGCAAAAGTGCGACAACTCTCTTGTAGCAACTGTATTTTTGACATTTCTCTAAAACCATGACACTTGTGTAAAACTTGAAGGAATGTTTTCATCCTTTGCCTATGATGGATAAAAACCTCTCTCACTTTTGCCAAATTCATCCATGTTTGGTCTGAAACATAGTTTGAAGAAAAATTGGCCCTATGTGTGGCAAATGATTTGTCCCTTGGAATGAATTCTTGAAAAATGATGGAGACATGATGTTGATGACATGAAATGGCCTCATACCTACTTAGATCCCTTATGCCTCATCTAATCAGATATCTCTGATTCCATAGCAAACCCTAGCTCAGTGGGAAAAGAAATTAGGGTTTAGTGAAGTGAAAACAAAGGATTTGTAGAAATGAAGGGAAATGAAGGGGATGGGGGATTCTAAATTATTAGGAAAATTTTGGGAGGAAGAGAGGGATGTTAGGAAATAGGGGAAGGTATAATTTCAAATATTGAGTGAGGGTAAGGGGTCCAAAAGGGAAAAACACAGGCCTAGCGTAGAAAAAGTGTCAAACTGTAACAATATGCTAGGGTTGGTGGGAAAATGGTGAATTTGAGGGATATAAGTGGTGGAATTGTTTAAGAAGGTATATGAAAGGTAGGGGAAGGTATATGAGCATTAGGATATATGTTTTGTTGAATTTTGATCATGGAATTCATGGAACCAAGAAAAATGCCCTCAAAACCCTAGGAGAAGGAAATGAGCCTTAAAAGAACAACTGAGGCAACAAGGTATAAGATGACCCACTCACTTACAAATGATAGCTTGGAACTTGTAATAATGATGAATAATCTTTTAATGATGGTACACTCAGTTGGGGGGTGAAATGGACAAGTACTTGGAAAACTTTTGAAGGAGTGAAAACAGTCCTAGATGTAATACCCAGTGACCAGATTTTTAGTTGAAGACCCATTGAAATGAAAAAAATTGGCTTTGACAACCCAAGACCACTTTGTAAGAGCATGTTTGATTGCTGGTGGAAGGCTGCAAGTACTAACACTAATAGATTGGGCAATTTTTTTTGCAAATTTCACCTATTTAACAAAGTGAATAGACCTCAATAACTTCCTCATACAAACTCAATTTTCAGTGAAAGGAGTTGCATTAGGATCATTTTTCCGAGACAGGCATGGTCATTCAAATTTCGAGCCATTCTGAGAACTAGGATTTTTTAGCTAAATACTGAGTGCCTAATCATTATGGCTGAGTTACCTTGGTTTATGTGTTAGATATTTTTTGTCAGGTCCATATAATTCTAGTGTACCCCCTTATTGTTATCAGTGAAACCCCCTTATTATATTGTTGTGCCCATGTAGTCTCCATTTTGTTATTATTATGCCCCATAGAAGCCCACAATTATTATTGTTATGCCCCTACAATATTATTGTTATGTAGGTTGGGATTATATTGGGACCCCTTAGACTCCTATATATAGAAACGAGGTCTTGTCATTTGTATCATCCGAGAATTGTTCATTTGTGTAATGTAAAGTAGGTTTCCCCCTCGAAAAGGTTAATTTTGAAGTCATTGATCTATCATTTCTATCTTTTTGTGAGTTGGTTGCATAACATTTGGTATCAAAGCTTTGGATTCTAGTGTTTCGCTGCTTCAAATAGATCATCATGGAATTTTCGCTATATCTTTGTTTCTATGCCATTTGAGAAGCTACAATTAAAACCCATTTGATCCAAAATCTAGATGAACCTCGAGTCCTAATTTCAAATCTTGTATCACTACATTTTTAGAGATATTATCCATGGGCTTTGGGGTGTTTTTAGGCTCCCAAATTACGTATCAAACATGTGACCTTGAGAAAATAATCATACCCTTCTAATTGAGCATCGGATTTACATTTTGTAAATAGTTACAGAAAGTAGATGGACTGTAGTTTTCGGTGTATCATTTTTAGTTCCGAAACTAAAAACACTGACACGTGGCACTTCATACAAGTTCGCTCTATTGAACCCGTCTATAATTAGGCCATCGTGGGAGATTTGACATAATTCTTTCTTGGATAATCCAATATTGACAAAACTTGTGGGGTTGGAAAGAGGACATAGAGGTCTATCACAAAACAAAATTTTAGACCTTGTAGATTCGAAATTACAAAGATACAACATATTAAATATATAGCTCCTATAAAGTGAAACAAATGGTGTGTAGTCTTTTTAAAATTTTGCATAAGTTTTGTTTGAAAAATTAGTTTGAAGTGATTCAAAGGGGAAAATGAATCATAATTATCAATATTTTATTCCCCAATGAAATAAAATGGAAAATCCTAGTAAGCAACCTGAAAGCTCTAATATGCTCTGTTAGCACTCCAAGAAACTCTCCTAGGTTGCAGCTCGGAGATGCTTGGTAACATATAATCTTCAATATTGTTCTTAGAACTATTGGAATGGATGATGGTTTGGATCAAGTCAAATAACCATTTCAACTCTATTCTCGCTCAAGAAATGCATGAACACCCTCAACAACACAAGGCTTTAAACCACTAATTCTCAATAGTTTGTTGATTTAGTGGATAGATGGAGAATGCTAACAACACCAACATATTGCATACATGAACATATATGAATGGCTAGCTACAGCCAGCAAATGAGCTTACAAACTATACTGGCAAATGCATATATAATAACACATATAAATGGCTAGCTACAGGCAGTAAAGAAGCTTGCAAGTCTAATTTATCAATGCAGAGATAAGATGACAGTTATCTGGCATTAGATATAGAATAAACATGAATAAACTATCCAAGTGCAAGCTTAGAACAGAAGAGAAGTGGACATTTAACATATAACAACAAAAGAATCTTGTATTAATAAAGAATGCAGATGAGAAGTTAGAGGAGTCGAGTCTCTACAGTCTCTAAAGGTTGAACCCTTGTTACATCTAGTTTTTATATATTTATAGCCTTTATAATGATATTCAACCTTCTGAGGCCTGAGAGGTCGTAATCGAGCACTCTCTCTTGTTTAGCTATTTGATTCCTTGAAGGCAAGCATGGCTTGGAGGTTTTTCTCCTTCTGATAGGGGAATAACTGCATTCAAATATTTTGGATAGTCTGTTACACTGTCCGGGAGCTCTCTCATGCTAGAGATGCTCCATAATGTTTGTTGGTGTAGTTGTTGCACTGTTTATGCCTCATGGCCAATTCTTTTTTAGGCTAGCTATGCGTGCTACAGGACTGCATCTGTGTTGCACTTTCCTACTCCCTAATCACCTTCTAGCTTCTGATGTGTGGTGGAATGGCTCTTTCAGCCTATGACACCCCTCTAAAATGTGGATAGCGATTAGTTTCTATTTAATACATAAAAATGATGTAATATTGTGAAATCCTACCTTCTCTGTGTACTTTGCAAACACATGAAAAGCACTGAAAAAACAAGAAAAATAGGCCTTGGCAGACTTGAACATACATACATACATACATACATACATACATACATACATACATACATATATATATATATTTCTTCCCGAACCCTTTTGGTTCTAGGCTTATCACTATCGCAATGCCCCAAGGATCCTTTGTATTTCGTTTAAACAACAAAAATACACAAAATATATTGAAAACAGGCCTTTGGCGGATTTGAAAGATTATAAAATTTCTTTCTCGAACCCTTTTTGGGTTTGGGCACCATCGCTATCGGCACTGCCATACTTCCCTGAGTATTTCATTTAAACAATGAAAATACATGAAATACATTAAAATGGCCAATCTGTAGACTTAAAATAATATGTCTTCCAATCCCTTTGTATTTCATTGAAACAACAAAAATACACCAAAAAACATGGAAGATGCTTGGGTGTGGATCTCAAAATTTATTAATTACCAACTATGATGCCATTAGGTCCGGCTCATCGGGCCGCCCGTATGTATGTGCACAGGCCCCGACCACGGTATATTATGGATGCGACATAGCTATGTGATAAATTGCAATCGCTAATCACTCAACGCCCGGGCCTTGATACATATCACAATTGCTGCCTGCCGATGCGACTTGCCGATCCCTTCATCGGTGATCATTGATCGACAGTGTCATGTGTCTGCCTTTAAATCGTCTCCTCTGCCTGACCGATATGCAATTTTCCGCTTAGATCTGGGTCGTTGATCGGCTAGATCTAACGGTTGTTGAGTGATACCTAGTTTAAGCATACAATAAAGGCTTTTCATGGTTTTAGAGTGTTTTGAGCCTCCTGAGAGTGTATTTCTGCCCTTCCAAAGGCTTTCCTCCTACAACCATTTTGACATTGAACGATCCTTAAGAGGATTCTGAAGAATTTTGGGGCATACTTGGATCCTTTGGTGTGATTTTGAGCAATTTCGGAGACTCTAAAGGGAATACTTAGATCCATTTTTTTGACTGTTTTCCCATAAGGCTAACACTGGCTCCCTCTAGAGATGAAAGCCTCCTTGTGAGGTTTCAAGAACTGCAAATCAATCTCTTTCATGTAAAAACAAGATCAAATATTCGTCCCAGTGTTTCATTGTGCATGGAGTCTTTTTAGCATGAAAAATAAAAACTGAAAGAAAAACATATTTACAATACCAAGGCTTGAAGGCCTTAAATGAAATAAAGTTTCAAGAACTGCACATTTACTGGGCTACCAAAAGTATCTTCTCCTTCCAAACTGTGCAGAATGAATGTATTATTATGCTGAGCTTGAGCGATGACAAAAGGACCTGTCCATAAGGAGTCAAACTTGCCATAATTTCCTCTCTTTTCCTTAAATTCATCCCATTTAAGCACCCAATCACCAACTTGGAAATTGTCCACTTTTGACTTCATGTCAAAGGTTTCTTTGATTTTATTCTGATGAGCTTTTGACTTCTCAACCAGATGCTCTCTGATCTGATGTAGTTTGACCAGGCTATTCATTCTTCTTACCATGTCATTTTCATCATCTTGTTCTTCTTGCATGAACTTAGCCACAGGGAGAACCAACTAGATGGGGAAAACATCATCAGCACCATAAACTAGTTTAAATGGAGAATTCACTATGGATTTTTTAATGGTAACTCGATCATCCCATAGTGCAAACTTTAGCTTGGAATCCCAGCTCTTTTTGTTGTCCTCTAATAGCTTTTAGATTACCCTTACCAGGCTCTTGTTAGATGATTTTGCTAGGCCATTACCTTAAAGATAATATGAGGTAGAATGCAGCACTTGAATTCCCATGGATTCACTCATGTCCATCAATTATTTTGTCTTGAACGCTATTGCATTATCAGTGACTAGTTTGGTTGGGCAACATGACAACTTGATGATTGGCATTCTTAGTGGGTATAACCTTAATCCACTTGGTAAAATAATCAGAGGCTACTAAGATCCATTTGTGTTTACCATTGGAATGTGGGTTGATCTCACCTATAAAGTCCAAGCTCCACTACTAAAAGGGACCATTGGCATGTATTGGCTTTAAGGGTAGAGATTTTAGTTGTTGTCTTCCTGCAAACCTCTAACACTTGTCACAAGCTTTTACAAAAGAAAGCACATCAAAGAACAAAGTAGGCCAATAATATCCAACCCTCAAGATTTTGTGAGTTGTGGTTTTCCAATAATGATGCCCTCCATAGATGCTAGAATGAAACTAGTGTATGACCTCCAGAGATTGTTCTTTATCTAGACACCTCAAGAGGATTCTTGATGGGTCTTTCCAATAAAGCAGATTTTTGTTAATGTAGAATTTGGTTGATCTGAGTTTAATGGCACGAGCTTAATTGAGCTAAGCCCTAGAGGGACTTCTAGATTTTGCAAAAAATGAACTATGTTATAATACCATTCACATGTGGCTAGATTTTCACCCAAAGACTGTTTCTGCTTTTTCTCTTCTACTGCTCCCTCTATCTGCTCATCATCTGAATTCAGACTCATGGAATTAATATCTAACAAGCTGCAATTTTCTTCAGCCATAAGTTTATCCAAGCCTTGGCCTTTGACAAGCTTAGTGGCCTTCACTTCTATGTTAAACTCTATGAGTTTTGTGATCCATTTAGTCCTCTTTCCATCAATATCTGGCTGAGTTAAGATATCTTTTACAAAGGATGAAGGTACATATGCAACTACTATGGAATGTAGAATATAAATTCTAAATGCTTTTAAAGATTTAATGAGAGCATAAGCCTATTTTTCAATAAGGTCATACCTTAATTCAACATCCCTTAGAGTTTTGCTAATAAAGGCCATGGGGTGCTCTATGCCTTCATCATTTTTCTGCAACAAAATTGCTGCAAGTGTATCATAAGAGGCAAAAGAGAAGATGCAAAACTCCTTGGTGTAATCTGGGCTGATTAGAGTGGGAGCTTCCATGATAGCTTGCTTGATGGCTTCAAAAGAGCTTCTTGAAGCATCTGCCCATTTTATTTCTACTCCTTTCTTCAGCATGGAAGTGATGTGCTTTACAAGCTCTACAAAGTTTGGAACGAACCTCCTTACGAAGTTAATCTTACCCAAGAAGGATTGAATGTCCCTTCTTGACCTTGGGATGGACAATTTCTGAATGGCTTGAACCCTTTCTGGATCAATCTTCACACCTTCAGTAGAAACAATATGTCCTAGAAGTTTGCCTTCTTCTAGAGCAAACTGTGACTTCTTTGGTTGACTAAAATTCCAAACTGTCTGCACTTTAGGAAGACCTTCTTCAAATGTTGTAAATGGTCTTTGTGGCTACTAGAGAAGACTGTTATGTCATCAAGATAAATAAGGACAAACTTGTCCTTTTCTCCCACGAAGGCTATGTCCATGGCCCTCTAAAAAGTAGCGCCAACATTCATTAGTATGAAAGGCATCTTGGAGTACATACAAGTGCCCCAAGGAGTAGTGAAGGCATTCTTTTCCTAATCTTCAAGGTGTACAACAATCTAATTGTAACATGAAAATCCATCTAAGAAAGAAATGACTTTAGCCCGTGAAACTCTTTGCAGCAAGTGTTCCATATTGGGTAGGGGATAGTTATCTTTTTTAGAGCACTTGTTCAGATTTCTGAAGTCAACACAAAGCCTGATTTCTCCATCTTTATTTCTTACTACTAAAACTTTGGCTATCCATTTTGAATACCTTAGGGGAACTATAATTTTGGCATCCAACAACTTCTTGATCTCTTTCTGATTCAAAGGAAATAAGAGAGGGCTGATAGGTCTTAACTTCTGCATATAAGGGGTGGCATTCTTTTCCACTGGAATCTTATGCTATATGATTTTTGTATCATAAGTTTTAAGATCATTGTATTCCCAGGAAAAAATATCAGTGAATTGCTTCATGAGGGTGCAATACTCATAATTCTGGGGAGAGGAAAAATGCGTGGACATATTTATGTTTTTTGGATGGGTTGGGATTCCTATATTATGTTTATGAACAACAAATTCATTTTCTATTTCAGCAGGCTTATAAGGCACATCGTTTTGGTCGAAAATCTTCTCTAGAGGCACCAATACTTTTGGTATGTGATTATTGGGTAGCTGGACGATGGTTCCTCAGCCGATCTTGCCTTTTGGCTTGGGTTGGCTAAATTCTCACATGGCTTCATTTTCTTGATCGATGTGCGTTTCAGAAAATTCCTCCATGAATTACAAAAACCTGTTAATTTCCTCATTTTCTTAAAAAACCCTCCAATATTTGACATTGTCAGGTAGATATGGTGTGTATTTTACCTAAACTTCATATGCCAATTTAGGAGGCAAAGGAGGAATAAACATGCTATCAGAGACAACAAGGGAGTCGGCAAGTTGGCTCCTCATTCTTCAAATATAAGACATGCTGAAATCATTAAAAGAATCCTTGAGCCTCCATACCTCATCTTTGTATTCCTTCAGCCTTGGATTCTTAGCTTGGAAATTTGTATTTACCTGATGAATAATGAGGTATGTGTCTCCAAACACTTTCAGGTCTTTGATACCCATTTCTTTAGTAGTGCTTAAGCCCAAAATCAAAGCTTCATACTCTATGATGTTGTTTGTGACCTAGAAGGTTAATTTGAAAGATAAATGAATGTGTTCCTGTTTTGGGGACACAAGGACTACATATGCCCCAACAACTTCTTTAGAGCAAGCCACATTAAAAAACATATCCCAAATTTGTGGGTTTTCTTCCTCAGCGATCTGGCAAACTGGTTTCCTGAGTTGTGTGGAGGCCAACTGAGATTCTTCAATATGAAGGATACAAGCTCCAAAATCAATGTCAACAACATATATGGGATGATTGGTGGGATTTTTTTCATCACTGATTATGTAAGCCAATTGTGCCTCTTTCTATAATCTCTTGCTCTCACCTCCGAAAACTGGGGCAGTAGCATAGGACAAATCATCTTGTAATGATCCACCTAATCTCTTGATCCAACCTCTGAAAAATAATATGCCAAACTTGGGAGGTACATCTTCTACCACAATATCCATCATAATTCTTTTCATAGGCAGCTGAGACAAAGTGATGGCTAGGTCCTTGATTAATCCTAGATATTTCACTTTCCTAGAGTAAAAAAAAAATAGGTCATGATAAGGCTTAGTGATGTCAAGACCCAACTCATCCATGATAGCCTTTAGAATTAGATTATGGAAGACTCCAGTGTCTAGAAGGTAGTTGTGGAGGATTTTATCATGAATAGTCAGGGAGACATAGAACGATGGGGAGTTATCTTCATAATTTTCAATCATTGGGATGAGAATAATAACTAGCTTATCATCTTGCAAATTTACATAGTCAGTGGAGGCTTGGATGGCTTTTGGCTCAAGAGCCTCAAGGATGGATCGTTTGAAGGACTCATTCTTCCCCAGTTCAATCAGAGGCATATGTATTCTTAGCTTCTGAATTTCTAATTGAAAACTGAAAGGAGAAGGAGACTTGTCAATCTTTCTTACCTCATGATGTTATGAAACCAGCTCACAAAAAGATAGAAAAGATAGTTGAATGCCTTAGAATTCAGCCTCTTCGAAGGGGCAACCTCCTTTACATTACACAAAAGAACAATTCTTGGATGATTCAAATGACAAAACCTCCTTTCTATATATAGGAGTCTAAGGGGTCACAATATAACCAAACCGACCTAACAATAATAATATAAAGGCACAAAAATAATAGTAGAGGGATTCTATGGGGCTCAGTAATAACAATATGGGGAGAATAGGGGCAGCACAATATTAATAAGGGTTACAGCTACAATATTAATGGGGGCATCACTAGTATTATAGGGACCTAACATGGCCCTCTCCTTCAAAAAAATGTCGTCCTCAATGCTTGAGTAGTTCTCGATGCCTCTGTGTAAAATTCTCATACTCCCATGTGGAATCTTCAGTGAATAAGTTCTTCCACTTGATGAGATACTTTGAAATGGATCGATTTCATAGTTGTCAAGTTCTTGTTTCTATGATTGCTTTCAGTTCCAATATAATTTTTCCTTCCTCATCAAGTTTTGGCAATATTGTTTGAACTTGGAGCTTGTCGCCTATAACCTTCTTTAAACATGAAACATGGAATACTAGGTTCAATCAAGAAGCTGTAGGAAGCTCCAATTTGTATGCCATAGTACCAATATTTTGCAACACCTTGTACGGACCATAGTACTTTGGTGACAATTTGTTATCCTTCTTAGCTTTCTTGAG
Source organism: Pinus tabuliformis (assembly GCA_031772625.1). Classification (NCBI taxonomy): domain Eukaryota; kingdom Viridiplantae; phylum Streptophyta; class Pinopsida; order Pinales; family Pinaceae; genus Pinus; species Pinus tabuliformis. The sequence goes on along the minus strand of CM062809.1, from coordinate 676,578,899 downwards.
GGAGATTTGTTTATATGGTTTTAGCCATAGGAATACCCAATCACCTACATCAAAACTTCTTTCACTATGATGTTGATCTGCATGTTGTTTCATTCTATTCTGCACCAACACGAGCTTATCCTTTAAGAGTTGGAGAACTTGTTTTTGATGCTCGATGTGATGTTCCACTGCTTGAACCTTAGAATTTTCTCTTAAATATGATGTGATGGATGGTGGCTAATATCCATAAAGTGCCATAAATGGGGTCATTTTTTTTGTAGTATGGAAGGAACTGTTATACCACCATTCCACCAGAGGCAACCATTTGACCCATTCTGTCTGTTTATCAGATACAAAGTAGCGAAGATGTCCTTTCAAACATTTGTTTACTATCTCCGTTTTCCCATCAGATTGAGGATGATAAGGTGAGCTATGAGCTAACTGAGTACCAAGACAAGAAAATAATTTTGTCCAAAAATTTCCTGTAACAATGGGATCTCTATCACTTACAATAATCTTTGGGTTTCCATGTAGCTTTTGAATTGTTTCCATAAATGTCGTAGAAACTGTACTCGCTTTAAATGGATGTGATATTGCACAAAAGTGTTTATACTTGGTAAGTCTGTCAGACTTGGGTAATCATGTGATAAAATCCATTGAAAGCCCCCCCCAACATTTGCTTGGAATGGATAAAGGTTGTAATAGACTTGGTGTCTTAATTGTTTTAGCTTTATTTTGTTGGCATACCAAACATTTTGCCACAAACTTTTGAATATCTGATTTAAGGCCATTCAAAAAAATTCCTTCTTAACCCTATGGTAAGTTTTTAAAAGTCCTGAGTGCCCTCCTAAGGGAGAAGTGTGCAATTCCAGAAGAATATTTTGTTTTAGTTGGGAATTCTTACAAAGGTATAAGCGATCTTTCTACCATCACGAATCACTTTTCCAACTAAATGTATCAGATGTACTGGAATCTTGTTGTAACTTTCAAATAAGTTCCCACACTTCTTTTTCATTCTTCCATTCCTCCCTTGCTTTGTTTATCCAATTTGGTTGGATAATAGAAATTGTGCACAACAGTGCTTCCACATCCTCATCCTTTCTTGAGAGTGCATCTGCCACAACATTTTGCTTCCCTTTTTTGTATATGATTTCAAAGTCATAACCCAACATCTTTGTGACCCATTTTTGTTGTTCTTCGGACGATAATATTTGTTCTAAAAAGTATTTAAGGCTATCATGATCCATTTTTACCTTGAAGTGTCTTCCCATTAGGTAGGGTTGCCATTTCTTAAGTGCATGTAGTATTGCCAACATTTCCTTCTCATAAATAGCTCTGTGTAAATACTTTCCCTTGATTGGACAACTTTTAAAAGCAATGGGTCTTTCATCTTGCATTAAAACAACACCAATTCCATTTCTAGAAGCATCACATTATGTTATCACTCAAGTTGTCCCTTTTGACTCCCAAAGGGATACGGCCGAGGTAACCACAAACCAATCTTTGGACTGCAGGTCCTAGCCTACCTGCAATCAGAGAGGGCTCTCTCTTTATAATTTAGCTTTGTTTTAGGTTGATTTTAGGCTAGTTATTGAGTTCAAGGGTTTTGTTTTGATTTTGGTGGGATGGAGGATTCTTTCAAACAGAGTTGGGATGCATAGTGTGAGAAGTTCCAACCATTGGGCATGGAGTCGTGGATTAGGCTTGCTGTTGCGTTTTCTTGGTGACAAGAGGAATACAGAGTAGGATAGCTACACATAAAACAATATCGAGCTGGAATAGAGATGGAATGAAGGTCAGAGAATGAAAGGAAACTAAGTAGCTCTCATTATGCTAACAGAGGGAAGGTGAATGAACATTTATATAGGAGCAATCAAGGATTCCTAAACAACATTCATATATGAAGGAACTAGTGTAAATATGAGCAAATTAGTATTCATATTTAGCACTAATTCAAAGCAAAACATAGAAAAACCACAGAAATTGAGAACAGAATACAACTAAGTGAGCTCTGAACTATTCTTTCTTTCTGCTATTTAGATGGTGAAACAATGATGGCATAAACACATATAAACTGTAAACAGAGATAAGAAACACTTATTGGGCTATGTAGAAGCGTTAGGATTCCATAGTCACTCTTCAGTCATTAAAACACAACAGCTAATTCATCTCCCAAACATTCCAGCGATCTTTGATTATAGAGACTCTCAGAAAATACAATGCAAGTCTAGAGGAAGTTATCGACCAACCAACCCTTAAAACAATGCAGAGGGTGGTTTAAATAGAAAATATTTAGAAACATCCCTTGAACAGGTGTCAAGGGAGAAAATATCTCAAAATATCTATTAAAACATATTCAAAAGAGATCTTGTGCAATAATTGCTTCTAATGCTAAGTTGTGCTAAAATAAATGCAATAAAATATCTAAAACAGGTGTTCATGAGGGAGCAGCCTCATAAAAATGGTTGTTTAGGGCTGTGCATGGTCCTGCAGCTTCAAAAATAGACTAAAAGAGTTCCTCGAGCCACGCGCTGTCCTCTATGTGATAACTATGCATTTAAGGAAGCAGCGCTGCTCCAAAAATATGACTGGGAACAATGTCTCTGCAATAACTCTGCCTTGAAAGCCTTCATCTATGCCTTTAGGTGGCTTTAAAGCAACAAAAGAAGTGTTGGTGAGCCTTAATGGCTGAATGATGCTTTGTTGACTTTTGCTGGGCTTGCTTTTCTTTCATCCGCTTTGAAAAACTGGACTGATACTCTTTAAACTGTCTAATCACCCCTTTATCTGCCAATTTAATGCAAGAATAACTGCTGCAAATGCTTCCGTGGCCTTAGGGATGCTATCGGCGCTTGGCCGATCAAAAAATGATGCTTAAACCTTCAAAAAATGCTACAAAACAGAGGAGAAATGCATGCTGACAGATTGCCGAGGCGAAACCATGCGTTTGGATGTATTTGGGCCTGGAGCGATCTCAAAATGGCTAAGGAAACCATCATTTCCTTTATACCTGGGCAGGCACGGGCGCCGCACACAAAACATTAAAAATGGCCCTTTTATTATAAACAGGCGGAATGCCATAAAAACATGAATTTTCATTGAAAAACGGCCAAATAGCGACACTGTTCATTGAATTAAATCGTGGTCGTTGGATCCAGCGTGGGCCGATCCAACGGCCCAGATCTTATCACAATATCGGCGTCGGGCGGACCAGGGGTGGCACATAAAACTTGCGATGAGTGAAACAAAGGGCGGACCCGAAATCCTCTATAAGCCCACTTTTTATTGATATTGGGTCCGGCCCATCGGCGAAACTCTTATCAGCAGGACAAACATATGACCCCCGAAACCATCGGACCCGAAATGCTTTTACAGGCCCTCTTTATTTTATTTTGGGTCTGGCCCATTGGCGAACCCAAATCGGCGGATTTTAATGAAAATGATAAGCGGACCCGATATTCATTAAGCTCTGCTTTATTGTATTTCGGCTCTGAAATATCGGAGCACTCCCATTTCGCTGTACAAAGGGCTCCTTTCGGACCCGAAACTTTTATATGTCGTGCCTTAATAATATTTCGGCTCCGCTGGTCGGAGCCATATACATGGGGTGATCGCCGATATAATATGGGCCGTTGATCTGGGGCCCAAAAATGGATGGCTGAGATTAACTCGGCAGCTTTGCAATCGGGGAAACCCGGGGGCGGGCCTTAACAATGGAGCGATGCGATATGGTAATATAAGCGATAATGTTATTGCAATGCGATATATGCAAATATCACAATCGGCGATAAGGCGGGGCATGTTATATATATAATATATGCAATGAAATAATGTGATGTGACTGCCAACTGCCGATGCGATATCGCAATCGGTGATCGGCGGTCCACCATCGGCGAAGAACCCATCGACAACACACATATATGTTTGTTTTAATGCATAACTCCCCCTCCCGACTGCGATATCGCATCGGAGGGGGTCCAAAAAGGGAGCTTTTCATTCGGAGCAAGGCTATAACACTAAAGGGAGGCTTTGGGAAATCAGAGGGACCCTTTTTTTAGTGTTTTGAATGGATTATAAGGCATCGAAGGGGGTCCGATAGCCCAAAAGGAGGAATTTTCAAGCATATGAGGGATTTTCATGCCTTGGAAGGAGTCCTAAGGCACTTAAGAGGAATTTTATGCGGTTTTGAGAAGGGTTTTAGGGCCAAACAAGGGATTTATGCCTTAAAAAGGAAAACCAAGGCCAGAGGGATGAATTTTATACATATGAAGGGAAACTATCCAAAGGAATGAGTCCTTATGCATTTGGGAGATGGTTAGAGGGGGTATTGAGGGCTCTTGCTAAGTTTCAAATAAACTTGGCAATTCCCGAGGATGTATATGGTTATCTTTCAACCAGGGGGAGGGGATAAGTATATAGGGGAGTAATATACATAGTTTTAGTAGGGGAAGGGGAAATAGATAGGGAGCTACATAGTAAAGTTAGTAGTTAACATGAAAAGTGATAAGAAAGCACTAAGTATGTGAATCTTAGGCTATTAAGAGGGAAAATGACTCATAGAAGCAATGTGTACATTTCTTAAGTGAAGCAGATCTTCACCAAGGCAAATGATATGGAGAATGATGAAACTAAAAGGTATCAAGCAGATCTTGACCTCTTTTAGGGGAAGTTAGTGAGAGATTTTGGAAAAGAGGAAGAAGGGGAAGTTAGACATGCCTCGCTTGAAGTCCTCCAACTGAAAAACTGCCTCAAACCAAAAATGAATTGCTTACCAAAAATTGGAACATAGCAATGGCATTGAGACTAGCAAACTCTCATGGACACTTCTTTTGGCCATCTGTAGCAAATATGGAGCATTGCAGCATGTATTGTACGACATATTTGGCATGTAAAAATGTCTATCATGAAAGATGATTAACCTGCTGCAGCAGGAGGCTAACACATTCCACAATAAAGGTTTTTGTGAAGTCTGGTGTAGCTAAGACCGGTGCTTGGCACATTGCCTCTTTAAGATATTCGAAGGCCTTTTTTGTTTTTGGAGTCCATGAAAATGCATCTTTCTTCAACAATGTTGTTAGAGGTGTTGCTATTTTCCCATAATTCTTAACAAACTTGCGATAATACCGTATCAACTTGAGGAATCCTCGCAAATGCTTTATGAATGTCAGAATTTCCCATTCCTTAATGGCTTTAATTTTACTAGGGTCTACCTTAACTCCTTCATGAGATATAATATGACCCATATATTCCACCTCTTGTACTCCAAAGAAACATTTGGATCCTTTTGCATATAATTGTTTCTCCTCCAATAGTTGTAGCACCCTGTCAACATGTTCAACATGATCCTTCCAAGACTTGTTGTAGATTACTATATCATCAAAAAATACTAACACAAATTTTCTAAGGGTGGGTTTGAAAATGGAATTCATCAAACCTTGAAATGTAGAAGGTGCATTGGTAAGGCCAAAATGCATGACCAAAAACTCATAGTGACCCTCATGAGTTCTAAATGCTCTTTTCGAAATGTCTTGAGTCTTCATTCTAATTTGATGATATCCTGAACGAAGATCTAGCTTGGTGAAGTAAATTGATCCATGCAATTCATCCAATAATTCATCAATGATAGGAATGGGAAACTTATCTTTAATAGTGAGCTTGTTGAGCTCCCTATAATCTAGACACATGCACCATGATCCATCCTTCTTGTGCACCAATACTACTGGAGCAGAGAAAGAACTTTGTCTAGGTTGAATTATACTAGCCTCAAGCATTTCTGCAACCATACATTCAATTTCACTCTTTTTGGCATAGGGATATCTGTACGGACTGATGTTTGGAGGAACACTTTTTGGAATCAAATAAATATCATGATCATGATCACGAATAGGTGGGAGACTTTTGGGAGTCTCAAATATCTTGGAATGATTGTCCAAGACTTTTTGGAGATTGTAGAAATATATGATTTTGACGTGGAAACATCTAGTGAACATAATGTGCAATTACACCTCACTGTTCCTTTTTTAGAAGCCTTTTCATACCGTTATAGCTTATTATCTTTCACAGTTTCCCTGCAATACCCCTTAATTCAACTTCCTTTCCTTCAGCATAAAATTTCATGAAAACTTCTTGAATGTTAAAAGTTATTGTACCCAAGGATTGTAGCCATTGGACTCCTGTACAACATCAACACATCCAATTGGAATGGAAAGCATTGGTCTTTTCAATACATATTCTCCCATGTATAGCTTGATATTATGGCACTTTCCAGAGCAATTTATCCTTCCTCCATTTGCAACCATCACTTAACACTATGGTGCTGGATATAGGAATCAAATCAATTATTTTGCTATCTTACAACGAATAAAATTATGGGTACTTCCCACATCAATCAAAACTATTACCTTTTTCTTCTTGATTTTGCCTTCTATCTTGATGGTTTGAGGAGTGGAATTCCAGCCAATGCATTACAAGATATGGCCAGATTCATTTCTTCTTTATCTAGGCTTTTTCCCTGGAGTATATCCTCTTATTTTGACCTTTCTTGCTCCTTTTTTTCTTCCTCTTCACAATCTATGTATAATAATTTCTTCTCAGCACACTTATGACCTTTAGTGTATTTGATATCACAAAAGTAACAAAGCCCTTTCGCTCTTTTCTCTTCCAATTGTTGTGGTTTCAACCTTATAGGTTGTGGAAGGCTAGGGGCAACAAAACTTTCATCTTTATAGTTGTGAGTGGTATGCTTCCTGGTTGCCATAATTTTTCTCTCCATTTTTCTTGCTAACCTGAATGCCTTCTCTAATGGATCAGGTTCCCAAAGGAAAACATCATGTTGGGTATTCCTTTAAAGTCCCTATGAACACATCAATCCTATGCTCCTCTGGAATATTTTTTACCCTTATGTTCAATTTTTGGAACTCTTCAATGTGCTCCATTATTAAACCCATTTGTTTGAAACTTATCAATTGGCTAAAAAAGTGTTTCTTTTTGTATCCTCATAATGTGCTGTCAATTCTTCCATAAAAATTGCCCAAGTGATAATTTGTTTATGAGAGCAAAGCCATTGATACTATACAAACTGATTTGGTTCCAAATATAAAGTTGTAATACATACCTTTTGTGTGTTTTGCACATTATTGAGATCGAAAAATTGCTCCATCTGTAATATCCATGTTTCCCTTGCCATCAAACTTCCTCATATCAATTTTTGGAATATGGTGGGTCTTCGATCCAACATTAGAGTCTATGGAATCATGATTAACATTTCTTTTGTTCTCATCATGAGTTTCCTTTACTACCCTTTCATCATTAGTGACAATTTCTTGTAGCAACTTATTCAAATTTATCTTCAATTCTTTCATCTTATCATCCATGCCATCCATTTTAGTGTCCATGCCATTCATCTTAGAATCCATACCATTCATCTTAGCTTCCATGCCATCCATCTTAGCTTCTACACGTTTCTTTAAACAATCCATCTTAGCTTCTACACCTTTCTTTAAACAATCCATCTTAGCTTCTACATCTTTCTTTAAACCATCTATCTTAGATTCTGTTACTTTTTGTGCAAGTGACACTTGTTGCACTTAGTCTCGTAATTTTGATATATCATGTTGCATTTCTTCCTCTTCTTCATGAGTCATGCTAGAGCTTTCAGGTTGCTTATCAGATGTTTGCATTTTCTTTCCTTGCAGCATCAATTACTAATAATAATGCTTTACTATGCCCTTTCAATTCCTTCAAACTAATTTTTCAAACCAAGCTTATGAAAAAATTTCAAAAAAAACTACACACCTTTTTTCACTTTGTAGGAGCTTCATATTGAATCTGATGTATCTCCGTAATTTCAGATCATCCAGTTCTGAAATTGTGATTTGTAGTAGCCCTCTGCATCCTCTTTCCAGTGCCACCAGTCTGATCCAAATTGGATTCTCCAAGGAAGAGTTATGCACAATCTCCCAAGATGACCTCATTATAGACCTTTCTAGAAGAACGAAATTGTATGAGGTGCCATGTGTCACTGTTCCAAACTTTGTCTCTGAAAAATATATACAAGAAACTACAGCCTATCCTCTTTCTGTACCTTCTTACAAAATTTCAATCCGATGCTTAGAGAGAAAGTTATGACGATTTTCCCCAGGTCACCTGTTTGGAATGTAATTCAGGAGTCCACAAAAAGACCAACTTCCTCAAATAATATCTCCGCAAATATAGCGCAAAAAGTTCTGAAATTCAGACCTGAGGTTTAGTGCAATTTCTTCTAAAATGGGTTTTTTTTTTGCTTCTGAAACATCACAGAAAAAAAGTTATAGCAAAAATTCCACAATAACCTATTTGGAGCAGCGAAACCCTAGAATCCAAAGCTCTGATACCAAATGTTATGAAACCAGCTCACAAAAAGATAGAAAAGATAGTTGAACACCTTTTAATCCAGCCTCTTCTATATATAGGAGTTTAAGGGGTCACAATATAACCAAGCCGACCTAACAATAATACTATAAAGGAACAAAAATAACAATAGAGGGATTCTATGGGGCACAGTAATAAAAATATGGGGAAAATAGGGGCACAACAATATTAATAAGGGATACAACTACAATATTAATGTGGGCATCACTAGTATTATAGGGACCTAACACATGAGTTGGAGCTTTAAGGATGGTGGGATCAACTGCGAGTTGTTTTTTCTTATTAGCTTGTTGTATTGTAGGGATAGCAACTCTTTAAACAAGAGTTTCCTTGGCATTATTTGTCTTTGACCTCAAATTATATCTTTGCTAATCTACAATTTGTAGAATAGCTTCACCTTCCCATTCTTGGTTGATCTGGTCATTGCATAATGACTTTTCATAGGCAACTGAGGTAAAAAAGGAAGCATTGCCTTTGTCTTCCAGACAATGGATCTCATCATCTTCTTCAAACTACTCTTCTTCCATGACTTCATTCTGAAAAGGAGCCTTCAACCTTTGGTCTTCATTTGCATCTTTGTTTCTTTGCAAAATTTGCAACTGCTCATTAGTTCTTCTATATGGATTTGGATTTGGATTTCTTGGGGCAAAGGTATTAGGCATTATTCCTTTCCCCGGGTGCTGCTCAACCTTCAATTTATATATTTTAGAGGCTAATGAAGCGATCATTTTGGTCATTTTATCTATCTTAGGATCAAAGGATGATGAAGAATTGCCCCTCTGTCGTCTTCTATCAACATTTCCCTTAAGCTTCTCTGCAGCCATGATGTTTGATTCTACTTCCAAGGCTGCATCCTGCATGTCAGCTAAAGTAGTACATCACCTCTCTCTCACCAGTAGGTAGAAGTCAGAATCAAAAGCATTGGCATAGGTGAGTTTAGCAGAGGTAGTAGTGGGTTTTACTTTAGCTGATATCTCGCTATACATACGGTTAAATCTCTTATTAAAATTAGATAGAAACTCACCATTTTCCCTCTTTAAGTTCCCAAACTTAGTGCGTTAGTAGAGGAGATCCTTCTTATCCCCACAATGTTTTAGGAATGCATCATCTAAAGCTTCAATATCTACTATATATCTTGGGGTTAGTTCTCTGAACCATTTTCTAGCCTCTCCATCTAAGCTTTGGACAAAGACTCTCATCCACACATCATCTTCACTAATGTCTAGATTATCATCATAGCTATAGAATGACTGAAGATGTTCTTCAACAGTTGTTGGAATTATGACACAGGTATGACACAAGTGATGTCCTTGATGGAAACTCTCTCAGATGAAAGATCACAGTATAGCAGGTAAACAACAAGAATGAAGAAAGAAAGGTATACGCAGGTTCACCATTGACAAAGTCACGTATACACGCAGGTTTAGTATATACAAAGGCGCGTATAATGTACACACACACTTTCACAGAAGGAAAGGTGTGTACATGTTTGAAATCTAAGTTTTGGTCCGTGGTATTTGGTCCATGGCATATTGGTATTGATCCATGGTATTTGGTCTGAGGTATTGACCCCAGGTATCAGGTCCAAGGTATCGACCCTACGTGGTTTTGGACCATGGTATTGAGAGAGGCCAAAACCTATATAAGGAGAAGAAGATCATTAGGCCAAAGGGCAACTGTGCAAGTGATGAATATCTGATGAAGTGTGAGATCTAGTATGTTGGTTATGGGTTTGTGACGCTTTGCTTGATCTGAACCAAGGATGCACCTATGTGTTTGATGGTGGATGATGGATCGGGATCATAAGGCTTGGAATGTATTACCATTATGTGGTTTGACTATGGCTAGACTAGATCTGAATTATTGACATATGTTTTATTATATAAATGTTATGATTTGGGTATGATTGATGTTTGGAATAGCCGCAAAGTTATGAGTAAATATTTGTATATTTGTACACGAGTTCACTTTGGTAAAAGCATGTATACACACTGGTTCAGCTCATCAGAGTAGCGTATACAGTATGAAGTATGATATTTGAATTTGTAGTTGGATCTAGTTGTTGTTGCAGAATTCTGTGGTCTGCTCTATGTTCTAGTGACTGTGTTTTGTTGACAGGGTTTTAGTGTTTCAGTGTTGGGTGATTTAGAGATTCACAATGCAGGTGTAGTTGATGGGTGTATTGCAGTGGTGATTAGTTTTGTGCTTCAATGTTGTTTATGGGTCTAGTATGAAAATTGGATGAAACGTGGCCTTTAGATTATGGTGTTGTGCCTTAAGAGTATCCAATATGAAAATTAATGAAATGTGGTCCCTGCAGGAAGAGAGAAGGTCATAGCCTTCTATAGGCTGACACCTATGTACTGGTAAACATATCATCTAATACAGGAGGTAGGGGGTTGGAGGTCCCTTCCTATAGCAGCTGGAAAATGAGTGAAGGTTGGAGCCTTCAGTAGGTTGGCGCCTACATACTAGTAAAAATATCCGCTAGTACAAGAGCCAGGGGATTGTAGCTCCCTTCCAGTAATAGCTGGAGAATGAGAGAAGGTTGTAGCCTTCTGTAGGTCGGTGCCTATGTACTGGTATGAGTTTGCGCTAGTACAAGATTATAAATAGGTTTTTCTTATATTAAAGGAAGATGACAACAAGTGGTTTTTGTCTCGCATTAGGTTTCCACCTTATACCATGGCTTTCATGTGTGTTTCTTATGTGTGATGATCTATTCTATTTTACTGCACCTATTTACTATTTATATGGTTAATGAAGTTTTGATGCACTGATTAAAGATCAACATATAATGGATTAACTAAATTATAAGTTTACTAGATATATGCTAGTTGCATTAAACACAGTTACGTGTACACATGGTCCCTTAACTGAAGTAGCATATATGAATCTAATTATGGAAATGAAAAGTTAGTGATTTGCTAATACTGGCTCACCACCCCCCCCTCTCAATATAATTTTCAACAAATACTATTAGAGCAGGTAATTTGGTAGAAGCTTGATCCCTTGAAGGAGATCTGTAGAACAATGGGAAAGAAAGCGCGTCAGAAGAAGAAGACAACTCAAAGGAACAGTGATAGCCTGCCGTTAAGTGGAAGCAAGTATTTAGATTCTCAATCACCTTAGATTGAATATGAACAAGAAAATGAAGCATCAGATAAAATCATAGATCAACAAGATCTATTTAAAAAAAGGGAGAGTTCCCTCAAAGAAGAAGTTATCAGCGTAAAAGCTTAGTTGGAGTGTGTCTTCAGAGTATGTCAAATACTGCAGGAGTAGAATGAAGAACAAGAAAATGAGATTCTAAAACTAAGGCAACAAGTGGAAGAAGGAAGAAAGTTTGAAGAAATCTTGAAGAAGCAATATCGGAAAAGGAAGAACAGCATTAGGTTGAGGTAAATATCTTGAAAGCTAAATTAGAAGAAAAAGATAAACTATTACGATTTCAAGACAGTACTAAGATTTTCAATGATATTCTTAGTAGTCAAAGGTCTCCTTCTATCAAAATTGATCTTGGTTTTTATGAATCTATTGAAGGTGAAGCTAGTTCACAAGGTGAGGCAAGGAACTCTAATACAAAATCTAAAATTCTCAACAAGGAAATGAGAGGTCAACCCCATCAACAACCAACGAAATAAAGTCTTCAAAGAAAATCCTTTACTCCTAACTATGGAAGTGATAAACGGTTATTTCCTCCAATGAATAATGTTGCATGTTTTATATGTCATAACTTTGGGCATGTTGTAGCTAGATGCAGAAGTAGAATGGTTCAAGACCATCACAATGAAAGATAATCACGTTCTAGGTACTTTAAGGGATATTGTTTTGCTTCCAATATGTTTGGTCACAAAGCCATTGACTACTATAGAAGGAATATGAAACATATAAGACGATAGCAGGTGGTTTTTTTCCCGCATTGGGTTTCCACATTATATCATGGTGTTCATGTGTGTTTCTTATGTGTGATGATCTGTTCTATTTTACTACACCTATTTACTGTTTATATGGTTAATGAAGTTCTGATGCATTGATTAAAGATCAACATATAATGTATTAACTGAATCATAAGTTTACTGGATATAAGATAGTTGCATTAAACACAGTTGCGTGTACACGCGGGTTCCATTAACTGAAGTAGCGTATATGAACCTGATTATGGAAATGAAAAGTTAGTGATTTGCTAATAATGATTCACCCCCCCCTAGTATTATTTCCAACAGCAGTAACACCTTCAGTCCCACTGAACTTAGGAGTATATTTTTGATATTCTCCAGTAAGCACGGCATTCAAAGGAGTGGGGAATATTAGAGGTCCATACCTAGTAGCTATGATTTTTTCCATTTTGGTAGGCGCTTGTGGACCTGCCATAGGTATGGTGGCTAAAAGAGTACTGGAAATCTGAATGATAGAGGGTTGAGGAGTGACTGAGAGGACTAAAGGAGTATAATGGATAGGAGGCGAGGTTTCCTTTAGGCATAAATCAAAAGGAGAACCTAAAGAATAAGGAGCTTTATGAATCTCTGAGAGTTTTTCTTCACCGACAGTATTAGATGCTATATTCTCAACATGTATTTGTTCTATTACAAGCCTTTATTAAAGAGATATGGGAGATTGTTTAGGTTTACATGAACTTGATTCTCCTTTCTACAATACCTTTCTCTCTTTGATGATTTTTTTAGGGTCAGATACTGGGTCAGCTTGTAGCTTTTGAGGATTTCTCTGAGTATGCCTCACAAACTGAGCCAGAACTATGAAGTGGAGTCACCAAGAGATTTGGCCTCTAGTAGAGTCGCCAGATAGATGATTACAACCAAAAAAGTTCCTAGAATTTGTCTATCATCAGATTTGGATGTATGTCATTTCCCAGGGAAGCTGAGCTTCAATTTCCTCTCCCTAGTAATGGCACCAATTATGTTAGCACTCCAGGAAACTCTCCTAGATTGCAGCTTGGAGGTGCCTGGTAACATATAATATTCAATACTATTCCCAGAACTATTGGAATGGATGATGGTTTGGATCAAGTCATATAACCATTTCAACTCTATTCTCACTCAAGAAATGCATGAACACCCTCAACAACATAAGGCTTTAAACCACTAATGGTCAATAGTTTGTAGATTTAATGGATAGATGGAGAATACTGACAGCACCAACAGATTACATACATGAACATATATGAATGGCTAACTACAAGCAATGAATGAGCTTACTGACTAAACTGGTAGATGCATATATAATAACACATATAAATGGCTAGCTATAGTTAGTAAAGAAGATTGCAAGTCTAATTTATCAATGCAGAGATAAGATGACAGTTATCTAGCATTAGATACAAAAGAAGCATGAATAAACTATTGAAGTGCAGTATTAGAACAGAAGAGAAGTGGACATTGAACATATAAAAACAAAAGAAGCTTGTATTAATAAATAATGCAGTTGAGAAGCTATAGGAGTTGAGTCTCTACAGTCTCCGAAGGTTGAACCCTTGTTACATATAGTTTTCAGATATTTATAGCCTTTACAATGATATTCAACCTTCTCAGGCCTGAGAGGTCATAATCGATCACTCTCTCTTGTTTAACTATTTGATTCCTTGAAGGTAAGCATGGCTTTGAGGTTTTTCTCCCTCTGATAGGGGAATAACTGCATTTAGATATTTTTGATAGTCTGTTGCACTATCTTAGAGCTCTCCCATGCTAGAGATTCTCCGTAATGTTTATTGGTGTGGTTTTTACACTGTTGATGCCTCATGGTCGATTCTGTTTCAAGATAGTTGCACGTGCTCGAGGACTACTTCTCTGTTGCACTGTTTGTGCTCCCTGTTAACCTTCCGGCTTCTGCTATGTGGTGGAATGGCTCTTCGGGCCTATGAAACCCGTCTAAAATGCAGACAAGGACCGGTTTCTATTTAATACATAAAAATGATGTAATACTGTGAACTCCCACCTTCTTTGTGTACTTTGGAAATACATGGAAAACACTGGAAAAACAGGAAAAATCAGCCTTGGTGGACTTGAATATATATATATCTAGATATATATATATATATATATATATATAGATATAGATATATATATTGCTTTTCGAACCCTTTTGAGTCTGGGCTTATCGTTATTAGAATGCCCAAAGGATCCTTTGTATTTTGTTTAAACAATGAAAATACATGAAATAATTAAAATGTCCAACCCATGGACTCGAAGTAATATGTGATTTTATCCCGAAACCCTCTCGGGTCCGGGCTTTATCACATCGGCGTTGTCTTCTGTTCCCTTTGTATTTCATTGAAACAATGAAAATACATCAAAAACATGGAAAATGCTTGGGTGCGGATCTCAAAATTTATGAATTCCCAACTATGATGTCATCGGGTCCAACCCATTGGGCGCCCATATGTATGTGCATAGGCCCCGCCCATGGTATATTGTGATGTCACATAGCGATGCGATAAATCATAATCGCTAATTGCTCAACGCCTGGGGCTTGATACATATCACAAATGCTCCCCACCGATGCGACCCACCAATCCGATCATCAGTGATCCCTGATCAGTGATGTCATGCGTCTGCCTTTAAACCGTCTCCTCTACCCAGCCGATATGCAATTTGCCTCTTAGATATGGGCTGTTGATTGGTCAGATCTAACTGTTGCTAAGCCATGCCTAGTTTAAGCCTGCGATAATGGTTTTTCATGGTTTTAGAGTGTTTTGAGCCTCCTGATGGCGTATTTCCACCCTTCCAAGGGCTTTCCTCTTGCAACCATTTCAACTTCGAACTATCCTTAAGATGATTTTGAAGAACTTTGGGGCATACTTGGATCCTTTGGCGTGATTTTGAGCAATTTCGGAGACTCTAAAGGACATATTTGGATCCATTTTTTGGACTATTTTCCCACAAGGCTACATGCCCCATGAAGAAGAGGAAGAAATGCAACATGATATATCAAAATTACGAGACCAAGTGCAACAAATTTCACACTCACAAAAAGTAACAGAAGCTAAGATGGATGGTTTAAAGAAAGGCATGGAAGCTAAGATGAATGGCGTGGATGCTAAGATGAATGGCATGGAAGCTAAGATGGATGGTGTGGAAGCTAAGATGGATGGGTTAGAAGTAAATATTGAAGATTTGAAGAAAGACATGGAAGGTTTCAAAGGAGGTTTGGCAAAGTTGGTACAAGAAATTATTCGTAATGGCGAAAAGGTAGTATAGGAAACTCATGATGAGAACAAAACAAATGTTAATCATGATTTCATAGAATCTAAAGTTGTATTGAAGACCCACCATGTTCCAAAGATCGATATGAGGAAGTTTGATGGCTAGGATCTCGTAACATGGATACTACAGATGGAGCACTATTTTGATCTCCATAATGTGAAAATTACACACAAGGTACGCATTCAATATTTATATTTGGAACCTAATCAATTTGTATGGTACCGATGGCTTTTCTCTCATAAAAAAATTGTCACTTGATCAAAATTTATGGAGGAAATGATAGCACATAACAAGGATACAAAAAGCAACACCTTCTTTAGCCAATTGATAAATCTCAAACAAAAGGGCACAATGGTGGAGCACATTGAGGAGTTACAAAAATTGAATATATGGGTAAAAGATATTTCAAAGGAGCATAGGATTGATCTGTTCATAGGTAATTTAAAGGATAACATCCAACATGAGGTTCACCTTTGGGAACCTGATTAATTGGAGAAGGCATTTAGGTTTCCAAGAAAAATTGAAATAAAAATTATGGCAACAAAGAAGCCTACCACCCACAACTATAAAGATGGAAGTGTTGTTGTCCCTACCCTTCCACAACCTACAAGGTTGACACCCCAACAATTGGAAGAAAAAAGAGAAAAGGGGATTTGTTATAGTTGTGATAGAAAATTAACTAAAGGTCATAAGTGTGCTGAGAAGAAATTATTTTACATATACTGCAAAGAGGAGGAAGAAAAGGAACAAGAAATGTCAAAAGAAGAGGATATACACCAGGAACCAACCCTAGAGAAAGAAAAAACAAATCTGACAATATCTTATGATTCACTGGCAGGAATTACCACTCCTCAAACTCTCAAGATAGAATGACATATAAAGAAGAAAAAGGTAATAGTGTTGATTGATTCAGGTAGTACCCATAATTTTATTCATTGTAAGATAGCCAAGAAATTGAATTTCTTCCTATATCTAGCATCAGAGTGTCAAGTAATGGTTTCAAACGTTGGAACCATAAATTTCTCCGGAAAATTCCATAATATCAAGTTATCCATGGAAGAATATGTATTGAATAGTTCAATTCTTCCCATTCCAATGGGTGGTGCTGATGATGTACTAGGAAGCAAATGGCTACAATCTTTGGGTACGATAGCCTTTAATTTTCAAAAACTTTTCTTGAATTTTTTTTTGGGGGAAGGAAAGGATGTTGAATTAAGGGTATCACAGGGAAACTAGGAAAGATAATCAACTCTAACAACATGACAAAGCTTCTAAAAAGATAACAACAAGACGTAATTAAATTGTTCACTAGAGGTTCCCACATTGAAATAATCTATTTCTCTAGATCTCCAGAAAGTTTTGGACAATCATTCCAAGGTATTTGAGACTCCCAAAGGTCTCCCACCTATTCGTGATCATGATCATGCTATTCATTCGATTACAAGAAGTGTTCCGCCCAATATCAAGCCTTACAGATACCCATATGCCCAAACGAGTGAAATTGAGCGTATGGTTGTAGAAATGCTAGAGACTAGTATAATTCAACCTAGTCAAAGTTCTTTCTCTGCTCCAGTAGTATTGGTGCACAAGAAGGATGGATTGTGGCGCATGTGTTCGGATTATAGGGAGCTCAACAAGCTAACTATTAAAGATAAATTTCCCATTCCTATCACTGATGAATTATTGGATGAATTACATGGAGAAATTTACTTCACCAAGTTGGATCTTTGTTCAAGATATCATCAAATCAGAATGAATAATAAAGACATTCCAAAAAATACATTTAGAACTCATGATGGTCATTATGAATTTTTGGTCATGCCTTTTTGCCTTACCAGTGCACCTTCTACATTTCAAGGTTTAATGAATTCCATTTTCAAACCCTTCCTTAGAAAAATTGTGCTAGTTTTTTTTTGATGATATACTAATCTACAACAAGTCTTGGAAGGATCATATTAAACATGTTGACAGGGTGCTCAAACTATTGGAGGAGAAACAATTATATGAAAAAACCTCCAAATGTTTCTTTGGAGTACAAGAGGTGGAAAATCCTGGTCATATTATATCTCATGAAGGTGTTAAGGTAGACCCTTCCAAAATTAAAGACATTAAGCAATGAAAAATTCCCACATCCATAAAGCATTTGTGGGGATTTCTCGGGTTGACAAGGTATTATCACAAGTTTGTGAAGAATTATTGGACAATAGAAGCACCTTGAACAACATTACTAAATAAAGATGCATTTTCTTGGACTCCAGAAGCAACAAAGGCCTTTGAACATCTTAAAGAGGAAATGTTCCAAGCACCATCTTAGCTATGCCATACTTCACAAAAGCCTTTATTGTGGATTGCGATGCCTCAAGAAATGGAATTGGCATTGTTTTAATGAAAAAAGAAAGACCCATTGCTTTCAAAAGTCATCCAATCAAAGGAAAATATTCACAAAAGTATTTACACAAAGCTATTTATGAGAAGGAAATGTTGGCAATACTACATGTACTTAAGAAATGACAACCTTACCTAATGGGAAAACACTTCAACGTAAAGACGGATCATGATAGTCTTAAATACTTTTTAGAGCAAAGATTATCTTTAGAAGAGAAGCAAAAATGGGTCACAAAGGTGTTGGGTTATGAATCTGAAATCATCTACAAAAAAAGGGAAGCAAAATGTCATTGCAAATGCACTCTTAAGAAAGGATGAGGATGTGGAAGCATTTCTTTGTGGAATTTCTATTATCCAACTATAATGGATAAATGAAGCAAGGGATGAATGGAAAAATGACGAAGAAGTGTGGGAACTCATTCCAAAGTTACAGCAATATCCAGTACATTTGATACATTTAGCTAGAAAAATGATTCGTTATGGTACAAAGATCACTTATACCTCTATAAGAATTCCCAACTCAAACAAAAGATTCTTTTGAAATTGCACACCTCTCCCTTAGGAGGGCACTCGGAATTTTTATAAACTTACCACAGAGTTAAGAATGATTTTTTTGGGATACCTTAAATCTGATATTCAAAAGTTTGTGACAGAATGTTTGGTTTGCCAACAAAATAAAGTTGAGACAATTAAGATCCTGGGTCAATTACAACCTTATCCATTACAAGTCAACATTGGGAGGAAGTTTTAATGGATTTTATCATAGTTTTACCCAAGTCTGAAGGAAAGAGTGTCATCATGGGGGTAGTTGATCGACTTACCAAGTATGCACACTTTTTTGCATTATCTCATCCATTTAAATTCAGTACAGTTTCTACTGCATTTATGGAAGCAATTCAAAAGCTACATGGAAACCCAAAGATTATTGTAAGCCACAAAGATCCCATTTTCACGAGAAATTTTTGGATATAATTATTTTCATGTCTGGCTACTTAGTTAACCCATAGCTCATCTTATCATCCTCAATCTGATGGGAAAATTGTGATAGTGAACAAATGTTTGGAAGGATATCTTTGTTTCTTTGTATTTGATAAACAAAAATAATGGGTCAAGTGGTTGCCTCTGGTTGAATGGTTGTATAACACTTCCTTCCATATTGCAGCAAAAATGACCCCATTTATGGCACTTTATGGATATCACCCACCATTCATCACATCATCCTTAAAAGAAAATTCTAAGGTTCAAGTAGTGGAAGATCACATCGAGCATCAAAAATAATTTCTTCAACTCTTAAATGATAACCTCACTTTGGTGCAAAATAGAATGAAACAATAGGCAAATCAACATCACAACGAAAGGATTTTTGATGTAGTTGACTAGGTATTTCTACAACTACAACCATACAAATAAATGTCCCTCAAGCAAGCTAAGAAGGATAATAAATTATCACCAAAGTATTATGGTCCGTACAAGGTGTTACAAAAGATTAGTACTATGGCATACAAATTGGATCTTCCTGCATCTTCCCAACAACACCCAATTTTCCATGTTTCATGCTTAAAAAAGGTTATATGTGACAAGCTCCCAGTTCAAACAATATTTTCAGAACTTGACGAGAAAGGAAAAATCATATTTAACCTGAAGCAGTCATAGAAACAAGGAATCGGTAGCTATGATATCGATCAATTTCAGAGTATCTCATCAGGTGGAAGAACTTACCTACTAAAGATTCCACATGGGAGGATAAGAATTTTATACAAAAGCATCCAGAACTACTCAAGCGTTGAAGACAACACTTTTTTGGAGGAGAGGGGCATGTTAGGCCCCTATACTTCTAGTGTACCCCCTTATTGTTATTAGTGTAACCCCCTTATTGTATTGTTGTGCCCATGTAGTCCCCATCTTGTTAATATTATGCCCCAACGAAGCCCACTATTGTTATTGTTGTGCCCATACAATATTATTGTTATGTAGGTTTAGATTATATTGGAAGCCCTTAGACTCCTATATATAGAAAGGAGGTCTTGTCATTTTTATCATCCAAGAATTATTCATTTATGTAATGTAAATGATGTTTCCCCCTCGAAGAGGTTGATTTTGAAGTCGTTGATCTATCTTTTATATCTTTTTATGAGTTGGTTGCATAACATTTTCTGGTTATATGTTGATCATATGATGTGTATCTTTTATGGATCTTGCCATAAAATGTTTAGATATTTATGAGGAATGAATTTATGAAATAATCAATGGTGTTGCAACTATATGGAGATGTAATAAGGCCTTCTTGATGATTCTCATATGAGTCTCAGAATTTTATGATCAGATGTTCATTTATGACTAGTAGCTTACTTATTTGCAATATGTTTGATTAAATACTTGTCATGTTTTAGGTAGTCTAGGTCAAGTTCTGCCTTCAAATTTGTATGTATAACATTACTGAAATGCCATTATTGATTCTGAGAAGTTACAGGAAGCTATGGGAAGTGGTCTAGAGGTTGACCTGGAATCAAGGCTCATATCTCGAGACCACATACTCCTAACTAAGAAATTTGGGTTGCAACTGCATGGATGCAGGCTTGTGCATGTGGTTGGAGGCTTCCAACCACATGGAGGGACTGTTGTGGGAGTGGTTGGGGGACCAGGTTAGAGAAAAGGGTGTCTAGTTCAAGTTTTGGTCATTTGGGGTTGTTACTCAGCCTCTGTGTGACCTACATCCCCCATAGAATGTTATGAGATGTTAGCTTTTCTTCCATGGTCAACCACACTTCCTTAATGTAGCCTAGGAGGTCAATTCATGTCATAGTGGCTCCTCCTTGCATGTTTACTTCGCTGGGTTGGTGAAACTGGGTAAACATTAGAAGGGTAGTTGCATTAATATTTCCTAATGGTGAAAAAATCATTGGTTTCCACCATTGCAACCAACCCCTTTGGACAAATTTTAAAGGGACATAGTGATGGGCTTTGATCCACTTATGTGTGCATGGATCACGACCATTTAATATGGTCTCTCTAGGTGCAACGACATGTTCAACTACCACCTCAAGGTGTTAAATGACTCCAATGAAATCCTCATGGAAATTGAACCCTGCCCAATGGTGAAAAACACCTCACTTTCCACTTTTAAATCCAATACCTTTAAGCCAAATTTTATTAAATATTAATAATACAAATAATAAACATAAAAAAAGACCAGCTTAGGTTTTACATTTAAAAGTTTTGAATTTAAGGACACCCGATATAGACAAAGGTATACCTATTTGTAATACATTCATGAATTATTGTAAATAAAGAGGTTTTCGATAATTGTTAAACAACTTTCCTTGAATATGGTAAATAATTTCACACATGAAGCTCATACCAACTACAGTGAATCCCAATTAAAGAAGAAAACTAAATTATAATGTGTTTTAATAATTAATTATGGGACACGTGTTAGGGTGGTTTGACGGTGATCCTAAAGAACTTGAGACTTCACAACAACTTATGGATTTCTAACAACTTATGGATTTCGAACAACTTATGGATTTTCCTCCGTCCTCTCTTCCCGTTGAGGATTTCCTTGTCATATCTCTACTGTTAGGAAAGGTTGTACAACAACTTGTGGATTTTTCCAGTTCTCTCTTCCCGTCTAGGGTTTACGTGTCAATATTTTTGGTCTTCGACTTCCATTTAGTGATTACGTGCAACCATATCTTAAAATGGAGCCGGTAAGAGTAGCCACATCATCCTCATCCTTAAACCCACCATGAGGACCCACTATTGTTGAACGTTTAATTCAACTAAGTCGAAGGAGTTTTCTACTGCAAGAAAGAAGGGTTCGTCATTCCCCACTGAATTTATGAATGACAACTTGTTTGCAGGGCCGAAACCTACAAAAATATGAAAAGTAATTTTTATTATCGGAGTGACGATGTTGTCTCCTCCTACACCTTCATTTTATTTTCTAATCAACCGTATGTTTGTTACACAACAATGTATAAATCTGTTATTGTTGGGATTGCTTGGACTTTGGTATTTTTCTTGGAATCAAGTAGACATTTTGTTTTTAGCGTCTTATTTTTAGGAATATTAATATAATTCTACTAAAATGTTATTTCATATTTGCGTTTTAGGTTTTGGATGAGGGTTAATTGAATCTAATTGTCCATGATATTGTGAACTATTCCCCTTTCTTTGTGATTTCGTATTTCCTCTGTGAGGTCGCATCTCTATCATCATGCATCCCTCTAGCTTCTTAACTTGTCCCTGTCGATTTTTCCTTAATTGCCAAAGTAGCTCGTTCTCCGTAGTTGGGAGTGGGTTGACTATGAGTGTCTATCGCAGAGTAGAAATGGAGCCCCTCACGGTAGTCATTTTATGTGTATAGGAGTGCAGAAACTTGCCTTTCCATTAAGTCTTCTTGAGCCCCCTTTACTGGTTTACTGTTGCGCCATACAACATTCAATGCTTCAACTGCCAACCCGTCCATCATTAATGCACTGTACCATGTGCTTGGGACCTCAAGGCAGTAAGACATTTCCTCTTAAATCTGTGTTTACAAGGCGAGACCTTCTGATCTCCTTTAGCCCCTTTACTTTGGCCCCTTCCTGTAATTTGCGTTGTATGACCGAGAGCTTGAATCAGATGCTTAGCCCTTGGGTGCTAAGGCCTTAAGATTCCCATCCGAGGATATTTTTCTTTGTTAATTGTAATACTGAACAAGGGTAGTTTATAGCACTTTCCTTTCATAACACCCCTTAAACACATGTGATCACTAATATGTGGGATCAGGCCCACCAAAGATATCGCAATCGTGTCATAGTAGAGGGGGACCCTTTACCTCCTTTCATAGCACTATCCAATTTTCTGCATGTGAACTCCTTCTAAGATAGGACACATGAAATATGACATCCAGGAGGATCCCCCACATATCGCAATCGCAAGCCAGAAGGGACTTCAGTAGAGCATAAAATTTGACCTGTACGATCACTGATTTGCACCTTTAGTGCATGGCCCTTGGTCCTTCGGACCTCTGTGTGATCGTCAGCCAACCCCCTTATCAGAGCCCTTTTTACCGCAAATCACAATCGTAGATATGTAACTGGACTTGCGACCTTTTCCCTTTTTCGATCGTCGATCTGCAAGATTGGTGATGTCATCCCTGCCACATGTCGCCTTATGAGTGGTGACACGTGTCACCTAGAAATTCACACATAGAACCACAGAAAATTCCCAATTTGTGTGCCACGTGCCTACCGTACTACCAAATAAGATCCATAATGCCACGTCACCTCTGTATGGCCACATCATGATGATGTCAACTGCCATGTCATTTGTGAGGACCAATGTTAATCTGCCACGTGGCCCCCTAGAGGAGAGAGAAAAAGGCTTGCCTGTCCCTATTTTGCATTGATTTCCTTTGTTAAATGATTTTGTCCTTCCTCAACGATTTAACACTAAAACGACTAATTTCCATCTTACCATATTTTTAACCCCAGTCATGTCCTGAATCATTGATTGCCAATGTTGCAGGAAGTGCGATATGCGGGATGCAGGATTGCGATATGGTCGATATGTGGGATGCAGGACTGCAGGATCTTCCCAAAACCAATAAGTAGATATGTTGTGCCCTAGACCCGTTGATAGTTGATTTGTGATATCGTCATTCAACATCATGAACCACCGATAAACTGTAAGCATGTGCCCATGACCCCTCTGATAGCTGATTTATGATAATACCGGACCTGCCAATACACAATTTGCGATATCAGTGATTGGCCGATCGCTGATCTTACTACCCTCCTTTGGTACTGCTGGAAGCTCTAATTGTGATTTTCGATGAGCCTTTTCCTTTGGGCTATTTCTCCTTGTTTTCTGGCTTTCCAAGGGTAACTTTAGAATTTCTCCAACTTCTGATTCAGAAATCCATTTTTAGACTTCCACATACTGTTGGAAATCTTATCATGGGCACTATAAAATGGAGGGGGTCTTCTTAAACTATTGGAGCTTCTGTGGCCTAGGAAATGGATTTAAACTTCACTTCTTTTCTACACTCTAGGAAACTGATAACCTATAAAGCAGTGAGTGACAACATTGGCTCCTATTGGGGATAGTGCCTTTCTGGAATGGTGGTGAGAAAATGCAGACAAATATCCTTCACCATTGGGAATGGATTCATAATACATGAACTTACATAAAATCTCCATGAAACTTTGTTTGTAGGGAGTCACTTCCTCCTCAAACTGAAACGTAGAAATAGAAATTATAACCAACAGAAATTAAATGCTCATTGAGTGAGCTTATTTATATGCATTTCTACTTATGCATAGGTCTCAATTCACCTAAGTGAGTTCAACCCTCCAAAGGAGCCAGGCTAGCATTTGGGTGCCAGGCCTAATTCCTTCATGTTGCTGAAATTTGAAAACAAAACAAGAATGCACCATGAAAAATCTGCAAATAAGAATCTTTGGTCCATACTTCAGAAAAAACCTCTCATGCTCGCCAAATAATATGCTCATGTACTCTGCTATAGGGTTATGGGATTGAAAAGGAATGTTTGTAGCTGCCTCCTTTTCACAAATAGTCTATTGACCAATGTCTTCTTGGTCAAGGAAGCCCCACACACTATTGAGCTCCTCAGCCTTAGATTTTTCAAGAAAAATTTGTTGCTGACCTTTTACTACCCATTCTTCAAAGGGCCAACCCTATTGGAAATCTACAATAGGTTCTTCATTGTCAGAAATTTAAGAATCGTAGATCAGAGAAGTTATTGAGAATTCTTGGCAAGAATCCTTCTGCAACAGGAAGTATCGGACTCTGCGTGGTCTTTCAACTTTGGGATCTTCTTAAAAAACTTGATGTTGGGAGATTTCTCCCCTCTTGCTGGTAAACAACTCCTTCTGAACATCCACTACCATCTCATACTCCTCTGAATAATATGAATCATAAATTAGAGGACAATCTTGATCTTATTCTCTAACTGGAGGGTGTGCATTATAGACTGGAGCCTCTTTACTAACGTCTTGGTAGGCCTCCTCTTCTTGTGCATCTTCCCATGACTCAGACTTTGGTGGCTTTGCATCACTTGACTCCCCATCCAAGTCATATACATCATAAGAAGGAGAAACATGAGAGTTGATCGAATCAAACCTTTGAGAGTTTATTTGCAGCTCGATGATATTTCCTTCTTCTCTTTCTTGCTCATCGGGTGATGCCTCTTGATGCAAGTAGATGTTTTCTTCGAGTGGAGCTCCACAAACGTCTTCAGCAAGGTCATCACCTCGGGATTGTCTTCATCATTAAGATATGTGCAACAATCCTCAACTAGAGCATTTGATGGATATAGTCTTTTGTAATAGTGAATGAATGTTATGTGAAAACTTCTTAAGGAAGATATGCTACCACAAGGTATTGTTTTGTACCAAACTCTAGCATCCTCGTCTAAAGAATACATGAACAACTTCATTTGTACATCTTCAAGGAAAATACCCTATTGTTCCATGCATTCATGAAATTCTTTGAGGTGTTGGCCAGGCCTTCCATTTGTATTCCCATTGAATCTAGGAAAATAGGTAATCCATTCATGAAATGAAGGGACATGATTGGGATAACCAGCAATAGGAGAAAAATCCAGTGGGGCAAATTTGTTGGCCAGAAATTCAGGAATGGCCATTTAGAAAACCTCCCTAGATGAGTGATTTCAGGTGAGTATGAGGCTTCTTGAAAGTTAGGATGATTAAAATAGAGATATGGATAGTGGAGTCATTAGGATGTTTACCATAAAATTGAGACAATGGAGTTGCCAAGGTGAGATATCTTCAACCCTCACTTCCCTTGCTCACCTAACAAAGGAAATGTAAGAATTTTGTCGTACCTAGGGAAAAATATTCTAATCTATTCCCCCACAATGATGTGCGAAAGATGTTGTAGTTTTGCTAGCACCTGCAACACGAATGCTTCAGTGGACCAAGAAATCATGTTAGAGACAACCTTTGGGTTGATTGTAGACCAGTGCCTAGGACATCTTATAAAGAGGAGTGCATGGAGAATTATGAGTAAGAATTCTAGTCCACCTCGATTGTCACGTAGTCAAAAATATTATAAAGGGGGCTTGGTTCATTAGTCTATCATGTAGGTAAAGTCAAGCTGATACATGGATCCAAATGCTCAGGGGGTATGCTGGGCCAACCTCAAAGAGAAATGTCTGGTTCTGATGGCTAACACACAACAATAGGCAACTTTATATCGAGGTTGTAGTAAAGTGAAGAGGAGGAAAGGAAGGAGGGAATTTGATGCAGAGGGTTGTAAACAGGACATAATCCTAAGAGATGATGTTCCAACAAAAGTATGAAACAGATAGGAGGTGGAAAGATAGAAAATGCAGAGTAATTATTGAGGTTCCATACCAAGTATAACATGGGTGCCTCTATTACAAAATGGTGTGAGTAAGTCTATGCTCATACAGATATTGCAGGTTAATCTAATAACACAAGTAAATCTATAATTAATATAGTTATTGTAGGCTACTAAATAAGACAAGTAAATATGTAATATACACAGGTACTGTTCACTATTTAGCAGCCAAGATAAATCTATGAACCAGGGAAAACTGACAATTTCATTACACTATTTCAGAGAAGGAAAGCATATATGAAATGACATTATGGAAGGGAAAACATACTACACATTGATCTTCTTGGAAGAACCAGGGAGTTTCATTAGTCTGATATGAGTCCAACATACCAGTCCATTTACATTCAGCCAGATATCACTCAAGTCCCTCATGTACAGGCAAGTAGAACCAAAGTGGAATTGCAGAAATCCTGAACCGTATGTGAAGAATTCCTAAACTATTTCTAAGTGTTTCTTCCCCCTATTTATAAGAAGACAAGGAGCTTGGATTTTTAGTTTACAAAATATCTTCGTCTAAGCTCTAGTTGTCTCATAGACTAGTTGTGTAGGCGTGTGAGGCTATGCTACCTAGAATGATTACAACCGGGATTTGATGCCTTCTTGGAAAATAAATAGAAATTGAAAAAATAAAAGGAAAGCCAGAGGATGATGTAGGAAGAGGTCCTTTTGTCAGTCTTGTGAAAACCTCTATCCAAGCCATGTCTCTGTCATCATGCATCCCTCTAGCTTCCCAGCTTGTCCCTTTCATTTTCAACTTAACTACAAAAGTAGCTCATTCTTCGAAGTTGGGAGTGGTTTGACTATCAGTGTCTGTCACATAGTAGAAATGGAGCCCCTCCCAACAATCCTTTGTTGTGTATAGGAGTGGAGCACCATTCCATGCCATTAAGTCTTTAAGAGCCCCCTTTACTGATATACTATTGCACCATAATTCATTCGACGCTTCAATTGTCGACCCATCCATCTTTAATTCCCTGTACCATGCTCTCAGGGCCTTACGACAGTGAAAATTTTCCTCTTAAATTAGTGTTTATAGGGCAGGACCTTCTGATTTACTTTAGCCCCTTCACTTCAACCCCTTCTTATAATTTTCGTCAAATGACCAAGGGCTTGAACCAGATGCTTAGCCATCGAGCGCTAAGGGCTTTACACTCATGCCTAGGGAGATTTTTCTTTTTTAATTATAATCCCACATACTAGCAGTTTATAACACTTTCCTTTGATAACACCCCTTGACACCTATGATTGCTGATCTACAGGATCCGGCCCACCAAAGATATCGAATTGCCCCCATAGAACCCCTTAAAATGTTGAATTTGCATGCCACTTGCCCTTCGTACTACCAAGTCAGCTCTGTACTACCACATCACCTCCGTACTACCACATCATGATGACATTAATTGCCATGTCATTTGTGAGGACCAATCATATTCCACCTCATGGCCCCCTGGATGAGAGAGAAAAAGGCTCGCACGTCCTTGTTTTGCATCGATTTCCTTTGTTAAATGATTTCGGCCTTCCTCGACGATTTAATACTATATCGACAAATTTCCATTTCATAGTCTTTTTAACCCCGGTCATGCCCTGAATCGTGGATCGCCGATGTTGCAGGAAGTGCAATATGCGGGATGCGGGACTGTGATATGGCTGAAGAGCGGGATTGCGATATGACCGATATGCAGGATTGCAATATGGCTTATATGCGGGATGCGAGCCTGCAGGATCTTCCCACTGCTGATAAGTATTTGTGTCATGACCTAGACCCATAGATAACTGATTTGCGATATCAGCATTCAACATCATGAACCACCGGTAAACCGTAAGCCTGTGCTCGGGACCCCGCTGATAGATTATTTGAGATAAGACTATACCCGCTGAAATGTGATTTGCAATATCGGAAATTGGTCATTCGTTGATCTTACTGCCCTCCCTTACTATTGCCAGAAGCTTTGATTGCGATTTGCGATGAACTTTTTCCTTTGAGTTATTTCTCTTTGTTTTTTAGCTTTCCAAGTGTAACTTTAAAACTGTTCCAACTTCTAATGCATAAGTCCAGTTTTAGACTTCCACATACCATTGGAAAGCTTATCACAAGCACTATGCAATGGAGAGGGACTGATTAAACTCTAGGAGCTTCTGTGACCTAGGACATGGCTTCAAAATTCATTGCTTTTCTACACTTTGGGCAACTGATAACTTGGAAAGCAGTGAGTGACAACACACCCAATGCCTTCTCCTCAACCATGTTCATATACAGATAGTGTGCATCAAACACATACAACCACACACAACATATAATGATATGCAATACGTGCACCTATACCTGAAATACAATGCATACTCCTACAACCAGTGTACCATACGAAAATACATACACCTACATCTGGTGTACACCAGAACACAATACATACACCTACAGCCGATGTACAACATAATACATATACATACACAGAGTACAACATAACGAATACACATGTCATGATACCACGACTACACAACATGTACGTCATGCACCTAATATTGCATGTACAACATGTACACAGTGCCACCTACATAACATGAACACAATATCACATGTAGATGACACCACCTATACAACGTGTACACAATGCCACATGTGCATTGTACCACTTGTACAATGTGTACACAATGCTAGACGTACACAGCACCACGTGCACGACATGTACATAGTACCATATGCAAGACATGTACACAACATCACCTACGCACAACACCATATTTACAACATGAACATAGCATCGCATTCTCACATCACCACTTGTACAATCATGCACACAACACCATATGTACATAGCACCACATGTATAATATGCACGCAACACCACATATATATAACACTGCATAACACTATGCTCGCTTCCTTTTGAGCATACTAGAAATCAAAGGTTAAGGAACTATGAATCAAGATTCATTTTAACATATAAATAAAAATAATCATGAAGAGAGAGTGCCTAAAATATAACACTCATTCGTATTCGTAACCATTATAAGTCAAACACATGATATTTGTATTTAATTAATAAACTCTCTCTATCTCTTGCTGGAAAGAAAAGTAAAACACGAGAAGGAAAAATACTAAGCCTATGTGTGCCTGCCTATCTATCTATCTATGTATCTATATAATCAAGGTTCTAATAAAACCAAAAAGAAAAATATGCTCTTATATAGACATGTGAAATTTATAGAAATATAAATACTATTATTAAGAACCGAAATAGAGCTATCTTAGTTTTGAATCCATTAAAGTGTTAATAAGAATCAAATCTTTTATAGCTGCAAATCTTTCCACAAGTTTTTTTCTCACAAAAAAATTGTTTGTATGTTGGGGGAATTGATCCTAGATCTATGTCAATTAGTAGTAATTAGGATAGAGGATTGAAATTTAACCAAATGACAGTTATTTCATTTTTAATTTTCATTTTAATTAAAAAAATTATAAAGTTAGATTAAATAAATTATATACAAACTAGTTTGAATTTAAACTAATTTACGTTATTTGGTGGATATGGTATTGATAAACCATGGTATTTGTCCATCATATTGTAACAAGCCTATTTATAAACTAAAAATCCCCATACTAAAGTAAGCTTTTGAAACGTATTTGTATTTCTCTCATATATTAATTATTTTTATATTATTATAATAATAATTTTTTAAATAGCTATAACTTACTTAATTTTTATGATTTTTAAAAATTTCTTCATGTAAAATATATTATAAAATAAGTATTTTTTTATGCCTATTATATATAAACATGTCTAACAATCATTTTATCCAACAATCCATTTGCTTTTGACCATTCATTAATTTAGCTTTAACTAATATACTCTCTGATATTTAACATTATAAAACATATATTTATTTTTTAATATTATTAGAAATATCAATTTGTAATCATCTTATCAGTTCATGTTTTATAAATTCTTATTGCCACACGTGAAATAGAGCATAAATAGATAATTTTTTTAGTGGAATTCTATGCAATAGACGAGGTTAATGCGATTGGGTACGAATGCTTCGCTAATCTAACGGTTTTTCAGTTCTGAAGGCTTTCCTAGATAGTCATTATGCGAGTCATTTCCTTTAGTCTTTTCTGGTATCTTTCTTGTCATCATGAAAAAAACTAGCATTCAAAGGAACTAATATGAAAAAAAACTAGCATTCAAAGGAACTCATAGATGGTGAAATATTTTCAATTCTTTAAGTCATTGCTGGACTGTTTTATGACATAGAGAAGCGTGATCTCGTATTATTACAGAAAATGTATCTATTTTTATTTTATGTTATGTTGATTTAGATTTCCAGAGGTATTAGTAGACACGAGTTTTAGAGGAGAAATCTTTCAATTTTTAGGCACGAGTTTTAGAGGAGAAATCTACTGCTGAAATTTTTGTTGACACAGAAAAGCACGATCTTGTATTATTACAGAAAATGTATCTATTTTTATTTCTGCTGAAGAAAGTATAATGTTTTTATTTCTCCTCCAAATGAAATGATAGAGACGTGAGAAATTCATCTCCTGTGTTGATCCAATGAAAAGTACAATGGTTGTTTTTCTCCTCCAAATGATAGAGACATGAGAATTTCATCTCCTATGTTGATACAATGAATTTCCTTATTTGTATGAAGCAGTCATGGTGCATATATTCTTTCAAAACAATTTTTATATTACATTACAAAGTTAAATTACGAGCCACATAAATAGTGCTGATGAAATCCAACATATTTTAAATAAGGAGAATACTGTTGAGAAAATCTCTAAACAACTAATCTTACCTATATATTATCGTAAGCATTATTCCAAGTCCTTACATAATTACAAATATTATTACAAGAAGCATAAATCACATATAATCATATATCCCTGGATAGTCATCATCACACTCACATCCACTCTGGAATCTTGCAAACACTGTTCTTTCTTCACCACCTCATCCTAGAGCTGTCACTTGAACTCCATTTAAAACATAAATGCCTCTACCCATATTTGAAAAAATTACATAATCAACAATGTTTCCGTACTTTATTCTTCCAAATTACATAGCTCGTTGTAACTATAAAAAAAAGTAGTCAAGTAATGAACAATCCTATGAAGAAGCTCCCATATATAATAAGACATAGCTTGTTATATCTGAAGTATGTTTGACAATTAACTAGGATAATTGTATAGGTATTGAATGTATTTAAAATTTAACCATACAATTTAACCCGTCTGACACACATAAATCTCACAGAATTAACTTATAACTAATACTCTTGAAGCTTAAAACACAACCAGACCCATAACATATAACATATTCACAAAATCAAACTATTAATACATTCTCTCAGCAATGAAAAACTTTGATAACCACTATTCAAATTGTGCTAATCTATTCAATAATTCGTTCTCATATACTATAATTTTTACACGAGAAATAAATATGAAATATAAACTGATTAGAACGAACTGAATCTGCATGAATAAAACCACCTAATCATGTGGTAAACAAAGACTCTATATATCGCCAACACTGGAGCATATTTCCTCCCAAACGTGTAGATCACTAATAATAGATTCCATCGACCGCAGATCATGCAAGAGTCACAAAGCCAAATCCATGTGGATGACCAGTTTCTCTGTCCCATGTATCCCAAGAAAGCACTCGTGTCCATGTGCAACCTCATTCGATTCCAACATCTGGAGCACTCTGTACATGGTAGGCCGACTCTGTACATGGTAGTGGTCTACGATAAGCCGTAGAGGCTTTGGGCATTTTACCTCTTCCAAACGAAGAACCAACTTAGTCAAAGTACACGAAATGAAAGCACCAAGAAATAAACCTCTTATTAAGATGATTGATCTCAGATTTCCGGTAGCAGCAACAGATCCAGGAATCATCACAGTAGTCGCAACTAAAATTTATCAGGCAACGCTCTATGTAGCGTAAGTTCCATTGACAAGAATAGCAGGTCTCCTCGAAAAAATGGTAAAAGATTTTGTTGGTTGAGATTTATTCCTCCCCAAACCCTCGGCTACGGTATAAAATGGCAATTCCCCAAGGCATTGTTTAATGGTTCATATACCAATTTCCAGTAGGACAGAAAAATACCATACTCTTCAATGATCCAAAGTGCAAATGAATAGAGACGAGAAGATCAGATCTGATAAAAAGTATTATGGAAACCCTCATCTCTGATCGCTGC
Organism: Pinus tabuliformis; assembly: GCA_031772625.1. Lineage (NCBI taxonomy): Eukaryota > Viridiplantae > Streptophyta > Pinopsida > Pinales > Pinaceae > Pinus > Pinus tabuliformis. Next base: position 676,546,308 of record CM062809.1, on the reverse strand, counting down.
CACATAAAATTGCCACAAAATAGCAGTTGTGATCGAAATCACAAGGCCCACATATATCACGATAGCCTAGATACATAAGTGCCTAGAAATGAGTCGCATTGCAGAGAGAAGCACCGCGGACAGGGTTCTTCATAAATTCCACCAGAGAATTTTCACATTCAAACTAAGAAAACGCCGACTGCATCACACACACAGATAGAAATTAAACACAGTTACACACTTTCCCTATGTATATACAGAGGATAAAACTTCAGTTTTCTTCCATTTTTTTAGGCCTTTTCTCGAGGGAATCAAACTCATATGGGATTTGGTACCAAATTAGTAACTTCATAATAAGAAAGAAGCAATCACTGTACACAGATTTAGCTAAAATAATTTTGCATATAACATTATAGTTACCCAGTTTGACTTCATTACGATACATAAAAATTAGAATGAAAATTTTTCAATTCCTTATATATATATATATAACAATGCTTTAATTTTTTTTTAATTTAAATAATTTTTAATATTTTTAGTCAATATAAACAACTTTAAAATTACAATCTACTTACCAAAACTCCAACCACACTTGTCTTCTCTCCAAAATCTTTCTTCTTTTTAAAATTCAAAACTTCTTTTTTATTTTCAAGTTTTATCTAAATTTTTTTAGGATTAATATTCGTTTAAAAATTAAATATTCAAAATTCAAAACTACTCCTCTTTAATTTCAAATTTCATTTAAAACTTTTTATAATTAATATAAAAGTTAAATATTCAAAACTTATTTTTATAAAATTCCTCTTAATATAAATATATTATTTTTAAAAAATCAATTAATTATTATTAAAAAAATTTATTTATTATTTCCTTTTTTTTTTTTTTGGAAACAATACCAAAATTGAAACTAAGAAATTTTCTCCGCTCACAATTTGTTCCCCTTTCTTACCTGCAATCCGGCAGCCTTTCCATTTACTACCTCCCATCCCGCAGCTATTTATTTTTGCTTAAAAATCACTGCACTTACTATCTCAGAGAGGCAAATTAACAAATCCCTACAGGAAACTATAAATCGTGCTTAGGAATCATTGGACTGACTATTATCGGAGACGCAAATTAACAAATCCCTGCAATAAACCATAAACGGTAAAATTTCTATCATCCTAGCGAAACTACCATGACTTCAATTGAATTTTCATCGAATTTTTATCGAAGTTAGAAGTGAACTATGGAATTTCGATATTTATTTCTCCGATACTGACTTATTTATAAGTATGTATAATAATATAAAGCTAAATTACAAATCACATAAATGTGGATTTGGCAGCTTTTATCTTCTTATTTTGGATTCGCCAATGTCAACGCTCCTTCCATCCATGAGGCTTTCAATATATAGAGCAATATGGACTGCATGTGGAGGCTAATCCCTTTGATAACTATATGGGCCCTCTGGAAATGGCGAAATTGAATGATATTCGATTCAAAAAAGGAACCATATATCACTGTCTATGAATCTATTCTTAGTTTATATGAAGCACTCGATTGACACAGTTTCCCCAAAGTCAAACATGGAAAGATACAACAGCCCGACGAAGTCTATAAATATCCCAGCGCTTTTTTTGATGGCGCTGCCCAGCATGACATATGCGCCTGTGGTGTTTATATAATTCCAGAAGAAGGTCAAGCTCTTGAATTACATTGGAACGGGGGACTGGGAACCAATAGCAAAGCAGAAATCATGGCACTGGCCGGTTTCATTTCCTTCTCCAACTTCCTTGGTCTCCAAAACCTTCATATTTTTGGAGACTCCAAAGTCACCATTGACCATGTTCTATCCAAAAATAGCATAAAAAATATACACCTCTCTGGCTGGTTGAACAGGCTTGAGGATTTGTGGCACAACAGGAAGGACTTCTCTATCTCACACATCGTCGGGGAAAAAATAGGAAAGCTGATGCTTTGTCAAAGCAGGGGCTTTCAGCGCCACAAGGATTATGGAGGATGCAGGTCATAGTGGACAACATCTCCTACCAGATCAAAGATTTTCTTATGCCCGGTACATAATTCTTTATTTTGTGTAGTCAAATCTGGTATGAATTATGCTACCCATCCTTTTGTCCTATTATATGTTTTTTTCTTCAAACGTAATATTGGCTCATGGTTACTGTTATTTAGGAATCCGATATGTAGATATGTCTATTATACAATATTTCCCTCATAGGATACATCTTCCCATCCTCCAAGAGATCTTATGACATCTCTTCTTTTTATTGATCAGATGGCTCCATATCTCTCTGTATTTTCTGGTTCTGGATACACATAATATAACTATATAGCTTTTTTTTCGTGCTGAAAAAAAAAAGGTATTTTAAACAATTAAATATTGCTAAAAAAATTTCTCACAACCAACAAACTAATCTTACCTATATATTATTGTAGATATTATTACAAGTTAAACCCAGATGAGTTATGAAAATCTTGGTTCTGAAGTTTCGATTGTGCACTGAACTTTTTTAAGAGAGAAAAAGCTATATTGTGTTATATTAACTCTGAATAATCAGTTCCAGATTGTACATATTATGCATATAAGAAAAGCATCGGACAAAAACCAGAGGAGAGCTTCTTCTGTGCAGATTGCCAAAAAACTCGGAGATACACACATGCAAGGGACACCAGTGCCAGCTGGGAGAAGAATCAGTGATAGATGAAGCCATACATATTCCGACAGATACAGGTAAGTCAAAAATCAAAATGGAGAAGCCAGAGATAGATCATAAGGATAGATAGGAGAATTAAAAACCCGGAATGCAGAAGTCCTGAATGGAAAAGGATTCCTCACCAGCTGAAACCTTCAATGACCATGAGCCTGTTCCGAGATGAAGGCCCTCCTTTGACAAGCAATCTGCTTTCTGGTTCCTGGCTCGGTAGACGTGCTGAATGGAGCTCCCTCCCATTTGACCCCAAAAAAACATAATTCTATCCATCCAGCATGTGAGGTGAGGGCACCTGATGAGGCTTTTGCTGTTGACATGATCGACCATAGATTTTGAGTCCCCGAAGATTGAGATAGGATGGATGTCAAAGAAAATACAGAAAGCGAGAAGACCTGCGAGTGCCTTTGCCTCCGCCAAGCTGTTTGTACCCTTACCTGCATTCCAAGACAAGTTGTAATGTAGATTCTCATCCATAATAATGACCACCCCACAGCCGCATGAATCTTGGTAGGCAGCACCATCAAAAAAGGCCCTCGGGGTCCTGAGGAAGGAATCTGTCAACCCACTTCTGTTGGTATTTTTCAGTTTTGGAAGCTTTTTGGGGACATAGTCATATATGAGAACTATGTGATGTAATATATCCGAGAGGGGCTCCTTTGCTTCGTTGAAGATTTTATTATTCCTCCACCTCTAGGCACACCATAAAGTAATTATAATGATCGATCTCCATGATTCTCTTTGCCTACTCCACCAATCAAAAGCAGCGGGGGTAGAAGCATGTAATAGAAGAGGGAAACCATATAGAAATTCCAGATCCCGCCATATTTGCTGAATAGAGTTGCACTTGAAGAACATGTGAAGATTAGACTCCTCTTCTAATTCACACATTTGGCATCTACTCGGCCCATGCCACTTTCTTTTCCTCAAATTCTCCTAGGACAGGTTCTTATTATAAAACACTAGCCATGAGAAGTATATGAATTTGGATGTGCAACCTGTTTTCCAAAACGCTGATGGGAAAGAGGGATAAGAGAGCATAGGCTTTGAGCCAATCATATCAGCATATATATCCTTTACGCATACCTGAATATTAGCATTTGACAGATTCCAGACCAAGAAGTCCTGTGGCATGGATCTGATAAAACTGCAGCTTCTCAGAACGTTCCTGATTGAGTCCCATTGGCTCGATAGTGACTCCGGCAAAACCAGCTCAGCGGCCGATTTCCATATAGGAAGGGGGCCTTGCCAACTTGAAATCAACTTATCCCATGTGAAGAAGCCTTTGTCGTGGAGGAAAAATAGAATCCTGTCGGGGATTGATATGATCTCACGCCCGCTCATGATGGGATCAATTCCGATGAGGATTCTATTGCCGGACTGAAAGCACCATTTCAGGTTTCTTATAAAATACTTCTCTATTTTGCGAAGACTGGTCCAGATGGCAGAGCCGCACTTAACCCCAATCCTTCCTAAATGGAACCAATATTCTATTCCTTTTCCTCTCATATATTTCATCTTGATGGTATGGCTCCAAGGTCCTGCCCCGTAGATCCCCCTCCACAAGGATTTTCACAGGAGTGCCTTCTCGAAGGTCCTCAAATCCAATAAGCCCCAACCACCAGAAGTCTTTGGTCTGGAAATCTTCTCCAAAGAGGTGAGATGATATTTTCCTTGAGCTGAATTGGCGCCCCATATGAAATTTGTAGTGATCTTGTTCATTTTCTGAATGATGCTCGCCGGGAGGAAGAAAATGTGGGCCCAATATACAGAAAGTTGCAAGAGTACTGCTCGAGTTAGGACTATTCTTCTAGTCAGAGATAGACATTTATATTACCAGGCGGATAGCTTTTTATAAAATCTATCAATGAGCCACTTCCAGTCGTCTTTGGAATAACCCTTTGCCTTTAGGTGGAAACCCAAATATTTTACTCCATTCCTGATAGACCTTATACCGTCTCCAAACAACTTAGAAATCCATTCCACCAATTCCATATTAGCGTAGTTGTGGTATAGAATTGATTTCGACTTGTTAATTTGTAAACCAGTGGCCCTTTGAACCATGTATAGAATGTCGTGTAGACATCTCCACGTAATCCTGCCCAGCATTGCAAAAATAAGCACATCTCAACAAATAAATTGTGTGAAACGAAATTGTTCCGGCATATCTTCACGGGCTTGCATGTGTTCTCTGAAACAACCTTTTGGATGTGGAGAGTCAAAGAGTTCATTGCAAGGATAAATAGCAGCGGCGATAAGGGGGCATCCTTGTCGAAGTCCCCTTTCTGCTGAGAAAAAAGGGAAAAGGATCCAACCACATTGTTCAATCTGTTGAATTGCACAGGTGGTCTCTTATTGCAGGGACATTGCTTGGGCGGATAGAAAACTAGATAAAGAGTTACCGGAACTCCCACATCAAGAGAAAATTGTAGATCGAGGGAATCGACCCCAGTGCCATCGTCCCCGCATTCAGCCTTATAGTAGCAAGAATACCCGCGTCTCCGGGCCTATTCCTCACCATGAAGTTGCGGTGTTCCAAAGCCCCATATTGCCGGAGATAGCAGACAAAGACCAGACGGAAATTTGGGCGACCAAGCCAACCACTTTGCATGAGGAAGGACATGCAGACCTCAATCTCATTTTGCGTATGAACTTGTTGTCTACTTTCGGCCCCGCTGCAAACATACCTTCAACGATTGAAGGAACCATAGTTTCCCCAGCCGTGGATTGTTAATTCCAAAAGTGTTGGACAAGGAGCGATATGATGAGAGAAAATATAGGTAGCAAAGTACATGTTAAAGCTCCAAGATGGTGTAGTTAATGTATGATAGACAGACATGATAAACCTTCAAGCATTATGATATGTGTCAAAGCATATGAAATTATTAGTAATGTCAATGCGGATTTATGGGGACGCTAAATTTGAAGTTTTCAATCTTGGAAGGTATTATTTGGTAAAGGCTTTGTGGTGGACTTCATGGCAAAAGTATTGACCATAAATTTGGTTACAATGCATTGTATTATTTTGGTATTGATAAAATTTCAATGCTTTTAGATTAGGTAAGTTTTTTTTAAATTGTATTGAGTTTAAATGTTTGATTTTTTGTTTTTTAAATTGGATTGAAATTTAATGATATTATTTTATTGAGATTGTAATTTTAATATTTAAATTATATTTTTTGAATATAAAAATAGATTAAATATTTTTAATATACAAATTAATATTTTAAATTTACAATTCTAAGTATTTTTAACTAAATTTTAAATTAAATTTATTAAAAAAATTTAAAAAATACCAAAAAAAGAAAATTTTACACAGACTAATTCTATGAAATGTAGTTGTTTTTATTAGAGATATCGACATTAAAAAAAGTACTTCAAGCGATTTATTTGATTTCCTTTTATTACTTTCTAAATAATTTATAGAATGTAATAAAGGAAAGGATTTTTATTTCATTTGATTCCTTTTCATGCTTTATAGATTTTTATATCCCTGCTATGTCAAGGAGTAATAGCCTATAATTAATATCTCTATATATATATTTTACAATTGCACGGACATCAACTCAAAATTCATGACAATAAAGCAATGCCTAAATCATGACACTTGTCTATTTAAAATAGTTTTTTTTTTTTCTAAAATATGGAGAGTGGGTCTTGGCTATATCATACTTTTGTAACACTATTGTTTTGTTTATTCAATATCTTTTTTAATTTAAAATAAAAGTAATATTAATATAATAATATAAATTAAATTTGTGGTATAAGAAATAATTATTATTAGACATCAATTCATATTAACTATAAAACATAATTAATTTATTATATATATTACATTGTCATAATTAAAATAATTATAGAAACTATATATCCTTTTAATATTATTATTATTATTATTGTTTAATTATAAAAAATAATTAATATATTTATAAAAAACAAATTAATATAATTTGAGTTTGAATGTGTAGAAAATTTTAATTATGGAGATTTATTTTCTTTTAGTATTTTTTGAGACATTTTACCAAGCAAGCAATCAATTTTCTTTTGACTACCCATTTAGTTGAGAGCCCATTTGTTTTTAACTACTCATTAGTTGAGATTCGACCAATATATTTTATAATGTTTAATTTTACAAAATATATATTTATTTTTTAACATTATTAAAAAAACCTAATTTGTAAGAAAGAAAAGAGAGATGGTCTTATATTATTACAGAAGTCACAAATTACATATAAATGACATGAGTCTGATATGGCTTTCATTAACAATTACGTTCACTCTGGGATCTTGCAGACACTTCTCTTTTTTCACCACCACCCGAGCTACCACTTGTTCTACATTTGAAGCATATGTTCCTCTCATCATCCTTGATGAACTTTGTAGAATTGTCATTTCTTGACTAGCCTCAAGAATAGCCCAGATATTGAATATCTCTATGGACAAGTTTCCATCCTAGTAGTGTGCACGGAAATACACGCTTCGAGTTATATAGGTAACCTGTGTAAGTACAAATCTTTTCCAATAGTCAATTATGCAACTGACATTTCTTTACACACACATACACACATTGATAGCATATAACTAATACTATAATTGATAGTTGTTTTAGAAAAACATGAGAACATCTGTATTAAATTCATTATGATTGTCACAATCTGAGAAGTGCTCAATGTTGGCCTCTGGAAACTCTTCAATGGTAGCTATGTTGGTTGATTCCTTTAATTTATTATTTAAGATATCTCTGGCATGAATTCTACAATTGAATGTTGTGTGTCCATGTTTTCAATAGTAAAAAGATTCCATGGAGTTCTTGTTTTTATTGACTCTGCCCTTTGAGAATATGTCATCTAATCATGTGAGTTGACCTTTATGTTACCTAATTTCATCATGTTCTCTTCTACTAAGAGTGTTGCAATCATTTCATTTCATCATGTTCTCTTCTATGAAGAGTGTTGCAATCATTTCATCTAATGATCGAAGGAAAATTGACTTAAGGTGAAAAAACATTATCATAATTTGAAGATAAGCTATTTAACGAAATAGACTTAGCATCTTCTTCTCTTAATTTTACCTCAATTTCCTCTAGCGGCCTTATGAGTGATTTTAAGCATTTATGTGTGTAGACAATGATACCCATTATACATGTTGAGATTGAATAACTACAATTTCAAAGAGAATTTTGCAATCACGGCCTTTTGCCCAACTATCTTGCTTAAATGTTCTTGTATTTTCATCTAATGATCCAGAGGAAAAGTGAATTAAGGTGAAAAAACATTATCATAATTTGAAGATAAGTTACTTAACAAAATAGCCTTAGCATCTTCTTCTTTTAATTTTACCTCAATTTTTTCCAGCTGCCTTATGAGTAATTTTCGATCATTTATATGTGTAGACATTGATACCGCATTATCCATTTTGAGATTGAATAACTGCGATTTCAAAGAGGATTTTGCAATGATTGCCTTTTCCCCATCTTGCTTAGTTGTTCTTGTATTTGTGAAGAGTACTTTCCTTTATCTATAAGGTGAAATCGTGAATCTGACAAAGATAATCCTATAATAAACTTAGCTCTTTCTTCCCTTTTCTACCATTCACCTAATTGTTTTGAATCTTGACGTGTTGGTTCTAGTCCTTTTACTAAGCCCGATAAGTTTTTATAAATCAAATTCATTTGGACTTTTCTGAATAAAGAAGCTTGACCCATTAAATTTTTCAACAAATATTTGTTCCATATTTAAAATAAACAATTACTATGTCATTGTATTGTTACTGGGTAACCTGGCTTTCTAGCTTACGAACAAATCAAAAAATGCAGCTTTAAGGGACGCAATGAAGAAAATGCCTATAGCTTCGTGTTGGAATGGAGAGACAAAATTTATTTTTGATACAGAGCCCACTAGAGTATAGATGGAGGCAGTTGCAGCAATAGTTGAAGACCCGTTTAATTTCACAGTGGAAGCAACAACATTCATGCCAATTATTTAATAAACAAGAGCAGAGCAAGCTTTGTGAGAGCTAATAAACGATGCAGTGACAAGTAACAGAAAAAAAAAGGTGTCTCTCGAACAGATTCCTCTATGGACTCCAAAAATATTGGCGGGTATGTCACGCTGAGTGTTCTCCCTGAATTCGCGCAGATGGATTTCATAAAATTGTGATCGTCAAATCGAATACCCGAGTGTCATAGTACAAAAAATCTGACATCACATTAGTCATCGACTTCAAACTTCAAGTCATAGATACTAGGTTTAAACAAAGTCCTTCCTCCAAGCATACGCACGAATCACTGTGGCAAAACACCATACAACAAGCCCATCCTCTTAGTCGTTTGTTAAAAGCATGTTCGTCCTCTTATCCGTCTACTGAACGTTACAACTTTAACATTCAGCACGTGGGAGTGTAGTGTAGACATACCACAGATTTATTGCAAGAGAACCAACCACTCCAACAATCACCTTGCTTTCTAGACGATTCTCTTACCCTCTCACATTTTTCTGGGACCTCTTAGGAGGAGTTAACCCAGAGTTACCAACTCTGATACCAAGGAAGAAATCAAAGATGTCCCCACACACTATTCTTTGTCTATTGCACCATAATCACGCTTTCTAGACGATTCTCTTACCCTCTCACATTTTTCTGGGACCTCTTAGGAGGAGTTAACCCAGAGTTACCAACTCTGATACCAAGGAAGAAATCAAAGATGTCCCCACACACTATTCTTTGTCTATTGCACCATAATCATGCAATTACGTTAGTTCTTGTCAAATCTAACAACTACTAAACTAAGAAATTGGTTCTTGAGAAAATATTTTAACAACTCAACTGTATTTGTTAAACAGTTAAAGTAAGCATTATTTCCAAATATTGTTTCATTCGTTGATATTTTAAAGGCCTAAGGTAAGCATTATTTCCAAATATTGTCCCATTGGTTCATATTTTGAAAATCTTCTTTCCACTTTCGCAACACTTATGAAGCATAATGAAATAATTATTGTGTAGCCTAATTCTATGTCACAATCAAGGTTTGTGCAACTGCATTTTCCCTGGGTACTCAAGTTAATTGCTTTTCACTTCTATTAGATAAGGATACAAAAATAACAAATCCAAGGTATCCTCCCCTAATCTTTTTTTCAAGTATATTTTTGTAAATTGATATTTTTTGTAAATTTATGTGGAGAGACTATATTACCATATAACACTTATTTATATCATTATGCTATTATATTTTAAAAATGTGTGCAATAAAATTAGAAATATTTATTTTATATTCCACGTTTTAAAAACAGGCTTAAAAAATTAATCACATTAAAAATTGATGTAATCTAAACTTTTAAATCACTAATTTTTTTTTAAATATATATATATAATTTTAAAAACCTTAAAAATATTATTCAAATTATTACTATACCAAAATATCATATAAACGTTGGTGAAAGAAATATTTACTCAAAATAATACGTATAAACTTCCATTTTAATATTTTTCCAATTAACCATACTACTATACGTGACCAAATATACATACAAATGTATTCAACTTCCAATCTAATATTTTTCCAATTAACGATACAAATGAATATAAATATACTTGTATATCTGGCTTGCAATCTAATATTTTTTTCCCATTAACAATATAGTATTCAAACATTAGCGAAAAAATTAAATCTACCCTCCCCTCCCACCCAAAAAAAAAGTATTCAAATATTAGCGAAAAAATTAAATCCACCCCCCCCTTCGACCCACCCAAAAAAAATGCGTTTAATTCTAAGTTCTGAAAAAAGTCTTAATTATTAAATCCTTGAATCATTCAAAATTTGCCAATAGCTTTTTATTTTAATTTAAATCCTTGAATCATTCAAAATTTGCCAATAGCTTTTTATTTTAATTCAATTTGAAATACTTGTCGGTGCGCAAGGGATCCTAATGGGTGCTTAAGAGACTAAAGACAGTTGGAAAAAGCCTGCTACTCGTGTAAAGTGGCGAATTTAAAATTGTCTGGAATAAGCAGATTGAGAACTCGGTGACTTGTTACTGGAATAAAGTGCCAAATTCAAAATTCGGTGGAATAACCAGATTGAGAGTTCAAGGTCTTTTTACTTTAGGTAATCCGTGTTTGTAATTCTGAACCACATGGCCACCGACAGCCATCGGATACCTCAAACGCATACACAGACAATTTGAAAGGTCACATTACTAGCTATAGGGATCAACCATAAGTAAGGTTGCAGCATTTTCCAAAATCAAGAAATTGTTTTTGAGCGGTTTTCATATATATAGTCTTCATGTACATGTAGTTTTGCTTGGGATTAGACCTAAAATTAGTTAGGAGTAAATCTCTCTATTTAATGATTAAATTACATTTTTGAAACACAAAATTTTTGTTTTCTAAAATTTGTGTACAACATTTTTTTTTTGGAAAAATAGAGTAAACAGAACACAATTCACACATAAAATTTAATGATTAGATTACATTTTTGAAACACAAAATTTTTGTTTTCTAAAATTTCTGTACAACATGTTTTTATTGGAAAAGCAGAGTAGACAAAACACAATTCACACATAAAACACACGAGCTGTTCCTCTTTTATTGATCACACAAAACATGATGATTACAATGAACTGGGTGAAGGGTATTTATCTTTTTTCAACTAACTACTTACCTAAAATATCTTGACATACAACCACATATAACCACAAATTAAAAGTCGTCTATCACTTAACTTGAGTCGACTCAACACTCAAACACTCAATCACTCAGTTAACTGACTCTTTATATTTAACCAACTCCACATGCGAAAATATTTACAATTTCTAACAATGCTCGCCTAAACTCTACACCGCAATTGTTGAAGGTAATGCTCTGCCCCGCAAAGGTAACCAACTCTCTTTATTAAAAAAACAACCATGTGGTACTCTGAACACCGACTATCTTTATTAAAAAAACCATGTGGCACTCTAAACAAAAGCAAGGTGCGGTGACATGCTAAACATACAAAAGGTACGTAGACTTGCTTTGCTTTAGCAAAAGTGACGAAGAAACAGCGTTTATAATACTATAAAAGATGATTAGTATTTATATTTGCCGTAGTTGTCTACAACTTTTGTTCAGAAATTCGGAGTTTTCGCCGACAGTTCATTACTTTGAATGTGTTGAATCGTAATTTTTCAGCAAATTGATACCGTTAACGCCGAAAGCTCACGGACATGGGCTCATACTTTGAATGTGGTACCGATACGCCGTAACCATTTTAGCAACTCGATTACATTACTCTCAGAACCTAATGGAGAAACTGAGCCTAAATTGGTTTCAGCCATACTCGTTAAAGAGTGATTTTTATTGCACCACATTATATCTTTTCCATATATGATCGCGCGTTCTTAGAGGAGTACTGCTTTATTTTTATTTATCGTTAGATATTTCTATTGATATCAATAAATTAAACTGTTTACATTGGATCAAAGTTTACATATCTAAATACGCATCCTACAGAATATAAGTCTTTTACTTAAATAACTCGACTCTACCTATATAGCAGAGGAATAGATAACATCCAAAGCTTACTCTTGAAGGGTAAGCAATCCGATCTACTACATCAAAAATATCCTTATACCATCCTTATCAAAAGAACATTAAGCTTAAGGATGATATCAAACAAAACAAACACAATGATATTGTTTAATGCCATATATGTCCTTTATTTCAAAAATTCGAGAAGACAAAACTGAACAAAAGAAGACTTCTTTGAACTTTCCAACTTTATCACTTGAGAGGATGCATATGAGTTGGCTTGAGGAGTTGCTTGAGCTGGTGCATTAATGACGCCAGGCACATCTTATTGCTCATTTGACTGAATGTTGAAATTGGAAACTATATAGAGTTCAACGCTAGACAATCGAGCTACTTTGTCATCCAAATTATACCTAATGTGTGTGGGGATTCACTTGATGTCTTCTTGTTGTGCAAAGAGTTTATAATTTTCTATTTGTTTATCTCTTATCACCATAATGAGTAAGGTTTCCATTTGTAGGTGGTGGGTAATGGACTATAAGAAGTGGATCCTTATCCTACGAAACTTCCCTAGATCTAGGGTCCTTTTGACACTACTCCCTCCAATGTTCTTGTCCGAAAAATAGGCTCGATCCCAAAATTCCTTTTCCCTCTGACTAAAGAATTTCTTTTTGAACTTCCCAAGGTGCTACATAAAAAAAGTTAGCAATAGATTCCCATCGAAATAGTCTTCTGTGACGTGAGGAGGAGGGCCTTGATGAGCCTCCCTTGCAACTTGAGGCACATAATCGTGGTTCCATTTGAAATATAGTAAAACCTTAATATCTGTGACAAAAGGACTCTCTATCGAGCAACTATAGGTGAAATAATATGACAGGAAACAACAATGACTTGTAAAATGAGCGACAATAAGATGGACTAGAGAGAGTGCAGTTTTGTGACTATAAGACACCCACTTAAAACCATATTGAAAAGGTACTTGTGTACCAAACTCCACCAACCAAGACTGGATAGTGAAAAGAAATCCTAGTGGGGTCCAAATTCTCATCAGTCGCTGAAGGGAGAACTGTGACAAGTTCAAATGAGGGACCAAACTCAGAGTTATGAATAAAGAGTATGAAAACCATTGAAGTAACAGAAAGATATCAACTCGATGATGATACCCTTTCTTGCTTAGAGAATTAAGAACTGGTAGGAGCTCTGTCAACTTGCACAACATATACTGTAGCCCAACCAACAAGAAAAATTGTGAAGATGGACCTTAACTAGAAAGACTCGAGACAACAAATGTAAGAACTTGGTAGAAAGAAAACTACCATAGCGAAGCTATGAAGACACCATTGAAAATATTTTGACAGACTATATTTCCAAACAAACCAGAAATATCATACTAGAGTAGCACATACCCCAAACCTGAGTTGGAGATAAAAGGTAACCTTACAGGGAACACTACATCCATTGTGGCGCTTCTGAACTGTAAGAAATATGACCTTGAGCCAACTTCGTGAGACATTTTTCTCGCTATAAGACTGTATAGTTGTCTCTGCAAACATTTTTTGACACCCCACTCTTTGCCACCCTACAACGTTCACCATGCACATATATTGTGTCTCAGACATGAGGAAGGAGTCCCTTAGTAGCTAGATGTGGTTGTGCAACACATTGGTTTCATTAGGAGGAAAAGATCCATTATTTTGTCCTAAATGAGCGCTCGTAGTTTCTCAAATTTAAGCACAAAGACCTCCAATCTGGCCTATGCAGGAGTACCCATGATCATAATAGCAAATGGTATGCAGTAAAATAGAATGATACCACACGTAGGGATAGATAGGTCATGGGGTGTGCATTTAAGGTACATGATGGTAAGATTATAGATACCTCTGAGGAAACTGTTTTCATGCCACACTTTCGTCCTTTGTCTCCGAGTGTAACATCGTGCATCACATTTGAGGTCTGGAAACTTTTTAGCCATCCAACAATTGCACATGCTCATAATTACTACTCTTTGCCCGAGAAATATATCGTCAAGACTCGTTGTCGGAATCTAGTGAAGGTTTGTCATTTTTTCTTGTCATTAGAATGTATGGGACATTTGATGACATCACTGGTAATCACCCCCATAGGAGTATTTCTTTATCGACTTGTATTCTAAAGCTCAAATACAATTAAAGAAGTCCACAACATAACATTAACCAGCGTAGATCCATCTAACGTCGGATCTATCATGCATCGAGAAGGATCAAATCCTTCGAGGTGAAAAACTTTCCTCAAATTCAAATTAATATAATGCAAACAATTAAATAGGATTAAAAAAAAAATCTACATTGAAATCAATGTGTCTAATGCAAGAAATCAAATGACATTAGAAATCAACATCTACATTGAAATCAATGCATCTAGTGCAAGCAATCAAATAGGATTAGAAATCCGCATCTACATTGAAATACATGCATCTACTGAGAACAATCAAATAGGATTAGAAATCCACATCTACATTGAACTCCATGCATCTAATGCAAACAATCAAATAGGATTAGAAATCCACATCTACACTAAAATCAATGCATCTATTGCAAGAAATCATATATAATTAGAAATCAAAATCTACACTAAAATCAATGCATCTAGTGCAAGAAATCAAATAGGATTAGAAATCATCGCCTACACTATAATCAATGCATCTAGTGCAAGAAATTTATAGTCTCTAGATTAACAAAATCTAATCCATCTAATGTAAGTAATCAATTAGGATTAGAAAAAAACATCTACACTAAAATGAATGCATATAATGAAAGCAATCAAATAATATTAGAAACCAACATATATACTAAAATCAATGCATCTAGTGTAAGCCATCAAATATAATTAGAAACCAACATCTACATTAAAATCAATGCATCTAGTCCAAGCAATCAAATAAGATTATAAGTCACCATCTATGCTAAAATCAATGCATCTAGAGAAACAATCAAATATGATTAGAAATCAACATCTAAATTGAAATCAATGTATCTAGTGCAAGCCATCAAATATAATTAAAAATTAAAATCTACGCTGAAATCGATGCATCTAGTACAAGCAATCAAATAGGATTAGAAATCATAATCTACACCGAAATAAATGCATGTAGTGCAAGAAATATTCTTCCCTCTCTCCCCCCTCCATCTATATCTATATCTCCCTCCATATCTCCTTCTTTTTCTCTCTGTATCACCCCCCCCCCCCCCCCCAACAAAAAAAAGACACACACTCTCCATATCTATATATCTCTCCCTCCCTTTCTCTATCTCTCTCCTCTTCCATCTCTTCACCTCCCATCTATATCTCTATCACCCTTTGCCTCTCCTTTGTCTATCTATATCACCCTTAAAACATACAAAATCTTTATCCATATCTATTTATCTCTCCCTCCCTTTCTCTCCCTCTCTTCCCCCTCTCTCTCTCTCTCTCTCTCTCTCTCTCCCCTTTTTCTCTCTCTTCCCTCCTATTCTCCTCTCTCCTCTCTCTCTATCTCCCTTATCACTCACTCTCTCTCTATATATTTTATCTCTCTTCCCTCCCGCTCTCTGTCACACAGAAAGAGTTGATCTTGCGCACAAGATAGACCTTCCTAGAATCTAACGATATCTAGTGACAAGCAAGCCAATCAAAGACTATCTTTCTCTGAATATGCATTTATAAACAAAGGAAAACAAGTGTTTTAGGCCTACCTTAGGTCCAATGCAAGTTTGTGGAAGCCTCGCTCCTTTGATCCAAATGAGATCCCTTGTTGCAAATCTGCAAACACAAATAAGCAAACAAATTAAATAGCACCTGAAAAGCCAACATCATAAATCATACTTAACATGATGATCAAGGAATTCATGAAACAAATGACATAAGACAATTTGTTGAGAAAAATGAATCTGATTGTATTAATTCAAATCAAAGAAGAACTTTACAACCTGTGCCTTGATGCTGTACAAGCTCCTCCCAGGGTCCAACAAGAAGTCTCCTCTACTTTGACAAGTTTCACTCTCTTCTCAATGAAGCCAAAAAATGTATGTGATCTCTCCTCTCAAGCTTAACTAGGAAGTCTCAATTCCACCAACATTTACCCTCAAAAATGTTCAACTTCTAACCTCCCTAGCAACTAGCCTAATGCCTTAATTTATAGTGCAATGGAGGGAAGCTACGAGGTCCTCCTTCAAAGGGATAAAGCCCTCCTACAAAGGGATAGATCCTCTCATAAAGGGATTAGCTCCTTCTCTTTTGGGATGCATGAGCCACCTAAGAGCGACCAATCCACGTCAAAATTCCTTCTAGAATCATCTAGAATTAACCCAAAGTGAGTTTTTTAGAATAAACTTGTGCCTTTTTTACTTTCACAGGGGTCCACACCCACTCTTTTAGGGATAGAGCGGGTAGGTCCACAGTTTTTATGAACAGCGGGTGTAGGACCGCAGGCAACAGTGAAAGAAAGTGCGGAACCAGAGCTTTGTTGATTTTCAATGTCTTTCTCTCATTTTCAAAGCTTGACTTGAAGAGCTGAGGTCTGAGACTTGCTTAGGAGGACAGTACAAGTGATGATAGACCCATACTGACTGTAAATAATCATGGTGACGATATTTTTGTATAACAGATTGCCCCTTAAAGTGCGAAGTCTGTAGTAGATGAGGATTTCATTTATCATTTAGGAAGAGTGAAGTACTTTATCATTTCGAGGATCATCTTGTGGAGAGCCTGGTCGGAACCTGTAAAAACATTCAATGGAAGATATATATATGAGATCATATCATCGCTGAGGTAGGCATTCCCATACTCAGATCAAAACTGACTTAGAAAACTAACTATTTCTCTGATATAAGAACGATCTTGTAATTCATCACAAGTATAGACTCATGTGGACACTATATGGACGCAACCATCTGTTTATGGATAGTCCACCATATAATGAATACAAAATTCCTCGCAGCCTGGATGGTGGAAACT
The DNA here is from genome assembly GCA_031772625.1 of Pinus tabuliformis. Classification (NCBI taxonomy): domain Eukaryota; kingdom Viridiplantae; phylum Streptophyta; class Pinopsida; order Pinales; family Pinaceae; genus Pinus; species Pinus tabuliformis. The sequence goes on along the minus strand of CM062809.1, from coordinate 676,529,140 downwards.
AGATCCAGGGTCTTCATTTCTACTTCTCGAAACAGTACGATTCTATCCATGCTAATGAATGTGTTGAAGTCGAACATGGTAGAAACCACTTGATTACCAATCAATGATGTAAACTGTTAACAAGTGTGAGAGAAACCACCAGTGATGTCAATGGCTCTCAAAGTACCCAGTACAATCCATGAGATGTGAATAGTTGTGTTGATGTTGAACATGTCACGGAATCCTTTGATCGAAGGTCAATGATGCGACATATCGTCAAAGGCGAGAACCCTGCCATTGAGGCATGTAGATCCCAAGGTACTGACAATTTCTAGATCATCTTTCTAGATAATGAGCTGAAGTCAATAGAAAGCGATCCGTCGCAGGCAAGCCCACAACACGAAATCATAGATCAAGTTGAAGAAATTTAGGTTCAAGGACTGACTCAGGGATGGTCAAGATGGATGACAGATATTTTGCAGATGAATGGCTTTATTGGTAGTGACATCTTAAGCACATAACGACACAACATATGGTTTGGTGACAATTGACTCAAAGTTAATACCCAGAAAACGACTGAAGACTTTCAATGTGGTTTGATCAACTGTTAGGCAAAGGATTTCCCAACCCAGGTGAATAAAAGTGTCGTGTTCAAGAGTGGTTACAAAGTATGACAAACAGGCTCATTTTTCTCTCTTTTCCCCCACCATTTCTGGCAAGTACCTCTTTATTTTTGACAAGCTTGAGGAGGATAACATTTGCTTGATTATAAGCTCATCCTTCGGATGAGTCCAACTTAGTTTAAATTCGAACCCTAAGAAGGATTGGTTCGTTCCTGTTTGTAATTGAACAGGTCCTTCACTGTGAAATTTTAACGAGTCCAGTATAGGAGAAACTCGGCATTTTCAATTTTAGAGAGTCTGAAAAAACTTAAGAAGACTCCAGGGTTGACCTTTTTCGTAAATTTGTGTCTCCCAAGCCCGAAAAAGTATAAAATAATACTTGAGAGAACCGCTTGATCTTTACGACCAGGGAGTACTTTTCGTAATTAGTGCCCCTGATCCGAAAAAGTAAAAAAGTGATCAACGACACGTCATTTTATAACCAATATCGAATTTGAAACGACAAAAATCCGGCAATCTTTTCATGTTTTCACTGTCAGAAAAGAGTTGTAAGTGGACCATCTTTTTAGTTCCATTTTAATGAGTTTAAAAAGAAAAACTCTGCGACCTTTTCATGTTTTAGGAGTCAGAAAAGAATTTAAAGGTGACTCTAATGTTTTTTCGTCGAAAATGATCGATTTTGCCTGGATAATCCGTTATCCTGAACAAAAATTGCAAACATTACTCATACCTGTTTGAAATGGATAAAAATGCTGCAAAAATTACCTTTCTAAAGTGAAACATAAACAAATTTACAATTCATTTATTCAAAAAACTTATAAAAAGGGCTTTCGTCAATTCATTTTTACCATTTGAGATTACGGTGAAGATTACGGAAAATCCAACTGTCGGAATCGAACGTCGTCTTCTCCAGGTAATCCACGTCATCCTACTCTTCAATTTCAATTGTTTCAATTTGTGTTTTAGGGTTTTATTTGATTTTTTAGAGGGTTTTTAGGCTAGAAACCCGCACGCGGGGGCCCGCAGGCATAACACTGGCAGCCCGCGGACCCTAACTTTTTCTCAATGGGGAAAAAGCCAGGGGTCCGCACCTTCCATGAAGGCAAGGTGCAGACCCATGCACTGTCTCTAATACAGAGGGTGCGGTCTCCGCAGCAAGGTTTTTTAACCCAAAAACTCTCAAAATTGACCCAAACAATTTAATTTCTTGCATTCTAATTTGTGTTTTTTTTATGTAGAGTGTACATCATGCTAGATTGGCGAGAACGGGAGCATGAGGACGTGGATCTTGCCGCATTGAATCACCAAGCTTCGATCGATGCATTGAAGGCATGCGACTTGTACAAATTCTAGGCCATACCTGGCATGAGGGCCCAGGTGGATTTCTTACAGTGGCTGGTAGACAGGTGGAGCATACAGCACTAGTGCTTCTTCATTGGTGGCCACCAGCTCGAAATTGAGCCGGCAAACATATACTTTTTGACCGGTTTGCCTAAGAGAGGTGAAGACTTGACTCTATTCGGGACTAGGCCAAGTGGCCAGTCTGTCGATAGCCTCCGGCTAGAGTTCTGTAATAGCCAGGCTAGAGACAAAGGGATAGACATTAAAACCATATCCCGTGCTGAACTCATGGTGATCGCGTTTACTGTCACCAGACTTTGCGGGAGTGCCGCACTACATATTGCCACCAGATCCCAGATTCGGATAGCAGTTGACTGCTTTCGAGGCACCATCTTCAACTGGTGCGATGTTGTGTTGGCTAATGTAAACGGCCAACTGACCAGAGCCAAGAACGGACAATTGAAGACCTTTGGTTATCGGGCTTTGGTTGTGAGATTTGGTCTAGAGAGGGTCCCAATGCTGGTCTCGCAGCACCTTACTGTTGGAGCTGGGCTTCCTCGAAAGCCCAAACTGATGCGATGGGTTGCAGTTATGGCTCGTCATCTGGATGAGGGGACAGAGGTCGTTTGGTTCAATCCTGAGTATTTCCAATGGTTGGAAAACCAGGTTTTTTCTATTCAGGACTTCCCTTACACTGGGGTAGATTTTCGTGGTGACCCAGACATGGCTCTTCCACCAAGAGAGCAATGGGATGATTCAGGTAAAATCATTTTCAAAATTTTCCTATTTTAAAATTTTTGTTTTTTATATCGTCCCCAAAACTGACAGTAAAAGTTTCAATGCAGATGTGGGTCCACAGTGACCAGCCGCTCTCCAGCCTTACGAGAGGAAACAATCAGCTGCAATGGCACTAGCCCCACATGACGAATCAACAGAGACCTATGCTGAGTTGGAGAGTCATCTAGAGCGCTTGACAAGACACATTCCGAAGACCAGCATAGATGACATTCCTCGTTGACTTCAGCGCTATGTGATTGGGGTCCCAAGAACTTTTAGGAGGTTCATTTGCAAAGTGGCCCATGCAGTGGTTTCTTATCGAGATCATCACCAGTGATAGGATGATCGCCTATTGTAGGCACATATGACATTTTTGCTTTTTGTACTTATCATTTTTGCCGATCATAAGGTGTTTTTCAACCTATGATCGAGGACGATGTATATTTTGACACACTCCTATATATATATCACTATTACCGGCTTATCTTGTAAGTCATGTTATGGAATGCTTTTAAATTTACATGTATGATTATTGCAAATGTCTACTTAACATTCAAGAAGCAATTGCATCTGCTAATGTATTTAAAGATCTTGGAATATGATGATATTCAATATAATCAAATTCACATTCCAAGAAACGCTCTCTCAAAAATAGTCTCAATAACACTGGATTTCTAATGGCATACACTCTATTAAGCTATAATACAACGAGTTCAGAATCTAACCTCACTATCAAACTCCGAATCCCAAATGAAATAGATTCAGATAATAACTCAATCACTGCACTATACTCGGCAATGTTGTTCGTTGTTTGACCGAGGCTTACCCCATGCATAGATACCAACTCGTCAGAGGGCGAATAGATAACCCAAGCTACGGAAGAAATGTTTCATGTATTACGACAAGCGCCATCAGCGAAACCAATGTATGTTTGGAGAGGCATCGACATCTGCAATATCAAGAGTAAAACCAAGATAAGTAGGAATAATGACGGAAAACACTCTCTAAGCTAAGCACACTTTTTAAACTAAAACACACCAGCTAGAAAGAAAACTATCCTAACTAAAAATATCCATACCCATTCTTTAAGCATAATACCTTTTCAGGTAAAGACCATTTCTGGGTTTACCTAAAGAATCCCCGTCAAAGTCTACCAATTCATAGGCCCCTTTTGCTAGCTTTCTCTTGACAACATAGGGACCATGCCACATAGGAACGAATTTTCCAGCGCCTAATTTATCATTAGCTTGATCGTACAATAAGACTAGATCTCCTTCCAGAAAAATTTCGAGGGATCACATTTCGATCATACTGAGCTTTCATACGTTTTGCATGAGTTTCAATCACCAATGCAGCATCATGTTGATTCTCATCTAATTGAGCCAAGTATAACAAACGTTTTTCCTCTTTGGAATTGGCTGGAAGTAACTTGATGGCCATTTGCAATGATGGGATTTCGCATTCAATGGGTAACACAACTTCCAGACCATAAACTAGTTGGAAAGGAGTGAACCCTGTTGATGTTTTTACTGAGGTTCGATACACCCATAGCGCTGAAAATAGCATGTTATGCCAACTTGACCGATGAATCCTAATGATTCGTCAGATCATGATGACTAAAACTTTGTTGATGGATTCAACCAGACCATTAGCTTGTGGATAATAAGGAGTTGAACTATTGTGACGCAAACCAAGCTGGCCTGTAAGTTCAGTCATCATAACGTTTCGAAAATGACGCCCATGATCAGTGATAATCGCTTGTGTAACACCAAACCTAGCAATTATATGATTGAACATGAAAATTGCAGCTGCTTTGCCATCTGCCTCAAATGTAGGCATCGCCTCGGCCCACTTGGTAAAATAATCTACCGCAACGATGATATACGCATGCCACCCGGCCGAGTGAGGGTTACATGTAATAAAATCGATACCCCATTTGGCAAAAGGACCAACAGCAATTATAGGGTGGATAGGAGTAGGTGGAGCGCGCATATTTCGATCAAAAATTTAGCAGTTGTGGCATTTCAGATCGCGTTAATACAATCTTTAAAAAAAGACGGCCAGAAGTAGACAACGCGCAATATCTTTTTGGCTGTGGCATACCCAGACATATGACTGCCACACGCTCCAAAGTGATAGTCATTTAGAACCCTTTCAGCTTACTTGTGAGTTAAACAACGTCAAAAAATAGACTTTGCCCCACGGTGATAAAGAGTATCTCCAATAATCCTGAATTGTTGGGACTGGAATCATATTTTACGACGTTCTGACCTTGAAATTTCTGGCTGAAAGGATTGGGTCTGGAGATAAACGATGATATCCCCATACCACAGATCTAAAGTGCTAATTAGAAAGAAGGATTCATCCGCAATGGGCTCCTCCGCCACAGTTTCCGTGTTAGCACGCAGGAAGTCACACATTAACTCCGCAAAAGCTAAAGATTTCTTAGACTTAGATTTTTCAAATTCCAAGTCGAACTCCTGCAGGATGACAATCCATTTGGAGTACTTGCCCCCTAGCAATTGATTGGTCAAAATGTAGATCATAGGGTTGAAATTATAAATTGCTATAGTTTTATGTAGTAAAATGTAGTGACAAAAACGTTGGATAGCTTGAACAGCTGCCAATGCCAATTTCTCCACATGTGAGTATTTTAGCTCAGTTGGATTTAAAGTGCGACTAAGGTAATATATCACATGTTCAGTACCAAATTCATCTTCTTGAGCTAAGACCATTCCAATGGTGGAATGAGAGGCAACAAGATACAAGAAGTAGTCCTGGTTGTAGTTGGGAGGATGCAATAACGGTGCATGGGTCAACGCGTGTTTTAGTGCGTCAAAAGATTTCTGAGCTATCTCATCCCAATAGAATAGAGTATTCTATTTCAACAACCGGGTAAAACTCTTTGTAACCTTGGTGTAGTTAGGAATGAATCGTCATAAAAATTTTGCTTTCCCTTGCAAACTTTGGAGTTGGCGAAGGCTCGAAGGAGGAGGCAATTTGACAATAGCTTCAACCTTCGAGGGATCGACGTGAATGTCGGCTTTCGAAACAACAAACACCAACAATCGACCCGTTTCTATATAGAAAACACACTTGTGTGGATTCAACCTAATCTGATAATGCCTTCACCTCATAAAGGTTGCTCGTAAATGGATGAGATGATCAGCTCGATGTAATGAATGAGCAGGTAAATCATCAAGATAGGGTTACACAATGTGCTTGATGTCATGAAACACATAAGACATGGCCCGTTGAAAAGTTGCCCCGGCATTCTTGAGCCCAAAAGGTAATTTGCAATAAGCAAATGTCCCCCATGGACAAATGAAAGTCATTTTTGGTTGATCGGCAGGTAGAATATTGATTTGATTGTATCCGGAAAAACCATCCATGAAGGAGAATATTTTGTTGCTGGCACAATCATCAATGATTTGATCGATATAGGGAGTTGGGTAATTGTCCTTTGGACAGGCTCGATTAATGTCCCTATAATCGATACATATTCTTATTGTCCCTTGATTTTTGTTAACCATAACAATATTCGATACCCAATCCGTTAACGGGATCAGATAAATGAAACCTGCTTTGAGTAATTTTTCAACTTCTGCTTTAACAGCAGCAGCTTTTCTTGGGTGAATCTGACACAAACGTTCCCGGACGGGTTTAGCATCCAGGTAAGTCTTGATTTCATGAACAATAATTGCGGGGTCAATTCCTAGCATTTCCTCATATGACCAGGCAAACACGTCGCAGAATTCTTGAAATAGGGCCTTATATCTTTGAATTTCATCTTCTGTACACGAGGCACCTATATGAATGTTTTCAACAATTCCAGGCTTAACTGAAATGTCAATAGGAATAGTTCGAGAGATGTTTCCCAAATTTAACTCTGAATCATAATTTTTCATTGGATTCTGAGGTTCCTTGGCATATTCAGTCGTAAAAATTGATGAAAAATCATTTTCAAAACGATCATTCTCAGGTAAGAACGAAGATCTGTGATGGAGATATTCCCATGGTAAATCATCTACACTTAGGATTTCACGAATTTTCTCATCAGAGTGAACAAGTTCAGAAAACGTTGTTAGATCCGAGCTTGATGTGAAAAGTGATTCCTCACGGACCACATTCATTAAGTCAATTTTGGTTGAAGATGGGTCGGTAAATGATTGCACGGCCTCATATGCAATTTCCTATGGACTCAAAGGCATAACATCACCAAATGAGTCTATCTCAGATTCAGAAGGTACGATCCAAGGATTGTCATAAACAATGGTGTCTGACAAAATCATATGAATGGTTGCAAAAGAAGATGATGCGTTGATCGAAGGAAAAGGAAAAGTTCCCAGTAAACCGACATCTTTAACTAGTCCTACTTCAACATCCTTATACAGGATAATCGTTTTACCGACATGCTAAATGCTTTCAGAACAGGCTGGGTCGGCTGAAAAGTAAGCCAGTTGGTCTATTGTTACGATCTTTCCATTATGAGGAAACTTTATAACCCGAAAGACCGATGAAACGACAACTGTCATAGCGTAAGACCAACTACGACCCAAGGGAAGGTTGTAATCTAGAGGGGCATCAACCACCTCCACGTCTAGATTAACAGTTTTTCCTTCAACGCCTATAGGTAGATCCTGTAGAATGCCAAAAGGATGAAACCCACGGCCATCAGAGGCCTTTAGAATTGTCAGGGATTGATTTAGTGAAGGAGAACCAAGCGATCTCCAACACTGTATCGACATAATACACGTTGAGGCTCCCTCATCAATCACAATCCTGTGAATAGGCCTGTTTTTTACTATCACTGGGATCTGGAAAGCCATTTGATGAGGTAAGCATGGTGTACTATTTTCTAGATCGAAAATTATTAGGTTCGAGTCCTGAATGTCAACAGCTCCTATAGCCGAAAAAAGTAATTTACGCTGTGCTGGACATGATTGCAGCACTTCCAAAGCTGACATTTCTGAAGGTGAAACAGCTAAATCCTCAACAATGTTATAGTTCTGAGCCGCTCTTGCATGCGGATTGAAAGCTGACTTTTGAAGTATACCCTTGGCGGGCAGTTTGATTACTAAGTCTGGATTAGGTTTCTCAATCTGTAGTGGATCGGAACCAGGAGCTAAGGTTGATGGCTTAGAATGAGAAGATTCTGCTTCTTTACCATCAACAGGACTTTTACTACCATAATCATGTGATCGAGTTGTAATCCTAACATGGGACATCATCAATATGGGTTCTTCATTGGCACTCGAGGAAGAACCTATCATCTTACTGCCTTGACTTGGAAAAGGATCCTTCAAAACAACAAGCGTTTGGGAATCTTTGAAAATCTTCGCAACCTCTACACAATGAGGGCAGTCTCTTGTAAAATGCTCTTTGTCACAAATGAGACAAGGATAACAAGGTTTGTGTTTCTCATCATTTGATTCCACTTTTTCAGGTTTCTCTTTTGAATTTTTATCTGTTTTATTTTTCTTCTTCCCTTTCTTCTTACCACCGGATTTTGATTTGGCTATAGATCATTCTACAACGTGAATATCGACGGAAATCTCCGCGGAAGAATCTCCTATCGGGGAATCTGGAAAGGTTATGATAGGAGAAGAATTGTTGGAAGACTTCTTCTTACTTTTGGTGTTAACCGTACCAATCATACCGTCAGCGGCACAAGACCCTGAAGGAGCTGCAGCGATTTGATTTTGCTTAGGAAGATCAGGGATTTTCTCATGTAACGTACCTGACTAAGTATAAACCAAGTCAAGGTACTGTGCTTGAGCAATTACTTGCTCCTCAGTAATGACTCTGGCCTTAGCTACATCCTTAGTGATCTTTGGAAACAAAGATTTTACAAACCATTCATCTAAGATCTGATCCGGAATAAAATCCTTCACTAAATGCCATCGACGTCTCCATTCATGAATGTGATCTGAAATGTAAGTGGACATCGACTGCTTTAATGAAGTTAGTAATTCTGTGCCATTATCATATCTGACTGGCAACTGAAAATGAGTTAAAAATGAGGTAGCTAACTGACTAAAGTTATAAAAAGTGCCTCGTGGTAACTCAATGTACCACTTGGCTGCAAGATCAATTAGAGTGCACTTGAAAAGCCTTAGATGGATTGAATCATCTGAAATGGAGTTAGATGCACACCAGAGGTGATAAGTCATCACATGGTTCGACGGGTCCTCTCCTGATTTGCCTTCAAACTTAGGAATATCACTAGGCAACTTATTTGGCATTGGCGGCCAAAACGGAAGATAATTAATGGGATCGTTCGTTAGGCGCGACAAGTAAGGCAAGTCCAAAGTTGCGATAAATGGTAACTGACGATTAGGGTCCCTAAAAATCTGGGTCATGAGACCAGCCCTAGGAGGGGGATATCCAGGATAATTAGGAATAGGAATTGCATTTGGGATATTGTATCCTCCCGGAAAACCAGGATTAACCAGACCGTACTGGGGTTGTTGAGGTTGTTGATATGTGTACTTAGGGTACGGTTGATACTGATAGACTGGCTGCTGCACAGCAGGACCGAATTGGTACTATCCCTGGTACGGTTGATAAGTAAATTGTCGTTGACTTGTGACAACCGTACTTGAACTAGGTTGTCCTACAAGCATCTGAACCGAAGTTTGAATTGTGGATCCAGACTAAGGTAAAGATGTCTGGGGATTAGATATAGGAACAGTAGAAACCGGAGTTGTCGATACTCCAGAAGTAGGTGGGGTAGATTGAACAGATGTTGAAACAGTTGCAGTAGCTATTTGAGGCGGAGTACGAGGCGTACTAGGCCCAGGCTGAGAAACTAACAAAGGTACAGAAGTTTGAATAGTAGACTGGACAAGTTGCTGGGGCGAACCAGAAACTAAGGGTTGTCTAGTTTGAGATGGCAACTGTACATTCGGTTGCAAGACCTGTTGAGTTTGCGATGGATCCCACACTAAATTCATTCTAGGGTATGGACCCATAACAGGTTGATAATATTGAGGACCATAACCGGGTTGACGGTAGGGTTGATAATTCAAAGGTACATTTCCCGTTCCTTGAACATATGATTGACCGGAGGGTGGTTGGAAACCTTGGTTTGAGTACTGACCTTGGGGTTGATACCCTTGAGGCAGGTATTGATACTGGGGTTGACCTTGAGGTACATATTGATACTGGGGTTGACCTTGAGGTACATATTGAGTCTGTGGTTGACCTTGAGGAACGTACTGTCCTGTAGGTATGTACTGTCCTTGAGGTTGTCCCCCAGGCGCAAATTAGGTACCTTGAGGTTGCCCCCTAGGCGATAATTGAAGATTTTGAGGCTGCCCCCCAGGCGGTAACTAGCCACCTTGAGGTTGAGGATTAGGAATAGTACCTGACATCATAAGAATATATTCTACACTTAACGGCTTAGTACCATTGTTTCCAGTTAATAACCCTTGTTCAATGGGTTGAGGAGATGCTCCCACAAAAGTACCAGAAAGTGACTGATACCCAGAGGGAACAGAAGGACTGCCGTACAAAAATTCTGGCGATTGAGTAAACATGGACGACTGTCTTGACATATTTAACGGAGGATAGTAACCTCTAGGTGTTGGGTGATAAGGAACACGAGGTGGTGAAAAACTTAGCCCTGGGTTGTCCAAGAAATTAGTCAAAGAAAGATACCAAGCACTGCTCCTAAGTGGACTGTAAAAAATTGATTCACGCTCCCTTAGTTCAATAGTAGGTTGATTTTTAGGGATAGGGATGCCTACTTCTTCTTCCGGAGTAGCAAGTTCTTCGATAGCTATAAGTCCAAAAGGAAGATTTTGGGTAATTATTCTTTCTACCCTAGGTGAACCAGGACCGCTAGAAGTTGGAGAAGTAAACCCTGATGTTGGAGTAGCAGCAAATTCACTTTCAGGTTCAGATATTTCAGGTTCCTCACCTATATCACTAGTAGATGAAATGCTACTAGTAACTTCGGAAATAGACACTGATTGTGGATTATAATCTGCTACTAAAGCTTGAAAATCAGGATGTACCACCAAAGAATACTCTCCTTCTTCAGGTGACCCAACTCTACTGTCTCTAGGAGTTACAAGGGCTCTTAACCCTTCAGGCTGGCTCGGTGAAAACTCAGGAGGTTGGCCCCGAAGTCTACGGGACTTCCTCGGTAATTCAGCCATGATTAAAAAAATTTAACTACTTCACACGCAAACAAAGTAAAATCTCAATGAAAACCACCTAAAGCCTCTAAAGAACCAAACAAATTTGAATCACATGCCTAAAGATGTAGGAGATCAAACGCACACAAATAGTAACTTTCCATACTAAAAACACTAGTTGGTGATGAAGCCCAATGTCGCAGAGTTCAATACAGAAATGGCGGTTGGAACAGTTACCCCGACAACCTGCTTAATGAATAGACTAGCACAAGTTTCTCCACTAAACCGTCTCGAGTGAAGAGAACCCCCTAGAAAATCCAAGTGAGTCTAGCCGACGTCTGCTCCAGGTATAGTGGGATCTTTCCACTGCTGTCACCTTAGGAAGAATCCTATAGAATATGGTCACTAAGGTTACCAACGGAAACAAATATACCCGGGGGAACAGTCTACGATCTGATACGCACGCAAGGGCAGAGTAACAAGCTCAATCCCCTTGAAGGCTCCTTGACATAATCCAAGGTTTACCAACAAGTGACCTCAGGCTCCTCGACAATGGTTAATCTGAGGTTTACCATTTTTAATACATGAATATCTGGCGTCGTTCCCAATGAGGAAGGATTGATTCCCACACTGGTTTGGACACGATCTCGTGATTCTCCTTTAAGAGGAGCCTTCCCATAGCATAAATGCAACAATTAGATTTCTCTCCTACTGCAAGATACAGCTACTTGTTTGTTTTACTGTCTTTGAGAGTTAATTACTCCCTACTCCAAGACACTAGCCTAAGCTATATTAGTGTATCAGAGCCCTAGAAATAAAAATATTACTAGATAGATTTTACTTTAAGTGTTACTTTTATTGGTTTTTGTTTAATTCAAGAGGTGCAGAGATGAAACTCGTGATGTGAAGACTCGACTCGAAATCACTAAAAAATGCACTTAAGATGATTAAGCAATCTTTTCCCTTCAATGAACTTCTAGCTAGGAAAGATTTGAGAATGCAAATATTTGTAAATACAAATCTTTCTTAACAAACAAATTAAAAGAAGAGATTTTTGTCCTTTCCAATGCACTCAAAACGAGACAACTAGTTATTTTCACAAAAAATTCCCTTTTCTTTCAAAACACTCAACCACTACAAAAACAAACTTTTTCCAAAAGAGATTTTTTTATTTTTTTTATAAAACACTCAAAACTATGGAAATGACTAATCTTGAGGTCTATAAACTATAAAAACCTATTTTAAGTCAAAGCTTACAAGATGTCTTTTTCAAGGATGTTTTACTTAGCTAGATGTAAACTAAGGACCAATTTGTGCAGAATCACAAATCAGTCAAAAAACAACCAATTCCCGTTTTCTTTTCTAAAAATGAGATCCAAACTTTTAACACAAGCTTTTCGAAGTTTCGTAAAGAGAAAACACAAGGTGGATTCCTCAAAAAAGGTAAATTTTTCAAATGGTCAGACTCATAAGAAGGCTAGCAAAAACCAAGGGGATCTGAGGTTTCTACAGCTTCTAAGCTCAGAGCTACTACAAGACCAAAATGAAAATCAAACCCAACAACCAAAACTTCTAGGAATTTCACCTAAAACCCTAACACCGATGGAATTAACCTAAGAAAAGTTTCTGACAAGTTATATGAAGGTCTGGGCAGGGGATAATAACATCTAAACAAAAACTAGGCTGACTAACAGAGAAAATATTAGGTTTTCCAAAATTTTGACAGGGTCCGCAGGCCCACAGTTAACACAGGTGCGGTATCGCTCTGTGCTAAAAGCAAAAGTGCGGATAGGTCTGCATTGTGTCACAAGCCTATGGTGCGGTCCTCTCCCAAATTTATGAAAAACAAAAAATAATCCTATATCTACTAAATCTACCTAATTCCACACACAACAAGCCAAAAACAAAAACAAAAACACTGTTTCTCAGGTCAAAGTAAAAACAAGGAAAAAATCAAGTCCCCAGTGGAGTCGCCATTTTGTCACACGGAATGAGTCGATCTTGCGGACAAGATAGACCTTCCTAGAATCTAACGATATCTAGTGACAAGCAAGCCAATCAAAAACTATCTTTCTCTAAATATGCATTTATAAACAAAGGTAAAAAAGTGTTTTAGGCCTACCTTAGGTCCAATGCAAGTTTGTGGAAGCCTTGCTCCTTTGATCCAAATGAGCTCCCTTGTTGCGAATCTGCAAACACAAACAAGTAAACAAATTAAATATCACCTGCAAAGTCAATATCATAAAGCATACTTAACATGATGATCAAGGAATTCATGAAACAAATGACATAAGACAATTTGTTGAGAAAAATGAATATGATTGTATTAATACAAATCAAAGAAGAACTTTACAACCTGTGCCTTGATGCTATACAAGCTCCTCCCACGGTCCAACAAGAAGTCTCCTCTACTTTGACAAGTTTCACTCTCTTCTCAATGAAGCCAAAAAAGGTATGTGATCTCTCCTCTCAATCTTAACTAGGAAGTCTCAATTCCACCAGCATTTACCCTAAAAAATGTTCAGCTTCTAACCTCCCTATCAACCAGCCCAATGCCTTAATTTATAGTGAAATGGAGGGAAGTTACTAGGTCCTCCTTCAAAGGGATAAAGCCCTCCTTCAAAGGGATATCTCCTCTCATCAAGGGATTAGCTCCTTCTCTTTTGGGATGCATGAACAACCTAAGAGCGACCAATCCACATCAAAATTCCTTCTAGAATCATCTAGAATTAACCCAAAGTGAGTTTTTTAGAATAAACTTGTGCCTTTTTGACTTTCACAGAGATCCGCACCCACTCCTTTAGGGACAGAGTGGGCAGGTCCATAGTTTTTGTGAACAGGGGGTGTGGGACCACAGGCAATAGTGAGAAGAAGTGTAGAACCAGAGCATTGTTGATTTTCAATGTCTTTCTCTCATTTTCATAGCTTGACTTGAAGAGCTGAGGTCTGAGACTTGCTTAGGAGGACAGTACAAGTGATGATAGACCCATACTGATTGCAAATAATCATGGTGACAATATTTTTGTGTAACACTCTCCTCTCTCATTCTCTTTCTATCTCCCTTATCACTCACTCTCTCTCTCAACCTTTCTCTCTCTATTTATTTATTCTTACCCACCCCTCTCTCACCGTCCAACTCCACCTCTCTCTCCCTCCCTCTCTCCTTCTCTCTCACAAATTCTCTCTCTTTCTTCGTTCCTCTCTCTCCCTTTCTCTCTCACCTCCCTTTCTCTCTATCTACCTTTTCTCTCTCTATTCACCCTCCAACTCTGTCACTATATCCTCCCCGCTCTCCTTCTCTCTCTTTCTCTTCTCCCTTCCTTCCATATCTCCTTCTTTGTTTCTCTATCTCACCTCAAAAAATACACATTATCTCTCCATCTCTCCCTTATCACTCGCACCACTCCCCCCCCCCCCCCTTCCACCCCCTCTCTCCAATTTTCTCTCCCTATGTCTTTATTCTTAATTCCCTCTCTCCCCCTCCAACTTCATCTTTTTCTCCCTCCCTCTCTATCCTTACCTCACCCCCCCTCCCTCTCAACTCATTTCTCTAGTCCATCCCCTCTTTCCTTTTCTCTCCTACCTCCCTTTCTCTCCCCCCATCTCTCTCTCTCTCTCTTCATTGCTCCTCTCCCCTCTCCTTCATTTTATCTCCATATCTCCCTTCTCACTACCTCTATCTCTATACCTCTATCACTTTATATCTTTGTTCCTCCCTCTATATATATATATCTCTATATATATATATATATATATATATATATATATATATATATATATATATATATATATATATATATATACAAATTGAATATCATATTAAATTTAATATTGTATTAATCCAAAGTTATTAAATTTAATAATACTAATACTATATTTACTAATGTTATTTATGGCATGATAACACAATTTATAATAAAACTACGTCAAATTAATATTTCAAATATTAGAAATTTGATGTGGAAATATTTTAATATATCCATAGGATATGGTTTTTCCCTATAAAGATTCATTTTAGAAATATTTAATTAAAATAAATATTAGAAGATTTTGGAGTAGGATGTTCAATTCTTTATGTTGAATTAATCTTGTTCCTTTGATTTAAGAGATAAATTTGAGTAAAGATGTTTAAGATTTTACCTAAAATGGAATTTTAATGTTGTAATTTTTTTAAAGTAAATTTATGATCCATTCAAATTCATGTTCATGGTAAAGGAGCTATTAAACAAATGAGATAATTCTAATTATATATAATAATACATAGATATATTTCAATAATTAATCTTACTCCATTAATAAGGTTAAAAAGTTATATATAATCTAATTATTCAAATTGTATATAATTTAAGATTAAAGATTCAAGTTATATATAATTTAAATTCAAGCAAATGATTTGGCTGACATTAGTATAAACTATTTTCATTTTTTTTAGGGCGTGACACACTTACACATCGGGGTCATACTGGGTTACTTACACAATAAATCCTATTTTACCATTCTAATTATAAAATATATTTTTTTCCTTTAAACAAATATTAAAAATAATATTGCTTAAGTGCATTCTTTTAGTTGAATTTAATAAAAATACTATGGAAAAATTTGGGTGGAAAAAATTTATGACAAAATAAAATTTATATAATATATAAACTATTTTATATAGGGTTTAGTCTTACCAAATATAAGTCTCAAACCTCATTGATAAATATTAAATATAAAAACTACCTTTAAACACATTTCAAGCTAGATTCAACTTATCACATCACTATTACAATGATAACTTAGTTTCACTAAAGAAAATTATTAAATATTTGTTTCCAACCCTTCCGCGTGTCATCATCACTCTTACCCTTACCCTCACCTTCACGAATCCATAAACATATACGAAATTTATACCAATACCAATCCATATCAATTTAAATAAAATTTATGAATCAATCAACAATAACTATCATTTACTATATTTTGACATTGTCTAGGAAGTCCATGACATAAGTCCTCATAGAAAACATGTTGGGTTTCCACAATAATTTTCACATAATATAAGTACTCATAATATACTAGAGACATATATCTTATTTTAAACCCAAAAAGTTTCTTGGTTTTTATAGCCATCAGGAACTAAGTATAGTGTCGTTCCAATAGCATGAGAGCATTCAATCTAATAGCACTGGTGACACTTCCAATAGTATCATTCCACTAATCTCCAACATTTTCCTCTATATGATATCCATCACTTAACAATTCCTTTATCTCCAACAATTTCCATTTTTATCAATCCTTCAATCTACTTTCTTCTTTGATGCAACAAAACTAACAATAGGGCCTGCAACTTAAATATTAACACACACATCATATAATTCTGAAATCCAAGCCATACAGCAACAGATAAAAATCAAGAAATAATTCATAATAAATAAAATATTTACAAGAGAACTATTGGCCTACTCATTGGCCTCTCATTCCTCTCTATCACTCACACCTATACACTTACATGTCTCATGGGCTCACATAGATTTATACAAGTGGATCTGAACCAAAAATAGGTTCTAGATCCTAAACTAACTCCCATAATATCTCTCATGATCCATAAAATCTCTCACCTAATCCCTTATCTCTAGATAAGATCTAACTAACTCATAAATCTCTCAAATCTTCTAAAATACTCTGGAACCTTCTCCTACTTACAATAATTCTCATTCTCTCCTAAAACTATAAGAAAAGACATTAAATAATCAAATCCTAACTTAGGAAACTAACTCCTTTAGTAAACATGTTACCCTAGGTTAAATTCTCCTGCATTAAATTTCCCGGGTGAAATAAAATCATGGTCTTGCAGACATATGTCTATATAAGTTGATAAAATTCCTCCTAGATCCCAAACTTTAGTTTGTAACTTATCATCCATTATTTGCTGTTCTGCATCAGTTGTTGTTACTTTTAGTTCCTGTTTGGTCAATTTAGTGATGTCTAAATTGCAACTTTTAAATGTCAACCCGGGGCTCATAAGCTGATGAAGTGAGGTGTACTATATGTACTTAGGTAACCGTTTTCTTAGTCTTTTGTCGTTTTTAGCTTTTTTAAGTTTGTTTTCGAATGTATCTTTCCTACTGTGATGTGATGGAAATGTAATAAAGCAAGTGAAATGTGGATGATTGTGGTGGTCTCTAAATGATTTCTCAAAACTTAAAAAGTATTCTACAAGAAAGCTTGAACAACAACTGCAATAAAATCAACTCTTAAAGGAAAATAAAAACATCAAATAAAGGACTAATGACATCGGCCCAGTATCTTTGCTGCTGAATGAAAATGAAAATGAAATCTATATTAAATCCAACTAAAAGTAAGAACAACTATCTCACACTATTTCAACTCTTCAACTTAATCTTCTCTATCAAAAGATATCATGAAATGTTAAGCAATGTGAAATCTAAGTGAAACTACATAAAAGAGACTAGTCACAATACTTTAACTTTCTCTTAACCTTTTGCCTTTCAGCTGAATTTATCATGTAAGAAACAGTTATCAATAAGTCAAGCAATGTGAGTTCTAAAGCAAACTAAATCAAGCTATACTAAGTGATATTTTGGCTCCCAATAAAGTTATTTGATTATGGAAAAGGAACCATCAATAGATGAACAACTTGATATCTAAGAGCAGAAAGTAAATATGCAAGTTAAAGAAATGACAGTAAGGAAAATCAAAACTGCAAAACAAGGAAGGTCAGCAACATAGACAAGATGATCACGCATGCCACTAGTTATGAAAAGAAAAGAAGGAAAACTGTCCCGGGCTTGGCTAAGAAACCTGCATAACACACTGATCAGTCATGAACATAAAAGTGCAGAAATGTAAATCAACAGAAATCAAAGTTTATGTACAGCTAATATACATGTTGAAAAGAAATAAAAATGCAACAATTTAAAAGACATATGTACAGCTAATATACATGAAACAAGAAAAAGAAATGCAAGAAATTAAAGGTTACTGTACAGGGCTTCAGCAAACAGGGGCCCTCTGCCTACTTCAGCCGGTTCAAGGAGCAGTTATACGCTTAAATGCAAAACAATCTTCTCATGTATTGAACATCAAATGTAAAGTACAGTGGGGAACTCAAAATTACATACAAAACGATTACAAAAAACGATTAACTCTACAACGTTCAAGGACGCTTTATTTATAAGCAGAAAGCAAACTACTTTAACGAGATCTATGCTATTCAACCAGCTGTTTAAAAACACGTGAATCCTCTGCGTCCCCAGATCTAGGTAACTGTCATCGTGTTCATTCAATCTGGAGAGTATGGCTGTTGGATTCGTGCTTCTAGATTGTCTCCGTGGCTGAGGATGATGCCACCTAGCTTCACGTGCCCAAAAACAGAGCAACGCAGAGCCGTGCCACCGCTGAACACTTCTGTTGACCGGTATTTGCCTCTTCGTTGACCGCGGGCTTTTATGGCTGTTCTGGGTGATCTGGAGGGACACGTGCCATGTCCTTGACCCCTGGAACTTGCCCATGTGGCTCATCTTCTCAGAGGACACCGGTAACATATCGTTTAATAAAACAGTTGCGGAATCCTATGCTGGCTGCAGAAACCTGGATCAGCTGTGGAAACCTGTGTTGGCTGCGGAAACACAGCACTCTGAACCAAAATTCTAAACCAAACAATAGTCATTAGCATAGTTAGAAAACCATGTAAAAAGTCCTAAAATACAATGATTTAATCAACTTGGTGGATGAAATGAGTGGGAAAAGGAGGCTGAGAGGTGTATGGGAAGGTACAGGTTCAAGGCTCTACAGTTCCCTAGGTTTCCAAAATTTGGTTTGCAGTCTTTCATTGATTTTGTTGATGTACACTTGAGCAGTCAAATCTACCATGTTATTGTCATTCTGCCTCATCTTGCAATATCTCTATTTATGCGCTTTTTCCATCAGTTTCTTTAATCGTTTAATTTCAATATCCAATCTAGTTTCAAGTTGAGTTTACAATTACTAGTTTGGAATTTATCATCCTCAAAAATTAACTTGAAAATTACATTTTATCCTGGGTTCCACATTTTCATTGTTAGTCATGTTTGAGCATAAATCTCTTCTTCATTTTCAACTTTATTAGATTCAGGTTTCATCTGACATATTTTCTAGCAATTGTAGTTCTTCTTCACATTTCATTAGCATTTTATAATCACTTTCGGAAATCATTTCAATAGATTGGTCTTCATTCCTGCATGGAACAAAATTAATGTCATGTCCATCATCTGAAACACATATTGCATCCACACACCAATTGTCAGATTTAAAAACATAAGGCTTTATAGTTTTGATAGATGATTTTGTCCTCAAGTCTTTATGCTGATCTTCCAAGTCAATTTCTTCACCAAATATCGGCCCTTGTCCAGGTTCCTAAATACAAATTTCTTCCTCATAATCCTCACCAAGCATTGGTCCTTTCTCTGGTTCACAAATGCATAGATTCATCTCAATTATCTGGAGTTTTTCTGCTTCCCTGAACAAAACTTTGAACTTGTGCTTTTGTCTTCTTGCAATCAACTGCTTGATTGACCATCTAACTGTCTTCTTTATTATCCATCCATATTTTTGATTATGTAGCAGCTCCCTCAGCATGTCAATTCATGTCTTAAACTCAACAATCTCTTTATCGAACTCTTCATAATGTACACCAAATTATATTCCATTGCTGTGGCTCTTCTCTAAATTTTGCAAATGACTACTCATAGTCATCTTCATCTCCTTCTTCCCTAACATAAGTTCATTTTTACTCTGCTTTCTTTAGTGCAAAAAACCGCAATATCCCTTTTCCTTACAATACATTGACCATAATATGGGTGTGGAGTTCAACCGATCATGCACCCATTACATCCTATGAACCTGATCTCAATATGTTCCTAACCTATATTATTGACTTGTCTCTCGACTTTAGATTTAAAAATTTCAACCTTTTCTTTGACTAAATAAGTTTCAAGTATTCATACATACCCTTCCTTATAAATTTCACTTTACAAATAATAAGAAATGACTCAATTCATGTGACTTTACTTTCTTTCATTTTTTATTCCTCTTTTAAATAAAACTGCCCATGGTTTCTCAAAACTACCCATTCACAATTAAAACACTTACTGTTAAGACACACTTATCATCCAAAGTGATGTTATCCTTAATACATGAAAATAAAATTACACATATCAATTCTTCCCAATCATTTGTGGTTGAATTTAAAAACCATCAACAATTGCTTTCCAAACCATTATAGTAATACTCTCAAACCTTTTAATTTCGATGACTTCTAAAATTTCACTTTAAAAATAAAGTCTTTATTCACACATCGTTCTTAACAATTCTCTGCTTTCTTTATCCATGGATATCCCATATGAAGTTTTTGGAAATGTAAAATCGATTTAACAAAATTTCTTTCAATTAAATGTTGTCTTGTTTTTTATTTGCATGATACCAAGTGTTTCTTCCAAGTTATGTTGCAAATGAACTATTAATCCATCAAAAGATTAATCAATATATGTTTATTCCTAAATTTGGTTGTTTCCTTGATTTTATTAATGATCTTGAAAATGTGAGTAGAGACTATAAAATCAAGAAGTTACTTGATTTAGCTTCTTGGAGGGAGGCTTGTCCCCATAAACTATGACTTGCCAAATGTCAAAATAGAAAATAAACATGGATCCTTTTTTTGGCACCACTCGAAATTTATTTTCTAAGATGAGGTTTCAAAATGTGTTTGTGGTTTATTGAACCATGATGCCTTGTACTCCTATAAACATTTTGTTTTTACTTTCAACGACAGCTAAAATGGCCCCATGAAAGTCTGTCATGAGAAGGCACTGCTCAATACTCTTTTTCTTGTAACTTATGAGGAGTTCTCTTATGTACTCTTTCCACATGCATTGGAAGAAACATATAATACCTTTCATACTTCTTGGGAAAATCAAAAGATCCACATTGATGATGTTGTCGCATAGACATATGTTTATGTGAACGCTTTCCACAAAATCTTTACCAACTATGTATAAGTAAAAACTCAATCATGAACGAGAGTGAACCAAAAACACGTGTTCACAATTCGGTGGATGGAAACACCTACGTTTCTCATTACTTTACCTGTTGCTTTCACCACACAACTCGCACTCGAGATAGCTATCAAAAATATTTACATATGTCTTGTTTACATGGTTTTGATCCACAATTTATACACAAGAAGAAACAATCATATGTTGTTGCAGCAACAATTTCATAGTTGCTCCACACAAGCTTAATAGCAAGCAATTTCCACACGTTGGCCACTTCTCTAACACTTGTGGCAATGACATGCAACTCATCATACAACAATCCTTCACACAAAATTTCCCAATTTTCTAGGCTCTGATACCAAAAATGATGCAACAAACTAACCTTCAGGCCTGCAACTTAAATATTAACACATACATCATATAATAATAAAATCCAAACCATACATATGCACATAAAATATAAAAAATAATTCATAATAAATAAAATATTTACAAGAGAACTATTGGCCTACTCATTGGTCTCTCATTCCTCTCTCCCACTCACACTTACACACTTACATGCCTCATGGACTCACCTAGATTTATGCAAGTGGATCTGAACCCAAAGTTGGTTCTAGATCTTAAACTAATTCCCACAATATCTCTCACGATCCATAAAATCTCTCACCTAATCCCTTATCTCTAGATAAGATCTAAATAACTCATAAATCTCTCAACTCTTCGAAAATATTCTAGAACCTTTGTAGGTTTTAACCCCATACAGAAATGACCTGCATACGAATTCTAAAACACAAAAAATAAACAATGCAAGAGCATAACACATAAAACACATATACAGACACATTTTCCCTTGGATCCCAAAACCGAGACTACCAGCTTGATTTTTCATTATGTTTCTTTCAATGTTATAATACATATTTATACATGCCGAAGCATCCAATACCATAGGCCTAAAACCATCGCGTCCAAAAGCATGGACTGAAAGCCATCGCGTCCAAAACCATGTGCAAAAAATCATGCACAAAACCATAGGTAGCTCTGCCCAACCTAATATAGGGTCAAAAAACAAATTTTTTGGGGCGTTTCCCTGAACCCCATAGAGTGGGGTTACTTGCACCCCTCAAACCCCCTGTGACCCCCCTCCCACGCTACACAATCAGCATGACGAAGGAGGGGCTCTGCCCCCCTTCTAACACCCCAGTTAACTACATGGCCTAGTTGTGGAAAGAATATAACACAACCCAGAATTCTCCCACTTGTTGTTTTATTTCTACAGGGGGCCACAAGAGAGATTAGTCATTTATACATCCCTACAATGCCCATTGTTTCTCTACACGAAGAGAACTTCTTAGAGCTCATAGATTTTTTCAATGCATCTACATTATTCTTCAAAGTGTCCACCTTTACCAGCAATGCCTTTTTTTCTTCTATAATATCCCTCACAAAGTGATACTGAACATCAATGTGCTTTGTCTTTGAATGATATGTAGGGTTCTTTACCAAGAAAATTGCACTTTGGTTGTCACAGTCTATCCTTATAGCTCCCTGTACTAACCCCATACTTGAACACAATCTCTCCAACCAAACTGATTCCTTGCTTGCATGAGTGGTTGCCATGTATTCTGCCTCTGTATTTGATAGTGCCACTAAAGATTGTTTCTTACTCATCCAAATGACTGCACCTCCAAATAGGTTAAACACATATCCACTTGTACATATTCTTTGATCTAGATCTCCAGAATAGTCTGCATCAACAAAGCCACGAATATCCAACGCTCTATCTAATCATGGTCTTCCTTAGTAGCACAAGCCATAATCACTAGTCCCAAGCAAATACCTGAAAACCCTCTTCACTGATGTCTAGTGCTCCTTCCCTGGTTTTGACATAAACCTACTCAATACTCCCACCACATGTGCAATATATGGTCTAGTATAGACCATCGCATACATTAGGCTACCAACTACACTTGCATATTGAACATGGGACATGTCCTCTTCCTCTTCTTGTGTCTTGGGACACTATTTAGAAGATAACTTTACACCTACAAGGATAGGAACCTTCATCGGTTTACTATCTTGCATATTAAACCTATGCAATATTATCTTGACATACTTCCTCTGGTTTAACCAGAGCTTCCTCTTTGTCTGATCTCTTTTAATTTCCATTCCCAAAATATAGTTTGCAGCAACAAGATATTTCATGTCGAATTTGGAGGACAAATGGGTCCTCAAATCCTAGATAATTTCTTTGTCATTTCCAACTAGCAACATATCATCCACATATAAGACCAGATAAATAACATGGTCACCAATTAATTTAAAATACACACAATGATCTACTTTGGTTTTAGTGAAGCCAAGTCCCCATATAAATGTATCAAATTTCTGATACCACATCCTTGGTGACCATTTTAACCCATACATAGACTTCCTTAACTTGCATACCAGTTCTTTCTTACCCTTCACGGCAAAACCTTCAGATTGCTTCATGTATATCTCCTCTTCCAGATCCCCGTAAAGAAATGTTGTCTTCACATCCATCTATTCTACCTTAAAATCAAAAGTAGAAACAATAGATAAAAGTAATCTAATAGAAGTTACCTTGGCAACAGGAGAAAAAACATCACCAAAATCAATTCCTGGCACCTAGGAATAACCTTTTGCTACCAGCCAAGCTTTGTATTTCTCCACCTTTCCTTCTACATTTGTCTCCTTCTTGAACACTCATTTGCTACCAATGGGTTTCCTTCTAGCCGACAACTCCACCAAATCCCAAGACTCATTTTTGTGCAAAGATGCCATTTCATCAACCATGGCCTCTTTCCAGAGTTTTCCATCCTCTGAATCTATTGCTTCTTTCCCAGTTCTGGGATCATCATCAGTAATAGATAAAGAAAATTTTGAACAGAAAGAAGATGGATTATACCTTTCTGGCTACCTTCTTTCTCGAACTGATCTTCTCACACCCAAAGTTTGTGGCTCTTCATCTTTTGATTCCTCCTCTACTATAGAGTCTGATTCTTCCTTCTTTAGCTCAAACTTTATCTTCTCAGGTTCCTTTGGTTGGACTTCATGTTTAATAACATCTTTTAGAAACTTGACTGTAATCAACCTTTCAAAGCTGACATTAGATGATAACCTGAAATCACTTCTAGAAAAAGGTATAAATTTCACTTTATCTCCGACCAAAATTCCTGTAAATGATATCATAAGCAACATTGAAGTCGTCATCCAAAAAACAAATCAAAATGCTGCAGAATAAATAAGACAAGACATTGCCAAAATTCTTAGAAATGCCAGACCTCCTCCTAGCAACATCTCCAATGAAGAATCCAAAGCTTTAAAAAACATCAAGGAAAACAAAAAAATTATAATTTTAAAAGTAGAAAAAGGAAATGCCATAGTTATTATGGATAGGGAAGATTATAATAATAAGATGGAAGAACACCTTAACAAGAGTGGCTACTATAGAGTTCTTAACAAGGACCCTAGCAACAAAATCCTTCGCTGGGTTAGTAAAAAAATCAAAAACTCCTCTCTTGATTCTACTATTAAGAACAGGTTAATACCTAATAACGCCATCATCCCCAGAATATATGGTGTGCCCAAAATCCATAAATCAGGAGTCCCATTAAGACCCATAGTGAACACTATAGGTTCACCCACTTACTGGTTAGCAAAATACCTTGCTAACAAACTTGGACCTTTATCTGGTAACACTCCCTCTTACATCAATGATTCCCCTTATTTCATAGAATGGATTAAGAACCTAGAAATTAGAGACAATGACCTCCTGGTTAGCTTTGATGTAGTGTCTCTCTACACTATGATTCCAGTAGATGAAGCCATAGAAGTATCGAAGAAAATCACAGACCATGAAACAATGGAACTAGTAGGCATTTGCCTTAAGTCTTCATACTTCAGTTTCAAAGGAAAAATCTATGAGAAAACTCATGGTGTTGCTATGGGCTCTCCTTTATCACCATTGGTTGACAAGTTATACATGGAACATTTTGAACAAATGGCCCTTAAATCTTTCCCCTTTACCGCTGAAGTATGGAAAAGATATGTAGATGACATTTTCGCCAAATGGAGCCATGGTTTAGATAAACTTAATGAATTTTTATCACACATAAATAGCCTCTCTGAACACATAACATTTACTATTGAAATTGAAAAAGACAACCAAATCCCCTTCCTAGATGTCCTCCTTACCAAGAAAAATGGCAAACTAAGCCACCCGGTCTTCAAGAAACAAACTCACACTGACAAATATATTCATTCAAATTCCCACCACCATCCGAAGCAAAAAGTCAATGTCATCAAAACCCTAGCTACCAGAGCTTCTAGAATCTCTGACCCTAAACATCTAGAGGAAGAACTTAACCATCTCTACAAGGTCTTTATAAACCATGGCTATCAGAAAAACATTATCCATAAAATAATTAAAGAATCCACAACCAATACCCAAAAAAGAAAAACTCTTGAAAACCCTGGATTCTCTTTACCCTATATAAAGGGAACCATAGACAAAATTTCCAGAATTCTCTCCAAGCATAACATCATGGTTGCCTTCATGCCCCCTAACACCATCAAAAACATGCTTGATTCTGCTAAAGACTTAATAGACCCAAAAAATCACAAAGGAGTATACTCGGTTCCCTGTTCATGTGGAAACGTATATATAGGTGAAACAGGGAGACCCTTTAGCATAAGGTTAAAAGAACACATTAATGATATTAAGAAACAGGATGGAAAAATCAGGTCTGGCAGAGCATGCATGTTCTTCCTCACAATATATTTGTACGGAACAAGCAAAATTAATTCACAAGGAAGACCATTATTTAAAAAGAAGGGTGAAAGAGGCAGTTGAAATTGAAAAATCCTCCAACAACATAAATAGAGATGATGGATTAAAATTAAGTAGCACCTGGAAACCCTTATTAAATAAAATAAAAAAGCAGTAAATACAGATATACAAACATTCATAATAAAAAAATAAAATAAATAATATAACCAACCCTAACTCTCTTCTTAATATAATTTTAATAAGACAACTTAAATAAACCTTCAAACTAATTTCAAAATTATATACATTACTAATAAGCATTTAATACATAACAAAGAACTTAAATATATAATGTAGAATCTTAAAAAACAAAAAATAAAATAAATAAAATAAATTAATTAATAAATTAATAATAATAATAATAATAAATAAATAAATTTAAATATAATCAATCAATAATTAAACAATAAATAAATATTAAGTCAATTGAAAGCCAACAATAAAAGAAGACATCAAATATTTTCAATTAACTATTAATAGCTCCATGATTTCACGCTCTCTCTTCTCAAATACAAATCTCATTGCCCTGATGATGGACTCACTAAGCTAGTCTAAAACATTGGTTTCAAAAATTGTTCACAGGTTTTTCCACAAACATAAAAAATCTTTCACCTCTCTGAACACCACATTTTGGTTGTACACAACCTTCCTTGCTACTAGATTCCAAAGCTTATATCCCTTTAAACCCTCCTTATACCAAATAAAGATGCACTTTTCAGATTTACTATCCAACTTGGTTCTTTTCTGTTTTGGAAGATGTACATATGCATCACATCCAAATACCCTCATATGTGAAAGATAAGGTTTCTTACCAGTCCATACCTCTTGTGGAGTCTTATCTTCCAATTCTGATGAAGGTGATCTGTTGACAGGGTAACATGCAGTCTCCACTGCCTCTGCCTAGAATTATTGTCCTAACCCGACGCCACTGAGTATGCTTCTTTCCCTTTCCATCAATGTCTTATTCATTCTTTCTGCAACTCCATTTTTCTAAGGTGTATATGGAGTAGTCTTCTGCTGTGCTATACCAAACCTCTTACAAAATTCTTCATATTGCTTACTGCAAAACTCTCCACCATTATTCGTCCTCAACACCTTTATCTTCTTCTCTGTCTAGTTTTCCACCAAAACCTTAAATTCTTTAAACTTGTCAAAGACTTCAGATATCTTCTTAAGGAAATATATCCATGTATTCCTTGAGAAGTCATCTATAAATGATACACCGTACACAGACTTACCCAGTGATGGAACCTTTATAGGTCTAAACACATCACTATGCACAAGCTCTAATATATGTTTCGCCCTCATACCACCAAAGGGGAAACTCACCCGATTCTGCTTCTCATATACACAATTTTAACAGAAATGAAAATCGAGAGAGTTATTACTCATACCTTCTACCATACCTTTACCATGAAGTATTCGAAGGCCCTTCTCTCCAATATGTCCAAACCTTTGATGCCACAACATGGTCTTGTCTCTAGAGACCACTAGATTTTCTCCTCCACTTTCAGGAACCACAGAACTATTGCACCCATCAATAATAGTGCTACCTTGTAGCTTGTACAGAGTTCCAATCTAAACTCCCCACATCAATAACAGTGTTCCCTGAACCATTTTGGAGGTATCCTTCTCAAACACCTGCATCATCCAACTTGCTTACGGAAATCGGATTTCTATCCAATGCAGGAATATGCAAAACACCCAGAAGTGTTCTAACCCTTCCACCTTGCAACTTCAACTTTACTTTTCTGCGACCAACAATTCTAGCCTTCTTGTCATCCTCCAAGAAGACATCACCACCATCATATTTATCATACTCGCAGAACCACTCTCTATGAGGAGTGAAGTGAAAGGATGCACCTGTGTCAATCAACCATGCCTCATGATCTACATGTGTAGTTGAAGAAGCCAAGTACACATCCCCACTTTCATATGAGGTGGTATTTGCCTCTGCAGAAGGAGCATCATCAAATCCCTTTCCTTTGTCAGGAGCTTTAGATTTACAATCCCTTTTGTGTTGGGTTGCGTTATATTCTTTCCAAGTAGTTAATATGGTGTTTGAAGGGCACTCGTAACCCCACATTATGGGGTCCAGAACAGTGCCTCGGAAAATTTTGGCTTTGGACCCTATGTTAGGTTGGGCGGACCCACCTATGGTTTTGTGCATGATTTTCGCACATGTTTTTTGAATGCGATGGTTTTCAGTCCATGGTATTGGATTCTTAGACATGTATAAATATGTATTGTAACATTGAAAGGAACATAATGAAAAATCAAGCTGGTAGTCCTGGTTTTGGGATCCAGGGGAAAATCTATGTGTATATGTGTTTTGTGTGTTATGCTCTCCCATTGTTTATTTTCTCCATTTTAGAATTCGTATGCAGGTAATTTTTATACGAGGTTAAAACCTACATTTGGTATTAAAGTAGATTTGGCTTCAAGGGGACGCCTTTGTTGCTGAGGGGTTTCGTTCGGGCCTGTGCTAGACCCTATTTAGTGGGAGATTTGCGAGATCGATTATGGTGGTGAAAGAAGATGGCGAGCAGTGGAAATATAGAGATCTAGAAATTTAATGGTCAGAGTTTTGAGTTATGGAAACTCAATATGGAGGATCTATTGGTGGATAAAGATTAGTGGATCGCAGTAGATCTAGGTACTAAACTAACGGGAGTGTCCAATGAAGAATGGAAGAAGTTGGATCAGAAGGCAAAGAGCACAATATGATTGTGTGTATCAGATTCAGTATTGTTGAATGTATCAGGGGAAGTTACAGCAAAGGCTTTGTGGGACAAGTTAGGGACTTTGTACCAATCAAAGTCTCTGGTGAATAAACTGTTCCTATGGAAAAAGTTGTATAACTTGAGGATGAAAGATGGAGACTCGATGACAAAGCATCTGAACTCATTTAACACTGTGGTAAGTCAGTTAGCATCTGTTGATATTAAAATTTTGTATGAAGATAAGTGCATCAGTTTGTTGTGTTCTCTACCAGATTCATGGGATAGTCTAGTTATTGCAATAGGTAGCAATGCAACTACCTTGCAATTTGATGAAATTGTCTCAGCCTTGCTGATAGAGGAGATGAGATGGAAAAATATGGAGAGCCAAAATGGTGATGCCTTGTCTGTATAAGGATGGTCCCAGAACAGAAACAAAAATAAGTCATTGAGTGGGAGATCTAAATCTAGAGGGAGATTTAAATCTCAAAGAAAACCTGTAGAGGTGGCATGCTGGAAATGTGGAAAGGAAGGCCACTTCAAAAGGGACTGTAAATCTAAAGCTCCTGAGAAAGGACATGGATCTGATGAGGCTCCTTCTGTAGAGGCGAAAACCACCTCAGATGAAGATGGGGATGTGTACTTGGCTTCTTCAAGTACACATGTAGATCATGAGGCGTGGTTGAATGACTTAGGTGCATCCTTTATCTTCACTCCCCATAGAGAGTGGTTCTGTGAGTATGAGAAATATGATGGTGGTCATGTCTTCTTGGGGGATGACAGGAAGGCTAGAATCGTTGGTCATGGAAAAGTAAAGTTGAAGTTGCAAGGTGGAAGGGTTAGAACACTTCCAGGTGTTCTACATATTCTTGCATTAGCTAGAAATCTAATTTCTGTCAGCAAGCTAGATGATGCAGGTGTAAAAACAATGTTCGAGAAGGATACCTGCAAGATGGTTCTGGGAGCAATGGTATTGATGTGGGGAGTTCGGATT
The DNA here is from genome assembly GCA_031772625.1 of Pinus tabuliformis. Classification (NCBI taxonomy): domain Eukaryota; kingdom Viridiplantae; phylum Streptophyta; class Pinopsida; order Pinales; family Pinaceae; genus Pinus; species Pinus tabuliformis. Next base: position 676,499,679 of record CM062809.1, on the reverse strand, counting down.
AGAACTCTGTACAAGCTGAAAGGTAGCACTGTTATTGGTGGGTGCAATAGTTTTGTGGTTCTTGAAAGTGGAGCAGAAAATCTAGTGGACTCTGGAGAGAAGACCATGCTATGGCATCAAAGGCTTGGATATATTGGAGAAAAGGGCCTTTGGATACTTCATGGTAAATGTATGGTAGAAGCTATGAGTAATAGCTCTTTGGATTTTGATTTCTATGAAAATTGTGTATATGGGAAACAAAATCGGGTGTGTTTCCCCTCTGGTAGTAAGAGGGCGAAACAGGTATTAGAAATTGTGCACAGTGATGTGTTTGGACCAGTGAAGGATCCATCACTCAGGGTTCCATCACTGTGAAAGTCTGTGTACTATGTATCATTTGTAGATGACTTCTCAAGGAATACATGGATATATTTCCTTAAGAAGAAATATGAAGTCTTTGACAAGTTTAAAGAATTTAAGGCTTTGGTGGAAAACCAGATAGAGAAGAACATAAAGGCGCTGAGGATAGATAACGGTGCAGAGTTTTGCAGTAAGGAATTTGAAGAATTCTGTAAGAAGTGTGGTATAGCACGGTAAAAGACTACTCCATATACACCTCAGCAAAATGGAGTTTCACAAAGAATGAATAAGACATTGATGGAAAGGACAAGAAGCATGCTCAGTGGTGCCGGGTTAGGACAGGAATTCTGGGCAGAGGCGGTGGATACTGCATGTTACCTAGTCAACATGTCACCTTCATCAGCGTTGGAGGATAAGACTCCTCAAGAGATATGGATTGGTAAGAAACCCTCTCTTTCACATCTAAGGGTATTTGGATGTGATGCATATGTACATGTTCCAAAGGAGAAACGAACCAAGTTAGATAGTAAATCTGAAAAGTGCATCGTTATTGGGTATAAGGATGGTTTAAAGGATTATAAGCTTTGGAACCTAGTAACAAGGAAGGTTGTTTACAACCGAGATGTGGTGTTTAGAGAGGTGAAAGATGTTATTAAACATGAAGTCCAACCAAAGGAACTTGAGAAGATAGAGTTTGAGCTAAAGGAGGAAGAATCAGACTCTACAACAGCGAAGGAATCAGAAGATGAAGAGCCACAAACTCCTGATATGAGAAGATTAGTTCAAGAAAGAAGGAAGCCATAAAGGTATAGTCCATTTGCTTTCTGTTCAATTTTTTCTTTGTCTATTATTGATGATGATCCCAGCGCTGTGAAGGAAACAATGGACTCAGAGGATGGAAAAATTTGGAAAGAGGCCATGGTTGATGAAATGGCATCTTTGCACAAAAATGAGGCTTGGGATCTGGTGGAGTTGCTAGTTGGAACGAAACCCATTGGCAGAAAATGGGTGTTCAAAAAGAAGACAAATGCAGAAGGAAAAGTGGAGAAATACAAAGCTCGGTTGGTAGCAAAAGGTTATTCCCAGGGGTCGGGAATTGATTTTGGTGATATTTTTTCTCTTGTTTCCAAGGTAACCTCTATTAGATTACTTTTATCTGTTGCTGCTGCATTTGATTTTGAGGTAGAACAGATGGATGTGAAGACAACATTTCTTCACGGGGATCCAGAATAGGAAATCTACATGCAGCAGCCTAAAGGCTTTGCGGTGAAGGGTAAGAAAAAACTGTTATGCAAGTCAAAGAAGTCTTTGTATGGGTTAAAACGGTCACCAACGATGTGGTATCAGAAATTTGATACATTTATATGGGGACTTGGCTTCACGAGAAGCAAAGCAGATCACTGTGTGTATTTTAAATTAATTGGTGACCATGTTATTCATCTGGTCGTGTATGTGGATGATATGTTTCTGGTTGGAAATGACAAAGAAATTATCCAAGATTTGAAGACCCATTTGTCATCCAAATTCGACATGAAAGATCTTGGTGTTGCAAAACTATATTTTGGGAATGGAAATTAAAAGAGATCGGGAAAAGAGGAAGCTCTGGTTAAACCAGAGGAAGTATGTTGAGACAATACTGCAGAGGTTTAATATCCAGGATAGTAAACCGGTGAAGGATCCTATTCCTGTAGGTGTGAGGTTATCTGTTGAACGGTGTCCCAAGACACAAGAAGAGGAAGAGGACATGTCCTGTGTTCCATATGCAAGTGTAGTTGGTAGCCTGATGTATGCAATGGTTTGTACTGGACCAGGCATTGCACATGCAGTGGGAGTATTTAGCAGGTTTATGTCAAAACTAGGAAAGGAGCATTGGACAGTAGTGAAGCGGGTTTTCAGGTATTTTCATGGCACTAGTGATTATGATTTGTGCTACCAAGGAAGACTAGAATTGGACAGAGTGTAGATATTCATGGCTTTATTGATGCAGATTGGGCTGGAGATCTGGATCAAAGAAGATCTACAAGTGGCTATGTGTTTAACCTATTTGGAGGAGCAGTTAGTTGGATGAGTAAGAAATAATCTATAGTGGCATTATCAACTATAGAGGCAGAATACATGGCAGCCACTCATGCAAGCAAGGAAGCAATTTGGTTGTAGAGATTGTGTTCAAGTATGGGATTAGTACAGGAAGCTATAAGGATAGACTGTGATAGCCAAAGTGCAATTTTCTTGGTAAAGAACCCTGAATATCATTCAAAGACAAAGCACATTGATGTTCAGTATCACTGAGGGATATGATAGAAGACAAAAAAGTGTTGCTGGTAAAGGTGGACACTTTGAAGAATACTGCAGATGCATTGACAAAATCTGTGAGCTCTGAGAAGTTCTCTTGGGGTAGAGAGATAATGGGCATTTCAGGGTTGGGAAAATGACTAAGCTCTGTTGTGGCCCCCTGTGGAAAGAAAACAACAAGTGGGAGAATGTTCGGTTGTGTTACATTCTTTCCACGTAGTTAATAGGGGGTTTGAAGGGCACCCGTAACCCCACTTTATGTGGTCTCGAGCAGCGCCCCAGAAACTTTTGGTTTTGGACCCTATGTTAGGTTGGGCAGACCCACCTATGGTTTTGTGCATGATTTTCGCACATGTTTTTTGGAAGCGATGGTTTTCAGTCCATGGTATTGGATGCAATGGTTTTTGGTCCATCGTATTGGACGCGATGGTTTTCGGTCCATGGTATTGGATGCCTCGGCATGTATAAATATGTACTGTAACATTGAAAGGAACATAATGAGAAATCAAGCTGGTAGTCTCGGTTTTGGGATCCAGGAGAAAATCTCTATGTATATGTGTTTTATGTGTTATGCTCTTGCATTGTTTATTTTCTATGTTTTAGAATTCGTATGCAGGTAATTTCTATACAGGGTTAAAACCTACATTTTGTAGTTCCCTTCCTTTCTGCATTTCGAGCACACCACCTTCACAGGTTTTCCTAGATATTTAAATCTCCCTCTAGATTTAGATCTCCCACTCGATGACTTATTTTTCTTTATGTTTTGGGACCGTCCTCATACAGACAAGGCATCACCATTCTGGCTCTCCATATTTTTCCATCTCATCTCTTTCGTCAACAAGGATGAGACTATTTCATCAAACTGCAAGGCAATTGCATTACTACATATTGCAATAACTAGACTATCCCACGAATCTGGTAGAGAACACAACAAACTGATGCACTTATCTCCATCTTAAATTTTAATATCAATATATAATAACTGACTTACCATAATATTAAATACATTTAGATGTTTTGCCACCGAGTCTCCATCTTTCATCCTCAGGTTATAGATCGTTTTCCATAGGAACAGTTTATTCACCAGAGACTTAGATTGGTACAAAGTCCCTAACTTTTCCCACAAAGCCTTAGTTTTAGCTTCCCCTAATACATTCAACAATACTGAATCTGAGACACACAATCGTATTGTGCTCTTAGCCTTTCGATCCAACCTCTTCCATTCTTGGTTGGACATTCCTGTTGGTTTAATACTTGGATCTACCATGACCCATTGATTTTTATCCACCAACAGATCCTCCATCTTCAGTTTCAATAACTCAAAACTCTAACCATTAAATTTATCAATCTCTATCTTTCCACTGCTTGTCATCCTCTTTCACCACTAGAATCGATCTTACAGAACTCCCACTAAACAGGGTCTACCACAGTTCCGAGCGAAACCCCTCAGCAACAAAGGCGTCCCCTTGAAGCCAAAACAACTCTGATACCAAATGTAGGTTTTAACCCCGTACAGAAATTACCTGCATATGAATTCTAAAACACAGAAAATAAACAATGCGAGAGCATAACACATAAAGCACATATACACAGAGATTTTCCCTTGGATCCCAAAACCGGGACTACCAGCTTCATTTTTCATTATGTTCCCTTCAATGTTACAATACATATTTATACATGCCAAAGCATCCAATATTATGGAGCAAAAACCATTGCGTCCAAAGCCATGGACCGAAAACCATCATGTCCAAAACCATGTGAAAAAAATCATTCACAAAACCATAGGCAGGTCTTGCCAACCTAATATAGGATCGAAAAACAAAGTTTCTTGGGGCAGAGTGGGGTTATCTACACCCCTCAAACCCCCTGTGACCCCCCCGGCTACTCAATCAGCGCAACGAAGGGGGGCCTTTGCCCCCCTTCTAACCCCCTGGTTAACTACATGGGCTAGTCATGGAAAGAATATAACACAACCCACAAACTTCTCCTATTTTCAATAATTCTCATTCTATCCTAAAACTATAGGAAAATACATCAAATAATTAAATCATAATATATGAAACTAACTCTTTTAGTAAACATGTTACCCTAGGTTAGATGCCCCTGCATCATCATATATATATATATATATATATATATATATAGATAGATATATATATGTTAAACAATTCTAGTAAGAAATTGGTAGGGAAAGTGGGATCACAACATCTTACAATAGATTTTAGTATACTATGGATCTTTAATGATATTATGTATAAATAATCTATTAACCATGGAAGATTTAACATGGTGTTGGAGAGTGTAAGAATGAGTATAATTAAAAAACATATTAACTACAAGTATGATGACAAATTTATCGTTAGATTTAGGTAAACTTTATTATCATTTTTAGAGAAATGTCATTCCATACAATTCATGGAATGGGTATAGGTTGTAGTTCACCTAGAATTTTCATAATTTTTCTCTTGTGTCATTAGAAAAGGTCAAATTCTACTACAACAATGGGCATGTCTTTTATGTTTTCCTAGTAGTTTCATATTTAACATGTTCATATTTTTTAGAAAACTTAATGACTTATTTTCAAAGATGTGTGGAGTTCAAATAACAATATTGATATAAGAATGTGTGATTTGTTCAAATATGGTTGGTCATTGTAGTGAATCCCTTCCTTTTGCAAACTGTATGCATGAGATGCATGAGGTGCCATTCATAGTGGTTGGATGAAGAAGGAAATCTTAGGATATATGAAACACTTGATGTGGATTTCAATCAACTAATTTACTAAATTGATGTCATTTTAATGATGAAATCCCTTGCATTGGGATGAATTTTAGGTTTCAATGTTCAATTTTTATATAAAATTGTCACCGAAGTAGAAAGGGATTGTAGATATACACAACATGCAAGATATTTTTCATTTACATAGCTGGATTTTCCCAAGTGTCAATAATAGAGTTATTTGTTGGTAAAGGCCAATGTTCTTCTTAAGAGGACTATTCTAACATTAAATTTTAGGTTGCAATGTTAAATTTTTATATGAAATTCTTGCTGAAGTAGGAAGGGATTGTAGATATACAAAACATGCAAGATATTTGTCATTTTCATAGGTGGATTTTCCCCAGTGTTAATAATAGAGTTATTTGTTGGTAAAGGTCATTGTTCTTTGCAAGAGGACTATTCTAATGCCTTTATTGAAGGAATAAAATTCGAAAACAAAGTTTTTAGTGACGAATGGTTGATCAAGTACTAGGTTTTACACATGGAATTATTAAAACCTTAGGGGGACTAATTTGTGGCTTCATTCCAACAGAAAAAGATTTTTTTAAACAGATTTTTTGAGAGGAGTTGCAATCTTACCATAGCTCATGTCGAAAAATTTCTAGTAAGTTTTGTGACCAAGAAAATCTTATAAATTTTTCATATTTTTAGGACATGGCCAATCCTTCATGGATTCAATTTTATTTGAATCCTACCATGCCATCATGGATAGTACTATGAACAAAGTATTCTACTTCATAGACACCAAAGGGACATCTAAACATCTCTACAAGGAAGTAGTGATTAGGATGTAGTTGTAAGACCTGGACCACAGGGGTGACATAGGCATGCCAAGTTTTATTTTAGGTCAAGATGTCATTAAAATTTATGAGGAAAAAATGATGGATAAAGGGTTGGAATATGTAGTCGATGAGACTATAGAATCTCTAAAGTGTATTGAAATGGTTAAAGGGCATCACCAAGAACTCACGATTTCCTTAATGGGTGCAAAAATAAGTTCTAGAAATATTAGTCTCCCTCATGAGAATTAGATGAGATCCAAAATCAAAGATCATGTTTGGTGAAGAAATAAGATCATTTGATCTCATCTATAAGAGCATCTACAATGGGAATCGGATGTACCTATCCTTCAATATTATTTTAACAATAGTTGAAAATAAAGACACATACTCCAAGCAATTTCTTTTTTGAAGACCATGAAAACTAGTGACAAACATGGATTATTGATAATGTGGATGACACTGGCATCTAGCAACCCCTAAAGTATCTTTTTAATTTCATTTTTTTGGTATATAGTCTGTAATAAGGGTGTAAATAAGTTGGCAATCTACCTTCTATGAGTGGAATATAATGATCGCATGCACCTTAGAAGAGTTGGAAAGCTTGAGATATTCCAATGACTAATTGGTTTTTGGTTAAGATTAATTGCATGTCAAAATGGAAGGGTTGATAAGGTGTCTGAAGTGCTTGAATGGCATGGAATAATGTTTGAATTCCTTTTCTAGATAACATTTTCCATATAATGTGAGTTGATGACCTTTAAAGAGATAGCTATAATTACTTGGAAATTGTAGTGATTCTCTTCTTGTTGGAAACTCATGCATGACTCCTAGAGGTCCACCTATTTAAATAGAGAACAAGTGGGTTTTAAGGAATAATCACCTATTTGAAGCTACATATTTTTATAGAAACCCCTAAATTTCATGTAAACTCCATTATTAATCAGGTTTTAGAAGTTTTCAAGATCAACATAATGACGAGTTTCATAGGATGTTTTCCAGGAGCTTAAAGGGATACCAACCAAGAGGTAAGTGGAGCATGAGATTTAGTTATTTCCAAACTCCTCGTTGGCAAACATTGGGCTATATAGGAAGTCCATTATCGAAGCAAGTGAGGGGACAAAATAGTTGCAACAACTATTGGAATAAGGTGTCATTAAACCACGTATCTCACCATGTGGGTCACCAATCATCATTATGCCAAAGAAGGATAGGAATTGGTAGATGTGTATTGATCATAGGAAATTATAAAAATATTATGTTCTATCTTGGTGAAGAACAAGTACCTCTTGCCTAGGATATTTAATCTACTAAATTAGTTGCAGTAAACCAAATTCTTCACCAAGATAGACTTAAAGTCAATATATCACCAAGTTTCAATTTGAGAAAATGATACCTGAAAGATCTCCTTTAAAACCAGGCAAAGTTTGTATGAGTGGTTAGTATGCCATTTGGGCAATGCAATGAATTAATTACATGCTGGAGCTTAATGAATGATATATTGTGCCCTTTTATTAATTCATTTGTTATTTTCTATTTGGAAGATATATTTCTATATAACACCATCTGAGAGGAGCACATCTCAAACAGGTGCTAGAGAAATTAAAGAAGCACCAACTTCTAGAAAATATCAAGAAGTGTGAGTAAGAAGAATAGTATTTGGTGTATATAAGGTATGTGATAGGTGGAGAAGAGTTAAATATAAGTCCTGCCAACATGGAGGCCATCATGAAGTGGTCAGTGCATATGGATGTTTTTAATGTCAAGAGTTTTATTGGGGAAAAATAGTACATGAGGAAATTCATAGCCTCATTCTCAGTAGTAGCAGAACCAATCCATGCCATAATGTTGACTGGCAAGAGCTTCCAACAAGGAAAGGGTTAACAAAGGGCCTTTGAGGAGTTAAAGAAGAGAATCAATCAAGCACCTAAGTTGGGATTATCAAACTTGTAGTAACACTTCGAAATGGAGAGATATGTGAGTGGGTATGTTACGGTATCACTCTTGATGCAGGGAGGAAGGCATATACGCTACTATTATGAAGTATTTCATGGGGAAATTCTTAACTACCCTACTTATGATAAGGAACTCTACGCCCTGGTACCAAAAGTGAACAAGTGCAAACATTATGTGATGGAAAAGGAAACAGTAATGCAAAAATATAACCAACCACTATGATATGTGTATGCCTAGAGTTAGCTACAATGAAATAGGAATTATAAGTGGACGAGGCTTTTACAAATGTTTTATTTAGTCATCAAATATCATTAGGAAAGCACAAACATGTTGAACAACGAGCTTTCATGGCCACCCACATCAAAGATCATAACTTTGGGAACTCTGATGCTCATGGAGCCATTTACCCATGACACATACATAGAAGCATATTCAGAGGACGAGGAATTCAAGGAGGTGTTTTAGCAGTTGCATATCTAGAGTCATGTGAACAATGATGACAACACAATTGGCTAGCATCTCTAAGATGATTTACTCTATAGGCTAGAAAATTTACGTGTGCCTAAAAATGAATGACTTTAGCTAATCGTAGAGGCTCACATATCCAAGGTTGCAAACCACTTTGGTGTGAGGAAGACAATAGCTAACTTGTAACTATATGTTTATTAGCCCAAGGTGCAAGAAGTTACATTTATATTATCTTATGGCATGTACTCACTCATCCCTGGGAAATCATTTACATGGACTTTGTGGGAGTTTTTGGCAACAACCAGGAAGGGAAATCACTATATGTTCATGGTAATCGATAGGTTAAGAGGCATTCATTTTCTATTTTTGTGTAAAAAGACCATCAGTGGGCTAGAAGCAGTGAACTTCTTCTTCAGATAGGTATGGGTGTGCTTTGGTATACTAGGGAGCATAATTTCTGAGGATGAAATAATATTTCTAAGTGCATTTTGGACTAGATTATGGGAGAAGATGGACACAAATTTAAATATGTCTAGAACATTCCATCCATAAACAAATGGGAAAATAGTAGTCAATGGGACTTTCATACGTCTTTTTATGGGATACTATAGAAGGCATATTAATACATAGGATGAAAATATGGTATATATACAACACTCTTATAATAGAGTAGTCCACACTTCTATTGGTAAGTCCTTATTTGAAACTTTTTTTGGATATTTTCCACCTTTACCCTTGGAAATTGCAAAAGGGAAAGACGGAGGAGTCAAAGAGGAACTTACAGTGGATTCCTTAAGGGAAAAAAAACATTGAGAAGATAGGAAGATCCATCTACAAATACATGAGACACTACATAAATAAAAATAAAAATATGAGACCATGCATTATCAACATAGAAAAGAGAGGTCATTGAAGGTGGGAGATAGAGTATACTTATAGTATAAGAAGGAGAGGCTATAGGGTCCTAGTAAGGAGATCAAGACTCTACTATATGGTTCCTTTCAGATACTAGAAAAGGTGGGAATTAATGCCTATAAAATCAATCTACCCCCATAGATATGCATCTACACAATGGTTAATGTAGAGAATATGAAATTATATGAGTCTTCCATGTTAGATTAGGAAGAGGAACAAGTCCTACATTCTAAAGAGGATTTGGCACCAAATGCTAAAAAAGAGTTGGTAGAAGATATGGTCCTGCAAAAGAGGTATAATACTACAAGAAGGGTCAATAAGATCTTTGGTAGGTTGGATGGAAAGTACAAATTCCAGGAAAGACTAAAAGGTACACTCAAGAAAAGGTGGTGGAAAATTTCGCTCAACTCATTCAGTAGAATCTTTTGGGGACCAAAATCCTCACAAAAAGGTGAGGTGCATCATTATGTTGTTTTTCATCCATCTTGAAGCTTTTAGAGTGGAAAAACTGGATGAATAATCTCAAGAGCATTTTTATCAGCGAGACCCATATTCATAAATTAGGGTTTTAAACCTTTCAAAAGTAGTTTGAGTCGTCAAATGGAGTTTTATGGGGATAAAGCTTTACCACTTAAGTGCTACACAATTTATTACTATTGTATACTTAAATATCTTTTTGAAATCGCAAGAATAACCTCAATTGGAGTTAATCTCCAAACTTTAGCCACTCCAATGTTGACATTCCTTTTTTGACCACCATAATTTGATAAGATGTGACACCAACCACATTATTGATGAAAAATAAACTAACCATGTAGGATGATGAAGAAGACTGTAGAAAAGTACATATTATAACTCCAATTAAAAGTTCAAAAGATTAAAACTAACCACTAATAAATTATAAAACTTTCTTATAATAAGACCAAAGAAAAAAATAATTCTACTCTATTCGTGTGCCAATTTGTTCCAATGTATCCTGGATGCGGGTGCATAGGGGATATGGTAATGGCACGCGCCATCACGTGGGCAGGTGGCATGCCTACGGCGTCCGGCGGTACCACGCGCAGCGGGGTATTAACCCGCTTGAATGCAGGAGAATGAAGGCATTAATGCCTGTCTACTCGGCTCGAGGGAGGAAGCTGGACTTCGTTGCTGTGATGCGTTTTAAACTGAGCAAGCTGGCTCGGCAGAAGGATATGTGTGAGCATAGCAATGAGACCCTGCTCCGCTCAGACGGAAATGGGAATGAGGATCTGAGGGGTGTTCCGCCGGTTTGCGAGCCTGGTGTTGATTCTTGGCGCTGGCGTTGGTTCTTGCCGCTGGTGTTGGTTCTTGGCGCTGGTGTCGGTTCTTGGCGCTGGTGTTGGTTCTTGGCGCTGGTGTTAGTTCTTGCCGCTGTTGGAGCTCAGAGTGCCTGTGTTGGAAGGAGCGCAGTAATGCCGCGGGTAAGGCCGCGAATGGGCAGCCGAAGAGGGGGAATTCAGGGCAGGGCCCTCCCGCAGAACGATTACTATTCACCCTCTTCCTCCCTCGAGGTAACTTCGCTGCCTCAGAGATTTCAGGGCAGCAATGAGGAGGAGGGTGGGCATAATGGCAGAAGCCCAAATTCTGAAGAAGGGCAGAGGGAGCTCCCCATGCTCAGGTATCGGCTCCCCTGCCCTCAAGTCAATTCCACTTTGGTTGTTTCTATAACGGTCGAGCCTGGAGTCACTCAGAACGTGGAGGTCGAGCCTCTGCCGGAAGGGCAGCGCTCCAGCAGAGAGAATTCCCCTATTGCGTGCCTTCCGGTTGGAGCTGGAACGGGTTGGTTGGCACCTGGACGTGAACCTGGGCCGGGTTGGTTGGCGCCTGGACGTGAACATGGGCCGGATCTTGAGCGCCCTGCTACCAATTATGACCCGGATGCTGGCCCTTCTACGCATGCTGATTATTCACTTGCTGGTCCGAGCAGGCCAGCCCGAGAGGGAAGCCCAGACGCGGTCATCCAGCTTTCAGATTCAGAGGACACGCTCCGTTTTGGGTGCCGAATTGCAGAGGCGCCCCAGACTACTGATGATGATTGAACTCGCCCCGGTAATCTCTGTTATTTTTGTTGGGATCTCGATGTGTATCTCGGCTAAGTGGCGGCATTATCTCTGTCAATGTGTCGGCTGTAATGTTCAGGTGTCAACTGTAATGGTTCAGGTGTCAATTGTCTTTGTCCAGATGTATGTTTGTCTTTGTCCGGGTCAGTCCATGGCCCTGGTGTCTTGGTGTCTGTTCAGTCAATTTATGTTATGTAACTGTGTCGGCAATGGTCAAGCAACAATTCCAATTTTGAATCTTTTCAATTTTGGAACTGATAACAGGGCAAGGCAAGGGCTGACAGGCAAATTTTCTTAGCCTTGCCCAATGTACTCTATTTTGTATCTATGTTTTGTACGATAATAGAATTAGTCATATTCAGAAAAAAAAAATTTGTTCCAATGTAACCTGCGTATCCACGCTTCCCTCGGTGAATTTTTTAGATTTCTTCCATGTACCGTGTCATGGAATGCGGAAAATTGCTTCTCGAAGATTTTGTGTTGAACCCACGAACTTGCATTCGTGAAAAAGAAAGTTGCTTATTCGTCATTTTGAACCACTAAAAAATTATTTTGAGATGATCAATACACAAAAGGCATGAAACAACATTAAGAAAAAGATAAAAAGACATAATTTGTTTTGTATATTTTAAATAGCTGTCTACGCTCTTCAAAAAAATGTATAGTTTCTCATGACTGTTCATCTCTTTGAGTGTCGAAATGGATATGTATATGATTACAAGTCAGATATTCTTGGATTGAGGTTTTTGTGATTTACATTAAGTTTATGAGAAAAAAATTTGGGCGTAAATTACATGATAAAATATTTGTCTGCATTTTGAATTAACCAGTGTGGTTCATCGTCAGGACAAGTACAACTTGAAGAAAAAGATTATGGTGACATGTTAAATAGGGAGAACAGATCTTCCAACAACTAGGTTTGATTGGAAAACTAGACTGAAGTCAAATATTTTCGAATAAAATCATGTAAAATTAATCTAAAATTTAAAATTATTTTGAAATTAAATAAACAAGGAAAAAATTTATTACTTCACTTCTCTCCAATACTTCCGAATAAATACTTCCAAATAAAGATACAAATGACCAACAAAAGGTCACTACTTTGAATACAGTAATAACGCTGGGGAGCATTTTAGGGACTCGACTCCGTTAGGCTCTGTAATGGAGAAAAATAATCTGTAATACATTCAACCAGACTTGTGCTAATGTTATGTTTAATTTCCCCTCATTATTTGTTTCACCCTATAGTCCTATATCTATATCCGTTAAAGAGACAGCTACTCTCAGAGTCCGAGATTTATCCAAGCGATTCTTCACTTGGACTTTAGAGCAGTACCGTCCTGTTATCATTTTCATTTAGGCGTTGTTTACAAAGGTGTTATAATTAGGAAAAAATGGAATTTGGTTATTTACTTTCAAATAATTTCATAGTATTAGGCATTAAAAATTTAAGTTTGATAATTATTATCGAGACTTTTAAAAATTTCTCAAAATTTGATCAAAATCATGCCAGAATTTTTATTGTTTTTTAAGCAAATTTCAAGCTTTGTTAAACTAGGCCTCTTCCAAAATTTTTTAATCAAAATCATACCAAATTTCTCATTGTTTTCAGAACAAATTTGAAGCATCCTAGGACTAAGCGTCTCATTGATCTAACATGATCTGTCCAAATGACTCTTTAGTGAGAAGTAAGGCATAGTTGTGATAACAGTAAGGCAAGGTTGTGATAATTATTTATATGGGTTATCTCTCTTTTTTTTGGCAGTAGATTAATTACTTATTTTTATTTATTTATTTCGTTATGATTGATTTATTCGAAATTTAAAATAATTTATAATTAAAAATATTAATTTTAAATTTATTTAATATAAAAAAAATTATATTAATTTTGCTCATAGTAAGTTTTGATTAATTTTTGAAAAATGTATTATATTAATTATTAAATAATTATATTTTTATTTTATTTATTAAATATTATTTTATTTTTGGCAAAATATAAAAACAGTTAGTCAATAACTTATAATGAGTTAATAACTTACATAATACTTAATATTTATCATAAATCTTTAAACTTTACAACAACATGACTTTCCTTTAACAAACTTAAAGGATAGTTATTTTATTTAGTTAATAGGGAAGAAAATTTACTAAATAGAAGTACCTTTTCTCTCCGCGTTCCTCTATAGAGAAATCCAACACATTTTCAAAATTAGCATTAACCTAACCATGTTAACACAGAAGAGGATAAAATAAAAGGCAAAAAGGTATAAACTACTTTAGTGCTTAAAGATTTTATTAGCACTCCTTTTTGTTTCGATTTATAGAAATATCATAATTCTCTTTACTCTCTACGATAATTTGTTTATATATAAATTTCATTTAGCCATTCAAACATCCTTTATAAAACACTGTTCGTAATACAAAAAAATGATTTTGAACGACAATAACTTACATGTCATCTGCTGGACACCATCGCTCAAACTGGTACTGCTTTATGGAGTAATTCACAGTACATCTTTAAAAAAATAAATTACCATTTTGCTCTTTTTTTTTCAAAACGAATAATCAAAACTATCATGTATCACAAGTTTTGTTCTTACGTTCAAAGTTCATAAAAATAATATCCATGAGAATGTCACCAAAAAGACGAAACCCTAAAAACATAAATCAAATTTGTAGCAATAAATAAGCCACATAAGCTCATATAAAATGTGGATCAACATTAAGCAAAACATTTTACAATATGCTTTCATATATTTAGAAGATCCTTTGGCATTCCACTATGGTTACATTATAATTTGAACAGATATCCGTACTCCTTATAGAAGTGATAATAATATAATGAAGAACACAGATGTTACTTTAGGCCCTAGGGAAGCTCTTCTCACAGCGAAAAGCAGTAACTTAATTACTCGGAATTTGGAACCATCAAATTCTCACAGCGAAAAGCAGTAACTTAATTACTCGGAATTTGGAACCATCAAGGAACGAAATACATGGGATTAGGAAGCTTGAATGTGCGAGCACCCACAGCACTACCAGTAATATCGGTCCACTGATCTCCAACATTGCCCCATATACGATATCCATGTTTCATCAGTTCCTCCCTCTTGCTTGACTTGAATATTGCTGCGCTTTTTCCTTTCTCGCTACGTTCTCTAAATTTCACATATCATCCACCAAAACTTATAATGTTACTTTCATTTCATAACATTCGCAAATCACGAATAAAAATGGCAGAAAATAAGGTCTACGCAAATCATGAATGAAAATAAAATAAGTATACCTTAGAATAAGTCCAGCATAGGCAGTATACCCCTGCAAAACGAGATTTTTTTCTGTAATGTTGCGTTGAGATTCATCCCTTCCTGTGAGAAAGAAAATCTGGTAGCCAGAAGTCTTGAGATGCTTATACAATCCCAGAATAGCAGGAAGTGCAACAGCTTTACCACTTAATGCCCAGTGGTTAAAGGAGACAGGGTCGAATGGCATTCCACTGTAAAAATCAGTCCAGTTTCAAAAGAATTATTTGTTTATTCCCGGATAAACCAACATCGAATTTTTCAATAAACATTTCAAAATTAGAATTAGTAAAATTAGTTTCTAATATTAATTTTTTTATATCTATGTTCATTGTTTCATGTTTGTTTCACTATGTCAAGATAGGAATGATACTACGGTGCTGTAATTAGCTTAGCACATCTTTGTATCTTTTATAGCAAGAGAGGTATCAAAACTAAGGGTGCCAATATCAACACATAGATGCTAAGAGTGAGATTGGAATACAAGTTTTGCAGGTCAAATGCTTATAGCTTTGGGAAAAATAGATTTTTCCTTATCGGTGAAGATGGATCTGTTTCTGTTTTGCAACCATATTAAAATAATAGATATATTTTAACTTCTGGATTTTATGTAAATGATTTACGAGTATTGATGTATTTATATTTTTAATTTTTGGGAAGAAATTTTAGAAATTGATAAATAATTTGTTTAGCTAATTAAAAAAAATATATTGAGATTGTAATTTGTATTATAATATTTATGAAATAATTGTATCTGCTATAACTGATATTGGATATAATAAAAACTATTATAAGATAAAAACCATTAAAAAAAAAAAAAAAAATTAACCGACGCCTTAACAACAAGCTTTTGTGCCTCAATTGTCTAATGTAATAACGACAAATAAGATCTAAATAAGAACGATAGAGGGCTTACCCAAACTTTCGTCCCATATAATATTCGAGATTGGATAGGGCGGTGTCATCTACATCCAACACCCAGGCATCCTTACCATCGCCGACGAGGGGAATTTCTGCTGTGTAACTAACGATACAGTCGACTGCAGTTGCCAGATCTCTTTCGTACCGTCCATACAACATGTACTGCTGAATGTAGGTCAAGCAATTTTGGGGAACTGTCCACCAGTTTCTCAGATTATTCAATTCTATGTTCAGCCTCCAGCTCACGCAGTCCGTATTGTTCTGATCAGCGACATCAATATTGGCTTCAAATTTACACCAAATGTTGATATTGATGAGCAATAATACAAGAAACCTCCATGATATAATAGCGTTCCTCTTCATGGTGTTCAGCATATAATTGCGTTAAGCGAATTCAGATTTGTCTATATAGGCTTAAGTCTTATAACCTGTATGTAAGAGAAATTGTGAACAGTTAGTTGATCCTGGTGGAGAACCCTTTTGATCGATTGGGCAATGCTGGTTTCTTTTTATAACCAAAGAATGCTGGTTTCTTTTTATAACCAAAGCAACCGACCAAAGGCATTTAATGCAAAAAGCATCCATTAACTTCACGGGAAACTTGATTTGCAGGCCACACCACGAATACTTTGTTCCCCACTGCTTTATCTGCATCCACGGGACAGTCCACTGCACGACAGATTCCTCGGGCAAAATGGGCCAATTTTACACCCAAATGGTCAATATACCGTCTCCACTAATACTTAATGGATTCAATGGTGCAGTTCAATGCACAATAGATTCTCTGAATAAAATGGGCCAATTTCGCATTCCAATGGGTAATAGTTAAATTTTTTATTTTTTTGTTTAGGAAAGAAAAAAATATTATTTTTTTATTAATAAAAGTTGTTACCTAATTTATAATTTTGTATATTGTGATTACAAATATATTGCTGACAAAATCAACAATTTTTAATTAGTAGTGATATATCAGTTAACAAGGCAAAGTGACAGAAAAATCATAAAAAACATGCAAACAGAAATAGATGAAACACATTCCAAAATCATAAGGAACCAGAAAACTGATCAGTCCAAAAAAGAAAAATGTAGTATCCTGCTGAACCTCGAGATGCCCGAGGCTGTACCAAACATAGCCAGGGGCTTCCAAACCCTCTGAGCTTAAGTCGATTGCTGATTTATTGAATATTTGGGAATCGGCCAGATATGGGCACAGTCAAAAAAAATTGACCGTGTCCAGTCCATCTCATTCTCGAATATTCGGAGAATCTGCAATCAACATAAAGATGACCTTTTAAACCCAAGATTAGACAAGCCATTAGCCACTAAATTCTACTTTAGAGATATATTTTTTTATTCTGTATTTTGGTTTTAGCTATATTGTAATTTTTATTTATTTAAAATATATTTTTTATTCTATATCAATATATCTTCAGTATCATCCCAGTAATATAAAGCTCAAGACTGTAAAAATACTAAACACCGTATAAAATTCCTAAAAAATTTATAATTCTAACCAATCCTTATCAATTTCAACATGAAATTGAAAAAATAAAATTTACAAGTCGCATACTTAATCTACCCCTATCCTGCCCACTCATGTTCAATGAATTTGATTGTAAATTTTTTTATGTAGATTAACATGTGCATAAATTTTATTTTCAACTAACAATAATGCTCACTGCGATTTTGGAGATCATAATCTTATCATATTATCTTAGACACGGCGCACTAGTGGGTGCATGAAAATTAGTGCGCACGTTGATGTGCAGTTGACTACCGTCCATTGGCTAAGAAGTACATCATAAAATTGCCTATTAGCATAAATTAGCTATAGTATAAAATCCCAACACTCTATGGCTATGTAAGTAAGTCTGTTTACGAAGATTATTTGACTGTTTAGTAACATGCATGGTATAGAAAAAAAAATCAAAAACTAAAACCCCATCGTAAAAATAAAAGTAAGCGAAGGAATAAAACAAATTGGAAGTTCGTGTTCGTCATACTTTACAGCTGAGCATGAAGCTTCTCGATGAGCCAGTAATTTTATGCTGGATTGCAGTCGATTACCCTTAATTGGTTAAGGGGAAATACTTAATAAAGTCAAATATAAAGTTAAGTATTACACTAGACAGAATCAACTTCTACTGGAGCTGCATGGAGCAGTGCTCTATACAGCCGACACTCTCTTTAAAATGGGTCTATCTTCCTCTCCTGGATACTGGCATCTTGAGATAGTATCAGATGATACAACATATCAGATCAGTGATTTTGTTTTACCAGACTTTTAAATCTCTATTTGCAAGACAGTCTCCATATATAGAAAATTTGGAATCAGATAGCTTCAGATTAACTTCATAAACTATATGCTTTTCTAAGTAGATCACAGGTCTATTGATTTTTGTAAACATCTGGATCTGAGGATGTATCACAGCCATTTTATATTTCTCATATAATATATCTAGCTTTTTTTTCTCTGGAAAAAAATAAAGTTAAGTATTAGAGGAAATTCTTATCATTTGATGAGCCAGTAATTTTATGCTGGATTTGCAGTCGATTACCCTTAATTGGTTAAGGGGAAATACTAAATAAAATTAAGTATTAGAGGAAAAGCTCATCATTTATGGTTATCATGTAAAAGTGTACATCAATAATTTTTTTATAAAGTAAAAATATTTGTTTGGATAAGATTTTAAACTAAAAAGATAAGTTAGTAATTGAATATATTTAAAAGAACTAAAACAACAGCAAAACAAAATAGTAACGGTGTCCATTATGTTGACTAACTAAATTATAATAAGATTTCAAACTATGTAGAAGGATTGAAAAATATATCTCAAAATCATTTGAACAATGAAGCCACTGAATTAAAAGAGTGTCTATAATCGTCATGATGGACTAGTAGATTTAACATCAAGCCATTCCATATATTCTCCAGAAAAATCATAGTATGTACTTCCAACCTTCTCCACATAAATCCTCCTATGTACTTCATATATTCTCCACGTTTCTGATTTACTACTCTTATTCTTCATGGAAGAGAGTAAGTCAATACTGTCGATATAAGTGTCTATCTATGTGATTTTTCATGTCACCATCAAAGCTGGCCGGTATCATATTTGTCAAATAATTTCATTGCAATGATTGTTTTCCCGGTTCTAATTATTCTGGTTCAAAACCACATAACTAAATGTTTAAAAAGGAGAAAAACAGAATGTTTATCCTAATTCGAAATGGGAGAAGCCATGTTTTTCTGTACAAAGAAACAAAAATTCCTTGAACCATTACAAAGACAGAAGTTTTTGGATTATGGTATATTTCATTTTTTTACGAAGTTTTATGTGTATATGTTAGTACAATTATATTAATAAATATGGTTGATATAAATTGAGCTGTACCATTTCTTATTTCTAATATATTAATTAATATATGAAAAAGTTGTCAATATACATACGTTAACCATACTTGTTAATGTAGTTGTGCTAGTTCATGGCTTATATGTATGGGAAAGATTAGTTGACCATGGTTGAGTATCGTTAAATATTCTCAAGTTATGCCTGAGGATTTATTATGGTCAATATATAGTTGACATGGATAACCATGGTTGTCCACAACTAACTATAGCTGACTATGATAGTTTATGACTAACTATGGTTGACCACGGTTGCTTATTTTTTATCATGGTTTAGCATACTTGCCCATAATTGACTATGGTTGGCTTTATTAATCATGGTTGATGATGTTGACCATGAGTGAACATCGTTCAACCAATTTGACCATGGTTGACCATCATTTTCTATCACGGATTATGGTTGTGCATGTTGACAACAGATGACCATATTTGACCATATTCAACCATGGTGACCTTCGTTGAGCATGTTTGACAATTCTAACCATGGTTGACCATGGTATTCCATGTTGAAAATGGGTTGACAATGGTTTTCTAACATTGACTACGATCAACTAGAGATCACCATGGTTAGTCATGGTTGATAATCATTGACCATTGTTGACTATGGATGACCATGGATAACTAAAATTGATGGTTCGTAACGTTGACCATGATTGACTATGGTCAACCATGGTAATGAAAGTCGACTATGGTTAATGATGGTCTACCATGTTGACCATAGTTATCTACGGGCTACCATAGTTGGCTATGGTCAACCATAGTTAACCATACTAAACCATGGTGACCATAGTTAACTATGATTGACCACATTGACTATGACTAACAACAATTGACTATTGTTGACCCTAGTTAACTATGGTCATTATGGTTGATTGAAGATGATCATCACTGCTAATGGTCGACTGGGGTTGATAATGGTTGATTATGGTTCACTATATGGTGACTATGGTTGACCAATATGACCATGCTTACTCATGTTCGACTAAACTTGAATATGATTTCCCATGGTTGACTATGGTTTTTTAAGATTGACATGGATGACTATGTATAACTATGGTAAACCTTAGTGAGTCGTGATCAACCATGCTTTCATTATTTATCACATTACAATATTCAGTTTTTATTTTTCACATTGCAATATTGATTATTTTGTCTCACATGCAGTGTAAATTATTTTCTCATCACATCTGATGTCAATTTTTGTTCATCACATTGTGATGCCAATTTTTGTTTGCCACATTGTGACATTGGTATTTTCTTTATGCTTTGTTATATTGATATTTGTTTGTGATATTGTGATATCAAATTTTAAACATGGTTGTCTATGGTCAACTATGGTTGACTATAGGTGAATATTATTGACCATGGTTGTCAATGTTAAATTATAAATGATTATGAATGACCATGTTAACCATCGATTACCATGTGACTATGGTTAACCATAGTTGAGTTGATTAAACCATATTTGAATATGGTTGCATTGTTGAGAGACGTTATATTAAAAATTAAATAGTGAAATAATTTAAATATTAAATAGGCACTAAAACTTATTAAATATAATTTTTTAAACCTTATACATAATTTTTAACATTAATAATAATAATAATAATAATAATCATTTTTGTATTAATCCTTTTTAAAAATAAATGTTAAATAGCCCTTGTCCCAAGGAGGAAACTCAATTGGTGATCTAAGTGATGTGAAATCATGTAAACTAAGAGATCCATAGTTAAATCTCCCGGTTGTAACATGGTCTAAGGAAAGGAGAACAAGTTGTACGCCCCAGAGGTATAGTGGTAGTGGCCAAAATCGACCACATGTCATGTGAGTATGACACATATCCATTTCTCAATTTGTCTGGTTACATAAAATAATGTTAGATAAACGTTAAATCGTATTGAATATAAAACTTAATAAACGTTATGATGGAAACTTATTATAAAACCTATAATATTTAATAATCCTTACTACAAAACATTTTTGAACCTTATTATTATGATCTGAATTGGATCATTATAATTTTTTTCATCCATCTCGATGCATTTTGAGTGGAAAAAGTGGAGGAATCAGCTCATGGGACCATTTTTACCGACAGGACCAAGATTGGCAAAATAGGGTCTGAAACCTTCCATGAGTGTTTTGATACATCAAATGATGTTATTTTGGGGGTGAAACTTTATTGGTTTAGCATGATTTATTTCATGTTATTATAAACACATATGTATTTCCAACGACACAAGAAGCACATCAATCAGAGTCCGTATGTGAAAGTTATGCCACTCAGAAGTTGACCTTCCTATTCTCACTACCATGATTCGACCAGATGTCGTGTTAGATTTCATTATTCATGGAAAAGGGGCTAGACACATGATTGTGATGTAAAAGGCTCTAGAAGAGTCTATATTGTAACTCTGGTTAAGGGTTGAGGTAGTCGAACTTAACCACTAGTAGCCTATGGGGTTGTGTTATAATCGAGCCACTAGGAGGAAAAGACATTTGATTCTTTCGAGTGTGTTTGTTGCATAGATGAGAAAACGTAGCGAATAAGGATAGGAGGTAGATAAAATAGAGATGATTTGTGCACTGTAGCAGCCCATGGACCACAAGTTATACTTCTTTGCACCCGGAACTATATTTCTAGATAGAGAAGGAGATCAGAGTGACCTCACCTTCCAGTTAAGTTTTCTCTCGAAAGGGTTTCCCAGAGCATATCTTGTGTCTTATGTTTGTGTTTGAGATTTTATTTTGTCATTCTATATTTTATGCATAATTTCTATTCACATGCATGCACTAATTATAGTAAAATCTACAAATCTACAAATTTAATAAAATTGTGATAGTGTAGAATTTCAAATTTTTAATATAATAAAGTTATATCTATTGTGAAAAAGTATCTAATGAAATATCCACAACATTTTATGAATCACATTGGTTTCTTTGGGTATTCTCTGAATATTTGTAGGGGATCTAGATCGGCAGGGTTGAAAATTGTAAAACCTTAATCATGGCCAACAAATCTGTAAATGACCCTCGTGATGCCACAGAGGTGAAGTTTTCATCATTGTAGCAATAAGTTACAAATATAAATCACAATGTAAAACTCCTCATGGTGGCCCTGACCAGTAAGATTAGGATATTTAGAGAAGATCGAGGTTCAAATGAAAAGGAAAAATCAGGAGGGCAATCGGGATATCAGGAAGAAACGGAGAACCAACCTAAGAAATAACTTGCAAAAGATCAACCAGTTTGAGTGTCATGAGCCAATCACAATCCTTGTTTAAAATGGAAGTAAAACTCAATATCAATTCGTACCACGACGATATCGATGCTCTAAAGTTGAATGACTAGTTACGGAAACTAAAAGCTTATTTTAGCATCCATCAAATTAAGGAAGGTGTTGTAGTGGCTACAACCACCCTCCAAAATTTTTCCTTAGCTTTGTGTTGGAGCATCCCTACGAACCTTTCACAGCAGCATGTCTTGTCTTGTCAAGTACACAAGCTTTAGTGTTTTTCTTGCATAATGACATCCCGTCCATCAAAGCTTGTTGCATTCCCCACACAGGTTTTTCACCAAACTTGGTCCAGCTGCAGGGTGAGCAGCTCCATCAATAAATTGCACCATTCTAGAGGGAAACTAGCCTTCCCTATAGAAATTGCAAAATTCTATCTAACAGCCTAGTGGGTTCCAGAATTGCACAAATCCACCTATCACTCTTCACTAAGAAAATTGTGCACTTTCTACTAGCAAGGTTGCTCAACCCAGAAATTGCGCAATTTTGCGCAACAGTTAGCTGCTCTGCCCAGAAATTGCGCAATCCCTCTGGGCAGCCAACCCAACTCCCTCTCATAAATGTGCATCTTTTTGTCCCAACTGAGCAAATCGTTTCATGTGTAGTTGAGCTGACTGATTTCCTTCGGGACCGAGCAAAACTATTTTGCATGCATGGGTTTCTCCTCCCAAGGCAGCATGCAAAGGCATCCCTTGTCTTCGGGATCTATTTTTAGCAGCTAGAGGTTACATGCAAAGATCATTTCAGAAACGTCCCACCAAGTGTCGCTTTCCATAGATTTGTGGCATGCGCGTTGCAACCTCAATTTTATCAAAACTCGTCAACCAGATGCTGCAGATTGATATTGAAATTCTGACATCCCACAGTGCATCTAGGAGTCGTCGGCACATTCATCTCAATTGTTTTGGGGTAAGCCCACTTTTCACGTCTTGCGCTGCATTTCTGGCGCTTTTTTTGTTTCGCTTCATATGAATGTTTTCTGCTTGATTTCACTAACCGCTTATTATTGATTTGATACATACTAGCTTGTACTAGCACCATTTCAATTTTTGTTCACATCTCGCTATTGTCGCATGCATGACATTGTTTTGCACGGACGGTCACTGTTGTGGTGACCTGCTTCACACACATGCATTCTTTCCTATTTTTTGAATCCTACACTTGTTGTTTGCATGAATGATCATTCACTCTTGTTTGCACTCATCTCGCCATCCATTTAGACTTCTCATGTTTTTGAGTCGTCCTTCGGTTGGACTGGGCTACCTTGGCCTAGACTGTGCCTTGTCCGGCTAGCACTGTGCATTTCTGGAAGCGAACGCTCTTCCTCTCCTCCAAAAATTGTGCAAGTCTAACCAGACATTCACCTCCAGGCATGCATTGCGCAATTCTTGGAGGTAGTGTCCAGTTGGCCCCAAAAACTACGCAATGCAGTTTGCTGGTTGCATGTCATTGTTGAATTAAATTTCACATTATGCAGTTTCAATCCTCAGCAAGCCAGGCTAGATTGTGCATTGCACAGTTCCATTAGCCAATTAGCCTACTGGTATCCTAAACTGTGCCTTGCACATCTTTGGCAGTTAGTCTCTCGACCTCCTGGCAGAAATTACACAACCTTCATGATCAGTCACACAGGTATGTTGCAAGTTAGTTCTCAAGTTAGTTTTGGTTTTGAACTGACAAATTGCTTGCCATGAGTGTTGCCATGTCTCCAACTATTGCAGAAGTTTATTTGCCTCTCATCAACATAGGTACAATGGTTTCTAGGAGAGCAGAGTCGAAGACACCCTTCAGAGAACACTTGGGGATGCAGTTGATCAAGTGTCTATGAAATTTCCTTCCCGTGAAGACATCAACTTGTTCATAGACAAGGACATCAAGATATGATGGCAGTAGCATCACAACAAGCAGCACCATCAACAGTAGCTAAAGCTAGCATACTAGATGCAACGAATGTAAGAAGAAGGTTGTTGACAACACAAAGGCGAAACAAAGTTGCAAGCTCAAGTAGATCCACTTGTCATGAAAGCAACTTAGGAGACTCAAGCTATGAGGTGACGGCGTGACATGAAGATCACACAAAGGCATAGAACAAAACTGATAAGTAGTTTCATGTACTAAATAGGCAACTTCGGGAAGAACGTGAGCTACACAGACAAGAGAATGAGTTGTAGCAGGAACATGTACAACAAGGGGTGCAACAAGCATAGATGAATGAAACTATGCCAGTACAAGTTATAGATCCATCCCAGCAGCTGGCACGAAGAAGACATTCATGTCATTGTGCGCACGCATGTGATCCAACCCATTTGGCAGACTCACCAAGGCAAAGACAAGGAGTAAGTCCGACTGGAGCTAAACATGTAGTTGACAGTTGATGCGCATGACCACCAACACACAATGGAAGATTAGCACAGACAATAGGCATCAGTGTGTTTCTGGTTCAGCGGCACCCAAGAAGACCATGTGCATGTTGTTAGACAAGTTGGATGGAGGAGCCTTACCAATGCACCCGGATGCAAGAAAGGCAAGAGTTTGCTTCAACAATATGTCACCATTGAGTGCATGCACACCATCACGGATGACCAAGCTTGGCATCAGCTCACCACCTTCACCATCACAAGCATATCAACGAGTTTTTCTCACCACAACGAACTGAGTGTCAGTGATGTCTTGCATGGCTTTCTCATGCCATATTATCTCACATGGGCACATGTGCATTGTAATGTAACTTCTTGTCAAGTGGAAGTTCAAGTGTTGATAGTTGGATGTAGCAATCATAGAGTAGATGAAGGGTCATGAGAATAGATGAACTGTCAGAAAGGGGAATGTCAAGGGTCGCCCCACCCTTTGTTGTAAATAGAACCTCATAACTCATTGTAAGGGCTTTTGGTTAGCCAATCTTCCAATAGGAGTATCTTAGAGAAAACATGGATAGTATTGTAATGAGCCTTGGCTTCTCCACTGCACAGAGCTAATATATCTCTTTGGAGGAGCAGGCGGTTGTGGCTGTAATGTTTGACTATTCAGACTAGTGCGGGTACATGGATGTATTGTATCAGGGGAACTTACACTTCTTAATATAACAGAGCCAACATGTTTTCATGCATATGTTGTTATTGTAGTTGGACTATTCTGGTTGTTATAGCAATGTATGTTATTTAACTTATTCATTTATGTATGAACTATTTTGTATACAATTGTATGCATCTTGTTGCAGATGTACTGTTGGTTTGAACATCACCTTGGATTGCCAGCTATCTTGCTTTCCAGTTGGTGATGTATCTATGCTCATGTGTTCCCTTCCAAGCGAGTACCATTACAGGTTTCCAAGGGGTCCACTTACCTCACCCTCTTTGCGTTAGAACCTCTCATGCACCTTCCTTGACTTACTGCAATTGTCACACCCTTGCTACCAACAGGGACATCTTATGTGCCTCTGTGCCAAATCATGATCAAGGCATTATCGTACGACCCAATACTGGGACTCCTACACCAAACAATCTGAGGTCTAACTAGGACTTCTTACTGGGGAGATCCCCTTACATGTTGGCGGGTCCAACACTGTCAACATTTTGGTGCTAGAAGGAGGGCCTGATGACAAGTTGAGTCCTCACATCTGTTTTGAATCTCTACACATCTATCATGACTAACTACAGAGTTACTCTTCTAGAGTGTATGTCTTATGGAAATGACTTCATAATCTTGGAAGAGCTCTCAGATAACTTGTCACATAAAACATATGATGGTGGAGGCCACGTAGCCTTGGTAAGGCATGCGGTTGGTGTTGTAGGCTCATGTGAAAGACATGGAATCTTTGAAGAATACATGACCTGCGTGTTGTTCATCTACACGCTTCGAGGGCACCCATTGCACTGGTGTGCCACGCTGCCCAAAAAATCTATTCATTCTCTTGCTCATCTGGTCGTAAAGATAGACTGTGCTTTCAATCACTTTAACCATAGAGCACCTGATCAAGAAATTTTGAAATTACAAAAAGCACCCGATGAATCCATTGATCAGTTTTACACACGTTTTTTTAATCTTGTGTACCAATTTCCCGAAGATGAAACTGATTGGGAAATTATTTATGGAAGATTTGAGTATCTTCTTCACATATCCAAACCCTACTTAGCACACTTCGGTGATGGAGCTACCCAATCACAGGCATGCACAATTGTTGTCATAAGTGATTGTCGACCTTCACCTCATCAACTAGCTCCACCACTATGGAGTGATGTGAGAGATCCTGCACACACATCTATTGAACTGTCACATCATCCCAGCCCGCCTGCTCTTGATAGTTGTGCAGATTTGGCTTGCAAGCCTATTGGTTGTCACGTGGATTTGTTCCCCCAATCTCCATCCCTGTGGTATGTTTATCCTCCGGACTGTATTGTCTTGTGTTCTCCCATTCCGGACTCCTCACCTTATTGTGAACAAGGATCAAGTTGTCGATGGAGTTGGTGTTATGCAGCCACCCTCCGCCATCATTCATGATGAGTGTGTGCGGGAATCTAAAGAAGAACCTGTGGTGAAGAATGACCCCCTTCCAGCCAAATCTCCTTTGCTTTATTCTAACATCCCTTGTGATTATACCACTACTGATTTCCCCTGTGAAAACCCATTTCCAGATGTTTCTACTTCCAATCATTCGCATGACACGTCGAATGTTAGTCTGTCATCACAGTGCATAGAGGACACATGTTCCTATGAAAAGCCATCCAATCTATCATCTATCATTTCAAAAACACAGAGGGTGAACATCTTTTCTTCTCATGTACCCATATACCTGATTCATCAAATCATGAGGATGCTGACAAACATCCTAAATTTTCTGATCTTGGTTGTCGTGGTCTCTCTAATTCTTCATATGATAATGATGTGGATTCAATCATTGTTAATATGTCTAAGGCACTGGTCTTCAATGATCTATATGTCAACAAAGTCAAAACCCACAGACTATTCAGGCACTTCATCCTGAGCTGATGTTTATGTCAGGCGCTTGTTGTCATGACATTGGTTTCACTTCTGGTCAAGAAATTGTTGAAACACTTAAGGTTCCTCATCACTCCCTGCTTTGTATTGAAGATCGACCAAAACCCCATATTTCGCTTCCTCCACTCGAACTACATGATCTAGCACACATGCACAACATAAGTGGTCTACCTTTGTCACATTTGCTTACATGTCACAGTCAAGAGAATGCATACACTCAACATTTGCCCACAGTGTAGCACACCACCATGGCAGCTCCACAGAGTGCATATCATGTGTTTTCACTCATTTATGTTCTGTGCTCACTTGCAAGCTTGGAGTGTATCTGGCTTCATCATTATATCTTTCATGCTTTTTGGTTTGCACAACTACGATGTTCACAAACCGCGCCTTCACCAACATGGGTCAACAGATGCGTCTATCACTGCATTGGAAGTATCACTTCACATGAGATGACCCATGCACTACTAGCTTAGGAGTAGGATTAGTGTTAGCTTTTGGGTGGTTTTCTTACATGCATGTTTGCTTCTTTCTTTGTGTGTTTGTTTTCTTGTTTTTTTTGTTTTTTTACTGAATTCTCTTTCGCTTTTACTTTTTCTTCTTCTTTGCTTTGTTGTTGTTTGTTTTTTTTTCGTAGGTTAGTTTCGCATGGACCATGTGAAACTCTTGAAACAAATTGGGTAAAGTATAAGAGGACTTGTACAAATATCAACATTTGGTTATCTATTTTCTGCTCCCTTACGTAAGAACTTGTTGTCTTCAGTCCATGATACATCAATTGAAAATATGTAATGTTCAAAGTGAACCTTGGTGAAAACACAACGCTTGTGCGCTAACTAGTATCAACTACTCTATTCGGTTGTCTTTGGGTTAATCCTTGTCATCTCAGTCAAGTAGAGTAAGGTGAGGGGGAAAACCTTAACAAGCACGTCAGAGGTATACATAAACTACTTCTCTGAAGGAACAACCTCTTCTTCTCTCAATAAGTTCGAATCCCTCTTTTGCCTCTGAAATGAATAAGTGCTATGGAGAATTAGGAATATGAACAATGAATAAGGCGAAAGAAGAGAAAGGCTTCCTATGCAGAGAGGTGATGCAACTAACTCTGCCGGGGTACTAACCAGGCTCGCTGGTAGCAGATCCATGCTTGTAGCCCTGCGTGACTTCGCCAGGGTATTGTCTGGGCCTGTTAGTAGTGGATCATCATCAAAGATGAAACTAAGACTCTGATGATTATTCTTCCTGTGCATCATATACTCCTCAAACCCAATTGAAACAATTGTGTTGGCTTGGCTTGAAATGTTTTTCGACCAACCAAGGGCTTTGCAAATGCTACATCTTACAATCAAGCAAGTGTGGAAAACAAGATGAACTAAGAACTCAAAAATACTTCCGGAGGTGTTAGACTTGATTTTCACCAAAAAATTCCATTGAGAGAGCTAGAGTTCTACCATTATGTTGCCAAGTGTTGTAGCAGCTATAAGCACCCTCCAAAAATTTTCCTTAGCTTTGTTTTGGAGCCTCCCTACCAACCTTTCAAAAGAGCATGTCTTGTCTTGTCAAGTACACAAGCTTCAGTGATTTTCCTACAGAATAAAAGCATGTCCATCAAATCTTGTTGTATTCCCCTCATAGGTTGTTTCACTGAACTTGGTTTAGCTCGAAGCTGAGAAACTCCCTCAATAAGTTGTGCAATTATGTCTGGCAACTTATTAGGCTCCAAAATTGTGCAGATCTTCCTAACACTGTTCACTAAAAAAATTGCACAATTCCTCCTAGCAGGGCTGCTCAGCCCATAAATTGTGCAATTCTAGGTAGCAATTCATTGCTCTGCCCAGAAATTACACAATACCTTTGGGAAACCATCCCAGATCCCTCCCAGAAATGCACATTTTTTTCCTAGCAGCTGAGCAAACTATTGCATGTGTAGTTGAGTTGACCGGTTCCCTCTAGGACCGAGCAAAATTGTTTTGCATGCATGGGTTGCTCCTCCGAAGGTAGCATGCAAAGGCATCCCTTCTTTTAGGGATCTAGTTTTAGCAGCTGGAGGTTACATGCAAAGATCATTTCAGAAACCTCCCACCAAGTGTCGCTTTCCCTAGATTTGTGGCATGCGCATCACAACCTTGATTTTATCAAAACTCATAAACTGGACGACGCAGATCTCATTCCTCACATCGATCTTGTAGCTCTGAATTCCCACATTGCATCTAGGAGTCGTCAGCACATTTATCTCAGTTATTTTTAGGTAAGCCCGCTTTTCATGTCTCGCGCTGTGTTTCTGACGCTTTTTGTGCTTTGCTTCTTATGAATGTTGTCTTCTTGATTTCATTGACTACTTGTTGTCATTTTGATACATACTAGCTTGTACTAGCATCGCTTTGGTTTTCATTTGCATCTCACTGCTATCGCATGCATGACATTGTTTTGCACGGATGGTCACCTTTGTGGCGACTTGCTTCACACACATGCATGCTTTCCCATTTTCTGAATCATGCACTTACTATTTGCATGAATTATCATTTACTCTTGTTTACTCTCATCTCACCATGAATTCAAACTTCTAATGTTTTCAGTCACCCGTCGGTCTGACTGGGCTGCCTTGGCCTGGACCATGGCTTGCTCGACTAGCATTGCATATTTCTAGAAGTGAAGGCTTTTCCTTCCTTCCAAAAATTGTTCAATTCTAGTGAGGCACTAACCTCCAAGCATGAATTGCACAATTCTTGGAGGCAGTGTCCTATTGGCCCCAGAAACTGTGCAATGTAGTTCGTCGCTTGCATGTCACTGCGGGTTGAAATTGTGCATTGTGCAGTTTCAATCCTCATCAAGCCAGGATGGACTGTGTTGCATAGTTCCAATAGTCAGTTAGCCTACTGATATCCCGGACTGTTCCTTATATAGTTTTGGCAGTCAGTCTCTCAACCTACCAGAAGAAACTGCGCAACCTTCATGATCAATGACACAGGTATGTTTCAAATCAATTCTCAAGTTCATTTTTTTTTACTGACATATTTCTTGCCATGAGTGTTTCCATGTCTCCAGGTATCGCAAGTGTTCATATACCTCTCAAAAACACAGGTAAAATGATTTCCAGGAGAGTAGAGTCAAAGACACCATTCAGAGCACACTTGGGGATGTAGTCAATTAAGTGTCTATGAACTTTCCTACCCACGAAGACATCAATTTGTTCTTAGACAAGGACATGAAGATATGATGATAGCAACATCACATCAAGAAACACCATCAACAATAGCTGAAGGCATCATACCAGATGCAACTAACGCAAGAGGAATGTTGATGACAACACAGAGGCGGAACATAGTTGCAAGCTCAAGCAAATCCACTTTTGATGAAATAAATTTTGGAGACTCAGGCTATGAGGTGACGAAGCAACATGAAGATCGAGCTAAGGGACAAAACAAAATAGAGTAGGAGTTGCATGTACTGAAGAAAAAACTCAAGGAAGAACATGAGCTGCATAGACGAGCGAATGAGTTGCAGTAGGAATAGGTACATTAGGGGGTGAAACATGCATAGATGAATGAAATCGCGCCCATATAAGTTATAAATCCATCCCAGTATCTGGGATGGAGTAGACAAAGTGAGTAGTGTTGTTGATCACATGCAAAGGAATTTAGTAGCATGCATGTCATTGTGCACACCCATGCGATCCAACCCATTCAGCACACTCACCAAGGTGAAGACAAAGAGCAAGTATGACTAGAGTTGAACATGTAGTGGATAGTTGATGCGCATGACCACCATCACACACTGGAAGATCAAAATGGATACTATGCATCAATGTGCTACCAGTTCAGCTACACCCAAGAATACCATGCGCATGATATCAAACGAGTTGGATTGAGGAGCCATACCAATGCACCTAGATGCAATAGAGACAAGAGTTCACTTCAACAAGATGTCACCATTGAGAAAATGCACACCATCACAAAAAATCAAGCTTGGCATCATCTCACCAGCTTTACCATCACGAGCATGTCAAAGAGTTGGTCTCACCACAATGGACCGAATGTCAATGATGTCTTACATGGCTTGCTCAAGCCATATTGTCTAATATCGGCACATGTGCATTATAATGTAACGTCTTGTCAAGTGGAAGTTCAAGTGTCGATAGTTGGATGTAATAGTCATAAAGTAGATGAAGAGTCATGATAATAGATGAACTGTCATAAAGGGGAATGTCAAGGGTTATCCCACCCTTTGTTATAAATAGAACCTCATAACTCATTGTAAGGGCTTTTGGTCAGGAAAAATTACAATAGGAGTATCTTAGAGAAAGCTTGGACAATATTATAAGGAGCCTTGGTTTCTCCACTATGCAGAGCTAGTATATCTCTTTGGAGGAGTAGGTGGTTGTGGCTATAACGTTCCACTATTAGGACTAGTGGGGCTACATGGATGTATTGTATGCCTGGAACTTGCACTTCTTAATATAACAAAGAGAGAAAATTTTCATGCATATGTTTTTATTGTAGTTGGACTATTTTGGTTGTTGTAACAATGTAAGTTATTTAACTTACGCAATTGTGTATGAACTATTTTGTATGCAATTGTATGAATCTTATTACAAATGCACCGTTGGTTTGAACATCACCTTTGGTTTCTAGCTATCTTGATTTTCCGCTGGTGACGCATCTTTGCTCGTGTGTTCCCTTCCAAGTTGAGTACTATTACAGGTTTTCAAGGGGCGCTCTCGCCACACCCTCTTTATGTTAGAACCTCTCATGCACCTTCCTTGACTTATTGTAGCTATCACACCCTTGCTACAAACATGGAAATCTTAATTACCTCTGTACGAAATCATGGTAAAGGCATTACCGTATGACCCACTTCCAGCGCTCCTACACCAAACGGTCTGAGGTCTAATTGGGACTTCTTACTGGGGAGATCCCCTTACATGTTGGCAGGTCCAGCACCATCAACATAGGGATAGAATATCTCATTTTCACAACTGAAATTAGAGGGGCATGCTTTCACTTGGTCAGAGATCCATGTAGAGACACCGAGGTTGGAGGGAGAATCTTTAGTGACTAATTGGGAGGAATTTGAAAACCTCATTAAGTCACAATTTTGTCCCATTGCATATGTAAAGGACAAGTGGATTAGGTGGCACTACTTCAAGCAAAATCCAGGACAAAGCATGCAGGAGCACACCATGAATTTTAGAAACATGGCTGTAATGTTGGGTATCTCTCAAAAGAACCTAGATGTACTCCTTGGGCATTTAGGGGGTCTACAGTGCCATCTATGTGGGCAAGTGATGATGTTCAAGCCCAAATCAGTGGAAGAGAGTTGTGTACAGGTTGAATACCTAGATAACATAGACCTAAAGAGAGTGCAATCAGTTGGATTTAAGCAGAAGGAGAAACACATTTCTTCTAAGGAGGGAAATAAGAAGAAAAAAGGGGGAAATGTTAAAAAAAGGTAGCCACAACACACCAGTGCACAGATCCCTACAACCATTGCAAAATTTATGGCCATACAGAGGAGGAGTGTTGGAAGTTGCATCTAGAATTGAGCATGAAGAACAAGAAGAAAGATAATAAGAAGAAGAATCTCACGATGATTGATTCGAGCAACCAAGTTGAAATTATATCGGACATGGATGAGAATACCGTTTTTATGCGAGTGAAAAAGGAGGTGAATCTGAGTAGCCTTCACCAAAAACAAGAGAAAGAATTTCCAAACTCTTCCATATAAAGATACAGGTCAAGAAGACAAAGATCGATGCTCTGTTTAACTCAAGATTGCTGGAAAATCTCAGTGCAATAGATCCGTTCAAGAATTTGGGGCTCGAAGTTCATGATAATCCAAACCCATATCCATTGGGATGGGTAAAAAAGGATGTAGAGTTGAAGGTAATAAAATAGTGCAAAATTATATTTTTTATCAGTGTTGATTTCATTGATGAAGTAGATCTAGATTTGGTTCCCCTTGGTGTATGTAAAGTCGTGCTTGGGAGTCCATACATGTACATCTGAGATGCAATGTTCATCAAGAGATCCAACCATTACCATCTCATCGAAGCAAGAAAATCATTCATCATCAACGTGCACAAAAGCAATCCAAAAAATTCACTGGTAAGTCCCAACCAAGCCAAGAAATTGATAAGTTCCAACAAGAAGTATGTTTTACTATTTTAAAGACAAGTTAGTTTGTATAGGAGTCAATAAGATGTAAGGAATCCCTGGAGAGGTGTATTAAGAAATGAAAACAACAATTCAAGTTTTTATAGTCTTAAAGAGATGTATTCTGAGAGACTAAAGGCTTACCACCTAAGAGAGAAGTGGAGCATGAGATCCAGCTATTGTCATACTCCCCATTGCCAAATATTGGGTTGTATAGGAAATATGTTATAGAAGCAAGTGAAGTGAAGAAACAATTGCAACAACTGCTGGAACATGGTTTCATTCAATCGAGTACATCACCATGTGTATCACCCATCATCATTGTGCCAAAAAAGGATGTGACTTGGTGGATGTGTATATATTACATGGTGTTGAAAAAAATCACGCTCAAGAACAAATAGCCCCTAACCAGGATAGATGATCTATTGAATCAGTTGTAGCAAAGAAAATACTTCACCAAGCTAGAATTGAAGTTTGTATATCACTAAGTTCAATTCAAATAAGAAGATACCTGGAAGACCACCTTCAAAACTAAGCAAGGTTTGTATGAGTGGTTAGTCATGCCTTTTGGCCTATGTAATGTGTCATCTATGTTCATTTGATTAATGAATGATGTACTCCACCCTTTTATAGATTCATTTTTTATTGTCTATTTGGATGATATATTGATATATATTTCTACCTAGAAAGATCACATTTCACATTTTATGAAAGTGTTGGAAACATTAAAGAAGGTGGAGGAAAAATCATGTACCATTTAGCTTTCCTTTAAGAAGGTGGAGAAAAAATTACCTCACTTCATTCGGTAGAAGATTTTGGTGACCAAAATCATCCCAAAATGGGGAGGTGTGATCTGGATGGGATCATTACATTATTTTTCATCCATCTTGACGCATTTGGAGTGAAAAAAGTGGAGGAATTAGGTCATGGAACCGTTTTTACCAGTGGGACCCAATTTGGCAAAACGAGGTCTGAAACCTCCCTGGAGCATTTTGAGGCATCAAGAAAGAGTTTTTGTGGGTAAAAATTTACTGCTCTGGCATGCACCTTTTCATATTATTATAAAAACCACTATATTTAGGGTAAAAGCATGTTAATGTGTCTCATTATATGGCAAAAGCAAAAAAGTACTCAAATGAAAAAAGATAAAAAAAAATAATATAAAAATATCAATTAAATGAGTTGAGTTTCATACTTGTTAATTATAAAAAATAAATGCTAAATTTGTAACAAAACTAACTCACAATAAATTTTGGTAAAAGCTATAGTGAACCTATTTATTGGGTTTAGAAAATATAAATAATGTTATAAAAAGTAAATACTAAATTTGCAAATAAGTCAACTAATAGTAAATATTGGTAAAAGCTATGGTTAATCACTCACAAAATATAAATAACTTTATGTAAAGTTAAATGAAATGCTAAAACTCTTTAAAAATATATATAAAAATAGAAGTAGAATTTCTAAACAAATAATTTTCTATATTATATTTTGAATAATATAAAATACGTTATTATAATCATAATTAAAAATTTTATTATAAAAAATATAAAATATATTTAAAATTTTTCAAAAAACAATTTTAACATTTTGTTATATGTTATTTTCAAATTTATATTAAAAAAAATTGCTTTTATAAACTTGAAAGGGTAGTTTCTTGGGTCGCGGTTTTATATATACGAAAATATGATCATTTTTACTAGTATTTTAATAATAATTAAAAAATATGCTTATTTTTTATTTTTAAATTTGTTTAGCAATATTTAGAATGTTTACAACACATCCCTTAAAGAAATTGGAATTAAAAAACATAAATCAATAGAGAAATGGGGGGTCACGGTTTTGTCACTATTTAAAAATTTATGTAATATATTAATGATACCTTTTAAAGAAAATGAATAAATTAGATAAAAATTATATATTAAATTTTAGAAAAAATATGACATGAAATTGAATTTAAATTGACATGTTTTGTCTTCTTCTACCACCACCTAGCTTTTGATGATTTTGTAATTTTAAGAGTAAACATTCCAACTCCATTTATTTTTATAAAAATTCTTTGCCACAAAAAGGGAAAAAGTGATACACATTAACATGCTTTTACCCTTTACAATGGTGCAAGAAGCATGTCAATCAAAGTAAGTATGCCAAAGTTATATCACTCAGAAGTTTACCTTCCTATTTTCACCACCATGGTTCAAGAGGATGTCACATCAACCCCCATTTTTTATGGAAAAGGGGATATCAACATGATTGTGATGAAAGTACTCTATAAGAGTCTATATTTTCACTCTAGTTAAGAGTTCAGGTAGTAAAACTTAGCCACTAGTAGGTTATCAGGTTGTGTTATAACTAGACCACTAGGGAGAAAAGGTGTTTCATTGTTTCGAGTGCATCTATTCCATAGTTGAGAAAAAATATCCAAGAGGGATAAGAGTTAGAGCAAACATACAGTATTTGTGCATTGTAGTAACCTACAAGCCACAGGTCATACTTCATTGTACTTACAACCATATTTCTAGATAGAGAAAGAGATCAGAGTGATCTCACCTTCCAGTTATGTTTTCGCCTGAAAGGGTTTCCCACAGCATATCTTCTGTCTCATGTGTGTGTGTGTGTGATATTTTTGTTTTCTTTATATACTTTCTACATAATTTCCATTCACATGCATACACTATTATAGTAAAATATACAGATCTAGAAATCTAATAAAACTGTAATAGTGTATAATTTTGGATTTTTAATATAATATTATCACATCTATTGTGATGAACTGTCTAGTGGAATATCCACGATAGTCTATGAATCGTATTATTATTATTATTATTTAAGGCTTGACTATGATTAAGGTTGAATATGGCCAACCATGGTCAACTATAGTTGAATAAATTTGGCTAAGGACTATGGGAAAACAAGGTTGCCTACCATTAACTACAATAAACATATGGTTTACTATTTAAACATTTACCATAAAGATTGATTACAAAGGTTGATTATTTCATCACATTGTAACATTGTTATTTGTTCATCATAGTTTGACATCAATTTTTTAGTTTTCATATTGTGATGTGGATTTCGGTTCATCATATTGTGATGTTGATTTTTTGTTTGTCACATTGCAACATATATTTTTATTTGTCATAATGCGATGTTGATTTTTTTGTTTGTCATATTGAAACCTTGAGTGTTTTTTATCACCATGTGATGTGAATCTTTTTCTCAACACATGCAATATCAATTTCTGTTTAATAGATTGTATTGTTGATTTTTGTTTGATATTGTGCAATGTCAATATTCATTTTTCATATTCTGATGTCCATTTTTAAACATGGTTGCTATGGTAATTTTTAATTGATTTTGGGTGAACATTGTTGACCATGGTTTTCAATGCTTAACTATAGATGAATATTATTGACCATGCTAAACATGGATTACCATAATGGCCATCATTGACCATAGTTGAATTGGTTTAACCATAGTTGAATATGGTTGGATTGTTGAGAAAAGTTATATTAAAAAACAAATATTGAAAAAACTTTAATATTAAATAAACCTTTAACCTTATTAAGTATAAATATTAAACCCTAATAAGAAACCTTAACATCAATATTATTAACGTACCTTATTGTTATGAATATAAAATAAAAAAATTTACATTTTATATTAATTAATTTATTCAAATATATCATAAAAAATGGCATACATAACTCATAACTTTTCTTACTCACTGTCATGGCCTATCATAAAGGAATCCAAACTAGAAACAATGGAGTCAACTTCCTAACTTCTTATCCATCCAAATACTCAAGATTGCACATTTACTTTGAGTTATCCTACACTTATACATGTGTCTTGGTGCATATGCATTGGAGAGGTTAAGTTTTATCATCATCCCTACCTTCCTAGATCTTTTCAACAATTGTATGACTTTATGGGCTACTACAATTCCATCCAAGATATGTCTTCCTTCCATAAAAATAGTTTTCTCAAGAGAGATGATGGAACTTAGTAAAGGCTTCAACTATTTTACTATCATTGTGGAGATAACTTTATATATGGTATTATAGAGAGCTATTAGTTGGAAATTGTTAAATATAGTGAGAGGGGGGGTTGAATTAGTATTTCATGCAAATAGTAATTTTAATTTTCTTTTGCAATATTAAATAAACTATCATTTAATTCACAACACATTATCAAGTAAACCTAAGCAAGAGAAATGAACCATGGGAAACATTTAATCATAGGGCATATGAACCTATTGTAGTCAAAACACAACATCCCCATTTTATTCTATCATAATAGAAAAGGGGGTCCTTTTGACATTGCATGTATACTTTGAGTGTGATTACTTAATTTCAAGTCTAATTTGCTTTTTATTTACACCTGCTTTATTTTTAAAGTTTGCTTGAGTTTCATTAAGTCTGTTTGTTAATAAACTTTCTAAATAAGTTTTTGTTTTAAACATCTTAATTAATTAGATTAATGAATAAAATAGCCCCCAAGACCAAGATTTGTGCATAGGATTTAATCTTTAATCACTAAACAATGTGGCATATTGATAAAATATATATCAGAGCTTTTGGGCATTGAGACTTTGATATCAGAAGAATCCTTTTGGAAATCTTCGATACCCAAGTCTGATCCATCTTATTAATGTGTCTCTTTTCAATAAATGTATATTATAAAGTGGCTAGGCCATAAAACATATTATAATAAACTGTCAGAGTAAAGGACCCACATTCCATGCCATTGTCTTTGCTTCCGCATATTAGAGGTAATGAATTTCGGTGATTTCCTTTTGAGACACATTTAAAAAATTCCGATAACATCATTCGTCAATACTCCAATATGTTTCCTTGTCAATATTCTGATATGCCAATCTCCTGATATGCCAATACACCTTGCCTCTACGAATTTTGATAATTATATCCCTTTGATATCTGATATTCTAATGGTCATGATCGTTGATATTATGATATCCTCATATCTCCAATATACGATATTCCAAGTCCTCTGACTCTTTGATAAACCCCTCCTATCCATATCATAACTTCCTATTGGTTGTCACACTTTTCAACCCTCAGTATCAAATCTTTGATACAAGACCTTCGATATAATGGACTCGATAAAACTCCATATCAGAGCCACCCAATACTGCAACTATTTCATTTTGTCTCACTTTAAAAGTTCTGATGATCTTACCTTCGATACCACTCAGCTCTTGCTAGGTATAAGTAAAATCCACTTAATTAGTTTAAAAAGGTCTCTTGGCATAAGTATAATTTAATGCATTTTTGTAGTCTAATATATGTTTTCGTTATTTTAATAAAAAATCCAACTATTTACCATTAATTGTGTTTGAAAGGACTGATTGCAAAACATATCAATCACCAATGCAATTCCTCCCAGTGGAAAAAATGATTTCTTAATGTGTAAAGAGGTTGTTGAATCATTTGAATAGCGACTATGTTACCCGTGAATTCTTCCTATCCATTTGAAACAAGCGGGGTCATTCTTAATTACGCAAACCAAATTGGGCAATTTGTTCTACTATGTTCATCTACATTTCGCCTAAGTTCCAATTAAAGTCATATTTGTTGTAATTAACTACGTTGCTTAGAGATTTGGGGAAATTGTTATTATTTCTAAATCATGTACAAATACTCGTCAGGAGATCCATGGGAGGGAGGTGGGGATCCACTCAAGGGATATTCTCTATAGTTGTTCGATTTGTGAAATAACACTATTTTTATGTACAGAAAGGCTGATTATAGAGAAAAAAGAGGGGTTCTGGCTCTTTTCTAATTTCTTAGAAATACTATAGGCAATGTCATTATAGTTCTGAGCTACTCCATGACTGCATATTTTCTAATAAGATTTCGCATTTTTAAATAAATTTCCATTCTTATGTACTATTACCAAAATGATGAATTTTCATATTTTTGTTAAAGTTTTATGACTGGTTTTGATCTACATCCTAAGTAGTATGTTTCTTTGATCTCTAACACTATTGGTGAGTTATATTGTGATATGCTGCTGAAGTCTCGCATGAGTTATCTCAAATAGTTAGAATGAGATCAAAATCATCCTTAATTCATTGAATTACACTTGTGGTGAATGATAACTATTTATTATTGATTTACAAGTGTATTTTTCTTTTATGTGTATTAATTGAAATGAACTATTTATTTTGATTAATACAAATTTTAAATTTAATTATGTTAAATATGAATTTAGACTTGTAGGTGGACTTACCTTAATAACTATTTATTAAAGTAGATTCATTTACATAGTTTTTTTAAACTTTAATGGGTTTACAAACTATTTTGGAATTCATAATCGAATATTAATTCTGGATTCATTTCCTTCCCCCCGTTTTATTTAATCTTCTCTTGGATTGGGAGAGGGCTATCCCATTCTAGTTCGAGATAGGTTTTTCATCATTTCGATTATGTCTGCATTTACATCTTAGTTTTCATCAAGTCCTCTCTTAAATAAGTAAAAAAATCATTTAATTTTTGTTTTATCAACCTTTTTAAATCAATCAAAACTTTCAGTCGATTTACTTCTTTAACCCACATCTTAAAGATCGATGAAAATGAAATGTAACATCACGTAATTTAGGTGTGAATAGATTAATTATTGATTTAGATTATATTAGTTTTATATTAGATTAGATTTATGTTCAAGGGTAAATAGGCCCTAACCAGTTGGAACCACCAGATTCAACGGATAAGGAGCTACTTTAAGTTCCCAACTGAGTGGTCTCCCCTAATGTTAGCGGAGGAAATTTTTTTCCTATCAACATTTTTCATGCTAGAAGGAGGGCCAAGGATTAATTTTTTTATTGGATTTTTATTCTAAAAATCATTTAACTAATCATGGTTGCTTTATGCATTCCTACATTGGGTCATGCTTTCAGCTCATGTAAACCTACTAGGGGCATGTCCAAGAAGCAGATTGAGTCCTTGTCTAATTTGAAGTATGATGGTGAGAGTAAATTTTTTTCCATTTGTCGTTTTGTAGACAAATGTGAGTCTTATAATATTATTAATGACAATGAGATTTGTAGGTTGTTTACTCTGACTTTTCAAGGACGTATTCGCAAACAGTTCAAAGTACTTCCAGCAATGATTAATTCATTCATGGAATTAGTTCATGAAGGTATTTATAATCACTCATAAAAATTATAATTATGACAATTTGTGTTTTAAATTAGAAAATTTGCGCATGTATGAAGATGGGTCTTCAAATTAATTTTACAATATATTTTGGGCACTATGTTATAGATTCCATCTTAGTGATTTACCTTCAAGTGAATATTTGATTGACCATTTTACTTATTTTGTTTCTTTTAATAATGAATATACTCAATCGGATAATGAAGAACAAGATACACCAAGCTCAATAATTAATCTTGAATCTGCAACTATTGAGCCTGTAAATAAACATGCAAATACACTAAATTGTTTATCTTCAGAAATTGTTTTGAATTCTTTCCATATTTTGATATTGATTATACATTAAAATCTAAAGATGAAGTTCAAACAAATAATTACTGTAAACATCAATGAGGCCCAATTGAAATTAATCAAGAACAAGATTTGAAATCTTCTCCCAAGGTAAGTTTGGAACTAGTTTCTTCCCTCTATAAGTGAAAGGGATTCATTTAGCTAACATTACAATACTGACAATAATGTTGTGATTTACCAGAATGAACATTTTCAATCATCAATATATTCTGGCTATCATTATTTTATGTATCCATATATCTTTTCAAATCTAATTACATTAAATAATGGCCTTCATAATCCTTTGGTTGAAAGTAGATCCATAACTAGTTCTGAACACCTCCAGATTCTCATTCATTCTGATGATGATTCTTTATTCAGTAACGTTGTTACTGAACTTTCCTCCCACATTTTTAATGATGTTAATTCAGATCAGTTATATAGTTCTCATGAAAGGTAAGTAATATGTGATGATTACTCGGATGTCCATGATGAGAATTCTCATATTTTACAAAGTGAATCAATTTTAAAAACATATTTCAATCAAGAAGATTTTCACACTTTAATTTTGTCTCCTCTGGCTAAACACAAATAAGAATATGAACATTTTGATAAAACTGATTTACATGTTTCCAACGTAATTCATTCTAATTCCTCTTTGGGAACTAGTTCTCATGAAATTTTGATAGAACACTCATCTAGTGGCAAACCTTTTTGGTTCTAGAGTTGCCCTTGTAATTATAATGTAATTAGTGATTAGTTAATTTTTTATTTTTCTTCTTTTATTTTTCAATTCTTTGATATCCTATGTTGTTATGTTAATTTTCTCGATATTGCACATGCACGAGATTCATTAACGGGAAAGGATAAAGTTGAAATTCAGAACTTTATTTCTAAATGTCAGGAACCAATACTCTTCCAATTTTGTCCAATGTTCAGTTCATATCAGTCTTATTTTTCTTCTCAAATGCATTGCCAACAAAAAATTGTACTCGACTGTGTACCCTTACAACATGACCAACCATCTAGCACAATTGATGACCTTCCATTATATGTACATAAAACTGACAATTTGATGCAGGCCATTGCATTTAGAAGAATATTTTCACAATATGACCTGTTATCCTCTTCTTTAGATTACTTCCAATCTCTAGCTAATATCCATCCATATTTTTATGATCCAATCAAGATTTGGTTGGAAGAAAATCTCCAAGAGAGGGTGAATGTAAATAAGTTACTTCTTGTACATACATTAACAATAGTTGTACATAATGTTTTCATATTTATTTGTGTTCGGTTAAGTAGATTTATGCTTTTGTTACTAATGTTTGATGTATATATTCATGCAGAAAAGAAGACACTTGAATGGTTACATTGGAAGCACAATTTCAGTTAGACTTAGTATACTTTTTAGATTAGGATTAGAACTAGTTTATAAATTAGTTTAAACTGAATAAGAAGATTTTTTTGAACTTTGATTAATACATGGCAGAAAATGAAGATTCATCAGGTAAAATTATGATCGAATTCTTCCAAGTACACATTTATATGTTCATCCTCATCTGGTTTGAGTTTTATTTCAGCTTTTATTTTCGCCTTTAATCATTATCCCTTTCTTATATATTGTCGTTCTTCTTGCAAGTTCCCATAGATTTGATTTGTAAATTCAAATTTGCTAGCAACTAAAATTTCAAAAGAACAATCATCATATGACATTAGGGAGTTTTCTCTTGTCTAAATTTTCTTACATTTTGAAATTGATTGTCAATATTATTCTTAAAATTGAATCTTTAAAGACTCGCAAACTATCTTTAAGCAAGATTTGAAAAAGTAAGAAAACCCCTGTCAAAGCATACACCAATAACTCTAA
Source organism: Pinus tabuliformis (assembly GCA_031772625.1). NCBI lineage: Eukaryota > Viridiplantae > Streptophyta > Pinopsida > Pinales > Pinaceae > Pinus > Pinus tabuliformis. Next base: position 676,456,616 of record CM062809.1, on the reverse strand, counting down.
ATCAATAACTAGGCTTTGAAACAAAATAGATTTATTAAGCAATCATCTTACAAGATAAAATCAACATAATCTCATTTTTATGTTAATTCTCTATATTATCTTGTAAGATGTATCTGAAGGTTAATTCTCTTGATTGCCTTCTTTCTGATTTGATAAAAAATTTAGGCGGTCACTGGATTGTCTTTTCATTTCATTTCACAATAAAATGGAATAATTTTTTCTCTTTCAGCTTGGCATAATCATTGGGAAAATCATTTTATGCTCTAATTTATATTAACGAAACCTAGTCTCTAAGGATCACTTCAATGAAGATGATTTCGTTTATGTTCATTTTTAGCTTTCCTAACAAGTAGAGTCATTGATTTTTTGTTCTTTGAGATTAAATATTTTTGTTATTTGTTAATGAACTACCTTTAACCCCTATCTTTAAATAAATTAAAACACATTTAAAAATAGTTACTTAAGGTCATGAGTTATTTTGGGAGCAAGTTTATTCAAGTGTGTTACCATAAATCGTTTTACACCATCCATTGCTCTTAAGGAGAAGTATGCCACCCCATCTATTAAGTAATCTTTATGAGATTAACAATAATCATAGTTAAACTTAAAAATGAAATGGTCAATTGAAGGATAGGAGTTCTCATTACGAGTCGACCTACCATGATCATAAGTTCTAACATTGTGACATTACCATTATTGGTCACCAAGCCAAGGTAATTGCTTTCGACCACAAACTTTAAGGAAACGAGATCTTATCACGAGCCAACTTGTTCACTATGTTAGATCTCATGAATGACATTGTCATGAACTGGTTACCAATATACGACAATGATATTTAGTTGGCATTCAAATAAGATTAAGATGATGTTTTGTATCTATGAATTTATTCCTAACAGACGAGACACTGGCACATTAAATATTTAAAAGGAATGCCTGTCGAGGCTATAGATGCATGCTGGAATAAATGACCATGTATATGGTATGGAGGTTAAACTAATACTATGATTTCTTGATTATCTTGTTTACTATAAAACTTATGCCCAACTAGGATGACTATTATAGATATAAATTTAGTCAAACATTGAATTCATGGGGTAAATTTTTAGAAGTTCATGAACGATAATGGTATATCTATTTATTTGACAACATATAATAATGAAAAAATGGTTAGGATATCTAAATTTGAGAATTTCAAATTGTCTAACTATAATTCGTTCATTTTTAAACTAGGTTATGTATCTTTACGACATAGATAACTTCTTCTCCCTAGTGTGTTTCCATTGTTGTAGTGAAAACACAACACCCCCATTTTATTCTATTATAATAGAAATGGGGACCATTTTTGCATTGCATGTAGACTGAGTGTGATTGATTCATTTCAAGTCTAATTTTCTTTTTATTTACACTTGTTTTATTTTTATAGTTTTCCTAAGTTTGATTAAGTTTGTTTGTTAATAAAATTTATAAATAATATTTTTTTTAAACGTCTTAATTAATTAGATTAATGAGTAAAATAGCCCCCCAAGACCAAGATGTGTGCATAGAATTTAAGCCTTAATCATTAAACAATGTGGCATATTCATTAAATATATATGAGATATTTTGGGCATTAAGACTTTGATATAAGAAGAATCCTTTTGGAAATCCCCGATACCAAAAGTTTGATTCATCATATTATTGTGGCTCTCTTCAATAAACATATATTATACAATAGCTAGGCCATAAAACATATGAGAATCAACTGTTAGAGTAAAGGACCCACATTCCATGTCATTGTCTCTGCACCCACATATTGGAGGCAATGCATATCGGGGATTTCCTTTTGAGACACATTTTAAAAACTCTCATAACACCATTCGCCGATACTCAGATATGGCTCCTCACCAATATTTTGATATGCCAATCTCCTGATATGCCGATACGCCTTGCCTCTCTAACTTATGATAATAATATCCCTCTGATCTCCAATATTCCGATGGTCATGATCGTCGATACTCCAATATCCTCATATCTCCCATATTCGATATTCCCAATCCTCTGACTCTCTGATAAACCCCTCCTATCCATATCAAAACTTCCTATTGATTGTCACTCATTTCACCTTCCGATATCAAATATACGATACAAGACCCCTCATATAATGGACCCGATAAAACTATTAAAGGGAGTTGAATGTGATATTGGATCCTCTCCATATTAGAGTCGCCCGATATTGCAACTATTTCATTTTTTCTCATTTTAAAAGTTCCAATGAGATTACCTCTGATACTGCTCATCTATTGCCGCATATAAGTAACATCCACTTAATTAATTTAACAAGGTCTCTTGGAATAAGTATAGTTTAATGCATTTTTATATTTTAATCTATGTTCTTGCTATTTTAATAAAAAAGGAGAACTATTTACCATTAATTTTGTTTTATGTTTTACTTTCGATACATGGCCGATTGCGAAAAAAACTCAATCACCAATGGAATTCTTCCCGGTGGAAAAAAGGATTTGTTAATTGGTAAAGAGGTTTTTGAATGAGTTGAATAACGACTACGTTGCCCGTGAATTCTTAATAACCATTAAGAACAAGTGGGATCATTCTTATCTATGTATACCAAATTGGACAATTCATTCTACTGCGTTCATCTACGTTTGGCCAGAGTTCCAATTAAAGTCATATTTGTTGTAATTAACTTTATTGTTGAGAGATTTATGGAAATTGTTATTATTTCTAAATCATGTATAAATGCTCACCATGAGATCCATGGGAGGGAGGTGGTGATCCACTCAAGGGGGATTCTTTGTAGTTGTTTGATTTGTGAAATAGCACTACTGCTATATATAGAAAACCTGGTATAGAGAAAACAGAGGGTTTCTGACTCTGTTCTCATTCATTAGCACTATTGCAGGCAATGTGATTATGGGTCTAAGCTACTTCATGACTGCATATTTTGTAATGAGCTTTGGAAATGTTTAATAAATTTCCATTCTTGTGTACTATTACGAGAATGATGAATTTTCACATTTTTGTCAATTTTTTATAGTTGGTTTTGATACATCCTAAGTAGTATGTTTCTTTGATCTCTAACACTACAGTTGAGTCATATTATGATATGTTGTTGATGTCTCGCAGGAGCTATCTCCAAGAGGAATAATGAGATCGAAATCATACTTAATTCATTGAATTATACTTGTGGTGAGTGATAACTATTTATTATTCATTTCTGAGTGCATTTTTCTTTTATGTGTATTAATTTAAATGAACTATTTCTTTTGATTAATGCAAACTTTATAATGAATTATGTTTAATATGAATTTAGGCTTGTAGGTGGACTTACCTTAATACCTATTTATTAAAGTAGATTCATTTACATAGTTTTTTAAGATTTATGAGTTTACTAACTATTTTGGTATTCATAATTGAATATTAATTATGGGTTCATTCATCAACCAGTCCTTCCCCCTGTTTTATTTAATTTTCTCTCGTATTGGGACAGGGCTATCCCAGTCTAGTTCGAGATAGGTTTTTCATGTCTTAGATTAGTTTTGGATTTACATCTTAGTTTTCATCAAGTCCTCTCTTAAAGAGACAAATAAACCATTCAGTTTCATTTTGATAAACCTTTTTAAATCTATTGAAAATTTGTATTGATTTACTTGTTTAGCCCACATCTTAAAGATCGACGCAAAGGAAATGTAACATGATGTAATATACGTGTAAATAGACTACTTATTAGTTTAGGTTATTTTAGTTTTATATAAGATTATATTTATGTTTAAGGGTGATTAGGCCCTAACCCGTTAGAACCACTAGATTCCAAGGATAAGGAGTTGCTTTAAGTTCCCAACTGAGTCATCTCCCCTGATGTTGACAGAGGACATTTTTTCCAATCAATAGAAGCATAACAATGCAACACATCGTCAACACATCAACACATAGGAACACTATATTTTTATTCATCTAGTTTTCCAGGGATGGTTCTAAGCATTTTATAAAGATATTTTGTTTGTGCTTACATGTTTAAGGGGTTGTTATAGACATTTTTGTGCCTTACAGCTCTAAGCATGAAATGTCCATAAACCAAGGGATCCTAAGTCCCTAAAAGTGTTGTTCCTACCCCTAGAGGAACAAGGTCAACCAATTACAACTTCTCCCAGAAGTTCTCCACCAGAAACTACTCAGAATCAGTCAAATCAAGATCATTTCAGCTGCTCCACTAGCTAGCTGCGTTGCATAGCACCCCAGTACACGAGCTAGGTGCGTTGCAATGCATGCACCTAAATGCACTACCAGGGTGCGCTGAGTGGGAAATGACAAATGGCAGTGTCATTCCGCGAGGTGGACAGACAATGGAAGCTTCCATAATCTTCCCCAATGACACTTGCCTCACTGAGTTCGACCAAGGATGAGTAAGAGGCTCTCAGTCTCCAAGTGGAAGCAAGAACTGACAGAGAGAAGCCACTAGTCAAATAATAAGCTGACTCATCCTCTTTGCATACATCTATATATGGATCACTCATCTCAGAGATCCAGAGGCTGGAATTTTGTACATTGCAGAGAATTGTTGTTGGTTTTGAGATAGAGATCAGTGTATTGGGTGATTTATGCTTTGTTGGAGGTGAAGAGGGGATTCCTTTGCTGGGGGGTTGATGCTGGATCAGGAATCATCGGTTGTAACTCCTCCTGGACCTTCTTTTTATATCAGTAAAACTATTTGAGTTTCTCCTACATGCTTGTGTACCAATGATGTTTTTGTTATATTGCATGTTTAGCTTAAATATGATCCTAAGCTATTTATGAACATAAATCCATGTCTTTGTGTAGTTTTCCTCTTCTGTGATCTTGCAGGAACTTGGTGAAGCTGGGCAAGTAAGGGAGCAGGTAGATGGAAGCTGTCAAAGAGGAGAGAGATTGGATCAAAGGACTAGCGCAAGACACAGGTTGGTTCATCCTATTCCTCTTCGTTTGTAGTTCATAAAGAAGAATACGAAAGTAGTTTTCCTTGTTTGTTTCTAAGGTACTGTCACACCTTAGTGGGATAGGGGAGTTCTGAGTAGACACTTTTCCCGATAACGAAATGGCGACTCCGCTGGGGAATGTGTCTAGTTAGTTTGTTTTTGTTTCTCTTGTTGTTTGTTTCATAAACACAGAAGTAGCAATCAAACTGCATTTGCCATTATCAAATGCAAAGTAGACACCTGCTACTTCAATCCATTCACTGGATTTGTTTATGATTTGAGCAGATGATTCACAAATGATCTGATTACCCTTTGTGATAGCTCTTAGACCTCCTTTAAATCCACCCTCTGATTGTGCATTACTGATTGCTTTTACTCAGCCAAAATCCATAGATTAAACTGCAAACCGTGACCCAGAACCCGGAAGGAATTCTCGTTTCTGCCCCAGCGCAGGCTCTGTGAAGAGATTCTGCATTTCAATGCAGTTCCTGAGAGGGCTACCTGCGCTGCAATCCAGTTTCTCTGTGTAACAGGTGCGCTGATCAGCCTAGCCCTGTGCAACTAAGGTTCTTTGCTTCATTTTTTCAGTTTTGTCTCTGATTTTGTAGCCTGTGATCAGTGTGTGTCTGTTTAAAAACCCCTTTTCTTTTCCTTAATTGCACCTCCTTTGTACAAAAAGACTGTAGATGTTCTTTGTGTGTTTGTTACATCATTTACAGTTTTCCATTGAAAGAGTAAAATAGTCATACTGTCGTCCTTGGATTTAGATCTGTCGTAAGTGTCGATTTTGATCTTAGGAGAAAGTTTATTTGCTGTTGACAATCGATTATGCTTTTACTTTTGTCTTTGGTTTGAATTTGTCACTTTCTAGTGTCAAAACAAGTGTTTATTTCAAAATCATAAAGTGTCGTAATCTTCTCTACCTTTTGATTTCGAAAAGAAGCTTGTTTGTGTTTTTCACTTGAAAGCAAATTCAGATTTGTACATCAACTTTCTTTTTAAGCATCAATATTAAGAAAGTGAAAACAAATACATGCATATGTGCATTTGCATATTGATAGTCTGTTTGGCTTGATTTAGGAAAAGTGCATCTACAGTGTGCTCTTTGTTCTTTGAGAAAAGATTGTGTCTTTCTTTTCCCCTTGTAGCTAGGATTTTCATTGCTGAAAAGAGATAAAAGCTTGCTTATCATCTTTAGATTGCATTTTAGGAATTACATCTACATCTCGTGGTGATCCCAAAAGGCAAACTTCTAAGAAAGATCAACTTAAAGTAAATGGAATGAATCTAACAATGCTTTGGAACTTAACGCACAACATTTAGAGGTCTAGGCTAGAGACGTATTCTGGCGTCGTAAAGCCTGGTAACTCTTGTCCTCACTGATGGTTGGGTGATTCCTCCACTTTGAGAGGATAAGTTCCAGTACGGACTTGTTCTCCCACGTACCGTCAAGTATATATTGGGAGACCCCTATAGGCTTAAAACCTTTTATCCATAGGAAGCCGTGTCGGCCGCCCTACTGATCGCAATGCACCGAACACAGCATTCGGAAAGATTGACTGCCGTACCGTAAAAAGTATTCTGCAGTTTTGTGATTGGTTTGGAAATCCCTCTACCTAGATCTCTAGAGCAGTCCCTTTCATTCCTTTTCAGACTCCTTAACGGAAAAGGTCCATCTAAGCACTTGTCACTTCAGGCTCATTAAAAATCGAAGGAGACTAAAGTCATCTTTTGTTTTTTCTCGACTCTTTAAAACTGAAAAAACAAGTTGTGTCAAAGCGTCTTAAAATTTATTTTAAACGGAATATTCACCCCCTTTTCCTACGTTGATCTTAGGTTGAGAAAATGGATTCTACCAACCAAGGAATTCCCCTTGGTGGAAATCCTAGTCCCTTCTCCTCTTGGGGAGATGTTGGTGCACCCCATATGGCCACATTGTCGCTTCTAGGACTGAAAATTAGCTTGCCAGTCTGGCTCTTCTCAACAAATGTCGTTCAGAACACCACTATTCCTGAACAATCGAATCAGCAATTAGACGAGTCCAGAGTTGCCCACCAACCGTCTACTTCCTCTAATTCTTCCTCTCCTCCTTCCTGTTCGCTTGATGGGGCTGGCAAAGCCAAAAGTCAAGTTCCTAAGGAGAAGAAGGAGAAGAAGAAGAAAGAGAAGAAGAAGAAGGAGCCAAAGGCGAATGGGGGAAAACGAGTGTCTTCTAACGAAAATCCACACACTGCACCGACCAGGCCTAAATCGCCATGTGTCATTTGCAAAGGAGACCACTTTCATAGAGATTGTCCTTGCATCCCTCAGATACTAAGGGACTGGTCTCCTCGTTTGCACAATCCGGTGTCATCAACCTCTGATGATCATGTTGAAAGAACACCGTCAACTAGCGAAAGTGAAGCCCCAGGACAAAAAGGGAAAGCTAGATTTCCCTGTAAACTGTGCGAAGGCAATCATCCCGTCCACCATTGTCCCTTCTTAGACGAAGCGAAAAGAGTTTTGAATGATCGTCCAGTTTCACCATTACGACTTCCTCCTGGATATAAAAAACTCTTGCTAAGTCCGTCGCTAGTTGAGAATCCGGCTAGCCCGCTCAAGTGGTTGGCTGAAGCGCCTTTCATCGAAGATAAACCATCTGAATCCATACCAGACGAAAGTCAAAAGGTCGAGGCAGCAGTTGACCCGGTCTTGTCTTCATAGGTTTTATCTTCGGATGATACAGTCACTGAAAAGAACAAGGATGACACCGTCCAAATTCTCTTCATCAACACAGACTCCGACGAACATGGGGGCAATCTACCCGTTCCCTTACCGCAGGAGGGAAGTTCGTCAGGGCCATACCCGGCCGTCTACTCGGTCCCACCTCCAAGCAACCTAGTTGTCTCCTTCGATTGGAATCAACTAGGCAGACCCCGTTTACCAGCAAGCATACCATTCCGGATTATCGTTCAAATATATAGAATGGTCATGGCTGGTACCATCATAGATGAGGGGGCTTCTGTGAGTATCCTTTCCTCTATTTCTTGGAAAGCGCTTGGTTTGCCATCGCTTTTGCCTGAGATGAGAAATCTGACAGGCTTTGATAAAGGAACCAGTCAACCTTTAGGGATCCTTCCCAATATGCCCATAACATTGAGAAGGAAGACAGTTCAAATGAACGTAATGGTAGTTCAAGGACCCTTGGATTATAACCTACTCCTTCGACGAGACTATATTTATTGCATGGGAGCCATCATCTCCTCACTCTTTAGAGTAATGTGTTTTCCGCACGAAGGAAGAGTGGTCAAGCTCGTGGACCAGCTTTCATTTCCTGGATCACGCATAGCAAATAGTCATATACCATCCCTAAATGGTCCCTTCACACAAGAAATGTCTCAATCCCTTGTCCATCCCCCCGATGAGCGCGAGTAATTCGGAGGGATATGACTGAAACCCAGGGGGCATGCGTCTTGGTCTGCTTCGGCAGGAAAACTTCGGGTATAGAGTAGGTTTCCGCGAGAGAATATGACTAGTCTGTACCCCATCCATGATTGGAAGAGGGGTTATTCTAGAATAAGATTCTTTTGTCAAAGTTATGTGAGTTGGCGGGCATCGTCGCTCACCTTTGTTTATCTCGGTAGACATCGCCGAAGAAGTGTTTTGTTTACGCTGTAAATAGAACAATCTTTGGGTAACCTGTAAGAGGTAGTACCCTTCCTGATAAAATGAATGTTTTGTCAGCTCGAATAAAGGGTGACCCTTCCTGATAAAACGAATGTTTTGTTAGCTCGAATAGAGGGAGACCTCGAAACTCTGTTTTATACCTGGGGGCATGCAAACCTTTTGGAGTGCAAGCGAGGGGCGACTATTTATTTTTTAAATTCTTAGGACCTCTAACCCTTTAAACTCGTAGGATTAGTCGTCACCTAACTTGAATAAAGAAAGGATGTGGGGCAAAAATCTAAAAGTTGTCGTTTTATATGAGACACTCTTATCATATGACTGGATTAATCGAGCAGTTTTAGCGCATAGCTCAAGCTCGTTAAAAAATAAACATAAGACATGAGCAAGTGTTTCCACCCACGTTTAAGCTCATTAAAAAATGAACTATTCCCCGGTAAATAACCACCATGAATGAAGCATTTCAGCCATTAAAGCCTTGGTCGTGTTTGCACCGTCACCTCCACTTTTCCATTGGCCGATCATTCACCTCCATTTGATTGTTTACCCATTTTGAGGAACAACTGCGAAGAGTGATTTCACTAGCCATCCTTGTGACACTGCCATGATTGGAAAATTCCAAACCTTACCTGGAATCAGCTGCTACCCTTTTTATCACTCGTTCCTCAAAAGACGAGTCTTCTTTAAGCTCTTTTCAACTGACTCGTAAAATATGAAAAGATTGCCAATTTTTGTCCTTCCAGCTCGTTAAAGCGACCGGAAGTGCTATCCATCCTCTAGATTTTAATCTTTTTGGACCTGAGGGATTATTGCACAAAAAGATCGAGCGCTTTTTTTGTTCGGCTCGTTAAAACTATCGAAAAATCATCCCTTCTGTATTTTTTATACTTTTTCGGACGTAAGGGATTAGATGACGAAAAAGGAATTTTGGAGTTACCTTTACGTACCTTTTCAGACTCTCTAAAAGTGAAAAGGACCGAGTTATCTTTGTCGTTAAACTCGTTAAAAAGATTAATAGCGACAAACTTGTCTTTAGACGAGAACGAGTTTCACTATCGCTAGGCTCGTTAAAACATAGCGATGGGTTTGCCCGAAGGGCAAATTATAGAACAAGCATATGTTATCCTCCTCAAGCTTGAAAAAAATAAAGAGGTACTGGTCAGCAATGACTGGGGAAAATTTGGGAAGAAACTCAAAGAATCTTTATTAGTAGCAAGTCGCTCTTGAACATGACACTTCCACTCCGTGCCTGAGTCGGGTTGGGTTGTTTCATTCACCGGTCACATAACCATGGTCATGCCATACCATCCACATTTGGGGTAAATACTACCAATCCATCACATAAGTGTCGCCGACATGTTCAAGAGAAGTCATCCAGAGAAGTCACCCGTGTCCCATCCACTACCATACATTATACTTCATTCCTTCATGACCGCCATCCTGAACCATATATCATCAGATCGTTTTCACCTCCATCAAAATCATTTGCTCCATTCCGTGTCATTGATGTGGGATTCATCAAGGCCCTCCTTTGACGGATCACTTCTTGTCGACATCAGCTCATTATCCAAGAAGTTGATCTAGGAACACCCCATTCAGTACTTTGAAGCTTGCATGCCTCAATGGCAAGTTTCTCACTTCCGGCGACAGGTATACATCAATGACCTTCGACCGAAAGATTTTGCGTGGTGTTCGACGCCAAGTCCTTTATTCACACCACGTGAATTGTACTGTAGTACCTTGAGGGTCATCATCATTATCGGTGATTCCTCTCGCGCTTGTTAACAGTTTACATCATCAACTGGTAATCAAGCAATGTCTTTCCATGTTCGACTTCAAAACATTTCTCACATGGATCGACTTGTACTTCGAGTGAAGATTGGACGAGATTGAAGACCCTGGATCTAGTTTCATCCATCCGGGCTGTGATATATATTCAGGAAAAATAAAAACATTGACATGTACAGCATTGCAGCACAGATAATCATCCTACCAAAAGGATGATGACTTCATCAAAATCATCAGTCTACCATCAGACGATTGTCTGTCTTGTGTACATAAAAAATGAATTTATAAAGCTGAGCATGGGAATGCCCGCCTCAGCTAGATCATGAAAACAGTATGAAGATAATGTATTGTATTGTATCTTATTACAGGTCTCCTCCCAGCATTGAAAGAACTTCGGATCCTCCTAATAAAGCATTTCACCCGATAAACGGCCTCATACTTTAGGGGGCAACTGTTATAGACATTTTTGTGCCTTACATCTCTAAGCATGAAATGTCCATAAACCAAGGGATCCTAAGTCCCTAAAAGTGTTTTTCCTACCCCTAGAGGAACAAGGTCAACCAATTACAACTTCTCCCAGAAGTTCTCCACCAGAAACTGCTCAAAATCAGTCAAATCAGGATCATTTCAGCTGCTCCACTAGCTAGCTGCGTTGCATAGCACCCCAGTACACTAGCTAGGTGCGTTGCAATGAACCTAAATGCACTACCAGGGTGTGCTGAGTGGGAAATGACAAATGGCAGTGTCATTCCGCGAGGTGGACAGACAATGGAAGCTTCCAGAATCTTCCCCAATGACACTTGCCTCATTGAGTTCGACCAAGGATGAGTAAGAGGCTCTCAGTCTCCAAGTGGAAGCAAGAACTGACAGAGAGAAGCCACTAGTCAAATCATAAGCTAACTCATCCTCTTTGCATACATCTATATATGGATCCCTCATCCCAGAGATCCAGAGGCTGGAATTTTGTACATTGCAGAGAATTGCTGTTGGTTTTGAGATAGAGATTAGTGTATTGGGTGATTTATGCTTTGTTGGAGGTGAAGAGGGGATTCCTTTGCTGGGGGGTTGATGCTGGATCAGGAATCATCGGTTGTAACGCCTCCTGGACCTTCTTGTTATATCAATAAAACTATTTGAGTTTCTCCTACATGCTTGTGTACCAATGATGTTTTTGTTATATTTGCATGTTTAGCTTAAATCTGATCCTAAGCTATTTATGAACATAAATCCATGTCTTTGTGTAGTTTTCCTCTTTTGTGATCTTGCAGGAACTTGGTGAAGCTGGGCAAGTAATGGAGCAGGTAGCTGGAAGCTGTCAAAGAGGAGAGAGATTGGATCAAAGGACTAGCGCAAGACACAGGTTGGTTCATCCTATTCCTCTTCGTTTGTAGTTCATAAAGAAGAATACGAAAGTAGTTTTCCTTGTTTGTTTCTAAGGTACTGTCACACCTTAGTGGGATAGGGGCGTTCTGAGTAGACACTTTTCCCGATAACAGGGGTTATGAATAGGAACTAAATGTTTCTAATTAGTTGAAAGTGATTGAGAAAATTTAATTATATTTTGAAATTTTATTTAAAAGAAAATCAAGATTGGGAATAAATTTTCACTATAGGAAAAATGAAATGAAATTTCTAATTTTGATATTAATAAATAATATTTTTTGTTGCAAAGTTTTAGGGTTTGTATCACTAGAAATTCTTTGACATACTTTCGGGTTGGTATTGAGCTTGAAGTTCACTATAAAGGGGAGCAAGGGGATGAAGTTGTTGGTTTTAGAATCTTATATGATGAAGGACAATGGAAATTTATTGTTCCAACTGTTGAGAAATGGATGTCCCCTGGTGGAAGACTGACTACAATCATTGAGGGAAAGTGAGGGCTCAATCCCACAAAATGTTCTATCATCTAGCCATTTCTTTTTTCTTCCAACAATCTATACACGTTGATAAGGGGCCTCATATTTTATATTTGTGGAAACTACTACACTTGTTTAGGAAGGTTATTGAGGGAAAACCCAATAGGGTTGAGGCCTTAATACCCTCTAGTTTCTTCTCTTACATCCATTGTTTGCATCAGTGCGATGGAGGGTTATTCTACAAAGAAGTTGCAAACTATTCAAAGAATAAACATGCTTACACATGGATAATCCTCTTGTTCTAACTATATATAGCCTAGTGAAACCCTGGAAGAGCTGAAACAACAATAATTTCATATTTTTATTAAAAATGTTAATGGGAGGTCCTCCCTTTTTTGGACTAGGGTTTCAAATTCAGTGGAACACATGAAGTAGTGCATTGAAACAAGGTTCGGTATCCCTTATTATTCTTAGTGCTTTCTTTACAAAGGGAAATTGCTTCAATATTCTTTCTAGATGAGGGACTACCATATTTCAAGGAACTCCATCATCCTTTTGATCTTGAGGTTGCATGGAGAAGTTTTGAGACCCAAAAACATTAGGGGATATGTATCCTACAACAATGCACTCAAGGAAAGGAATATAATCAAGTAGAGCAACATCGACACACCCTTGGGCCATATATTAGAGAAGAAATGAAACATGAACCTTCCATGAAGGTTAATGTTCTAGAGGTAAATTATTCTTTTTAGCCCTCAATCCAAAGGTGTGATTTGTCATTTCAATAGTTTGTGGCTTAAATCAGATGCTTTTCATTAGTGGGTGTTCACAACCTAGACCCCCAATTATGATATCTATTTATGTTCCAAAGGATTTTTTATTTTCCAATTTGAAACTCAGGAAGGCATGAAGAAAGTTATGAATATGGACCTTGGTTCTAGGGAATAGTCAAGCTCTTCATTACGCCTTGGTTTCCCTATTTTCATGACAAAAAAATGGTGTTCCCAAAAATAATGGTATGGTCGAGACCACCAAACCTCCCCATCTCTTTCTGACACCACAAGGGCCTATGAAAACATCTTGGGAAAATAAAAAAATATGGAACTTGAAAGAACATAGAAAAGTATATTTACCTTTTCTAGAATCTATGTAGAAACAAACCTCAACAAAAGCCTACTTCAGAACCTATAACTGAAACACAAAAATGTAAGTGGACCCAAGTTTTTGATTATGAGATTGATCCAGACTTATGCAGGAACAAAAAAAAATATAGATATAGACATAAACATAGATATGAAGCAAAAAATAAACTTCATTTCATTAATATCAAAGAACTAAAATATGCTTACATATAGAATGAAAATAAACTAGCTCAAGCAATGGTAGCTTATCTCTAAGAAGAGATATGTTAGATACATGCACATGAACTGTGTTACAATGAGGATCAAGGCTCTTTTTATTATTGAACAATAAAGAAAACCCTAAACAAGAGAACCCTAACCCCAAAAGATGAAACACCAAGAGTTTATGGGCCCCGTTGGTGTTAGTTGGTTAGCCAACTTCCCATGGTTGTAACTTGGTCATATCATATATGTTTGGTGTGCATGATACCTCATTGGAAATATATCTCTAAGTACTACATAATCTGCTACAAGCATCTTCCTATGGCTATGGGCCTACTACAAACCTGAAAAAAACATCAATTACGGGGTCAAAATGGCTCGAGAAGTTCAGGACCCCAAAAACTTCCAAAGATAGTAAATGCTTCTATAATCAAGGAATCAAAAGAAAATGATTGGAGGTATAGATGGAATAGGCAGGTTTCCACCAATATCAAATTGGATCAATCCTCCCCCCTTAGGAAGAAATGGTCCCCATTTCATGCAGAGCCTCCATGAGGTGAGGAAATTTTTGTTGAACGTGGTCCCTAGTGAACCACTTTCCCTCGTGAAAGAATTAGCTTGATTTGACAACTTGATATAGATGGATCGTATGCTAGGGAGTCTTCATGATCTGTGTGTCCATGATCCTAGCAGTTGTGGCGTACTTGATACAATTTGGGTTGAGCCTTGTTATTGTCAGCTACTCAAAAATGTCAAATGTGTCCAACAGTGGAGGAAAGTATGGTCACAACTGATCCACATTGAATACTGGGTGCATACCAAGAAATTGTGGAATGTTGTGCTCAAAGGAATTGTCCCCTATAGATGTGGTGATGGTGTATGACTCATATCACAGTGGGTGAAGCTTGCAGTGGGGCCCAGAGAGGTGCTCCTTCTGCAAATGTAACCAAACTATGTCACCCACCTAGAACTTGTGTGGCACTCGATGTTGATCATGATGTTGCATGTACTTAGCATTGGCTCTGTCCAATATGTCATGGACCTGCTAGCATATGTCCTCAATTCTCTTAATGAAGTTTTTAGCTCAGTTATCTTCATAATAGACATGAGTTGAATATGCTTCAATAGCTTCAAATGGTATGGCCACATCAATGGGACATAGTGGTTGGAATCCCAACCCCACCTGAAAGGGGTTATGGCCAATTGAGCTATGAATAGCTCTCTTGTAGCTATGCTAGACATACGGGAGGATTTTATCCCATGTGTGATGATTCTTCAAGTTGTACCTGGGAAAAATGTGCAAGATCATCCTGTTTATGACCTCTATTTAGCCATCAGTTTGGGGGTGGAAGATCATGGACTTAGTGAGCTTGGTATCTAGCATCGACCAAAGGCTTGAACAAAATGTAGTTAGGAAGTTGTTATCCTGGTCTAAGATAATGGATTGTGGGATCCAAAAATGTACCCACGCTCATTGAAAGAAGAGTTTAGTAGTGGATTTTTTTGTGATACTCTTCTTGCAATCCGCGAGGATGGCCATCCTAGAAAATCCATTGACGACCATGAATGTGTAGTCATTGCAATGCCTAGTAGAAGGAAGGCCTGACATGTAATTCATGGAGATGGATTCCCAAGGCTGACTAGGAGTAGGCAGAGAAGTATATAGGCCTTGCTTCATGATTGTTCATTTGGGAATGACAGAGGAAGTGTAGGATATGATGAACTTCCTAACATCCCGTGGAAGGTTCGACCAATAAAAATACTTTTGCAACTTTTCCACTATTTTCTCTTCTCTGAAACATTAAGCGACCCAATTGTAGTGCACCTCCCAAATCATCTTGGCACACTCACTTGTAGAAAAATACATATGTCCCAAGTGGCATAATAATGCACCTTGGAGGTGAAAATATGGAACTTGCTTGCCTTCTAGGATCATTTGGTATGTGTTTCCAAATTCTTTATCGCTCTTGAAAATATGTGGCCACCCTGAAGTCTCGTGTCCCTAAGGATTGATAAAAGTTGTTAGCACCATAACCGATGATTGGATGAGACAATCTACAACATTATTGTTGCTTCCCTTCTTGCACTTGTTGTTCAAATGGAATTGTTGCGTATATGTGGACCATTTATGATGGTGACCATTCTGCAACATCCCTAGTGTCTCTATGAACTGGAGGGGTCGTTGTTCTATGTGGATCATCGTTTCCTTTCCTAGAATGTAATGCTTCCATTGTCTGTGGGACTACTCAATAGAATACATCTCTTCGTCATAAGTGGGATACATTTGAACTGTATCAGAATGTGTCTCAATGTGATATGCCACTAGATACCCCTGTTAGGTAAGAACTGCACAAATAGCATACTCAAAGATGTTTGTCTCAATTTCAAACGGTTTCTTAGGTCTGGTAATGTGAGCATGGGTGAAAAGAAGAGGTGAAGCTTCAACTTGAAAAATGTCTTTTGTTGGGATTCAGACCAAAAGAAATTTTCTCTCGCTCTGCCCTTGGTGACTTGACTTAAAATCCAAGTGATATGAGAGAATCCCAACATGAACCTACAACAGAAATTGGAAGGACCTAGAAAGTTGTGTAGCTCTGTTAGAGTGGTTTGGGATGACAATGTTAGGTAAAATTGACTCGAGGTTTAAGTCAAGATTGACCTGGTTAAATAATAGTGGTTTTGGGCACATGATATAGTGTAGCCATGTTATTATGGTTTGTGGTATTGCACGTAATGGAGCCTATAAAAGGTTGGGAATACTTCATTGTAATGTAGGCCTAGAGGTGAGTGACAAAGGCTCATTTGGATGGATTGGCCAAGGTTTTGGCCAATGCTAATGACATCCCATTAGGTTGGGTGTTTCCCCGGATTTGGGGTTTTCCTAGATAAATATTATTTGTATAATATTTATGTGTATTGTTTTCGGTTATTTTATTATTCCTCTCTGTAAATCTCGGTAAATCTCAGTAATAATTTATCTCTCTTTTGTAAATTTCTTAACAGAGAAATATTGAATAACTTGTATCTTGGCTAAGTCCACATGTACACCCTGCCCATTAATGAAGTACCCTAGATATTGAATCTGGGTCATACCAAAAGTACATTTCTCTAAATTGGCACATAATTTTTGTTATCACAAGTTTTGGAAGACCTGTCGGATATGGTGTATGTGCTCTTCCAAACTCCAATTGATGATTAGGATGCCATGTAGTTACATTACCATGGATTAGTTGGTAAAGGGCCACAAAATGTCATCCATCATCTGCATGAAGGTTGCAAGGGCATTCATCAACCTGAAAGGCATGATCAACCCTTCAAAAAGGCCCTCCTTGGATTTGAGGGTAGTATTCCACACATTGGAGGGTTCAATTGGTACCTGGTGATAACGGACTTCAATTCAATCTTGCTGAAATATTTGGCCTCCTTGGGCTAGTCCAGGAGATCATCAATCCATGGGATTGGATACCTATTCCATACAATTATCCTATTCAATGCCTGATAGTCAATAAAAATCCTCCATGTGTTGTATTTCTTATGTACCAACATGATCGGGCTCCCACAGGGTGATGAAATTGGCCTGATGTTCCCTTTATGTAATAGCTCTTGAATTTTCCTCTTAATTTCATCGTTCTCTAGAAACGAGCATTAGTAGATCACTCCATTGGGTAGTTGTGCTCCTGGGGTTAGATCAGTGGAGTAATTGATATAATAGTGTAAGGGTACCATTGTGGGTGAGGTGAATATGTCCCTGTACTCTTCCATGACATTGTCCATTTTTTGTTGTCGTGCAGAGGAGCCTTGTTTGGAGGTTATGGATGTGGCCACAATCTTCTTCTTTCCCTGAGGGTGAATCTTGAGAAAGAAAAAATTCACGGTCTAGGAAATGATATTACTGCATTTCTTTACAAAGATCAAAGAGAAGGAGATAGGTGGTGCTACCTCCAGTATCCATTGTAACCTATTTCCCAAATAAATAATGACAGTGTGAGGCCTAAACTCATACACAAAATTGCACTTCCATAAGTATGTTTGGCCTAATAATACATCACAAACTTCAAGAGGAGAAACATCACACATTACCTCATCTGTGAAGGGCTTTATACTCTAGGGAAGGTGTCATTATGGGCTGACACAGAGATATTTCCCTATGTGAAGCCACCCGATGGTGTACAACTTCCATTATCAATAATGAACTACAGCAGAGAACCATTCACCCACATCTGTGACTGGATGAGTCGCTCCCCCTCCTCTCGATCTTTGGGCTCAATATTCTAGATCTTGGTCATGGCAACAATGGCACTAGGCACTCCATTAATAATTGTCTTCCCTTTATCATTCCCCTTTTCAGTTTCTAACTCAAATTTGAAACATGAATTTGATTCAGAAGCCTTTAGCTTGGCCACCAGTGACTACTTGTCTCAACACTCACTTGTGTTGTGAGTGGGACTCTTATGTAACTCACACCATTTTTGTGTGTCCTTATTTGTCTTTGTGGTATTTTTCTTTGCTTAAGGATTGAATGGTTTATCCTGGGTTGCCCTGCCTTGGCTTTTTCCTTTGTTCTGTGGTTTCGGGGGTGCCTTTCCCTTACCTTGGATTCGCAGATCCAAAGTCTCACTTCTTCTGTTTAAATTTATACTGGGTCTTGATAGCATATTGGTAGGCAGTGGCAAGTAAGGATATGTCTAGGAACTCCATCTCGTCCTGGATGTACTTATGTAGATAACCACACTACTTGAGTACCAGATACTACTCAGAATCCTTGATACCCAACTTAATGCAAAGGGCATGAAAAATATTTGTGAACTTCAACACATCTTGGTCCCTTCCTTGCAGCGGCATGGTCCATTCTATGTACTTATCTTCATAACTTCCGATAGGGTAATATTGCTCCTTGAATGCATCTTATAAAGAATTCCAAGTGGGTCTGGCTGAAAATAGTGAGAATTCCCTCTCTTCCTTTAGCTCAAAGTAGGTTTCCCACCAGTTCCTGACATGGAGGCTGGCTTTCAGGAGTGAAAATGTAATCTTTTTTGGATTGGGAAAGTCATGAACTAAAAATTATCCTTCCAACATATTTAACCATCTATATATGATGTCTGCATCTATTTGACCTTCAAATATGGCATTTTCAAAGTTAACTTGTACCTTAAAAGGAGTGGTGCCCCCAGAGTGGTTGTTGGATGAAGATGTGTCCCCTGTGGGTAGCCACCTAAGAACCTCGGAAAATTTACCCATCATCATGTGGCTCTATCACTCAAGGGCTTCCTCGAGCAATATTTTGAAAATATATACTACTCCCTCATCTTTATTTTCTTCTACCATGGGAGGTTGTCGGAGTTTGCGAGGTTGGTCTTGAAAAGGTTCAACCAGTTCGAGCCTTAACGCCTTATACCTTGACCTCGTTGGGGACATGCAGAGAAAAAGAAAGAAAGAGAATACCACTCTAATACCATTGATACAGACTTACATAGGAATGCAACAAAATATAGATATAGATATAAACATAGAGGTGTAGCAGAAAATAAACTAAAATTCATTAATATTGAATAACTTAAATATGCTTACTTACAAAATGGAAATAAACTAGCTCGAGTGATGGTAGCTTATCTGTGAGAAGCGATGTGGCGACTACAAGCCCTTGAATTATGTTACAATAATGCTTAAGGGCATTTTTATTATTAAAAAACAAAGAAAAATTCCTAAACAACCAAAACCCTAACCCCAAGAGATGAAATGCCAAGAGTTTGTGGGCCTTGTTCGGAATAGTCAATCAACCTCCTAGGGTCATAACTTAGTCATATGATCTACATTCGGTGTGCATGATACCTCATTTGAAATATCTCTCCGAGTGCTATAGGATTTTCTACAGGCCTATACCTATGGCTATGGGCTTGGTGGGGACCTAAAAAAATACCGTTTAGGTGGTCAAAATACCTTGAGAAGTTCAAGACCTGATAAAACTACTAAAAATAGTAAATGATGCTATAATCAAGAAAACAGATGAAACCAAGTGGAGGTCTAGGTGGAATAGGATGATGGCCACCAATATCCACCTGGATCAGAGTTACAACATTTATATGTTTAACTTGTTTCCAAGAAGGACATTTGTAGAACTTATCTCCACAGGAAAAAAAGATCACAAAAAAGAAAAAGGGGTGGGATCATAAACCAAAAGGATGGTGACCTTCCAATCCTTACCCCTTAGAATAAGAAGTTGAAAAAACCCTAGAGAACCATCCAATCCAAGAAGAAGAGGATGCAAATGTCCAAAATGGAACCAAATCCCAAACATTTAATGAAACTTGACCACAAGAGATCCACGCATCAGAACAAAAAAAATGAAGCACATATTGAATATGCATCAGGGGGAAAAAAGATAACACATGTTTCAGAAATCTCATACTCGGATAAAGAATTGCAACCGATGAAATTTGGAGGTGATTTGGCTATGTTTCCAGTTGACTTGTCCTCAGGGGAATGACAAAAAGTGTAGAAAAATAAAGGGAAGAAACAAAATTTAAGTGATTATTATCGCACATAGCTTCCAAGCTTCATTTGTAATTTTTTTTTACAGTTTTTTGTCCTTAGCTCATAAGATGAAAAGCTTATATTATGGAATTATTTTAGCATATGCATACTGTAATTTTATTCTTTGTTTTCTAATGAATAAAATTTTGGGATTTTTCCCTTTAAAAAAAAATAAAAAAACAATTTTCAATATTATGAACTTAAAATGTAATTTTTTTTTAATACCTATTAAATTGTGAATGTTTCCTTTTAAACGAGTGTGTAGTGATTTTATATTATAATCAAAAGTTGGATTTCGAGTCAAAACACTTACAAAATTCATCATGTTCCACTATAACATTTTTTTCACTAGTCGAAAACACACGAGGGATTCACTCAGCGAACCTCTAACATAACATGTGCATCAGTGGCATACTAAAAAATACCCTTAATTTGACTATTGATTGGAAAATACCTATGAAAATCACATTATTTAACCCCCTACTAATACAAACACAATACACATTCCCAATTTAAAAAACCCCTACTTTAATTAGATATTGCAGGTTTCCATTTTTTCATTAGCAATTCTTATACCACTTTATATTTTTCAGTAACTTTGAACTTCATTTTTTATGCTTGCCATTTACCGTCTATTATATGCTCAATATATTGTGTCATTTTTTCCTCAATATATATCCCCCAACCCATGTGGTATGGTATTACTCCCCCATTGAATCCCTCATGCTAAAACATAACAATTCTATGCTTATGACATCTTTTACCAATTATTCTAAATAGATGCCTACCATAAACCTTATAGAAAACTACTAACAATAAATACTTGCTAAACATTAGAAGTCAGATCATAACAAATTATTTGAAAATTTATAGCCCTACCTTTGTAGCTTCCTCCCGCAATTCGATACCAATTTTCTTGGGTTATCTCTCTCAATATTCACTCTTCTGATCCTTTTACTAATTGGTTCCTTACTGGTGTCTGATTCTTCCATTTTTCCCTTTGCCTCCTTGCGAATATCAGCTTCCTCCACCTTTTCCAATATGATGTCCATGACTTCTAGTTTTGTCTCAAGTGCAATTTGTAGTTTGTCAAACTTTCTTTACATCAATTCATATTGTTTGTCCAATATTCCCAAGTGTTTTGCATATTTCCTTTTCTTCCTATTTGCTTCGCTACCTCATGGCATTCAACATACTCTCCACTGCCTCCAATAATATTCTTAAGATTTTATTCATTTCTTCCTACTCCTTCTCAATAGCTGTTAACTCATTGTCTACCATTGAAGCCCCTCGATAGCACAAGGATTCAGACAACATTAATTGTTATATGATGCTTGATATCCTTGCCTTGCTCTTGCAATGTTAAACAAACTTTGATACTCTTATGGATGTCTCCAAGAAATAATAGTCAACGCCATCCTCTAGATCCCCATTCGATAGAATTTATTTTTTCTCTACCATATCCATGGCACCAACACTTCAGATTTCCTTATTTGAATGTGATGAGTATTTAACAATAAAGAGGGATAAGGAGATTAAGGCATCTCTAAAGTGAGATTTATGTATGTGTTAAATTATAATAGATTTCACCTATCTACCATGACTTGGTTATACTAAGTACTCCAAAATTCTGCCAGGTGTGAATTATTTCAATTTGATGGTACTCCTCCATTGAGGCCAACATATATGGACAATAATTTTTTTATCATTTCACCCTAAGAATTTTCAGGAATACTAACTTCATTGGAACACTTAATGACTGGATTGATTTAACCCTATTTTAATCCTTCGACATATTTCTTAGTTGTAGGTGTCAATTGATACATATTTGTCGAGAGTATAAGTTTCTATATTGATCATGATATAGGTAGATACATTACTAGAATTGTTTCCTCCATTATTCCGTATTCCAAGGTGGCTCCTTGTTTTTTTCAAGTGTATTGTATTTATAATTTGAATGATGATACACGTGGTAAAATTCAATTTTCTCAAAATTCTGAGTTTGCAGAACAATCCTTTGTAGTACGAGGGGGAAGTGGGTAGTATATTTTCCCCTAGTTTTCCATACCTATTGAATTATGATCGTTGAATCACCAAAAAACATGATCTTTTGAATTATCCTCATTATAGCTAGTTCTAAGCCATGCCATAAATATAGGTATTTAGCTTGGTTGTTTATTGAAGTGCGAATCCCTAAGTGATTTGTAACTCCTTTTTGTCACCGAGGTGAAAAATCACCCATCCTTATCCTTCCACCCTTGTATTGTCTTTCAAGGGTCTGTCAAAAAATAGTGAGTATTATCATTTACTCATTCACAATTTTTGAAAATCAACTCGGTCCTTTCTTATACAAAAATTTTGTTTCACCAAGGGATGGAAATGAAGTTGCCAACATGATATAGAGGTTTTGATACTATTATTCATTCCTTTTCTATTGAATTTATATCTTCTATATTAGATTATTTGTAGCCATATTTCATGATGGATTCAAAAAAAGGACTTGTTTCTTTGTTTCCCGCCAATGTGGAGTTTGGATAGTCCCCTTTTAATATTCCTCTGTTTTGAGCTACCCAAATTGACCAACAAATTTATTTTGGGAGATATTTCCAACAACAAGTTGATAGATTTGTGGCCTTTATTGGCCAATGATATAGATTTATGTAGCAATGAAATCAAAATACATAATTAAATAGAAACACATAGGTACAATGAAAATTGAACTTCAATTCATTAATAACAAATAATGAAAATTGTTTACATGCAGAATGAAAACAACTAGTGCGGGCTATGGTAACTTATCCCTGAGAAGAGACATGAAGGCTACATGCCTTGTAAACTATGTTACAATGAGGCTCGCATGCCTTTTTATTATTTAGAAACAAGGAAAAACCCTAAACATCGAAAAACCTAACCCTAGGAGATGAAGCGCTAAAATGTTATGGGCCCCGTTAGGGTTAGTTGGTACACCAACTTCTTGGGGTTGTAACTGTGGCATATGATCTCTGTTTGACATGTACGATGCCTCATTAGAAATAACTATCTGACAACTACAACATTTGACTAGAAAGCCCTACAACAATGAATGGGTTTTCTCATTTTCCAAAAAAACGTCGTTTAGGTCCTCAAAACAACTCTGGAAGTTCAGGATATGAAAAAATGCCAAAAATAATAAATTGTGCTATAATTAAGGAAACTAAAAGAAATAATGGCGGGATTCCATGTCAAATATGAAGGTGTTCATCAATATCCACCTAGATAAGTTGTCCCCCCATCAAGACGCAATTGTCCCCAATGCTTTGAATGCCTCCATCAGGTAGGGAAACTTGTATTAAACTTGGTCCCTCGTGAGACACTTGCCTTGGTGTAGGAGTTCGCCAACTTTGATAACCTAATAAAATTGGTTGTTCTGTTGGCGAGTGGTCTTGATATGCGTGTTGATGATTTGATCAGTTGTGACATGATCTATGCAGTTTGTGTTGGTCTTTGTTAGTGTTAGTTGTTTGGCAATGTCTAAGTGTAGTATACCTAGGGGTGATAATATCGGGTACAGAGGGAGGTACCCTAGGGAATAATGTAATAATAGGATGGGCCATAGTAATAAACAAGGTGGTTAACCCGTATCATGTAAGGGACCACAAGTAATTAGCAATAATGTAATGAGCCCATAGTATTAGATAGATGGTATTGAGGGAACCATGGTAATGGCCCATGGTATTGTATGTATGAGGCCTATATAGAGGCTAGAGACTCCCCATTGAGAGATGTCAAGGAATATTGTATGAAAATGCATATGGCTTGTGGAGTGTTCTCCTTCCTTAAGGCGTGAATGTATGGTGTTGCCCTACCTTAAGGGTTTTGATTAATAAAGTGAAGCATTTCTATATTCATATCTTGTTATTTCTGGGTTTATTTCTATTATCTTATATTTTTAGGTAAAATCTATAACAAGTGGTATCAGAGCACTTTCTTGGGAAAAGTGGAGAATATTTTTAAATTTTTGTAGGAAATTTTTAGGGCGGCGAGTTTGTAGATCATATCTGTATGTTCTAGTGTAAAATCTATAGAATCTAATTGTAGATATGAGTTATTGATGAAAAAATACCAAATTTCAAAATAAAAAATTGGCCGAATCGGAGTCCAGATGACGGAGATATCGGTGATTTAAAAATCAGCTGTGTTGTAGACATTTTTCGGGGTGACGATTTTGCAAATCAAATCTATACATTCTGGTGCAAAATCTGCAGAATCTTATTGTAGATCTAGGTTTTTTGTGAAAAAATACCCAATTTGAAAAAAAAAAATCAGCTGAATCGGAGTCTGGATGAGGGAGATATCAATGATTTAAAAATCCGTTGTGTTGCAGACATTTTTCGGGGAGGCAAGTTTGAAGATCAGATCTGTATGTTCCAGGGAAATATTTGCAGAATCTAATTGTAGATATGAGTTCTTTTTGAAAAAAATACCCAATTTCAGAAAAAAAAATAAAAAAATGGTTGAATCGAAGTACAGATGAGGGAGATTTTACTGATTTAAAATCAACCCTTTTTCAGAAATTTTTGTGAAGGCGGGACAATGGCAGTGCGAATCTCAAATTCCATTGCCTAGATTGGAATTCGATGAAGATGTACAAATTTGATGCCTCGAATCTAGCAATATGGCTACATCAAATGGAACAATATTTCACTCTAAATCACATCGTAGATGATGAAACTAAACTACGTGTGGCAGACCTTTACTTGGACCAAGAAAGATGGCAATGGTGGCAGGGGCATTCTAAATGCTATCGAAGGACAATTACTTGAAAGATGTTTGCAAAATCCATTTGTGACCACTTTGATTGTAAATATAATTTTTTGGGTCCTCTTACTAAGCTTAGACAGACAGGGACACAACCTAGTAAGGATTTTATTTTTACAAGAAAGAAGGAAACAAAGAAACCTAAAGGGTTATTTTCTATTGGTATCTCCTTATTGCAGGTTCATGGATTGATTCAAATGGAGAAGATCGTTGTGTCTATAAATCCTAGTTGCAAGCATAATTTTATCAATTTTAATTTGGGAAAAAAATTGCAAGTTCCAAGAAAACAAATGGAGCACACACAGGTTAATAATGAGGAGGTGCAATTTTATAAAGATTTGAAGCTTTCTATGGATAAGTATGTGTTGCATTTTGATTTTTATATTTCAGATATGGATAACATGGATGTTGTTTTTGGATATCCTTGGATGGAATCTGTGGGTACTGTCAACATCAATGTGCAGAAAAATTCATGAAACTCTGGTATAAAAAGAAGATAATAACATTGCTGGATATTTCTATTAAGACCCAAACAAAGACTATGGAGGGAGAAGCACAAAGCTCTAATGCCACTAAAACATCAGATGATGAGCCTTTAATGGTCAATAACCAAACACAAACATCAAACCAGGTACCAGAAAAACAGGGAGAATCCAAGGAGGCTGAAGCAGAAAATATTACAGGTACTGATACAGTAGATGAGGTCTTAGTGGTTGAAATAATATTGGAAGATAAGAAACAAAAACAGACAACACAACATGTACCATCTACCAATCAGGCTCCATTAGGTGGTGAATTAAAGAAAAATACATTGTTGGTTAAAACTTCAGCATATCACCACCCACATCACCCCGCAGGAAAACAACCAACAAGATGGCAAAGAATTAGCCACAAGGACAACAACCCCTACATGACAGATAGAGAGGGGCGACGATCCACCCACTACACATCAACACAGAAGAGCCACCAGGGTCAACTTCCATCTCAAGTGAGGGAGGCACCAGCTAGATCGAGGGTTCACCTTTCTCTTGGATGGCTAGATGCACGTGCATGATACCAGTGGACTACTCTTTTGAGTAGATCTTATTATTTGTGTTCTTCGTATGTTTCAGGGACGAAACATGTTAAGGGTGTTGGAATGTAGTATACCTAGGGGGGATAATATGGGGTACAGAGGGAGGGACCCAAGGGAATAATGTAATAATGGGATGGGCCATAGTAATAAATAAGATGGTTAACCCGTATCATGTACGAGACCACAAGTATTTAGCAATAATGTAATAAGTCCATGGTATTAGATAGATGGTATTGAGCGAACCACGGTAATGACCCGTGGTATTGTATGTATGAGGCCTATATAGAGGCTAGAGACTCCCCATTGAGAGATGTCAAGGAATATTTTATGAACAGGCATATGGTTTATGGACTATTCTCCTTCCTTAAAGAGTGAATGTATGGTGTTGCCCTACCTTAAGGATTTTGATTAATAAAGTGAAGCATTTCTATATTCATAGCTTGTTTATTCTAGGTTTATTTCTATTATCTTATATTTTCAGGTCAGATCTATAACACTGAGCTATCGAGAAGTGGTGGAAAGTATGGCTAAAGGCAGTCCAGATTGAACACTAGGTGCAGACCAAGCAATGGGGGAGTGCTAAACTTGAAATAATTGTCTCCCACAACCTTTTTTATGGTGTAAGGCCCGTATCAGAGTGGTTCAAGCTTTCGATGGGCTACGACAAGGCGTTCTTTCTGCAAATACAACCAAACTTTGTCACCCTACTAAAAATTATATGGAAGCTAGGGTTGATTATGTCGCTACTAGTACTTGCCATTAGTATTATCCAAGATGTCGTGAACCTATTGTTGTATGTGTTGGGTGCATTCAATAAACCTAGTTTATATATCAGCCTCAAACTGTACATGTGTGGATTCTACTTGTGTAGTCAGATGAGGCATGGAAAAATCAATTAGACATAATGGCTGAAATCCTAGACCCAGTTAAAAGGGACTACAGCTAGTCGAGTTAGAGAGAGCTCTATTATAATCATGATGCACATAGATAAGTCTCTCATCTCAAGTTTGTGTATGCTTGGATTTGCACATGCCGATTATGTGCACTATCATCCTATTGACAACCTCTATGTGGCCATCAATCTGGGGATGGAATGTCGTTGAATTGGTAAACTTGGTGTCCAATAATGTCTAGAGGCTTCACAAGAATGTGCTCAAGAACCTGCTATCCCAATATGATATAATGGTATATGGGATCAAAGAATGCACCCACACTCATTCAAAGAAGAGTTTAGTAGTGTCCTCAGTTGTGATACTCTTCTTGCAGGCTGCCAATATAGCCATCTTAGAAAATATATCCATGACCACAAATATATAGTCATTAGCATGCTTGGTAGAAGGGAGACTAGAAAGATAGTCCATGGAGATGGATTCCCAAGGTAGGTTGGGAGTAGGCAGAGGAATGTATAGGCCTTTCTTCTTGATGGTTGGCTTGGTGATGGCATAGGTAGCGTAGGATCTGATATATTTTCCAACATCTTGTCGGATTTTTGACCAATAAAAATACTTTTGTAGTAAAACTACAGTTTTGTTCACACCAAAGTGTCCTGTAACACAACTATAGTGGACCTCCCAAATCATCTTGGCGCGCTCACGTGAAGGAACACAAAGGTGGCCCAGGTAGCATAATAATGCATCCTAAAGGAGGAAAACTAAAATTTTTCTTGTCATCCACTAGCATATGACATATGGTAGTAAACTTAATTTGGATCATCTTCGTACAGTTACGACCATCCATAGGTCTCGTGGCCATAACAGTTGAGAAAAATAGTCAGTGCTGCAACTAGGGGCCGACTGAGGAAATTTGCAACATGATTTGTGCTTCCCTGTTTGCATTTAATGTCAATTGGAATTGTTCTAGATATGTAGACCACTTCTAATGGTGATTGTTTTGCAATCTCCCTGATGTCTATTTAAACTAAAGAGGTTGGTGATCTATCTGGATGAACGTATCCATCCCTATAATGTAATTTTTCCATTGCTGGCAAGCATGCATGATATAATAGATCTCTTTATCATAGGTGGCATACTTTTGAACTATATTGTAAATTTTCTCACTATGATAGGCCACCAGATTATTTGGCTGGGTGAGAATTGCACCAATAACATAGCCAAAGGCATTTGTCTCAATTTCGAATGGTTGTTGCAAGTATGGAAATGCGATTACAAGTGCAGAGTAAAGGCGGTGCTTCAAGTCAAAGAAGGGATACTATTGGGACTCTAACAAAGAAAAGTTTTCTTTCACTCCGCCCTTGGTAACATAACTCAAAGGCTAGGTGATATGGGAGAATCCTTGCATGAACCTTCAATAAAAATTGGCAAGGCCCAAAAATATGTGAAGCTCTTTTAAAGTGGTTGGGGCAGGCCAATCTCGAATGACTTGGATATTAGCCAGATCGACATGCACGCCTTTCTTATCTATGATGTAACCTAGATATTAGAACTAGATCATGTTGAAGGTGCATTTCTCCAAGTTGGCACATGGTTTGTGTTTCCGCAAGGTTTGAAGGACCTGCCGAATGTGTTGCAAGTAATCTTCCCAACTCTTGTTGAAGATGACAAGGTCATCCAGATATACAACCATGAACGAGTTGGTGAAGGGCTGCAAGATGGTGAAGGGTTGCAAGATGTCATTCATCAGCCTCATAGAAGTTGAAGGGGAATTTGACAACCTAAAAGGCATGACAAGCCATTCCAAAAGTCCCTCCTTGGATTTGAAGGTAGTCTTCCATACATCTATGGGTTGTGTTCGAACTTGGTGATAACTAGACTTCAAATAAATATTTTTTAGAAGTACTTGGCCCCCTTGAGTTGGTATAGAAGGTCATTAATCCATGGGATTGGATATATGTTCCTGAAAATGATTTTATTTAGTAGTAGATAACTAATGAAAATACTCTAGGTCCCATCCTTCTTCTGTACAAGTCTAATAAGGCTCCCACAAGGTGAGGAACTTCGTTGGATGTTCCATTTCTACAGAAACTCCTGAATCTGCCACTTGATCTATTCATTTTTTTCATAATGGAGCGATGGTATATCATCCCATTTGGTAGAGGTGCTTTAGGAGTCAAACCGATCAAATGCTTGACATGAAAGTGCAAGGTTACCCTTGTGGGTGAGGAGAATATGTCTCTGTATTATTTCACGACCTTATCCTCCTTCTTCTACTGCCTAGAAGAACCCTTCTCGAGGGCCATGGATGTGGAAATGATCTTCCCCTTACTATAAGAGTGAGTAAAAAAGAAAACAAATTTCTTGGTCTCATAGATGATCTTACTTCATTTCTTAGTAGACATAAAGGAGATAGTAGTAGAGAGGGCTACCTCTAGTATCCTATCTAACTTATTTCCCAAAGTAATAATAATAGTGTGAGGTCAAGACTCATACACAACATGGCACTTACACAGGTATGGTTAGCGTAATAATACATCACAAACTTCAAGAGGAGCAACATCACGTAATAAATCATCCGTGAAGGGTTTGATGCTATAGGGAAGGTGGCGTTACTGGCTAATGCGGAGATCTCATCATTGGTGGAGCCACTCAATGGTGATATGAGGTTATTTTGTCTCCCTCTCTCAATAGTGAACTACAATGGTGACCCCTTCACCCACATCTGTGAGTGGATGAGACACTTCCCTTCCTTTGGGTCTTTAGGCTCAATCTTTTGGACCTTCGTAGTGGCAATGGTGGTATTGGGCTCTACATCAATAATATTTTTCCCTTTTCAATTCCTTTTGTTAGGGTCTAACTCAGAGTTGGAATATGCATATGAATCTGAAGCCTTAAGCTCAACCAACAAATACTACTTGGCATGACACTCAGTTCTATTTTGAGTGGGGCTCTTATCGAACTCACATCACTTCCCTGTTTCTTTCTTCGTCTTCTTGGTGATTCTCTTTGCTTCCGGCTTCGATGGGTATTCCTAGGTCACCCCATCATGGATATTTCCTTTTTTCTGCAGTTTTTGGACTCCTTTTCCTTTCTTTGGATTCATAGATCCAAAGTCTCAATTCTTTTGTTTAAATATTTGCTCGATTTGGACAATCTATCGGTATGTGATGCAAAGGTAGGAGATGTTGAAGAAACCCATCCCATCCTATATATATTTATGTATAAAGTCACAATACTTAAGTACCGGATGTCACTTAGAATCCTTGATACCCAACTTATGCGAAGGGTATGCAAAACATTTGTGAACTTTCACCATAGGGGCTTCACTCCGGGAGCAATACCATACCACGTGCATTCATATTGGGGGATATATATTGAGTAATAACTGACATAATATATTGATAATATAATAGGAGGTAAAGGGTTTTTATATTGGAAAGAATAAAAAATGGAGCTGAAAGAATGAAAAATGGAGCTGAAAGATAAAGGGGAATAAAAAATGTTAACGAAAAAATGGATACCTACAATATCTAGTGAAAGTAGGGGTTTTTTAAATTGGGAAGGTTTATTGGGTTTGTATTTTCCAATATGTAGTCAAATTGAGGGTATTGTTTAGTATGCCATGAACGCAGGTGCTATGTAGGAGGTTCATTGAGTGAAGCCCCTATGACTTTGACACATCATGGTTCCTTCCTTTCCATAGTGTGGTCCATTTTATGTACATATATTCATAGCTCCCGAAAGGGTAATATTGTTCCTTGATAGATTTTTGGAAGGAATTCCAAGTGGGCGTGGTTGAAAATAACGATGGTTCCCTCTCATCCTTCTATTCATGGTAGGTTTTCCATTATTCCTTGACATGGGGGGCATATTTGAGGAGCGCAAAAGTAATCTTTCCCCTATCAGAAAAATCATGGACCAAAAAATATTCTTCTAACAGATTTATCCATTTATCTATGGCATCTATGTCTATTTGACCTTAAAATATAAGGATGTAAAAGATAAATTGTACCTTGAAAGGGTTGGTGCCTTTGATGTGACTATTGGATGAAAATGTGTTACATGTTGGCATCTGCCAAAGGATCTAGGCAAAATTGTCCATCATCTTGTTCCTTTGCCACTTGAGGGCTTCTTCGAGAAGCAGTTTGATAGGATCTCCTTCTCCCTCATTTTTCTTTTCTTCCCCCATGATAGGAATTTAGTGTTAGCGTTGCAAGGGTTCAACTAGTTCAAGTCCCAACTCCTTATACCCCGACCTCGTTGTGGACATGCACAAAAAAACATAGAAATATAATATCACTCTGATATTACATATATGGATTTATGCAAGAAAAAAATGAAATATATAATTAGACGGAAACACAAAGCTACAAAAAACAGTTAACTTCAATTGATTAATAACAAATACTGAAAATTGTTTACATGTAGAATGAAAAAAAATAGCTCGGGCGATGGTAGCATATCTTTGAGAAGAGATGTGAGGGCTAGATGCCTTATAAAAAAATTTAGAATGAGGTTTGCATGCCTTTTTATTATTCAAAAATAAGTGAAAACCCTAAATATGCAAAAAACTAACTGTAGGAGATGAAGTGCCAAATTTTTGTGGGCCACATTGGGGTTAGTTGGTACACCAACTTCCCAGGGTCATAACTTTGACATATGATATTAGTTCGATGTGTATGATACCTTGTTAGAAACATATATATGAGTACTATAAAATTTGACTACAAACCACTTTAACAAGACAAAAAAAATCTAGTTTCCAACAAACGTCATTTAGAGCCTCAAAATGGCTTGAGAAGTTTACGACCCAAAAAATTGCCAAAAATACTAGATTGTGCTACAATTAAGAAAACTAAAAAAAAAAAGTGGCGAGAGTCCATGTGGAGTAGGTAGGTGGCCACCAATATCCACCTAAATCGACCTGGGGAATTTCTTTTGTCCCATTTCATATATACTGGCCCAACTTTCAAGAATAACATCAATGTGGGTGACCTTTGCAAATGCCTCCTACCACACTGCCAAGTTGGACGAGAAATGCCTAAATATATGGGGAATGTATTCTTCCATGGATTTCCAGATAACACATCTTACTCACCCTTATATTATCATTTTCCTAAGGTTCTCATTTGTTATGATTTTTCCATAAACCAACATTCTGCATAAAGTATTCACTTTAGGTATCCCATCCCTTTTCCATATTTTCCTCCATAACTTATCAGGTGAGGGTGTGTCAACCTTTCAAATAACATTTGATATAAATTTTTAATATTTTATCTCTAATGAGAACTAGTCATCCAAGAGCATTGGTCTTTGGAAGATATAGATATTGGTGCTAGACCCCTTAGCAAATGAAGCAGTCTGTCCCATTTTCACTAGAAATTAGAGGAAAAATCTAGACATGTCCATCCTTTCTAGATGCCTTGAGTATCCCATTGGCATATGTATTTTAGTCTTTCATGTCCTTCACTTCTCATACATTTTTCTAATCCACTAATTTCCTTTTGGTCTCCCAACGACCATGTTGAAGAAAGATTATACTTCCATATGCTACGTCTAGCTCCATTGTTAGATCACCAAATCAGATTTTCTACATTTAATAGGGATGCTACTTTCAAAAGTTTCCATATATTAGATCCTATCCCTACCCATTCAACCCTTGAAAATAATTTTGGCCCATAACACAAGATTCATTAATTGTAGGTCTTTAATCTCTAGTCCTCCATATAATTTGGGGAGTTGGGGAGTGACCTAGTGAACAAGGAGGAAATTTTTCTCATCATGCTTCCCCCCCTACCAGAGAAATTTCTGAATTAAGGAACCTATTTGATTGACCATGGTCTTTGGAGATAGGATTCTTGAGCATAAGTAGATCAAGAATGAGGATAGGATGTATTCGATCAACACTATTCTACTAGTTCCATTAAGCCATTCCACTCACCATGATTGTTTCTTCTTTTTCAACTTTTGTAGGAATTCATCCCAATATTCCATGTTCGATGCTCTCAATAAAATAGGGACTCCTATAAACTTAAAAAAATTCCATCCAATCCCCATAGGAAATTCAAGTGATTTGAAAATCTCTCTAAATTTAGACTTACGGTAGTTCAATCCATAGAGATAACGGTTCCTTTTATTCACTATGGCACTTGAAAGGTCCAAGTAGGAGGGTAATTTTTATTTGAATCAATTTTAATTATTTTTTATGATCCTCCCAGCAAAAGAGTGTCATCTGTAAATTGTGAATGGTTCACTTTTAAGGTTTCTTGTAATGCTAAGGCCCAGTATGCAACCTTCCTTTCTTGGACGTTTTAAGTTTCTACTCAAACTTTCAACAACCAAGATATACATAAGAGGGGAAAGATGGCACCCTAGGATGAAATCACTGGGCCCCATGAAGAATGGAGTAGGTATACCATTTAATAAGGGAATGATCCAAGGGGCATCAATATAAGCCTTTATCCATAGTGAAATCATTATTGAATCCTAACTTATCCATAGTTAAAAACAAAAGAGAATTCCTTGCTCAATTTAATGTGACGTGAATTTCATCATTATATTTTTTCTCATCCATCTCTATTCTTTCAAAGTGGAAAAAGTGGAGTCATCAACTCATGTGACCATTTTTGCTAGAAGGACCCAGTTTGGCAAAACAGGGTCAGAAACTTTTTGGGAGCATTTTAAGGCATCGAATGACAGTTTTCAGTGGTAAAACATTGTCTCCTTAGCATTGGACCCCTTCTACCTACTCTATACACAAAGACATTTCCAACAACACAAGAATCACATCAATTGGAGTCTGTATGCGGAAGTTATGCCACTCAGAAGTTGGCCTTCCTATTTTCACCACCATAACATGAGAGGATTCCACATCAGCCCCAAGTATTCATGAAAAATGGGATAGCCACATGATTATGATGTAGAATACTCTAGAAGATTCTGTAATGTAACTCTTGTTAAAGTTTGAGATAGTGAAACCTAACGGAAAGTAGGCTATCAGGTTTTGTTATAAATAGGTCACTCGGAGGAAAATGGGTTCCATTCTTTCAAGTGAATTCATTCCATAGTTGAGAAAAATAGCTAAGAGGGAAATGATTTATATAACACACAGAGGATTTGTGCATTTTATAAGAACATGGGACACAAACCATATTTCTTTGTACTCATAGTTGTATTTCCATTCAGAGACAAAAAATAAAAGTGATCGTACCTACCAGATTGGTTTTTCTTTTGAAAGGGTTTCCGGAAGCATATATTGTGTCAAATGTGTGTGTGAGATTTGATTTTTTCATTCTCTACTTTCTACATAATTTTATATTTGTGTGCATGCACTATTAACATTAAATCTATAGATCTAGAAACCTAATAAAGCAGTAACAGTGTAAAATTTCATATTTTAAATATAATTATATTAGATCTATTGTGAATAACTGCCTCGTGCAATATCCATGGTAGTTTACGAATCAGAATGCACTAGCCATATCCAATTTTATGGCAAAACCAGGTTCCCCCCTCTCCATACTAGAGTAAATAACTTCCTAAAATAGAATAATATTGTCCAATATTTGTCGATGCTACATGAAACAGCATTGATTTTCATAACTTATTGACAAAAAAAAATTCTTTAATCTATTGGTGATTATTTTTGTGAGGATTTTGTATGTTGCATTGCAAAGGAATATGGTCTTGAAGCGGGTGAAATTTACATGCTTTGACTCATTAAGTATCAGAGTGAGGAAGAATGAATTGGTGCTCCCTCCATATTTGTTGTTCTTTCTAGTTTGATTTAACATTCTCATTAGATCCTTTTTTACCAGCATCTAAAAGGTTCTATACAATATTATTATGAAGTCATATGACCCTAGGGCTTTGTTAGGATCTAGTTACTATCTTGATTCAATTACTTCACCTTCTTCAATTTCCTTGGTTAGTTGTTGGTTTTCATGATATGAGACAAATGTCAACACAAATTAAATAAAGTATCATTTTTTTCTAACTCTACTTCACTATATTTAATATAAATAAATTAAAAGTGCATAAAGGATTCCTATTTTATATTAGAAAAGGTTGAGATTTTAGTCTTACCTTTTTGGGCTATTTCCCTTACATGATTTCGAATATCCCCAGCATCAACATGCTTATGGAAAAATGTTGTATTTTGATCATCATATTTCAACTATATATTTCTTGGTTTTAATGTCTGATACACTTTTTCTTATTCAATCAGTGTATCTATCTTCTCAATTCCTTTTCATTTTCAATATGCCATTCCTCCACTGCATTTTTCCGATCATATTTTGGTGTTTCTCCAATTATTGTGCAAGCTCAATCTTTTTCTAGCTTGGGGGTTTGTATTTCACTTTTTCCTAAAGTAGAAGAATTTGCTTAATTTCTTTCAACTTTGATTCCAAACATAAGACGATGTTATTTTTACTAGAGTCATCCATGCTTCTTTTATTAAATTAGATACCACTTCTTCAATTAGCCAAATTGGTTTAGATCGAAACAGTGTCAAACCCAGGTTTTCTAATGGATATACGTCTTGTTGTATTGGCCTATGGTCTGAATCTCCTAGTACCAAAATTAAGGAGACATAGTCTATTCCTTTTATCAACCAATTACTATGTAACAAAATCTGATCCAACCATGTTACAATGTGGCCTACTCCAATTTTCTATGGGTTCATGTATGATTTCCTTTTTTTGGCACTATGTCGAAAAGGTTCCATTCATTGACGAAATCTTCCATTCTTTCGCTGAACAGATATATGACTAAATTGCCTCCTTGCTTATTTGAAGAGAAGATTATTTTGTTGAAATAACCTCCTACTATACCATATATGTGCCTCAGAGTCTCTTTTAATGAGATCAGTGAATCCAAAATTCATTTTTTCCTCCATATTTTATTGGGGCATAAACATTTATTATTGAGAATTTTTCCTTTCTATCATTCCTTTCTAACAAAATTGCAATCCAATATCTACATTTTATGCTATATTCCATGTGAAGAGAGAGTCTAACAAGAAAATACTGAATCCATCTGAAGTCCCTTGAGAAATTTGATCAACCCTAGTACTATCCCTCCAAAATTTTCTTGCATGGTTCAAGATCATTTTTTCTTATAACTTTGTTTATGGTAGAAGAAGGATATGTGGTTTTTCTTTATTTACCACGTCTTTAACTAACAAGGAATTTATGGGGTTTCCAAAACACCTTGTGTTCCATGAAATTATTTTCATTATTTCTAGGAGGTTGGATTTCTTATCTCCTCCCACTTTTGCATGTTCAATGTCCATGATTGTTACTAGATTTAAGACCTCAGTAATTTGGGGTTTTCTTATGCTTTTTGTATTTTTCTTTGCCTCTACATCTCTAGTTACCTTATTAAGTTATCTCCCTTGCGCTTTATTGGAACTCTCTATTTCTTGATTACTGAGCTCATTGTCCCAACTCATTTATGCTGAAATATGTAGCTAGGTTTGGTCTTCATAATGGCATATGTAATCGCGATTTTATGTATTTAATGAAAATAAAATAAATTTATTATTTTTGTTCTTGAGGCATGGGTTTCATGCTCAAGGGAAGTTTTTTTTTTTTCAAGCACCCACTGAGTGCTTCTAGGATTGTCATAAAGTCAATTGAGTCATTGTCATGTATTGAAGACCCATTTGGGTATGATACATATTGTAAAGAAAAAATTATTGAGTCAAAATAGAGTCAAAAGACCGTACAAGACCTCATCATGGCACAAATATAAAGTCAGACTACATGAAGGGACATGTCAACCTCAAGATAGCAACTCATACCCCTCACAAGCCTATAAATAAGAAGGAATTTGACCTCATTTGAAAACTCACTCAAGCAAGTTTGATATCCTCAGTATAGAAGCTAGAAAATGATGACAAAGAAGAAGAATATCAAGATAGAAGTTTTTGGACCTATCTATCTCTATCTTTCTGTTAGCTACCTATACCAATAGGTTTCATATTTCATGATTGGCTATGGAAGGTCCAAATATGTTCTGCTTTGATCATGCAAAGATCACATATTTCCAAGGAAGTACAAGGTGTGTAAATAGATTAATGCATCCCAATTTTGATGGATGGTCCAACAGTCTAATCTGGATCATTCCATGGTTTAAATTTGCAGTTGTAGATTAGAGAAGAAAGTCTGTCCAAACTGTTTAATCTTGGCAGACAAGTAGTTCAGGTAGAGAAGAAAAGGCTCCCAACAGCTTAATCTGGGACCTTGGAAGAGATAATGGTAGAAGTAGATAGCAAAAGCAAAAGAAAAGCCAAAGAAAAGAAAAGGCAAGTAAGGGTCTGCAAGTCCAAGTGCACCCTCCAAGAAGAAATAAAAAATGCTAGGCAAGTAGCTGGGTAAGTAGTGGGGGTTGCAGAAAGGGTAGCTTTACCATTGCAAATGTGTTAACTAGGTTTACCAGAGCAAAGTCAATCAGTTGACAAGGTGTTCTTCTTCATCAAGTTGCAACAGAAAGCATGACTAACTTTCCTTTTCCCTTTTTCATCTCATTTACTAACATTCCCTCATCAGCTGAGATTCATGGAAAAATTATGGTTTCATGGTGGTTCTTAATCTTTTTAGAAGCCACATTTCTTGTCTAAAATCTTTTCATTTTGATCTACTCCCTAAACTAAGTGAGTTTCAAGTAAACTTAGTATTTTCTCCCTCCATTCACTCCCCCCATCCATATTAACTCTGACTCTACTATGTAAATCCCCTATATTGCCTTTCCCCTACTAGTATTAACACCATGGTGTATAAACCCCAAATTTGGTATAAATATCCCTTCCCTTGGCATTATAGCCATATGTTCTCTAAAGGGATCAAATGACACCTGGTCATTGTGATAAGCCTAAGCCAAACCCCCTTTCCCCTTTACAAATCCATTTTCTCACTTTTAACCCCCATTTACACATAAAACCTCCTAAAAAGCTTTGTTTATACCCTTACCCGCTTCAAATGGCTAAAAACTTGGAAAACCCATTTCTTCCCTTTTACCTAAAGTCCAAAGGGCGGGCGCATTTCCACAAAAAATTCGTGAAAACCCACTATACCAAAGTTTTCCGCCCATGCACAGATCCCCAGAATAATCATTAAAATAATCCCCGCCCCTCCCCTTACCTGTCGATTCCTTCGTCCTCCCGACGACCGTCTGATTAGAGAATTGAAGATCCAATGGCTCTCAAAGCATCGGACCCTTTCCGACGACCGTTGGTTACTCGCCCTATCCCCCTATCACATCAACTCTCCGATAGCCGTCCGATCATGCCCCCCAGATCTGACGGCCATCACTGCATCGGAGCAGATCCTCTGTCCGGGTGTTATCTTCCGACGGCCGTATTATTGGCTACGTCATGCGGTAGCCACGCGTCCCCTCCACGGCTCATCGGAGGTACAACTGACACTTACCGCCACCGTACCGTAAGCGGTGCGATATGAAACCGCCTCCGGTTTCTGGTTTCCCCCATTCCATTTGCATTACGTCATCACCACGTCATTTCCCGTCACCCCACGTCACTGCCACTTATGCCGTCACGTCAACCTCCCACTCAACCATTGGCTGACCTATCCTGCCACCTCACCATCCCCGTGGACCAATCAGAGCCCGCCACCTGGCCTGATGATGTCATGCTGACGTCATCCGACCCTGACCCCACCTATGATGTCATGCTGACGTCAACACAAAAACGCGCCAAAATCGCCAAAATCCATATTTAGACCGAAAATTTCTCGTTTTTTGCTATTTTTGGCAAAAGCTGCACTGTTTGTTCTGCATGCAATTTACGTATAAAACTTGCACCAGCCTGCTGAGGAAAGTTCGAGACCGCCAGTGCGTCCATCACTCACGCATTAGCAAGATTAAGCCGACGAAATTCACCAGGTATTCTCCATTTTCACTCTGCAAGTCCATTTTTCCGTAAATTCCGAGTATAGCCTGTGAGCAGACCTTAAAACGCCAATTTCACCATTAAAACTCCACCGAACCAGCATTCATACCAAACCAGTGCTACCATTACACGTTTAGGAGGCCACATTGGGCAAATTTAGTGGAAATTCCTCGTTGGTTCGCGCAATCGTGAAACAGCTACCTGCAAGAAACAAATTCACCACAAAGCAAACTCTGCTCAATTCTGCTACTGCTCTATTTTGTTCAAAAGTAGTATTGCAACTGCCGCAGCCTTCCCATTCACTCTCTATCCTCGCCAATTAACATCTTTCATTGAAGAAAACCTGAGTGTGTTGCTCTGCATAGCAACTCTACCCACAATCCTAGAAAAACCATGGACCCATCAGTCCCTCCTGTAGTACTAAATGTTCAACCCTTGAATGCCCCTCAAAAGAATTTGAAATGGCAAGCCTTGGCAGATATGGATTACCAAATTGCAGAAGAGAAGCTTATGAGCAGCAAGTTCCACCTTCATCTTTTGAATGAATTAAAAGCCAAGCATGAAAATGGGACAGATATACTGGGCTTATGGGACTCTTTCCTCCCTATTTTTAAGCTCCCTCAGGTCAACCAGTTCCCTGAACTAATCCACCTCTGTGCTGAACAATATGATGTTTCTCAGCGAGCTGTTGTTGACCCATCTGGTGCAGTACTTTTCTATGTTACCCCTCAAGCTATCAGAGACATGCTTTGCTTCAACCCTCAGAAGAAGTTGGTTCCTTTATCACTGGTAAATCTGATAAAACAAGGGGATAAACTCACAGATGCTCGAATTGTCAAATTCAATCAATTATACATCAACACTAACATTGTAATGGGCCCTCCAATTCTTCATGTATACCTCAATGAGCTGGGCAGAGACCTTGCAGATATGATCTCTCCCATCTTGGGATATAGTTCAATTGAACATATTGATGCAACTGTGTTGGTAATGATGCTTATGTTTTCTCCTGGCAAGTCACCAATCTGCTATGACTATGCCACCTACATATCAGACAAGATTCATGAGCAATTGATAAATTTGAGGAGAGATAGGATGTTCAGATACACCTCCTACATCTACCATTTGATCTTGTACCATCAACATGAGAAATTTCACTTTTCAATCAAAAGAATGGATGCCCGAGGCAATCCCAGATCAGTGGTCTACTGGTCATCTGTCTTCCACATTTCACCTGAGTCTCCATACACTTACTGTGAATTCATGGATCTGTTCATCCATCCAACTATGGCAATGCTGATGAGCTCACCTCCTCCGAGACTCACTGATGACATGTAGAGAATCCTTCAGCTGTCCAAAGTTTATAGCATTGGGGATTGGTACTTCTACCAAAACCACACTGTCATCAGCATATATGGGTGTGATCTACCTCCTTTCAAATTACCCAAGTATGTGCCTATGAGGCTATTTTCCCTAGAGTACTTTAGGCAATTTGGCAGAGTTGATGTGCTTCATTTTTCAGGAACAGGCAAAAAGGCACAGTTGAAGGTCAAAAGCCAACTTGGCCATTTTATCTATAATGAGAGGGAGCAAGGATGGAAGGAAGCAGAGACAATGCTTGAGGCCCTTGGCCTGCAAACCAGTTTCATATGGGTACCCTATGACCCCAATAATTTCATATCCATGAGGAGGCTCAAATACAAGTTATCTGCCTATGATCACCATAGCATCCCTCACATTGAAAAATATGCAAACCAAGACAAATGGAAGAGAGGGACCTTAGAAGAGCCCTTGTCACAAGAAGAGCTGAACAAGAGGGCACTAAGGAATCTAAAGAAGTTGGCTGACCTTGAGCTTTGTCCACAGGTATTCACACTTCCAAGTACACAAACGGGAGCAGCTGAATCCTCCTCAACTGCCAAGCAGCAAACTACCAAGGCCACTGAGAATATATCAAGCAGAGGCAAAGAAAAGGAGATGGAGACAGAGCAGATAGATAAACAAGAGCAGCAGCAGGCAGAACAACAACAGCAAGAACAGTCAGAACAGCAAGGGCAACAACATCAAGAAGAAGGGCAACATGACAGACAACAGCCCTTACAGCAAGAGAGGGTGATTGATACTCAAACTTCCACTGAGCAACAGGCTCAGAACATAGTGCCTCCTAGGCCAGAAGTCACCACTGACGCCTCGGTCCTCCAAACTCCTCAAAAGGAGGATACATTTGTTTTTAGGAAAAGGGATAGAGAAACTCCCCTGACATCATCTATAAACCAGAGAGAG
Source organism: Pinus tabuliformis (assembly GCA_031772625.1). Lineage (NCBI taxonomy): Eukaryota > Viridiplantae > Streptophyta > Pinopsida > Pinales > Pinaceae > Pinus > Pinus tabuliformis. The sequence continues at coordinate 676,415,527 of CM062809.1, read as the reverse complement.
AAAAGGCAGAGATTAAATGATTTTTCAAAGGAGGATATAGCAATAAGACAGGCATTGGGCATGGGCCCACCCAGCAGAGAAGCTTCAGCAAGTTCCTTCCAGCAGGAACAGGACAGGACCATGGGAGGGGAGGTCAGCTCCTCCAGCCAACAAAAAGAGGGACAAGTAAGCATCAAACAACAATTTATAGACATTAAGAGGACGAGTGATCCTATCAAAATACAGCTGTACAATCACCTACTAAACATGGCTCCTACCAATCAGCAAAGACTTATGTCTGCCTTTGATGTAGGTGAAGGCAAAATGATCATGAGTCATTTAATGCCCACAGCTTTGCATCCCCAATCTGCCTCAGATTACCTCAGGACCAACCTGGAGGTCATGGCCAAAGACATACACCCAATGGACAAAATTGAACTGCACAAACAAACTGGTGAGATGGTGTATGCCTCCTTAGCAGATGAAACATTGGAAAATTATAAGCTAAAGAGCAGCCTCAATGCCACAGCCTCTCAACTGGAATTGGAGAAGGCATCATCCCAGGCAAAGGACAACAGAATAAAGTCCCTGGAAGACATAATCATTGAAATTGGGCATGATCCCAAAGATATTTCAGGGATACAGGAAATTTTGAAGTTAAGGGATGCTGACATGGCTGCCATGAGGAAGAAAATCAAACTCCCTGCCACCATGCACCCTCAGACAGATGAGGTAGCCCAACAAAGGCAGGAGAAGGACACCACAGATTTGTTGATCTCCATTTATAAACAGCTTATACAAGCACAAGACAAACTAGGAGAATCAGAGGCTGCAAAGGCAGCATTGCAAGCAGCATTGAAACAAAGAGAAGAGGGTCAGACCTCTCAACCTCCTCCTCAGATCATTAATCTTGAGGAAACTGCTCCTATCACTGCCCCTCCTCCTCAGCAGACCGAACAAACAGCAACATCTACTTCAGCAGCGCCAACAACTACAGAGCAGGCCCAAAGCCTAGATATGCAAAAGCTGAAGAACGAAATCCAAGTCCTGGAAGCTCAAATGTTGGAGCTCAATTCAGCCAAAGAATCTTTGGCTAAAATCAATGATAGATATGATAAATCCAAACAAACTGTGGCAGAGAAGGACAGGGAGGTGAAAGCCCTCAAAAACAAAATAAAAGAGCTAGAGAATGAGCTCAAGTTAGATAAAGTGGTGGCAGAACTGAAAATAGTACTATGGGCTAACATTGGTCGATCTATCAATGAGCAGTGGCCATATATTGAGACAATCCATGAGCAGCTGGAGCTCATCCCAAAGGCACAGAGAGAGATTCACAGAGCAAGGACTCAATTGAGCAATATGCCTGAAGTGGCCACTAGAATGATCAATGTACTTAATCATAAAACAAGTTCTCAGTTAGCCATCATGGGAATTACAAACCGGACTGATACTGTCCAACTGATCAAAAGGGTTCTCACACTGAGAAACTTAGTGCAGACATTGGAGAGAAGAACCCAGGATATGCAGACTGAGGTGAACAAGTTTTTGGAAAAGTTTCAAGTATTAGAAAGCAGAGGACTCCCTGGCTTACTGAACAGCGCAGGGAGATTGTTCACACATGACCAGTATGCTAAAAGGGTCAATACATTTGCCACTAGCCAGATCAGTGATAAGCCCAGCACCTCAGAGGAAACAGGGCCAGCCACAGGACAGTCTCTTTACAACAGAGTTGAGAATCTGTTTTTTATAATGAATGAGATCAATCACCTGTTTGGGGTGGCTCCCAATTTCTTCAAATACACAGAAGCAGAGGAGACAATGGATGCTATTCTCAGGCATCAACTCCCTACGCAAGACTGGTGGACAAGCGCAATACAGAAGATTTTGTAAACAGGGAGTCACTTAACAATTTTGTTTCTTAAAATATCAGTTCTCATGCAAAGCAAAGTTTAACAAAATCAGCATGCACAGCGGATTAAGGCTGGGCCAACTCAGCAGATGGATCGCCAACAAAGCAGAAATAGAAGACTACAGGTGGCAGAGCCGAGAAAATACAGCGCAGCAAGAAATAAAGGCGCAGTTATCAGCATTTAAGCTAAGCGTTGCAACCGACTCAAGGACCTCCAAAGGTCAAATTACCCTCTGACAGACATAAAGAGCATTTATGCCGCATTCAAAGCTACAATAACTTCTTCTCTACTTTTTGAACAAATTTATGAAGATATTTTCTCTCTCAGATGACTCAATGCCTGAGATATTTTGTATACGCCTTCCTATAAAGCCCCCTTTGCATGAGCTTGCAAGGGTTGTTGTTGATTTCTCCTGAAGAAGTTCTTATGCTGTAATCCTTTCAGAAGTTAATAAAGAAAGCAATGGAATTTCTCGGATTTCTGAGGTGTTGGATGCGTTCTGGTGTCTGTTGATAACTGCTGGATTCCTGTGTATTTCACCATACAATAAGTCTCTGTATCTCTCTCTGTCAATTAGTTGTTTTGTAAAAATCCATATATGTTATCTGATTTTCAATACTAAACAACAAGGAAAAAGAATAACTTTCAGGATTTACTCACTGAGTACCCTGAGTTCAATCTGTGTTGTTTATGAATGTTTTCTTCAGCTGTAATCTATATAAAGTGTAATTCTTAATTGCTGCACTTTCAGAATACACCTTTCACAGTGGCCTTTGTCACAGGAATTCAAGCTTTGCTCCTGTGCAGTGTGTTCACTTTCACCTCACCAACTTAATAGAAAATTCTTAATTGCTTTCTGTTGGTTGACATACATCACCATTTAAGCTAATTTTGTTTGTCTGTAATACACAATAGGCCCTGCAGTTTGAACACCACCAAATCCAGCGTATCAGATCATTTCACAACTCCAGACTCCATTGCCCAATGGTATTTCACTATCTAAACACTATATCATAAGACCTGAAAGAAATCCTTCAACCAAAACATAAACCAAAACCTGAGCATAATAGCTAGCCTAAAACACCATCATAACAGAGACAAATCATAAAGAGAGAGCCCTCTCTGATCACAGTTTGGCTAGAAGCTGTGATCCAAAGATTGGTTAGTGGTTACCCCGGCCGTATTCCCTTGGGAGTCATAGGGAACAACCTGGGTGTTAACATAATTGGCGACTCCACTGGGGAACTCTTAAGATTTTTCAATTGCTATTTATCTTCCATAGCTACCATCAAGCCTGAAATCAGCCAAGAGGCCTTAAAACTGTTTCTGCATCACAGTGACAGCTTTAGGGAAGAGCTTATTTAGGGAAACTTCATCTTAGCTTTGAAATATACATAGCCATTCCAAAATCTTCATCCAGTCCTTCCAGATATAAAATTTCCCACAAAATCCTAAAAAACAATTAGAAGCTGGCTCCTAAGAAAAATCCTCGGCATACTAGGGCAAATCCTGACCCTAATCCACCTATCATTGTTGATAATCCAAATACCATCCCAAGAAACATTAGGAGGCAGCAAAGGCAGGAGCAGCCTGCTGACTTAACCCCTCGTACAGTTCATCCCAACCCCATTTCTACTCCAATAAAAGTTCTTTTCCGGTCTACCCCTACTTCCCCTAGTTCACCATCCACATCTCAAAGTCCCCCCCTCACATCTTCATCCACTGCACATATCCCCTTGAACCACACTTTAGGTTCAGCTTCACCTGTTACCCCTGTGGTACCCATCGTTCCTATTATCCCAGCAGCACCTAGTAATACACCCAACCCTCCAAATATGGCTAACAGATATGCACCTTTGCGAATACCAGCTAATGCTGCAGCTCTACCTCAAGACTACCAAACCAAAATCTCATATTTTGACTCCAATGGCCCTCTGACAGCTGTCCAGCATGCGAAGAAGATGCAAGACCATTTTGAGACCTATGAAATAGATGATGACAGTGTCAGAATGAGGATGTTCGTTCAAAGCCTAACTGGGGATGTAAGAACTTGGTTTAGATCCCTGAATGCAAACTCCATTGCAACTCCTGATGATCTGTACCAAGCCTTTACTACCAGATGGGAGAAGAAGAAAGATCCCCTGCACATACTTGCTGAATATGAAACAATCAAGAGAGGTCCGCAAGAGACCGTTCTGGAGTATTGTGCTAGATTCAACAATGTGTACAATGCAATACCACAAAACCTCAGACCTCCTCCTGATTTGGCCTTGTACAAATTCCCTGATGGATTTGATCCTGACATGGCATATCAGTTGAAGGAGAGAGAACCTGAAACCCTTGAAGATGCTCAAAAGGCTGCTGTCACAGTAGAAGCAAACTTGATTGCCAAAAGAAACAGGGCAAGATTAGAAAAGAGAAGCATATACAAAGAGGAAACTACAGCCTTTGATCAAAAACTTGATGCAATACTTAATGGTATGAAAAGGTTGGGTGATAGGGTAGAATCAGTGGAGAGAAAAGCATCATGGGAAGCACCACAAAATAATCCTCCTAGGAATCCAAATTTTAGGAGAAATCCAAACCCAAACATTGGCAAAGCAAGTGCTGACCAGGACATAAGACCCCCTTTCCAAGAAAATTATGCAGAAACTTCCACATCAGCTGAGCCTAATGAAGATCCTGAGATTAATTTAATGGGTCTAGATGGTGGAAGTCAAGTTTTCCTAACACAAGAAGATCATGAAGATGATGAAATCAAACTATTCCAAACTAAATCAGGTGAATCCTTTGACTTTAAACAAGGCTATGACACTGCTGTTTATGAAGTCCATAAACAGTACAAGCTAAGGAGCAGAACTGTGAATGTCAGCCAGCCTGAAAAGAAAAAGGATAATCAGCAGCCTGAAAGAGTTATAGTCATTGAACCTAATGACAAAATGACTTCACATACAGAAGAAGTGATTGTTGAAGAAATCACTGAGCCACTGTCCTTAAGACAGCAGTCTCTGGACACTTCATCATCTCATCCTAATTTAAACGTTACTCCTCAAGAGATAAGTAAAAAGGATAAATCTCAAAGTCAAGATAAAAATCTAGAAGGAGACTTAATGAACAAGGAAAGAACTGGCACCTATAACCCCAAGACCCAATCTGAGAAACCTTTTGATCTTGAAACAGAAATTGGTAAAATAAAAATAGCTATTCCTCTCTTGGAATTAGCCAAGCATGACAGCTACAAATTGCAAATCAAAAGGTCCCTTCAACTCACTAGCAACAAAGATGATGTCAATGTACTAGATGACACCCCAGAACTCCTCTTTGGCCCAGAAGTGGATGGAAAAACAGTAGTCACAGGGGTACTGCCTTTCTATGTCAGTTTACACGTTCATGATAAAATATTACATAATGCAATGTTTGATTCAGGTGCCTCTCATAACCTTATGCCAAAAGCAGTCATGGAAAGATTGAATTTGGACATAACAAGACCATACAAGGATCTGTTTTCCTTTGACTCCAGCCAAGTCAAGTGTCTAGGTCTCATAAAAGACTTATGTGTCTCTCTAGTTCAATACCCAAACAAGACTATCCTAATGGATGTGGTAGTTGCTGATATCCCACCTAAGTATGGAATGCTGTTATCAAGGTCATGGGGAGCCAAACTCCAAGGTTCCCTACAATTAGACATGTCATATGCTACCATCTCTGTGTTTGGGCAACCAAAAAGATTGTACAGAGAAACACTAATGAAGTACATGGTCAGCAGTGAAGAAAAACCTCAAAATTTTCCTATATATGCTGTTCATTCAGACATAGACTCATACATTCTCTTCAATAATGCAACTACTCCCTCAAAAGGTGAAGTTGAAACCAAGGTATTCATACAGGAGGAAGATGCAAGGGAGAGTAGTATCACTCATAAAACAACAGTTAATCAAACATTAGATAGTGCTGCTGCCTTAATTGTCAAAAACATCCAATTAAATGATGACACTGTCCTAGAAGACAAGCTAGAGAAAAAACCACAGCTGCTACTCACATTACCAGCCCATGAACAGATCATAAAACCTCCTTCTCAACAAGATATTCTATGGTTCCTTGAATTTGATGGCTCAGTCAACAAATTAGGGGCAGGGGCCGGAGTTTGGGTACACAATAAAGAAAATAGTCATGCAGAAGGCAGAGCCTACAGATTGAATTTCAGATGTACTAATAACATGGCAGAATATGAAGCTCTTTTACTAGGACTCAAGTTGGCAAAATTCTTACAAGCTGCCAGGGTTTCAATCATGGGAGATTCAGATTTAGTTATTCAACAAGTGAAAGGGAACTTTGTCACCAATGACAAAAGACTAAGGACTTATAGGTCTGCTGTTGCTGAGATACTAAATTTTTTCTCTGAATTCCAAATTACGAAAATTCCCAGAACCCAAAATCTACATGCTCATAGTTTAGCCACCTTTGCAAGTACCTGCAAGCTGCCCTTTGAGCCCCACCATTGTTTCACAGCAGAAGTAAAACACAGACCCTCCATTCCAAACAACATCAATGATTGGCAAGTATTTGAGGATGACAAGCAAATAAACCTGTTTTTAACTCTGCAGCAAGAATTTGCAGGATTAAATATTGACAATGAGACAGCAAGTCAATCACAAATACTTGAGACAGCAAGTCAATCACAAATACTTGAGACAGCAAGTCAATCACAAATATTCGATGGAGCAAGTCCATCACAAATACAGTTTCAACAGACTGCTCAGCCAATATCACCTAGGACTGCAAAACAAATGCTGAATCCAACTATTTTCAATATAGAAAGCATCCAGCAAATTCAACAAATTGACTGGGAAGAGGGAGTATCCAATGCTGAAACTGAAATCATTGAGCTAAAGGACAATTTTCTACCAACAGGCCTAACCCCACTAGAGGACATCTTTGACTCAAATGATATTCCCAGAAAACCAAAAATGCAGCCCCTGAATGCAGCCATTGAAGAGTGCAACATAGGTACAATTGACAAACCCAAGATAATTAAATTATCTGCTTCCTTACCTCCTGACCAAAAGCCAAAATACATTGACCTCTTCAAAGAGTTCCAGGATGTCTTTGCATGGAGCTATGAGGACCTAAAGTCCTATGACACCTCTGTAATCCAACACACCATCCCTCTCAAACCTGATCAAAAGCCCTTTAAACAAAAACTGAGGAGAATCAATCCTATGCTTCTCCCAGCAATGGAACAAGAGGTACATAAAATGTTCAAAGCAGGCATCATAGCGCCAATCAGATTCTCTGAATGGATTTCCAACTTAGTCCCTACAAGAAAGAAGACAGGTGAGATCAGGCTGTGTGTGGACTTAAGGAATCTAAACCAGGTATCCCTCAAAGACAATTACCCCTTGCCCAAGATGGATCACATTTTGCAGAGAGTAGTGGGGGCCACAAGGATCTCATTACTGGATGGATTTTCAGGCTTTAATCAGATCCTGGTACACCCTGATGATCAGGACAAAACAGCATTTACAACTCCATGGGGAACTTTCAAATATGTAAAGATGCCGTTTGGATTGAAGAATGCAGGGGCAACATTTCAAAGAGCAATGGATATTGCCTTTGCCAAGGAAATTCATGACTTTTTAGTCATTTATCTAGATGACCTAACGCCTTTCTCAAAATCAGACCAAGAACATATAAAACATCTGAGACAGATCTTCTTGAAATGCAGAAAATATGGAATTTCCTTAAATCCTAAGAAATCATTATTTGGTTTGGAAGAAGGTAAGCTCTTAGGGCACATCATCTCAAAAGATGGCATTAGAATTGACCCAGATAGGATACAAGCTATCCTACAAATGCCTCACCCAAGGAATGTCAAAGAATTACAAGGATTCTTGGGAAAAATCAATTTCTTGAGAAGGTTTATCCCAAACCTAGCAGAGCTAACCAGATTATTAAATAACATGCTGAAAAAGGATTCAAAAGTGAAGTGGACTGTTGAAGCCAATCAAGCATTTGAAGGTATAAAATTGGCCCTTACCCAGACCCCAGTCTTGACCAATCCTCAGTTTGACAGAGAATTTATCATTTTCTCTTTTTCTTCCCAACATACTATTGCTGCTGTTTTATTACAAAAGGATGACCAAGGAAAAGAGAAGCCAATTGCTTTCTTTAGCAAAGCTCTCAGAGATGCACCTTTGAAGTATCAAATCATGGAAAAACAAGCTTATGCTTTAGTCAAAGCAATCAAAGACTTTAGGATTTATATTCTTTATTCCCATGTCAAAGCATATGTGCCAAGTCCTATTGTCAAAGATATTCTCACCCAAGAAAATTTAGAAGGCAGAAGAGGAAAATGGATTGCCAGCATTTTGGAATTTGACATTGAGATAAAACCTACAAAACTAATAAAAGGGCAAGGCTTGGCCAAATTAATGACAGAAACAAATTTTCAAGCCTTAGACATCAATCAGTTGGACAGTGAAACAGAGCTGGCGACTCCAAAGATCAATGTAGCCTTCGAACAATCCCCCTGGTACTCTGATATCTGTTATGTGTTACAAAACCTGTGTGCTCCCCCAGGACTGTCCAAAACTAAGTGTAGGTTCCTAAAAATGAAAACATCAAGATTTTGCTTGATGGATGGCAATTTACTTTGGAAAAACCATGAAGGGATATTGCTGCACTGTTTAATTGAAAATGAAACTAACAATATCATGCAAGAGTTTCATGCAGGAGACTGTGGTGGACACTTGTACTGGAAGTCCACTGTGGATAAAATACTAAGGGCTGGATACTACTGGCCCACCATGTTCTCTGATGTCAAGAAATTTATCACATCATGTCATAAATGCCAAGTGTTTGAACGAAAGAGACAACTGCTGCCACTTCCCTTAAGGCCTATTGCAACAGAGAGACCTTTTCAACAATGGGGACTGGACTTCATTGGGGAAATTCATCCCTCATCTTCAGGCCAACATAGATGGATCTTGACAGCCACAGACTACTTCACCAAGTGGATTGAAGCTGTTCCATTCCATGTAGACAAGAAAATGATTCCACTATCATTCAGTTTTTGGAGAACAACATACTAGCTAGATTTGGCTGCCCTGATAAAATTATTACAGACAATGCTGCTGCTTTCAGATCCAAGAAAATGGTGAACTTTTGCCATAAATTTCATATTACTTTGGGCCATTCTACTGCATACTATCCCCAAGGAAATGGCCTTGCTGAATCATCAAACAAAAGCCTTGTAAACATTATAAAGAAGGTACTTGAAGAGAACAAAAAGAACTGGCACAAGAAACTAGTCAATGCCTTATGGGCAGATAGACTAACAACCAAGAGATCAATTGGGATCAGCCCGTATGAGTTGGTTTATGGACTAGAAGCCAAATTCCCCTCATCCTTAGGAGTGCCTGTTATGAAGCTTCTTCAAGAAAGCCAAGCAGAACCAAATGATATGCAAAGAAGGATCAATCAGATAATTTGTTTGCAGCAAACTAGGGACCAAGTTTTCAGCAGAGTGCAAGTATTACAAGAAAAATTAAAGAAAGCCTTTGACAGAAGAACCAAAGCAGAAGATTTTAATGTTGGTGATAAAGTCCTCAAGTGGGATGCAAGAAGAGAAGAGAAAGGAAAACATGGAAAATTTGATTCCTTATGGAGAGGACCATTTGCTGTCCAAGCAGTACAAGGTAATAATACTTATTTCCTTAAAAGTCTAACTAAAGCTGACTTGGATGAAGGTCCTGTCAATGGCAGGGTGCTAAAGCACTATTTTGACTATTTCCCATGAGTGCAACCTGAGGTTCCTTTGTATATATGCAGATGTACATATTATTTTCTGTTTAGATTGTAAAAATGCAGTTTTCCAAGTTATTGACTGACTAGCAAAAGGTAAATACAATCAGAGGTCTACCAAGAAGAGAAGCACAAAATTTGGCACTTCAAAGCAGCAAACTTCAAGAACGATATGGGCAGCCATGGACCAAGGCAATCTGACCTGCTGTTCTTGGTCTTTCAAATGAAAAACCATCCCCATGTGGAGCCACTGTTAGCTACCTATACCAATAGGTTTCATATTTCATGATTGGCTATGGAAGGTCCAAATATGTTCTGCTTTGATCATGCAAAGATCACATATTTCCAAGGAAGTACAAGGTGTGTAAATAGATTAATGCATCCCAATTTTGATGGATGGTCCAACAGTCTAATCTGGATCATTCCATGGTTTAAATTTGCAGTTGTAGATTAGAGAAGAAAGTCTGTCCAAACTGTTTAATCTTGGCAGACAAGTAGTTCAGGTAGAGAAGAAAAGGCTCCCAACAGCTTAATCTGGGACCTTGGAAGAGATAAGGGTAGAAGTAGATAGCAAAAGCAAAAGAAAAGCCAAAGAAAAGAAAAGGCAAGTAAGGGTCTGCAAGTCCAAGTGCACCCTCCAAGAAGAAATAAAAAATGCTAGGCAAGTAGCTGGGTAAGTAGTGGGGGTTGCAGAAAGGGTAGCTTTACCATTGCAAATGTGTTAACTAGGTTTACCAGAGCAAAGTCAATCAGTTGACAAGGTGTTCTTCTTCATCAAGTTGCAACAGAAAGCATGACTAACTTTCCTTTTCCCTTTTTCATCTCATTTACTAACATTCCCTCATCAGCTGAGATTCATGGAAAAATTATGGTTTCATGGTGGTTCTTAATCTTTTTAAAAGCCACATTTCTTGTCTAAAATCTTTTCATTTTGATCTACTCCCTAAACTAAGTGAGTTTCAAGTAAACTTAGTATTTTCTCCCTCCATTCACTCCCCCCATCCATATTAACTCTGACTCTACTATGTAAATCCCCTATATTGCCTTTCCCCTACTAGTATTAACACCATGGTGTATAAACCCCAAATTTGGTATAAATATCCCTCCCCTTGGCATTATAGCCATATGTTCTCTAAAGGGATCAAATGACATCTGGTCATTGTGATAAGCCTAAGCCAAACCCCCTTTCCCCTTTACAAATCCATTTTCTCACTTTTAACCCCCATTTACACATAAAACCTCCTAAAAAGCTTTGTTTATACCCTTACCCGCTTCAAATGGCTAAAAACTTGGAAAACCCATTTCTTCCCTTTTACCTAAAGTCCAAAGGGCGGGCGCATTTCCACAAAAAATTCGCGAAAACCCACTATACCAAAGTTTTCCGCCCATGCACAGATCCCCAGAATAATCATTAAAATAATCCCCGCCCCTCCCCTTACCTGTCGATTCCTTCGTCCTCCCGACGACCGTCCGATTAGAGAATTGAAGATCCAACGGCTCTCAAGGCATCGGACCCTTTCCGACGACCGTTGGTTACCCGCCCTATCCCCCTATCACATCAACTCTCCGATAGCCGTCCGATCATGCCCCCCAGATCTGACGGCCATCACTGCATCGGAGCAGATCCTCTGTCCGGGCGTTATCTTCCGACGGCCGTATTATTGGCTACGTCATGCGGTAGCCACGCGTCCCCTCCACGGCTCATCGGAGGTACAACTGACACTTACCGCCACCGTACCATAAGCGGTTCGATATGAAACCGCCTCCGGTTTCCGGTTTCCCCCATTCCATTTGCATTATGTCATCACCACGTCATTTCCCGTCACCCCACGTCACTGCCACTTATGCCGTCACGTCAACCTCCCGCTCAACCATTGGCTGACCTATCCTGCCACCTCACCATCCCCGTGGACCAATCAAAGCCCGCCACCTGGCCTGATGACGTCATGCTGACGTCATCCGACCCTGACCCCACCTATGACGTCATGCTGACGTCAGCACAAAAACGCGCCAAAATCGCCAAAATCCATATTTAGACCGAAAATTTCGCGTTTTTTGCTATTTTTGGCAAAAGCTGCACTGTTTGTTCTGCATGCAATTTACGTATAAAACTTGCACCAGCCTGCTGAGGAAAGTTCGAGACCACCAGTGCGTCCATCACTCGCGCATTAGCAAGATTAAGCCGACGAAATTCACCAGGTATTCTCCATTTTCACTCTGCAAGTCCATTTTTCCGTAAATTCCGGGTATAGCCTGTGAGTAGACCTTAAAACGCCAATTTCACCATTAAAACTCCACCGAACCAGCATTCATACCAAACCAGTGCTACCATTACACGTTTAGGAGGCCACATTGGGCAAATTTAGTGGAAATTGCTCGTTGGTTCGCGCAATCGTGAAACAGCTACCTGCAAGAAACAAATTCACCACAAAGCAAACTCTGCTCAGTTCTGCTACTGCTCTATTTTGTTCAAAAGCAGTATTGCAACTGCCGCAGCCTTCCCATTCACTCTCTGTCCTCGCCAATTAACATCTTTCATTGAAGAAAACCTGAGTGTGTTGCTCTGCATAGCAACTCTACCCACAATCCTAGAAAAACCATGGACCCATCAGTCCCTCCTGTAGTACTAAATGTTCAACCCCTGAATGCCCCTCAAAAGAATTTGAAATGGCAAGCCTTGGCAGATATGGATTACCAAATTGCAGAAGAGAAGCTTATGAGCAGCAAGTTCCACCTTCATCTGTTGAATGAATTAAAAGCCAAGCATGAAAATGGGACAGATATACTGCGCTTATGGGACTCTTTCCTCCCTATTTTTAAGCTCCCTCAGGTCAACCAGTTCCCTGAACTAATCCACCTCTGTGCTAAACAATATGATGTTTCTCAGCGAGCTGTTGTTGACCCATCTGGTGCAGTACTTTTCTATGTTACCCCTCAAGCTATCAGAGACATGCTTTGCTTCAACCCTCAGAAGAAGTTGGTTCCTTTATCACTGGTAAATCTAATAAAACAAGGGGATAAACTCACAGATGCTCAAATTGTCAAATTCAATCAATTATACATCAACACTAACATTGTAATGGGCCCTCCAATTCTTCATGTATACCTCAATGAGCTGGGCAGAGACCTTGCAGATATGATCTCTCCCATCTTGGGATATAGTTCAATTGAACATATTGATGCAACTGTGCTGGTAATGATGCTTATGTTTTCTCCTGGCAAGTCACCAATCTGCTATGACTATGCCACCTACATATCAGACAAGATTCATGAGCAATTGATAAATTTGAGGAGAGATAGGATGTTCAGATACACCTCCTACATCTACCATTTGATCTTGTACCATCAACATGAGAAATTTCACTTTTCAATCAAAAGAATGGATGCCCGAGGCAATCCCGGATCAGTGGTCTACTGGTCATCTGTCTTCCACATTTCACCTGAGTCTCCATACACTTACTGTGAATTCATGGATCTGTTCATCCATCCAACTATGGCAATGCTGATGAGCTCACCTCCTCCGAGACTCACTGATGACATGCAGAGAATCCTTCAGCTGTCCAAAGTTTATAGCATTGGGGATTGGTACTTCTACCAAAACCACACTGTCATCAGGATATATGGGTGTGATCTACCTCCTTTCAAATTACCCAAGTATGTGCCTATGAGGCTATTTTCCCTAGAGTACTTTAGGCAATTTGGCAGAGTTGATGTGCTTCATTTTTCAGGAAAAGGCAAAAAGGCACAGTTGAAGGTCAAAAGCCAACTTGGCCATTTTATCTATAATGAGAGGGAGCAAGGATGGAAGGAAGCAGAGACAATGCTTGAGGCCCTTGGCCTGCAAACCAGTTTCATATGGGTACCCTATGACCCCAATAATTTCATATCCATGAGGAGGCTCAAATACAAGTTATCTGCCTATGATCACCATAGCATCCCTCACATTGAAAAATATGCAAACCAAGACAAATGGAAGAGAGGGACCTTAGAAGAGCCCTTGTCACAAGAAGAGCTGAACAAGAGGGCACTAAGGAATCTAAAGAAGTTGGCTGACCTTGAGCTTTGTCCATAGGTATTCACACTTCCAAGTACACAAACGGGAGCAGCTGAATCCTCCTCAACTGCCAAGCAGCAAACTACCAAGGCCACTGAGAATATATCAAGCAGAGGCAAAGAAAAGGAAATGGAGACAGAGCAGACAGATAAACAAGAGCAGCAGCAGGCAGAACAACAACAGCAAGAACAGTCAGAACAGCAAGGGCAGCAACATCAAGAAGAAGGGCAACATGACAGACAGCAGCCCTTACAGCAAGAGAGGGTGATTGATACTCAAACTTCCACTGAGAAACAGGCTCAGAACATAGTGCCTCCTAGGCCAGAAGTCACCACTGACGCCTCGGTCCTCCAAACTCCTCAAAAGGAGGATACATTTGTTTTTAGGAAAAGGGATAGAGAAACTCCCCTGACATCATCTATAAACCAGGGAGAGAAAAGGCAGAGATTAAATGATTTTTCAGAGGAGGATATAGCAATAAGACAGGCATTGGGCATGGGCCCACCCAGCAGAGAAGCTTCAGCAAGTTCCTTCCAGCAGGAACAGGACAGGACCATGGGAGGGGAGGTCAGCTCCTCCAGCCAACAAAAAGAGGGACAAGTAAGCATCAAACAGCAATTTATAGACATTAAGAGGAGGAGTGATCCTATCAAAATACAGCTGTACAATCACCTACTAAACATGGCTCCTACCAATCAGCAAAGACTTATGTCTGCCTTTGATGTAGGTGAAGGCAAAATGATCATGAGTCATTTAATGCCCACAACTTTGCATCCCCAATCTGCCTCAGATTACCTCAGGACCAACCTGGAGGTCATGGCCAAAGACATACACCCAATGGACAAAATTGAACTGCACAAACAAACTGGTGAGATGGTGTATGCCTCCTTAGCAGATGAAACATTGGAAAATTATAAGCTAAAGAGTAGCCTCAATGCCACAGCCTCTCAACTGGAATTGGAGAAGGCATCATCCCAGGCAAAGCAAAACAGAATAAAGTCCCTGGAAGACATAATCATTGAAATTGGGCATGATCCCAAAGATATTTCAGGGATACAGGAAATTTTGAAGTTAAGGGATGCTGACATGGCTGCCATGAGGAAGAAAATCAATCTCCCTGCCACCATGCACCCTCAGACAGATGAGGTAGCCCAACAAAGGCAGGAGAAGGACACCATAGATTTGTTGATCTCCATTTATAAACAGCTTATACAAGCACAAGACAAACTAGGAGAATCAGAGGCTACAAAGGCAACATTGCAAGCAGCATTGAAACAAAGAGAAGAGGGTCAGACCTCTCAACCTCCTCCTCAGATCATTAATCTTGAGGAAACTGCTCCTATCACTGCCCCTCCTCCTCAGCAGACCGAACAAACAGCAACATCTACTTCAGCAGTGCCAACAACTACAGAGCAGGCCCAAAGCCTAGATATGCAAAAGCTGAAGAACGAAATCCAAGTCCTGGAAGCTCAAATGTTGGAGCTCAATTCAGCCAAAGAATCTTTGGCTAAAATCAATGATAGATATGATAAATCCAAACAAACTGTGGCAGAGAAGGACAGGGAGGTGAAAGCCCTCAAAAACAAAATAAAAGAGCTAGAGAATTAGCTCAAGTTAGATAAAGTGGTGGCAGAACTGAAAATAGTACTATGGGCTAACATTGGTCGATCTATCAATGAGCAGTGGCCATATATTGAGACAATCCATGAGCAGCTGGAGCTCATCCCAAAGGCACAGAGAGAGATTCACAGAGCAAGGACTCAATTGAGCAATATGCCTGAAGTGGCCGCTAGAATGATCAATGTACTTAATCATAAAACAAGTTCTCAGTTAGCCATCATGGGAATTACAAACCGGACTGATACTATCCAACTGATCAAAAGGGTTCTCACACTGAGAAACTTAGTGCAGACATTGGAGAGAAGAACCCAGGATATGCAGACTGAGGTGAACAAGTTTTTGGAAACGTTTCAAGTATTAGAAAGCAGAGGACTCCCTGGCTTACTGAACAGTGCAGGGAGATTGTTCACACATGACCAGTATGCTAAAAGGGTCAATACATTTTCCACTAGCCAGATCAGTGATAAGCCCAGCACCTCAGAGGAAACAGGGCCAGCCACAGGACAGTCTCTTTACAACAGAGTTGAGAATATGTTTTTTATAATGAATGAGATCAATCACCTGTTTGGGGTGGCTCCCAATTTCTTCAAATACACAGAAGCAAAGGAGACAATGGATTCTATTCTCAGGCATCAACTCCCTACGCAAGACTGGTGGACAAGCGCAATACAGAAGATTTTGTAAACAGGGAGTCACTTAACAATTTTGTTTCTTAAAATATCAGTTCTCATGCAAAGCAAAGTTTAACAAAATCAGCATGCACAGCGGATTAAGGCTGGGCCAACTCAGCAGATGGATCGCCAACAAAGCAGAAATAGAAGACTACAGGTGGCAGAGCCGAGAAAATACAGCGCAGCAAGAAATAAAGGCACAGTTATCAGCATTTAAGCTAAGCGTTGCAACCGACTCAAGGACCTCCAAAGGTCAAATTACCCTCTGACAGACATAAAGAGCATTTATGCCGCATTCAAAGCTACAATAACTTCTTCTCTACTTTTTGAACAAATTTATGAAGATATTTTCTCTCTCAGATGACTCAATGCCTGAGATATTTTGTATACGCCTTCCTATAAAGCCCCCTTTGCATGAGCTTGCAAGGGTTGTTGTTGATTTCTCCTGAAGAAGTTCTCATGCTGTAATCCTTTCAGAAGTTAATAAAGAAAGCAATGGAATTTCTCGGATTTCTGAGGTGTTGGATGCCTTCTGGTGTCTGTTGATAACTGCTGGATTCCTGTGTATTTCACCATACAATAAGTCTCTGTATCTCTCTCTGTCAATTAGTTGTTTTGTAAAAATCCATATATGTTATCTGATTTTCAATACTAAACAACAAGGAAAAAGAATAACTTTCAGGATTTACTCACTGAGTACCCTGAGTTCAATCTGTGTTGTTTATGAATGTTTTCTTCAGCTGTAATCTATATAAAGTGTAATTCTTAATTGCTGCACTTTCAGAATACACCTTTCATAGTGGCCTTTGTCACAGGAATTCAAGCTTTGCTCCTGTGCAGTGTGTTCACTTTCACCTCACCAACTTAATAGAAAATTCTTAATTGCTTTCTGTTGGTTGACATACATCGCCATTTAAGCTAATTTTGTTTGTCTATAATACACAATAGGCCCTGCAGTTCGAACACCACCAAATCCAGCGTATCAGATCATTTCACAACTCCAGACTCCATTGCCCAATGGTATTTCACTATCTAAACACTATATCATAAGACCTGAAAGAAATCCTTCAACCAAAACATAAACCAAAACCTGAGCATAATAGCTAGCCTAAAACACCATCATAACATAGACAAATCATAAAAGAGAGCCCTCTCTGATCACAGTTTGGCTAGAAGCTGTGATCCAAAGATTGGTTAGTGGTTACCCCGGCCGTATTCCCTTGGGAGTCATAGGGAACAACCTGGGTGTTAACACTTTCATTATGGTTTCTATAGTTTCTGATCTAGATGAAATGATGAATCTGCATCGAAGCTGAAAGGTCGAAAATGCAAAGCTGCAAGGTTGAAGTTGTGAAGGTGCAAGGTTGAAGCTATGAAGATGCAAGGTAAAATTTGTGAAGTTGCAAGGTCGAAGATGTGAAGCTACCTCTAGATTGAAACTTTGAAGTTGTTAGCTTGAAGTTATTGAAGCTACATCAAGGTGAAAGTTTCTGTAGTTTCTAGGTAGAAGTTGCATAAATTGTTGTTGGGTTGAATTTGCTGGAGAAGTTTGTTATTGGAAGTTATGCTCATCAATAAGAAATTATTACTTGGTCTTGGAGGGCCTTGGTCAATGGTCACATTTCTTGTAATTCATCAATTGAATTTCTATAAGAATAGAAGGATTCTAGCGGTTTTTCCTCTCAATTGGAGAGGTTTTGTCCCTAGATGGTTGCTTATATCTTGTGCCATATTGTCTCATTGTTCTTTATGATTTGGTAGTTTTTTTTATGATAGAGAAAACTAATAATAATAAATGAAAGAACAAGTTAATCAGTAAAGTAAAAATACATCACAAGCAGTTATCAAAGTAATATAAATCACCTACACTTGTTTCCCCCTAGATTTCTGAACATGGTATTAGAGCTAAGGTGACGACATGAAGGGCAGCACAAAGAAGGATACTCAAGGGTTGAAGTATAAAGAGATCATCTTCGAAACATCAAGAGCATAAATCATCAAGAATGACTAACCCTCTCATCATATTGAAATGGAATATTCAAGAGCATCAAAATAAGACCTCAAAACCCTATCTCATTGAAAGAATGGTTCCACAATTGAAGTGTTCTTGGGAATGTCACACATTCTACAATCATTATCATGATGAAGGAAGAGAGAAGAACTCTTGGGTATATTTTTTTGGGCTATATTATCCACACATGTGAAGCATTAAGACATCCATTTGAAACAAAAATTATTGAATTGCAACCACCATCAAGGATCAAATTATGTTCCAACAAAGATCTCCTTTGCAATCTGAAATGAAAAGAAAAAGAATTCAAGTCAAGCAAAGTAGAAAGGAGGAAACTTTTTCCATCTTCTATCCTCATGTGTGAACTAGGGTTATTATAGAAAGGGCCAAAACTTGAGGTTGTGAAACAAGTTTAACTAGTGTTGTTTTGAAGGAAGAAAAGAAGAAAAAAGGGTTGTCATCATCATCAATGAATCAATGTAATCTACATTTCAGCCAAGGATGACTTTTGAAGAAAGACATATTCACCATGAAGACATCTTCTATTATCTACATCATCATCAAATTCAAGAAGAAATCGAGTTGAATATTTCATCATCTAGGAGTATCTTCACTTGATAATTAAGCATTTTTATATCTATATTTGAATATGTCAAAATGACTTCATATTGCAAGTAGAGAAAACAATTGGTTCGTTCATTAATCTTTCTTGTATGGAAGAAGAGGATAGATTTGACCCTCATATAAAATGAAGTCATTTTTCATGTTAAGGATTTAATTATCGAACCACCAAAAGAAGAAGCCCAAGCTCTACAAGATGACGCTATCAAAAGAAAAAGGAGTAGCCTCATACTTTATGAGGGTGTCAGAAATAAGAGACCAACTGCAAGAGTTGGGATAAACAATGTTTGACAAGGAAATGACTACCATAGCGTTCAATGCACAGCTAGAGGATTGGGGCAACTTCACATCAACAATCTATGGAAAGAAGGAAGCTACTCCATTCAATGAACTATGGTAATTGTGAAAAATCGAAAAAACCAACCTAAAGGAAAAAACCGATGTAGGATCAAGCGAGAAAGATAAGACATTTTTTGTCATAGCTAGAAGAAAAGGGAAGTTTGGGAATCTTGGTCCTTATAAAAAGAAGAGGAACATGTTGAAGGTTCAATGTTATGGTTGTCATGAATATGGGCAGCACAAGAGAGATTGTCCAAATCTTAAGAAGTACAACAACAAAAAGAGGAAGGGAAGAAGAAAATATCGCTGAAGGATTGGAAGAAGCTAAAAATAAGAAATACATGAAGGAGGAAGTAAAAGATCTCTACTATGATTGAGATAGCCTTCCTCACCTAGTTCTTTTCAAGTTTCTGTCTCAAGTTTTTTATTATAAAGTATAACTATCATGGTAGGAATGATTAGAAGCATGATAGGATGGATCATAGAAGCATACAATTAAAAGCAAGAGTTTGTGACACATCATAAAGAAGAATGAAAGATAGCTGAAATATAAGTCTACAGTTTTCACCTATAGAAGGATGTAGCTCTTGATAACCTCATTAGAAGCATAAGGAGTACTTACGAGTAAAATAAATTCATTTAGTATATATCTAATAATACATCATTCAAAATGAGAATTTGCAAGATGAGGATGATAAATACCCTCGATTGGAATGTTCATTGGAAGGTTCACCTACTGGAAGAAGCAAGTGTCTTGCCGAGAATTCCATTTTGTATGGGATTCATGAGATGATGGTATGATGTCAAAATAAGTGAAGTTAGTCAAGGGATTGAAGTTATTTCAATCAAGGAAGTTGTTGAAGGATCTCTAGATGACCAAAAGAAAGAGATGAGGTATGTATGCTTGCACTTGATAAAATAGAGTCATGTCATATGGTTGTAGATATCATGAATGAATGCTCTACATCAATACCATGATAAAAACAAAGGATCTCCTCTTGTTAAAGGATGCATGAATTCATGGTTCACACTTTAACTAGATAAAAGAGACATAATATGACCTCGTATGAAATATGATGTGGTTAAAAAAGTTAAAGGAAATATGACTGGAAGTTCCTATGAGGAAATGTGTGAATTAAGAAAGGAACACATCATGAGAAATACAACTATGGAGAAGACAATCAACACCCAAGGACTAGAATATTTCACTATGATATCTCCATGGGAAGATACGAAGATCTTGATAAAGTCTCAAAAATAAAGAGACCCTTGACATTGTATATATTTTTGGAGATGTGTCAATATATATGAAGGATGCTGATGCAAACAAGGAGATGTCATGATTAAAGACCATCACAAAGGTATTTTTGATTTAGATTTAGATTTTCTATTTTTGAACAATATGTGGATGGGATAATGCAGCGCTACCAAAGGAATAGTTGTAGAGGCCATCTACAACTGATACTCATGTGGTATGATGAAATATCCTGAAGGACACATGATGTCAGGAAGGTAGAAAGGTATGAAGGAAAGGTGAGATATGTACTAATTGATCCAGGTGGATCTCCGGACACTAGTGGCATGAAAAAGGCTCAAAATTCAAAGTGGCAGAAAGTCGACTACCTTGACATCAGATCGAAGTGTTCGTCTCCCTGATTCCAATGGTGTGAACCACACTCTAATCCAAGTCCGTATGAAGAAGATAGAAGTAGTCAAAGTTTGGGGTTGACTTACCCATGTGGCTGGCTTAAGGAGGGCACAATTTGGCGAGAATCCGACACTAGAATCCAACAAATTTTCTGGGTGAAATTGTGGGTTTGTTAGTTTGTCTAATATTCTCTATGGTTCGAGAAATTTTTCAAATGGGGTGGCAGGCCGTAACCCCTGCTGCCCCCAGTGGAACTATAACTTGATATTTTGTTTTACAAAATGAAAACAAATACAAAATAGGGCAGGCAACCATGACCCCCCTGCCGCCGGGAACCACACAAAAAATTTAATTCACAAATAGGGGTGGGCGGCCATGGCCCGGCTGCCCCTGGAACCGTCGTAACTATTACACGTTTAGAATGGCATTGGGGCACAGGCTATCAACCCTATTGCCCCTCCACACCTTACCACTAACGCAAAGAATGACACAGGTTTAGGGTCCAGGCCATTGGACCAACAAACCCACCTCCCGTTGCATATGTTTAACCATTATGTAATAAAAAAGGGACGGGTGCGATTTGATCCCCCGACCCCTCCTCAACGATTTTCCTTGTTTGCTAATACACCCAATGACCTTCCTTGGTAGATATGCCTGCAAAACCATATATCAACCTTTTTGCACAGCGCACCTGGGTGGAGAGAGGGCGACATGTTCTTTGAGGTAGATGATTTACAGGAGGCAGAACTGTGAGCAGTCCTGTGACAAGGGCCAAAACCTTTCCTGAGCACATTTTCCAGGGGGTCAATTTTGGTCCAGTATCAAGATTGGGCAAGTTTTATATCGATTTTGCACCTCTCAGCGACAAAAACTCAATGGTGATGCCAATTTCTGCAACAGAGCTCTCTATTTTTCGTCCATTTTCTAGAATGGAGGTATAAGGCTCCATTTGTACATGTTTATTGTAATTCTTCTTTCTCATTCCACTTAATGAATGAAGGCTTCCCCATTGATCAAGCAAGGCCCAGAGACATTGTCCAAATTGGACGAACTCTATTATCAAGTCTCTTGTCTTCTTTTCATTTTTTTATGTGTTTCTCCTCTTCTTTCATGTGCACATTAAATTTATATGGTTAAGCTTCAATTTATCCATGTAATTCTTTAAAAAATCTATAATAAAAGGATCTTGGATCAAGTGGTATCAGAGCAGGTCTTTGTAGATGTGAATTGCATGTTTGTATGCGAACAAGGAAAATTCCCCCAAGAGGCGAAGGGAAGCTAAATTCTTTTGATCCCAAAGCGAGGCGTGAAAATTGAAGGAGAAACATGGTAGACGAAGAGGCTCGTTATGAAGAGGAGTACAATTACAATGGAAAAAAAGATTGATTAGTTGCTTTAAAGGCGGGGAAAGCAGAAGAGAGAAGGCCAGAAGAACAAGGTTCAATGCATGGAAATGGTGGAGAAGAACCCCCTCCTTCTCCTTCCATGAGTGAAAGTTCTTCCTCTCATCACCATCAACATAGAAATTCAAGGGATGCATTTAAGAAACCTTGCTTTAAATTAGATGTCAAATTTGATCTTCCCATGTATAACGGTGAAAGTAATGCAGAAACGTTTAATAATTGGATTAGGAACAGGGGAAATTTTAGGGGCTAATATTCACCCATGGGCTAATTTTCTATACCTTTTCCAAAAAAAAGATTCGCTAATTTCCATTTTTTTGTAAAAATGATTCACCCAAATTTTATAGAATGAAATTATTTTACCCTAAAAATCACCAAAAAATTATATATAGACTATATAAATATATTATAAATTTGAATATTTTTACAAAAATATCTCCAAACATTTTATAGATTTTATATTATGCACTAGTGGGATTCGCCAAGGTTTCTAAACTTTAAGATAAATTTCCATCCTTAAAATTTTCCTTGATTAGGAAGATTGAAATATTCTATAGGATTTAGTAGATCGCAGAGGATGAGGCAAAGATCCATTTGGCCTCTCTTCAGCTGAGTGGCACTGCTCTTGTTTGGTGGAGAGAAAATTGCGAAGCAATAATAATGTGGTTAATATTCTTTCCTCATGGCCCAGTTTTATTTCTACGTTAAAGGAACAATTTTATCCCTTGGGTTATAATCAAAAAGCCTTAATGGATTGGCAATACTTAAGGAAAGGCAGAGTTCAGGATGTTCAAAGATTTACTGAGGAGTTTAGAAAACAAGCACTTAATTTTGGCATTGCACTTGACTGACTTGAAGTAGTAACTAAGTATATTGGAGCATTACATAGTTACATTATGCATTCATTATTATTGTTTGAACCAACTTCTATTGAATCCGCCAGTGTAAAGGCCATTCATCTAGAGAATAGGGGAAAATATGAAAGACATGATCATTCCAAGGAACCACATTTCAAACCTCCAAAGGGAAAACCCAAAGTGAAAGGAAAGGGAAAGGAGAAGAGGACAATATCAGCCGAGAAATATGAAGGAGAAAGGCCTTATTGCACACAGCTAAAAGGAAGTTCATGACAATGATCATTGTTGGAAATTGTACCTGGAAAAGAGACCAAAGAAGTATGGAGGAAAAGGAAAGAAAAATATAGTGGCGAATATGCAGTAAGACCTTGGATCCAATTCTGAAGATGAAGCATTGACCATGGCAGCAGGAACAAAAGGTACTCTTACACCTCATGTTAATTCTGAATCACATGAAGGCACTAGTTCAACAGATGAGTCTCTTCCTAATTAACGAAAGAGAATTGAGTTATTGCATATTATAGTTTTCATAAATAATACAAAAGTGGAAACTCTATTTGATACCAGATGCCAAGAAAATTTAATTTTAGAGTCTTTGGTAAAGAAGCTAGGCTTAAAAACCAAACCGCATCCAAAACCTTACCTGCTTGGATGGATACATGATAATGCAAAATTGAATGTAACTAAGTAGTGAAAGGTTAAATTTGTGATTGATTATAAGTTAGTGGATGAGGTATAACTTGATGTGATACCATTGGATATCTATGGCATGGTGTTAGGGAGTCCATATTTATAGGATAGAAAAGCAGTCTTCTTCCGTCATGAAAACAAATACCAAATCACAAAAGATGGACTAGAATATATTGTAAGGGCTCATCAAACTAAAATCAATGTGAGCCTTGTAAGTGCAGTACAAATGAAGAGGTTGGTGAATTCCGGTAAGGGTTGCATGCTTAGGGTTGTAATAAGGAAAGATGAAGAATTATCGATGCTTTCCATGGTTGTGATCATGTGCATAAAAAGGAATTATGTGAATTAATTTCTAACTATGATGAGATGTTTCAGGAACCAAGGGGACTGCCTCCTAAGAGGGAAATCCAACATGAGATCCATTTGCAGCATGACACTCCTTTACCAAACATTGACATGTACAGGATGTCGACTATTGAGATGGAGGAGATCAAAAAGCTGGTTCAGGAACTATTGAACCAAAGGGTCATCAAACTGTGCACTTCTCTGTGCAACTCAGAGATTGTCTTAGTGTTGAAGAAAGATTTCACATGAAGGATGTGCGTGGATTTCCGAGCACTAAAAAAAATCACGATGAAAAATCGTTACCCTCTCCCGTGTATTGATGATTTACTAGATCAATTAAAGAATGCTATCTATTTCACCAAATTGGATTTGCATAGTGGTTATCACCAGGTCTGAATTTCATAGTAGGATATGTGGAAAACCACCTTCAAGACCAAACTGGGGTTGTTGGAATGGATGGTGATGCCATTCGAACTTTGCAATGATCTAGCCACTTTCATGAGGGTCATGAATGATCTCTTCAGGCATTCCATTGATGAATTTGTTCTTGTATATCTAGATGATATTCTTGTCTTTAGTAAAAATTAGAATGAACATGTATGCCATGTAAAGAAAGTGCTTGATTTACTTAAAAAAGAAAAAATCTATGTAAAATTGTCAAAGTGTGAGTTTTGGAAAACCTCTTTGGTTTATCTAGGTCATATTGTTGGTCATCGTCAGTTAAAAATCGATCCTTGTAAAGTTGAAGCAATTGTAAATTCACCTAAGCCTACTAGTTTAACCCAGGTTTGCAGCTTTTTGGGTGTGGTGCAGTATTGGAGGAGATTTATTGCCAATTTCTCTATTATTGCAACACCTCTACACACACTGATGAGTGTAAAGAAAGTATTCAAATGGGGAGGAAAGAAACATAAGTCCTTCGAAGCATTGAAAGAAAATATTAGCACCACGCCAGTCTTGGCCTTACCAAATCTCCAGCGGCCATTTGAGATCGAGACAGACACCAACGGATATGCTATGGGAGTTGTATTGATGTAGCAAAAGAAGTTGATATGTTACCATTCAGAGAAATTCTCTCAGGTTGTGATAAACTATCCCACTTATGAAAAGGAGTTATATTCCTTGGTCCAGAGTGTGAAAAAGCGGAAACACTACCTGATCAGCAAGGAGACCATCATCCATAGGGATCATTAGCCCTTTTATTATCTTTAGTCCCAAACCAAGTTGCAACAAGCTTGTCATTTCAGGTGGATGGGTTTTCTTTAGCAATTTCATCTGGTAATAAAGTATAAGAAGGGCACTAACAACAAAGTGGTCTATATGCTAACTTGCCCTCTTATTTTTTCTTCTGTTATTTTTCATAATGTTTCATTATCTTTCGAAAGCTATGCTGAACAATATGCTAACGATAATGAATTTAAGGACATTTATGCAAAACTAACCCATGGTTCACAAGTGGAAAACTATCACTTGCATGGGAAATTGTTGTATCACCTTGGTAAATTGTGCATACCCATCGAGGAAAGGGTACATGTAATCTGGGAAGCGCACACCTCCCTTGTGCCTGGTCATTTTGGTGTTGAAAAAACTTTGTGTCATGTACAAAGGTTTTTCTTTTGGCCTCATATGAGGAAGATTGTGACTCGCTATGTAAAGGGATGTGTGATGTGTTCTGTTTTAAATCCCTCTAATAGAAAACTCAGGCTCTACACACCACTCCCTATTCCGAGTCGTCCATGGGAAAGTGTGTCGAAGGATTTTGTAGGAGGTTTTCCTTTGTCTAGGAAAGGCCACGACTATTTGTATGTCGTCATTGACCGTTTTAGTAAGATGTGTATTTTAATGCCTTGTAAAAAGAAGATCACTGTAGAGTGGGTTGCTTATCTTTTCTTTCAGCATGTTTGGGTCCATTTTGGGTTGCCCACATCGATTGTGTTAGATCGAGACTCTCGCTTTCTCGGCTAGTTCTGGACCAACTTGTGGAAGATGATGGACACCAAGTTGAAAAGAAGTATGGCAATTCATCCACAGACCGATGGAAAGACAGAGGTTGTCGACCGTACCATGGTACACTTGTTGCGAGGCTATTGTGGAAAACATCCTAAGTTGTGGGATGAGCATCTCCCATATGTGCAACATTTCTACAATCGAGGAGTGCACTCATCTATGCATCGTTCACCATTTGAGACATGTTTTGGCTACCTACCCAAAGATCCTTTTGATATGGGTTTTGGAAGGGAAAATGACGCTAGTGGACGTGATGACAGGGTCAAAGTGGAGTGGTTCATTCAGCAGATCATGTTGATTCACCAAGAAGTACAGGAGCAGTTGGAGAAAAGTCAAGCCCAATACAAGGCTCGACATGACAAACACTGAGTTGACCATCAATTTCAAGTGGGCGACAAAGTGTGGTTCCATATCCACAAGGACCAAATGAAGGTAGAAGGGAAGAAGTTGCGACCAATCCAGTATGGTCCATTCACCATCTTGGAGAAGATTGGAGACAATGCCTTCCGTCTTGATTTTCCAACATATATGCAAATGTACTCCATAGTGAATGTGGAAAACTTAAAGCCTTATGAGCCAACATTGATTATGGACACCGAAGAGGTGGGATCAGTTCCTACAGTTGATTATTTTTCACCAGAGTATCTCGATGATTTGCCTGAAGATATCATCCTTGACAAAAGAACCAGGACTTCACGATGAGGAGATGTGGAATACCTTCGAGTTGGTTTCAAAGGGATGCACCCAGGCAAGACAAAATGGCTGGAAAAATAAAGGGTGAGGGAACAATTCCCTCACTTGCCAATTGAGTGATAAAGCTTTTGGTGGTCCAAAATCTCCTGAATGGGGAGGATTGATCTAGGTGGATCTCCAAACGCCGGTGGCATGAAAAAGGCTCAAAATTCAAAGTGGTAGAAAGTCAATTAACTTGACACCAGATTGAAGCTCTCATTTCCTTGATTCTAATGGTGTGAATGACACTCCAATCCGAGTCCGTATGAAGAAGATAGAAGCAGTCAAAGTTCGAGGTTGACTTACTCATGTGGCAGGCTTAAGGAGGGCACAATTTGGCAAGAATTCGGCACCAAAATCCAGCCAGTTTTCTGAGCGAAATTATGGATCCGTTAATTTGTCTAATATTCTCGAAGGTTCAAGAAATTTTTCAAATTAGGCGGCAGGCCATAACGCTCACTACCCTCGGTGGAATCGTGATTTGATATTTTGTTTTAAAAAACAAGAAAAATTACAAAATACGGTTGGTGACCATGACCCCGTTGCCCCAGGGAACCACACAACGATTTTAGTTTACAAATAGGGGCGAGTGGCCATGGCCCTGCCACCCCTGAAAACTTCGTAACTATTACACATTAAGAATGGTGTTGGGCCGCGGGTTGTTAACCTTGCCGCCCCTCCACACCTTACTATTGGAAATAATATTGAGAGGGGGGTGAATCAATATTATCAGATCAATAATTTAATTTCCCAAATAGATTTATATATGCTACTTCAGCTAAGTGAACTAGTGTGTACACACGACTGTACTTAAAGAAACCAATGTATATGAAGAGAACTTTTGATTTAGACAATTTATCATGTATTGAACTTTAATCAATATATTAGAGAATTATCAGATAGTGCAATAAAAGCAGAATAAAGCATCACACATAAGCAACACACATGAACACCAAGATATAAGGTGGAAACCCAATGTGGGAAAAAACCATATGTTGTTGTCGTCTCTGTCTTCTTTTAATAATAAGAAAATATGTTTACAATCTTGTACTGGTGTAGACTCATGCTAGTATGCAGGCACCCACCTGCAGAAGGCTACAACCTTCTCTTGTTCTCCAGCTACTACTGGAAGGGATCTACAACCCCTTAGCTCTTGTACTAGCCAATGTGTTTACTAGTACGTAGGTGCCAAACTACAGAAAACTTCATTCTTCTACCAGGGACCACGTTTCAAGAATTTTTAGACTAGATACTACTGGAACATAACACCACAATATGAAGGCCATGTTTCATTCAATTTTCATACTGGACCCATCAACAACATCATAACTGCAATACAATCATCAAGTACATATGCATCAACTAATCACTGAACCTGAATCTGATTATTCAGAACACTGTCACTAGAATAAAGTCACCAGAACCGAAATCAGAACCCAAAACTCTACAACAGCAAATAGAAACAACTGAAACATAATTTATAAGGTATACGCTACTTCCATGTGTCGAACCTGTGGGTATACGTGCTTTTATCAAATCCAACCAGCGTACACATCTGTAAATATTAATTCATAATTTTGCAGCTACTCCAGACTTTAGTTATACCCAGATCATAATGTTTACAGAATAAGACATGCATCAGTATTCAGATCTAGATTATACATGATCAAACCATATAATGACAATTCAATTTGAGCCTTAAAATCCCGATCCATCATTAGATCTTATCCCTCATCAACCACTAAGGTTCATCCTTGATTCAGATCTAGCATTCAGATCCAGCAAAGCACCATAAGCTAATAACCTGCATAGTAGATCTCACACTTCATCAGATATTTGATACTTACACTCCTTGGCCTAATGATCTTCTCCTCCTTATATAGTTTTAGGCCTTTCTCAATACCATGGATCAAAACCACTTAGGACCAATACCTTGGACAAAATACCTAGGGTCAATATCTCGGACCAAATACTTTGGACCAATACCATGGATCAAAATACCTTGGACCAAATACCATAGACCAAAAGCTTAGTTTTCCAACATGTACGTGCTTTTCCTTCTATGAATGTGCGTGTGTATGTATACGTAACTTGCGTTAAGTGAACATGTGTGTATACGTAGCTTGGTCAATGTGAACCTGCATATACCTCTTTTTCTTTATTCTTTGTAGTCTGATCTATAATTCTTTGTTCTTGTCATGCTACACCGTAATCTTTCATCTGAGTGAGTTTCCATCAGGGACAACACCTGTATCATAATGCCAACAATCTCCCCCTTTGGACTTGATGGCAACAACAAGAACACCAAGTCACTCTCCCCCTTTGACATCAAGGGAAAAGGGTGAACCAAGATATTCTCTCCCTTTGACATACATTATGTTGTTCATGCTCCCCCTGAGTACATGCTGAAATCTCTGATTGAGCTCCGCTTTTGTACATGCTGAGATGCACTAAAATCGTCCATGCTCCCCTTGAGCACAATGAGAATCTAAGAAAATATTTTCCCAAAGAATAACATGACTCTATAACTCAACTATGTGAGGATGACCTTCCTATCACTAATGACACATACACACATCCATCTCCCAACCAAGTGGGGATATACCAAATTTGACTCATCCACCCAACGAAGTGGGGATATACCAATTGTTTATACATGACAGAAACAATAAATATTACATCATCCATCCCATGTAAATTGGGGACACAAATTACATCATTTGTCCAAGAGGACTCATTCAAATGTATGAGAAGACATATCAGACCCTAGACTTTTACATGACTTAAGCAACAAATGATATAAATATATGAAGCCATAGCTGGACTCAGAAACCATAATGCCAACGATGACGTCTAATGCTTCCCCTGAACCCGTGCTACCAATGATCAAGGCATCTTTGTCAGTTAGATAAAATTAATGAACAGAGTATATAGACACTAATCATCAATAACAGTCAAAGCACCCATATCAGATCCTACCCCACTATTTTTCCTGTCAGAAACACATATACGTCCTTTTACCCATAGCAACCCATGTGTGTATGTGACTCTACTTTATGAAACACGCATATAATAGCCTTTTTCTAAAAAATTGGATTTAACGGCAGGATGGTGCATCAACTACTGCCAGCTTTTGTTTGAGATATTCAAATGTCTCTCTGGGCAGTGGTTTAATGAATATATCAGCAACCTATTCTTTGGAGGGAACATACTCCAATTTGACCTTTTGTTCAAGCACTTGTTCACGTAGAAAATGGTATTTGATGGGTATGTGCTTGGTCTTGGAGTGCATGACTGGATTCTTTGAAATGTTGATGGCACTTGTATTATCACATAGAATGGAGATGGGTGGAGTGCATGTGATCTGAATTTCTTGCAAGGTTTGCATCATCCAAAGTAATTATGTTCAGCAAGATGCATCAGCCACATATTCTGCTTCAGCTATAGATAGCACTATTGAACTTTGTTTCTTGCTGAACCAAGACACTAACCTGGAACCCATATAGAATGCACCACCACTAGTGCTTTTTCTATCATCAACACTTCCTACCCAATCTGCATCTGTATATGCATGAAGAGTGAGATCTGTATCTCTAGGATACCATAATCCAAAGTTCTGTGTTCCTTGAAGATATTCGAAAATTCTTTGGACTACCTGAAGGAATGATTCCTTTGGATTTGCTTGGAATCTTCCAACTATTCCTACTGCATGCATGATGTCAGGTTGGGTACCTGTTAGATAAAGAAGATTGCCAATGGTGGATCTGTAAGCCAGTTGATGTACCATTGATGATTCATCATTTGAGATGAGACTACATCCTGTTAACATTGGTGTACATATAGGTTTAGAATCTTCTATGCCGTACCTTTTCAAGATTTGTTTGAGATATTTGGTTTATGAAAGAAAAATACCATCTTTATTTTGTTTAACTCATACACCCAAAAAATAGGTAAGTTCACCAAGCAAGGACATTTCAAATTCTTGCTGCATTACTGATGCAAAATTCTGACTCATGGATTCTTCATTGCTACCAAAAATGATATCATCAACATAAACAACAATAATGAGTAATTTATCAGTGTCAATCTTTGTATATAGATTTATATCTATTGAACCTTTTGAAAAACCTTGTTGGTGTAGATATTTGTCAAGACGGTAATACAAGGCCCTTGGAGCTTGTTTCAGACCATAGAGATCCTTTTTGAGTCTGCATACAAGTTTTGCATCATTTCCAAGAATGAATCCTTTTGGTTGTTCAATATACACTTCTTCTTCTAAATCTCCGTTAAGGAAAGAAAATTTTACATCCATTTGGTATAATTTGAATTTCTGAAAGCTAGAAAGAGAAAGAAACATCCTTATGGCTTCAAGTGTAGCAACAAGTGAAAAATTTTCTTTAAAATTTATACCTTCTTGTTGAGCATACCCTTTAAAAACAAATCTGGCCTTATTTGTAATGACTTCTCAATTTTCATTTAGCTTGTCTTTGAATATCCATTTAGTTCCTATAATATTTTTATCATGATGTCTAAGAACTAATTCCCAAGTATTATTCTTTTCAATTTGCTCAAGTTCTTCATTCATGGCCTTCACCCAACATTCATCATTGCATGCTTCATTTACATTTTGAGGTTCAGTGGAGGATAGTAATGCTATATAGCTTGAGTTTTCTGTAATGGTTCTTCTTGTCTGTATTCTTGCCTCTTTTTCCCCTAAAATCTGAGTTTCCATATGATTTTTCTGAACATACCTGGATGGAGTCTTTTCTTCTACCATTATCTCTTCTTCTGGTGCTTCATTGGTTTCTTCTTCAATATCATAGTGATTTGATGTGGGAAAATACTCCCCATCTTCTCCATTGTCATAATCTTCTATTTTTGTTTGTTTTGCATTTTTACATGCTTCATCAACTACAACATCAGTACTTTCAACAATTTTTCCAAGTCTTTTATTATAACATTTATATCCTTTACTTCAGGAAGAGTAACCAAGAAGAATACCTTCAATTGCTCTGGGCTCAAAATTACCAAGTTTTTCATCAATCCTTTTGATATAACATTTGCTTCCAAAAACTTTGAAGTTACTTACAGTAGGAGTATTACCATACCAAAGTTCATATGGAGTTTGAGTGTTATTTACCCAAACATTTTCTTAGTTGATAATAGTTACAGCGGTGAATGCAGCTTCACCCCAGAAGGTTGCAGCTTAGCTGAGAATAGTTTGAACCATTTGTTGAATAGTTATGTTCATTCTTTATACCACTCCATTTTTTTGAGGAGTCCTTGCGGTGGAGAATTGCCTTTCTATTCCATGTTGTTCACAAAAGTCAAATAATTCATCTGAGGTAAATTCCCCTCCTCGATCAGATCTGAGGCATTTGATTTTTCGATTTGATTCATTTTCAACCAAAGCTTTGAAGGCTTGGAACTTTTCAAATGTTTCATCTTTATGCTTTAGCAGACCTATCCAACACATTCTGGAAAAATCATCAATGAACAAAATAAAGTATTCCTCTCCATGAGGTGACTTTTTCCTTGATGGTCCACATAAATCAGTATGAACAAGTTCAAGAGGCTTACTAGCAGACCCTTCTTTTTCAATTAAGTGAGCTCTGGTTTGCTTACCAAATTGACATGGTTTTCATATTGTGTTTTCAGGGATGCTGATATTTGGAAGATCATGGACAAACTTGAATCCGCATGGTTTTCTTATTTGAGAAAAGCATAGATGTCCCAATCTTCTATGTCACAGCTAGTTTTCATCATTTTTTCTTAGATAAAACTGTTGTTGTCATCCCTTGATTATGTATAAGTTGTTTTGAGTTATTGTACCTTTGATCACGGTCTCCCGTGTATCAATTTCACGAACCACACATTCGTTTGATCGAAACACCACTTCATTTCCTTGATCACACATTTGACTGACACTGAATAGGTTATGCTTTAAACTGTCTACATACATAATATTTCCATCTTTAACCTTTTCTTTCAAGATAATAGATACTTTACCTTTTATGACAACAAGAGTGTTGTTTCCAAATGAGACATTCTTTTCTTTTTCTAAGGCATTATATGAGTGAAGTTTTTCTTTGTCACCTGTCATGTGTTTTGAGTGTCCACTATCGATGTAGCACTGATTTTCTTGTCCTTCTGTACACAAGGTTATACCACATCTTTCTGTTTGAGATTCTTTCCTTCTCCAACTATTGGGATTTAATGGAGTTTGCTCCTTTTGAGATGACCGTCGAAATTTTCTCATGCATTCAGATTCTTCATGACCAAAGTTGTTACAGATTGAGCATTCTATTTCATTTTCAAGAAGAGAAACGTTATTATGGGAACTTTTCTTGACTCCTGTTACATTCCTTTGATTTTGTGCTTCTATAGTCATGATGGTTTTGTAAGAAACACATTGAGCAACTTTGTGTCCAAAATTATGACATGAAAAACATTACCCACCAAAGAAGTTCCTACGATTATCAAATCTGTTGACCTGGAGATTATAGTTTCTATTGATATTCATCTTTGGAGAAAATTGAGTATGATTTATGTGAGATTGGTTCTGGCTCCTATTCATCCTTGGAATAAATTGAGCCTAATTTACCTGGTGACCTGTTTTATGCCTTTGCTGACGATTGTCACATTGTTCATTGGTCTTTGTTGCATTAAGATAGCTTTTAGTGGAGGTTGACGACTTCTGAGACTGAGATGCTTCTTCAATGTATCCAAGAATTGTCTTTATCAGAGGAGAACAATGCACTTTGATAATTTCATCTAAGGTTTCTTATCCTTTAGCAAATCTAAGATTGAAAGATTTCATTTTCTCAAGATCCTTTCTTATACACTCAATTTCACATTCTAGTTTTTCATTGTGTTTTTCCTTTTCAACAAGTTGGTAAGTCAAAGTATCTATAATCATATTACTTTCTTCCAAAGAGATTTTGAGTTTATAAATTTCTTCATGAAGGTCGTCTTCTTCTAAAGCATCCCAAAAATTATCATCGTCATAAGCCATTAGAAGTCTATAGTCATTACTATTTTCATCTTCATCACTATTTGATAAACCATTGCTATCTTCATGAGTATAGTAACTTCTTTTACTTACAACTTGTTTTCTATTCCATTTTGCATGTTCCTTCCCTTTTTCATTTTTATCTTTATGAGGACATTTGGCATCATAATGACCGACTCTGCCACAGGCAAAGCATTTGAAAGGTAGCTTACCTCTAAATATTCTGGAACCCCGTTAAAGCTTCTTGACAAAGTTTACCTCATCTTCTTCTTCTGAAATATGTCTTGATTCATTGTGTTCTTCCTTTCCTTTTCCTGAAGATTTAAATGCGGCTTCTCTCAAATCTGATGGACCTCCTTTTCTCATTTCCTAGTCCGCAAATCCTGTTTTTCTTCTATGGCAGACACTCTTGATTCAAATTTAGCAGGCAAGGATCTCAAAACTTTCTCAACTAAGGTAAATTTATATCTTCACCTATATTCTTCATACAATTAACAACCTCATCAATACATAATAAGTAACTAGTTATACTTTCATCATTGTGCATCTTAAGGGTTTCATACTGAATTCTAAGAGTTTGAAGTTTAGCACGTGTTACCTGAGAGTCTCCTTCGTAGCTCAGAACGATTTTGTCCCATATTTCTTTGGCTGATTTAAGCTGCATGACTTTGACAAAATATGATTGTGATAGACTTCCTAATAAGGTATTGACAACTCTGGCATTGGTTTCATATTGCTTCTTACCTACCATATCTCTAGGAATTGCTATTGGAAATGTATATCATTCTGCCACAATTTCCCATACATCAGTTCCGAGTGATTGTAGATATGTTGTGATTCTTATTTTCCAATAAACAAAGTTGCTCCCATCAAAGATTGGTGGTGTGATGGATCCCACGCTTTCTTGATTACTCATGATGATCGATCTCCCTTCAATCGATCAAGCTTCTTCTAAAGGACCTGCTCTGATACCAATTGTTGGAAATAGTACTAGGAGGTTGGTGAATCAGTATTATTAGATCAATAATTTAATTTCCCAAACAGATTTATATACGCTACTTCAGCTAAGTGAACTAGCATGTACACGCGACTGTACTTAAAGCAACCAGCGTATATGAAGAGAACTTTTGATTTAGACATTTTATCATGTATTGAAATTTATTCAGTATATCAGAGAATTATCAGATATTTCAGTAAAAGAATAATAAAGCATCACACATAAGCAACACACATGAACACCAAGATAGAAGGTGGAAACCCAATACAGGTAAAAACCACCTGCTGATGTTGTCTCTGTCTTCTTTAAATAATAAGAAAATCTGTTTACAATCTTGTATTGGTGCAGACTCATACCAGTACGTAGGCACCCACCTGCAGAGGGCTACAACCTTCTCAATTTCTCCAGCTACTACAGGAAGGGAACTACAACCCCCTAGCCCTTGTACTAGCCAATATGTTTACTAGTACATAGATGCCAACCTACAGAAAACTTCACTCTTCTACGAGGGACCACGTTTCAAGAATTTTCAGACAGGATACTCTTGGAACATAACACCACAAGCTGAAGGTCACTTTTCATTTAATTTTCATACTGGACCCATCAACAACATAATAACTGCAATACAATCATCAAGTACATCTGCATCGACCAATCACTGAACCTGAATCTGATTATTCAAAACACTGTCACCAGAATACAGTCACCAGAAACCAAAGTAGAACCCAGAACTCTACAACAGAAAACAGAAACAACCGAAACATACTTTATAAGGTATACGCTACTTCCATGTGGCGAACCTATGTGTATACACACTTTTATCAAAGCCAGCCAGTGTACACATCTATAAATATTAATTCATTATTTTGCAGCTACTCCAGACTTCAGTTATACCCAGATCATAATATTTATAGAATAACACATGCGTCAATATTCAGATCTAGATTATACATTATCAGACCATATAATGATAATTCAATTTAAGCCTTAAGATCATGATCCATAATTAGATCTTGTCCCTCATCAACCGCTACGATTCATCCTTGGTTCAAATCCAGTAAAGCACCATAAGCCAATAACTTGCATACTAGATCCCACACTTCATCAGATATTCGATACTTGCACTACTTGGCCTAATGATCTTCTCCTCCTTATATAGTTTTAGGATTTTCTCAATACCATGGATCAAAACCACTTAGGACCAATACCTTGGACCAAATACCTAGCTTCAATACCTTATACCAAATACTTTGGACCAATACCATGGATCAAAATAGCTTGGACCAAATACAATGGACCAAAAGCTTAGTTTTCCAACATATATGTGGTTTTCCTTTTGTGAATGTGCGTGTGTACATATACGCGACTTGTGTTCAGTGAAGGTGCGTGTATACGTAGCTTGGTCAATGTGAAACTACGTATACCTCTTTTTCTTCATTCCTTGTAGTCTGATCTGTAATTCTTTGTTGTTGTCATGCTGCACAGTGATCTTTCATCTGAGTGAGTTTCCATCAAGGACAACACCTGTATCATAATGCCAACACTTACCACTAATGAAAATAATGGCGGAGGTTTAGGGAGCTAACCACCGAACCGACGGACCTGCCTCCCGTTTCATATGTTTAACCTATTAGCACTCAGAATGAACCTCATGGCTGAGAAGAGGAAATTCTGAGGTAACCATAGACCAAGCTTTTTATCTGGCATCTAGCCCTGCCAGACCAGAGAGGGATCTCTCTTTGCCAACAAAACGTGGCTACGATAACTGAATCTTAGGCTAGCTATGAAGAATAAGGATTTGGTTGAAAATTGTGTGTTGAAAATAACAAGAGAAGGGACTATTGGGCTATGGATTTGGGGCTAGTTTCTGCTTGCAAAATTGGGGCAAATTAAGCGCAATGTATAGCTAGATTAAAGATATAATGAGAGAAGAAAAGAGGGAAAATACTGCTGCCCTATAGGCATGAATGAGGGGATGTATCTACAGTGGCAACTTTAGAAGAAAGAGAAGCACAGGGTTACTCAACAGAGCATCTAACAGAGGATGGATTCTGAAAATATAACCACTACATCAAACAAAATAATCATTGTGAAAGGAGCATCATGCATGGCTAGATTCCTAACACTTCCCTTAGAGAATGTTGTAACCAAATTAGCAAAAAAAAAAGCATGGAAATGAATTTACAAGAAAAACATGCTGCACATTAAACACCATGATGAATCCCAAATTTAAAGAGTAGAAAAAGCTTCATTAAAATAATATTCAAGGCAAAATTTACACATCCCAATGGAAGCCTCACTCTGCTGCAAAAATCAAACCATTACACTCTGAAATTCACCAAATATATACAATTAGCTCATCCTTGTACTAAGGGAGTTGAGCTCAACCATCTCTCTCAAGATAGAATGAGTTACATTAAATTTGGATCAAATTTCTGAAAATAACGCTCAAATATGAACTCATATCTCTTGAAACATAACACCTGTTACAAAACTAAGAGAGGTTTTGTAGATAAGGTCATGTGTGAGAAAAAACTCTCTCAAATTTTTGAAATTCGTTTCTAGTTGCTCGGAATTGGTGCCACAAAATAATATCTAAACAGGAAATCACTAAATAATTAAATCTGTAAAAATAGACTGTAAAGATCTAGCCAAATATTACACTTCACGACACCCGTGAACAAACTGAAAGAGGTTTTTGTTATACGGCTTGTGCTTGACAGAAACCTCCTTGGGTTTCTTAAAATTACTTTCCCTCTATTGTAAAATGGCACCGCACTAAAATGACTAAAACAATAAAACAAATGCAAAATTTGTTTTGTTTTAATGTTGGCTTCAAATATCACTACATATTTGCCACATAGTAACACCTGTACATAAACTAAAGGAGGTTTTCGTTACTTGTTATATGACTGAAAAAACATCTTTCACGTTTGTAAAATTAATGTCCATTACTTTAGAAACTGATTTTGTAGTAAACTTGTCCCTGTATGCAACAAATGACCTCAAAACATGCATAACGAAGAATCAATCATTCATTTCAATCATATCTTATGATCCGGAAACTGGTTATCGGAATGTGATATACCATTGGAAAGATTTTTCTAATCTTCTTCTGATGGACATATTTAGGATATGATTTTTTTATTAAAACTCATGTGAAAAACATCTTTGAAAACCTGTCATAGTAAGAGCCCATTTTGATCCCTATGGACAGGCTGTGAAGACTGGAACTAATATTGGCCTTATTGGGGATGAAAACTCCTTGGAGGTGTCAAGAAAACTGTAGACCAAGTTCCTAGCTGATTGGGCTAATATAGTCAAAAAATTACAACCAAATCGAACACTGAAAATCACACACTGCAAACTATAAGCTAGATGCTGAAGGATGTCTATCCAGCAAGATTATTACACACTTATCCTACACTAATCTAATGCAAAATCACTGAATCAAGTGATGCTAAAGTTCCAAATCAACTAATCAAGAAGTTGTTGTAATGATGTGGTTGTTTGATGGTGTTTGAACTAGAACAAAATTTAAATTCTACCAGCAATATATACACATAGTACCTTTGGCTATGTAAAAAGAAATCTGGTTTTTAATTCAACTTGTGAAAATATTCTATATATGCTGCTATCGGATCATAAAAACTAGATTCTATCTGCTGCCCCAACTCATTAACATATGCTCTCCACTGGAGATTGTCACATCCTTGCTATAAATCAAAAGATCCTTCAATCCAACCATCCAAGGGAAGCCTTACCTTTTCTTATTTGGAGTTTCCAAGAACTATTTAGGATCTTGGAAATCATATGATTCAATTTGAACATCCAATAGTTCAATTTCATTTTCTAATCTTTCAATAACTAAACCAAGAAAACAATTTTTACCTTCAGGTGTGAGTCGGCTGGATTTCAAACAACGAAATACTGATGTTGAGAAACTCTAATCAATATGAAATTTCGGTAACTCATTCCTTAAAGTTAGTAATATTTCCCCAAATAAATGATGTTCCACATACCCTGTCATTGGTGATTACCTTCAATGCTCTGAAATCTGGATTTTTTGGTAGGGAAGTCGCTCGGAACATTGAAGCTCGAGATCTTGAACAATGGAGTCACCAGGTGAATGATTTCAGCCTTCATATGTGTTTGACTGCTATCCACCATTAGCAATCAGATCTACAACTAGAACAATCTTTCCCGAGAAGATCTATCACCTCATCCCCGACAACGGCACCAAAATGTTAGGACTCAGAATGAACCTCAAGGCTGAGAAGAGGCAATTCTGAGGTAACCATAGACCAAGCTTTTGATTTGGCATCTAGCCTTACTAGACCAAAGAGGGCTCTCTCTTTGCCAAAAAAAAATGGTCAGGATAACTGAATCTTAGGCTGGCTATGAAGAAGAAGGATTTGGTTGAAAATTGTGGGTTGAAAACAACAACAAAAGGGACTATTGGGCTATGGATTTGGGGCTAGTTTCTGCCGGAAAACTTGGGGAAAAGTAAGCGCAATGTACATCTAGATTAAATATATAATGAGAGAAGAAAATAGGGAAAATATCGATGCCATGTAGGCATCAATCAGGGGATGGATCTATAGTGGCAACTTTAGAAGAAAGAGAAGCACAGGGTTACTCAACAGAGCATCTAACATAGGATGGATTTTGAAAAGATGACCACTACATCAAACAATATAATCATTCTGAAAGGAGCATCATGCATGGATGGATTCCTAACACTTCCCTTAGAGAATTTTGTAACCAAATTAGCAGGAAAAAAAAATCATGGAAATGAATTTACAAGAAAAACATGCTGCACATTAAACACCGTGATGAATCCCAAATTTAAAGAGCATAAAAAGCTTCATTAAAATAATATTCAAGGAAAAATTTACATAGCCCAATGGCAGCCTCACTCTGCTGCAAAAATACAACCATTACACTCTGAAATCATCAAATATATACAATTAGCTCATCCCTGTACTAAGGGAGTTTAGCTCAACCATCTCTCTCAAGATAGAATCAGTTACATTAAATTTGGACCAAATTTATGAAAATAGGGCTTCAAGATGAACTTGTATCTCTTGAACCATAACACCTGTTACAAAAATGAAAGATGGTTTTGTAGATAAGGTCATATGTGAGAAAAACTCTCTCAAATTTTTTTAAATTTGTTTCCAATTTCTCGTAATATTTGCCACAAAATAATCTCTAAACAGGAAATCACTAAATAGTTAAACTTGTAAACATAGGCTGTAAATATCTAGTCAAATATTCTAATTCACGACACCTGTGAATAAACTAAAAGAATTATTTGTTATATGGCCTGTGATTGACAGAAACCTCCTTGGGATTCTCAAAATTACTTTCCATCTTTTGTAAAATGGCACAACACTACAATGACTAAAACAGTAAAACAAATGCAAAATTTGTTTTGTTTTAATGTAGGCTTCAAATATCATTGTATATCTCCCACATAGTAACACCTTTACATAAACTGAAGGAGTCTTTTGTTGTTTGGTATGTGATTGACAAAAACCTCTTTCACTTTTATAAAATTAATGTCCATTACTTCAAAAACTGATTTTGTAGTAAACTCGTCCCTGTGGACCTCAAAACATGCTTAACCAAGAATCAATCAATCATTTCGATCATATCTTCTGATTCATAAACCGGTAATGGGAGTGTGATATATCGTTGGAAATATTTTTCCGAGCTTCTTCTGATGGACATACTTAGGATATCATTTTCACTAAAAATCATGTGCAAAACATCTCTAAAAACCAGACACAGTAAGAGCCCATTTTGATCCCTATGGATAGGCTGCGAAGACTAGAACTAACATAACCATTATGTAATAAAAAAAAAGGGAGGGGAGGGATTTGATTCCCTGACCCCTAGTCAATGATTTTCCTTATTTTCCAATACATCCAATGACCTTCATTGGTAGATCTGCCCGCAGAACCATATATCAACCTTTTTTCACAGCATGCCTAGGTGGAGAGAGCGTGACACATTTTTCGAGGCAGATGATTTGCAAGAGGCAAAACCGTGAGAAATCCTGCGATAGGGGGCAGAACCTTTCCTAAGCACATTTTTCAAGGGATTATTTTTGGTCCAGTGTCAGAATTGGGCAAGTTTTATATCAATTTTACACCTCTCAGCGACAAGAACTCAATGGTGATGCCAGTTTCTGCAACAAAGTTCTCCATTTTTTGGCCATTTTCCAGATGGGAGGTATAAGACTCCTTTTGCAAATGTTGTTTGTACATCTTCTTTCTCATGCCACTTAATGAATGAAGGCCTCCCCATTAATCGAGTAGGGCCCGGAAATGTAGTCTAAATTAGACGAACTTCGTTATCAATTCTGTTGTCTTCTTTTCATGTTTCCATGTGTTTCTCCTCTTCTTTCATGTGCACATTAAATTTCTATGGTTAAGCTGCAATTTATCCATGTAATTCTTTAATACATATATAAGAAAAAGATCTTGGATCACTAATGGATAAGTTTCCAATGAAATAAAGGATTACATGATTGACATGATTCATGAATGAAAGTTATGAATGGTCGATTCCCTACGAAGAAGTCCCAAAAAGATGGAGACTCCTGAATAAAGAAAAAATAGTTCATGACATCGAAAGGAGGAGCTCTTAAAGAAGTTGGTTGTCTCATAATCTCCACCTAAAGAGATGATAGAAGAAATTCCTTCATCAAGAGGGAGCTTGGTCAGGTCCTTGATTAAGAGGGATCTTGGGTACATTCCTTCACTGGAATGGGCATATCCTCCCTAATTTAGAGGGAGAGATAGACACATCATTCTTGTCTTCACCTGGGAGGATAGAATGGAGGATTAGGTAAGCATCTAGCATCTAATATTATTTGAAATGGTGGTAGGTCATCCAAGATAAAAGGTAGTTATATACGACTGATATTCTTTGAGGAGAGTGAATGTAAGATAATAATAGTCTTGGTGGAACATACTCTCAGAGAACCTCAGTGGGGTATGTTCTGAGAGAGACAATGATGAAGGTGTCTATAAATCATTAGTGTCACCAACATTGTGCTCTGATCTTATGGAGATATAGATCTGTTATTTAAGGCCTTTCTATGTGACAATGTTGGATGATATGATGCTATACAAATGAGTTACCAATCTGACTCTTATGAGAATTCTTCATATCGAGAATGTCCAAGTACCTTGTATGGATTATGAATACCTCCCTAGTTAGGAGGGAGTGTTGAAATATGTAACTCGTTTCGATCTTCGCATATGTAATCGTGATTTTATGTATTTAATGAAAATAACAATAAATTTATAATTTGTTTTCTTGAGGCATGGTTTTCGTGATCAAGGGAAAACTATTTTTAGGTCAAGCACCCATTGAGTGCTTCTAGGCTTGTTATAAAATCAATTGAGTCATTGTCGCGGCTTCAACACCCATTTGGGCATGTTACATATTGTAAAGAAAAATTTATTGAGTCAAAATAGAGTCAAAATATCCTCCCAGACCTTGTCATGGCACAAATATCAGGTCGGCCTACATGAAGGCACAAGTTGGCCTCAAGATAACAATTTGTACCCCTCACAAGCCTATAAATAAGAAGGAATTCCACCTCATTTGATAACTCACTCAAGAAAGTTCGATCTCCTCAAGATAGAATTTGGAAAAGGATGAAGAAGAAGAAGAAGATCAAGATCAAATATTTTGGGCCTCTCTCTCTTTATTTCGTCAAGGTTTGTATAGTTTCTAGGCTAGAGAAAATTTTGAATC
The DNA here is from genome assembly GCA_031772625.1 of Pinus tabuliformis. Taxonomy (NCBI): domain Eukaryota; kingdom Viridiplantae; phylum Streptophyta; class Pinopsida; order Pinales; family Pinaceae; genus Pinus; species Pinus tabuliformis. The sequence continues at coordinate 676,373,052 of CM062809.1, read as the reverse complement.
TACATCGAAGGTGAAAAGTCAGAGATGTAAAGTTTCAAGGTCAAAGATTTGAAGTTGCAAGATCAAAGCTATGAAGTTGCAAGGTTGAATATGTGAAGTTGCAAGGTCTAAGCTGTGAGGCTGCCTCTAGATCGAAGTTGCGAGCCTATTAGTTCAAAGTTGTTGAAGGTGCATCAAGGTCAAAGTTGCTGAAGTTGTTGACGTTACTAGGTCGAAGTTGTAGAAATTGTTCTTGGGGTCGAGGTTGTTGGAAAAGTTTGTTACTGGAATTTGTGATCATCAAGAAGGAATGATGAATTAGTCTTGGAGGGTATTGGTTAATACTCATAGGTCTTGGAATTTATCAGGTGAAATTATCTAAGAAGAGAAGGATTCTGGTGGGTTTTCCTATCAGTTGGAGAGGTTTTGGCCCTGGTTAATCGCCTAAATCTTATGCCCTATTGTCTCATTTTTCTTTATGATTTGTTATTTATTTAATGATAGAGAACATTAATAATCATAAAGGAAAGAAGAAGTTAATCAAGTAAACTACAAATACATCACATGTAGTTATCAAAGAAAGACAAATCACCTACAGTTGTTGCCCCCTAGATTTCTCAACATATTTTTTCTTCTCTTTCCTTTTTAGTACCTTTCTTGGATATACTTATTTCTCATTTAGTATTATTGAAAAAACCTGTGTCTCATTTCTATGGGTTTCTGGGAGTTCCTCAACTATTTCCAATGTTGGTGGGATTTTTTTGGTATCTTATGTTGTGATTAGGGCTTGGTCCTACTCTCATCGCCCCTTTATTATCACTTTAACTTGCTCACAAATTTCCTTTCCTCCTATTCTAGATATATCTCTTCCACCTCAGGGCCTTATTTTCTCTTGTAAGTATGTGTTTCTCCTTTCTCGTTTTCTTCTAGCACTTGTAAAGCCTCGAAATGGTTTGTTGAAGATGAGGTTGGATTCCTCTCTTTCGTTGATTTATTTTTATTTGTTGTAGCTTTCCCTTTATTTCCTCCCTTTTTATGGGTTTGTCATTGTTCTTCCTGACTTGCAATTGTGCCTTCCCCTTTTCTTGGTTACAGCTCCTTGTAGCCAATCGCAAAATGGCCATAATCGTGTCAAACCCTACACTTGAGAGGAAGTTTCTCATACTCTATAACTTGAAAGTGACTCCATTCTTTCGATTTGGGGTTGGTTTTTGAGGGTAATCACTTCTCCTAATCAATCTCCATGAATATCTTCATGAAAACAAATTGATAACTTTTGGGATCAACTCTATCCAAATACCTACCCAAGCCATTTCCAGTGGCCCTTAAATAATCATCACTCCAACATAATAATGGGACTCTCACTAGTTTTACCCATACCGAATTTTTTTTAGGGATGTCGTTATCTTGATCAAAGTGTAATGACTGTAAATTCAAATACATTCCCCTTGCTCCTAATTAAATACAGAAAATTCTAAAAGATGACACCTATGTCTTCTTTAACCTCGAACAAAAGATGAAAAATCTATTTCCACAAGCATACAAATAAAATTTTCCTTTCATCATAAGTTTCCTTGTATTATCTAGCCATGATTCCACAGATATGGGAGATGACCACATTCCAGTAAATTTTCCAACTAAAACATGATCTGAGAATGCAAAAAAATTCAATGAAATCTTGGAGCTAGCACCACTAGAGGAATGTTTTCTACCTTCTTTACGAATTGGGACTGGGATTCTTTTGATATAAGTTTCTTTTTTAGAGAAGTGGCTAAGGCCTAAAAGATCGCCACATCGTCCTATGGAGGGGGAGAGGCCCCCTTTAAGCTAGCCGCATAGGAGCTCAACTAGGGAAATTTTGATTGTTATATATTTATTCAAAGCATCAATATAATGAAAATATCAAAGTACAAGTAAATATGTTTTTTTTTAAATATTTAAATAAAAAAATTAATACTTCTCACTTTAATGTAGTGGATATAGATAATGGTCCGAGAGTATGTCCTAAACATATTTATTCTTGATTAAGAAATTGTCTTCCTTAAACATAAGGAAGCTAGCCAATGGTCCAAGACCTACAGGAATTTGGAAGGAGTGAAAGCCTACTCCCTTCTGGGCAATCAGGAAGTAATTCCACGTGGTGTGGTTTTCCTTGAATAATAGTGATGAGTCAACCTACATTAGTAGATAGTCTTCTGGAAAACCATGAAGTAATTCCATGTGGTGTGATTTTCCTTGAATAATAGTGATGAGTCAACCTACATTAGTAGATAATATACAGTGATGATTGTCCCATTACTGATTTGATAAGTGAGTTATGATAGGTTTTACCATTTTTAAAAAATAAAAAATAAAAAACACAAGCACACACAAAACATTTATAGTAATGAATATGAATAAACAAAAAATTCCAATGAAACAACGTGACAATTTCTTATCATTGATTGTATCAAATTTTTCCATATCAATAATTTTGTATGATATTTTCATATTACTGTTAGATTCCTATACCAATAGGTTTCATTTTTCATGATTGACTATGGAAGTGCCAAATATGTTCATCCTTTCATGCTGCAATGGTTTCATATTTTGTAGAACCAAAGAAAGAAAATTAGAGAAAGTAAAGAGGGTATGCCCTAAAAGAAAAATCAAAGGGAAAAAAGAGTAAATTGGTCAGAAAAAATGATAGAAATGAACCCCACACCAAAAGACCAGGAAGGTGGCCAGTCAAAATGCCACTGTCATCTTATTTGCAAACTCATAATGTGCAAGTACTGTTGCTTATCACATTTGATGGACGGTCCAATAGTTCAATCTGGACCATGCCATGTTTAAATTTGCTGTTGTGGAATAGAGAATGAATATTTGTCCAAACAGTTCAAGCTTGGCAGAGCACTAGCTAAGTAGAGAAATTAAGGAGCCCAACTGCTTAATCTGGGCCCTTGGTGGAAATAAGGGTAGACATAGATAGGAGGGCAATCAAAAGAAAAAGAGTTACATCATGGTTTGCAAGTTCAAGTGCACCCAATTAGAATGAAGAAAAAATGCTAGGAAATTGTAGAATGGGTAAGTAGCTTGAAGTTGCAGAAACAAGGCTATCAGCAGTGTCATCTCTTAAATATGATCTATTTTCATGGATTTCTCAAGAACCCTGGCAAAGGTATGATGACAAATCAGATGTTGCATGACTAACCTCCCCTCTCCTCCCTCACAACAAACACTCACTAACATCCCTTAAAGAGATTGAGATCTGCTCAAAAACTCTTAACTTCACTCCATTTCCATGAAAAACTTAAGTAAAACTTCTGGTTTGCTTAAAGGCTCAAAGCCACATTTCTTGTGTAAAGTTTTATTTCTCCTAACACCCTAAAGCCTAGGTGGTTCAGTTTCATGTACCTAGTCTTTCTCTCAATATTCATATTAATATTCTAACTCTATTATATAACTCCCCTTGTATCTCCCTTTCCCCTATTATGTATAAAAATCCACAAAAACCCAAAAACATTATAAATACCCCTCCCCCGGCCTAATATGGCTATAAATTTCTCTCGGGAGTCATTGGTCCACCTGGGACCAATAACAGCCCGCCATTTGTCACCCTGGGATTCGTCGACCTCCGGTTGAACGAATAACCATAGTCACTGTGCTTAAAACATTGGGATTTGGTTAATATTCGATTAATCAAATAACCGCAAGTGTTTAACCCCTAACCTAAGGTTTAATCCCCGCCCAAGCAATGATTAATGGCCAAACATTAATGCGGGCCCCGTACCTTAAACCGTTGTCATTTCGCTATCCCGTCAACCATTGGATCGCACCCTACAGATCCAACGACCCATATTGATATCGGAGCCGCTCCGACGTACGGGAGTTAGCGCCCGATAGAACGGCGGTTTTGCCATCGTACAAAGGATGCACGTCCCATTCCTATTGCGTCGGGCCTGCTCTGACATATACCGCCCCCGTACCAAAGGCGGTCCGATAAAAACCATTTACCGCCTTCTGTCCCTGCTGCCCACGTCATACGCCACGCCAGCCCCCATGTCACTATTCTGTCCGACGTGTCTGCCTAATCATCCGGCCATGTCAGCTACCAGGTCACCCTCTGTACCCGCTGCGTGACAAATATACATCATGATGACGTCAGCACAAAAAGCGCCAAAAGTTTAAAAAAGCCCGAAATTTGTCAAAACCCGTGAAAGTGATGGTTTTTGTCTATCTTTATTCATTTGTCTGCGGAGACTTTGCATGTGATTTACGACGATTTGATCGCCATAGCTTCAGTACGCCACCCACAGGAGTTCAGTCTGCAAACTTGGCCCCTCACCGAGCTCCTCAACCTGCATTTAGCACCTGGCATCCACAGAACAGGTATTTACCCGCAATTCATCCATAAACCTCGTTTTTTCCAAGTTTTTTCTGTAAAAATCGCCCGCAGAGCCAAAATTCAACCCAAAATTACAGTGCTGCTCCTACACTTCTCCATTAACATCACTGTTTCAACCATTTTTCAAAAGAAAAATTGTTAACTGTGTTGCCCTCCGCAAATTCGCCTGTTGAGCTAAATTGAAGCTCATTTTCTTTGCACTCCGCTTACAAAGCCAATAAATTCAGTCTGCTACCCTAGCTGAGAACATAATGGACCAATAAAGAGAGAAATTTACCAAGGTTTTCATCCTAAACCACCTATCTTTAGCTTCCCTCTACGAACATTCCAGAAAATGCCAAGAGACTAAGTTAAATTTGTCAAACTCAATGGCAAAAAAGCACCATTTCCTTTGTTCTACCCAGCTTCCCTATTAAACTCCGCGGGCCTTCTCTTTACATCTGAGATTCACCCTGTGAGATCATCTCCATATAAAAATCAAATTACCAGATTCGTGTCAAAATTCTTGTGGAGGTCCCACTGCCAGCACCTTGTTTACTGTTAACACACAAACTCGAAATCCAGTTGTAAATAATGTTGATCGTGGAGGCTCCAGTGGCCTTAAATATTTCCCCCTTGAATGCACCACATAAGAACTTGGAGTGGCTGCCCCTTGCTGACAGGGATTTCCAAATGAAGGAAACAGTTGAACTGAGTAAGAAATATCACATTGAAACTTTTTGTGAGATAAGGAAAAGATACAGAAGCAATGTTGATGTCCTTGGTATCTAGGAGTCCAACCTGCCAATTTATTATCTCCCACAAGTAAATGTATTCCCTAACCTTATCCATCAATGTTGTGAAAATTATGAGCCCACTCAAAGGGTAGTTTTGGCTCCATCTGGGACTGTTTTTTTTCACATCACCCCTCAATCCATAAATGAGATGCTAAACTTTGAGCCAACAAAGCCTCTGGTTCCTCTCTCCATGAAACTTCTGCTTGACCAAGGTGCCAAACTTCCCAACTCAGAGATCACAAGGATTGCCTAGTTATTCATGCAACCAGATTGTCAGCCCCGGCAACCTCCTCCTTATCTACATGTTTGGTTCAATGAAATAGGGAGAATGTTGGTAGACATGATATCCTACATCTTAGGATGCAAAACTAGTGAGTTTGTTGATGAGACAATCTTGGTGTTGCTGTCCATGTTTTCTCCAGGACAGCCCCCTGCTATCCAGTATGATTATGCCTCCTTCATAGCTGACAAAATTCATGAGAAATTCATGGAACTGGAGAGAGAAAGAGTGTTCAAATACACCTCCTACATATATCATTTGTTGTTGTACTATCAGCCTGATAGTTTCCCAGTTTTCCTCAGAAAATTGGATGCTAAGGGGGAGCGAATGTCTGTAATATTTTGGTCATCAGTCTGCCACCATGTTTATTACTCTCCATATACCTACTGTGAGTTTATTGACCTATTTATACATCCAACATCTTCCTTACTGGTGAGCACTCCTCTTCCTCGACTCACTGATGAGATACAAAAGATTCTACAGCTTTCCAAAAGCTACAGCATTGGTGACTGGTATTTTTACCAAAACCACACAGTAATTAGGATTTATGGCTATGAATTAGCCCCCTACAGACTGCCAAAATATGTCCCTATGAGACTCTTTGCCTTGGAATACTTCCGGCAATTTGGTAATTCAGATATGATTCATTTCTATGGCAAAAGCAAAAAGGCACAGCTCAAGATAAGACATCAATTGGGCCCATTTATTTTCAATAAGAGAGAAGAAGCCTGGGAAGAGGCAGACAAGATTTTGAAAAATTTTCTGTTGCTAAAACAAAGCTTCTATTGGGCACCTTATGACCCCAACCACTTCATAGCCTTTAGAAGGATCAAACACAAGCTTGCAGGATATGTACACTGCAATATCCCTGAAATTGAACAATATGCTAATCAACAAGAATGGGTAGAGGGCACACTAGTTGAAGAACTTTCTGAGGAAGAGATAGCAGAAAAAGCAATCAAAGACCTTGAAAAAGTAGTTGACCTGGAATCTTTTGGACAGGTTTTTTTCACAACTCCTCGACACCTTGGAGAAGGAAACTCATCCGCCATGGCTCCCCAATAGCCTGCCCTTGAAAGTGCTCCACTAGCAGCAATAGCTAAAGGAAAAGAAGTGCAGGATTCAGAACAGCAAGTCCACCATTCTGAGTAGCAAGAGACAATGGCAGACCGACCGGTTTCTACAGACGAACAAAGTCAAGGGCAAGACCCTTCAACTCAGGCAAAGGTGATTGAAATTCATGTATTACAGACTCCTCTTAATGAGGAAAGGGCCAAGAAAAGGGATAGACAAGAAGAGACACCTCCATGGACATCTGCATATCAGAAAGGAGAAAAGAGGCAGAGATTGAATCCTTATTCAGAGGAAGAAATGCCAGAAGGTCCAACTGAACAACAAGTTCCCCCATGCATGGAGACATCAGCTAGCTCCTTCCAGCCAGAACAAGAAAGACAACAAGGGGTGGAGGTCACATCCACCAGGAAACAAAGCAGACAAGGCTCTGATATTAAAAAGGCATTCACCAATATTAAGGCTAGAAATGAGCCAGTGAGGTACCAACTCTATAACCAGTTGCTAAGGATGGCTCCCACTAATCAGCAAAGGCTAATGGTAGCCTATGACATCCAGGAAGGGAAAATGACTCTCAGTCATTTCAGACCTATAATGCAGCAACCACAATTAGCTGCTGACTATATCAAAACCAGTTTGGAAGTGCTTTGCAAAGATATACATCCGATGGACCCGATTGAATTACACAAGAAGACCGATGAAATGGTATATTCTACCTTGGCAGACAAAACATTGTTGGCCCATAGATTGCAAAACTCTATGCACAATACTTCTACCCAACTAGAATTGGAGAAAGCTTCATCACAGGCCAAGGACAATAGAATCAAGTCCTTGGAGGAGATTATTATAGAATTGGGACATGATCCCCAGGATCCGAAAGGCATTCAGGCCTTGATCAAAAAGAAAGAGGAAGACATAGCATCCCTCAAAAGACAACTCAGGCTGCTAGCTACACTACATCCTCAAGCCACAGAGATAGCACAACAAAAAGAAGAACAGGATGTGGTAACTTTGCTTATGAGCTTGCACAAAAGATTGGTAGAAATAGAGGGTGCCTTGGAGACATCATTTCAGGGAAGACAGGGAGAGTTGGCCTGTCAGCCAATTCAAATAGCTCAGATTCTTACAATTGTTCCTCCTACAGCCACCACAACAGTCCCTCCCACTGCTTCAACATCAAAAGCAGGTACCTCAAGTTCAGCACCAGTTTCAGCAACAACAATAGTAGCAACAGAGCAAGAGGCAATCCTAAGTATGGAGGGGATGATGAAATAAATAAAGGCCCTAGAAGTAGAGATGGTAGAATTGAAAGAGGCCAAAGAAAAGCTGGCCAAGATTGAGCAAAGATATGACAAGTCAAAGCAGAATGTAGTGGAGAAGACAAGGGAAGTGAAAACCCTGGAAAAAAGAATAAAAGAGCTAGAGAAAGAGCTTACTCTTGATAGGACCATAGCTGAGGTCAAGAAAGTTTTGTGGGCCAAAATTGGCCAATCTATTATTGACCAATGGCAATCCATTGAAACTATTCATGAGCAAATGGATTTGATAGGCTTGGCTCAGTTTGAAAATCAAAAGGCCAGAGCATCTTTGGGAAATATGCCTGAGCAAGCCAATAGAATGATCCAATTCCTCAACACTCACACTAAGGAGCAACTGGTAGCAATAGGTATCAGGAATAGGATTGATACTATCTTGATAGTAAAAAGAGCGTTGACCCTAAGGAATTTTGTGCACACCCTGGAAAGAAAGTGCTAAGAAATGCAAGCAGAGGTAAATGAATTCAGAATAAAGTTTGCAGCATTACAGAGCAGAGGGCTACCAAGTTTAGTAACTAGCGTTGGAAGACTGCTGTCACATGAGCATTATGCCAACAGGGTAAACAACTATGCCTCCAATCAAATCACAACATCCTCGAGCACATCAGAAGAAACAGGGCCTCCATCTGGATAGAGTCTTTATGACAAGCTGGAAAATTTATTCTATATTAAACATGAGATAAACCATCTCTTTGAAGTCTAGCCAAGCATTTATAGATACACTGAAGTTGATGAAACACAATAAAGATACAAAGACATCATCTACCTACAGAGGATTGGTGGAAAGGAATGATGGAGACATTGCTCAGATGATTTTGCTTATTAATTCTTTTTGATCAGCTACAGGTCAGCACATACAGATAGCACGGCCCACCCGTCAAAGGGAAGAAAAAGCAGCGCAAGGCAGAAATGGAATGGTCACTACAGCTCATTGAATGCAAGGGAAGCAAGCACCGATAATAAAAGGCAAGACAGTGACAAGCAATATAGTAACATCAGGACAGCAAACACAGAATGAATGCGCCGCAACCAGCCGACTCATTTAGCCCAGAAAGTCAAAATTCCTCTGACAGATTGGACAGCTAGCGCATTCATATTTACTACAACATTTATTCCCTCACTTACTACTTCTTAGTAGTTGGTAAAGAAAGTTATGAGTTCAAGACTTGTCTTCATGATATTTTGTATCTCCATTTTGTATAAATACCTCCCCATAATATGTATTTTGGGTTGGTGATTTTCTCTCTTAGCTATGCTATAATTTCTAAGACTCTCTAATACAAATTGCTGTTGAAGTTCATGGTTTCTGCACTGTCTAAATGTGCAAATGATGTTCTAGGACCTGTTGCTGAATTCCTGAGTCATTCGACGGAACAATAAGTTATTCTAAACTTCGTTTTATGTTTTCTGTGTTTATAAATTTCACATATGTTTCATGATCTTGATAACAGGGAGGAAGAATAGCCCAGGATTTGTTTAATTACACTCTGTGCTCAATTTCTATTATTACTTATGTTTTCCTCAGATTTAGTCATAGACATGAATTCTTAACTGCTCATGTTTGCACTAATTCCTTTCATTTTGAATACTGTTTAGGAATTCTTAACTGCTCTTGGACTATACTCATACACTTTCCCTTTGCCAGATTAATGAAAGATTCTTGATTTCCTTTCATTCCCTGACTTCATTTCATCATTTCACATTTGAAAATTGTTCCTAGACTGCCTACCTTGCTCTGTAGCATTACCACTTACCCCAAGAAACAATTTCAGCTGTACACCATCCCTGACTCCATGGCCCAATGGAATAGACTGTCTTACACTTTCTCCTCAGCTCCACTTGGAATCACCATCCAACAAACTTAAAAAAAAAACCTGTGCATCATAACTAGCCTAAAATACCCCAAAACAAAGCTAAATTACATAGAGAGAGCCCTCTCTAGTTGCAGGTTGGCTAGGACCTGCAGCTAAAATATTGGTTAGTGGTTACCTTGGCCGTATTCCCTCGAGGAGGTAGGGAACAACCTGAGTGATAACAATTACAATAATATTTTTTCTTTCCAAAAACAATATTTCAAATTCAAAAAAAACGTTTGAAGTTGTATATGTAAATTTAATTTTACAAAGATGTTTTTTTTGTGCCTCACTCTACAACCGAGTATAGGGGTAGATGTGTGGACATAATTTTTTAACATCTAACATAAACATTTATCATTTATACATAGGCTCAATTAAAATAATAAAATATTAAAAGTAATATAGATCCAATATGGGGGAAATGTATGGGGGAGATGTTGTTGTGTCTGTAAATGAGTGCAAACATTTAAATCTAAGCTCAATTAATAATCAATGGTCAAATGTAATCAAAATAAAAATAAAAATTCAATTTTGTTTTGCACGAGCCCCTCCAACTTAGGTTAAAAATTATTGGTCAATGATAAATTAATAATGGTTGATAGACAAAACATCTTATAGTCTTGCTTTGGTAGGAACTAATAAAGTGAGATGTGGAGTGGATAAGTAAATTTATTTCTCAAGAAAAATAACTTGCATAAATTTTTCTAGACAGTAACCACTGGTAAGTATATATATTTATAGTTTTATCCCTCCTTAAGTGCTAAAGAAAATATAATTAGTCATGGGAAGTAAAGCCGGTAAGTCTATATTTTACATCTTATTCTTATCCATTTTTTTATGCAAGGACTTGCTTAAATTATGATGGGAAGTAATTGATGGTAAATATGTTATTCACTTGAGTATAAGTTATTTTCAAATATTTCATTTTTAAAGGATTTCTTGCAAAGATTAGTAATAAAAAAGTCACTACATAAATATCTAAAAATCATGCATGAATATTGCAATCATATCTATAAATTATGGCATAAAATATGTAAGACAAGTATCCACATGGCCTTATATTGTGCAAAAGATTAAATAAGACCTTCAAGTTATGCTCCAATCAAATGCTAGAAAATTAAATTGTTTAATAATATTGAAGAATAAATATCTATTTTTCAAACTTAGTATTATAATCTGAATTGGTCAATGTTAGATAATAGTGATCAGCAGACAAATGGATTGTTAACATCCCCATAACTATACTTCAATTAAATTAACAAGCACATAAGAAATCAATACTTACAATAAAATTACAATATAATAAGTTTCTTAACCATGGATATCCTTCCCTGCATTACCATGGATATTATTGACTTGTAAATAGGTTTTGTTACAATATCATGGGCCAATACCATGGCTTATCAATACTAGATGTCAAAAAACCGTAACTCATTTTACAATAAAAAAAAAATATGTAAAATATACTAGACATTACATATACCATCGGTAACATAGAGTAACAATTATGGATCATATGGATGCAAGCTAGAGAGAGAGAGAGAGGGAATAAAAAAGACATAGATAGATATAGGTAGAGAGAAAGATGAAGTTACAAGGGAGAGATGGAGAGAGAGAGAGAGAGAGGGTGTGAGAGAGGAGAGGAGAGGAGATGAGAGAGACAGGGAGAGAAAGGGAAGAGAGAGACGGACACATAGAGATAGAGCGGGGTGGAGAGGGAAAGAAAGAAGAAAAGAGAGGGAGGTATATAGTGACAAAGTTGGAGGGTAGAGAGAGAGAGAGAGAGAGAGAGAGAGAGACAAAGGGAGGTGGAAGAGAAAGGGAGATAGGAAGGAAAATATAGAGGAATTGAGAGGGGGATGGAGAGAGATATATAGTTGGAGAGGGGAAGAGAGAGAGAGAGAAAGGGAATAACAAATACATAGAGAGATAGATATGGAGAGAGAGAGGGAGTGATAAGGGAGAGTTGGAGAGGGAGCAAGTAAGAGAGGACATGATAAAAGATAGAGAGAAGGAGAGGAGAGAGATAGGGAAATAAGGGAAAATAGAGAGAGATGGAGAAATTGAAATGGAGGGAGAGAGAGAAGGTGATAGGGAGGTACATAGTGACATAGTTGGAGGGTAGAGAGAGAGATCGATGGGGGGGAGATAGAGGGAGGTGGGAAAGAAAGGAAGAGAGAGGAATGAAAAAAGAGAGGACTTGAGAGAGAGAAGGAGAGGGGTAGGGAGAGAAATATGGAGTTGGAGGGTGAGAGAGAGGGAGGGAAGAAAAAATACATAAAGAGAGAAAGGTGGAGAAAGAGAGATAGGGTGACAAGGGAGACATAGAGAGAGAGTGAGGGAGAGAGTAGAGAGGGAAGAGAGAGAGAGAGAGAGAGAGAGAGGTAGAGATGGATGTAGCCTACATATGATATGTGTGTATAGAAAAACTAACGTAGATACATATTAACCCCAATCTATCAAGCATCTAGAGGGATCAAATCCCTTAAGGTGCCAACCTTTATTTTGAGTGCAAAACTTGAGGAAAGGTTTGCACATCTACATATTTGATCCCTCTAGGGGCTTTCTAGATTTGGGGTTAAGATGGATCTAGGATGGTATTATGTATAGATGGATATTTATGGATTTATAGTTTTTGTATTTTATTTTATATATTTTTATAATTACACCCTAAGGCGTTTCCCTCTAAAATTAACTCCCCTCCCATGCCACCTATGCTATTATGAGTCATTGATTTTGATGTTAGGCAATTAAAATGATGTATGCCATCAAATTTAAAACCAAGATTAGTTAGTTACAATTCAATCAGTTGCAATTACTTCCTGATGACCTTCAACCATCGTTTGAAAATCTAGCAACAGAACCTAGGTAGCAGTCGAGAGTCCAACTCGAGACCTCTGCCAATGCCTAGTTGAGTAGAGAAATGAAGACCTATGCCAACACCTCGTTGAGCAGAGAAATGAACAATCGAAATTTGAATGAGTCCTAAAGGCTGCTCTCGCAATCCCATACCAAGGATTTTTGTTTTATTTAAGAAAATTTGTGAGCATCCTAGTTTGAATAACGTATTGCACTCTTTCAGAAATTTATGGTGATGTGGTAACCAAATCCGTTCTGAATAAATTTTTTGAGTCTAATGTACTTTATAACTAAATGTTGTTTCATGGTACAATTATGTCAGCCATAGGTTTGCAGCCATGGAACTAAGCGTAGGTCATGTCAAATTTACACCAACTCTGGTCTTTCACTTTGGCTCTCAATCCAACAGTGGTATAAGAGCCATAGGTTTGTGGCCATGGCACTGGGCATAGAGTCTGTGCCTTTAAATATTTAATACATCTGAACTTGAAATCGATTTCTTTTTATCCATGTAAATATTTAATGAATCTTTAGTTTAAAATTGACTTTTCCAAATGCATCTTGCTTGCCTCATATAAATCTCTCTAACAAAGGGACAGACGTGTTAGGTGATGCTAAAAGTTAATCCATTTAATCGTGATTAACTATTAAGTAGATCTTACATTTCCTTCCTTCATCCCATAGATTTATTTTTTGGTCTCAGGAGTTTTTCAGCGTGAAACTGAGGCTTCTTCTAAATATATGTCTCCAACAGTGATTTGGTTTTCTGGAGCAGTCTCATTAAGAATATATTCTCAAAGGGGTGGAGTGATCTATAATTTTCTTCGAACATTACAAGTTTTCATGGTTGGCTCTGCCTGAGAGGAAAGCATTAGTGTTGGAGTGTGTCTTTTGGAAAAGGTATCAATGGCTTTTAAAGATTACAAGAGGTAATTAGTATGATCTAGAAATCGTAATTTCAGTTACAAAAATTATCGCGCTATTGGGGCATTTCTGTAATTTGAAGTGAGGTAGGGTTAGTTGTGTTGTATGCGAGTTCATCCAGAGTGTATAAATGCTTCAAATCCTTATCATGAATGCGTGGAGTATTGTTTTTGGAAAATCACCGAAGCCAAGGAACGCTGAGAAAAGGAAGAAACAGGTATTGTAGCTACTTTCCTTGTTCTGTAAAATATGTTTCTTATTTGTATTCAAATGCTATGAAAGAGAATAGTAGACAAAACGTGAATGGATGGATTTTCTGTTTCAAGATATCCAAGTTTCTAAACATGCAATAACCTGCTCAAAACCCTAGGTCAACAAAAGCCGATCTGCAGAATTATCCGAGTTAATGGGTTTCTAGCCGAATTATGGTTTGAAGAGCAATGATGAAATGGGGAAATTTTGTCTGGAGCATGGGAACAACTTTTGTTATGTCTCTCCACAAAAATCTGTGTTAGAATCATTAGAATTAATGGGTCTCTGCCAACTATAGCAATCTGAATTATAGGATGATGAACAAAGGATGAAAGGGGAAGAAATATTTTTTTTTAACACATTAATTCTATGGGTATCGGGCAGCTGCTTCTTTTCTTCCACTAATTTATCCTTTTCTTCTTAACATGAAATCCCACAGAAGGTCGTAGTCCTCCTAGATACAAGGCCTTGCCTAATTTGTGTATTATTTGGATTTGTGCTTATCTTTTATCCTATTCAGCACTTTGGGCATTGAAAATGTGTTCATGCAGGATTGAAGTTTGGTTGCATACCTTCCAAATTTAATCTTGCATATACATCTGGATGTCTCTATTGACAATACTCTCATTTGGGTTTCCAAAACCTGCTATATAGTCTCCTTGTTGGATGTTCTCTGTTCTCCTTTGATCTAATGCCCATGCCAGTGTTGCCAAGGAGTAGTCCTTTTAGAGGGACTATAATGAAGGGCAAGCAACATAAAAACGAGCAGAAAATTAAGTAGTTAAATTTTTTTTTTAGACAAATCATGTCTTGCTTAATGCTTGCACACAGATAGATCATTGTCCTCTACAAATCACTTAACTAAATTGTTTCACACACAATGGCTCTTTTCCTTTATTTTTTTGCTAACCCTAGGAATGAAAGATATCCTCCTACATCATACCTTTTGTTCAAAGAGAACTTGGTTTAAAGGGCTAATTCCAGATCTTGGTTTAGCATGTGGTAATTATCTTTATGGAATTTCTTGTATAGCCTTGAGTAGACTCTTTATGTAATAGACTCCTTATAATGTATCTGAAGCATTTATCTTTGTGCTATGAGTTCATAATGTATTATTGTTGTTACTATGTGCAGTCTCTTCTAAGAAAGATGAGGAACTTATAGACATTGGTAAAGGAATAAAGAGATCTGGGCTTTCCCAAGATTACCCACAAGCACAGGACTTAGAAAATCCTGAGGATGTTGTTTCCCATGCCAATGATCTAGAAGATGGGATGATTAATGAGGATGCCTCTGGGGGAGACTATACAAAACTAACTGGAAGGAAAAAGAAGTTGTTTGAGTTGAGACTTAGAAGGGTACGATTTTCCTCCCAATCTATGGTAGTTTTGAATCCTTCCCGAGACAAGAGGTGAAACATTATTTTTTCCATTGGTTTCAAAGTTCAAATAGAAATATTTCAAGTGTGATATATACTTCTTATCTACATAATGAAGCAAGAAAATCTAATCAGACTGAGATTCTAGCTGAAAAAAGAGACAAGAGGCTCCACAGGAGTCACGAGGCATATCAAAACAGAAATGGATTGAAGACAAGAAGAAAAGTCTAGGGAAGTTGTTGGATGCAAATGGGTTGGATCTTTCAAAAGCTTATATGTTAGATACTCAAGAGGCAACTGAAACAAAATACAAGAAATGGGACAAGAAGCCTGCTCCATTTGGATGGGATGGTAGGAACTCAAGGGAAAACTTGTTCTAATTTATGTTTACAAACGACTTAATTAAAGTGTTGATATATTATTCTTAACCTTTAAAAAGATACTATAAGGAGTCTTAATATAGATTTATAAATCACACATATGCGTCTTTCAGTTTATTATTGACTTTTGTAATGGCTTCGAGAGTCTGTTTATCCTTACACGTGAGTAACTGTTTTGGAATTGATGTCTTACTAGCTTTCTAATTATACAATTCAGTGTTCAACCAGAAGTCCAATATAATGCCTACAAGAAGCGCATAAAAAATATCGCTTTGAATGTGGATGAATATACAAAGATGAAAGCAACTGATCCAGAATTTTATCATGATGGTTCAAGTCTACAATATGGAAAGGTAAGGTGATAAATGTTTTATTTTGATTTTAAGACGAGGAAATTATTTTTGCATGTATAAAATTTAAACTCTTTGGATAGAGGGTTGTCGTATTTGAAGAATTGATAGTTTATGCTTTTAATTTAATATTTCTTTTGGATTTCCTAATATTCTTGACAAAATCTGTTTTTAGGCACCGAAGCTTCCAGAAGAGAACATAGACAAAATGGTGCAGGAACTTGAAGACAAAGATCAAAAGAGGAAAGCATTCAGTAGACGGTGCAAATTTCATGAAGAGAAAGATGTTGATTCAATCAATGATCGTAATGAGCATTTCAATAAGAAAATTGAAAGGGCTTTTGGAAAGTACACTGTTGAGATAAAGAATAATCTAGAACGTGGGACTGCTCTGCCTGACTAGAATAAGAAATGCCTGTTTCAGATTCAAGCATAAGTGGCTTCTGTTCTCTCTACCAAGTTAAATACATGGTACAAAAGAGATATCCCATTGATGGCCATAATAATGTAATATGACCAAACGTTTATATTTATAGTCATTTGCGTCTTTGTCGGACTGCTGAATGTGGCTATACTTGAAACCTGGATGGGCCTAAGGTCAACAATTTTGAAGTTGTCATCATGTCTTGTAGGTTGAATACATTGTAACAACTTATTGTCATAATTTCTCATCTTGTTATTGATTATTTATTTCTTGTTCTTTTTCTTGTCCTTTGAATTTCAATTATTATTTGAGTAACCACATGCTTTCTTAATACATAAAATTTCACGTGAATACCATAAATTCATTGGTGTTATGCATTTATCATTTTCATATGCTTTTATAGCTTTTTCTATCAAGTCTTCAAACATGTCAAGGATAATTACATTTAAAGTTTAAACATCTTCTGGATGATAGTTGGCTCCATGTAAGAAAGGTTATTTAACCCAAGTAAGAAGGAAAGGGTATTCCTTTCCTTTGTTATGCCAAGGTAAGGTCCTAAAGGCCCTTACCTAATCTAGAAGGTAAGGCTACTTATCTTAAGCAAGGAAAATTTTAAGAACCACCCTAAATTTATATGTATAATAAATGGGCTAATCCCCATGATACATAGGAAAAATGGGAGGTGATTTTATCAATAATATAATATGTATATATAATTTTTTTGGCGAATCTCTCACCAGATTATATTATCTTGTAAAGTGATGGACAATCTTTCACTGAATTATAAAATCTTATAAGATCTTGGCAAATCTTTTACTGAATAATAAAACATTGTGAAGTCTTGGTGAATGTTTTGTTAAAGTATGAAACCATATATGATAATAATAAAACATATTCATTAAACTGTAATATACTAACATACATGTTTGGAAAAAAGAAACATAATTTTCTCATACTACAAACAATGTTCCAAGTTTCAGTGGCTGTGTTTGTCAATGTTCTTACAATACACTCTTTCATATCCTTCCATTAGTTTTGATAATATTCCACAACAAATTTCTTGTAGGTGTTGATATTGACAACGAGTTCTGTCATGGTAGGAGAGATTAATATTTTCTCTACAACTTTTCTCAAGCTACCACTTTTTTCAAGTTATCAAATTTCTTTCTTATTCCATAGACTCCAACTGTGAGATAAAAAAAAACACATCAAGTTTGTTTACCCCAACACGCCAACAAGTAGCAAGCACCAACTATATTATATAAGAAAGTATTAGGTATCCCAAAGGCTTGAAGGGGATCTAATTGAAAGAAGTGACCATTGTGAGAATCCTTCCAATCAATATATGAATATATAAATGTAGATTTATTACTATTTTAATTGGAAATCTTCAATTAAATAATAAAATTTAGTTACGTCTCTCCCAATCTAAATTGCTTATTAGCATAATTCACTACCCTCATAGGTCTCACATTTTTTAACAGCGTTGTAACATGTAGATTAATTTCTTTTTTGGTGAACAATCTCCACCTTTTAAGAAAATATGGTGCAATGGCTCCAACCCTTGCAGATCATTAGGACAAAGTAAGAATAGCATAGAAGATGAAAGGTTGTACAAACCAACTTATTTTTCAAACAACTAATCCAACATCAGTACCTAAACTTTTTCATGAAGATATGATATTGAGAATGTTTGAAAAATGGTGAGAAATCTTCTACTAGGGTGATGCGGAAAGAGTGATAAGGTTTCATTGTTTTGAATTTTTTTTGTTAAAGTAGAAAAAGTTAAAAACTAGTATTAATGGAGATATTGTTATTTTTTACTAAATTTTGTGAAGTGACTAAATGTATCTTTAACCATTCACCTTAAGTTGTTTTTACAATATAATTTCCTAAGTCTATTTAATATCTTCATTATCATAAAAAGCAACCTATATCCATATTAACTCCACATCTACTACTCTTACGGGGATGAAATCTATTTATCCCTCTAAGCACTTGGTAGACCCAGAATTAAGATGGATCTAAGATGATAGAATTTCCCCTTTAAATAGTATATGTTCACATGAATACCGTGGTATTACCATGGGTCAATACCATCGATTATCGAGCTTAAAAATTACTATTAGTAATTTATAAAAATTAATAAAATTAATAATTGATTTTTATTTTATTTTTTATTTTAACAAGTTAAAATGTTTAACATACATTAAATTACAACATCCATTTTTACTCTTGATCCACCGAGCCCCAAGAGGGATCAAATATTTTTTCACTCTATGCTAGTTTGCATATCATGATATTTGATCCCTCTGGGGGCTTAGTATATCCACTCTATGCTAGTTTGCATATCATGATATTTGATCCCTCTGGGGGCTTAGTAGATCCAGAGTAAAGATGGATCTATGTTGGTTTAATTCCCTCATTTAAATAGGCTACATTCCACGTGAATACCATGGGTCAATACCATGTGCCATTTTTATTTTTATTAATACTCGTTAATAATGTTTTTTTGCATGGTATTAATAATAATCTAACCCATGGTATTTGGCCCATAATATTTTTCCCATAGGTTTCACCTAAATATAACGCACTTTTTGAGTGTCCGTAAATATAAAGTGACTTACGGAGTATATATATATATATATATATATATATATATATATATATATATACCATACCCCTCCCGTTTATTTATATTTTTATTAATTTACCATGCCTCTTTTACGAATATGGTATTTGGCGATTCACTTAAATAAAACCTCTTTTTTGAGCCTTCATAAATTGAAAGAGAGTTATGGACTAAATATAAAAAGAGGTTTTATTTATTTACCATACCTCCACTTTATTTTTATTTTTATTTGTTTACACCCTTGCATGTATATAAAGTGACTTATGGTTACCATACCTCTCATTTATTTATATTTTTATTAATTTACCATCCCTCTTTTATAAATATGGTATTTGGCCCATAGGATTCACTTAAATAAAACCTATTCTTGAAAATTAGGGCGAATGGAAGGTTGTAACTCCTAATTTGAAGGGCTAAATTTACCTTTTTTACCCTATCCCTTAAAATAATGTGGGCTATTTGAGGCGATTTGTAAAAATGTACTATGATACAAAATATTCGCCCACTAAAAATTTAAAACCCCTTAGCCCCTAAAATTTTCCATGATCTTAAGTAACCTAATTGTCAAACATTATCTACTCTAGAAGGTAAGGTTACTTATCTTAAGTAACCTAGTTGTCAAACTTTGGTGCATCCATTTCTTCTATAGGCTATCACATGGAGCTACTTGCCTCATCATCACCCTACCTTGTCAAAGCTACTTTGAAGTGCTACCACTGTTGAAATCAGAAGATTTTTGATAAGTAGTGTTTTATTCAGCTTCTTCCTTGTAACACTACTAGCTTGACCCTATAGGTGCATATGTGATATAGGCTGGTAGCTTGACCCTATAGGTACATATGTGATATAGGCTGGTGAGCTAGTATGGTTTTTGGGTTAAAGTGCTTATAATTTTCCTATTTTAGCAAACCGTTGATGCTATTTTTTTTTATTTTTTTGGTACAAATTAGATGTAGTTTTTGAATTAAATTTTGTTTACTAATTTTAATTTTCAATGAATTTTTTATATGTGATGATTCTCAAATTATGGCTTTCAGAGTTTCCTTTGCAACATCTAGTGAAATTGCTAGTTTATTTATTTTCCATAGTAACTAGTGAATGGTCACACTTTTCAACTAGTTCAAATTTTTACCTCTAGTTAGCTACAATTTGACAATGTGTTCGGATAATTAATAATACCAATTAAATTAACCATTTGAAAAATATAAAGTTTTAGTTAAAGGTTTTAACATAATTCAAAATTAATACATAATAATATTAAATATAAAATTAAATATATTAAACCAATAATGTTTGGTATATTATGTAGACTATATAACCAACATAGATCTATCTCAATGAAATATCTATAAAGCTTTGAGACGAATCAAATATCTTAACTCTAAAAGAGCATTCCAAAAGATTTAATCTCTTAGTACTTAATAGAATTAAGATTAAAATAAATATAATTATTAATTTTATGTTTATTTTATTTTATTTTTAGTTTTATGTAATTTCACAAGTTAAAATATTTTATTCATAATTATAATTATAATTATTACTTATTTTATTTTACTTTATTGTATTTTTATTTTATTTTAATTAGATTAAAATATTAAATATTGCAACATTTCTACCCGTACAACAAATTTAATTCAAAATAAAAATTTTATTTTTTATTTCTTTTGATTGGGTAAAAAATTTAAAATTTAGATAAAACTTTTAAACCCTAATATCCAGTTTCCCAATATTTCCATGTTCTAACAACTAATCCAACCTGATAAATACTCGTATTAAATTTTTTATTTATATATTATATTTGTAAATTTATAAAAGAAAATCAATATCAAAAATAATATTAAAATTAAAATTTTAATATGAAACTTTCTCTTCTAATTATTTTTAATAGAAAAAAAATACTCCTAGTTTTATGGGAAAACTATATCCTTTTGTCTTAATAAAATATAATGTACTGCTACATAGCTTAAAAAAATGTCAAATCAAAAACTGGAAAATAATAAGCATATATAATAATAATTCTAGACAAAACCTTTTTACTTACATTTCTTCACAGTATTTAGAAATACACATGATTATTTCGAAACTATTAATTGATACTATTTTATAATAATGAAAAATACAATATAATTTAATAAGTAAATAGTAAAAATAATCATCTAAATTTAAATTTAAATTTTATTTTTTTGTTTATTTAATAAAAAGTATTTTTACGTAGAGAATTAAATAGTATAATTATAGATTTATTTTAGATCTATTTTATTTTTTTGATGTATCAAGTGCATCAAAATTCAATTCGCTCATAAAAAGGTTTATTTTTAAAGAAATTTGATCTCTTTATACTGTGTACATCTAGAATTAAGATGAATCTATGTTGATTTAATTATTAATTATAATTATAATTATTATTTTTATGTTTTTTATTTTATTTTCATTTTTATGTAATTTGGTCGAGTCAAAATGTTTTAGTGATAATTATAATTATTAATTTTTTTTTAATGTAATTTGATCAAGTCAAAATGTTTACATTATATTAAAACATCTCTACTATATTGGGTTGTAGAGTGCCTCTAGATGCAAAAATCTATAAATTATTTTTATCTTTTCTTTTCTAAATTTAAATTTATAACTTCTTTATAAAATACATATATGCTTAATTATTAAACTCACTTCAATTATCTTTTAATCTAATTTAAATAAAATTACCATTCCATAATATTAATCATTACTTTAGACAATGACATTAATCTTTAGTGTAATTAATGACTCTCCTTAGAAGGTTGACTTAAATAATCTTACCCTTCCATAATAACAAGAATTACTTTAGAAAAACACATTAATATTTAGTGTAATTGGTGCCTCACAAGGAGGTTGCTCAGTTTTTATGGAATGGAAAGAATAAAAAAATAGGTGTGTAACTAGTAAAATTGGAAAAATAATGTTACCCTTCCATAATAACAAGAATTACTTTAGAAAAACACATTAATATTTAGTGTAATTGGCCACTCTCAATGAGGTTGCTCAGTTTTTATGGAATGGAAAGAATAAAAAAATAGGTGTAACTAGTAAAATGGGAAAATTGGTATTTGGAAAAAAAATTAGTGGTATTGCTCGCTTCAGCCATTGCTAAAAAAAATACATGGTTGATGGTTTTTCAAACCAATATGTGGAGCTTAATCATGAGGTTAAAATATTTAAAGGATAAGTTGGTGGAGGTATGGTTAAGACACTAATCCAAAATCTAGTAGAGGTGACCCGTAAATGACTTAGAGGAATGTGTAAAGATACAAGTTATGGAAAAATGGGTCATGGCAAGAATGTATTAATTGTATGAGATTTGTACATTGCGTGTGATGCTAGGTACATGTTGTTTGTGGATTCGGTAGAATTTCTAAATTCTTAGTCTTTATTATGTTGTGGATGTGGCTAGAGATGATCTCTGATTTATAAATCCAAAATCACACTAAATACAACTTTTTTTCATTATTCTGGTGGATGGGAGGAAGAAGTCTCAATGTGAGCCAGCTGTAAGATTAGCTAAGCATAGAAATCAAAGTAAGTGAGGACAGAGCCCAACTGAACTCTGACTGGGATCCCATCCATTCATATCCTGGCAATGCTGGTTGTCTGGGCATCTCCTAGCAATGTCTGAAGGCCCATCCAAAGAGGCTCTATGGTCGAGTACCTAAAGGTGATGGCGGCCTTAACAGTCGAGCCTGCTTACGCATCCTTAACAGTCGAGCACCTAAAGGTGATGGCAGCCTTAACAGTCGAGCCTATATGAAAAATGCCACCCATTAGGTGAATTCTATGGTTCAGATACTTCCGTCTGACCTGACTTAAGGAGAGGACCGGAGGACTGACTCCGGAGGTGCGGGCGGGTCAAGCGCTCTTTAAGACTGGCCGCCATCGACTCGGCCGAGGTTACGAGCCCCCCCACCCAATAAGTAAATTGAAACTTTGCCCAGTTTAGGCGGCTCTCTCATTCGTTCGCTAAGGTAGGCATCATAAGCAAGTAAGTAAGTGTAGGTCTGCTCATCAGGATGCGCAAGCAGGCTCGACCATAAGCGAGAATTTTAACTACATAGATATATATTGATTTAGTTAATTAAGATTTATACTTTATTTCAATTTTCCTAATGCTATCTTAAAAGAATTAATAATTTATTAAACTATCCACTAAACGAAAGGTTGAATAATTCCTTGAGCTATCCACTATAAAAGTTTAACGTTACCTGATGCTGTCCACTACAAAAAGATCTTTGAGAAACGTCGTCACCATATCAACTGGTTTGACATTCAAAAGAGATACAGCGTTTATATTGATTTATGTGCAGGATATATGGAACTCATTGAAGTGAAAGACTTAATCATTAAACGCGATGAGCATGAGTACCTTTAAATTAGTGGCCTCACCAATATGCTTCACTTCCAGCCACTGTTATCACCAACACGTACTTAAGTGGATTCGAACTTGACGAATACGGGTAGCTTTCGAATTAGTGACCTCACCAATATGCTTCATGCTTAACCCACTATTGTTAATGCTTGAATTTTTTTGGTTTCTTTACTATCCATGATCTACGTTGCTCAAATGACCTAGATATGCAGATCCGTAGAAGGCTGAGGTGTTTCTGATTCTCGTGCTGTGGCGTTGCATGATGCCATTGCAATCTCCTAATTCCAATTTCCATTACTGGCAGATCTACATAAATATTTGCCCAACCAATCGACTTGACATTCACAATCGCTGCACAGCTGCCATTTATACTGCAAGACAACGTCCAATTATTTCAGCCACATTCTGCGCACAATCAGATTTAATGCTCATATCTAGACGAAATATGGCAATCATTTATCATAAGTCTGTTGGTTGAACATGAGTGGATGGGACAGATTGAGTAGCGTTGGGTGTGATTAGCCCCTTTTGACCAAGGAATCTGTAGTGCAACGGACTATGTCATATATTTGGATAAAACTAAAGGACTTTGGCCCTAATAGTTTGAACAATCATTTTCCCAAATCATTTTTTCCATGTGATAAAAATTAGTCTTCAAATTATGGATTTAGCATTTTAAAAAAATTTGGAGCATTAGAAATTATGGATTCAGCATTTTGAAAATTTTTGGAGCCTAAGAATTGTGCAGAGTTTACCATTTAGATTTATAATTTTAGCAAATTTTTGAGACTTAGAGTAAATTTGACTCAAAAAAATGTCAGAAAAATATCCAAAACATGTTATCAAGTTTTGTTGTAATCTTTGAAAAGATTAGAAAATTCTCTAATTTTTTTCAGAGGGTGGGAAAACCTATGATAACTGAGTTGTCAAACCAGCCAGCCAGTAGTGAGGACAACCATCTCTACTGCTATCTGTGAATGATGCAAGGTGACTCATCACTGTTATTCAAAGAGAACCATGCCACATGGAATAACTGGTGGTCGTAAGGGGCCAGGCTTTCTCTCCTGCCAGATGCCTCTGGGTCTTGGGTAGTTAGCATGTTTCCTTACTTCGGAGGAAGATAACCTTTTAGCCAAGCACATGCAGTTTTAGGGCATACTCCACACCCAAAATTTGTTGACTTTAATACAATATGGAATGTTTAGTTACCAAAAAATTTATATTAAAAATTATGAAAAAAAATAATTTCTATTTTTAAAACATTATAGAAATTCTACATTAAAAGAATGTAGTTCAGTAAGTTTAGTATTAAAAAATTGCAGATAAAGGTAAATTTTATAATTAAAAATTTGAAAAAGATTTAAATACATTTTTCTTATTCTCGTAATTGTTTTTGAATGCAAATATTTTAAAACACATTCTTAAGAATCATAATTCTTTTGGATATATCCCCCAGGGTTAGTTTAGTTGGTCCATTCCTTCTAGTTAAGGCACCTTTTCGATATATCTGCCTTGTTGGACTATAGTGATTCTAGGGATTGTGGTTTATCTTCTATGAAAGGTCCTTTTGGATAGATCTATCTGCTACCATTATAGGTAGGTTGGTGTAACACCCGGGTGAAAAGTAAATAGGTATTTTACTTTACTATAGTGACTTGGCTTGGTAGATAAATTTAAATGTTTAAAGTTTATTTTAAATTTTAATAATCAGTTGGTTATGGCAAGCCATAAAATTCATGGGAAAAAGACACTAGATGAAAATTTTCATTTACCATAAAGTTAATGGACAGATACTTCCTCTCTCTCTATAGATAAAACATTTCAGTGGGAAAAGAAACTAAAGAAGGCAAGTGGAAAAAGTTGGAGGCATTTTGGAGGAAAAGATAAGAAATTAAAACCTTGAACATAAAGTTGTTAAGGTGAGCCAAGAAGATGCCAGTAGGGTATTATTGAGTTGGAATGAGAGCCAATGGAAACCCCAAGACAAACTGGAGTCTATGAGTTCTAGGTTGGACTAACATAGTCTTCATGCGTGAGAAGAGACCTTGCTAGGGCACTGTCTATTTTATTGTTATGGAATTGAGAAGACTCGGGGGGGAATTGAATGTAATGGTTGAGTGGAGTGGTCTTTCTCTTTTGTGAATTCTCCTAGAAAGCGTAACCTAAACAGATAAGTAACATGTGTTTTTCTATTTTTCTTAGAACAATAAATGTTGATGTAAATGATAGTAACCTAAATAGATAAATAACATGTCTTTTTCTATTTTTTTAGAACAATAAATGTTGTTGTAAATGATAGTAATCTATGGAATATTTATAAAACCTTGTCCTAAATTACTTGCTGTAAAGGACTAATTAAATATTTGTAAAACCGGTAGATTAAACTTAGTAGATTATGAAACTATACACAGGTGTTGTTACAGTTACATTAATAAATTATGACAAAGAATGGCCAAGTTTATATTAAAGAAGACTTGAAAATGGATAGGATGGTTGTAGAACACCAGAAAGACATGATGTTATTATAGTGTATGACAAAGAACTAGAGAATATATAAATGTGTATCAGATGATTATCTCTAGGTCAAAGCTGACTTGGGCCACCTAGCTTGGAAAATCCCCTTTTTTATTTAATCAGACTAAGTTATTTCAAATTACAAATCAATAAACATTGTTAATAGTCTATATTTACATAATACAAATCACGAATAAAGAGAAGCTAGAAATAATACCTATCGGTTAAGAAATTCCATAACCTCCATGTGACTACTAGTTCCTATAGGACGGAAAGAACCATTATTCTGAGAACAGGAATACATGGAAACCAATAAAAAATTGTATATTGAGAATAAAAATGTTATGGAACTACACTAATTTTACTCAAAGCCTTTTCTCATTTACACATAAATGGGGAATTCGAATAGTTCCTTATGAGAGCTCACAACATTAAAACATAATTTCCATTATTAATTGTATAATCAAGCATTAAAATATGTGTATGATCGAATGTTGACTAGTTGCGATATACAAAGAAACTACCAAAACAAAATTAGCATAAGCAGGTGTTAATATATACAGATGCAGAAAAACGTGAATAGCCTATTTAGAGCAGACAACAAAAGAAAAAAAGAAAGTAAATAATTGGTGGTTGTTACATACATTTCCAACGATATAAGTGCATAATAAATAATAAACAGTACTGATATAATTCTTTTGAATAGTTGGTAGTTCCTGGATGGCTAGTGGTTGTGATTTTCTTGGCATTAATGTCAACCTGGATTAGCATGGTGATTGGGAGTCCAGGAGGAATCCTATGGTAGTTGCAGATTTCTAGTAGAGAATCATCATAGTAGCAGGCTTATTGAAAATCCATAAAATAATGACTATTATGGTGATTGGTAATCCAGGCTCAGGAAGAATCCTATGGTAGCTACATGCTTCATGTAAAAAATCATCATATTAGCGAGCTAAACCATAAAATAATGACCATGGTGGTTGGGAGTTTAGGATTCCACGAGTAAATAATGACAGATATTTTGTAGTCATTTTATAGGTAGAATGTGGGCTTAAAGTCTACATCAGACCCTCCTCATTGGAAAGTTCTATGGAAGAACAATGTGGAAATTTGAAAGTGACCTCCTAGATCAAAAGTTATGGTTTGTTGATGTAAGGGTATTGAAGTCATAACCTGGTCAAAATATTAAAGGTCAACAGAAATGAAGGATGAATATCAGAGGTCATCAAAGAGGAAGGATGAATATTGGAGGTTGAAGCACATTGGGACTTAATGTCAGAACCCCAGAGAAAGATATATCAGAGATTGGAATATCAAAACCTTGGAGCAGGTCATATCATGATATTGGAAGCTAAAGCTCGTCGGCACATCAAAGGTCGAAGCAAGTGGATATCATAATATCAGAAGGTTGAAGCCATCGGAATATCAGAACTTCTTAACACTTGAACTTTGAGAAGTTACGATATTTGGTATTGATGATAGTTTTAAAAGTGTAGAGGGATGCTTAGCAAAATTACCAATGAACTTTGTCGCCAAGAGAAGCTGGAGTAGAAACTAACATTAGCATGACATGACAGTACGGTGGAAATGTGTCATCTTATTTTTGTAGGTTTTAACTCCATATAGAAATTACCTACATACGAATTCTAAAACATAGAAAATAAACAATGCGAGAGCATAACACAAAAACACATATACACAGAGACTTTCCCCTGGATCCAAAACCGAGACTACCGCTTTATTTTTCATTATGTTCCTTTCAATGTTACAATAAATATTTATACATGCTGAAGCATCCAATACCATGGAACGAAAACCATCGCATCCAAAACCATGAACCAAAAACCATAGGTAGGTTCACCCAACCCAATATAGGGTCCAAAAAAAAATTTCCCGGGACGCTACCCCGGACCCCGTAGAGGGGGGCTACCTGTCCCCCTCTGACCCCCCGATTCACTACGTGGGCTAGTTGTGGAAAGAATATAACACAACCCAACATTCTCCCATTTGTTTTTTTCTTTCCACAGGGGGCCACACGAGAGCTTAGTCATTTTTCCAACCCTGAAACACCCATTGTTTCTCTACACCAAGAGAACTTCTCAAAGCTCACAGATTTTGTCAATGCATCTACAATATTCTTCAAAGTGTCCACCTTTACCAGCAACACCTTTTTGTCTTCTATCATATCCCTCACAAAGTGATACTAAACATCAATGTGCTTTGTCTTTGAATGGTAAGCAGGGTTCTTTGCCAAGAAAATTGCACTTTGGCTGTCACAGTCTATCCTTACAGCTCTATGTACTAACCCCCATACTTGAACACAATCTTTGCAACCAAACTGCTTCCTTGCTTGCATGAGTGGCTGCCATGTATTCTGCCTCTGTAGTTGATAGTGCCACTAGAGATTGTTTCTTACTCATCCAACTAAATGCACCTCCAAATAGATTAAACACATACCCACTTGTAGATCTTCTCTGATCCAAATCTCCAGTCCAATCTGCATCAACAAAGCCACAAATATCCAACACTCTATCCAATCCTGTTCTTCCTTGGTAGCATAAACCATAATCACTAGTGCCATGCAAATACCTGAAAACCCGCTTCACTGTTGTCCAGTGCTCCTTCCCTGGTTTTGACATAAACCTGTTCAATACTCCCACTTCATGTGCAATTTCTGGTCTAGTACAGACCATTGCATACATCAGGCTACTGACTGCACTTGCATATGGAACACGGGACATATCCTTTTCTTCTTCTTGTGTCTTAGGACACTGGTCAACAGATAACTTTACACCTACAAGAATAGGAACCTTCACCGGTTTACTATCCTGCATATTAAACCTCTGCAGTATTGTCTCGACATACTTCCTCCTGTTTAACCAGAGCTTCTTTTTTGCCCGATCTCTTTTAATTTCCATGCCCAAAATATAGTTTGCAGCACCAAGATCTTTCATGTCGAATTTGGAGAACAATTGGGTCTTCAAATCTTGGATAATTTCTTTGTCATTTCCATCCAGCAACATATCATCCACATACAAGATCAGAAAACTAACACGGTCACCAATTAATTTAAAATACACACAGTGATCTATTTTGCTTCTGGTTAAGCCAAGTCCCCGTATAAATGTATCAAATTTCTGATACCACATCCTTGGTTACTGTTTTAACCCATACAGAGGCTTCTTTAACTTGCATACCAATTATTTCTTACCCTTCACTGCAAAGCCTTCAGGTTGCTTCATGTAGATCTCCTCTTCCAGATACCCGTGAAGAAATGTTGTCTTCACATCCATCTGTTCTACCTCAAAATCAAAAGCAGTAGCAACAAATAAAAGTAATCTAATAGAAGTTACCTTGGCAACAAGAGAATAAATATCACCAAAATCAATTCCTGGCACCTGGGAATAACCTTTTGCTACCAACCGAGCTTTGTATTTCTCCACCTTTCCTTCTGCATTTGTCTTCTTTTTGAACACCCATTTGCTGCCAATGGGTTTCCTTCTAACCGGCAACTCCACCAGATACCAAGCCTCATTTTTGTGCAAAGATGCCATTTCATCAACCATGGCCTCTTTCCAGAGTTTTCCATCCTCTGAATCTACTGCTTCCTTCATAGTTCTGGGATCATCATCAGTAATAGATAAAGCAAAATTTGAACACAAAGCAGATGGACTATACCTTTCTGGCTGCCTTATTTCTCGAACTGGTCGTCTCACACTCGAAGTTTGTGGCTCTTCATCTTTTGATTCCTCCTCTGCTATAGAGTCTGATTCTTCCTCCTTTAGCTCAAACTCTATGTTCTCAGGTTCCTTTGGTTGGACTTCATGTTTAATAACATCTTTCACCTCTCTAAACACCACATCTTGGTTGTACACAACCTTCCTTGTTGTTGGGTTCCAAAGCTTATAACCCTTTAAACCATCCTTATACCTAATAAAGATGCACTTTTCAAATTTACTATCCAACTTGGTTCGTTTCTCCTTTGGAACATGTCTGTTACACTAAAATTTGTCACCATGACTATTTGCAGTTAGTATGGCTCCATCAACTGTCATACTATCCTCCTTGGCAAGTCTCATACCTCTGCTCTTCATGTCAAACTCCAAGAAAGAGAGAAAGTCTTTGAAAATCTATATATCTCTGGGTACGCAGTTTCTCTTAGCCTTACCTGCGTGTACGCACCCCAAGTTCACAATACCTGCGTACTTGTACGCTCTGTCTGTAAAGGGGAGGGTGCGTACTCCTGTAAAGGTCAAAAGGCGCAAGTTTCACTCCAAAAAAGTTACTTGTGGTCATTTCTAGAGCATTCTAGAAGCTTGTTTGACGTGTATTGAGCGCCTCCAGATGGTTCATGTATCCCTATGAAAGAGGAACTTATCCCATCAAGAGGGGAGCTATCCCATTCAAAGAGGGGCTTATCCCATTGATGGTGGACCTAATTAAATTCCTCTAGAACACTATAAATATAGACATTGGGCCAGAAGGAGGGGAGGTTGAAAGCTGAACATTGCTAAGGGTAGATGCTGCTGGAATTAGGACTCCCTTATAGAGCTTGAGAGGAGAGATTCCCATCCTTTCTTAGCCTTATTTGGAAGTGGGTAAGCTGATCAAAGTAAAGGAAAACTCTTGCTGGACCCTAGGAGGGACCTGCACAACACCAAGGCTCAGGTTGTAATGGTTTCTTTTGTTTCCACTTAATGCAAATAAACTCATTTTTCTCAACAGATTGTTATTCATGATTTGTTTCATATACTCCTTGGTCTGTATGATGAATATGTGTTATTTTATAAGTTTATCAGGTGCTATTTAATCTTTTGGCTTGTTAGTGAATGCAGGTTTCGAAGAGAAGGAGGAGCTCATCCGGATCAGCGAGGCTAGACTACTACAAAGCGTTGGACTAAAGGTATGTTATAATCACCTGATTACTTGTATTCTAAATGCATGTTTAGAGAAAGGTAGTGTTTATTTGTCTTGTTTGTCACTAGAAAGCCTTAGCTTCTAGGGAGGTCGGTTTTGTCCGCAAAATCGACTCTTTCCACATGACAAAATGGCGACCATACTGGGGAATCCATTGATGTGAATGATTTTTCCTTTGTGTGAAACTTTGATCTGAGAAAAGTCGTTTGTTTTCTGGTTTTTGGCTGTTTGACTGTGTATTTGGGTAGGATAGCTTAGGGTTAAATTATATTTTAGTTTTTCTTGGTTTTGCTAGCAGTACGCACCCTCTGAGTTAAGCACAGTGCATACCTGTACGCACTGCAGCTTTGTACACAGAGCGTACACGCACCTGTGCAAACAGGTTGCCTGCGTACCCTGTCAAAATTGAGAAAATTTCAATTTTCTCCTTTTTTGCCTCTTAGATTTTGTTTTTAATTAGTTTTTGCTGCCCAGATCCACTGGTTACCTGTCATAAATCTTCACTTAAGCTTGTTTCATCAGTGTCAAGAGTTTTAGTGAAATTCATAGAGATTTTGCCCTAGGGTTTGATTTTTGCATTGGTCCTGTAGTGACTTTGGCTTTAGAAGTTGTAAAACCTTGGATCTCCCTGGTCTTTTCAGTCTTCTTAGGAGTCGGACCTGTCATAGAATCCACCCTTGTGAGAAACCTACCTTTGTGTTGTCTCTTTGCCGAATCTCGAAAAAGTTTGTTGATTGAACTTTGAATTTTATTCTTAAGAAAAAGAACAAAAGATTTTGATTTTTGTTTTTGACTGGTTTTTGATTCTGCATTAACTAGTCCTTAGTTAAATTTTGACTGAGTAAAACATCCTGGAATCACACTTGGTAGGCTTTTGCCTCATTAGATTTACTTTTAGGTGCATTTCTCTTGGATTTGCTTTTGTGTGAAATTGAGTTGATTTGATTGCCATAAATTTTTTAACTTTGATTTCTATTAAAGTAAATTTTACATGCTTTGTTAATTAGGGAAAAATACAAAAAACTCTTTTGAAGAAAAGTTTGCTTTGGTAGCATTTGAGTCTTTGAAAAGAAAAGGAATTTTTGTGAAGTAATTAGTGGTCATGTGTTGTATGTTTTGGAAAAGATAAAGAGTTTGTTTCTTTGATTTTCATTGCCAAGAAAGTTGTCTTTATACCAATTTTGCATTCTCCAACTCTCTTAGCTAGGGAATTCATTGAAAAAGAAAATTAGTATAAATCATCCTAAGTGCATCTTTTTAGTGGATTTGAGTCGAGTCTACACACCATCAATTTCATCTCCACTACCTTTTTGTCCTAAAGAAAAGCCATAAAATTAACACTTAAAGTAAAATCAACTTAGTAACTTTTATTTACTAGGGCTCTGAAACACCAATATAGATCAGGCTAGTGTCTTGGAGTAGGAGAGTAATTAACTCTCCAAGACAGTAAAACCAAACAAGTAGCTCATCTTGTGGTAGGATAAATCCAACTGTTTCATTTGTACTCTGGGAAAGCTCCTCTTAAAGGAGAAGCACGAGACCGTGTCCGAACCAGTGAGGGGATCAATCCTCCTTCATTGGGAAAGATGCCAGATACGCAAGTACTACAAACGGTAAACCTCGGATTATTGTCGAGGAGCCTGGGGTCACTTGTCGGTAAACCTTGGATTATTGTCAAGGAGCCGGTAAGGGGATTGAGCTTGTTACTCTGCCCTTGCGTGCTATCGGGTCATAGACTGTTCCCCCAGGTATATTTGTTGTTGTTGGTAACCTTAGTGACCATTATCTTTAGGATTCTACCGAGGTGACGGTGGAGGGAAGATCCCACTGTACCTGGAGCAGACATCGGCTAGACTCACTTGGATTTTCCGGGGGTTTCACTTCACTCGAGACGGTTAAAGTGGAGGAACTTGTGCCAGTCTATTCATTAAGCAGGTTACCGGGGTAACTGTTCCACCCACCACTTCTGTACTGAATTCGGCGATGTTGGGCTTCATCACCAACTAGTGTTTTCGGTCCGGAAGGGGACTGTTTGTGTATGGTTTGACACCCTAGATTCTTTAGGCGTGTGATTTGAATTTGTTTGGTTCTTTAGAGGCTTTAGGCGGTTTTCTTTGAGATTTTACTTTGTTTCCGTGTGCAGTAGTTAAAAGTTTTTAACTGTGGCTGAATTACCGAGACAGTCCCGTAGACTTCGGGGCAAGTCTCCTGAGATTGTTACCGTGGCCGATTTGTTGAGGAAGTTCTATAGACTTCAGGGCGAACCTCCTGAAGACGTCCCAGGTCATTACGAAGGTTTGAAAGTCCTTGTAACTCCTAGTGGCAGTAAAGTAGGTTCACCTGAAGAAGGAGAGTCGTCGTTGGTAGTCCATCCAAATTACCAAGGTCTAGAAATAGGTTATAATCCTGAAGCTGTTGCAGTTTCCAAGCTTGCTGGTAGTTTTTCATCTACTAGTGATATAGGCGAAGAACCTGAAATATCTGAACCTGTTACTCCAACTTCTAGTGCTCCTGATTCACCTAGGGTAGAAAGAGTCATCACTGAAAATCTTCCTGCTGGTTTGATAGCTATTAAAGAACTTGCTCCAGAAGAAGAATTTGGCGTCTCTATCCTTGAAGATCAACCTACTATTAATCTAAGGGAGCGTGAATCCATCTTTTACAGTCCTCCTAGAAACACTACTTGGTATCTTTCGTTAACTAATTATTTAGACAACTCAGGGTCAAGTTTTTCTCCACCTCGTACTCCTTATCCTCCTGGAGGTATATATACTCCTGTAAATATGTCTGGTCAGTCATCCATGTTCACTCAATCTCCTGAATCTTTCTTGTACGACGGTCCTTCTGTTCCCTCTGGGTATGAGTCACTTTCTGGTACTTTTGCGGGAGCATCTCCTCAACCCATTGAACATGGGTTATTAGCTGGAAACAATGGTAATAAACCGTTGGGTGTAGGAGACATTTACAGGATGTCAAGTTCAGTTCCCGGTTCTCAACCTCAAGGTGGCCAATTACCGCCTGGGGGGCAGCCTCAATTAACGCCTGGGGGGCAACCTCAAGGTACACAAATTGCGTTTGGGGGGCAACCTCAAGGACAGTATGTACCCATAGTACAATACATTCCTCAAGGTCAACCCCAGCCTCAATATGTACCCCAAGGTCAACCTCAGTATCAATTTATAGCTCAAGGTCAACCCCAGTATCAGTACTTACCTCAAGGGTATCTACCTCAAGGTCAGTACTCAAATCAAGGTTATCAACCACCCCAAGGTCAATCTTATAGTCAAGGTACGGGAAATGTACCTTTCAATTATCAATCCTACCCTCAATCCGGTTATGGATCTCAATATCCTCAACCTGTCATGGGTCAATACCCCGGAATGAACATAGTGTGGGATCCATCGCAAGTTCAACAAGTGTTGCAGCCAAGCGTACAGTTGTCATCTCAAGCTGGACAACCCTTAGTTGCTGGTTCACCCCAGCAACTAGTCCAGTCTAATGTTCAAACTTCTGTACCTTCGGTGGTTACTCAGTCGCCCATTGCACCTAGTACTCCATCTCAAACGACTACTGCAACTACCACAACATCTGTTCCTTCCACCACACTTACTTCTGGAGTATCGACAGCTCCGGTTTCCACTGTCTCTGCAACTACTCCTCAGACATATTTACCCTTGTCTGGATCCACGATTCAAACTACGGTTCAGATGCCTGTAGGACAGCCTGGTTTAAGTACGGTTGTCACTAGTCAACCACAATTCATTTATCAACCGTACTAGGGACAGTACCAATACGGGCCTACTGTCCAACAGCCAGTTTACCAGTATCAACCGTATCCTGGGTACACTTATCAACAACCTCAGCAACCCCAGTACGGTCCAGTTAATCCTAGTTTTCCAGGAGGATACAATATCCCGAATGCGATTCCTATTCCAAGTTATCCTGGATATCCTCCTCCTGGGACTGGTCTTATGACCCAGAGTTTTAGGGATCCTAATCGGCAATTACTGTTTATTGCAACTTTGGATTTACCGGACTTGTCGCGCCTCACGAACGATCCAATAAATTATCTTCTGTTTTGGCCGCCAATGCCAAATAAGTTGCCCAGTGACATTCCCAAGTTCGAAGGTAAGTCTGGAGAGGATCCGTCATGTGATGACTTACCACCTCTGGTGTGCTTCAAATTCCATCTCGGATGATTCAATCCACTTACGTCTTTTCCAGCGTACGATCATTGGTCTCATGGCCAAGTGGTACATTTAGTTACAACGAGCCTCTTTTTATAATTTTAGTCAGTTAGCTACCTCATTCCTAACTCATTTTCAGTTGCCGGTCAGATATGATAATGGCACGGAGCTACTAACTTCATTAAAATAGTCGACGTCCACTTATATTTCCGATCATATACATGAATGGAGACATCGAAGGCGATTAGTGAAAGTTTTTGTCCCGGACCAAATCTTAGCTGAATGGTTTGTTAAATCATTGTTATCGAAGATTACTGAAGACGTAGCTAAGGCCAGAGTAGTTACTGAGGAGCAAGTGATTTCTCAAGCACAGTACCTTGACTTAGTTTACACTCAGTCAAGTACGTTACAAGAAAAGATCCCAGATCTTCCAAAGTCAAATCAAATCGCTGCTGCTCCTTTAGGATCTCATGCTGTTGATGGCATGATTGGTACGGTGAATACTAAAAGCAAGAAGAATTCTTCAAAGAATTCTTCGCCCATTATAACCTTACCAGATTCCCCGACAAGAGAATCTTCTCTTGAAGTTTCCACTGATATCCACGCTGTAGAGTCATCTACGGCTAAATCAAAAAATGGTGGGAAGAAGAAAGGTAAGAAGAAGAGTAAAGCAGACAAGACTCCAAAGGAGAAAACAGAAAAGTCGGAAACCAATGACAAAAAGCGCAAACCTCGATATCCTTGTCTTCTTTGTGAAGAGGATCATTTTACAAGATATTGCCCTCATCGGGCTGAGGTTGTGAAAATCGTCAAGGGTTCCCCAACTCCTGCTGTTTTGAAAGATCCATTTCCAAAGAAGGAGAGTAAGATGATAGGTTCTTCCTTGAGTGCCAGTGAAGAACCCATATTGATGATGTCTCATGTAAGGATTGCGACTCGATCACAAGATTATGGCAGTAAAACTCCTGTTGATGGATCGAAAGAAGCGGAATCTTCTCATTCAAATCCATCAACCTCAGCTCCCGGTTCCGATCCACTACAAATCGAGAAACCTAACCCTGACTTAGTAATCAAACCGCCCGCCAAGGGTGTACTTCGAAGGTCTTCTTTCAATCCACATGCGAGAGCGGCCCAGAATTACAACATTGTTGAGGATTTAGCTGTTTCACCCTCAGCAATGTCGGCTTTAGAAGTGCTGCAATCATGCCCAGCACAGCGAATATTACTTTTGTCGGCTATAGGAGCTGTTGATGTTCAGGACCCGAACCTAATAATCTTTGATCTAGAAAATAGTACACCGCGTTTACCTCATCAGATGGCTTTCCAGATCCCAGTGATAGTCAAAAACAGGCCTATTCATCGGACTGTAATTGATGAGGGAGCTTCCACGTGTATTATGTCAATACAGTGCTGGAGATCGCTTGGTTCTCCTTCACTAAATCAATCCTCGACAATTCTTAAGGCCTTTGATGGCCGTGGGTTCCATCCGTTTGGCATTCTATAGGATTTTCCTATAGGGGTTGAAGGAAAAACCATTAGTCTGGATGTGGAGGTGGTTGATGCCCCTCTAGACTACAACCTTCTTTTGGGTCGAAGTTGGTCTTACGCTATGACAGCGGTCGTTTCATCGGTCTTCAGAGTAATAAAATTTCCACATAATGGCAAGATCGTAACCATAGACCAGCTGGCTTACTTTTCATCCAACCCAGCCTCTTCAGAGAGTATCCAGCATGTCGGTAAAACGACTATCCCTTACAAGGATGTTGGTGTAGGATTAGTTAAAGATGTCGGTTTACTGGGAACTTTTCCTTTTCCTCCAATCAACACTGTGTCTTCATTTGCATCTATTCATATGATTACTTTGGACACCATTGTTTATGACGATCCTTGGATCGTTCCTTCTGAATCTGAGATAGATTCATTTGGTGATGCAAGGCCTTTGAGTCCATATGAAATTGCCTAGGAAGACGTGCAGTCTTTTACCGACCCGAGTTCAACCAAAATCGACCAAATGAATGTGGTCCATGAGGAATCCCTTTTTGCATCAACCTCGGAGTTAATAACGTTTCCCGAAGTTGTATCATCTGACAAACAACTTTGTGAAGTCCTGTGCGTAGACGATTTACCATGGGAAGATCTCCATCATAGATCTTCGTTTTTACCTGAGGATGATCGTTTTGAAAACGATTTCTCATCAATCTTTACGGCAGAATATGTCAAAGAAGCTCAGAGTCCAATGAAACATCCTGATTCAGAGCTGAATTTGGGAAACATTTCTCGCACTATTCCCATTGACATTTCAGTCAAGCCCGGAATTGTTGAGCACATTCATATAGGTGCCTCATGTTCAGATAACGAAATTCAGACATACAAGGCCCTATTTCAAGAATTCTACGACGTGTTTGCCCGGTCTTACGAGGAAATGCCAGGAATTGATCCCGCCATTGTTGTCCATGAGATCAAGACTTACCCGGACGCTAAACCCATCCGGCAACGCTTGTGTCAGATTCACCCATGAAAAGCGGCTGCGATTAAAGCAGAAGTTGAGAAGCTGTTGAAAGCAGGTTTCATTTATCCGATCCCGCTAACGGATTGGGTATCGAATATTCAGTTAACAAAAAACAGGGAACAATAAGAATATATATCGACTATAGGGATATCAATCGTGCTTGTCCCAAGGACAACTATCCAACACCCTATATCAATCAAATAATTGATGATTGTGCCGGCAGTGAAATATTTTCCTTTATGGATGGTTTTTCCGGTTACAACCAAATCAATATTCTACCTGTCGATTAACCAAAAACGGCCTTCATTTGTCCATGGGGGACATTTGCTTATTGCAAATTACCTTTTGGGCTTAAGAATGTCGGAGCCACCTTTCAAAGGGTGATGTCTTATGCATTTCATGACATCAAACACATTGTGCAACCGTATCTCAATGATTTGCCCGCTCACTCCTTATATCGAGCTGATCACCTTGTCCATTTACGAGCAATTTTTATGAGGTGTAGGCATTATCGTATACGGTTGAACCCACACAAATGTGTCTTCTGTATAGAAGTGGGACGATTGCTAGGATTTGTAGTTTCAAAAGCCGGCATCCGCGTCGATCCCTCGAAGGTAGAAGCTATCATCAAATTGCCTCCTCCTTCGAGTCTTCGCCAACTCCAAAGTTTGCAGGGGAAAGCAAACTTTTTACGTCGATTCATTCCTAACTACGCCGAGATTACCAAGGGTTTTACCCAGTTGTTGAAACAAAATGCTCAATTCTCTTGGGATGAGATAGCTCAGAAATCTTTTGATGCGCTCAAGCACGCGTTAACCCATGCACCGTTGCTGCATCCTCCCAACTACAACCGAGATTATTTTTTGTACCTCGCCGCCGTTCATTCCACCATTGGAATGGTCTTAGTCCAGGCAGATGAATTCAGGATAGAACATGTGATTTATTACCTTAGTCGGACGTTAAATCCCACTGAGCTCAAATATTCACATGTGGAGAAATTGGCCTTGGCAGCCGTTCAAGCTGTCCAACGTTTTCGTCACTACATTCTTCTCCGTAAAACTACAGTCATTTCGGATTGCAACCCTATGATCTACATTTTGACTAAACAATTGCTAGAGGGCAAGTACTCTAAATGGATCGTTATCCTGCAGGAGTTTGACTTGGAATTTGAAAAGTCTAAGTCTAAAGAATCTTTAGTTTTTGCAGAGTTGATGTGTGATTTCCCGCGTGCTGACACAGAAACTGTGGCAGAGGAACCCATTGCGGATGAATCTTTGTTTCTCATCAGCACTTTAGATCCATGGTATGGAGATATAATTGTCTATCTCCAGACCCAATCCTTTCGGCCCGAAGTTTCAAAGTCGGAACGTCGGCAAATTCGATTCCAGTCCCAACAGTACAAAATTATTGGAGATACTCTTTATCGCTGTGGGGCGGACTTGGTTTTTCGTCGTTGCTTAACTCATGAGGAAGTTGAAAGGGTTTTGAATGACTGTCACTCTGGAGCATGTGGCGGTCATATGTCTGGGTATGCCACAGCCCAAAAGATATTGCACGCTGGCTATTTCTGGCCGTCCTTGTTTAAAGACTGTATTATAGTGGTCCAGAAATGCCACAACTGTCAAGTGTTTGATCGCAAGATGCGAGCACCACCTGCTCCTCTCCACCCTATAATTGCCGTTGGTCCTTTTTCTAAATGGGGTATCGATTTTATTACATGTAACCCTCACTCGGCCGGGGGGCATGCGTATATCATCCTTGCGGTTGATTATTTTACTAAGTGGGCCGAGGCAATGCCTACATTCGAGGCAGACGGCAAGACAACTGCAATTTTCATATTCAATCACATTATTGCTAGGTTTGGTGTCCCACAAGCAATAATCACTGACCATGGGCGCCATTTTCGAAACGTTATGATGACAGAACTTACAGGCCAGCTTGGTTTGCATCACGATAGCTCAACTCCTTATTATCCACAAGCCAATGGCCTGGTTGATTCCATCAACAAAGTTTTAGTTATCATGATCCGACGAATCATTGGTATTCATCGGTCAAATTGGCACAACATGTTATTTTCCGCACTTTGGGCGTACCGAACCTCAGTGAAAACATCAACAGGGTTCACTCCTTTCCAACTAGTTTATGGTTTGGAAGCAGTGCTGCCCATTGAATGCGAAATCCCGTCACTTCAAATGGCTGTTGAATTACTTCCAGCTACTTCCGAAGAGGAGAAGCGTCTATTATACTTAGCTCAATTAGATGAGACTCGACGTGATGCTGCATTGGCAATCGAGACTCACGCAAAATGGAAGAAAGCTCAGTATGATCGCAACGTGACCCCACGAAATTTTTCGGAAGGAGACCTAGTGCTATTATATGATCAAGCTAACGATAAATTAGGTGCTGGAAAATTCGTTCCTATGTGGCATGGGCCCTAAATTGTCAAGAGAAAGCTAGCCAAAGGGGCCTATGAGCTGGTAGATTTTGACGGGGACTCTTTGGGTAAACCCAGAAATGGACTTTATCTAAAGAGGTATTATGCTTACATGATGGGTATGGAGATTTAGTTCGGTTATATTTTTCTTTCTAGCTGGTGTGTTTGTTAGTATAGAGAGTGTGTTTTTCGTCGTTATTCTGGATTACCTTGGTTTTACTCTTGATATTGCAGATGTCGACGCCTCTCCAAATGTACATTGGATTCGCTGATGGTGCTTGTCGTAGTACACGGAATATCTCTTCCACATCTTGGGTTATATATTCGCCCTCTGACGAGTTAGTTTCTATGCATGGGGTGAGCCTCGGTCAAACAACAAACAACATTATAGAATACAGTGCAGTGATTGAATTATTGTCTGAATCTATTTCGTTTGGGATTCGGAGTTTGATAGTGAGGTTAGATTCTGAACTCGTTGTATTACAACTTAATAGAGTTTATGCCATTAGAAATCCAGTGTTATTAAGGTTATTTTTGAGAGTGCGTCTCTTGGAACGTGAATTTGATTACATTGAATATCAGCATATTCCAAGGTCTTTAAATACATTAGCAGATGCAATTTCTTCTCGAATGTTAGACAGACATTTGCGATAATCATACATGTAAATTTAAAAACATTTCATCACACATGTTTAACAAGATAAGCCGGTAATAATGATATATATAGATAGGAGTGTGTCAAAAAATACATCGTCTTCAATCATAGGTTGAAAAACACCTTATGATCGGCAAAAATGATAAGTACAAAAAACCAAAATGTCACATGTGTCTACAAAAGTGACCATCCAATCACTGGTGGTGCTCTCTATACGACACCACTGCACGGGCTACCCTACACAAGAACCTCCTAAAAGGTCTTGGGACTGCGACCACATAGTGCTGAAGTCTGATAGGAATATCATCTATAGTCGTCTCTGGTATGTATGCCGTAAGACGCTCTAGGTCTTGTTCCAACTCAGCTAAGGTCTCTGCGGCCGCATCCTGTGGGGCCGGTGCTGGTGCAACTGGTACTCTCCTCTCGAAAGGCCGGAGATTGGCCGGACGCTGTGGGCCTACATCTGCATTTTTAAAATTGTTACTGTCAGTTTTGAGACGATATAAAAACAAAAAAAGTAGATAATTTAAAAACTTGTGAAAAATGAAGTACCTGTGTCATCCCACTGCTCTCCCGGTGGAAGAATCATGTCTAGATCTCCACGAAAATCAACTTCGGCATATGGAAAATCCTGTATCGAGAAGACCTAGTTCTCTAACCAGTGAAAATACTCCGGTCTAAATCGGACAACCTCTGTGCCCTCGTCAGGATGACAGGCCATCACCGCAACCCATCGCATCAACTTAGGCTCTCGGGGAGGCCTAACCTCAACAGTGAGCTGCTGTGGGATTAGCATCGGAACCCTCTCTAGGGAAAAACTCACAACTAAAGGCCCATAACCAAAAGTCTTCAGCTGTCCGTTTTTGGTCCTAGTCAGTTGGCCCTTTAAGTTGGCCAACCCAGCATCACACCAATTGAAAATGCTGCCCCGATAGCAATCAATCGCCATCCGCATCTGGGATTCAGTGGCAATGTGAAAAGCGGCAGCCCCACAAATTCTGGTAACTGTAAAGGCAACTACCATAAGTTCAGGTCGGGATATCCTTTTGATTTCTATCCCCTTATCCTGGTTTTGACTATTGCACCACTCTAGTCGGAGACTAGCAATGGACTGACCACTCGGCCTAATCCCGGACAGAGTCAATTGTTCACCCCTCTTGGGCAAACCAGTGAGAAAGTAAATATCAGAGGGCTCTATCTCGAGCTGGTACCCTCCAATGTAAAAGCACTGATCCTGAACGTTCCACCTTTCAACCAGCCACTCTAGAAAGCGCACCTGGGCCCTCATGCCAGGTATGGCCCAGTATTTGTAAAGGCCGCATGCCTTCAAAGCATCAATGGAAGGTTGGTGATTAATCACGGCCAAATCAACATCTTCGTGTTCTCTCTCGCACCAATCAAGCATGGTGGGCAATCTGCACACCATAAAACATCTGTTAGAGTCCATAAAATTGAAAGTTTTTGGTTCATTTTGGAGAAATGGGAGTTTCAAAATCTGTTCCGCGGTGTACGCAGCCCGCCCTTAGAGACAGGGCGTATGTACGCAGGTTCTCTTAAGGCAAGCTGCGTACGCCCGGCATTTTCCCAACTAAGAAAATGTCAGGGTACGCAGGTCACCCATGGGGCACCTGCGTACCCCGAAAAGCGGATCTTGAAACCCCCAAGGCCTCCAAAAAATGAAACTAAAGCTTAAAAACAAATTCTAAATGGATGGAAATGCAAGGGAGGATGTTGTAGAATACCTGATGAGACGGCATTCGGTTTCGACGGTCGGATTCTCCGCAATGTCCACGGGAAGCTTCTTGCCAAAAGCCCTTTTTCTCTCCTCAACAGTAAAATGGTAAAAATGAAATGGTAAAAGCCCTTTTTATAGGTTTTTTGAGTAAATGAATGTCAAATTTGTTTATTTTCCACCATGAAAAGGTATTTTTCAAGTATTTTTATCTATCTTTAAACAGGTATGAGTAATGTGTTGGTTTTTGCGCAGGATAAAAGGATTTTCAGGGAAAATGTCATTTTTCACAAACAAAAACATCAGAGTCATCTTTTAAGCCCTTTTCTGACTCCTAAAACATGAAAAGCTTGCCGAGCGTTTCTTTTAC
This sequence comes from Pinus tabuliformis, assembly GCA_031772625.1. Taxonomy (NCBI): domain Eukaryota; kingdom Viridiplantae; phylum Streptophyta; class Pinopsida; order Pinales; family Pinaceae; genus Pinus; species Pinus tabuliformis. The sequence goes on along the minus strand of CM062809.1, from coordinate 676,330,474 downwards.
ACTCGTTAAAACAGAATTAAAAGACGGTCCTCTTACATCCCTTTTCTGACCGTAAAAACACGAAAAGATTGCCAGATTTTTGTCGTTTCAAATTCGATATTGGAAATAAAACGACGTGTCCTTGATCGCTTTTTACTTTTCAGGTCAAAGACACTAATCATGAAAGTACTCCTTGGTTGCAAGATCAAGCGGTTCTCTCAAGTATTATTTTATACTTTTTCGGGCTTGGGAGACACAACTTTACGAAAAAGTTCAACCCTAGAGTCTTCTTAAGTTTTTTCAGACTCTCTAAAATTGAAAAACGCCGAGTTTCTCCTATACTGGACTCGTTAAAATTTCACAGTAAAGGACCTGTTCGATTACAGACAGGAACGGACCACTCCTTCTTAGGGTTCAAATCAAAACTAAGTTGGACTCATCAGAAGGATGAGCTTATAATCAAGCATATGTTATCCTCCTCAAGCTTGTAAAAAATAAAGAGGTACTTGCCAGAAATGGTGGGGGAAAAGAGAGAAAAATGAGCCTATTTGTTATCCTTTGTCTCAGAAGAAGCCTTATCACCACTCTTGAACGCGACACTTTTCATTCACCTGGGTTTGGAAATCCTTTGCTTCACAGTTGATCAAACTACATTGAAAGTCTTCAGCCGGGTATTAACTTTGGGTCAAATGTCACCAAGCCATCTGTTGTGTCGTTATGTGTTCAAGAGGTCGCTGCAAATAAACCATTCATCTGCAAAATACCCATCATCCATCTCGACCATCCCTGAGTCAGTCCTTACAGCTACATTTCTTCAACTTGATCTATGATTTCGTGTTGTGGGCTTGCCTGCAACGGGTCGCTTTCTACCGACATCAGTACATTATCTAGAAAGGTGACCTAGAAATCGTCAGTACCTTGTAATCTGCATGCATCAATGGCAGGTTTCTCGCCTTTGACGACGGTTTACATCATTGACTTTCGATCGAAGGATTCTGTGAAATGTTCGACAACAACTCATTCATTCACATCTCATGGATTGTACTGGGTACTTTGAGAACCATTGACATCACTGGTGGTCTCTCTCACACTTGTTAACAGTTTACATCATTGACTGGTAATCAAGTGATTTCTACCATGTTCGACATCAACTCATTTATTCGCATGGATAGAATCGTACTATTTCGGGAAGTAGAAATGAAGACCCTAGATCTAGTTTCCACCATCCAGGCTGCGAGGAGTTTTGTATTCATTGTATAGTAGACCAACTATAAACAGATGGCTGCGTCCATACTGTGTCTACACAAGTCTATGATTATGATGTACTACAAAATCATTCCTGTATCAGAGCAGTAGTTAGTTTGTTAGTTAAAGTTTTCAATCTGAGTATCGGAATGCCTACCTCAGCGATGATATGATCTTATATATGTATTTTGTGTTGAATACTTCCAGGTTCCGACTGGGCTCTCCACAAGATAATCCTTGAAATGATAAAGTACTTCACCCTTGCTAGATGATATGAAACCCTAATCTACTACAGGCTTCGCACTTTAGGGGGCAATCTGTTACACTAAAATTTGTCACCATGACTATTTGCAGTTAGTATGGCTCCATCAACTGTCATACTATCCTCCTTGGCAAGTCTCATACCTCTGCTCTTCATGTCAAACTCCAAGAAAGAGAGAAAGTCTTTGAAAATCTATATATCTCTGGGTACGCAGTTTCTCTTAGCCTTACCTGCGTGTACGCACCCCAAGTTCACAATACCTGCGTACTTGTACGCTCTGTCTGTAAAGGGGAGGGTGCGTACTCCTGTAAAGGTCAAAAGGCGCAAGTTTCACTCCAAAAAAGTTACTTGTGGTCATTTCTAGAGCATTCTAGAAGCTTGTTTGAAGTGTATTGAGCGCCTCCAGATGGTTCATGTATCCCTATGAAAGAGGAACTTATCCCATCAAGAGGGGAGCTATCCCATTCAAAGAGGGGCTTATCCCATTGATGGTGGACTTGATTAACTTCCTCTAGAGCACTATAAATACAAGCATTGGGCCAGAAGAAGGGGAGGTTGAAAGCTGAACATTCCTAAGGGTAGATGCTGCTGGAATTAGGACTCGCTTATAGAGCTTGAGAGGAGAGATTCCCATCCTTTCCTAGCCTTATTTGGAAGTGGGTGAGCTGATCAAAGTAAAGGAAAACTCTTGCTGGACCCTAGGAGGGACCTGCACAACACCAAGGCTCAAGTTGTAATGGTTTCTTTTGTTTCCACTTAATGCAAATAAACTCATTTTTCTCAACAGATTGTTATTCATGATTTGTTTCATATACTCCTTGGTCTGTATGATGAATATGTGTTATTTTATAAGTTTATCAGGTGCTATTTAATATTTTGGCTTGTTAGTGAATGTAGGTTTCGAAGAGAAGGAGGAGCTCATCCGGATCATTGAGGCTAGACTACTACAAAGCGTTGGACTAAAGGTATGTTATAATCATTTGATTACTTGTATTCTAAATGCATGTTTAGAGAAAGGTAGTGTTTATTTGTCTTGTTTGTCACTAGAAAGCCTTAGCTTCTAGGGAGGTCGGTTTTGTCCGCAAAATCGACTCTTTCCGCATGACAATGTCCATATGCATCACATCCAAATACCCTCAGATGTGAAAGAGAGGGTTTCTTACCAGTCCATACCTCTTATGGAGTCTTATCCTCTGACGCTGATGAAGGTGATCTGTTGACCAGGTAACATGTTGTCTCCACCACCTCTGCCCATAATTCCTGTCCTAACCTGACACCATTGAGCATGGTTCTTTCCATTTCCATCAACATCTTGTTCATTCTTTCTGCAACTCCATTTTGTTGAGGTGTATATGGAGTAGTCTTCTGCCATGCTATACCACACTTCTTACAGAATTCTTCAAATTCCTTACTGCAAAACTCTCCACCATTATCTGTCCTCAACACCTTTATCTTCTGCTCTGTCTAGTTTTCCACCAAAGCCTTAAATTCTTTAAACCTGTCAAAGACCTTAGATTTCTTCTTAAGGAAATATATCCATGTATTCCTTGAGAAGTCATCTATAAATGATACATAGTACACAGACTTACCTAGTGATGGAACCTTCACAGGTCCAAACACATCACTGTGCACAAGCTCTAATATCGATTTCGCCCTCTTACCACTAGAGGGGAAACTCACACGATTCTGCTTCCTGTATACACAATTTTCACAAAAGTCAAAATCCAGAGAGCTATTACTCATACCTTCTACCATACCTTTACCATGAAGTATTCAAAGACCCTTCTCTCCAATATGTCCAAGCCTTTGATGCCACAGCATAGTATTCTCTCCAAAGACCACTAGGTTTTCAGCTCCACTTTCAGCAACCATAGAACTGTTGCACCCATCAACAACAGTGCTACCTTGCAGCTTGTACAGAGTTCCAATCCGAACACCCCACATTAATACTAGTGCTCCTCGAACCATCTTGCAGGTATCTTTCTCGAACATTGTCTTTACACCTGCATCATAAAGCTTGCTTACAAAAATCAGATTTCTAGCCAATGCAGGAATATGTAGAACACCTGGAAGTGTTCTAACCCTTCCACCTTGCAACTTCAACTTTACTTTTCCACGACCAACAATTCTAGCCTTCCTATCACCCCCCCAAGAAGACATCACCACCATCATATTTCTCATACTCGCAGAACCACTCTCTATGGGGAGTGAAGTGAAAGGATGCACCTGAGTCAATCAACCATGCCTCATGATCTACATGTGTACTTGAAGAAGCCAAGTATACATCCCCACCTTCTTCTGAGGTGGTTTTCACCTCTACAGAAGGAGCATCATCAGATCCCTTTCCTTTATCAGGAGCTTTAGAGTTACAGTCCCTTTTGAGGTGCCCTTCCTTTCCACATTTCCAGCACACCACCTTTACAGGTTTTCTTAGAGATTTAGATCTCCCACTCGATGACTTATTTTTGTTTCCGTTCTGGGACCATCCTCGTACAGACAAGGCATCACCATTCTGGCTCTCCATATTTTTCTGTCTCATCTCCTCCGTCAGTAAGGCTAAGGCTATTTCATCAAATTGCAAGGTAGTTGCATTGCTACCTATTGCAATAACCAGACTATCCGATGAATCTGGTAGAGAACACAAAAAACTGATGCACTTATCTTCAATTGAAATTTTAATATCAACAGACGCTAACTAACTTACCATAGTATTAAATGCGTTTAGATGCTCTGTCACTGAGTCTTCATCTTTCATACTCAGGTTATACATATTTTTCCGTAGGAACAATTTATTCACCAGAGACTTAGATTGGTATAAAGTCCCTAACTTGTCCCACAAAGCCTTCGTTGTAGCTTCCCCTGATACATTTAGCAAAATTGAATCTGAGACACACAATCGTATTGTACTCTTTGCCTTCCGATCCAACTTCTTCCATTCTTCATCGGACACTCCTGTTGGTTTAGTACCCGGATCTACCGTGATCCACTGATCGTTATCCACCAACAGATCCTCCATCTTGAGTTTCCACAACTCAAAGCTCTGACCATTAAATTTCTCAATCTCTATCTTTCCACTGCTCATCATCTTCTTTCACCACCAGAATCGATCTCACAGATCTCCCACTAAACATGGTCTACCACAGGCCCGAGCAGAATCCCTTAGCAACAAAGTTGTCACCTTGAAGCCAAAATAACTCTGATACCAAATGTAGGTTTTAACCCCGTACAAAAATTACCTGCATACGAATTCTAAAACACAGAAAATAAACAATGCAAGAACATAACACAAAGACACATATACACAGAGATTTTCCCCTGGATCCCAAAACCGGGAATACCAGCTTGATTTTTCATTATGTTCCTTTCAATGTTATAATACATATTTATACATGTTGAAGCATCCAATACCATGGAACGAAAACCATCGCGTCCAAAACCATGGACCGAAAACCATAGGTAGGTTCACCCAACCTAATGTAGGGTCCAAAAAAAGTTCCCAAGGTGCTGCCCCAGACCCCATAGAGGGGGGCTATCCACCCCCCTCAAACCCCCTAGTCAGGGGGGGCTACTGCCCCCCCTGTGACCCCTCCCACTGTGCAATTGGCGCAACAAAAGGGGGGCTCCGCCCCCCCCCCCCCGGTTCACTACGTAGGTTAGTCATGGAAAGAATATAACACAACCCAACAATTTTGGCACTATTGGTGGCCCAATGGGGAAAATCTGGGTGACACGTGTCACCGATCAAGAGTCTCCACATGTAGAAGTGACATCAGCATACCAGAGGCCAGTATATTAGAGGATGAGGACATAATAACTCATGTGCAAATGGTGTTTGAAAATTCTACGAAAAAGGGGGCTCTGATATTACGTGGCACATGGTCATGTGGAGCTCAAAGGAACCAAGGGCTAAACAGAGGGAGCTAATATGCAATCGAGACCTTGCAGAAGTTACGATACAAAGGGGCTCTGATATAACACTAAAGTGGTAAGCTAAGCCAACAGTCACATGTCCGACTCTATGAGAAAGAAAACGCTCAGGGAGCTATGTGCCAAGGGGGATAAGAATATTGAAGCTATGTAATATCGTAACATTACTTTTGTATGAGTTACGATATGTTGTGGCTCCAATGAAACAATACAACGAGTTAAATGGATGAATCGGTTGGCAGTTGAAGATTATATGAATATCATTAGAGTTAGTTTATGGAGTTAGCAGGATCTGTAGAAGGCACTAAGAGAAGGAAACGAGGACAACAGTGAACAGAGAAGAAATGAAGAAATGGAGAAAGCAATTGGCTACTGCACGTAAACATCTAGTAGATTTAAATGATGAATTCCTCAAAGCGGCCATTCCAAAGTACTTTCAAGCTCTATGGAGCAATGAATAAGCATGGGAAGTCATAGTAGAGTGTGCAGGCTGCCTGAGATTAAATTCTCAGTATGGAGGATTACAGAGGGAGTCAGTGACAAACTTGAAATCTCATTTATGTGTTTAATGCCATAACATAGTTTATCCAGCAGATGCAATAGCAGCAGAAGGAGCCATACTAAGGTACACTTAGGAAGTATGGGCACAAGCAGCAAAGACAACATTGTCCAGTGTTCATCAGAGGATCAAAACCATTTAATCGCCATTGAGCATAGTGGGGAGCAGAGAATATTGTTGAAGTGTTGAGCAGTGAGAGTAGTGAGATCTATGAGAGTAGAGAGTGTGATGTAGGATGAACAGTGAGAGAAAAGATTAAGGGTGCATAGAAAAGAGTTTGACTAAGAGAAGACAGTGTGTTGTTGAATGAGACCAAGGGATTCTGTGGAACAATAGAGGACCATGGGAAAAGTTTGTTTCTACAACCAACCTGATTGGTATTTTATTTATAATTGTATATGCCTATGTTTTTAGTTTGAAAATTGTATGAAATAGTAGAATAGTGGAAATAGTAGGTTGTAGCCTGCATTCAGAAGAGGTTGGTGCCTCTTGGCAAGTTGGTGCTTGCTAACCTGAGGGGGTTTGTGCCTCTTGTGAGTGGTTTCTCACAAACAAACTGATGTATTTAAGTAGGTGCTTAAATTACATCGTAAACAAACAACGAATTGGTTTTTTTTTTCCCTTTAGGTTCCCACATGAAAACATCGGTGTCAAAAAGTGTATGTTGCTCACGTGACTGGTTATATGAACTATGAATGCTTAAAATTTTTGCTCACTTTATCTTTGAATAAATGTTCTCATAAATAACCAAAAATAAAAGGACTGAAAGCATATTCAGGAAAAGATTTAAGAAACTCACTATTACTGATTCACCGGCCCCCTCAGTAGTTCCTTATTCCAACAATTGCTATCAAAGCCAAGTTCCTTTAGGAACAGTCTAACCACTGGAAGGTAGATCTATAAGGAACCTCTTCCTTTTGTTTAGCTTCTTTTAATTTAACTTTCAAATATAAAAAGACAAAAGCACAAAATGTGTTATATGTGGAAGGTCTCAAGAACAATCTTCTTAGTGTTAGCCAAATGTGTAATAATGGCTATGATGTGTCCTTTCAATCCAAGGACTATGAGATACGCAACATGAAGAATATAAAGCTAGTGAGAAAACAAATTATAACCAACAAGAATGTATATGTGTTTGATGATTCGAGGACTAATTGTTATTTAAGAAAAATGAATGAAGCACGGTTGTGGCACAACAGGCTTGGCCATATGAATTTTGACAGTTCGATAAAAGTTAGAAAGCTGGGAGTTGTGAGAGGATTGCCAAAATTGTCAAGGCCTGATAGCTCAATCTGCAAGTCATTCCAATTTGGCAAGCTGAATAGGACTCATTTTAGTCAAAAGAGTTCTCCTCATGTAGACCACTCGATCTCATTCACACAGATATTTGTTACCCAAGTAGAGAAAAAAATCCAAAAGGAGAAAGATATTTCTTTCTCCTCATTGATGATTTTACAAGAGCCACTTGGATTGTGCTCTTAAAAGAAAATTCGTAATCATTTAAGCATTTAAAAAAATTTAAATCTCAAGTAGAAAATGAGAAAGACTTAAACATAAAATTCTTAAGATCATACAAAGGAGGAGAGTACACTTCAAGAGAGTTTGAAGAATTATTTGAAGATCATGGCATCTGGAGGCAATATTCAGTGGCTAGAAATCCACAATAAAATGTAGTGTAGAGAAAGAATAGAACAATCCAGGAAATGGACAGAGCAATGTTGGATGAAGAAAATGTGTCTCACATATTATGGGGAGAAGCAACATAAGGAGCAGTGTATCTGTTGAACATAACTCAACTTAGGCCTGATAAAAATGCCTATGAGTTGTGGAATGGAAGACCTGCATCAGTTAAACACCTCAAGGTGTTTGGGAGAAAATGCTTTATCAAAATGAATGATAAGAATCCTGGAAAGTTTGACTCTTGCACTGATGAGGGAATATTACTCAGGTACTCTACTCGAAGTAAAGGATTGAGGGAATATTACTTGAGTAGAGTGGATGAGAAAGATTGAGGATTGCATTGATGTGATAGTAGATGAAGTAGCTTCACAACCTGAGTCCTCTAAAATAAATATGAACTTAGATGGTGAAGAAAATCAAGATATGAGGTCCATAGATCTAGAAAAAATATATTCAGATGATGAAGGCAAAGAAGCAGATACAAGTCCAAGGCCATAGCTACCTTCCAGGTATGTACAGAAAGAACATCCTGAGAATCATATACTTGTATATCAAAGACATGGTGTTAAGATAAGGAGAAGACTTGTTGCCAGTTCAATCTATGAAAATATGGCTCTGCTGTCGTTGATTGAACCTAAGAATCTTAGCCAAGCAAGTGAGGACATGTTTTGGGTGAAAGTTATGAATAAATAACTTCACCAAATTGAAAAGAATGACACTTGGGAGTTGTTTCCAAGACCTAAAGAGAATAATTTCTTTGGACCCAAATGGGTTTTCAAAAACAAACTGAATGAGTGGGGTCAAGTAATCAGAAAAAAATGATTGATTATTCTGCAAAGGATATGCTCAAATAAAAGGGGTATATTTCAAGGAAACCTTTTCACCAGTAGCAAGACTCAAAGCTATCATAATTCTTCATTTCTCAATGGATATCTGGAAGAAGAAGTTTACAATGAGCAGCCAGAAGGATTTATACTCTCCACGGATGAAGGGTTTGTATGCTAATTGAAAAAGGCTCTATATGGACTAAAACGGGCTCCCAAATCTTGGTATGAAAGGCTGGATAAATACCTTCACCAACAAGGCTTTAAGAAAGGTACGGTTGATAACAATTTATACATAAAGTCTAAAGGTTACCATCTACTAATTGTAGTAGTGTATGTGGATGATATAATATTTGGCAGTGACATGGAACAATTGGGGCATCAATTCACAAAATGTATGCAAATAGAGTTTGAAATGTCCATGATCGAAGAGCTATCCTTCTTCCCAGGTTTGCAAATCTCTTAGTCTCCACAAGGAGTTTTTATCTCTCAATCCAAATATCTCAAGGAAACTTTGAAGAAGTTTGGGTTGGAAGATTGCAAACCAGTGAGCACACCTATGAATACAGGCTGCAAATTTTGCAAAGAAGATGAGACACCATTAATAAATCAAACAGAATACATATATGTGATAGGAAGCTTGTTGTATCTTATAGCTTCTATAACACCCTCCTCCAACATATTCCCAAGCAACCAGCTAGCAGGGGTACATATGCGATGAGAGGCCACTATGATATGATTTAACCTCCTAAGTCATGTTAAGGAATTGGAACCAACGCAAACACACCATATAGACATTCAACATCAGCTACAGGACCCTCAGGAACCAATCCAATACTTTAGATAGCTTTCCTCTACATCCGAATGACATTTTGGACAACTTAAGCTTTAGTCACTCTCATGCTATAGGCATGACAACATCCAAAAACCCAAAGTTTCTCTCATAGGCTTGTCCTCTAGCGACTAGAGACTAAATTTTCTAGTGTTATTCCAAGGACCACAAGATTTGAGCCACTTTTCTACGCCGACAACCTAGGTCGCTGCCCAGAATTGAACCACCCCTTCATAATAGTAAAACACCATGGAAATGACCGTATTAAAGCAAATACTTGTTTAATACCTTGACTGGACCCCTACTAGCTGTGACAAGCATTTCACCGAACGTATCATGAATATGTAATCTACACGTGTAAATAATATTTCTCAGCATAAGGGTCTCATACCTAGTTGAGAATCACTAAGCATCATTGATGTCTCTGTATATAAACTGCCATTCCATCCATTAGGTAATAGATACATTGATCATTCAATTTCAAGTAAAAACATGATGAAATCCATACATGGTTGATGTCATAAAACACATACATAACCAACATAATAGTAGGAGAAATACTCATGAAAGTACATCTAAATAGACCACATATCATCCATCAAAATTCTCATAGAAATACAAGGAGAAATAACCTTTCATGAATGACGCAAAATCCAAAACTGGCATGGGACTTCCACGTTCCACCTGACCGTAGAATGGCTTAGCTAAATCTCCCTTCAGTCATTCACCCCGTGCCATATTCCAAGCATGAATGTGGGATCTCAAAGAATGCATCAATCAAAACTCATTTAGGGTTTCTAGAGGCCATGCACCTCAATCCATCAAAAAATGATTCCAACTCATGGTCGAACATCACAAAACCATCATCAGATTGGTCTCCATCCAAGCCTTCAAGGAAGTCTAGAACGTTTGTTCCAACCAAGGCTTCCATGAATAGTAATTCAACCCATAGTTGTCACCAATCTTCTAGAGAACTTGTCCAACCAAGGCTTCCAAGACTAGTAACTCAACCCAATATGTTGCAGGGCTTCCAGAGAATTTGTCCAACCAAGGCTGTCAGGAACTAATAACTCAACCCAAGTTAAGAAACATGAGAACCAACCAAACGAAAATAGAAAGTAAACCCACTATCACCATGGCTATCTAGGAAATGGAAAAGCTAGGAAATTCATTGTCAATCTAGGCAATCCTTCATGCCAATGACAGATCATGACCAATAATCTGCATGCATATGGCATGCATGCCAAAACTAGTGAATAAAAACTACATACAACTCGATACCTGTAAGAAAATATGATGTAGTTGTTTATGCTGAGGCCATCTTGCACTTTCGTGCTCTTCCTTTTCCTTCTTGCTCTAAGAATCCAAGTATGCCACACCCACCAAGAGTGCTCCAAAAAAACTCTAAGTCTCCAAGAGTATGAGAGAGAGAGATAATAATGAAAAAGATCCAAAGTTGAACTGAAAAAAGGTTGCCAACTGATCCTTAGAAGCCTTTTTATGAATGAGGCCTCTAATTTCTTCATTTTCCATTATTTTCCTTCATTTTCCTCCTCACATGAAACTTATGGAATTTCACCTTCCTTTTCTCCTAATTTCCATTATTTTCGTAAATAGATGTGCCAAAAATTCCATTTTTCCTTTCCAAAGCCTTAGCCATTGCGTTTGCCAATTTCCTTAGACATAAACAATCACAAGTTATCCCCATCACTAAGATTTTTCCTAGTGTTTAGCTTCGAATAAGTGTCCCATCATCCGTGGTTACTATGTTTCCATTATTTAATTTTATTACATGGAATTTTTCACTAGTGTTGTTACAACTTTGAGGTCATACATCATGCAATTTTTGGGTCTTGTGGTCGAATTTCAGGCCTTCACATGTGAAAGTGATGTTGTTGTTGTCAAAAGGATTTTAAAATATCTTCAAGGAACAAAAAAATATGGACTGTGGTATGCTAAGAGAAAATAATTTAAATTGAAGGCCTACATTGATGTTGATTGGGCGAGCAGTCTCGATGATAGGAAAAACACCTTTGGTGCAACATTCTTCTTTGGGAAATGCTTGGAGTGATGGGTCAACAAGAAGCAAGCCTCCATTTCTTTATCTACTATTGAAGCAGGGTATATTGTTCTTGCTACCTTTTGCACACAGATTCTATTGATGAAGCAGAATTAAAAATTTATTCAGGTAGAGCTGACTGATCCTATTATGATTATGTGTGATAATACAAGTTCCATCAGCATCTCCAAAAATCTAGTCATGCATTCAAAAATTAAGCATATTCCTATCAAGTTCCATTTCTTGAGGGAAGTAGTTGCAACAAATGTTTTCAAACTTGAATACATGGTCACTCGAGATCAACCTGCAAATATCTTTACTAAGCGACTAAGAAGAGAAACCTTTGAATATCTCAGGCAGTGGATAAGAGTTGTGACTCCTCCTTCCAAATGACTTAATTTTAGTAGGTGTTGGAAACTACTCAGTAAGTGGGATCAATGGAAGAGTAGGATGCAGTGTCTTAGCTGGAGTATTCAAGAAGTATTCAGTGCCATTGACGTCAAAGGGGGAGAATATTATTGGGGTATTAGAGAAGACCATGCCTAGCCTTAGGGGGAGCTTAATCGGAGAAGACCATGCTTAGCTTCACAGGGAGCTTATGGTGTTGCCATCAATGCGAAAGGGGGAGATCGTTGGACAATTGGTAGCGTGTGAATGGCTAGTGGTTGTGATTGTGTTGGCATTGATGTCAATTGGGATTGGGATGGTGATTGGGAGTGCAGGAGGAATCCCATGGTAGTTGCAGGCTTCTGGTAGAGAATCATCATAGTAGCACGCTTATTGAAAATCCATAAAATGATAACCACAATGGTGATTGGTAGTCTAGGCTCAAGAGGAATCCTATGGTAGTTGTAGGATTCATGTAGAGAATCATTAGAGTAGAAAGATTACTAAAGAATCCATAAAATAATGACTATGGTGGTTGGTAGTTCAGGATTCCATGGGAAAAAAATGACAGAGAGTTTGCAGCCCTTTTATAGGTAGCTGATGGGATCAAAGTCTACATGAGGCCTTCATCATTGGAAATTTCTCTGAAAGAGCTTTCCAATGGTGTGTGAAAATCTAAAAATGGCCTCTTGGATCAAAATTTATGTTCTGTCGATGTCACGGTCTTGAAGTCCTAAGCAGGCCAAAATATCAGAGGTCAACAAAGAGGAAGGATGAATATTGGAGGTCAGAGCACATTGGGACCTGATATCATAACCCTGGAGTAGGATATATCAGAGATTGGAATATCAGAACCTTGGAGCAGGTCATATCAGGATATTGAAAGCTAGAGTTCGCTGGCACATCAGAGGTCAGCGTAGGTGAATATCAGAATATTGGAAGGTTGAAACCATCAGAATCTCAGAACTTATTAACACTTCAATATTGAGATGTTACGATATTTGGTGCCACTGATATTGTTAAAAGTGTCGAGCGATGCTCAGAAGAATTAACAAATGATTTTGTTGCAAAACAAATTCTAATCGAGAGTCTTTCTTTCTCCTATGGTAGGACACATGGTGGCATGTGATTGACTCTAAGAAGCTGGAGTGGAAAATGACATCAACTTGACGTGATAGTATGGTGGACATATGGCATCTTATTTTGGCACTTTCGGTGGCCTAATGGGGAAAATCAGGGAGACATGTGTCATCACTCAAGAGTTTCACGTGTATAAGTGACATCAACATATCAGAGGTCAGTATATAGGAGAATGAGGATATCGTAAGTCCATTGCAAATGGCGTTTGAAAAATTTACGATAAAGGGGCTCTGATATTATCTGGCACATGGTCATATGGAGCTAAAATGAAACAAGGGATAAACAGAGGGAGCAAAGACATAATCGGGTCCTTCAAAAAGTTATGATATAAACAGGCTCCGATATAATGCCATAGTGCTATGCTACATCGATGATCACAAGCCCAGTTTTATGAGAAAGAAAATGTTGAGGGAGCTAAGCGCCAAGGGGGCTAAGGATATTGGATCAGCGTAATATCGTAACATTTCTTTTGTATGAGCTATGAAATGTTGGGTTTCTGATGAAATATTAAAACGAGTTAAATGGATGAATGGGTCAATAGTTGAAGACTAAATAAAGATCGATAAAGTTGATTTATGAGGTTAAATGGATCTGCAGAAGACTCTCAGACAAGGAAACAAGGACAAAAGTTCACATAGAAGAATTGAAGAAATGGACAAAGAAAACAGTTGCTTCATGTGCACATTTGGTAGATTTAAATGAGTAACAAAGTGGCCATTCCAGAGGACTTTCAAGACCTATGGATCAATGAATAAGCATGGGAAGTCACGATAGAGTGTGCAGGCCACCTAAGATTAAATTCTAAGTATGGAGTATTACATAGGGATTCAGTGAAGAACTTGAAATCCCATTTCTATGTTTAATTCCATAATAGAGTTCATCCAATAGATGCAACAAGAGCAGGAAGTATGGAGTATTACATAGGGATTCAGTGAAGAACTTGAAATCCCATTTATATGTTTAATTCCATTTCTATGTTTAATTCCATAATAGTGTACACTCAGGAAGTATGGACACAAGAAGTAGAGACAACATTGTGCAATATGCATTAGAGGATCAAAACCATTTGATCACCATTGAGAAAATTAGGGAGTATAGAATATTGTTGGAGTGTTGAGGAGTAATAATAGTGATAGTTGTGAAAGCAGAGAGTGTGTTGTAAGACAAACAATGAGAGAAAAGTTGAAGGGTGTGTAGAAAAGGGCCTATGTTAGAGGAGGCAAAGTGCTGAGGATATGTTGGTATGAGCAGAGGATAGAGTGTTGTTGAATGAGACTAAGGGAGTCTGTGGAACATTAGAGGACCATGGACAGAAGTTGTTTCTGCAACCAACCTGATTGGAATTTTATTTGTAATTGTATATGCCTCTAGTTTTAGTTTGAAAATTGTATGAAATAGTAGAAGAGTGGCAAGTTGAGTTTGTAGCCTGCATTCAAAAGAGGTTGGTGCCTCTTGCAAGTTGGTGGTTTCTAACCTAAAGGGGTCAGTGTCCCTTGTGAGTGGGTTCTCACAAACAAACTAATGTAATCAAGTAGGCGCTTAAATTGCATCATAAACAAACAACAAATTGGTGGTTTTTCCCTCTAGGTCTCCATGTGAAAACACTGGTGTCAAAATGTGTATACTGCTCATGTGATTGGTTGTATGAACTATGAATGATTAAACTTGTTTCCTACATTCTTTATTAATAAATTCTCTCATAAGTAACATAAAATAAAAAGGACTGAAGCATATTCAGGAAAAGATTTAAGAATCTCACTATTACTAATTCAGCCCCCCTCTCAATAATTTCCCATTCCAATAAATTGTTTGAATCCAGGAAGTGAATCAAAACTTTTAATGCCATTCAATTGAAAGAGGGTTTTGACCCAGTTGTTAATATTTAATGTTCAATGGTTGTGTCACAAAGTATTAAAAAATCTTCCTATACATGCCGCAAGGGCTGCAATTTTTACTTGGTACCTAGAGGATGATGGGCATCATTCTCATTGGCCTCCATCTAAATACTATTTGACACATTGAACCCACAAGATGTCATTAAAGAATTCATTGAGGAGTGCACCGGTGCAACGAATATCACCGCATTGACCATCGTTGCTTCTACCCTTTTCGCCTTCATACAAATTCTCATACCTTGTAGTGTTGTCTATAGGGAACTCACAACCATCACCTTCTGTGGCCCTTTTGAGAGTCACCTCAACAGGTCGGTTGGGAAGGCTCTCTTCGGCGACATTTTCGTTGCACTCATCATGGGATTCGATCCATCCCTGAATTGGATATCACTTGCTTCCAACTCATCGCGACCTTCAAAACAATTATTCTCGATAACGATAGAGGCATCGATAGACACCTAAGAGAGATTAGTTTCACCTTCCACCTTCTTAAATATGTTTTAGGCTTTGTTCAAAGAACATTGAGAATTTCCTTGTCAATAACTTACAACAACTTGCAATCTCGGGCTAGAGAAAGATATTTAGGTTCATTCATCCTAGAGGACAAACCATTCTAGACTAGGTGGAGGCAAAGATCGACTTAGATCCTAAAAAAGCGAGATCCATGAGGCACATTCTAAGTGAACATGGAAACATGTCCAATGCTTGTGTGCACTTCATCTTGGAGAGATGAGAAATACCTCTCAAGAAAACAAATGTATAACAATAGGGGAGGGATTGGATGTGGACATCCTATTTGGATTCAGATTAGGCCTTGTTATTGAAATAATTGTTCTCAAGAACGTCCCTTTGCATTGGTTTACAAACGATTAGCTTGTAGCTAAAATGTGCACTTAGATATTGTAATATGTGTGCTACAAGCTTCGTAGGATTCGACCATATAACTCGTTGGTTATAACAAGTGACTTATATCCTCTTTGGGTAGTGTATTAGTTACTCAATAAGAATAAATCATGTAGATATCCTTCTGTGTAGTTTCACATTATTGAATTTCAGTTTTAAAATTAGATAATCATTTTTTCTATTATTCAATCTCAGCGTTCCAGAACATTTGAATAAAGTTATATTATATGATTGAAACATAGTAATGGTTGTTTTGGGATTGACGATGTGAATAGGGGGGGTGTGATTTACAAGGGAGATTCACCTGACCTAACATTCTTAAGGGATTACATTAGTATTCAGATTTAATATCTGATGTAATAAAGAGAAATGTTTTATTTTTACATGAAGACGTGCTAAAAAATGATATATCAACCAAGAATGTGAAGAGACTTCACTTGTCTAACACAGGTGAAAATGAAAATATGGATATTTTGTTTATTTATAATTATTCTCAATCACCCAATTAGTTGACACAATTTCCCATGTACATCTGATGAGCCTCATAAATGGGTAATTATATGGGCTCATTTTACCTCCTAACTTAGTCAAATCAACCATTCTCTTAGCTTATTTTCTGACTTTCTGATTATATTTATGCTTATAAGGTGAGTTGAGTTAGTTATTATGCCATGTGCTCTAACATGTATTTAATGCAGATTATTGATGGATTTCGAGGTCTAAGTCAAAGATCTAGTGGTCAAACTGTAGTAATAACTCGAAGTAGATAGAGGAGAGGACTTATAGGAGGGAATCCCCCTCATTTATTGCTCCTCACTTCGAATTCCCCTTCATTCAGCTCGGAGTACAAGCAGCCGAATCATGCACTAGAAGGCAGCCGAGCAAGTGGAAGATTATTCATAGTTATCTCGACTTTTGGGAGCCAAGCCTCCCTAATTTTAAGGAATTCGTTGGTAGCTCCAGATGTATAAGTAGAGAGGCCTAGGGCCTCACTAGGATCGACTTTTTTGCTTGTGTAAACTCTACTCAAATTTCGAGCTTACTATTTTATTATAGTTTTATGTAATCTTGCTATTTTTTGATAATGAAGATGGAATTCTTTTTGAGCTAGCACTGAGTTACCTCAGAGGGCTAGAGCTCTTGGGTTACGGCCCAATCCAAGTAGCCAAGCTGCTCTTTATTTGTATTTGTATGCTTTACTTCGGTTTGAAGATTAGTTTGTTGTTAGGTCTATTTCTCTTATGGTTAAGAATAGGTTGCTTTTGATGATTTAATAGTTTTCTTCCATTTGTGCTTTCTGTAGCAGGCTAAGCAGTGATCAGAGAATATTCAAAAGGCTAGCAATAGTGCCTTGGCCTCTCTTCCTCCCTTTGGGACCATGATTTGAGGCAAAGACTCTCTTGCTGCCACAAAAACACAGATTTTCCTCATTCCTAGGACTTCTAGTGTTTGCAGCTCTCTAGTAGGTTGATAGTCTAGTTTTGCTTTGCTTTAAATCTTCTTTATCATGTTCACTTCCTGATTTGAAATATTCCTTTTTCATGCTTTCCTTTTTTACAACATTTCCCAGCATTTCCTTCTATACATCATAGTTTAGGCCATTTTAATGCAAAACTCTATTTTTCCTGGGATGCACTCATTTCATTGGTTGCTTGATTTTCTTGGTTGACTGTCAATTTATATGTAGCAGATCTCTTCCAATAGTCCAGCTTACTATAAATCACACCCTCCATCTAATCCATGCCCTATAGGTCTCCCAAACCTCACCTCAATTCTCCCCTAGTTTCCTTCATTTTTCATAGAATTTCTTCCTCTCTCCTTGAGAAAACCCAATCATCTTTCTCTCTCCTGGTGATTCATGGTAGATGTTAGGTGCCCTGACACCTCATTCCAACCTTCATCCACATTTTCCACCCACTCTCACACCCTAAAGATAGTGGAAATTTCTCTCGGCCTCCTCTTGTAGGCCTCCTATACTTTCCCTGTTTTCCTCCTGTAGTTTTCCTATGTCCTCCTGTAGTTTTTCCTGTAGGCTTTCTTTTAAAGGCTGAGTGTGGGACAAGCCTCTAGAAGGCCACCTAAGACCTGCTAGGACCCATCCACACCATCCTAAATCCTCCCAAGCTCCAAAACCGCCCTCTAACGCCACCTGTTCGCTGCCACACTCATACACAATAAATTAGATGCATGTTAAATTCACATGAAAACACATAAAAATCCAAAAAAATGTTTATTGCTTATTTACTTCCATAAAAAGCATGGTTAGATGTTTTTTACTTCCTTGAGTAGGTAATGGCATTTCTTTCATGGTTTTCATAGTGTTTTTGGAAAAAGTATGATTTGCTTGTTAATTAGGGTTTACTAGGTTTTGCTTTACATTCCAGTCTTTCTCCTTTTTGTAGTTAGAATAGCATCTATAGAGTAATCTTTCTTTCCTTTCATCACACATAGAGCTTCTTCTGAAATCTATAGAAGTTGGCTTGAGCTCCTAGTGATTTTGTGTCAGCTGACCAAGTGAAAACCTACAGTGAGAGCTAGTACTTGTGCATATAGCACCAACGCTTCCAAGTTTGTTACGAATTACCGGGTTGATAAAAGTAAAGTTGGCAGCCCAGGAGTTGTAGCATTCTTGTTGAAATACTGGCGCTTACCACTTTTTCGCGATGTTGCCAAGGACGCGTCAAAGTATTATGTGATTACTGCTTTCTTCAATTTCCTATTGCAACATTCTACTAATAGTTTATTTCGGCAAAAGTAGACTAGTCATTTCTTTTCTTTCAGTTTTGCATTTCCGTGCTTTCCTTTTCAATTCTACAAATTTCCATTCAGCAAGTTCATTTCAGTTAGTTGCAATTTTTTTTGTTCAATCACAATTTCAGTTTTTGCAGGTACTTTCAGTGTGGGGAAAAAAAACAAAAACCAACCAAAAAGATTTTCTTTCATGCCTCGTAGGAATAGAGATAACTCAGGAAAAATTTTGCCCAACACCCCCACTACTTCATACAGCCAACCTTCTCTCTTCTTCGGTGGCTGCAATCAAGAAGAACCATTAGGTGAACAATTAGACATATTTGAGGAAACTATAGGGGAAGAAGAAGAAGAAAACATTCCTTTGGAGCCAATGGCTGAAAACATAAATGCTAGGGGAGATGGCGAGAGAATAGAGGGTACCTTCCCCATACGGGAGACCAATGGGGACACAAAAATGAAGAATATAAGTCCTTTAGCCCTACCTCATTTCCATGGTCTGACTACAGAAGATCCTGACACCTTCTTGTTCGAGTTTGCTATCATCTATCTGACTTATGACTATGCAGAAGATGAGAAAAAGTTGAAACTGTTCCCTTCTACTCTCAAGGACACGGCACTATGTTGGTTCATGGGTTTACCTAGCAATAGCATCACAACTTGGGCTTAGGTGTAGTAGGCCTTTAACGACAAGTATTGAGACTATTGTAGGTCAAATGATACTAAAGAAAAAATCTTCCGAATGACCATAGGAAGTGATGAGTCCCTGGAAGATTATGAAGAGAGGTTCCAGCTCCCTTACCAAAGGGCCAGGTGTACACTTGACCCTGAATCTTTGAAGTTCGTCCTGCTCAGGGGAATTCGGGAAAACCTTTTAGACACCCTCCATCTACTGACCGGGGGAGACATCTACCAACTATCCTATGAGGACATAAAGACTGTTTTTAGAAACCATTCTAGAGCAGCCAGGAAGAAAGGTAGGGGGAGTCAACCCATAGCCAGTACCTCTTCTTCCAATTCATCCATTAAAGGTGAAATTGGAAATATGCTGGAAGACTTCAAGAGTGATATGCTACAAACTCTTGCCATGCAAATGGATACCTTACATATCAAAAGAAAACAAGAGGAAGTAGAGAGGGCTTTGGCCATTTTTTTGCCCTAGATGCACTAGTAGACATCCTAGGAATGAATACCCATTGAACTACATAGAGGTTTGTTTAGTCTATGAAGAAGATCATTCTATAGATAAGTGCCCTTCTTTGCCTAGACTTAAATTTGTATACCAAGGGGCTGAAGGAGTCACTGAATAGATCTATTACATAAACCAAAGGAGGCCACATGGACTTAGACCATACCAACAGGGGATGCAAGGGACATCTTAGGCATACTACAACCCCAACCAAGTCACCTCCATACCTTCTTGGGGCCCCCCTACTCATCCTTCCTGGTCCACACCTCCTCCTTGGTCTTTCACATCTCAATATCATGCCCAACTAGCCACCCATTCCTTTTAATCCTATGCTCAGCTGCAACCTTAGTGGAATGCATCTCATCAGGGGTAGAGGCCCCAATACAACTCTCTTCCCACTCTTCTGCCTCCACCACCTGCCCAACCACAACCGTTACCTTCTGCTCCACCAAGGCAACCTCAAATGCCTACCTAGCCAAATCCAAACCCAAACAACAGACAGGCTTAGCAAGTGTATAGTGGGGAACCATCATGACCAACTTATGTTGTGGAGATTCAAGAAATTAACTTGCAATCTGGGAAAGTTCTCCCAGATAGCCAACCTCCACCTAGGGAGGTTGAGGAATATGAAGAGGAAATCCAACCTAAAGCAACTCGACCCTTTCCTAAGATACTATCCATGACAATCCAGCCTAACCCAAAAGAGACTGAACTCCTGGGAAAATTGAAACATTTATGTGTGAAGATACCACTTCTCCAAGCCATAAAAGATGTTCCTATCTACAATAAGTTGATCAAAGGGAAGTGCTTTAGGCATCCAGGAATGTAGGTTTTAACTCCGTATAGAAATTACCTACATACAAATTCTAAAACACAGAAAATAAACAATGCGAGAGCATAACACATAAAACACATATACACAGAGATTTTCCCCTGGATCCCAAAACCGAGAATACCAACTTGATTTATCATTATGTTCCTTTCAAAGTTATAATACATATTTATACATGTTGAAGCATCCAATACCATGGACCGAAAAAACCTCGCATCCAATAGCATGGATCGAAAACCATCACGTCCAAAAACATGTGCGAAAATCATGCAAAAAACCATAGGTGGGTCTTCCCAACCTAACATAGCGTCCACAACCAAAATTTCCTGGGGCGCTGCCCAGGACCCCATAAAGTGGGGTAATGGGTACACCTCAAACCCCTTGTGACCCCCCCTGCTACACAATCGACACAACGAAGGGGGGCTCCCCCCCCCCAACCCCCCAGTTAACTACGTGGCCTAGTCGTGGAAAGAATATAACACAACCCAACATTCTCCCACTTGTTGTTTACTTTAGTCATTTTTTCAGCCCTGAAATGCCCATTGTCTCTCTACACCAAGAGAACTTCTCAGAGCTCATAGATTTTGTCAATGCATTTGCAGTATTCTTCAAAGTGTCCACCTTTACCAGCAACACCTTTTTTTCTTCTATCATATCCCTCAAAAAGTGATACTGCACATCAATGTGCTTTGTCTTTGAATGATATGAGAGGTTCCATGCCAAGAAAATTGCACTTTGGCTATCATAGTCTATCCTTATAGCTCCATCTACTAACCCATTACTTGAGCACAATCTCTGCAACCAAACTACTTCCTCGCTTGCATGAGTGGCTGCCATGTATTCTGCCTCGGTAGTTGATAGTGCCACTATAGATTGTTTCTTACTCAACCAACTAACTGCACCTTCAAATAGGTTAAACACATACCCACTTGTAGATCTTCTCTGATCTAGATCTCTAGCCCAGTCTGCATCAACAAAGCCATGAATATCCAACACTCTATCCAACCCTAGTCTTCCTTGGTAGCACAAACCATAATCACTAGTGTCACGCAAATACCTGAAAACCCGCTTCACTGTTGTCCAGTGCTCCTTCCCTGGTTTTGACATAAACCTGCTCAATACTCCCACTGCATGTGCAATGTTTGGTATAGTACAGACCACTGCATACATCAGGCTGCTGACTGCTATTGCATATGGAACATGGGACATGTCCTCTTCCTCTTCTTCTGTCTTGGGATGCTGTTCAGCAGATAACCTCACACCTGCAGGAATAGGAACCTTCATCGGTTTACTATCCTGCATATTAAACCTTTGCAGTATTCTCTCGACATACTTCCTGTGGTTTAACAGGAGCTTCCTCTTTGCTCGATCTCTTTAAATTTCCATGCCCAAAATATAGTTTGCAGCACCAAGATCTTTCATGTCGAATTTGGAGGACAAATGGGTCTTCAAATCCTCGATAATTTCTTTGTCATTTCCAACCAGCAACATAACATCCACATACAACACTAGATAAATAACACGGTCACCAATTAATTTAAAATACACACAGTGATCTGCTTTGCTTCTAGTGAAGCCAATTCCTCGTATAAATGTATCAAATTTCTGATACCACATCCTTGGTGATTGTTTTAACCCATACAGAGACTTCTTTAACTTGCATACCAGTTCTTTCTTACCCTTCACCGCAAAGCCTTTAGGTTGCTTCATGTATATTTCCTCTTCCAGATCCCCGTGAAGAAATGTTGTCTTCACATCCATCTGTTCTACCTCAAAATCAAAAGTAGCAGCAACAGATAAAAGTAATCTAATAGAAGTTACCTTCGCAACAGGAGAAAAAAATATCACCAAAATCAATTCCTAGCACCTAGGAATAACCTTTTGCTACCAACTGAGATTTGTATTTCTCCACCTTTCCTTCTGCATTTGTCTTCTTCTTGAATGCCCATTTCCTGCCAATGGGTTTCCTTCCAGCTGGTAACTCCACCAGATCCCAAGCCTCATTTTTGTGCAAAGATGCCATTTCATCAACCATGACCTCTTTCCACAATTTTCCATCCTCTGAATCTACTGCTTCCTTCACAGTTCTAGGATCATCATCAGTAACAGACAAAGAAAAATTTGAATAGAAATAAAATGGACTATACCTTCCTGGCTACCTTCTTTCTCGAACTGATCTTCTCATAGCCGGAGTTTGTGGCTCTTCATCTTGTAATTCCTCCTCTGCTGTAGAGTTTGATTCTTCCTCCTTTAGCTCAAACTCTATTTTCTCAGGTTCCTTTGGTTGGACTTCATGTTTAATAACATCTTTTACCTCTTTGAACACCACATCTTGGCTGTACACAACCTTCCATGTGACTGGGTTCCAAAGCTTATAACCCTTTAAGCCATCATTATACCCAATAAAGATGCACTTTTCATATTTACTATCCAACTTGGATCGTTTCTCCTTTGGAACATGTACATATGCATCACATCCAAATACCCTCAGATGTGAAAGAGAGGGTTTCTTAGCAGTCCATACCTCTTGTGGAGTTTTATCCTCCAATGCTAATGAAGGTGACCTGTTGACCACGTAACATGTAGTATCCATCGCCTCTGCCCAGAATTCCTGTCCTAACCCGACACCACTGAGCATGCTTCTTGCCCTTTCCATCAACGTCTTATTCATTCTTTCTACAACTCCATTTTGCTAAGGTGTATATGAAGTAGTCTTCTATCGTTCTATGCCACACTTCTTATAGAATTCTTCAAATTCTTTGCCATAAAACTCTCCACTATTATCTATCCTCGGCACCTTTATCTTCTTCTCTGTCTAATTTTCCACGAGAGCCTTAAATTCTTTAAACCTGTCAAAGGCTTCAAATTTCTTCTTAAGGGAATATATCCATGTATTCCTTGATATGTCATCTATAAATGATACATAGTACTCAAACTTACCCAATGATGGAACCTTCATAGGTCCAAACACATCACTGTGTACAAGTTCTAATATCTGTTTCGCCCTCTTACCACCAGAGGGGAAACTCACCTGATTTTGCTTCCCATATACACAATTTGCACAGAAATCAAAATACAAAGAGCTATTACTCATACCTTCTACCATACCTTTACCATGAAGTATTCGAAGACACTTCTCTCCAATATGTCCAAGCCTTTGATGCCACGACATGGTCTTCTCTCCAGAGACCACTAGATTTTTTGCTCCACTTTCAGGAACCACAGAACTGTTGCACCCATTAATAACAGTGCTACCTTGCAGCTTGTACAAAGTTCCTATTCGAGCGCCCTGCATCAATACCAAAGCTCCCCAAACCATTTTCATGTATCCTTCTCAAACACTGTTTTTACACCTGCATCATCTAGCTTGCTTACAGAAATCAGATTTCTGGCTAATGCAGGAATATACAGAACACCTGGAAGTGTTCTAACCCTTCCACCTTGCAACTTCAACTTTACTTTTTTGCAACCAATGATTCTAGCCTTGCTATCATCCCCTAAGAAGACATCACCACCATCGTATTTCTCATACTCGCAGAAACACTCTCTATGGGGATTGAATTTAAAGGATGCACCTGAGTCAATCAACCATGCCTCATGATCTACATGTGTACTTGAAGAAGCCAAGTACACATCCCCACCTTCATCTGAGGTGGTTTTCACCTCTGTAGAAGGAGCATCATAAGATCCGTTTCCTTTATTAGGAGCTTTAGATTTACAGTCCCTTTTTTAGTGCCCTTCCTTTCTGCATTTCCAACACACCACCTTTACAGGTTTTTCTGGAGATTTAAATCTCCCTCTTGATTTAGATCTCCCACTCGATGACTTATTTTTGTTTTTGTTCTGGGACCATCCTCGTACAGACAAGGCATCACCATTCTGGCTCTCCATATTTTTCTGTCTCATCTCCTCCGTCTGCAAGGATGAGACTATTTCATCAAACTATAAGGCAATTGCATTGCTACCTATTGCAATAACCGGACTATCCCATGAATCGAGTAGAGAACACAACAAACTGATGTAGTTATCTTCATCTGAAATTTTGATATCAACGGATGCTAACTAACTTACCAAAGTATTAAATGCGTTCAGATGCTCTGTCACTGAGTCTCCATCTTTCATCCATAGGTTATATAGCTTTTTCCAAATGAACAATTTATTTACCAGAGTCTTAGATTGGTAAAAAGTCCCTAACTTGTCCCACAAAGCCTTCACCGTAGCTTCCCTTGATACATTCAGCAATACTGAATCTAAGACACAAAATCGTATTGTGCTCTTTGCTTCCAATCCAACTTCTTCCATTCTTCATCGGACACTCATGTTGGTTTAGTACCCGGATCTACCGCAATCCACTAATCTTTATCCACCAACAGATCCTCCATCTTGAGTTTCCACAACTCAAAAATCTAACCATTAAATTTCTTGATCTCTATCTTTCCACTGCTCGCTATCTTCTTTCACCACCAGAATCAATCTCGTGGATCTCACACTGAACAGGGTCTACCACAAGCTCGAGTGAAACCCCTCAGCAACAAAGGCGTCCCCTTGAAGCCAAATCTGCTCTGATACCAAATGTAGGTTTTAACCCCATACAGAAATTACCTGCATATGAATTCTAAAACATAGAAAAAAAACAATGCGAGAGAATAACACATAAAACACATATATACAGATATTTTCCCCTGGATTTATTTTCCTTTCAATGTTATAATACATATTTATACATGCCGAAGCATCCAATACCATGGACCGAAAAACCATCACGTCCAATACCATGGACCAAAAACCATCGCGTCCAAAAACATGTGCCAAAATCATTCACAAAACCATAGGTGGGTCCGCCCAACCTAACATAGGGTCCAAAACCAAAATTTTATGGTGCGCTACCCAAGACCCCATAAAGTGGGGTTATGGATACACCTCAAACCCCCTATGACCCCCCCACTACACAATCGGCGCAACGAAGGGGGGCTCTGCCCCCTTCTAACACCTCGGTTAACTACATGTGCTAGTCGTGGAAAGAATATAACACAACCCAACAAGGACAGTGCAAGAGAGATGCCCCAACCATCAATGTCATAGGACAACTGTCTGACCTAATGTTGGGGCAGATGACTTGTCCAAAATATCTGGACCCTGGAAGCCTAGTAGTTGATGTCCACATCAATGGTGCAATGGTCCCACATACCTTGATTTATCTGGGAGCTGCCATTAATGTGATGACAAAGGACACAATGCTCAAACTTAACCTCCAAGGCTCCTTGAGGAAGACCACAATAGTGCTGCAGCTAGCAGACCGCTCCACAGTGACCCCTGAGGGGATTGTGGAAGATGTGATGGTCTCCATTGATTCTTGGGAGTACCCTACTGATTTCTTAGTTCTCCAACCAAAGGCAAAGCTCATTGGGTATCCTCTCATTCTGGGAAGACCCTGGTTGGCTACAGTCGATGCCTACATTAGCTGTCGAGCTAGGAACATGACTATAAATAACGGGCACATGTCCAAGCAGTTAATCCTATATCCTCCTACCCAACCCTTGCTAGAACATGATCTAACTCTCTGGTTGGAGGAGGAGGATGAGGATGAAGTTTATTCTGCACTAATTTGTACATTAGAAATCTCCATGGCGGAAAACCGCAAGATGAGGATGATATGATTGAAAATTTGATTCAAAATCCACCTCCCAGTGTATCACCATTAGAAGAAATAGTAAGAGAAACCCAAAACAACCCCTCAATTGATCTCTATGTGGCCCACCTCACTTCTCTCTGTGTTAAACATATAGAGTTCGGCCCAAAATGAACATTGAAAATCAATCCATCCCTATCTACTTCCCAGGAGAAGGAGCTATGCAGCATACTGAGAAAACATCTAGATGTCTTCACCCAGAGTTATAAGGAGATGAAGGGAATGCACCCTTCAATATGTACTCATCATATATACATCAAGGAGGATTGCAACCCAGCTAGGCAGCCTTAAAGGAGGATGAACCCAGCACTTAAAGATATTGTTAAGGAAGAACCACAAAAATTGCTTGATGTAGGATTCATCTATCCCATCTCTGACAGTGAATGGGTCTCTCCTTTAGTGCTAGTGTCAAAGAAAAATGGTAAGTGGAGAATCTGTGTCGACTATCGAGAATCGAACAAAGCCATTAAAAAGGACCATTTTCCTTTACCTTTCCTAGATCAAGTGTTAGATGGTCTAGCAGGGAGAAAGTTTTTCTCCTTCCTAGATGGGTTTAAAGGGTACAATTAGATTCAAATCAGCCTGGAAGACCAAGATAAGACCACTTTCACTTGTCCTTTGGGTACATTTGCATACCGGGTCCTTCCTTTTGGTTTGTGCAATGCTCCAGCCACTTTCCAAAGAGCGATATTGAGTATATTTTCTGAACTGGTTCACGATGCAGTAGAAATATACATGGATGATTTTACTCCTTATGGCTCTAACTTTCAGGAAGCTTTATCTAACCTAGGAAAATTTCTAGATAAGTGTATTGAGATGAACCTGTCCCTCAGTCCAGAAAAATGTGAATTTTTGATGACTGAGTGGACTGTGCTAGGTCATGCAATATCTCAACAAGGACTGCAGGTGGACCCCAACAAAATTGCCATCATCCAAAGGGTCCCACCTCCTCAAAAGGTGAGAGATGTCAGAAGCTTCCTAGGCTTAGCTAGTTATTACAGGAGATTCATTAACAACTTCAGCAAGATAGCCTTTCCTTTGTTTGGCCTCCTAGGCAAAGATGTTGAGTTCATATGGTTGGAAACTGTGAAGAAGCCCTAGATACCTTGAAGAGCAAGCTAGTGACTGCCCCAATTCTCAGAGGCCCAAACTAGGCCCTACCCTTTCACATTCACACAAATGCCATGAACAAAGCAATAGGAGCAGCCTTAGGACAAATTGATGAAAAGTTACCTTATGCCATATACTTTATAAGCAAAAACTTGTCAAAGTCAGAGTTAAATTATACAGTGACAGAGAAGGAACTCCTAGCTGTCATGCATTCCTTAAACAAATTCAGACATTATATCATAGACTATGAAACCTTTGTGCACACTGATCATGCTGCAATTACATATTTAATGAAAAAACCAGATGTAAATGCTCGCATTATTGGATGGTTGCTTTTATTGCAATAGTTTGATTTGACCATTATTGATAAGCCTGGTAAAGAAAATGTTGTTGATGACTTTTTGTCTAGAGTAAATTTGTCTACAGGTGAAGAAGGAATGGTGGATGACCAAATGCCAAATGAACACCTATTTGCTATATCAGTACTCTCTCCATGGTTTGCTGATATAGCAATCTACTTGGTTTCAACACAGTTCCCACCACACCTATCCTCAAAAGAAAAGAGAAAGATAGTAAGGACAAGTGCCCCTTTCACCTGGATTGGAGGCAATCTCTTCAAACTTGGCCCAGATCAGATCTTGAGAAGATGTGTCAGGGAGGAGGAAGTCTTTGACATCCTCTTAACATATCATGACGGGCCTTGTGGAGGTCATTTTGCAGCAAAAAGAACCGCCTTCAAGATATTGCAAGCAGGCTACTACTGGCCCACTCTTCATTAGGATGTGAGGAGATACACGAGCCAGTGTGATCAGTGTCAGAGGATGGGGAAACCCACTCCAAAGGATGAAATTCCCATGAAACCTCAAGTGACTTTTGAGCCATTTGAGAAGTGGGGCATGGACTTTGTGGAGCCTATCAACCCCCCTTCAAAGCAGAAGCAGTACATCATTGTGTGCACTGACTACCTGACAAAGTGGGCGGAGACAAAAGCAATCAAAGCAGCGACAAAGGAAAAAGTAGCTGAGTTTTTTAAGGAAAACATATTCTACAAGTTCAGGTATCCGATAGATTTGGTCACAAACCAAGGCAATTAGTTCACTCTAACATGATTGAAGACCTGCTCACACATCATAAGATCAAGCACAGGACTTCCACCCCTTACCATTCACAAGCCAATGGGCAAGTGGAGGTCACTAATAGAGAATTGGAAGGGATCCTAACCAAGGTAGGGAGCAGTAGTAGAAAAGACTGGGCAAACAGATTAGTTGAGGCCACTTGGGCCTACAACACAACATGTAAGATCACCACTAGGTTCACACACTATGAACTGGTCTATGGGAAGAAGGCTTTGTTGTCAATAGAGTTTGAATTCAATACCCTAAGGATGGCAACTCTGTTAGACCTAGACCTCAGCCATGCACAGAAATAGAGATTACTTCAACTCAATGGATTGGATGAATATAGATTGCAAGCCCTTCTCCATACAGAGGTAGTTCAGCTTCAGAGAAAGATATGGCATGACAGAAATATCAAGGAGAAGAAATTCCAAGAGGGAGATTGGGAACTACTATATGATTCAAGATACAAGGATTTCAAAGGCAAGCTGAGGACAAGATGGGTAGGACCCTACACTGTGGATAAATGCAATGAAAATGGTTCAGTTCTAATTAGAACCATTGATGATGAAGCCATCCCCGTGCTTGTCAATGGACATCGATTGAAAGTCTACAAGAAACTCCTCTCCAAGTGAGATTTTATTCAATATTTGAATAAAATAGTGATGGTAGTGGAGCATGTCTTAGCTTCCAATTCACCCACTCACTGAAGAAAAGAGAGAAAAAATAAGGACTAAAGTGAAAACCTCCATGAGGCACTTGAGTCCCATCATTGGGCTAAAACCCTCTTCTGAGGCAACCCAGTGATGTCAAAAAAAAAGGGGGAAAAGAATAATATCCCTGGGTGAAAACCTCCCTTGGACGCACCTAGGGTAGGCAATTAAGGTGAAAACCTCTCTGAGGCACCCTAGTTGTTTTCAGGAAAAAAATAAAAATAAATAAATAATGAATTTTTATTAGATTGCAGGTTTGCAAGAGGACTACAAGGAGCAGAAGAAGGTGCCAAGGGGACCCTGACATTCATACCAGCATCCATCTCATCTTCTCCACACCTTCCTCTATCATTTTTGGCATCTCTTTCACCCCATTGTACCTCTTCTTCCAAAACTGTGTTTTCTACAGGAGGCTCCTATAGGAATTACAGAGAGCCAAAAAGTGTCTACAGAAGGCAGTTTGAGGGACAAGAAAAGCTTCATGAGGAACCTATAATCCCTCTTACCATCTTCAAACCTCCTTGCCATCATTTCCAAGCCTGCATCACACTCCAAGCATCATTATTATTTTTTTCCTTTCCAAGAAAAAACACAGAAAAAAAGGTTTTTCAGTTTTGAAAAAAAAACAAAAATAAAAGGAAGAAAAGGAACCATCAACTTCACCTGAAGCTTACCTACTATCCCTCCATCATTCATCTCCACCTCTGGCATCATTCTCGAGCTCCAAGCACAACGAAATAGCTGAAGTTTCAAGGGGAGAAACAGCTACAGGAGCTCCTGTAGGAATTCCTTTAATAGCTGATCCCATAGAAGTCCAGCACCAGCAGAAAGCGACAACACATCTGAAGGTTGAAGAGGCACATGTTGAGCAGCTCCAACAAAAGAAAAACCTACAAAAGCACACAACATAGTAGCAAGCAGAGACATCATGCATGAAGGAAAATGAAGGCATGCAATAGAGAAAGCCACAACACCTCACAGTCAATGGCAGCAAATACGCTTCGATTACAGGTTAGTAGCTAAGTCACTCCTCTATCTGCATTTGTGTAATTAGGAATCATACAAAGGCAACGAAATGGTTGAAATCGAAAGAGGTAAAGGTGGCGAGTTAACTTGGCCACCTTCATTTAGTTGACTACACTTAACCGAGATATCACCCACACGTGCGCACAGTCAACTCAAGCAAAAAAATGCGCAGGACAGGTAGTGGGAGGAAGACTTAAATCTGATGCATTAATGAGCGGATGATTATGAGGAGGAGTCATGATGACCAAGGAAGTGGGGACCAACGGTCCTAATCGGGGCAATGTACACCTTGCCAGCTCAGCAAATATAACCGAAAATAGCCATAAAAGGTAATGAGCACTCCTCCTTGCGCATTCTCACCACCTTTCCTTCAATTTCTCCTTGTAACTCAGCCACACAACAGTCTCCTTATTCCCCCACAGCCTCATAACCACCCTACTCCATCAATTTCCTCGATACCTTTGCTCTCAGCATTTTCTACAAGAGCACCTACGGGAAATCTACAGGAGGGACAATGGACTTCTACAGGAGGGGCAGTGATTCATTTTGAAGGGAGGAAACGTGATTTGTGGCAAGAATTTCAGTCTGAAGAGGTAGGTTTCATGAATGGCCTCTATTGAATATCAAAATGTGAAAGATTTAGTCTCTAATTGAAGATAAAATGAATCTTTAAGAGGGTAGAAATACATAGAAAATATTTCTATTTAAAAAAAAACACAGTCCCCTCTGTTTTTCTATTTCACTCAAAATTATTTGTCTCCACCTCCATATCTGGTTTTTCAAAAAGAAGTACAGCCAGTATGACAGGGGGGTTTATGAGAAAATATCCCACTAACTCCACTAGACTCCATGCACATCCTCAAGTGGTGGAAATATTTACAAGGGAAAACTGGATGAATTTCTTTGAGAAGTTTAGAGGGTTTGATGATGAAATTGCCCATGAATTATCTCTCTCTCTAGTCCCTCACACAAAAACTCATGCTATTGTAACCATTAGAGGCCTCTGCATTGAAATAACCCCTGAATTCATCAGTAGGGTCATTACCCTTCCTCTTGGGCTGCCTTGGAGTAAAGATGAGAAACCAATTGGGCAGGCTGCCAAGAGGAAATTTTTCCAAGATAATGAAACCCCTATTGAAGACAAAAATGGAATTAGGAGGGCTAGTGTACCATATCCCTAGGATGAAGTTAGCTACCAAGTTATCAAATACATTTCTTGTGAGGGGAGGCACATCATTGTTTATGGATATCATTTCAGAATCCTCCAAGAATTGAGATATGGCGTGGATACCCCAGCACATCAAAAGCTCAATGTCCCTTACTTTCTCCTTCAGTCCTTCATTGACTCCAGCACCAAGGTGCAAGAAGGAAATTCATAGTAGCTAGCTCACCATGGCCTAATCAAGATCCTAGTAGAATAAGCCCTCCATACCCTTACACTCCCTATACCATGGCAAGTTTTCATAAATATGATAGTTGAGGATGACATCAAGGCATTAACCTACGATGCTAGTCTTGTTGTTAGTGAGGAGGGAGAACAGCAAGGAGGAGAAGATGAAGCCAATGGTGACATAACAGAGTAAGAGAGGAAGGAGGTAGAAAAAGGGATAGAGTAGGAGGAGGAAAAAGAGATAGAAGAAGGATAAAAGGGGGCAGAGAGGGCAGAGTAAAGAGAAAAATCCCCTGAAACTTTGGAAAGGGGAGCAACATCTACCCTCACTGCCCTCAGTACACCAAGCAAGTAGAAGTGGAAGAGGAAAGGAAAAACCTCCATGTATTTTAGGGCAAGGAAGAGTACCAGAATTAAAATAGGCAAACCTCATCCCTCATCAAAGACTCCCATTAACATTGAAGATTCACCATATGCCAAGGTGAAAGAATCTCCTTCCAAGGAACCCATAACCTATGAAAGGAGGCCTACAAGATCTTGGAGATGGAAGGGGAAGGAAATTCTACAAGAGTTTGAAACAGTCCTATAGGAGACACTGTCCAAACTAAAGGAGACATAAAAACTTGAGGAAAGGACAGGAGGATAGCCAGAGGTGAAAGAGGAAGCACAAGAGATACAAGAACCTAACTCCTAGCCAATCTTGACTCCTATTATAGAATACTTGAGGGAGGCAAGATAATCCCATAGAAATTTGCAATTCCACTGTTTTTCAAATTGGAAAAAGAGAGAGTGAGAACACATAGGTGGATGCAGATAGCCAAGTCCAAAGGAGTTGAGGATATTGGCCACATGGAAAACAAACTCAGGGAAATGAATAAGGAATTGAGTGCTCTCAGAGATAGAGAAGCCATTACAAGAAGCCACCTTGAGAATGAGAATGAATTACTAAGGAGGAAGCTGCAGGAGAAAGAAACTCATTTGGCATACATGGCCAGCTTATCCATAGAAGCATTACAATGCAGAACACTAGCCAAATATTATGGCATCTATCTGAAGGATTAATGGCTTCGATTCCAAATAAAAACTTTGGCACAAAGAGGCACAATGCCTTTCCAAGACTATAGGCAGTTCATGGATTTGTGTGACCAAAGCACCTCTGAGGAAAAAGAAAAGATGGCAGAGTTCTATCTACACAACATGGCCCTCGTAGACCTAAATGTGTGGGACCCCAATGCCAAGCTAGGTGATCTACAATTAATGGCCATGGCGTCATGGATGAACCATGAAGAATCTAGGGCAGCAGAAATGAAAATATTGTTAATAAGAGAGTAGAATGAACCATTGATGATAAGAGTTGAGCCATCAAATCCTATGGCACTCATCAGCACACACAACCTGCTTGCCAATGACCCTTGGATTTCCCCTAAATATCTAGCCAATTAGGCACAAGCCATTGCACACTTTGAATATATGCTTAGGCTACTTGGGGATGACTGTGTGCATGCATGCATGAGAAGATGGAACACCCTACCCCACATCTTGCAGATCAGAGAATACCATTCTCCCATGAGGCTAAGGGAGGCATTGAAAAGAGTGCCAATGTACAAGCACTCCATGCAAAGGTTGAAGGTCAACTGGATTGGCCTCAAACTGAGTCCTCCACTCCTATTAGACATGTTGGAAGGTAGAAGAGAAGGAGCAGTGGAAGGGCATAGACAGAGAGGCGGGATTTTATGGAGAACATGAGTAGACCACATTAGAAGCCTGGAATGCTAGGGAGGCCACCAGGGCCATAAAAGACGAAGAGATTGACTAGGTTGCTCAAAGGATGAGCAACACCTTCAATAGGGGGGTGATGATGAGCCTCATAAATGGGTAATTATATGGGCTCATTTTACCTCCTAACCAAGTCAAATCAACCATTCTCTTAGCTTGTTATATGACTTTCTGATTATATTTATGCTTATAGGGTGAGTTGAGTTAGTTATTATGTCATGTGGTCTAACATGTATTTAATGCAGATTATTGATGGATTTCGAGGTCAAAGTCAAAGATCTAGTGGTCAAACCGTAGAAATAACTCGAAGTAGACAGACGATAGGACATATAGGAGGGAATCCCCCTCATTTATTGCTCCTCACTTTGAATTCCCCTTCTTTCATCTTAGAGTACAAGTAGCCGAATCATGCACTGGAAGGCATCCGAGCAAGTGGAAGTTGATTGATAGTTATCTCGACTTTTGGGAGCCAAGCCTCCCTGATTTTAAGGAAGTTGTTTGTAGCTTCAGATGTATAAGTAGAGAGGCCTAGGGCCTCACTAGGGTTGACTTTTTTGCTTGTGTAAACTCTGCTCAAATTTTGAGCTTACTATTTTATGACAGTTTTATGTAATCTTGCTATTTTTTGATAATGAAGATGGAATCCTTTTTGAGCTAGCACTGAGTTACCTCAAAGGGCTTAAGCTCTTGGGTTAGGACCCAATCCAAGCATCCAAGCTCCTCTTTAATTTTATTTGTATGCTTTACTTCATTTTGTAGATTAGTTTGTTGTTAGGTGTATTTCACTTATGGTTAAGAATAGGTTGCTTTTGATGATTTAGTAGTTTTCTTCCATTTGTGCTTTTTGTAGTAGGTTAAGAAGTGATCAGAGAAGATTCAAAAGGCTAGAAACAATGCCTTGGCCTCTCTTCCTCCCTTTGGGACCATGATTTGAGGCAAAGACTCTCTTGCTGCCACAAAAACATAGATTTTCCTCATTCCTAGGACTTCTAGTGTTTGCAACTCTCTAGTAGGTTGATAGTTTAGTTTTGCTTTGCTTTAGATCTTCTTTATCATGTTCACTTCCTAATTTTCAATATTCCTTTTGCATGCTTTCCTTTCTTACAACATTTCCCAACATTTCCTTCTATACATCATAGTTTAGGCCATTTTAATGCAAAACTCTATTTTTCCTAGGATGCACTCATTTCATTGGTTGCTTGATTTTCTTGGTTGATTGTCAGTTTCTATGTAGTAGATCTCTTCCAACAGTAGGCCAGCTTACCAGCAATCACACCCTCCATCTGATCCATGCCCTATAGGTCTCCCAAACCTCACCTCAATTCTACCTTAGTTTCCTTCATTTTTCATAGAACTTCTTCCTCTCTCCTTGAGCAAACCCAATCATCTTTCTCTCTCCTGGTGATTCATGGTAGACCTCAGGCACCCTAACACCTCATTCCAACCTTCATCCACCTTTTCCACCCACTCTCACACCCTCAAAAAAGTGGAAATTTCTCTCGGCCTCCTCCTGTAGGCATCCTGTAGTTTCCTTGTTTTCCTCCTGTAGTTTTCCTATGTCCTCCTGCAGTTTTTCCTGTAGGCTTTCTTTTGAAGGCTGGGTGTGGAAAAATCCTCCAGAATGGCACCTAAGACCTCCTAGGACCAATCCACACCATCCTACATCCTCCCAAGCTCCAAAACTGCCCTCTAATGCGACCTGTTTGTTTCCACACTCACACACAATAAATTAGATGCATGTTAAATTCACATAAAAACACATAAAAATCCAAAAATATGTTTTTTGCTTATTTACTTCTAGAAATAGCATGGTTATATGTTGTTTACTTCCTTGAGTAGGTAATGGCATTTCTTTCATGGTTTTCATAGTGTTTTTGGAAAAAGTAGAATTAACTTGTTAATTAGGGTTTAGTAGGTTTTTCTTTACATTCTAGTCTTTCTCCTTTCTGTAGTTAGAATAGCATCTATAGAGTAATCTTTCTTTCCTTTCATCACACATAGAGGTTCTTCTGAAATCTATAGAAGTTGGCTTGAGCTCCTAGTGATTTCACGTCGGCTGAGCAAGTGACAACCTACAGTGAGAACTAGTACTTGTGTATATAGCACCGACGCTTCCAAGTTTGTTACGAACTACCAGGTTGATAAAAGTAAAGTTGGCAGCCCAGGAGTTGTAGCATTCTTGCTACAATACTAGTGCTCACCATCATCCCTTATAGAAAGGGAATCCCAAAACTATTATTACACCAAAGGTGTTTCTCTACGGGGTTGGCCTAGACATATACTATTCATCCCAGCTAATAAGATCCATCCATCCATCAAACCATTTTTTACCATGTAGAACTATGAACAGTCCAATAAGTCAACCCCACCGCCAATAACTCTTGGCACTCAGAATAGTGTAGGTCATCAACCTCACCACCAAAATCTTTGACTTTGTCAGCACAAAGCTTTCCAAGAATGCCCGAAGAAGGCAATCGGGAAGTCATCTCACACATTAGATCCAAAGATTAGGCCTATCATTTGAA
Source organism: Pinus tabuliformis (assembly GCA_031772625.1). Lineage (NCBI taxonomy): Eukaryota > Viridiplantae > Streptophyta > Pinopsida > Pinales > Pinaceae > Pinus > Pinus tabuliformis. The sequence continues at coordinate 676,294,672 of CM062809.1, read as the reverse complement.
TCCACACTCACTCCTATAATCCTGTCGAGCATGATTCTCTTATACTCTTCTGAAGTATCCAGAAACATAGCATGAGGCCCTACAACTGAGATCTAAACCCCAAATCTCTGAGCATATCCAATATCCATATTTGCTCTAAACTTTCCTAGAAAATTTTATATCATCAAAACCAACACATGTGGCCATGAAAATATTAACACCTTTTTCATGTGCATTCCTAGCAAAATCAAAGTGATCCCATACCTCCCCTTTGACTACAGGATATTGGACTAGTACCTTTTAGACATCCTTGGAATTACTATAATTAAAATCCTTCAAAAAAACCTTCAAGACCTTCATGTCGAAGGCGCCTACTCAAATCAACATGGCTTATGCCACAATAATCCTTTTGTCGAGAATGGAAGTGCTGGCCATGCACAAGCTAGTGAGATATGTCATCAAAATTTCAAAACTCAAGAGTGGTTCCAATATCCCCTAGGGAATCTTTGCTCGGTAAATTTTTTGTCTTGCTTTTTAAAGTTGTCCTTTGAGTTGTATTAACCTGAATGGTGAAACAAATAATGTGAAATCTAATCCATTTTTTCTTCACAATTCAACCTACCCAACATGGAAACATACTAAACCAATAATTTCCTCAATACTTAAAGAATTATATAAAGAATTTTATAACTTTTGTAGTGGTTTCGCTATTTCCCTACATCATTTTCCATCAATCATCTTACTCTGGGAATAACTAAATGTTGCAACGACAAATTTCCATAAGCAAAGTAAACAACCACTGAAGTAGAAGGTTGTTTTTGGTAATAGATTTTTCTTAATTTATTTTCAAATAATATTTATCTAATACTTATTATATTAGAAATAAGAGTTTAATATTTAGTGATTACGTTTGTCATGATGATCTTCCCAATTCTTCTATTCCTTTGGTGTATCTTTCCACCTTTAAGGGAAATTGCTAGTTTAATAAGAATTTGAAATAGATGTCAAAATGGTTCGATGGATGGTTCTCGTTCCCAATCAAGTTATGTTTCATGGATTACAACTTATAACTAGTGAGACTAGCCAACCATAATTGTAAATTTGCATAATTCTAAATATATGTTAAACTATAATATCATGACTAGGAACGCTAATTATATCATTGGATGATGTGGTTGGATATTGGTGGCCGCCCACCTATTTCACCTAGACCCCTAGTCAGTTTCATCTGTTTCCTTAATTGTAGCACAGTTTACTATTTTAGGCATCTTTTCGGGTCTTGAACTTCCAAATCCGTTTTGAGGTCCTAAATAACGCTTTTCTAGAAAAAATCATCTAACAATTTCAATGGAAATAGAGACATAAGTTGTAGTCCTCGGAGATATATTTCCAATGAGGTATCATATGCGTCAAACAGAGATAATATGACCAAGTTATGACCCTGGGAAGTTGGCTGCCCAACTAACTCCAACAGGGCCCATAAACTCTTGGTGTTACATCTCCTCGGGTTAGGATTTTGGCTGTTTAGGGTTTTCCCTTATTGGTCAATAATAGAAAGGCCCTTGAGCCTCATTGTAACTTAGTTCAAAGACATGTAGCCATCACATCTCTTCTCAGAGAAAATCTACCATCACCGGAGCTATCTTATTTCCAGTCTGTTTGAAACCATAGTTCAGTATTTTTCTATTAATGAAATGAAATGTTTTTCTGCTACATCTCTGTGTTTATGATTATATTTGTAAGTTGCTACATTCCTGTTTAAGTTTGGATCAATGGTATCAGAGCGGTCTTCTCTTTCTCTATTTTTCTTTGTATGTCGCCAATGAGGTCAGGGTATAAGGAGTTAAGACTCGATCTAGTTGAACCATCGCAGGATCAGCCTCACAAAACTTGACGACCTCCCATGGCAGAAGAAAATAAAGACAAGGGGGTAGGAGATCCTTTCAAAATGTTGCTCGAAGAAGCCCTCAAGTGACAAAGGGATGTGATGATGGATAACTTTGCCCATATCCTTCAATGACTAGCCACAAGTGACACATCTTCATCGAGAAGCCACTTTGGAGATGCCACTTTTTTTACGGCACAAATTAAATTCGATATTCCCATTCGAAGGCTCGATAGATGCAGATGTCATAGATAAATAGTTAAACCCATTGGAAGGATATTTTTCAGTTCATGACTTTTCCAATCGGGAAAAGATTACATTTGCACTTCTCAAAGCCACCCCACACGTCAAGGACTGGTGGCAAACCTACTGTGAACAAAAGGACGAGAGTGAACCCTCACTGTTTTCAGCTGTACCCACTTGGAATTCTTTCCCAGACACCTTCAAGGAACAATATTACTCTTCCAAGAGCTATGAAGATAAATACATAAAGTGGACCATGCTATAGCAGGGAAGGGACCAATATGTGCAGAGTTCACAAATACTTTCCATACCCTTCACATGAAGTTGGGTATCAAGGATACAAAACTCACTAAGTCCACAACTTTCCATCCCCAAACTAATGGCTAAACAAAGGTTGTCAATAGGATGATGATTCACATTTTGTGCACGTACAACTCAAAGCATCCGTGCACATGGGATGAAAGTCTCCCATATGTCCAACAAAGCTAGAACAGAGCTCTCCAAAGCTCAACAGGCCACAGCCCCTTTCAGGTAGGGCTTGGATTTCAACCATTATGCCCCAATAATGTGACCATAACATTTGCAGCCACTTCAGTAGATTTATCTCATGTGTAGTCTGAAGCTAAAAGGGCTAACAACTTCATTGAACACATTCAACACATCCGATAAGAGGTCAATGATATATTGGACAAGTCTAATGCTAAGTACAGGTAGCGTCATGATCAGCATTAGGTGTCACACAAGTTCTAGTTGGACAAAAAATTTTGGCTTCATTTGCAGAAAAAATGCCTTGTTGGACCCCACTGCAAGCTTTGTCGGCTCCAATATGGGTCATACACCATCATTAAGGTCATGAATGACAATGCCTTGAGATCATCATCCTACTGTTCCTTGGTTTGCACCCAATGTTCAATGCAGATCATCTTCGGCCATACTTCCCACCATTGTTGGACACATCTGACATTGCAAGACAACTCACATCAACAGAGCTCAACCCAAACTACATGGAACAGGCCACAACTCATTAAATCATGGACACACATATCAAGAACACTCGGTGACAGAGGATACAACTATATCAATTTGTCAAATTAGGCCAACTCCATCACCAGGGTAAGTTGTCCACCAGGGACCAAGTTCAACATAAATTTGCTCACCTCATGGAGGCTCTGCACGCAATGGGGACCATTGCTTCCTAAAGGGGGAGGAATGATCCAGTTGGATATTGGTGGCCACCCACCTATTCCACCTAGACCCCCCATTCAATTTCATCTGTTTCTTTAATTGTAGCACAATTTTCTATTTTTGGCATTTTTTCAGGTCTTGAACTTCCAGATCCGTTTTGCGGCCCTAAACATCATTTTTTGGCAAAATTCATCTTGTAATCTCCATGGAAATCAAGTTAGAAGTTGTAGTCTGCAGAGTGATATTTCCAACAAGGTATGACACACGTCAAACATAGATAATATGACTAAGTTACGACCTCGGGAAGTTGGCTTCCCAACTAACCTGAATAGGGCCCATAAACTCTTGGTGTTACATCTCCTCGGGTTAGGATTTTGGTTGTTTAGGGTTTTCCCTTATTGTTCAATAATAAAAAGGCCCTTGAGCCTGATTGTAACTCAGTTTAGAGGCATGTAGCTGCCACATCTCTTCTCAGAGACAAGCTACCATTGCCCAAGCTATCTTATTTCCATTCTGTTTGTAAGCATAGTTCAATATCTTTCTATTAATGAAATCAAGCTTTTTTCTGCTCCATCTTTGTGTTTATGATTATATCTATAAGTTTTTGTGTTCCTGCTTAAGTTAGGATCAGTGGTATCAGAGTGGTCTACTCTTTCTCTGTTTTTCTTTGCATGTCCCCAATGAGGTCAAGGTATAAGGAGTTAGGGCTCGATCTCATTGAACCATTATAGGATTAGCCTTACAAAATCTGCTGACGTCCCACGATGGAAGAAAAGAAAGATGATGGGGCAGGAGATCCTTTCAAAATGTTCTCGAAGAAGCCCTCAAGCGAAATAGGGACACGATGATTGATAACTTTTCCCAAATCCTTCTACAGCTACCCATAGGTGATGCATCTTCATCCAGCAGCCACTCTAGAGACCCCACTCATTTTAAGGTACGAGTTAACTTTGATATACCCATATTCGAAGGCCTAATAGATGAAGATGTCGTAGATAAATGGTTAAATCTATTGGAAGGATATTTTTCAGTTCATGACTTTTCCAATTGGGAAAAGATTACGTTTTCACTTCTCAAAGCCACCCCACACATCAAGGAATGGTGGGAAACCTACTGTGAACAAAAGGATGAGAGTGAACCCTCGTTGTTTTCAGCTACACCCACTTGGAATTATTTTTGAGATGCCATCAAGGAACAATATTACCCTGTCAGGAACAATGAAGATAAATACATAAAGTGGACCATGCTACGGCAGGGAAGGGACCAAGATGTGTCGAAGTTCACAAATAATTTTCATACAATTCGCATGAAGCTGAGTATTAAGGATACAAAACTCACTAATTCCACGACTTTCCATCCCCAAACCGATGTCCAAACAAATGTTGTCAACAAGATGATCGTACATATTCTGCGGATTTATAACTCAAAGAATCCACGCACATGGAATGAAAGTCACCTGTATGTCCAACACAGCTACAACAGAGCTCTCCACAGCTCAACAGGCTACAACCCATTTCAGGTAGGGCTCGGATTTCAGCCATTATGCCCCATTTATGTGACCATACCATTTGTAGCCACTTAGGTAGATTCGGCTCACGTGAACACCGAAGCTGAAAGGGTTAACATCTTCATTGAGTGCATTCAACACATCCGACAACAGGTTCATGATATACTGGATAGATCCAATGCTAAGTACAAGCAGTGCCATCATCAGCATCGAGTACCACACAAGTTCTAGGTGGGCGACAAAGTTTGGCTTCTTTTGCAAAAAGAGTGCCTTGTTGGACCCAACGCAAGCTTTTCCCGCTCTGATATGGGCCATACACCATCATTAAGGCCATCGGCGACAATTCCTTCGAGCTCAACATCCCACCATTCCTTGGCCTGCACCTAGTGTTCAATGTAAATCATCTTCGTCCATACTTCCCACCATTGTTGGACACATCTGACATTGCAGAACAACTCACACCAATAGAGCTGATCCTGGACTGCATGGAACATGACACAACTGATCAGATCATGGACGCACAAATTAATAACACACAGCAATAGAGGATACAACTATATCGAGTTTTCAAAGCAGGCCAACTCTGTCACAAGGACAAGTGGTTCATTAGGGACTAGTTTTAACATAAGTTTCCTCACCTCATGGAGGCTCTGCACGCAATGGGGACCATTACTTCCTAAGTGGGGAGGAAGGATCCAGGTGGATATTGGTGGCCACTCACCTATTCAACCTAGACCCACTGTCACTTTCATCTGTTTCCTTAATTATAGTGTAGTTTACTATTTTTGGCAGTTTTTCGAGTCCTCAACTTCTAGAGTTGTTTTGAGGCCCTAAACGACGTTTTTTGGAAAAACTCCTCACAATGATTGTTATGGTAATAACATCAGCAATTGTATTACTCAGAGATATCTTTCCAACGAGGTATCATACACATCAAACAGAGATAATATGACGAAGTCACGACCACGAGAAGTTGGCTGCCCAACTAACCCCAATGGGGCCCACAAACACTTCATGTTACATCTCCTCGAGTTAGGGTTTTAGTTGCTTAGGGTTTTCCCTCATTTTTCAATAATAAAATGGCCCTTGAACCTCATTGTAACTCATTTCAAAGACATGTAGCCACCACATCTCTTCTCAGAGATAAGCTACCATCACCCGAGCTATCTTATTTCCACTCTATTTGTAAGCATAGTTCAATATTTTTCTATTAATGAATGAAATGTTTTTCCGCTACATCTTTATGTTTATTATTATATCCGTTAGTTGTTGCATTCCTGTTTAAGTTCAGATCAGTGGTATGAGAGTGTTATGCTCTTTCTCTATTTTCTTTGCATGTCCCCATTAAGGTGAGGGTATAAGGAGTTATGGCTCGATCTAGTTGAACAATTGTAGGATTCGCCTCACAAAACTCGATAACCTCCCATGGTGGAAAAAAACAATGATTATGGGGCAGGAGATCTTTTGAAAATGTTTCTTGAAGAAGCCTTCGAGTGATATAGGTACACAATGATGGATAACTTTGTCCAGATCCTTCCATGACTACCCACAGGTGATGCATCTTCATCCATCAGCCACTCTGGAGGCGCCAATCCTTTTAAGGTACAAGTTAACTTCGATATTCCCATATTCAAAGTCCTGATAGATGCACACACCGTAGATAAATGGTTAAATCTATTGGAAGGATATTTTTTAGTTCATGACTTTTCCAATCGGGAAACGATTATGTTTGCACTTCTCAAAGCCACCCCACACATCAAGGACTGGTGGGAAAGTTACTATGAACAAAAGGAAGAGAGTGAACCCGCGTTGTTTTCAGCTGCACCCATTTGGAATTCTTTCTAAGACACCATAAAGGAACAATATTACCTTCTTGGGAGCTATGAAGATAAATACATAAAGTTGACCACGCTACAGTAGGGAAGGGACCAAGATGTGCTTGAGTTCACAAATACTTTCCATACCCTTCACATGAAGCTGGGCATCAAGGATAAAAAACTCACTAAGTCCACGACTTTCCATCCCAAAACTGATGGCCAAATAGAGGTTGTCAACAGGATTATCGTACACATTCTACAAATGTAAAACTCGAAGCATCCACGCACATGGGATGAAAGTCTCCCATATTTCCAACACAGCTACAACAGAGCTCTCCACAACTCAACAAGCCATAGCCCCTTTTAGGTAGGGCTAGGATTTTAGCCATTATGCCCCATTGATGTGTCCTTACCATTTGCAGCCACTTGGGTAGATTCGTTTCATGTGCAGTCTAAAGCTGAAAGGGCTAACAGCTTCATTGAGCACATTCAACACATCTGACAATAGGTCCATGATATATTGGATAGATCCAATGCTAAGTACAAGCAACGCCATGATCAACATTGAGTGTCACATAAGTTCCAAGTGGGTGACAAAGTTTGGCTTCATTTGCCGAAAGAGCACCTTGCTTGACCCCACCACAAGCTTTGCCAGCTTCGATATGTGCCATACGCCATCACCAAGGTCATCGGTGACAGTGCCTTCTAGCTCAACATCCCACCGTTCCTTTGTCTGCACCCAGTGTTCAATGTAGATCGTCTTCGGCCATACTTCCCACCATTGTTGGACACATCTGACATTGCAGAATAACTCACACCAACAGAGCTCAACCCAGACTACATGGAACATGCCACAACTAATCAGATCATGGACACACAGATCAAGAACACTCGACAATAGAGGATACAACTATATCGAGTTGTCAAAGTAGGCCAACTCCATTACCAGGGCAAGTGGTCACCAGGGACCATGTTCAACATAAATTTTCTCACCTCATGGAGGGTCTGCATGCAATGGGGACCATTTTTTCCTAAGGGGGGAGGAATGATCTAGGTGGATATTGGTGGCCACCCTCCTATTCCACCTAGACTCCTACTCAGTTTCATCTGTTTCCTTAATTGTAGCATAGTTTATTATTTTTGGTAGTTTTTCGGGTCCTAAATTTCCAGAGCCATTTTGAGGCCCTAAATGAAATTTTTTTGGCAAAATTCTTCATATTGGTTTTTATGGTAATCACGTAAGTAGTTGTATTCCTTGGACAGATCTTTCCAACGTGGTATCATACTGGTCAAATGAAGATAATATGACCAAGTTACAACCCCGGGAAGTTGACTACCCAACTAACCCCAACGGGGCCCATAAACTCTTTGTGTTACATCTCCTCAGCTTAGGGTTTTGGTTGTTTATGGTTTTCCCTTATTTTTCAATAATAATATGTCCATTGAGCCTCATTGTAACTCATTTCAGAGGCATGTAGCCGCCACATCTCTTCTGAGAGATATGCTACCATTGCCTGAGATATCTTATTTCCATTTTGTTTGTAAGCATAGTTCAATATCTTTCTATTAATGAAATGAAGTGTTTTTCTGCTGCATCTCTATGTTTATAATTATATTTGTAAGTTGTTGTGTTTCTGTTTAATTTCGAACCATTGGAATTTTTTGGCAACATTAACATTTTTCTAACTTGAAGCCACTATTCAATTACATGATGCCACAAATTACAACAATAAGAAAATTGGTCGATTTGTAGGCCAAATGTAGAATTAAGTAATTTCAGTAATTGGTGGAAAATTCTCAAAGATTTCTTGTTATACGTTCAGTGTGAATGTTGAATAGAGAGTATGAAAGAGAGTTGGAAATGCTACACTTCAGAAATCAGGTTGGTCACCCATGGTTGGGATGTTTAGGTGTTGTATGTGAATCACACTACTAAATCATATGAATTAAATGGATGACAAATGTTTATAGGCATCAATTACAATCATAAAAATGAATTAAATTGTAACTTTTTTCAAATTACTATCAATATAGATCTGTCTTAACCATAGAACTAAACGTATATGAAAACCTCTTTTTAGAACGAAAAACTTGAAAAAAAGGCATTACACATCAAGAGATTTAATCCTTTTAGTGGTTGATAAATCCATGATTAAAATAGAGCTATGGTGATTTTTTGTCACTCTCTCTATAAACCATGTGTAACTTTTCATTGTTGAAATTGTATAATACGAATATGCAAATAGTTTATTTAAGTTCTATATTGAAATATTTATGAGGGAAATATAAGTTTTTTTTTAATTTTAATTACTTTATATAAAATTAACAAATACATAAATTGAAATATATTAGTTAATGTGGATAGTTAATTACTTTATTAGTTCTATATTGAAATATGTACAAGGGAAACATAAGTTTTTTTTTTTAATTTTAATTACTTTATATAAAATTATGTTATTTGGCATAGACATTGAAACTTTTTATTTATTATTTGAAGTGTGAAAGTGAAATATCAACAAACCAATTGAGCACATTAAGAATGTGATTACTATTGTTTTATATTTCTTTTAATTAAAACTAACCAAATATGTATAATCATTTATGTTTTTATTATAGCCGACAATGTATTTCCATTTAAAGTATTTTTTAAAGGGACATGTGTCAACTCCAAGTTGAGCATAGATTAAATTCCTCATTGCCCTCATACTAAAATGTAGTTTAAATCTCTCAGCTCAATTATTATTATTAATTATGAAACGAATTTCTATATATATATATATATATATAAAGCATGTAACAAGATTCATTCACCATCATTTGACTACACATATTATTAATATGCAAATAATATTTGTTAGAATACTATTGGCGAATTTCATGGCCTATCCAAATCGCATGCCCAAAAAGCCCTAACTAGTTTCATATGACATTTTTCTAGTTAATCAATTTAATTAAAAGGCCAAAAGGGGTATAAGTAATTTGGAGATAAATTTCAACCTCTGATTTTTGTATATTACTGATAATATACTAGAATATTGTATGGAGGTTAAATCCCTACCATCCACTTAATTATTATTGATAGTTAAATTTAAATTTTGGAAACCCTATTCCAAAATGGGCATTTCTATGCATGTAATATGAGGCGACATCTAAAAAGTGGTTGGTACAATAAATATTAAATAAATGTGGAAGAGAGGGCATGTTCTACAATTTTTGGAGTTATATTCCTTAGTTGAGAATTTAGATGTTAGTCAAATTTAATTTTAGAAAGTTGTTTTTGGGAGTGGTTAGCAATAGAAGTTGTTAATCCTTAAGATCTATGTAATAAGTGGTAGAAATGCTTTATGATTTTTCAATTGGTTTTCATTATTGTTATTTTTTTGCTAATTTTTTAGCATGGTATTGTGGTAGGTACAAGACTTTCAACATAGTGGAAAGCACATTTTCAATAAGAAAATATAAGGATGTGAGTGTGGAATATGTCTAAGAGAGAGAACAAGCATTTTGGAATATGTTTCCTAAAATCCATTGCATAAAAGTTAAAGAGAAGAAGAGAGGCTAGAGGCCCATCCATGTATTGAGCTTCCCAACAAACTTGCAATGCCATTGAGTAGAAAAATGAGGAATAGCCTGATATTTTCCACTATTAATTTTCATTGTTTATGAAAAAATACCCCTTCTATTGGAATGAGCAAAGAACCTGCTTGTGGAAAGTATATAACTCTTCCTTCTTATGAAAGGGTCATTTCTCTAAACTATAACAACCATATAATCTTAATGAAGAGAGTAACTAGACCTAGCAGCCCCAGCCACTATTAAACATGGTTGAATCGAACCCCATGTAATCACCATCCAAGATTTGAAGTACTTGTCAAAGTTTAAAAAGTTTTTTTAAAATATATTGAGGTAGTAAACTCACCTATATTCTAGAAGCCTGCAGTTTTTGAGTAACTCACTTGGGTATTAAAGTATAATGTTCTTACACTTTTTAAACTATTCAATGGAAATATTGAGGATCTAAATATGAAAAAACTTACAAATTATTTTTTCACATCTCAGCTTCCAACATCTACATAGTTCCCCCATGGGTGCTGACGTGGTCCCTTCTTTATAAACATAGTAGCAAGTTGTACTTCGAAATAATCCTCTCGCAAGACTTTCCACATGGTGGAAATCACATTTTCAATAAGAAAATATAAGGATGTGAGTGTGGAATATGTCTAAGAGAGAGAACAAGCATTTTGGAATATGTTTCCTAAAATCTATTGCGTAAAAGTCAAATAGAGGAAGAGAGGCTAGAGGCCCATCCATGTATTGAGCTTCCCAACAAACTTGCAATGCCATTGAGTAGAAAAATGAGGAATAGCCTGATATTTTCCACTATTAATTTTCATTGTTTGTGAAAAGAAACCCCTTCTGTTGGAATGAGCAAAGGACCTGCTTGTGGAAAGTATATAACTCTTCTTTCTTATGAAAGGGTCATTTCTCTAAACTATAACAACCATATAATCTTGATGAAGAGAGTAACGAGACCTAGCAACCCCAGCCACCATTAAACATGGTTGAATCTAATCCCATGTAATCACCATCCAAGCTTTGAAGTACTTGTCAAAGTTTGAAAAGTTTTTTTAAAATATATTGAGGTAGTAAACTCACCTATAATCTAGAAGCCTACACTTTTGGAGTAACTCACTTGGGTAATAAAGTATAATGTTCTTACACTTTATTAAACCATTCAATGGAAATATTGAGGATCTAAATATGAAAAAACTTACAAAGTATTTTTTCACATCTAAGCTTCCAACATCTACATAGTTCCCCCATGGGTGCTAATGTGGTACCTTCTTTAGAAACTTAGTAGCAAGTTGTACTTCGAAATAATCCTCTTGCACACCCCACACTCAGAGCGCCATTGGGAATAATGTGCAACCCTCAAGTGCATTTAAATCTCAATTAGAGGAAGGAAGAATTAGACTAGGGAAAGAAAATAAATAACCAAGGGATCCTAAGAACATAAGAACATGCTTCCTCAAATGGAAAAAATACCACTATATGAAACAATTTTAGATAAATTCGGAGAGAAAATCCAATACATGAATGGTCATGCATTAATATGTAAGTTTGTGGGAATCTGGCTCTTAGAGAGAATACGTATAGAATGGATTAGAAAATATTGGCATTTGAAGGAGACATTGAGCTCAAATAGAATTTATGGGTTTCTTCATAGTCATTTTCGACAATATAGATGGTAGGGAAAAATTATTTCAAAGGGAGGGCTCACTTTGTAAACTCATTAGGGTTGTATATGAAACCTTGGGTGAATATATTTAACCCTAATAAAGAAGGATTTAGCTTAGCACCGGTATGGATTCAATTCTACTTGTTACTGCAATAATTATGGCATTAGAACATACTTGAAGCTATTGGAAATTCTATTGGGTCTTTCATCATGGTATTAGAAACTTCATATGAAAGATTATGTGTCTACCTATACTTGACTAGGACCCTCCTAGAAAACATCCAAATTGGCTACCAAAATGAAATATGGGACCAAGTCATAGATTATGAGGAAATACCCTTTAGATGTATAAAATTCCACGAATGTGGACATTTATTCAGGAAGTGTCCTTTAAATAAAGTCCAACGTCCTTCACAGATTGAGCAATAATAAAGCCAATAAAGGTTTGTAGAGGTCTCAAATAGGAAGAAGCAAGAAAAGAAACTATATATCTCTCATCATCAAGAGGAAACAACACCATATGATATTAAATGCTACAAATTGAGGAGGATGTACCCAAAGAAAATGTGGAAAAAGGGTAACGACTAGCGAGAATATGAAAACCTAGGAAAATACACAAGGGAATGAATCAAAGTAAGAGGAGAAATAAAAATTGAATGGCAACATAGAAGACATAGTAATGGCAGAGGAAGTTTGAGAATAACCATATACACGAGAGTAAGAAGATTCAAATTTAAGCAACATAGATCTCCAAAGGTTAGCATTGCAGTGGAAATCAAAGAACCCAATAGCTATACCAGGAGACTAGATCCAGCTAATAACCAAAGAACATGGTTAAAATCTCAAAAAATGTTGCATATGGAAGCTTGAGGTAACACTACAAAGATGTAAAAGAAGATAAAAAAAATAAGGAGATAAACAACATATATTGAAAATCGAGGAATACTTGGTTAATGATAGGCATAATTGTTCTAATGACAAAGGCATTTTAGTCTTCCCCATAAAATCATCAATGAAATTAATATTATGGAATATAATGGATCTCTATGAAAAAAAAATGGGACTCCTTAAATGAAAATTCAAACAAGAAAACTCTAATATCATTATGTTGTAGGAATTTAAATTTTTTATGGAAACCCTTAGAAAATCTCCAGACCTTCTATTTGGAAAATATGTCAATTTCTTGCAAATAATGATTGTGGACTATTAAGAGGCATATATATCCTGTGAACCTATAAAATATAACTTTATTAGCTTCCTTAACCACTGGGAAAAACATAATAGCCTGATTTCATTTAATGGGATCCACAAACTCTATATTTATCAACCAATATGTATGGCCCAATCCCTATAGTGAAAAAAAAGAAGAACTTTCATCCTAAATCTTCAAAACCTTGCCAAAATCATAGGATACATTTACTATATCATTGGGGAATAGTGGATGTATCACAAGACTATATGAAGATTATCTCCTCTTTATATACTTCTTGCCCAATTAAAAATTAGTCAACCAAGAATCCATCATTGGTATCCTAACCTAAAACAATAATAGAGGAGTTTTCTCTTAGATCAAACCATGTCTTAATATATTTTCTCCTCTTTGAATGCCTATTCCTCTCATGGATTAGTTTTGAAGCCCCCATACTACCTTGCCATGGATTAGATTACTATCCTATAAAAATATTCATAGGTTGGAGACAAATTCCCAAAAACAAAATTTTATTGTTCAAAAAATTTGGTTGAGGTGCCCCTCTTTTAATAGTAACATTGAAAATTGTTGGAAAGAATAAATTGATATAGAAGGAAATACAATGTCTCAATTGTAACATAAATTAAAATTTATCAAACGAAGGCTAAAATAATGGAACCTAGAATAATTTGGAAACACTCATGAAGAAAAATAGAAATTGGAAAAAGAATAAAGGAAAAAATAATTAGATCATATAAAATCCATGACACAAATCAAATTATAAGAGCAATTGAAGCAAGAGGAAATCCTCTTTAAGAAAAAATGAAGAATACAATGGTTGAAGGAAGGAGAAAAAAAATACCAAATTCTTCCATAGATCAAAGATTCAACACTTCCAACAAAATAGGGTAATGAATCTCACGAACTATTAGAACGTTGCTAAAATAATGGAACATACAATAATTTGGCAACACTGATGAAGAAAAATAGAAATTGGAAAAAGAAATGGAGAACATTCAACAAATAATAATACAAGAATAGAAGACAAAATAATTAGATCATATAAAATCCATGACACAAATCAAATTATAAGAGCAATTGAAGCAAGAGGAAATCCTCTTCAACAAAAAATGAAGAATACAATGGTTGAAGGAAGGAGAAAAAAAATACCAAATTCTTCCATAGATCAATGATTCAACACTTCCAACAAAATAGGGTATTGAATCTCAAGAACTGTTAGAACCAAAAGTCAAGATTCACAAGGAAATCATTGGGGAACTTAGACACTATTTTCTTGAGATTCTAACAAAACCTATGAGGAATATAGGCCTAAAATAAAGGAAAATACTATGCACATTCCCAAACTAGTCACCATGTTGAGAAAACTATTTTCGTTGATGTCAAGTCTAGTCATTAATGTAAAATGAACAAGAGAATACAATTTTATGGGAATTTAATTCATGATTATTACTAATAAGATGTAGCCTATATTTGAAGGAATTTTTTATATAGCTACATTGTTCAAAAGCACATGGAAATTGTTTAGTTTGATATCCCTCTTTGTAACCTTCCAATGGTAAATGGCACTTAGTCAAAATCCCAAGGATTGATGAGAAAGAACATTTTGAATTGAAGAGTATCTAGGATATCCAAGAACATCTAAGAAATCCAAATTATCTTGTGGTTTCAATATTTTTCCAAAAATAGATAATCTAAGGGTTTCAATGTTTTTCTAGATCCATATAATCTGAGGGTGGCATGATTATTTCTCCAGTTCTAAATTCAAATCGCATAATTGCTACTGCTAAGGTTTTTTTTTAGTTGGTTCCACAACATAAATTGTATCTGGGCCTTTTGAATGCATAATAAAGAAACACTTAGGAAATTGACTAGATATAAGATCTTCTTAGAAAGACATTGCTTGCTTGGCTCAGATGACTTCGCAGCTAAGATGCCTAGCTAATGTGGTAGTGAAAAGTGTATCCCAGTATTCGGGCCTCTAGACATGGAGTAGCTATGCAATTTTTCAAAGGACTGAGATCTATACTTTTCATAAATAAATTGCCAGAAGACACTAGAAAGGTGGAAAGGATAGCAGGTCAAGGCATAATTTCATGGAAACTAATGTGGTGGATAAGTGGTAATGACGCAAGAGAGAGATGACATAAAAAAGTGATGGAGAGACATGTGGTGTGTGGAATTGGCCTATTTGGGTGGCCAAATGACCTATTTATAGGTTACATGTGGAACCACTCATAGGATGTCACGTGGTAGGATGACGTCAATAGATGACATGGCATGTCCTCTAGATCTTAAGGGTTTGATTTTTTGTTACATGTGCGCTAAATGACAAAAATCAATAAACCCCTCTTTGTTAATCATCAAGCATGCATAGGGGCCCTAAGATGATTCATTTGTTGTTCCATTAAACATACCATCAAATTTCATTTGGTGCATTTATAAAAGATGGTGGATAGCTAGTGAAAGAACTCACAAGTCTCGAACCCAGACCCCACCTCCATTAGCTGTCAAGCATATGGGGGGTCCCCAAGATGACTATTGACTATTGATCAAAATGATGTCAGAGGAGCATGAATGGAAGGTTCAAGTTGTGAAGCTAAGTGCCTTCTCCACTTAAGTTGTTAGTCCTAGCTCATGGTCATATGAGCCAGAGAGATCAAGATTGAGGAGCCATGAAAATAAATGAATTTGGCATTCAAAGTTCCAAAATTAGAACTTCATTATAGACACTTAGAAAATCAATGTTTTAGCACTAGAATGAGAGTTAAAACTCCAAATTTAGACAAACAGGTCAAAGAATACAAATTTATGATTCAATGTAACAAAATAACATGTAGGACATGTAAACATGTTGCAAAATAAATTTTAAAACTATTTTTAACTAATTGAATAGCTAAGAGAATGCAACGATGAAAGGAACTGAAATAGTGTAATGAAAAAACTAATCTAAAACTAATTTGAAGCCTAATTGAATTATAAAATTTAAAATATAAAGTTAGTTGAGAATAGAAGTAGTTAGAAAGCTTTATAAGTAGCAACAACATTAAAGAAAGGACATGAGTAGAGAGTGAATTTAATTATGAGAGATGTGTGATGGGATGAAGAGAAAATTTGAGAAGGATAAATTGATGAGGTACTAATTTTTGAAAACAAAGTCTTAGATATATGTTTGAAATTTTATGAAGGAAGGATCTAAAATTTTGTGCAAGTAGGTTCTTGCACAATAGGGAGTTGATGGTTCCTTAAGGTTGGTCCCCATAAAAAACAACAATTTGGTGCTTGCAAAAGAAAAAGGAGGTTGGAGCCTTCTTGTTATCAGCCTTTTTTCCCACCTTTTAGTCATTTATACTCATCTTTATACTATTGAACCTTTTTCATATCTTGTACCCTTGTTCCTGGGCATTTTTTGCATGGATGTTGGTTTTCCACATGAAATCTGCTACCTCTCCCAGTTCTTAGTGTATAATATGGGTTGTGAGTGTCAAATTAGCCCTTTATAACCCATGTCCATCAAGAATTTTCTAGAATTGTGAATTTTTTAGGAGATCTTATTGATGGATTACCTTTATGAATTGACTAGTGGAAAATTATTATGGAAGTTTCCTAATTTCACTTCTGGCTAAGCATCTAAATTCCCACTCAAAAACTATCCTAACCCTTTCATGAGACAAATACATCTTGATGTGGCAGGGATTAATGAGAAAATATTCAAATGGGCATAAATTTCAATCCAGGAGCCATATTGAGATAAAATTTATATCTCCATGAATATATCGATGATCCAAACATGATGGTGGGTTTTGTATTAAGTTTTTAGAAGGATTGGAAAAATGGGATTGCTGTTTCTCTGTATTCATAATGGACCTTGGAGATTAGGTAAATTTTGAAGTAACACCGTCCACTACCCGAGAATAACCCAAGGGGGTAGGGGGGGGTGTTACAAGTAGTTTTTCTTCATGCTTGTTTGGGGAGGCACTTACAAAAAAAATTACATTTTGGTTGGGAGGTTTGCGGATTATTTTGGCTCTCTAAGAGGGCCTTCCTAATGAAATATCTCATAAAAGTTACTAGTTAGATTGAGGCTAATTTTATGCTTTAAACTGTTTGATGTATTGCAAATGTACCTTTTTCTTTTTTAGTGAATGTGTCATTTTGTGGAAATTGTGGTTGTGAGTGAGTTTTCTTTTAATAATTTGTGGATGGTCGTGTGTAATTTTTAGGGTAACTTTCTTTTGGTTCACAACCCTTTACCCTTAGTAACACAAGCGTCATGTTGTGGAAATATTCATTATGAGAGGGACTTATAGAAATAAACACTCTTCCATTCCTCTTGGTGTTTGTTGGTTGCTCTATTATAGGATTGTACTTAAATTTCCTAGATATTTTATAGCCACTCATATTGTGCTTCTCCCTCTTTGGGTGGTTTTTTAGAAAGGCTAGAATGAATTTTCCTAGATATTTCCAAGCATAGGAAATAGACTTAACACGCACATAGAGGTGGTAGCATTTCTTTCTGCCAATACCTATTAGGTCTCTATAATACTAGTGTAGCCCCCATATTGTTATTGGTATGCCACATAGAAGCCCATTATTGTTATTGTTGTGCCCTTACATTATTATTGTTATGTAGGCCTTAATTATATTTTGACCCCTTAGACTCATATATATACCAAGGAGGTCATGTCATTTGAATCATACAAGAATTGTCTATTTATGTGTTGTAAATGGAAGTTCCCCCCTCAAATTGGCTTATTATATAGTCTTTGATATATCTTTTCTTATGTTTTTCTATCACTTTTGATCTAGATTCATAACATTTGGTATCAAAGCTTTGGTTCCTAGGGTTTTGTTGCTTTAAGAAGACCATCATGGTATTTTAAGTATAAGTCTTTTATTTGAGGCATTCAAAGCTGAAAATTTTACCATGTGGAGCTAAAATCATGGTGAAATTCATGTAAAAATTTTAGATATTTTTTCGCTATATTTTTGGATATATGGTTCAAGGAATCTAGGCTTTCTACATGCTCCAGAATTCAATATCAAACAGGTGACCTAGGGAAATTCTTCATAACTTTCTCTTCGAGCATCAGATTTGAATTCTATAAAAAGTGACTGAAATTACACATACTGAAGTTTTTTGGGGACAATATTTAGGTATGAAGGTCAAAACAATGACACATGACAGTCTGTATAATTTCGTTATATTAAACCAGTCCATAATCATGTCATCGTGGGGGATTTGTATAACTTTATCTTAAAGAATCCAATTTTGTTCTAACTCCTGGGATTGGAAATAAGACACATAAATCTACCTCTATCAAAATTTTGTACCTGTGGAGGCCAAAATTACAGAGATACAACCATTTCAAGGTTGAGCTCCTCAAAGCAAGATAAAGGTAACGTGGATACTACATATGGAGTAGTTCTTTGATCTAAATGATGTGAAACACACACAAACGGTACACATTGCATCTTTATATTTAGACCCAATCAGTTTGTAACTTTGTATTGTATCCATGGCTTTTTTCTCTTAAGGCACTATTCACGTGGACAATTTTTATGGATTAATTAATAAAGCATATTGAGGATATTGTTAGGTCCCTATAATACTAGTGTAGCCCCCTTATTGTTATTGTTGTGCCCATGTAGCCCCGATATTGTTATTTTTGTACCCCATAGAATCCCACTATTTTTATTATTGTGCCCTTAGACTATTATTGTTATGTAGGCTCTGATTATATTGTGACCCCTTAGAATCGTATATATATATACCAAAGGATGCCTTGTCATTTTTATTATCCAATAATTGTTCATTTATGTGATGTAAAGGAGGTTTCCCCCACGAAGAGGCTAATTTCCAAGTCGTTGATCTATATTTTCTTCTCTTTGTGATTTGGTTTCATAACAATTGGTATCAGAGTTTGGATTCTATGGTTTCGCTGCTTCAAACATGATCTAGGTGGATATTGGAGGCCACCTCCCTATTCCACCTAGACTTCCAATCAGTTAATATATTTCCTTGTTTATTTCAATATTTACTATTTTTAACAGTTTTTTCGTTCCTAAACTTTCGGAGCAGTTTTGATGCCCTAAATGGTGTTTTTTGAGGTTCATTGCATGCCCATAGCCATAGGAAAAGGCTTACCAAAAATCCTGTGGTACTCAAAGAGACCTTTCCAACAAGGTATCGTATGCGCCAAACAAAGATAATATGACCAAGTTACAACCCCGGGAAGTTGGCTTCCCAACTAAACCCAACGAGGCCCACAAACTCTTGGCGTTACATCCCCTCGGGTTATGGCTTTGGTTGTTTATGGTTTTATCTTGTTTCTGAATAATAAATAGGCCCTCGAGCCTCATTGTAAAACATTTCAGAGGCATGTAGCTGCCACATCTCTTCTCATAGATAGGCTACCATTGCCTGAGCTAGTTTACTTTCATTCTGTTTGTAAGCATAGTTCAGTATCTTTCTATTAATGAAATCAAGTGTTATTTATGCTGCCTCTTTGTATCTATGGTTATATCTGTAATTTGTTGCATTCTTATCTAAGTTCAAATCAATGGTATCAGAGTTGTATGCTCTTTCTCTGTTTTTCTTTGCATGTCCTCAACGAGGTCAGGGTATAAGGAGTTAGGGCTCGATCTGGTTGAACCATTGCAGGATCAGCCTCACAAAACCCGACGACCTCCCATGGAGGAAGAAAAGAAAGGTGAGGAAGTAGGAGATTCTTTTAAAATGTTGCTCGAGGAAGCCCTCGATTGACAAATGACACGATGACAGATAAATTTGTTCAGATCCTTCGACGACTAGCTAGAGGCGAGGCACCTTCATCCAGTAACCACTCTCGAGACACCACTCCTTTTAAGGTACAATTTAACTTTGATATTCCAATATTTGAGGGCCAAATAGATGCATATGTCGTAGATAAATGGTTAAATTTGTTGGAAGGATATTTTTCAGTTCATGACTTTTCCAATTGGGAAAATATTACTTTTTCACTTCTCAAATCCACCCCACACGTCAAGGACTGGTGGGAAGCCTACTGTGAGAAAAAGGACGAGAGTGAATCCTCATTGCTTTTAGCCACACTCACTTGGGATTATTTCCAAGACACCATTAAGGGACAATATTACCCTGTCGGGAGAAATGAATATAAATACATAAAGTGGACCATGCTATGGAAAGGAAGGGATGAAGATGTGCTGAAGTTCACAAATGTTTTCCATACCCTTCACATGAAGTTGGGTATCAAGGATTATGAGCGACATTTGGTACTCAAGTACCACGACTGTCTACACAAGTACATATAGGATGAGATGGATTTCCTAGACATTTCCTCACTCAACATGACATATCAATACGCTGTCAAGATTGAGTAGAAGTTTAAACAGAAGAAGCAGGACTTTGGGTTTGTGAATCCAAAGCAAGGAAAAGGGGCCACCAAACCATAGAGCAAAGGATAAAGCTAAGGTGGGGCTATCGAGGATAACCTGTCGAAGCCGCAAGTAAAGAAAAACACCAAAAAGACAAGGAAGGACATGAAAAAATTGTGTGAGTTCCATGAGAGCTCCACTCACAACACAAGTGAGTGTCGGGCTAGGAAGTCACTGCTAGATGAGCTAAAAGCCTCTAAATCATACGCATGTTTTGATTCTGAGTTAGAAACCAATAAGGGTAATGAAAAAGGGAATCACACCATTGATGCGGAGCCTAGTGCCACCATGGCCACCACTAAGATCTAGAAGAATGATCCTGAAGATCCAAAGGAGGTGGAATGCCTCTTCCACTCACAGATTTGGGTGAAGGGTTCTTTGCTGCATTTCATTGTTGACAATGGGAGCCAAAAGAACCCCATTTTAGCAGATTTCATGAAGCAGCTGGGCCTAAAGACTACAAGACATCCATAATCGTACACCATTGGGTGGCCTCACCAAGGACGAGATCTTCATGTTAGCTAGCAATGTTGCCTTCCCTACAACATCAAGCCCTTCACGGATGAGGTATTGTGTGATGTTTCTCCTCTTGAAGTTTATGATGTATTATTAGGAAAACCATACTTGTGGAAGCAACATGTTGTATATGAGTCTAGAGCTCGCCCTATGATTATTAATTTGGCCAATAAGCTGCACAGAATACTAGAGGTAGCCTGCCTTACTGCCATCTCTTTGATTACTGTAATGAAATGTAGTAATATCATTTCCCAGACTAGGAAATTTGTTTTTCTTATTATCCGCCCTTAGGGAAAGAAGAAGTTTGTGGCCATGGCTTCCAAACAAGGCTCCTTTGCACAACAGTAGTAGATGGACAAGTTCATGGAGGAGTATAGGGACATTTTTGCCTCACCTATAGGGGTACCTCTGCACTATCAAGTCAAGCACTCCATCAACATCACTCTCGACGTGCCACTTCCCAATGGATCGATCTTTCGACGCTCTGTTCTGAAGAATGATGAGATCAACATGAAGATTCAAGAACTCTTTTATAAAGGGCACATCAAGCCAATATCATCACCCCATGGGACCTCAATTGTATTGGTATAGAAGAAGGATGGGACCCGGAGACTTTGTATTGACTATCGGGCGTTGAACAAGATCACTGTCTGGAATAGGTACCCAATCTCGCAAATTGATGACCTTATTGACCAGCTCAAGGGGGCCAAATATTTTAGCAACATTGACTTGAAGTCGAGTTATCACCAGGTGCCTATCAAACCCTTTGATGTGTGGAAGATTACCTTTAAATCCAGGGAGGGCCTTTTTGAATGGTTGGTCATGTCTTTTGAGTTGACGAATGCCCCTTCAACATTCATGAGATTGATGGAATACATCTTGTGACCATTCACCAATGTATTCATGTTGGTGTATTTATATGACATCTTGATCTTTAGCCAGAGTTTGGAAGAGCACCTCCACCATATTTGACAAGTCTGTCAAACCCTACGACAACACAAGTTTTGTGCTAACTTGGAGAAATGCACTTTTGGCATTACCCAGGTTCAATATCTGGGGTACATCATTAATGAGTAGGGTGTGCATGCGGACCCAGCAAAGATACAATTCATTCAGGATTGGCCAGCCCCAATCACACTAATAGAGCTCTGGAGCTTTCTGGGTCTTGCCAATTTCTATTGCAAGTTCGTATTAGGGTTCTCTCATATCACTTGGGCTTTAGTTCAAGTCACCAAGGGCAGACAAAAATCAAAGTTTTTTGCTCTGAAACCCAACAGGCGTTTGCTAACTTAAAGCATTGCCTCTTCTCTGCACTAGTGCTCATATTACCATACCTGGAACAACCATTTGAGATTGAGACAAATGCATCCTACTATGCTATTGGTGCACTTCTTACTCAAAAGGGGCATCCAATGGCTTACCACAGTGAGACACTTTTAGACACAGTCCAAAAGTATCCCACTTACGATAAAGAAATGTATTTGATTATGTAGGCATGTCATTAATGAAATCATTACATTATGGGGAAGGAAACAATCATCCACATGGACCATCGACCCATGTAATTCATACAAACACAAGGGAAGTTACAAAATGATTACCATCAGAAATGGTCCACCTATCTGCAAGAGTTCCATTTGAACATTAATTACAAGAAGGAAAACACTAATAATGTTGCACACTGCCTCAATTGAGCACCAGTCATGGCACTAATCACTATCCTCAACTCTTGTGGGAACGAGACTTCAGGGTGGCTGCATCTTTACCAGAGCGATCCAGAATTCAGCAGCACATAAGAGGCACTCGAGGAAGGGAAGCAAGTTCCAAATTTTCACCTTTAGGATGCACTGCTATGCCACTTGGGACACATATTTGTTCCCTCAAGTGAGCGTCCCAAGATGATTTAGGAGGTGCACTATAGTTGGGTCACAATAAATTTCAGAGTAGAGAAAATAGTGGTGGTATTTCAAAAGTATTTTTATTGGCTGAAACTTTGTCAGTATGTTGGGAAGTACATTAGATCCTACACCACCTACACCATTTCCAAACCAACCATGAAGAAGCAAGGCCAATATACTCCTCTACCTACTCCTAGTCAACCTTGGTAATCTATCTCCATGGATTACATGTTGGGTCTTCCTTCTATTAAGCATGACAATGACTTCATTTTCGTGGTCGTTGATAGATTCTCGAAGATGGCCATCATGGTGGTCTGCAAGAGGAGTATCACATCATAGGAGCTACTAAGCTCTTCTTTGGATGAGTGTGGGTACACTTTGGGATCCCACAGTTTATTGTCTCAGATCCGGATAGCGTATTCCTGAGTTCATTTTGATCAAGTCTCTAGTCGATGTTGGATACAAAAATTAATAAGTCCATAGCTTTCCATCCCCAAACTGATGGCCAAACAGAGGTTGTTAACAAGATGATCGTACATATTTTTCACATGTATAAATCAAAGAATCCACACACATGGGATGAAATTCTCCCCTATGTTTAGCACAACTACAACAAATCTCTCCACAGCTCAATGGGCCATAGCCTCTTTTAGGTAGGGCTAGGATTTCAACCATTATGTCCCATTGATGTGGCCATACCTTTTGCAGCCAATCACGCAGATTTGACTCACATCCAGTACGAAGCCAAAAAGGCTAAAAACTTTATTGAGTGCATTCAACACATCCATGAGTAGGTCTAAGATAGATTTGATAGAGCCTATGCTATGTACAAATAATGCCATGATCAGCATCGAGTGTCACACAAGTTCCAAGTGGGCGATAAAGTTTTCCTACATTTGTAGAAGGAGTGCCTCACTGGACACCACTAGAAGCTTCACCCACTTTGATATGGGTCATACATCATCACCAAAGATGTATCCCACCTTTGGCCATACTTTCCACCCTTGTTGGACACATCTGACATTGCAGAATAACTCACAACAAGAGAAATCAACCTGGACTACATGGAATAGGCCACAACTAATCATCTCACGGACATGTAGATCAAGAACACTCACCAACAGAGGATCCAACTACATTGAGTTGTCGAAGCATGCCAGCTCTTTCACTAGGGCAAGTGGTTCACTAAGGACCAGGTTCAACAGAAATGTCCTCACCTCATGGAGGCTTTGCACGCAATGGAGACCATTGCTTCCTAAGTCAGGAGGAATAATCCACATGGATATTGGTGGCCACCTCCCTATTCCACCTATACTTCTATTTGGTTTCATTTTTTTCCTTGTTTATTTCAACATTTACTATTTTTAGTAGTTTTTCGGGCCGTGAATTTCCAGAGCAGTTTTGACCCCCTAAACGAAATTTTTTTAGGTTTGATGTAAGCCTATAGCCATTGCAAGGGGACTACTGTAAATCTTGTAATACTCATAGAGACCTTTCCAACAAGGTATCTTACACACCAAACGGAGATAATACGACCAAGTGACGACCTTGGGAAGTTGACACCCCAACTAACCCCAACTGGGCCTACAAATTCTTTGTGTTACATCTCCTAGGGTTAGGGTTTTTGTTGTTTAGTATTTTCTCTCATTTATCAATAATAAATAGGCCCTTAAGCCTCATTGTAACACAGTTTAGAGGTATGTAACTGCCAC
Organism: Pinus tabuliformis; assembly: GCA_031772625.1. Taxonomy (NCBI): domain Eukaryota; kingdom Viridiplantae; phylum Streptophyta; class Pinopsida; order Pinales; family Pinaceae; genus Pinus; species Pinus tabuliformis. The sequence goes on along the minus strand of CM062809.1, from coordinate 676,270,047 downwards.
ATCACTTCTCAGAGATAAGCTACTATAATCTAAGCTAGTTTACTTCCAATTTGTTTGTAAGCATAATTGAATATTTTTCTATTAATGAAATGAAGTGTTATTTCTGCTCCATCTCTATATTTATGGCTATATCTATAATTTGTTGCATTCCTCTTTAAGTTTTGATCAAAACAGGTCATCTTGGAATTTTCATTATAACCTTTTTTCTACGAGGCTTCAAAAGCTAAAATTTCAGCCACATGGAACGAAAAGCTTGGTGAACTTGGTTTAAAAATTTTAGATATTTTTTCGCTATATTTTTTAGATATGGTCCAAAGAATTTAGGGTTTTTTCATTCTCTATAATTCAATCTCAAACATGTGACCTAGGGAAAATTGTCATAAATTCCTCTACAAGCATTAGATTTGAATTTTGTAAGACGTGACTAAAATTCTACAGACTGTAGTTTGTCGTGTGTCATTTTTAGCGCTAAGGGTTAAGAAAAGTCACACATGGAATTGATGAGCCCCAATATTGCAGCAAGGATGTTGTAACTCCTAGGGCTACCAACTTTACTTTATCAACCCGGGGTTCATACAAACTTGGAGGTGACAGTGCTATATGCACAGTAGATGAAACAATCTACTCTTGTCACTTTCCAACTAGGGCGATAGACCACTAGGGTTTTTCAAACCAGTATTCTATTGACTAGAAGGAGTCTGAACATTGACAGCGAATGTAAAGCTATCTTTAATGTAGAAACTAAATTCTTACATATTTTAGGAAAATAAAGTGTTGAATGGAAAGTGATATGAAATGACATGAAATTATCTAGCTAACAATTGACACACATTACTTGCAGAAGGGAACTAATCTAACCTTTCATTCTATCATCTAGCTATCTGGACTAAGTAGGCATGGAAATTATCCTAACATTGATATGACTGATGTATGCATGCACTAACTATCTTTTGTTACAATTACAAAAAAATAGTCTTTTGATTTTCAATTTAGAAATGTAAATGCTAAGATAAACAATCTGATCTTTTGTAGGGGATAAAGGCATGGAAAATTTGGTCCAAAATGGAATTGAGGGGCATGGAAGTCAAGTGCAGAGCATATCCTATGCTTAGATCATCATTTCTACTCAAAACAGGCTAAAATACGCTACTACAAGGTTTCCTGTAGTTACTACAGGATGTCCTCGTTTACTACAAGATATCCTCGTTTTCTATAGGAAACTAGTTGAAGGCTAGAGGAAGGTAAGGAAGGTCAAATGAAGTGATCGAAAGATGTATGATGGTGGAATAATGTGTAGGGAAGGTGCACAGTTCCCAAGGCTCAACCCAACACATCAAGATGGTTGGCTTTGCTCAAGGTGGCTACCTACGGTGGCTATAAAACAAAAAAACGGATTAGGGTTGGTAGGCCTTGGCAGTAGATGGAGAAGGCTTAGATTAGGTTGGTGGAATGAGTTCCTCCCTGCAAATCAACAAATCCTGCAACAACACATGTTCTTCTCTTAAATTATGCATAACTTCATATAAATATGGAAAATATGGGTTGAATATGAGATAACTTATTTATTGATGGCTAATGATATCTATGGGATGAAATGCCTTCTTAAAGTATAGCAAACTCAAGAAAAAAATGACAAATGCAATTACTTCTAAGAAATTATAAATAGTGACCTATTCAATAAGGAATCCTAAGCTATGCAATGATCAAAAGAAAAATATGTTTTTGGGGCTGAGAGTGGGGCCTCGAACCATGATCCAATGATGGAGATGAGGAAGAGACCAATGTCACAAGATTTTCTGAAGTATTCTATTTCACTATTGTACCACTGATCTACTTCTTCAACTAATGAAAGAAAGACTAGACAATCATCCAACTACTTGTAAATTAAACAAAACCGAAATAACTTCAACAGCTAACTATGATTTGAACCGAAGAATACATGTACAAAAAGATGAACTTCTGTTGCTAGGGTTGGGCCCTAACCCAAAAGCTTCAACCCTTTGAGTAAACTCAGTGCTAGATCAAGGTAAATCTTTTCATTATCATCAAAAATGTCAAAAATAACATAAGAGTAACAACCACAATGTCTTAGATCCAAATTTCCTCTTAGATACAACAAAAAATTCAAATCCTAATGAGGCCCTTGCCCTTCTCATTTATACAAATTGAACCTACCAAAACTTCCTAAAAATTAGGGAGTCTTAGCTCCCAAACTCGAGATTGACTTCCCTTTAAGTGTCACCGTCTTGGCTACATGTAACTCTGAGCTGATGAGATCCAGTGGAGGAATATTCGAATCATTGAGGAGGCAAGGAGGGAGACAAAATCTCCTAAAATCCCTCTTTCTTGTCCACTTCGAGTTCCTACACTTAAACTAGCCCAAAACTTCTTCAATTCCTACATTTAATACATATTAGGCTACATGACATAACATCTCACCTTTACCCTTCTCACTAAGCAAAATACAATAGAATATGTAAAGAAATGTGAGGCAAGTTGATTTTAATAGGCCGGAGAATGGCATTAAGACCCATATAATTTACCTATTGATGAGCCTCACCATCACCCCCACACTGAACGTGTTGCTCATCCTCTGAGCAACATAGTCTATGTCCATATCGTTCATAGATCTTGTGGCCTCTCTGACATTCCAGGGCTCTATTGATGGATTTTCCTCTTGAGGATAGAACCCTGCATGTTTCTCTATTTCTTCCCACTACTTTCTTTCCTCCTCTTCCTTCCTACCTCCTGTCAAACCCAACAGCAAGGGTGGACTGAGTTTTAACCCAATCCAATTGATTTTTATTCTCTGCATGGTATTCTTATACAGTGGGGTCATTTCCAGTGCATTCCTCAACCTCTAAGGGGAATGGTACTCTCTGATCCTTAGATTGTGCGCTAGGTTGTTCCATCTCCTCTGGCATGCTTGCTAGCTTTCATTTCCCAGCAATCTCAAGGTGTCTTCAAAGTGGGTGATGACATGTTCTTGTGTAGCTAGGTATCTTGGTGCAAGTTGGGCATCATTGGAGATGATGTTGTGGGTACTAATGACAACCATTGAATTTATCTGTTTTGATTTGATGTAAAGGGGATCCTTTTCCTCCTTTTCCAATATTATCTTCACCTCCTTAGACCTAGCCTCCTCATGACTCATCCATGATGCAAGGACCATTAGTTGTAAATCCCCCAACTTTGCATTGGGGTCCCACACATTCAAATCTGTTAAGACCAAGTTGTGTAGGTAAAATTCAGATATCTTGGCCTTATCTTCTGGGGTGCTCTTGTCACATAGTTCAATGAACTGCCTATAGTCTTGGAAAGGCATAGTCACCTATTTTGCTAGTGCTTGATCTAAAATTATGGCCATTGATCTTTGATGTATAATATATATGATCTTGATGGCATCCTGCACTAAAGTGCCTCCATGGAGAGGCTTGCCATGGTGACTAATTGGCGCTCTTTTTCCTACAATTGCCTCCTTAAGCGTGTGTTTTTTCCTATAGTTTTCATCTCATAATTTTTTCCCTGTCTCTCATCTCACTCAACTCCCTACCCATCTCTAGGATTTTCTCTTCCATATGGCCCACATCTTCTACCTTCTTTGACTTGGAAATTTTCATCCAACGATGTGTCCTTCCTCTCTCTTTGTCAAGCTCAAATAAGAGAGGGATGGAAAGTTTTTTTGGTATTACTCTGCCTCCCTCAATGAATTTGTAGTAAGAGATCAGATTCGGCTATGGGCTAGGCTCCTGCAGCTCTTGGAATTCCCCCTGAGATGTCTTTGGAGAAGTTGTCCCCTCCTTGTTAGGTCCCTATAATACTAGTGATTCCCCTATTACTATTGTAAGTGTAGCCCTTATTTTTATTGTTGTACTCATGTTCTCCCCATATTGTTATTATTGTGCCCCATAGAAGCCCACTATTGTTATTTTTGTGCCCTTATATTTTTATTGTTAGGTCGGCTTTGGTTATATTATGACCCCTTAGACTCCTATATACAGAAATGAGGTTTTGTCATTTGCATCATCCAAGAATTGTTCATTTTTGTAATGTAAAGGAGTTTTCCCCCTCAAAGAGGTTGATTTCTAAGTCGTTGATCTATCTTTTCTATCTTTTTGTGAGATGGTTTCATAACATTTGGTATCATAGCTTTGAATTCTAGGTTTTCGTTCCTCCAAACAGGCCATCGTGGAATTTTCGCTATAACATTTGTTTTGCAATTGTGCAGAAGCTTAAAACAAAACCCATTTGAGACGATATCACTCTGAACCTCAAGTCCAAATTTCAGATTTTTTTGCACTAGCTTTTTGGAGATATGATCCAAGAAAGTTAGGGTTTTTGCAGGATCAAGAATTATATCTCAAACAGGTGACCTAGGGAAAATCGTCATAACTTATTTTCTTAACATCATATTGAAATTTCATAAGAAGTTATAGAAAGAGAATGGCCATTCGTTTTTGTTATATCAACTTTAGGTCCTAAGGTTGAAACATTGACATGTGGCACTTCGTACAAGTTCTCTCTACTGAACTAATCTATAATTAGGTCATCATGGGAGATTTTGCATAACTCTTCCTTGGAGAATCCAATATTTATCAGACTTGTGGGGTTAAAAAGAGGACTCAGAGGGCTACCGTAGGAAGAAATTTCATATATTGGAGATCTGAAATTACAGAGATACAATAGATTCAATATCGAGCTCCTACAAAGTGAAAAATGATGTGTAGTTTTTTTAAATTTTTGAATAAGATTGGTTTGAAAAATCAATTCAAAGGAATTCAAAGGGAATAGTGAAGAAATATTATCATTAATTGATGCCTCGAAGAAAGAAAATGGAAACACCTATTAAGCAACCTGAAAGTTCTAGCATGACTCGTGAAGAAAAGGAAGAAATGCAACATGATATATTAAAATTATGAGACCAAGTGCAACAAAATTCACTCTCACAAAAAGTAACAGAAGCAAAGATAGATGGTTTAAAGAAAGATGTAGAAGCTAAGATGTATGGTGTGGAAGCTAAGATGGATGGGTCAAAAGAGGGCGTGGAAGCTAATATGGATGGTTTAAAGAAAGAAGTAGAAGCTAAGATGAATGATGTGGAAGCTAAGATGGATGGTGTGGAAGCTAAGATGGATGGTCTAAAGGAAGGCATGGAAGCTAAGATGGAATATTTGAAGATTGATTTGACAAAGTTTCTACAAGAAATGATTACTAATGGTGAAAGATCAGTAAAGGAAACTCATGATGAGAACAAAATAAATGTTAATCATGATTTCATAGACTCTAACATTGAATCAAAGACCCACCATTTTCCAAAGATAGATATGAGTAAGTTTGATGGCAAGGATCCTGTAACATGGATACTACAGATGGAGCAATATTTTGATCTCCATAATGTGCAAAACACACAAAAGGTACACATTTCAACTTTATATTTGCAACCAAATCAATATGTATGGTATCGATGGCTTTTCTTTCATAAACAAATTGTCACTTGGGCAATTTTTACGAAAGAAATGATAGCACATTATGATGATACAAAAAGAAACACTTTTTTTAGCCAATTGATAAATCTCAAACAAAAGGATTCAATGATGGAGCACATTTAGGACTTCCAAAAATTGAATATAAGGGTAAAATATGTTCCAGAGGAGCATAGGATTGATGTGTTCATAGGTACTTTATAGGATAACATCCAACATGAGGTTCACCTTTGGGAACCTAATTCATTGGAGAAGGCATTCAGATTGGCAAGAAAAATGGAACGAAAAATTATGGCAACAAGGAATCCTACCACTCACAATTATAAAGATGGAAGTGTTGTTTCCCCTAGACTTCCACCACCTACAAGGTTGACACCACAACAATTGGAAGAAAAAAGAGCAAAATGGCTTTGTTATAGTTGTGATAGTGAATACACTAAAGGTCATAAGTGTGCTGAGAAGAAATTATTTTACATATATTGTGAAGAGGAGGAATAAAAGGAACAAGAAACATGAAAAGAAAAGCATATACACCAAGAAACAACCCTAGATAAAGAAGATATGAATCCCACCATATCTTGTAGTGCATTGGGTGGAGTTACCACTCCTCAAACTATCAAGATAGAAGGGCATATCAAGAAGAAAAAGGTAATAATGTTGATTGATTTGGGCAGTACCCATAATTTTATTCATTATAAGATAGCAAAGGAAATGAATTTCTTCCTATATCCAGCAACAGAGTATCAAGTGATGGTTACAAGTGGATGAACCATAATTTTTTCTAGAAAGTGCAATAATATCAAGCTATCCATCAGAGAATATGTATTGAATAACCCAATGCTTTCCATTCCAATTGGTGGTACTGATGTTGTACTAGGAGTCCAATGGCTACAATCCTTGGGTACAATAGCTTTTAATTTTCAAGAACTTCTCATGAAACTTTATTCAGAAGGAAAGGAAGTTGAATTAAGGGGTATCACAGGGAAACTGGGAAAGATTATCATCTCTAATGGAATGAAAAAGCATCTAAATAAAGAATGAGGCACAATTTCAAAATTATGTTCACTAGAGGTTCCCACATCGAAACCATCTATTTCTCCATATGTCCAAAAAGTCTTGGACAATCATTGTAAGGTATTTGGGACTCCCAAAGGCCTACAACCTATTCTTGATCATGATCATGCTATTGATTTGATTCCAGGAAGTGTTCCTCCAAACATTAGTCCTTACAGATATCCCTATGCCCAAAAGAGTGAAATTGAACGTATGGTTGCAGAAATGCTAGAGGTTGGTATAATTCAACCTAGTCAAAGTTCTTTCTCTGCTCCAATAGTATTGATTCACAAGAAGGATGGATCGAAGCGCATGTGTCCATATTATAGGGAGCTCAACAAGCTCACTATTAAAGATAAATTTCCCATTCCTGTCACTGATGAATTATTGGATGAATTGGATGGATCAATTTACTTCACCAAGTTGGATCTTCGTTCAGGATTATCATCAAATCGGAATGAAGACTGAAGACATTCTGGAAAAAACATTTAGAACTCATGAGGGACATAATGAATTCTTGGTCATGCCTTTTGGCTTTACCAATGCACCTTCTACATTTTAAGGTTTGATGAATTCCATTTTCAAATCCTTCCTCAGAAAAATTGTGTTAGTATTTTTTGATGATATTATAATCTACAACAAGTCTTGGAAGGATCATGTTCAACATGTTGACGGGGTGCTCAAACTATTGGAGGAGAAACAATTATATGAAAAAAGCTCCAAATGTTTCTTTGTGGTGGAATATCTGGGTCATATTATATCTCATGAAGGTGTTAAGGTAGACCCTAGTAAAATTAAAACCATTAAGGAATGGAAAATCCCCACATCCATAAAGAATCTGTGAGGATTTCTCAGGTTGACAGGGTATTATCACAAATTTGTTATGAATTATGGGAGAAAACTAGCACCTCTAAAAACATTATTGAAGAAAGATGTATTTTCATGGACTCCAGAAGCAACGAAGGCCTTTGAACATCTTAAAGAGGCAATGTTCCAAGCACTGGTCTTAGCTACCCCGGACTTCACAAAAACCTTTATTGTGGAATGTGATACCTCAGGAAATGGAATTGGTATTGTTTTAATGCAAGAAGAAAGACCCATTTCTTTTGAAAGTCATCCAATCAAAGGAAAGAATTTACACAAAGATATTATGAGAAGGAAATGTTAGTAATACTACATGCACTTAAGAAATGGCGACCCTACCTAATGGGAAGACACTTCAAGGTAGAAATGGATCATGATAGTCTTAAATACTTTTTAGAACAAAGATTATCTTCATATTAGAAGAAAAAATGGGTCACAAAGATGTTTGGTTATGACTTTGAAATCATCTACAAAAAAGGGAGGAAAAATGTTGTGGGAGATGCACTCTCAAGAAAGGATGAGGATGTGGAAGCATTTCTTTGTGCCATTTCTATTATCCAACCAGATTAGATAAATGAAGCATGGGATGAATGGAAGAATGACGAAGAAGTGTGGGCACTCATTCAAAATTTACAACAAGATCCCAACACATATGATATATTTAGATGGAAAAATAATTTCTTATGGTACAAAGATTGGTTATACCTATGTAATAATTCCCAACTCAAACAAAAGATTCTTAGGGAATTGCACACCTCTCCCTTAGGATGGAACTCAGGATTTCTAAAAACTTACCACAAGGTTAAGAAGGAATTTTTTGGGATGGCCTTAAATCGGATATTCAGAAGTTTGTGGCAAAATGTTTGGTTTGCCAACAAAATAAAGTTGAAACAATTAAGACCCCAGGTCTATTACAACCTTTATCCATTCCAAGCCAATGTTGGGAGGAGGTTTCAACGGATTTTATCATAGGTTTACCCACGTCTTAAGGAAAGAGTGTTATCATGGTGGCAGTTGACAGGCTTACCAAGTATGCACACTTTTGTGCATTATCTCATCCATTTAAAGTGAGTACATCTTCTACTGCATTTATGGAAAAAATTAAAAAGCTACATGGAAACCAAAAGATTATTGTAAGCAACAGAGATCCCATTTTCACTGGAAATTTTTGGACAGAATTATTTTCTTGTCTTGGTACTCAGCTAGCCCATAGCTCATCTTATCATCCTCAATCTGATGGGAAAACTGAGATATTAAACAAATTTTTGGAAGGATATGTTTATTGCTTTCTATCTGATAAACATACACAATAAGTCAAATGGTTTCCTCTAGCTGAATGGTGGTATAACACTTCCTTCCATACTACAACAAAAATGACCCCATTTATTGCACTCTATGGATATCATATACCATCCATCACATCATATTTAAGAGAAAATTCTAAGGTTCAATTAGTGGAAGATCACATCGAGCATCAACAAAAATTTCTCCAAATCTTAAAGGATAACCTCTCTTCAGTGCAGAATAGAATGAAACAAGTAGCAGATCAACATTGCAGCAAAAGAAGTTTTGATGTAGGTGATTGGGTATTCCTACGGCTAAACCATATAGAAAAATGTCCCTCAAGCAAGCTAAGAAGGATAATAAATTATCACCAAAATACAATGGTCCGTACAAGGTGTTGCAAAAGATAGGTACTATGGCATACAAATTGAAGCTTCCTACAACTTCTCGAGTGCACCTAGTGTTCCATGTTTCATGCTTAAAGAAGGTCATAGGTGACAAGCTCCCAGTTCAAACAAAATTGCTAGAAATTGATGAGGAAGGAAAAATCATATTGGAACCTGAAGCAGCCATAGAAACAAGAACTCAACAGCTACGAAATTCATCAATTTCAGAGTATCTCATCAAGTGGTCTATCTTTTCTATCTTTTTGTGATTTGGTTTCATAACACTCCTGCACTTGTGTTAGTGCTTCCTTTCCTTCCCTCTGTCCCTACTATCCTTCCTATATCTTTTTCTATGTTTCCTGTAGTATTACAGAGTTTCCTATAGGACTAGCTGAGGATCATGTAGAAGGGCTTTTCCTCTCTATAATGGGGTAACAGGTGCCTTATCTTTCTTTGCTAATGTTGACCTGGTAAAAGGTTATCTAAAATAGGTGACGAGAGACTTTGGGGTAGATTTATTTTATGTGCCCTCTTCAACTTTTATTTCTAGGGAAACTATCTCTTCTTTCTTTTTTGGTGACTCCTCAATTATGATTGGAGTCTTGGTGGGTGTTTGTGGCCTCCCTTGTTTGATCTTGGTGCTTCTCCTTGTTTTGAAATAGAGGGAATTTTTCCTCTTTACTTTCCCTTTTGACTTGATAGGTGTGCTTAGGGTAGTCAAGGTAGAAACTTCCTCCTTCTCAGTAGGTTCAGGGGACAACCTTGGAGATTCCTCCCCTTCTTGGGTATGTTCCTTAGGGCTTGATTCTTCCTTCTGCTCTTCCTTTTCACTTTTTTCTTCTTCTCCCTCTTTTCCTTCTTCCTCCTCTTCTTCTTTTGCCTCTTCTTCTTCTTCTAGTTGTTCTTCATCTTCTCCTGCCTCCTCTTCAAGACTAGAGGTTGGGTCCCTATCATATTCAGGGCTTGGATTTCAATTACAACCTCTCTGTCCATGTCTCTAAATGTTGACCATAGAATAGGAATTCTTAGTTGGCTCAAGACATATGAGTCCATGATGTGCCAATTGTGTATGTTTCCCCTCTTATACCTTTAGGCTCATATCTATTATTGATTTCAAAAGTAAGTAGGGTACACTATGTCTTTTGTCAATGGGTAACTCCTCTCCAAATCTCAACTCATGGAGGAGTCTGAATTGGTAGCCAACTATATTGAGCCTCCCTTCGCAATAAATATATTTGAGAATGTGGTAGCTCACCTCATTCCAAGGATAGGGAAGGATCTCCATTTTGATCCCATTTTTGTCCTCAATTGGATATTCATATTTTAAGAAAAAATTTCTTAGCAAAAGGGTTGCTAGCCTTATCATGCTTTCTCCATTGCACCCCTTGAGGAAGTGTAGTGATTATTCTAATTACCTTAGGATTAACTGTAATTGACAGACCTCTTGGCAGAGTAGTAGCACTGGTTCTAGCCTGGGGGTTGAGTGCCATGGAAAATTCCTAAGCTACATCATCATCATACCCTCTGAGTAGCTCAAATAATCCCAACCAGTGATTCCTTCTAAATATTTCTATCACAGGGGGATGGAGGTGTATCCTGGATGTGCCTATGGGTTCCCTTCTATTGAATCCCTCTATCATTTCTCTTCTCTGGTGAGATGATTGTAGGGAGTTTGGTGGGTTAAATTTAATGTTTTTTAGGGTGACTGATAGTTTCAAATTTTTGGAGGATGACTGCATTTTTTCTTTTTACCCCCACGCAATCCTCTTTAACTTTAAAAAATTATGTCTAAACTTGAGGCAAATGTTATCACAAAATCAAGTACTGAAGGCTGCCAATCAGCAAGATTCTGTGTAACTATTTCAAACCAGGCTTTGGACTAAGGCTTAGCCTCCTTAGTCTGAGAGGGCTCTCTCACAGATTATGAATATTGACTAATGACAAGAAAAGATGGCTAACTCTTATAAGACACATGAAAAATATGCTGGCTGGACAACATTGAATTTATTCCCATTGGGCTTATGGAGTCTCTCATATCTCAGCAAACAAAAACACTATCTTTTCATGGAAATCAGGGCACTTTACATCTAAATGTTCAAACATAACTTTGAAACCACAGTTTGCCAAGGCATACAGGAAGTCAGAGCATGATTCATGAGTTCTGAGTGATTATGCATTAACAAAACTGTAAAAGAACCTTAAAGAAAGAATGCCATCACACATTTGAACAAGAAGATCCATTGTGAATCCTGAGAAGAAAACACAGTCATTTGCATTACTGAAATTTGTTTATACATAAACCAAAACAGTCTTCTCCAAAACATCCAACCCCTATTACCTCACTCTCTTAGCTATTTATAGAGTGCTTATTCTATCTCATTCGAGCTTCCACCTCCAGCATGAGGGGAGCTCGATGATTGCCATTAATTACTCCTATCCGCTATTGAACTAACCTATTAAATACAGTCAGCACTAACTGAAGTTCTAAAAGATTCTAATTTAATTATAACTTTAATTCTATCTTCTTCGTAGAAGATTCCTCCTTGCAGCTTTGACACATGGCTTCCTTTCCGTTTGGCTGAGATGGCTGAAATGAACAGTTAATGCTTCATGCTGGTTTTGGATACTGGATGCATCAATGGTTCAATAGTATTCGGATAAAACCCCTGCTTTTCCGGTCCTTGTCTTCCACCACTCTCCGAAAATGTAGCAGCATGTCTCCAACTCTTTAATACCCCAAAAATGATGAGCATCACCATATTCCCAAATGTGCTGGAGGCTTTATTGATTGAACAGGTGTCTCTCTTTCAAAATTCCCGTTCATATTATCAAAATAGCTGCTCTGCATTTAAAATCACCACCTACAGCAGTTTGGTAGCGCGCTACGAAACTGCTGTGTAATTTAAAAACACAGTCTTTCTCTCTGGTTTTCTGCTAACACTGTGCTACATTTATTAATGATCTCCTCAACTGGATCTTGACTATCATTTTCCAGCACAGAACAAGCAATATACTTGCATGTTGTAGACACATGACCTTGAAATTTATCTTCAATCCTCAGGGTATGCAATGTCATCCTTACAGTCAAATCATTCTCCTGCTGTACAAGGTTCACTGTTTGGATATCAAAGCCTCTGTTGCTTATGGCTGCACTTTTCATAACAGTGGCATCCAATGAGACTTGTAACACATCAGGAGGCCACTCCAATCCCTCTAACTTTATCAACAACTTGGATTGCATGCAGAGCCTGTGGTATTGCCAAACCTGTGAAATAGGCCGTTACTTCCTGAATAAACCTGTACAGAAAAACTAATCTGTACATTTGAAAGTCTGGCAATGAGACTGTAATCATGGCCTTCAACATCATCATCATCTACACTGAAAAACTGAAACTTCTCCTTTACAAATGAATCAGAACCTGTGTCCCGAATGTCACAAAGCCAGTCTCACCAGTGATCTGGACCAAAGGACATGTCACAGATCCTAAGGTTCCCTAACATCCCCTCAATGGAAATAGAATTTGGATGAACTTTCACATCCACCTGAAACTTCTCTTGTACCAACATGGCCAACTGAGAACCATCGCCCTTGTTAAGGAAAATACAAACACATTGACATTCACCTTCAGCTGAAACAAAACTCTAGATTTCCCGGTGCCCAATAGCCCTTTAACAAATAAACAATCAGTGCTCCTTATCGGAAAGGACAAAGACGCTCTCTGCAGAATGGTAGCTTAAAAGTTCATTAAGTTTCTTCCTCAATTTCTATGATTTCTTCGTTTTTCAGTCTGGGTACTTGTTGCAAAAACCCTGCATAGAGCTGAACATACTTCCTACGAAGGTGACAAAGGCGAGAAACATTTTCCCATGATAGGCGGTGCCCTGTCTTGTTCTGTAGATGCAGGCTTTCCTGACAGGCATAATGCCACCGAACTCGAGTGTTTTTGGACAGTGAAACCAGTGGCCGGAAGTGTGACACCTCAATGCTTGAAACTATTTCCAAAAGTTTCATTCCATCACAATATTGAGCCTCTGACACTGTCACTGACACATCATTTAGAGTGAGGGACATTTTCTGAGAAGGAACACTTGTGTCCCTCTTATCGTTTGTCATGGCATCCTCATAGCTATCTTCGATATGCGCAGAGACCGAGGGGGCTTCGTTGGCAGTCTCGGCACCCCATTAGATTGCAGGGCTTCAGAATTGTGTAACGTCGGCACCGCCCTGAATTTCTTAACATCTTTTCCATCCTTGTTAATATCAATTGCAGTCTTTTGGCCATGATTTGGTTCTGGTTCTGAGACATCAACTGAAACCGGCGTTGCATGTTTCACACCTCTCCCAACCACACCAAGATGCGTTACATTACCACTGGAAGGAACGACTGGTAGACTAGGCTGATCAAAACCATTGTTTGTCGTAGCTTCTACTTCATGAGAGGAATTCACACTTATACAAGCATTTTTATCCTGAGAAATGCTCTTATCATCATAAAGAGCCTGAAGAACCTCAGACAACGGTGTAGTTGACATCATCGCCTTGAGATATTCAATCTTATCTGAAAGATCTGACATTAGACCTTTAAGCACATCAATCTCATCATCCACGGCAGTTGTAGCCAGTGTACCAGTATGGAGATCTCCCTCGGGAACATTATTTGTCTGTGCATATTTGCCAGAACTTTCACCTTTGGATGTCTCAACTTCATTTGTATACAAGCTGGGATCTTAAATAGCTTAGTGCATCTGAGATCTTGTTCTGCATCTGTAGAGCCAAACATATCTTAAAACATAGTTGTGAAATATGACGACTGTTGGGTTCTTCCAAGCGTTCTAATATAGAAAGAGCTCTCAAGTAATCACTTGCAGAAGTCTGAAAATCTTCTCTTTCCAATGATGCATCTTCTAAGGCACTATACCACAACCAGCATCTTCTAAATCTTGATATGCTTTCCTTCTTATGATTGGCACCTTATTCAAAAGCCACCTTTCTATTAACCTCAGCTGTCATTGACAGTGGAACTGATTGAGGACTTTTATCCTGGTTAACAAGCTTTAAACTCTCACTAGAAGGCAAGCAAGCCTGTAGCCATAACTCAAATGAATTACAAACTTCACCATCAATTTGCAGAAACAGGCTTTTCTATGCATATATCATATTCCCACAGAACCCATAGGAGACAAAGGTGATATGGGTGAGATATTGGCTATGGATTTGAACAATTCCCCAATTTCGTAGCGCAGCCAGTGCAAAGTCGGTGTTTTTCGCTACGAAATCACTAAAACAGGTTGCGCTGCGAAACTGCTAAAGGATTGTTGCGCTGCGAAAACACTTTGTCCTTAAGCTAGTCTGAGCCATTTTGGCAACAGAATTTTTAGTGATAACAGTGGCTCCACTTGGGATAGTGTGCCCTTGTGGTACACTAAGAACTCGCAGGTCCAGTGCCTTATAAAACTTATTTGACAAACATCTTCTTTAAGTTCCTTGGGCCTTCACCTCGGGCTTTAGCTGGATGATCACTGTAGAAGAAAGAAAACTACATCTACTGAAAAAAATGCTCAGTCAACCTTGAGCTTATTTGCCATTTCCTACCTACCTACCCTATCAATTTCAACTTCTTTCTGCTCAATCAATGTGAAATTTCCAATGTAGCCAATCATTTGTCTTATCTGACATTTGAGTCCTTTGGCTGTGCTTGAAACAAAAATAAACCAGATACTGAAGTAACCAAGGCAGCATGAGGTGTAACTGTTCTTCAACATGAAAATATAACTGGAAGCCTGAACAGTAAATCTTTTCCATGTATTCAGCTATAGGGTCAAAAAACACATGGTTAGTTTGCTGATTCTCATAACATTCTATATCTTCAAACAACTTATCCTCAGCCACACCAAATTTATTTGATATGCTATCCAACTGCCTTTCTGAATGATGCTCACAAACAATGTAATTTTCCTCACTACTATGATCATTATTTGAAGTAAGCTGCTGCAAGGAATTACAAAATTGAACAAGCTTTTCCTCTGCCTGAGGGTCATAGAAAATTTCCTCCAATATTTCTTCTTGCTGGGTGCAATCAATTTCATCTTCATCATGATCTGAAGCCTGACAAATCTCTTGCACCTCTACATCAATATCAAAGGATGAAACATGGTTTTCACAAGTAAACCCCTGCTGCTCCTCATGCTGCGTTTCATGGAATGTTATACCTTCACCTTGGTGCTGGAATGCATTGTTATGAAGAGCCTCTAAAATTTCTTCATCCGTAAACTCATCATCATCATAACAATCCTTCAAATACTGAATAAGATTTAAAGAATGCCTACAGCAATCTTTAAGCATCAATAAGGAAGGATAACCTTCTTTATACATTTCACAGAATTCATCATGAAAACTAGCAAGCGAATATATTGAACCATTTTCCAAATTTTTATACCAAGACCATGCTTTTCCTTCTAAAGTGGTCATAAACATCTTCATGAGACAATCTTCAGGAAAGTGAACCTTAAGACTGCGTACATGCATGTGGAATTTAACCAAATGGAGAGCAGCATTATCCTTCTTTTCATCTTTGAATATTGGAAGATCATCTAACCAATCAACCTTTGGCATAGGATTTGGAAAACCAGGGATATGAGGCCGATCCATAGGAGCATACCTGGCATTCATTCTTGCAGTAGAATCCATCTTGAAACTTCATCAAGCTACTGACCTTCTAGCAGTGGAGTCACCTTCTAATTTGTTATTTGATGTGTGGAGTCGCCAAGGTAGTTTTGCAGCCTCAAAAGATGTCTGAGCTCCTGCTACCTTCAGAAGTTCAACCATTGATTTCGGGAATGAATAATCTTCAGACTCCCGGCAGACGCACCAAAATGTTATCACAAAATCAAGTACTGAAGGCTGCCAATCAGCAAGATTCTGTGTAACTATTTCAAACCAGGCTTTGGACTAAGGCTTAGCCTCCTTAGTCTGAGAGGGCTCTCTCACAGATTATGAATATTGACTAATGACAAGAAAAGATGGCTAACTCTTATAAGACACATGAAAAATATGTTGGTTGGACAACATTGAATTTATTCCCATTAGGCTTATGGAGTCTCTCATATCTCAGCAAACAAAAACACTATCTTTTCATGGAAATCAGGGCACTTTACATCTAAATGTTCAAACATAACTTTGAAACCACAGTTTGCCAAGGCATACAGGAAGTCAGAGCATGATTCATGAGTTCTGAGTGATTATGCATTAACAAAACTGTAAAAGAACCTTAAAGAAAGAATGCCATCACACATTTGAACAAGAAGATCCATTGTGAATCCTGAGAAGAAAACACAGTCATTTGCATTACTGAAATTTGTTTATACATAAACCCTAACAGTCTTCTCCAAAACATCCAACCCCTATTACCTCACTCTCTTAGCTATTTATAGAGTGCTTATTCTATCTCATTCGAGCTTCCACCTCCAGCATGAGGGGAGCTTGATGATTGCCATTAATTACTCCTATCCGCTATTGAACTAACCTATTAAATACAGTCAGCACTAACTGAAGTTCTAAAAGATTCTAATTTAATCATAACTTTAATTCTATCTTCTTCGTAGAAGATTCCTCCTTGCAGCTTTGACACATGGATTCCTTTCCATTTGGCTGAAATGGCTGAAATGAACAGTTAATGCTTCATGCTGGTTTTGGATACTGGATGCATCAATGGTTCAATAGTATTCAGATAAAACCCCTGCTTTTCCGGTCCTTGTCTTCCACCACTCTCCGAAAATGTAGCAGCATGTCTCCAACTCTTTAATACCCCAAAAATGATGAGCATCACCATATTCCCAAATGTGCTGGAGGCTTTATTGATTGAACAAGTGTCTCTCTTTCAAAATTCCCGTTCATATTATCAAAATAGCTGCTCTGCGTTTAAAATCACCACCTACAGCAGTTTCGTAGCGCGCTACGAAACTGCTGTGTAATTTAAAAACACAGTCTTTCTCTCTGGTTTTCTGCTAACACTGTGCTACATTTATTAATGATCTCCTCAACTGGATCTTGACTATCATTTTCCAGCACAGAACAAGCAATATACTTGCATGTTGTAGACACATGACCTTGAAATTTATCTTCAATCCTCAGGGTATGCAATGTCATCCTTACAGTCAAATCATTCTCCTGCTGTACAAGGTTCACCTTTTGGATATCAAAGCCTCTGTTGCTTATGGCTGCACTTTTCCTAACAGTGGCATCCAATGAGACTTGTAACACATCAGGAGGCCACTCCAATCCCTCTAACTTTATCAACAACTTGGATTGCATGCAGAGCCTGTGGTATTGCCAAACCTGTGAAATAGGCCGTTACTTCCTGAATAAACCTGTACAGAAAAACCAATCTGTACATTTGAAAGTCTGGCAATGAGACTGTAATCATGGCCTTCAACATCATCATCATCTACACTGAAAAACTGAAACTTCTCCTTTACAAATGAATCAGAACCTGTGTCCCGAATGTCACAAAGCCAGCCTCACCAGTGATCTGGACCAAAGGACATGTCACAGATCCTAAGGTTCCCTAACATCCCCTCAATGGAAATAGAATTTGGATGAACTTTTACATCCACCTGAAACTTCTCTTGTACCAACATGGCCAACTGAGAACCATCGCCCTTGTTAAGGAAAATACAAACACTATTGACATTCACCTTCAGCTGAAACACAACTCTAGATTTTCCGGTGCCCAATAGCCCTTTAACAAATAAACGATCAGTGCTCCTTATCGGAAAGGACAAAGACGTTCTCTGCAGAATGGTAGCTTAAAAGTTCATTAAGCTTCTTCCTCAATTTCTATGATTTCTTCGTTTTTCAGTCTGGGTACTTGTTGCAAAAACCCTGCATAGAGCTGAACATACTTCCTACGAAGGTGACAAAGGCGAGAAACATTTTCCCATGATAGGCGGTGCCATGTCTTGTTCTGTAGATGCAGGCTTGCCTGACAGGCATAATGCCACCGAACTCGAGTGTTTTTGGACAGTGAAACCAGTGGCCGGAAGTGTGACACCTCAATGCTTGAAACTATTTCCAAAAGTTTCATTCCATCACAATATTGAGCCTCTGACACTGTCGCTGACACATCATTTAGAGTGAGGGACATTTTCTGAGAAGGAACACTTGCGTCCCTCTTATCGTCTGTCATGGCATCCTCATAGCTATCTTCGATATGCGCAGAGACCGAGGGGGCTTCGCTGGCAGTCTCGGCACCCCATTAGATTGCAGGGCTTCAGAATTGTGTAACGTCGGCACCGCCCTGAATTTCTTAACATCTTTTCCATCCTTGTTAATATCAATTGCAGTCTTTTGGCCATGATTTGGTTCTGGTTCTGAGACATCAACTGAAACCGGTGTTGCACGTTTCACACCTCTCCCAACCACACCAAGATGCGTTACATTACCACTGGAAGGAACGGCTGGTAGACTAGGCTGATCAAAACCATTGTTTGTCGTAGCTTCTACTTCATGAGAGGAATTCACACTTATACAAGCATTTTTATCCTGAGAAACGCTCTTATCATCATAAAGAGCCTGAAGAACCTCAGACAACGGTGGAGTTGACATCATCGCCTTGAGATCTTCAATCTTATCTGAAAGATCTGACATTAGACCTTTAAGCACATCAATCTCATCATCCACGGCAGTTGTAGCCAGTGTACCAGTATGGAGATCTCCCTCGGGAACATTATTTGTCTGTGCATATTTGCCAGAACTTTCACCTTTGGATGTCTCAGCTTCATTTGTATACAAGCTGGGATCTTAAATAGCTTAGTGCATCTGAGATCTTGTTCTGCATATGTAGAGCCAAACATATCTTAAAACATAGTTGTGAAATATGACGACTGTTGGGTTCTTCCAAGCGTTCTAATATAGAAAGAGCTCTCAAGTAATCACTTGCAGAAGTCTGAAAATCCTCTCTTTCCAATGATGCATCTTCTAAGGCACTATACCACGACCAGCATCTTCTAAATCTTGATATGCTTTCCTTCTTATGATTGGCACCTTATTCAAAAGCCACCTTTCTATTAACCTCGGCTGTCATTGACAGTGGAACTGATTGAGGACTTTTATCCTGGTTAACAAGCTTTAAACTCTCACTAGAAGGCAAGCAAGCCTGTAGCCATAACTCAAATGAATTACAAACTTCACCATCAATTTGCAGAAACAGGCTTTTCTATGCATATATCATATTCCCACAGAACCCATAGGAGACAAAGGTGATATGGTTGAGATATTGGCTATGGATTTGAACAATTCCCTAATTTCGTAGCGCAGCCAGTGCAAAGTCGGTGTTTTTCGCTACGAAATCACTAAAACAGGTTGCGCTGCAAAACTGCTAAAGGATTGTTGCACTGCGAAAACACTTTGTCCTTAAGCTAGTCTGAGCCATTTTGGCAACAGAATTTTTAGTGATAACAGTGGCTCCACTTAGGATAGTGTGCCCTTGTGGTACACTAAGAACTCGCAGGTCCAGTGCCTTATAAAACTTATTTGACAAACATCTTCTTTAAGTTCCTTGGGCCTTCACCTCGGGCTTTAGCTGGATGATCACTGTAGGAGAAAGAAAACTACATCTACTGAAAAAAAATGCTCAGTCAACCTTGAGCTTATTTGCCATTTCCTACCTACCTACCCTATCAATTTCAACTTCTTTCTGCTCAATCTATGTGAAATTTCCAATGTAGCCAATCATTTGTCTTATCTGACATTTGAGTCCTTTGGTTGTGCTTGAAACAAAAATAAACCAGATACTGAAGTAACCAAGGCAGCATGAGGTGTAACTGTTCTTCAACATGAAAATATAACTGGAAGCCTGAACAGTAAATCTTTTCCATGTATTCAGCTATAGGGTCAAAAAACACATGGTTAGTTTGTTGATTCTCATAACATTCTATATCTTCAAACAACTTATCCTCAGCCACACCAAATTTATTTGATATGCTATCCAACTTCCTTTCTGAATGATGCTCACAAACAATGTAATTTTCCTCACTACTATGATCATTATTTGAAGTAAGCTGCTGCAAGGAATTACAAAATTGAACAAGCTTTTCCTCTGCCTGAGGGTCATAGAAAATTTCCTCCAATATTTCTTCTTGCTGGGTGCAATCAATTTCATCTTCATCATGATCTGAAGCCTGACAAATCTGTTGCACCTCTACATCAATATCAAAGGATGAAACATGGTTTTCACAAGTAAACCCCTGCTGCTTTAAACTCTCACTAGAAGGCAAGCAAGCCTGTAGCCATAACTCAAATGAATTACAAACTTCACCATCAATTTGCAGAAACAGGCTTTTCTATGCATATATCATATTCCCACAGAACCCATAGGAGACAAAGGTGATATGGGTGAGATATTGGCTATGGATTTGAACAATTCCCTAATTTCGTAGCGCAGCCAGTGCAAAGTCAGTGTTTTTCGCTACGAAATCACTAAAACAGGTTGCGCTGCGAAACTGCTAAAGGATTGTTGCGCTGCGAAAACACTTTGTCCTTAAGCTAGTCTGAGCCATTTTGGAAACAGAATTTTTAGTGATAACACCTGCTATAATTACTAGAAAATTTGGATTTGTTTACTTTTTCCCTTTCCTAGCTATCAAGTCAAAACACATGAGGAAAGGGCCACCTACCTTTCACTATGATACTCTGGATAGGATAATTTCTTAACAATCAGACCCTAGGCACCCCCTTGTAGTGTTCTTTGTGAATCTTCAATGCTTCCTACAGCTCTCTGCATTTCATGTAGTCCTTGTAGCTCTATTTCCCATAGGGTGGCCAAAATAGGGTTTGCTTCCTCGATGTCTCTCCAAGGTGGTCTCATTCTCTCTTATCTCAAAATGAACAATTTGTGCATAAAAGTTTGGAATTTTTTCTATTTATGGTTGATTCCTTGGAGTGCTTTGTTGGCTAGCAATGTACAAGATTTCCTCATTGGGACCGTTGGCCCACCATTGGTTATCATGAAACCTCCTCTTGTAATCATCATCCACTCTCACACAATTTAACGTGACCACATTTTTCACTAATTATCTGTAATGTGACATTGCAATGTGGCATGTTGACTGGGAGTTTACTTTTTGTCTTCGAGATGAGGGTGGTCGAGTTAACTAGCCACCTCCAACTTATAAAAAAGAACTTTTTCATATTCCTAAACTTTTATCATATCGTACTTATTTTTATGAGGTTCCATACACGTTCCTTCCTTTGCTTCGTTGATGCATGCTGGAGGGTGAATTTGCTGTGATTTTTGTTGTTTAGGTAAGTGATCTCCCTTTGTCATATTTATGTTGATTTCTTCTTGCTGATGTAGTTGTTTTCTTTGTTGTGGTGTACAAGTGCTTGTTCTTTGCTGCTGCTGTTGAGCTCTTCATAATAGTCACAATCCCTGCATGGATGTTGGAGCTCTCTATTTGCATGGGTGGTACAGGTGAATGTAGTGATAATATGTTGTTGTCATAACACAGGCTACTACAAGGAATCCTGTAGTTACTACAGGAAACCTTATAGCTACCTTTTCTTCATTATATATATATATATATATATATATATATATATATATATATATATATATTTCTTTTAGTTGGAGGGAGGATGGGTGGTGATGTAGGAGTTGAGAGATGGTAATGAAGTAGATGGAGTGATAGGTGAGCGAAGCCAATGATGGCATGTCGCTTGGACTCTCTTTTTTGTATTTTTTTTGTATTTTTTATTTTTTATGGACACAAAGAGGGGTATGGTCATGAGGTAGTGTTGGGTGAGACTTGGTGAGGTGTAGGGTCCTCTTTTTCAACCTAAAATATGCTTTCATCATCATTTTCCAATCAAGACTCCTTTTCTGTAGTGTTTCAGGACATCCTGTAGTACTACAGGATCTTCTTGTAGTAACTATAGGAAACCCTCTAGAAGATATAAAAATTCATACAAATTGGTTTTGATAGAAAATAGACAGAGAGCAAGAGATTGATTACACACAACACCAAAATAGGCTATGATTTTATTGATCTCACAGACATTACATATATAGGACATAACACACTTACTATGACACATCTAGATTATGACTCTAACTCGTAGCATAGGAATCAAAAACATCTAGATTGATTCCTCGTAACTCATAATGACAACTATACATGACATGGAAGCATTACTACCAACACCCTCCCTTAATGATTACATGGAAAATACATACTACAACAACAAGGATAATTTTTTTGAGTGGTATTCATCAGCACTCACATCCACTCTGGAATATCACAAACACCGCTCTTTCACCACCAAATCTTCGAGTTGTCACTTGACCTCCATTTAAAACATAACCACTTCAAACCATCGTTGATTTAATTTGCAGAATTGACGTTTATCAACCTCCCAGAGCGCAACGAGTCAGTCTCAATACTAAACCATCATATGAAATTTCCACCATCTGTGAATCCACGGTCCTCCGCAATCTTCATCATTTATCTAGGATATAATTCTGGGTAGTGAATGTCTTCAACAGATAATTCTACAACTTGACCTTGTATAAATAACTTGTACTGATGCTCCTGGAGCATGACGGGTCACACTAGCTTGACCTTATTAAGAACTACCTGTGACTAATGCTCCCGGAGCACGATAGGTCACATTAATCTATTGAATATTTGGCATGTTCTTTGTGGTTCTGCATCATTTGATTATTGAATAGCATACTACTACTTCAACTCACACCACAAACTTGGGACAAAAAATCAACATTATATATCACCATTAATATTTCTAAACTCAATGGCCTCCCAAGATCTTCACCGCAACCTTTCAACTTGAGAAGAGTTGTGAAAACCAAACCAATCTCAAAAACAATATTCTTCTCTTGAAGGCAATGCACAGTACATTGAAATCAGTGGAGAAAACCTCTAGAAATAGTCAACCCCAACAAGTGTTTCCTGTGCAGCAGAAGTGTCATAGATAAATGCTTTATGGATCGACTCTGTTACTTCCTTTTTCCATCAACCCTCTTGTGCTTTTGGGAAATTAATCTGCATGAAAGAGTTGGTTGCTAGAACCACACCCCTGTAAAAGGGAGCATTATAGACAAAAACATCGAAAGGTAGATACATGGCTACCATCGAATAGTATGGTCTCTTGTATCCCCAATAGAACTTAACCTCCATCAATATACTCTGATGTTTTCCAATCAAGACATAAATCTGGCTCAAATACATTCCAATATCTTTGACGGTGTCCATTCCAACATCTAGACCAAATGTTAAAATTCTCTGAAGATAATCTTTGAAAAAATGAACACAGACCAAACCTCAATAACAACGATTTTGGCTCAAATTTTATGAAAAAGGTTCACCGAAATCCTCGAAACACAAAAAATAGGATGACAGGGCAGGGTTCAATGTTTGATTCACCAGCATCCTGATATAATTGATGGAAAACATGCATACTCTTATCAATAGATCTGGCCCAGATCTTACCTCAATTTGCCGAAATGGTTGATCTTTAAGCGATTTCACATCCCATGCTCGACAGCATTACCAATTTCAAGAAAGTGTTGGAGCGTAGAAACCTTGATCTTATCAGATCCGAATCTGTAGTCAGTGATGACTATCACTGTCCATCACAACATGTTGAAATTTCACGCTGGTATTCTAGCAAATCACTACGAGCAAAATCTCTAGCTTTGACGAATCACGCAGAAATGCGTTGAGCAGTGGTCACTTCCACGACTTTCACACCATCCTTTGACTCAACAAACGCTCGACATGACAGCTCAGTACTCTACATGCAAGGTCCTGATCTACAAAATATCAGTGAATTCACATATCTTCTATAGGGACACGTCCTAGCCAAATCTATAACAAGCAACTGGAAGTTATGCTCTTCATACATAGCAGACGATCTAATTTCAACACCACTTATAAACATAAACAAAATAAAATAGAACTATAGATCTACACATAGGGACATAAAAGACAACTATGTTTTCTACCACATCATAAATTGGCACACTCTTATACCTATATGTACAGAAACAATAACATTGAGGCTCTCTCACATCTTCCTGGCCCTCCTATGAAGGAGTCAGGCCAAAATAGGCTCTGATACCATGATAGAAAATAGAGAGAGAGTGAGAGATTGATTACACACAACATGAAAACACGCTATGATTTATTTATCTCACAGACATTACATATATAGGACATAGCACACTTACTTCAACACGTCTATATTATGACTCCAACTCATAGCATAGGAATCAACAGCTTCTAGATTGACTCCTTGTAACTCATAATGACAGCTATACATGCCATGGAAGCATTACTTCCAACAGGTTTTTGATGCCTATAAGTGAGGATAGATGATGGAAACATGGTAGGGATGGAAGATGTGAAGTGAATGGAGGAAAAATTGTTTTGATGCTTAGTTTGTTATCCCTTGAACTCTGAGTTCTTTTTTGTCTTTAAAAACTTGCAAAAATCACATAATTTTATTAGTGGGCAGGCTTGAGTTCCCTGACATGGCACTTTATTTTTTCCTTTTCTCTTTTTTCTCTTTTTTTTTGAAAGACACAAAAGTCACCTCAAGGATGTTTTCAGCCTGTTTGCCTACCCTAGGTGCCTCAAGGGAGGTTTTCACCCAAGGATACTATCATTTTCCTTTTTTCACTCTTGGGCTGCCTCAAGGAGTTTTTCAACCCAAAAGTTGGCCTCAGGTGCCTCATAGGGGTTTTCACCTAGGTCCCTTACTGTTTTTTCTTTTTTTTTTTGAAAAATAAAAGCAATCTTCAAGAATTTAGTGAGCTAGAAGGTGAGACACTTCCAAGCACATTCACTTGCTCACTGATGGTACTGATGAACTCCTCCCTCAACAGAGGTGTTTTATAGGCTTTCAATCTGTATCCATTGACAATCAAGGGGATACCTTCTTCATCAATGGTTCTGATTTGCACAGTCCCATTATCATGGAACTTTTCTATCAGATATGGGCCCAACCACCTAGTCATCAATTTTTCTTTGAAGTCCTTGAACTTAGAATCATATAGAAAATCCCAATATCCTTCTTGAAAAACCTTGTCCTTGATGTTTTTGTCATGCCAAACATTTCTCTATACTTGAACAAATTCAATGTGTAGGAGGGCCTTCATCCTGAATTCAACCAAACCATTGAGCTAGAGTAGTGTCTCTTATTGTTCTTTGTAACATCCAAATCCAACTGTGCTGTGATTCTCAAAGTGTTGTACTCAAACTTAATGGAGACTAGAGCCTTCTTTCCATAGACGAAGTCATAAGGGGTGAAACCAGTGGTTGTCTTCCAAGTTGTATTATAGACCCAAGTGGCCTTCGCTAGTCTGTCAACCCAATATTTTATGTTGTTGCTCACAACCTTGGTGAGAATACCATCCAATGCTCTATTAGTAACCTCTACTTATTTATTGGCCTGAGGATAATAATAAGTTGACCTCTTGTGTTTGATATTATGCTGCCTCAACAAATTCTTAATCAGGTGTGTTGTGAATTGAGCCCCCTGATCAATGAATAGTTCTTTAGGGTACCCAAACTTGTATAATATATTCTCCCTTAAGAAATCAGCAACTTTCTCTTATGTTTCTACCTTGACAGCCTTGGTCTCAGCTTACTTTGTAAATAATCAGTGCATACAATTATGTACTTTTTCTGCCCTGATGGTGGATCAATGGGCCCAATGGAATCCATGCCCCACTTTTTAAATGGCTCAAGAGTCACTTGAGGTTGTAAAGGCATTTCATGCTTGGTAGTATGTTTCCCCATCCTTTCACACTAATCACATCAACTGGTGTATCTTCTTGCATCTTGGTGGAGAGTGGGCGAGTAGTATCCAGCTTGTAGTACCTTGAAGGTTCTGCACTTGGCTGCAAAGTAACCTCCACAAGGCCCATCATGTCAGGCTAGAAGGATGTCAAAGACTTCCTCCCCTATGACACATCTCCTCAAAATTTGATCTAAGAATAACTTGAAGAGATTTCCCCCAATCCAAGTGAATGGTGCGCTCTTTCTTACAATTCTGTTTTTTTTCCTTGGAGGACAAATTTGGAGGGAACTATGCAACCACTAGGTGGTTGGCTATGTCAGAAAACCATGCAGAGAGAACTAAAATAGAAAATAAATGCTCATCTGGAAGCTGATCATCAACCATTCCTTCCTCACCTACAGGAAACGCAAGTCTAGATAAAAAATCTGCAACTACATTTTCTCTATGAGGCTTATCAATGATAGTTATATCAAACTATTGTAATAAAAGAAACCAGATAACAATTTTAGCATTCACATCAGGATTGCTCATCAAATATTTAATATTAGCATGGTTAGTATGTACAAATGTCTAGTAACCAGTGATGTAGTGTCTAAATTTGTTCAACAAATGGACAACAACTAGGAGCTCTTTTTCAGTCATAATATAGTTCAATTCAACCTTAGATGGATTTTTTTAATGAAGTAAATTCCATAAGGTAACATATCATCTATCTGGCCTAGATATGCTCCTATATATTTTTCAGAGGCATCAGCATGGATGTGGAAAGGAAGGGCCCAATTTGGGCATCTGAGTATGGGTGTAGTAGTCAACTTTTCCTTTAAGGTTTATAGGGCCTCTTGGCAACGTTCTTACCAAAAAAACCAAATTCCTTGGCTAGTAGTCCAAATAATGGCAATATTACTTTGCTGGAATCATTTATGGATCTCCTATAGTATCCAGCTAAGCCCAATAAACTCTTGAGGAGTAGGGACCCTCTTTATGATAGCAATTTTATTTAGGTCCACTTGTATTCCTTCCTGGGATGTCGAGTGACCTAGAACAGTCAATGAATTCATCAAGAAATCACACTTCTAAGGACTAAGGGATAGATTCATTTCAATGCACTTATTTAATAATTTTCCCAAGTTAGAGAGAGCCTCCAGGAAATAGCACCCATAGGGAGTGAAATCATCCATATATATTTCTACAGAGTCATGGACTAGCTCTACCAAAATGTTCAGAATTACCCTCTGAAAAGTGGCAGGGGCATTACATAATCCAAAAGGAAGGGACCTATAAGAAAAGGTACCCTAATGACAATTGAAGGTTGTTTTATCTTGGTCCTTTGGGCTGATCTAGATCTGATTGTAAACATTAAATAAATCTAAGAAAGAGAAGAACTTCTTCCCTGCAAGACCATCCAAGACTTGATTAATGAAAGGTAGAGGGAAATGGTATTTTTTAGTAGCTTTGTTTAGCTCTCTATAGTCCACATACATCGTCCATTTTCCATTCCTATTTGCGACCAGAACTAGAGGATTCACCTGCTCACTATCTAGGATGGGGTAAATGAACCTTGCATCCAACAACTTTTGCAGTTGTTCTTTAACTATGACTTCGAGGGTTGGGTTCATTCTTCTTTGAGGTTGCTGCATTGGCTTGCAACCTTTCTTGATGTAAATGTCATGAGTACACACCGAAGGGTGAACCCCCTTCATTTCCTTATAACTCTAGGCAAAGGCATCCAGATTCTCTCTTAGCATGCCACATAACTCCTTTTCTTGATGTGAAAAGAGACAGGGGATGATTTTCAATGTTTTTGTTGGACCAAATGATATCATCTTGAAATGAGTAGGACTTGAGTTAGATAGGGACAAATAAACCCAAGGTTTATCTTCAGATTTCTTTACTAACTCATCAAGACATGGTGTTGGGCGGCTGATTCTGGAGGATTCAATCAATCTGGTCATCTTCATCATGTTTCCCACCTCCTATAATAGCATATTGGGTACATATTGAGTAAGATGTAGCACAATATACTTCATCTCCCTCCTCCTCTTACAACCATAAGGGTAAGTCATTCTCTAGACATGGTTGAGTAGGAGGATACAAGACCAATTGTTTGGAAAAATACCCATTTTTAATGGTCATATTCTGAGCCCTGCAACTTATCTAAGCATCAACAGTGGCTATCCATGGCCTTCCAAAGATGAGAGGATAACCATTTAATTTGGTCTTAGGTTGGAGAACTAAGAAATCAGTAGGGTATTCCAAGGAATCAATGGAGACCATCACATGCTTAACAAATCCCTTAGGAGCTACTATGGATCTATCTGTAAGATGCAAGATTGTTGTGGTCTTCCTTAATGATTCTTGGAGATTCTGTTTAAGAATGGTCTTCTTAGTAATCACATTTATGGCATCCCCAAGATCAATCAAGGTATGGGGGACAATGATGCCATCAATGTGCACATCTACCACAGGACTTCCAGGGTCTAGATACTTTGGGAAAATCACTCTCCCAAACATTAAGTCAGACAATTGTCTAATGCCATTAATGGTAGGGGTGTATTTCTTTCTCCTCCCATGACGCTTGAATGATTTCTCCTTTATTAGCTTGTTGTAGATGGGGACATCCTTCATAGCTTGGAGGAGTGGAATTTTAACACAAATATTTTTCAATTCACCCAGAAGTTTAGTCTCTTATGGGGTGTGTTGGTTAGGATGGATTAGTCTCTCAAGAAAATGAGGTGGATTGGCTTGAGGAACACTCTCTTCCTTTTCCTCTTCAAGCTCCTCAGGTGGAGATGGAGGTTGGTTAACTGGAAGCACTCTTCCAGAACTGAGGTTGATTTCCTGAATTTCTAGAGCATAGTAGGGTAGGATATCTCTCCACTATAGACCTGTTATGCCTGCTTGTTGTTCGGGTTCAGATTTGGCTGAGAAGGCATCTGAGGTTTCTTAGGTGGATCAGGGTGAAGGAGATGTGGTTTAGATGGTGGTGGAGGCAGTAAGGCTAGAGATTCGTTAAATGGGGGCCTCCACCCCTGTGATGGTGTATTCCACTAAGGTTGTGGGGGAGCATATGGCTGTAATGATTGATTGGAAGGTTGGGAATGGTATTGAAGTGCATAAGACCAGGGAGAAGTTGTGGGCCATGAAGAATGAGCAGGAGGACACCAAGGAGGAATGGATGCATTCTGATTGGGGTTGTAGTATGAATAAGGCACCCCTTGCATGCCCTACTAGTATGGTTGATGTCCTTGAGGCATAATTTGATTGATATAGCATAGTTGTCCAGTCACACCTTCAGTTCCTTGATACACAACTTTCAATCTAGGAAGAGAAGGGCACTTATCTCTGGAGTGGTTTTCCTCACAAAGCGATCAGACCTCTATAATATTCAATGGACATTCATTTCTAGGGCGCCTCCTAGTGCATCTAGGGAAAAAGGTAATTAAGGCTCTTTTTTCTTCCTCCTTCTTCCTCTTGATCTACATGGTGTCCATTTGTAGAGCAAGGTTATGCAACATTTCACTCTTAAAGTCCTCCAACATGTTTCCAATTTAACTTTTGATGGATTTGGTGGAGGAGGATGAGCTAGCCAAAGCTTGACTAACCCTACCCTTCTTTCTGGCTACCTTAGAATAATTTTTTAAAATTGTCTTGATATCATCATAAGATAACTAGTAGATGTCCCCTCTAGAAAACATGTTTAGGGTTTCTAGGATATCTTCACTGGTCCCTCTAAGAAGGACTAACTTGAGTGATTTAGGATCGAGGGTGCATATGGTCTTTTTGTAACTGAGTTGGAACCTTTCCTCCTAATCTTACAACGATTCATCATGTCTGTAGGTCATTCTAGATATTTCTTCTTTGGCATCTAAGCCCAAGTAGTGATGTTGTCCCCAAGAAAAACCATGAACCAGTGCAAGGTTGCATGCTTAAGGGTGGATGGGAACAATTTAAACTTTTGGTCATCAGAGGTACAATCATAAGTTCTACAGATGATAGGAAACTCAAACAAGAAGGCATCAGGGTATTCTGAGGTTAATCCATGAAAGTGAGGAAGGGAAGAGGGGCTTATGTTTTTCATCCTAGCATCTCAATTAGTCTCTCTAATGGGAAAATCACCTTCATTTTTGTTTTCAGCCATGTTGTAAGTGTGTGGAAGGGTTTCTTCTTCTTCTTCCCCAATAGGCTCTTCAAAGATCTTTGGTTGCTCACCAAATGGGTCCTCCAACTCCTCTTTAGTTATTGAGGGAAGATAGAAGCCATCGAAGAAGAGGGAAGGTTGGATGTCTGATGGTGTGGGGTTATTTGGAAAAAAATTTCCTAAATTTTCTCTACTCCTATGAGGCATGAAAGAAATGTTCGTTTTTTTTTTCAGGTTTTTTCTGAGTTACATGCAAAATGGAAAGAAATCATAAATTGAAAAAGGCCAACTAGAAAGGAAAGCAGAGATTGCAACTACTTGCTGAATGTAAAATAGAAAGGAAAGTTGAAATTGAAACTATTTACTGAATGTAAAACAGAAAGGAAAGAAGAAATTGCAACTACTTAGACACCTTCCCAGCAATGACGCCAAAAAGTGATGAGCCCCAGTATTGCAACAAGGATGATGCAACTCTTAGGGCTACCACATGAGAGGAAATTTTAGACTAAAAGTGGCCTCCTAGGTAAAAATAATATAATAATAGTTAAAATTAAAAAACAAGAGTTATGAATTTTGGAGGGAAAGGAAGAAAACTACTTTTTTAATTGTATTTTTGGTTTATCTCCTTATAGGTTTACTCAAATTTGAAGTATAGACACTCGTTGGATGCGGAATTAAAATTCCCTATCCAAAAAATACCCATTATGCATACTTTTGAGAAGACCCACATTGATAAAAATTGCATATACATTAAAAAAGTCTATTCAACACGTTTTTTAATGTATCTGCAATTTTTGTCAATGTGGGTCTTCTTAAAAGTATGCATAATGGGTACTCATTGGATGCGTAATTTAATTCAGCATCTAATGAGTGTCTACACTTGAAATTTGAGTAAACTTATAAGGAGATAAGCCAAAAATACAATCTAAAAAGGTGGTTTTTCTTCTTTTCCCTCCAAAATATTTACATGTACCTCTTTTTAAATTTAAAGGATTTTGATTGGTTTACATATTATGACATGGAAATTATGTGAGAATTGCATGGTAAATTTTAGGCTAAAATTTCCGCTTATGACTTTACTTTATCAACTCAAGGTTCGTACAAACTTGGAGGTGACAATGTTATATGCACAGTAGATGCAACAGTTTACTCTTGTCACTTTCCAACTGGGGTGATAGACCACTAGGGTTTTTCAAACTAGTCTTCTATTGACTAGGAGTTTGATTATTGATAGTGAATGCAAAGCTATCTTTAATGCAGAAAGTAAATGCTTACCTATTCTAGGAAAATGAAAGTGCTATGAAATGACATGAAATTATCTAGCTAAGAATTGACACATATTACTTACAGAAGAGAACCAATCTAACCTTTCATTATATCATCTAGCTATATAGACTAAGTAGGCATGTAAATTATCCTAACACTACTATGGCTGATGTATGCATGCACTAGCTATCTTTTGTTACAATTGCATAAAAGAGTCTTTTGATTTTAAATTTAGAAATTTAAATGTTATGCTAAACAATTTGATCTTTTGTAGGGGAGAAAGGCATGGAAAATATGGTCCAAAATGGCATTGATGGGCATGGAAGTGTGCCCACGGATTTCACAATAGTATAATAAAGTCGTGTTATCAGCTGTTCGTAGGTTGGGCATTTATCAGCTAAGGTTGGGGCAGCATCTCACTCAAAGGGTTTCAAAGTCAACAGCTTTTACGAGTTAAGTTGTTTTCTCAGCTGGGCAAGTTCCAATGAAAGTTGGTGGTTCAGTGGAAGTGGAAGTTGTTTCCGTATCAGTAGTTGTAGCCGTTAGTGCCGTAGGTGGTCGTTCGACTTGTTCGTCTATCAAGCAAGTGAAGAACTCGCGCTCGACTGTAAGGTGGGCGGATTTGGTGAAGGTTTTGAGGCGATCGGAGTGAGGAGTGAAATACACAAGTATTGGGTTAAGGTACTTATGGTAGATAAGGCGAGCGTTGAGTGATCATCTTCACTTCGAGCTTGAAGAGCGGAGTTCGGCGAGAATACTCTTGACAGGTGGGCATGGAAGCATAGTTTGGTAGTGGGCGATGTGCACTACGTGGAGGGCCTACCCTATGCTCAGATCAATATTTCTTCTCAAAATAGGTTAAAACAGGCTGCTACAGGGTTTCCTGTAGTTACTACAAGATGTCATGGTTTACTACAGGATGTCCTAGTTTTCTACAGGAAACTGGTTGGAGGCTCTAGGAAGGTAAGGAAGGTGAAATGAAATTCTCGAAAGATGTTTAACAGTGAAATAAGGTGTCGGGAAGGTGCACAGCACCCAAGGCTTATCCCAACACTTCAATATTGATGGCTTTGCTCAAGGTGGCTACCCACGGTGGCTATAAAAACAGAAATTTAGATTAGGGGTTAGTAGGCTTTGGTAGTAGGTGTAGAAGGCTTAGATGAGGCTGGTGGAATGAGTTCCTCCCTACAGATCAAAAAATCCTGCAACAACACATGTTCTTCTCTTCATTTATGCATAACTTCATATAAATATGGAAAATATGATTTGAATTTGAGAAAATTGATTTATTGATGGTTAATGGCTATATCTATGGGATGAAATGCCTCATTAAACTACAAAAAACTCAAGAAACAAAATGAAAATTGCAAGTTCTTCCAAGAAATTATAAATAGTGATCTATTCAACAAGGAATCCTAAGCTATGCAATGATCAAAAGATAAATCTATTTTTGGGGCTGTGAGAGTGAGGCCCTCAAACCATGATCCATGAGGGAGATGAGGAAGAGGCCACTGTCACAAGATTTTCTTAAGTATTATCTTTCACTAGTGTACCACTGATTTACGTCTTCAACTAATGAAAGCAAGACTAGAAAATCATCCAACTATTTGTAAATTAAACAAAGCAGAAATAACTTCAGCAGTTGACTATGATTTTAACCTAAGAATACATGCACAAAAAGAGGAACTTTTATTGCTAGGATTGGGCCCTAACCCAGGATCTCCAACCCTTTGAGTCAACTTAGTGCTGGATCAAGGTAAACCTTTTCATTATCATCAAAAATGTCAAAAATAAAATGAGAGTAACAGTCACAATGTCTTAGGTCCAAATTGCCTCTTGGCTACAACAAAAAATTTGAATCCTAATGAGGCCCTTGGTCTTCTTACAAATTTAAGCTACCAACATCTTCCTAAAAATTAGGGATTCTTAGCTCCCAAACGCGAGATTGACTTGTCTTCAACTATCACTGGCTTGGTTGCCAATGAACTCAGTTCGCTTGGCTACTTGTAACTCTGAGCTAATGAGACCTGGTGGAGGAATATTCGAATGATTGACGAGTTAAGGAGGCAAACTAAATCTTCTAAAGTCCCTCTTTCTTGTCCACTTTGAGTTTCTGCACTTAAATTAGCTGAAAACTACTCCAGTTCCTACATTTAATACATATTGGGCTACATGACATAACATCTCACCTTTACCTTTCTCACTAAGAAAAATATAATAAAATATGTAAATAAATGTGAGAAAATTTGGTTTTAATAAGTTGGAGAGTGGCATTAAGACACATATAATTTACCTATCGATGAGGCTTATCGGGAAATCCAGAAAAGTTCACTCTACTGAACCAGTCCATAATCAAGCCATTGTGCGAGATTGGGCATAACTTTATCTTCAAGAATCCGATCTTGGTCTAACTTGTGCCATTGTAAAGAACACTTGGAGGGATACCAAAGGATGAAATTCAGAACTTGGAGAGCCAACATTCCAGAGATACAACAATTTCAAGATCAAGCTCCAAAAAACGAGAAAAAATGTGTTTATTTCTTAAAATTTGCATAATTTTTGTTTGAAAAATAAATTTGATGTGATTCAAATGGAATAGTGAAGCATATATATCATTATTTAGTTCCAATATTCCTTGGAACGAAAATGCATATACCTAGTAAGAAACCATAAATCCTTACTATGATGCATGAAGAAGAAGAAGAAGAGATGCAACACGATATACCATAGTTACAGAACCAAGTGCAACAAATTTCACACTCAGAAAGAGAAACCAAAAAATAATTGGGAGTGATGAATGTTAAGATGGATGTTTTAGAAGAAAAAATAAAAAGGGGCATGGAAGGTTTGACAAAGTTTTTGCAGGAAAGGCTTCCTAATGGCGACAATGTAGTCCTTGAAACTATTTATGAGAAAGAAACGTATGTGAATCATGATTTTAGAGACTCTAACCCAAGGATGAATTTCAACCATATTCCATAGATCGATATGAGGACGTTTGATGGAAATAAACAGGTATAAAACCTTCCAGGGTAAATGTGCATATAAACAACATAATAGAAATAGAAATACAATAAACATATCAGCCACCAAAATCCATAAATACATCATTACATTTGCACATGAAAATCAAGGGAATGAATTTTTTCATTAATAAATGCAATGAACCAATCCATGATGGGACTACCACATTCCACCCGACCATAGATTGGTTGAGCCAAGTCTCTCTTCAACCAATCACCCTCGTGCCATATTCCAAGCATGAATGTGGGATCTCAGAGAACACATCAATCAAAACTCATCCAGGGCTTCTAGAGGCCATCCACCTCAACCCATCAAACAATGATTCCACCTCATGGTCGAACATCACCAAAAACCATCATCATATTGGTCTCCATCCAAGCCTTCGAGGGCGTTTGTCCAACTAAGGCTTCCAGAACTAGTAACTCAACCCACAACTTATACAGGGCTTCCAAAGTGTTTGTCCAACCAAGGATTCCAGAACTAGTAGCTCAACCCACAACTTATACAAAGCTTCTAGAGTGTTTGTCCAACTAAGGCTTCCAGGACTAGTAACTCAACCCAACAAGGGCTTCCAGATAATTTTTCCAACCAGGGCTTCCAGGACTAGTAAATCAACCCAAGTTGTTACAGGGGTTCTAGAGTGTTTGTTCAACCATGGCTTCCAAGACTAATAACTCAACCCAAGCTAAGGAAACATGAGAACCAACCAAAACAAATAAATGAAAGTAAACCCACAATCACCATGGCTATCTAGGAAATGGCAAGGCTAGGAAATCCACTATCAATCCCAGCCATCCCCCACGCCAATGATAGATCATAACCAAGAAACCACATGCATGTGCCATGCATTCCAAAACTAGTGAAGAAATCATACATGGAAATCGGTACCTGCAAGAAATATGATGTAGCTTCTGATTTCGACGCCCTCTTATTCTTTCCTTCTCTTCTTTTGCCTTCTTGCTCCAAGAATCCAAGTATTCCACACCCTCCAACAGTGCTCCAAGAAAACTCCAAGTATGCAAGTGTATGAGAGAGAGAGAATAATGAGAGAGATCCCAAAACTAAACTCACAAAATATTCGCACTGAAGGGAAGAAGCTTTCCAACTGATCCTTAGAAGCCTTTTTATGTATGAGCCCTCTATTTTCTTCATTTTCCATTAGTTTCCTTCATTTTCCTCCTCACATGAAACCTGTGACCTTTCATCTCCTTTTTCTCCTATTTTCCCTTATTTCCATAAATAAATGTGCCAAAACACCCTTTTGCCTCTTTAATTCCTTATTCATTGCCTTTTCCAATTTCCTTAACCATAAACACCCAAATGAACACCAACTATGATGTCCTATCCACCATTTAGCTTGGAATACATGTCCCATCATCCGTGGTATTTATTTATTTTTACATGGAATTTTCACCAGGGCTGTTACAGAACCCTCCCCCTTGGGGGAACACCATCCTTGGTGTTCAGTGACACCTATAACCAACATGACTACTGAAAACAAAAAATACTTCCCATGGAGCTTTATAACAGAGCTCGTTGCAGTAATTACAATTAAATATCTGCCCAAAATTAAAACATCATGACAACATGAAAACATGACAACATGACAACATACCACATATTGGAGCTTTATAACACAACTCATTATGGTATTTACAATGATATACACATATACACATTTGTTTAACCAACAAATAAAGGACACAATGCTTGTATCAATCAATAAGGGAATCCATAGGCTGACACATCCACCGTCAAAGTAATACCAGGATCCACCTCCTTCCTAGGAAGTCCAGAATCCACTACAAAGTCAAATCTACATCCAATGTCTAGTGTTATAATCTTGCACCACTTGTCATCTCAGTGAACAGTTACCGTCTCATTTTTCCAGGGTGCACTCCTAATGTGCATCTGGTAATGCTAATGACCAAAACAAATCCATACATGACCTTCCCTTCTCTGCTACACAGTCCCTCAGGAATCTGGTCACTCCTTCCATGCAGTCACTCACCTTCCAAGTTCCCCTGGCACCCCTATCCTAGGAAGTCCATCCCTTGGCAAGGCTTCCTCGCATCAGAAGATACAACAACCAAGGCATATCCCTACCTTAAAACCATCATATTGTTCATAGCATGCTCATGGAAATCAATGGACATAATTGGGTACCAGTGTCCCACAATGGCCCTACTTTTGTAGTGCTCTACCAGCATACTGTTACATTTCTAAATTCTTTCACTATTGCTGCTAATTCTTGCAGTCGATTTCAACCAGCCAATTCGGCATGTTCATGCTTCTTGTACCAAGAACATAACTTCCATTAGATTCAAAATAAATTGAAATAACTTGAAAACATACCTCATTGGTAGTTCCTCAATAAGGTACACTTAGTATCATGTTTGCTTCATGTCATAAGAAGTCAAACTAGCATCTTTGACCAAATCAACATGTATAAAAATATCACATCAGTTTAGCTCAAAACACAACCATCATAGATCGAAATCATAAATCAAATGTAACCATCATAAACCAGAATCATAATTCACATGTAATCATCATATACCATAATCATAAGTCATATGCATAATAAAACTAAAATACAATACCGATACCTATCCTTCATTGATCCTTACTTATGCCTTTGTTCTTTTGTACAGACATCGAATCGGTTCCCACACCCAGTAAACACCTAGTGCCTTCTTATCTACCAGGTGCACAGACACATAGTGTGGATCACACACATACAACCACACCTGACACAAAACACCATGCAATACATACACCTATAGCCAGTGTACAACATAGTGCATCCATCTATACCCGATGTGCAATACCACCCAATACATGTACCTACATAAAGTACAACACAACGAGTACACATGCCGCAATACCACAACTACATGATGCACATGCATAATACCATATGCCCTCAACACAACATGTATGACATGCACACAATACCACACATGAACTAGTACCATATGTACAACATGTACACAGTACCACCTATACACCACACTATCTGCACAATGCATGCACAACATCACATGTACACAATGCCACCTGCACAGCATGTACACAATGCCACATGTACACCACACCTCTTGTACAACGTGTACACAGTACTGCATGTACACAATACCATACGCACGACATGTACGCGACACCATATGTACATAGCACCATATTCAAGACATGTACACAACACCACCTACACACAACACCAGTTGTACAATATGTATACAACACCCCATATGCAATATTCACACAACCCTATTTGTACCATCCTATACATAACATTGTATAAATAACATGTACACATGCTATGTATACACAACACCACAAGTGCACACATCATATATGCAACATGTACAGCATATACAACATATGCATAATAGTAGTACCATACATCTAGTACCACACTAACTCTACCAAGCCACCCTTCTTCCGGTGTCTTATCCATCGATGGCTTAGCATGCTGCGGACCATGTTGCTTCCATTCTGTTGGTATATCCTTTGTTATAACATGTCCACAACATAGTCATAATATAATTGTAGAGTTGTAACAAGGGTCTCTTTCACCTCTAGTTATGCTACATTAATAAGTCAATCCAGGAACGCTTTGTTATTGCAAAGAGTAGCTCAATCCGAGGCTATTCGTCAGAGTAATGCTTCGTAGTACAGTGTCTAGAAAATACAAGAGTAAACGGCTGCTAAACCTAGGACTAAATTTCTTTTAAAAAGAATAAAATCACACAACGCAGTTTATCAGTCAAGGGTACGGAAGCGATAACCCATCCCTCTAGAAACTGATGGAAAGGAAATTAGAGCATGGGCCATAGGTCTGGGAGCTAGGCAGTGACTTGCTGAGGCTCACTACAGCCTTAGACCTTCTCTCACACCAAAACAGTAAATACAAGTAAATGGAACGGCAGAAAGTAAAATGGAACAGTAAATAGGAAATGGAACAACAAATCTGAAATGGAACAGCAAGAAATGGAACAGCGATCCAATAAACTAAATCTCGCGAGTCAGACTACGCTTGCTCTATTGAATTAAACTCACATCCTGCAATCAAATAGCAATCTTCTCTCTAAAGCAACTTCAATGAATTCTACTTTATGGAACAATATTCACAAATGAATTATGGAACAGCAATCATCAAACGTATATACACAACACACTTACTATAGCAATCTGATGATTAAAGAGAATATGACTATGTCTCCAAATAGAATAATATTACTTGTGGATTCCAATAACTGAGATTTCAAATGAATCCAATACAGCAATATTCAATATGAAGGCTCTATCATAGAAACAGTTCGCTTAGTCTGCAAACATGCAATCAACTCTGAAGAGATTCACTCATGCAATACAGAGTCACGACATAAATCTGAAAGAAACCATTAATGAATTAATTGTAACAGAGCATGGAATAGCATATGAAAAACATATCAGATTACCGAACTGTAAAGATAAACAAATCACACAGAAACCAAATTATAATGATACAAAAGCAAGTGTCCTTCGGAGCCGGGCCCTTAGCTTCCAACGGCACACTGCCTTAGGTTACTCCAGACGCAGAGATGAAATAAACACCAAGTCTTTTGTATTAAAACATCAACAAATGTACAGCAAAACGAGTCTTAGTGAGAGTCGATGATCGAAGTTGAATATGGAATTCACAGTAACATATATGAACAAAAAGTCCTCTTGCTTAACACTGCTGTCCCTTTTTATAAGAGTAACGACGGAGGTATCTAGGTAACAAAAATAAGCAAAACAGCGATCCCTCAGGATCAAAGATCTTGAGGGATTCGCCAAGCCGTTAATCCTTTACTTTTCTTCCCCTGCTCCGCCGAGTCAATAATCCTTCTTCCTTTCTAGGGTCATCTTGCTTCGATCTGTTCGATCTTGTTCGCATCTGGTTCCCTCCTAAAGGGACAACAGTTATTGCTTCTTTGTTTTTTCCTTTCGAATGGCAATCCTTCGTTTCCATCCTTTCCTGCATGGAAAAATAACAATTATCAACGATTACGTTTTCCATGCTAATTCTCACACATTCTATTAAAATTCTTTATTTCTTTAAGCTCATTATGCAGAAAGGGTTACAATTGTTACTGAAAAGTCACTAAATCGTTCGTCAAAAACATACCTTTCCAGTGCTCCACACACCCCCCTGCTTACCCTGTTTCATGCCCTCATGAAAACATTATAGTTGACATGCAAAGCGGTAAGAGAATAGGCTAGAGAGGGAACCTCGTATGGAGGCCTACAGCCGTGATGAGCAACTAGATCATCAAAGAACTGATTTGTTTGACCTTCAGGAATTTCATACAAGGCCTGATATCCGGGTGCAAGGTGCCAAATAATTGGACTACGAAATCGATACCCTAACTAGGATGGCCCTGCTTGCAAAATACGCTCGCCATAAAGGTTCAATCAGCTGGCAGCTAGCTCAAAATTTTCATATCTGAATGGTTCCCTGAGCTGGATGTTTGGGTTCGAAGTCTGGTATCGAAATTTTGCAGCATCAATGGCAAGGTCTTTAATAGTCAGAAAATATTCCAGATTTTGTCGGATTAAGTCCTCGTGCATGGGTCCTAATGTCTCCATAACACTTGGGGTTCTCATAAGGTTCCTATGTGCTCTCCATAACAGTACTGGGTCTCTAGGCTCGGCTCTTACCCACAAGTCTAGGCTATTTTCCTGTCTCTGAAAAGTGTTATAAGCCCTGAGCCATTTTAGCTGATTAACCCCGAAGGAAACGAAGGCTTGCAATTGGATGTCCCCAACAAAAGGGCCAGGATTTAAATCAGTTTCCTGGTCTATCACGAGGTTATGCAAGTAAAATTCACATAATAACCTTTGAACCTTAACTCCATAATGCTTGCAACAATCTATGAAATCATTAACAGTATTGATTTGTATAGGGGCACCTGCCCTGATAGCTTTTATCTTTAATCGTAAATATCGTTCAAGCAAAAATAAAGCATAGTTTTTAGCAGGGGCCCTACAGGCCAGAATGTCATTATACAAAGAACACACAGTGTCCATCTGCCTAACAACAATATCTAATCGACGAGTTACCTTTGCAACCTTTTCTTGCTCCTTTTGCCAGCCTTCAAAGGCCTGGCTCTCAGACTGACTAATATCCCAAAGTTGCTGTTGCAACTCTTCATATTTCTCCCGGGGGACTGTTTGTTCCTTCAACTGTTCAGCTTCTTGCTGAGCTTGCTTCATCATCTTGTGCAAGGTTCGTGTTTTTGGATCCTTTTTCCATAGGGCCGTAGAGGCCGGGAGTTTTACCTGAACCTTTTTATTATGCTGTTTGGAGTTCAGAACCTGGATCACCCCTGAGGGCGGTGCCTCTATTTGGATCTCCTTATTCTCCTTTTCTTTCTTAACCCGAATGAAAGGTTTCTGTGGTTCCTCTGTTAATGGAACATCATCCTGTCCCTCTACCCCAAATGGAACGACAGTCTGTTCTTCATTATCCATTGGAACAACAGTCTGTTCCTCATTGTCATTTGGAACAGCAGTCTGTTCTTCTGTGACAATTGGAATAGAAGTTTGTTCCACAGTGACAATTGGAACAGCAGTATGTTCCTCAGTGTCATTTGGAACAGCAGCAGATCTTCCAATCGGGTTTCGACCAACAGTGCGACTGTAAGTCCTTCGTCTTCTTGTTCTGCGGGATTTTGCTGCAGTGGTCCTCTTTCTTTTCCTTGTGGTCCTTTGTATCCTCAGACTGGCTTTCAAAATCCGAATTTGCTGTCGGAGCCGGGCTATAGTGTTCAGCAGCCTCTGCTGTTTAGTCCTTAATTTCTTGATTTCCCTTGCTTCAGCAGAGGGTTTGCGACTGGCCCTTAAATCTGCTCCTATTCTATCTAGAGTTTCTTCTGGTGCCTTGGGAGCAGATTGTTCTCGGTTGGTGTCCCTTATTTCTTCCTCATGAATGGGTGGGTTTTCTTCTCCTTCCTTTTCTGCATGTGAACCCTCAGGTATGTCTTCCTCTGGAGGTTCATCGGGAGGACCTGCTGGGCTGGAGGGTTGGCCATATTCCCCCAAACTGGCCAGGATTGCGGCCAATTCTTCTTCACCCATAGGGTCTCACAGCGGGCTGCTTTCTGGCTGTATTACTTCCTCCTCCCGATTGTCCTGTTCAGTGACTGCCTTAGGGCGTTCAGCTTCCGTTTCTGTTTCAGAG
This sequence comes from Pinus tabuliformis, assembly GCA_031772625.1. NCBI lineage: Eukaryota > Viridiplantae > Streptophyta > Pinopsida > Pinales > Pinaceae > Pinus > Pinus tabuliformis. The sequence goes on along the minus strand of CM062809.1, from coordinate 676,228,520 downwards.
TGCACTTCTCTCTCCTCCCCTCCTCCTCTGGCTTGCTCAGCTTCGCCCCCAGATTTCCCAGCATTTCCTTCAGAAGGTACTCCTTCTGGTTCTGGAGATTCGTCTATGATCTCAATTGGTTGGCTGGTGCTTTCTCGAATCTTTTCCAGCCTCCCTCGAATTCGGGCTAGCCAGACTGATTTTCTTGGTTTCTCTGGTTGTTGAGGTGTGCAAGCAACAGGTTTTTCTGCTATCACTTCTCTGCGTTTCTCTGGTCGCTCCGGTGTACTTGAAGAATGATTTCGTTTTGGAGCAACACGTTTTCCTGCTGTCACTTCTCTGCGTTTCTCTGATCGTTCTGGTGTGCTAGAGGAAGTTTTAGGTTTTGGGGATGGTGTAGCCAATTTCCCTTCAATCAATGCAATGAGCTCCTCCTAGCTGCTCTGCTGTTGAGTGAGACTATGGCTCACTATCAATCGAATCAGTCTATGGTGGCTAACAACTACTTCTACGTGTTGTGCCATTTTCAGGTTTCGGGCCGCATCATGCAATAGTGAATTTAAAAGTGCAGGCATATTTACAGAACATTTCTCTTTCAAAATAGCTAAAAGTTTAAGATGGCATGGTCTTACCACATCCCTCCTTCCTTCGCACGTAATGTAGCTCTGTACTATCCTTGCTAGTTCGGTCCAGGGTTCTCCTAACGTTGCTGGCAGAACTCCCTTCCCCTTTACTGTCAAGCTTTGGCCTTCGTCCTTAAAAATCTCCATAATATTCTGCAGTCTTTCTTTCTTCAGCGCCCATACAGGTCCGGTGGCTGGTAGGCCTGAGACTTCTGCAATTACATCGTCAATGACCGCTATCCGCCTTTCTCTTACTATGGAGTGGTCCTCCTGCAGGTTTTGCAGAAATTCCAATGCCACTGTCTCGTTTGATTCTTGTAGGCCACTGAAATAATTCAGCCATCCAGCCTTTTCCAGGATCTCGCGGGCAGCAGCAGAGACTGTCAATTCTTGAGGTTCGCTTCGGACTGCCTTTCCTCCCATGGTTCTACTAAGGATTTTCAATGGAACAGCAACTGCCTGTGCTATTTTGGGATGCAGAGAAGGTGATCATCGCGGAAAAAAAACAGAGTATGCAGCAAAAATGGATTGCGGATGGCAACTTTGCGTAAAATAGAATTATCATACCGTTAAACCATGCCATACTTTCGTACACTATCTACCCCGAATGGTGTGCTGACACGTAACTCGTGGAGTAATGATATTACCTTCCCCCCCCACGATGTGATAGGCTGCCCCAGCCGTAAAATAGAGGAGCAGCAGCCATCGTGTAACCAGTCATAAAGGAATAGCATATAGAATTACGCCATGTTTTAGATGGACAACGAAATACCGAAATCGAGGCAAAAAGGTGGATCGTGTTTTACATAAGAGCCTGCGTAATATGATGTGAGGCCGGGGGATGGGACGTCTGTCAATCGTACGAAATCCCCAGAAGTCATTGTCAGTTCCCTTGCCATGATTGGTAGTAATGAGTGTTCGTGCGATATGTTCATCGGGAAATAAAATATGAATTATTCATAGGATAGAAGAGACGAAGAGGTATTAATATCATCCCTGTTGGTGTAACTATTATGAATTCGATACCATTAACAAAGCTCTGCTGTCGATAGGTGTTCATAACCTTGGCGGAGTTGTTTATTTCACCCGTGGAACCATGATCCTGTATGTGTATAAAAAGTGTTTTGTCAAAACACAGGCCATTATGCTGGCTTGGTAACCAGGTAGCCATAATGCCATTCACAAGGAGGGTGCGAATCGTGGGCAGGCCGGCTCATGATGAGACCCCCTGTTCCAAGGTCTGTTTATTTAGTGTACCTTTTGGACCATATCCCTGGTGTGGTGGCCATGTTGGGAATGCCACTTCGCTTCCAACCTGATGATCATGGTAGGCTGGCTCTTGATGAGACCCCCTATCCTGCATTTGACAATTAATAATCCATATTGATTTATCATTTCTTTCTTTGCAAAGCACCTTTTTCTTATTTATTTACACATAACGGTGGTTCAACACTCCTTAAGAGTGGGAATGGTGGAAGAAGTCTTATCATCCCAACAAGAAGATATAAATCCTCTGTTCTTATTCCTGTGTAATAATCAAAGAAAGATTTTTAAGGAGATCGCCATGATAAAGATAACCAACTTGGACAATGGGAATAAGTCAATGACAATGGTGATTAGAAGTAAAGTATGTCCCTCCTTTTGTCCTCTTATCAATACTAGGCTCTATAAAGATAGCGATTTTATGATCTGCTGACTTCGGCATGTTGTAATTGATGTTCATTGCATAAGTATATAGCTGTATCTTAAAGACTGGAGAGATCATGGGCAAGAAGCATCCTTAATATGAATCATCACTGAGAGCAAAGATATGGCTATGGTATTCCTTTTGAAAGAGAAGAATCCATGCAAACAAATAGTTGGGATGCCGTTCTTTGAGAAGAAACAGCCTAAGATCATGAGTGCTGTCTGCAAAAACTCTCAACTGCTGTTCCTTTTGAAAAGGAACAGCAATAACTCGCAAATGTTGTTCCTTTTGAAAAGGAACAGCAAAAACACGAAATGTTGTTCCTTTTGAAAAAGGAACAGCAAAAACACGAAATGCTGTTCCTTTTGAAAAAGGAACAACAAAAACACGAAATGCTGTTCCTTTTGAGAAAGGAACAACAAAAACACGAAATGTTGTTCCTTTTGAGAAAGGAACAACAAAAACATGAAAATAAGCAACTGTTGTTCCTTTTGGAAAAGGAACAGCAATAACTCTCAACTGCTGTTCCTTTTGAAAAGGAACAACAAAACCCCAAAAATGTTGTTCCTTTGGAAAAGGAACAGCAAAAACTCACACCTGCTGTTCCTTTTTGAAAAAGGAACAGCAAAAACACAATGAAGCAACTGCTGTTCCTTTTGGAAAAGGAACAGCAAAAACACAGAAATGTTGTTCCTTTTGAAAAAGGAATAGCAAAAACATGGAAACAAGCAACTGTTGTTCCTTTTTGGAAAAGGAACAGCAAAAACACGCTGACTGTAAAAAGCAATCTTAAGAAAGAAAGATCAAAGAATTATTAAGAAAATGTATATACAAGAACTTATGTATAGGTCAAAAAAATGCATTCCTTACTGAACTATAGGTGAGGAAGGTTTTACTTCCTCTCCTAAAATTTCCATGTCAGTGTCTTGATGTAGTTGCTCACAGAAGGATTCCCTAGTGAGTGGCCTACGATAGAGACGAACTCGGTGGCCATTTACCTTGAATGCATATCCAAAACCATCGATTGTGATGAGGGTAAGGGTCCCATTATCATGTACTTTCTGGATTTCGTATGGCCCCAAACAACGAGTCTGCAGTTTCCCCGGGAAATCCTGAAACTAAGAGTCATATAACAGAGCCCAGTCTCCTTCATGAAAGACTTTATTCTTGATAAATGCATCATGCCATTTAGCTCGCTGTTGCTTAATAAGTGTTGTGTTTTGTAATGTAGAGAGCCTTATTTCGTCCAGTTCATTAATCTGCTGTAGTCGATTGATTTGTGCCTCACTTAAATCTAGGCCAACTTCCTGTGCAGTTCATAGTGTTTGGATTTCGAATTCTATGGGGAAAATAGGTTGTTTCCCAAACACTAATTGATAGGGTGAATAACCAGTGGTGCTTCTCCAGGTGGTTCTATAGGCCCAGAGTGCTTCAGGTAGTCGGGCGGCCCAATCACGCCTATGTGAAGCAATGGTTTTTGTTAAGATTGATTCTATTACCTTATTGCTACTTTCTACTTTCCCATTCGCCTGCGGGTGATATGGGGTAGTAATTTTGTGCTGGACGTGATAATTGTCAAGTGTTGTAGCTAATTTGTTTCCAACAAATTGTGGTCCTCCATCTGTGATTATTTTTCTTGGAAGGCCATATCGTACAAACAAATGGAACAGGAACTGTATTACCGAATCTTTTGTAGCTCTAGGCAACACTTCGGCCTCAACCCATTTGGTAACATATTCTGTGGCTACCAAAATATATGTTCTCTGATTTGATGATGGGTTGATGGGTCCAACGAAGTCAAGAGCCCATCGTTCAAATGGTTCAATAACTAATTGTGGCCTCAGAGGCATTTCGTCGGCTTGACCAGGTCGTCCTGCTCGCTGGCAGCTGTCACAGGCTTGAACAAATTTCTTTGAATCCTTAAAGATTGTAGGCCAGTAGTATCCCGTCTGCAATACTTTATGTGTTGTTCGTTTCTCGGCAAAGTGTCCCCCACATTGTCCATTATGACAGGCTTTTAAGATGTCGAAAATTTCATCTTCTCGGATACACCTTCTAATTTGCATGTCTGCCCCTGTGTGGAACAAATAACCCTCGATCCACGAAAACCGAGTACTCTTATGAACAATATGCTTACGTTCATTAGGGGTTAAGTGTTTTGGTAGCTTACCTACTGCAAGGTAGTTGGCAACATCAGCATACCAAGGTGTTTGAACAGCAACAGCAAACAGGTGCTCATCGGGAAATTGGTCTTCCACTGCTGCTGCCTCAATTGATTTTGGTATTCGTGAGAGAAAATCAGCTACAAGGTTTTCCTTGCCGGGTCTATCTTTGATTGTGATATCGAACTCCTGCAATAAGATCAACCATCTCGTTATTCTAGCATTTGTAACAGGCTTATTTGCTAAATATTTGATAGCAGAATGATCTGTATATAAAACAACGGGATAGCCTATAATATAATGTTTAAATTTATTGACAGCATGTATTACAGCGAGGAATTCCTTTTCGGTGACAGTGTAATTTAATTCAGCAGGGGATAAATTTTTGCTGATATAATAAATAGCATATGGTTTTTTATCCTCCTCCTGCCCCAGGACTGCACCGATTGCTGAGTCTGAGGCATCAGATGAGATTTGGAACGGTAAATTCCAGTTTGGTCCTCGAAGGACTGGAGTTGTTGATACAAGCTTATTTAAATCCTGGAAAGCGCAGTCGCATTTTTCTGTCCACATGAAATCAACATTACCAGTTAGTGCATATAAAGGTGCAGCAATGTGTGAATAATGTTCTATAAATCGTCTGTAATACCCAGAAAATCCAAGAAAGCTGCTTACCTCTGTCTGAGTAGTGGGGGTGGGGATAAGCAACAGAATTTGAATTTTGGCCGAATCTACCTGAATTCCAGCTACTGAGATGAAATGTCCGAGAATGAGTCCTTCAGTCATCATCATATAACATTTTTCGTGGCTTAGACAAAGCCTGGTATCAATGCAACACTGTAGGACTTTTTCTAGGGTGTCCAGAGCTGGATCAAAATCATCTCCGTATGGTGTAAAGTCATCCATGTATACTTCAAGCCCATCATTTATTAAATCTTCAAAGATGCTAAGAATGACCCTTTGGAATGTGGCAGGAGCATTACATAGGCCAAAGGGTAGAACTCTATAGGCGAACGTTCCCCAAGGACAAGTAAAGGTAGTTTTATCCTGGTCTTCAGGGGTAATCTGAATCTGATTGTATCCACTGAAGCCATCCAGGAAAGAAAATAATTTCTTTCCTGCTAACGTGTCCAATACTTGGTCTATGAATGGGAGGGGAAAATGGTCTTTTGTGTGGCTTTGTTTAACTCTCTATAATCCACGCAAATCCTCCATTTCCCATTCTTCTTGGGTACAACCACAAGTGGAGAGACCCACTTACTATCAGAAATAGGATAGATAAAATTAACATCTAAAAGCTTCTGAAGTTCTGCTTTTACAACATCTTTTAGGTGAGGGTTGAGTCTTCTTTGCGGTTGATGGACAGGTCTTGCATATTTTTCTATATAAAGATGGTGGGTGCACAATTGGGGGTCAATCCCTTTCATATCGGGGTAATCCCACTTAAATGCTTCTTGATGTTTCCGTAACAGGTGGATGAGTTTTATTTCTTGATCCGGTGTAAGGTTGGCATTGATGTTTAGCATTTTTCTCGGTTCAATTTCCACTGCTTTACTATTGGCAACAGAAGTTACAGGTATCGTTTGGTCATGTGTATCTTTCAAGGGATCTTCTTCTAGTTCGTTCTCGAATGCAGCTTCTATCATAAAACACTGTGCATGAGGTCTAGATTCAGTTTGACTAACAAAGTTATTGATGGCATCATCTTCTGTTTGGTCTTTAAAGTCTAGGGCCCTCTGTATAGTTAATGGTGATCTGATATTGTCAGTAAGATATGATACAGGGTGCTGGTTAGTTTTTATCATTGTCAGACTTGGCTGTGCTGGAGGGTATAGGACTAGGTTTTTAATATCTGGTCCTCTGGTTATGGTCATATTCCCCTGCCAGCAACCAATGTAAGCATCGGAGGTAGCAAGCCAAGGTCTTCCTAAAATTAGCGGGTGTCCATCCAGTCGGGTTTTTGGATTAATTACCAGGAAATCAGTTGGGTATTCCCAAGAATCTATAGAGACCATGACATCATATAGAGTTCCTTCTGGTCGAACTACAGATCGGTCAGCCAATTCTAACAAAGTAGAGGTGGGTTCTACCGATGTAATACTGAGCTTTTGGCAAGTAGAAGTTGTCAAAATATTAATTGCAGCTCCTAAATCAACTAAAGCATTAGTCAGGGTCTGGCCATAGATTTGGACAGTTACGATTGGATTTCCTGGATCTTCATATTTAATGGGTGCTCCTGATAACAGGTCAGATAAAGTACCGACTACTTGGACTCTTGGGTTAGTGGTTACATTCCTCCTTGGTTTTTTTATGCACAATTATTTTATAGTTTTTTCATATATAGGGATGTCTTGAATGGCTTGGAGGAAAGGAATTTGTATGTACAAGTTTTGTAGCTCTCCCAGAATGTCAAAGTCTGGATGTTGTACAGGTCGTGGTATGACTAATCGTTCTGGGAAGGGAGGAGAGGGCGTATTTGCTTGATGATGAGTCTGCTCCTTATTTGCACCCTCTTGTTGTAACGGCTGTTCTATTGGTAACTGATCTTCAATGTGAATTGTTTTATCTCCCTCTGTTTCTATTATACATCCAGATCTTAACTGAAGATCATTGCACTCCCTCAGCTCGGGTCCGATTTCTGCTGATTCTATAATTTGGAGGGATTGGACCGGCCTGTTATTAGGATTAGGATTGGGTTGGGCTGGGAGTTGCAGTCTCAGATTAGACTGGGGATTTTGTTGCAAAGCTGGCAGAGTCGGTTGAGGGAGCAGAATAGTTCCTGTTGGCTGATATGTCGATTTTGGCCAATTTGTCTGCCAGGGTGAACTTTGTGAAGTAGGGGGGGTCCATTGCGGAGGGTATGAGCTATTCTGCCAATATGGGGGGCATAAGGAAAATTCAGCCAACCAAATTGGCTTGGCTGATTCACCCATGGATTTGAAGAATGAAATGGTTGTGATGACCAGTTCGGAAATGGAGGTTGAGATTGGTTTTGCCACATACTATATTGCTGAGCGTTATATTGTGGAGGTTGAAAAGAAGAAGTTGGATCTGAAAACATACCTGATTGCCTTGGTTGCCATTGGCGACGCTGGTTAACGAAGTATGCTAATTCTGGTTCTTCTTCTGTTTCCTTTTATACTGCTTTCAATCTAGGAAGTGAGGGGCAACTTTCAGTAAGATGATCTTTTGTACAGATAGCACATGTTTGAACTGCATCCAGTGGACATTCCTTGTGGCTATGTTTTCTTCTACATTGGGGGCAGAAGATCGCCAAATTCTGTTCTGCCTCTATCTGCTTCTGTTTAGCCTGCACAATATCAAGTTGTGTAGTCAATGTCCCCAGGATATCAGTTTTAAAATTTTCTAATAAATTCCCAAGTTCTACACGTGTTACTCCTTCCATTGGTATTTTGTTATCTCTGACAAACCGATCATATTCTGCTGGCTTTATCCTCATGCTACCTCTTGAGCTCCTGATACATAAATCAATGATGTCAGCAAAATTTTCTTGATAAATATCCCCTTTTCCCATGATATTTAATGTTTCAATCCATTGTTCCTTCATGCCTCTAATCAATGTTGTTTTTAACACATTATCAGGCAGAGGTAGTGATGCATATGGAGATCTCTGCAAATTATACTGAAAACGTTCTACATATTCTTCTAGTGTTTCGTTTGGTCTAGCTGTCATCTGAAATATTTCATCTTTCAGTTCTCTAGACCTACAATAATCTTGATATTTCTTTAGGAAAGATTCTTTCATCTGCTCCCAGTTATTTATAACCCCACCACCTAAACCCATAAACCATCTTAAAGCTGCTCCTTTCAAAGTGGAGGGGAACAACTTTAATTTCTGGGGGTCAGTGGTGTAATCATATCCCCTGCATAATACATCAAATTCAAATAAGAATGCATCAGGATCCTCTGATGTAAGTCCATGAAATGTAGGAATGTGTTGAAGGGGAATTGCTTTCATAGGAGCATTTGTTGCGGAATCCACTATAGGATATTGTAATGTAGAAGTTTGAGTGTTTGGCTGATTCTGTGCCATGGGATCGAATATGTGCCAGTAACCTTCCGGGATTTCTAAGAGGGTATTCCTAGGCGGAGAAGGAACGGCCTTAACAGGGATTGTTTTAATAGTACTTCCTTTATCTGGAATAACGAGAGTCCCTGTTGCTTGAGGAGATTGAATCCCTTCAACAATGATTTTTACAGCGCTTCCTTTATCTGGGCTTTTTAATGGATGAATTATCCTAGGAGGAGATCTTGGCTCCTCAACTTCTCCTGTTTCCCCTTCTCCTTCACAAAGATTGCTTAGATTCCCTTCCTGCAGTCGTTCTGGAATAGAATTTTCAATTTCTTGAAAGTCCTGTTCATCAGTCTGACTATGCACCTCAGCGAAGGCTACAGATGGTGATCCTGCGGCCTGAAGGGAGCTAGTAGGTTGTTTAGAATTAGTTTTCCTAAACCCTACTAATGGCTGAGATTCAGTTTTCTTATAGATTTCATCTATGAAGGTTGTTCGGCCAAGGGTCACCGGCCCTTTGGCTTTTTCGGGTTTGAATGGAGGTTTGATAATTTTTTCTGGCTTTTTCTGCTTAGTCATGCACTCTATAAACTACCAAATTCTATTCAACCCACAATTCTTTCCGTACGCAGGTTCTTACCTTCCGTTTTTAAAATCCAACTCTCCCCTAGCAGACTCGTACGCTACTCTGTAAAAGACAAATGGCTGTACTCTTTCCCCGGCAACGGCACCAAAATGTAGAGCTGTAACAAGGGTCTCTTTCACCTCTAGTTATGCTACATTAATAAGTCAATCCGGGAACGATTTGTTATTGCAAAGAGTAGCTCAATCCGAGGCTATTTGTCAGAGTAATGCTTCGTAGTACAGTGTCTAGAAAATACAAGAGTAAACGGCTGCTAAACCTAGGACTAAATTGCTTTTAAAAGGAATAAAATCACACAACGCAGTTTATCAGTCAAGGATATGGAAGCGATAACCCATCCCTCTAGAAACTGATGGAAATTAGAGCATGGACCATAGGTCTGGGAGCTAGGCAACGACTTGCTGAGGCTCACTACAGCCTTAGACCTTCTCTCACACCAAAACAATAAATGCAAGTAAATGGAACGGCAGAAAGTAAAATGGAACAGCAAATAGGAAATGGAACAGCAAATCTGAAATGGAACAACAAGAAATGGAACAGCAATCCAATAAACTAAATCTCGCGAATCAGACTACGCTTGCTCTATTGAATTAAACTCACATCCTGCAATCAAATAGCAATCTTCTCTCTAAAGTAACTTCAATGAATTCTACTTTATGGAACAATATTCACAAATGAATTATGGAACAGAAATCATCAAACGTATATACACAACACACTTACTATAGCAATCTGATGATTAAAGAGAATATGACTATGTCTCCAAATAGAATAATATTACTTCCAGATTCCAATAACTGAGATTTCAAATGAATCCAATACAGCAATATTCAATATGAAGGCTCTGTCACAGAAACAGTTGGCTTAGTCTGCAAACATGCAATCAACTCTGAAGAGATTCACTCACGCAATACAGAGTCACGACATAAATCTGAAAGAAACCATTAATGAATTAATTGTAACAGAGCATGAAATAGCATATGAAAAACATATCAGATTACCGAACTGTAAAGATAAACAAATCACACAGAAACCAAATTATAATGATACAAAAGCAAGTGTCCTTCGGAGCCGGGCCCTTAGCTTCCAACGGCACACTGCCTTAGGTTACTCCAGACGCAGAGATGAAATAAACACCAAGTCTTTTGAATTAAAGCATCAACAAATGTACAGCAAAACGAGTCTTAGTGAGAGTCGATGATCAAAGTTGAATCTGGAATTCACAGTTACATATATGAACAAAAAGTCCTCTTGCTTAACACTGTTGTCCCTTTTTATAAGAGTAACGGCGGAGGTATCTAGGTAACAAAAATAAGCAAAACAGCGATCCCTCAGGATCAAAGATCCTGAGGGATTCGCCAAGCCGTTAATCCTTTACTTTTCTTCCCCTGCTCCGCCGAGTCGATAATCCTTCTTCCTTTCCAGGGTCGTCTTGCTTCGATCTGTTCGATCTTGTTCGCATCCGGTTCCCTCCTAAAGGGACAGCAGTTATTGCTTCTTTGTCTTTTCCTTTCGAATGGCAATCCTTTGTTTCCATCCTTTCCTGCATGGAAAAATAACAATTATCAGCGATTAAGTTTTCCATGCTAATTCTCACACATTCTATTAAAATTCTTTATTTCTTTAAGCTCATTATGCAGAAAGGGTTACAATTGTTACTGAAAAGTCACTAAATCGTTCATCAAAAACATACCTTTCTAGTGCTCCACAATAATCACATAATATCAACTCATAACTACATGATGTTGGAAATAATACTGAGAGGGGGGGGGTGAATCAGTATTATCACATTAATAAAACTTTTTCAATTCCATAATCAGATTCATATATGCTACTTCCACAACTTCTTAAGATTAAGTTAATCGATCTTCAATGAGTGCATTAGGACATTATCAACCATATTATCAGTTAACAGATGCAGTAACATAAAGTAGATCATCACACATAAGGCACACATATGAACACAATGATATAAGGTGGAAACCCAATGCGGGAGAAAACCACCTGCTGCAAGTCATCTCAATCTTCTTCTTAATAAGAAAATTCTTTTACAATATTTGTACTGGTGCAGCCTTATACCAGTACGGGAGCTACAACCCCCTTTGCTCTTGTACTAGCCGATCCATTTACTAGTACGCAGGCTACTACCTGCTACAATGCTCCAAAGATTTCCTTTAGCTCTTGTACTAGCTTAGATACTAGTACGTAGGCGCCGGCCTACAATCTTCTCTCCTTCAAATACCACGTTTCATCAATTTTCATACTGGATACACTGAAGCACAACTCATAATCTTGAAAGGCCACATTTCATCCAATTTTCATACTGGACCCAACAACAACATTGAAGCTCAAACAACCTTCTGAAACACCCAATCAACTGTAGTAACTAGATCAACAATAATAGGACCAAACCCAGGATGTAACAATGATAAACAAAGATTTTAAGAGAAGGAAGCACCCTGCTCAACTGCTAGCCTGAGTCCGGACTCACCCTGCTCAACTGCTAGCCTGAGTCCCTGGACTCACCCTGCTCAACTGCTGACCTGAGTCCCTGGACGCACCCTGTTCAACTGCTAGCCTGCGTCCCGGACGCACTCTGCTCAACTGCTAGCCTGCGTCCCTCGCTCTGAGTCTATTGAACTGCCTGCGTCCCGGCGCACCTGAACCCTTCCTGCACCTGCGTCCGGCGCACCTGAAACGCTTCGCTCCTGCGTCCCGGACGCACCTGAACCCTTACTGCACCTGCGTCTCTTTAGATATGAAAGATATAAAGACTTCAAGACTAACCCAAACAGTCAGATCTACAGATCTGATCGTGCGCCATAACGATCATAGTCCATTAGAAGATTCGCCTTCATAGATCTGGACTAGATCTCACCAAAAGATATTCAACGAAGATGGTACCTAATCCAAATGAACTCCTTTGCTTTATATAGGCAAGCTTCTCCCAAAACATGGAACAATACCACGAGCCGACACCATAGAAACGCAAAATCGTCGGCTAGATACCACACAAGAAACCCCCACGTGCTTTTCTCTGTCTTGAAATGTGTGCACTGGGTGGACGCACCCCCTGAACGGCTGGCCTGCATCCCTGGACGCGGGTTCTGCATGGTATACCTGCGGGGACGCACTTTCTGAACAGATTGCCTGCGTCCTTCTTAATTTCAACAATATTTGAACCTCTGCTTACAAAGAGCTTGCCATTTGATTCCTTTGAGCTATCCTGTAATATGTCACATCTGATATCTCTTCTGTAGATTCATCTGAATGTATATAAGTGAGATGATCTTCTATGAGAGTGTTGCCATCAAGTACAACATATGCATCATAATGCCAACAATCTCCCCCTTTGGACTTGATGGCAACAACACCGAATCACTCTCCCCCTTTGACATCAAGGGCAAAGGGGTATGCTCCCCCTAAGAACATGCTCCCTTTGACTATGAGCCAGATCTGCTGAAGTCTCTGAATGAGCTCCCCCTTTGTATATGTCATGGTGCTCCAATCTGATAATGGTCTTTCTGAGAACAAGCTGAGATGTCTGCTCTGCTGTATAGTGCTTGTTCATGCTCAAACTCCCCCTGACTATAAGCAAGGTCTGCAAAAAGATGTTCTACAAGAAGAACATGACTCTATATATCATAAATTACCTTCCTATCACCAAAAGACTCAATACATACATCCATCACCCATCACAATAAGGATCATCCATCCAACCAAGTGGGAATACATCAGAAATATGAAAACCAAATACATTACATCTTCATCCCATGCATAGTGGGGGGGACAAAGGCCGTTACATGACCTGAAGAGATGACTACAATAGACCATTACAACATGAGTTTTGCTATGACCTTTCAAATGACAAACATCATCAACAACACTGTATAATCTGCTCCATAGTATCTGTCAACATCAACTCACAATATGTATGAATAATCATCCCTGTATCTAGCCAACAATCCTCATCCATTTGTGCCAAGAAAGAAATCATGCATCATGCACATGTCAACAGCTGCATATGAGTGACTCATCATCGTCATGTCTTCAACAATGCGACTTTGAATAATCATCCATGAAATCAGCCAACCTCATCTATGTATGTGCCAAGGAAAATAAAGACTCCATGCAAGCATCATTAGAGAATCAACCATAAATCTGATCATGTGATCAACTCATAACCATAGCAAGATGAATCATAAGCATTGTCACCAAGGACCATAATGCCAACAATGCATTCAGGACATATGCTCCCCCTAAACCAGTGCCATCTGTTAAATCTGATCATGCATATCAAGAAGAATCAGCCAATAAATGCTTTGAGACAGGTACGCACTTCATCTTCTGCTGCGCTGCGTCCTGTTGCTGCAGGGACGCACCCAAAAACACTATCGCGCCGCGTCCTTTTGCTGCAGGGATGCACCTGATCCTCAGTCGCTCTGCGTCCCCACGCAGATCTCCAGTTACTGAGCTGCGTCCTGGACGCATTTGAGCTTAATCTGCCCTGCGTCCCCACGCAGGTCTCCTGTTACTACACTGCGTCTTGTACTTTTAGCTCCCTCTGATTCTGGTATGTCTGTAACTTGTGCTGTGCCCTCCTTTTCTGACTGTACTTCCTTTTTCCTCCATATCTTCAAGCGTGATGATGACATTTTCTCCTTTTGATATTGTGCCCACACTTTGTTCCTACATTCCTTAGCTATATGTCCAGGCTTGTTACATGCATAACATCTCACATGTTTCATATTCCTCCTGTAACAATCAGCAGCTCTGTGACCAAACGTATTGCAAGCAAAGCAATATCCATAAAAATACCTTGAATGTGATGATCTTTCTGCATAATGATCTTGAGCCCTTCTTCTTCTACATCTAGCTGCAACATGTCCAAGGTTATGACATACATAACATTCAACATTATTCATAGAAGAGGTAAAGAATTTTCTTTGAGGAATCTCTTTCCTTGGTTGATGATGAGATTGATCTTTCATTCCTTCATTGATCACTTTAGATTTCTCTTTAGAATTTCTTGCCTCACCTTGTGAACTAGATTCACCTTCAACAGATTCATGGAAACCAAGACCAGTCTTTATAGCAGGGGACCTTTGACTACTAAGAATATCATCCAGTACTTTAGAGCTATCTTGAAATCGTAAAAGCTTATCCTTTTCCTCTAGTTTACCTTTCAAGATATCTACCTCAACCTGAAGCTGTTCTTCCTTTTCAAGAGATTTCTTTTTCAAAACTTCTTCAGCTTTCATTTGTTCCCTTAGTTTGAGAATCTCTTTTTCTTGTTCTTCATACAGATCCTGCTGCATTTGACGAACTCGGAAAGCACATTCTAGTTGAGATTTTAAGCTGGTGACTTCGTTTTCTTGTTTTGCAATAGCTTGGAGTAGATCTGTATTCTGCTTCTTTGATTCTTCAAGATCTCCTTTTAGTGAGAGGATTGTAGCTTCAAGATTTTCATAGTAGCTGGATCTATCTTTGAGTTTCTTGATGGTTGTGCTTCTTTCGTTGACTTCTTTTCTTAATGATGTCACTTCATGCTGCAATTTTTGACATTGGTCTTCCTTGTCCTTGAGTAGCTTTCTTACCTTGTTTCCTTCTTCTAGTTGGGCCCTTAGTTTGGTAGCTTCTTCTTTGAAATCACATTCCCTTTTGTTCAATAGATCTTGTTGATCTCTAATTTTGTCTGTCGGCTTTTTAAATTCTGCCTCTATTTGATATCTTTCTTGTTCACCCATAAGAGCAAATTCAATAGTTTCGCTATCACTTTCATCTCTTTCACAAGGAAATATAGCTGGAACATCAGAGGATAACACATTCATACCTGATACTGATTCTGAATCTGATTCTGAATCTGAAGAGCTTCTTATGCCTAATCCCCAATCGATTCTTCCACTATCATAGTTCTTCTGAGATGACTTCTTTTTCTTATCAGCTTTCTTCTTAAGCTTCTTTCCCATTGTTCCACGGATCTCCTTCAAGCGATCAAGCTTTTCTGAAGGATCTGCTCTGATACCAATTGTTGGAAATAATACTGAGAGGGGGGGGGGGGTGAATCAGTATTATCACATTAATAAAACTTTTTCAATTCCATAATCAGATTCATATATGCTACTTCCACAACTTCTTAAGATTAAGTTAATCGATCTTCAATGAGTGCATTAGGACATTATCAACCATATTATCAGTTAACAGATGCAGTAACATAAAGTAGATCATCACACATAAGGCACACATATGAACACAATGATATAAGGTGGAAACCCAATGCGGGAGAAAACCACCTGCTGCAAGTCATCTCAATCTTCTTCTTAATAAGAAAATTCTTTTACAATATTTGTACTGGTGCAGCCTTATACCAGTACGGGAGCTACAACCCCCTTTGCTCTTGTACTAGCCGATCCATTTACTAGTACGCAGGCTACTACCTGCTACAATGCTCCAAAGATTTCCTTTAGCTCTTGTACTAGCTTAGATACTAGTACGTAGGCGCCGGCCTACAATCTTCTCTCCTTCAAATACCACGTTTCATCAATTTTCATACTGGATACACTGAAGCACAACTCATAATCTTGAAAGGCCACATTTCATCCAATTTTCATACTGGACCCAACAACAACATTGAAGCTCAAACAACCTTCTGAAACACCCAATCAACTGTAGTAACTAGATCAACAATAATAGGACCAAACCCAGGATGCAACAATGATAAACAAAGATTTTAAGAGAAGGAAGCACCCTGCTCAACTGCTAGCCTGAGTCCGGACTCACCCTGCTCAACTGCTAGCCTGAGTCCCTGGACTCACCCTGCTCAACTGCTGACCTGAGTCCCTGGACGCACCCTGTTCAACTGCTAGCCTGCGTCCCGGACGCACTCTGCTCAACTGCTAGCCTGCGTCCCTCGCTCTGAGTCTATTGAACTGCCTGCGTCCCGGCGCACCTGAACCCTTCCTGCACCTGTGTCCGGCGCACCTGAAACGCTTCGCTCCTGCGTCCCGGACGCACCTGAACCCTTACTGCACCTGCGTCTCTTTAGATATGAAAGATATAAAGACTTCAAGACTAACCCAAACAGTCAGATCTACAGATCTGATCGTGCGCCATAGCGATCATAGTCCATTAGAAGATTCGCCTTCATAGATCTGGACTAGATCTCACCAAAAGATATTCAACGAAGATGGTACCTAATCCAAATGAACTCCTTTGCTTTATATAGGCAAGCTTCTCCCAAAACATGGAACAATACCACGAGCCGACACCATAGAAACGCAAAACCGTCGGCTAGATACCACACAAGAAACCCCCACGTGCTTTTCTCTGTCTTGAAATGTGTGCACTGGGTGGACGCACCCCCTGAACGGCTGGCCTGCGTCCCTGGACGCGGGTTCTGCATGGTATACCTACGGGGACGCACTTTCTGAACAGATTGCCTGCGTCCTTCTTAATTTCAACAATATTTGAACCTCTGCTTACAAAGAGCTTGCCATTTGATTCCTTTGAGCTATCCTGTAATATGTCACATCTGATATCTCTTCTGTAGATTCATCTGAATGTATATAAGTGAGATGATCTTCTATGAGAGTGTTGCCATCAAGTACAACATATGCATCATAATGCCAACACATGATACTGACCTCATATACTTGTCATGACTACTCTTCCCACTTGATTCCTCATGAACCAGGAACTTCTTCAATCCATTCAATTGCGTAAGCAATTATTCCTTCACAAGAATGATCCTTGACAATCCCTATTAGACAATGACATAGATACATACATACATACATACATATATAATCGTTATCCTAAAACAATCATCATCTTGTCAGACAACGACATACATACATTCATGTATACATATATACACATCAACATAACCATGATCATAACATAATTACCAGATAACATAAGGTCTAGGTGAAGAGAAATTCCTTTATTCATGCAACACATGCACAACATTGAGAACAATAGTTCCTAACATAACCAAGGCATATGATGCCTCAAATCCATTTACTTTACCTTTTCTTGTTGCCTTTCTCATGACTACACTTCTACCATCCATTTACCACAATGGACCCATTTAGTCCAACCGACTATCATAGCCTTACCTTCTTCTACACTTAATCATGCACCGAGCTTCATCTAAATCTTACATTACCTTTTGGGTACCACATATATCTCCTTGAGCTCCATAAACTTCGCTCTTTCCAAACCAATTCCTAAGACTCAAAACAATAAAAGAGAAGAGAAGAAAAAACCAAGAAGAAGACCACGAAAACCCATAACGAAATGGCACTACAACAAAGTGGCAAGGCATTCCACTAGGCATAAACAAAACCACAAATCAAGCTCAAAAGACCAAAAGCACAAGACTCACACCATGACTCAATCCCCATGGTTCCCAAGGAAAGCTTAACCCAAACCTTCTTCAAGATTTCATGGCAACCTCTCTTGCCATGCAAATCCATGAATGATGCTCACACATGTCAACCACATGTTCCAAATATCAAGACAATCATATTTATCAATTTCAAATCAAATTTTACAAACAATCATTTCATAATCCATAGTCAAATCATAATCATCAATGGTAATACTATAACTATCACCT
The DNA here is from genome assembly GCA_031772625.1 of Pinus tabuliformis. Classification (NCBI taxonomy): domain Eukaryota; kingdom Viridiplantae; phylum Streptophyta; class Pinopsida; order Pinales; family Pinaceae; genus Pinus; species Pinus tabuliformis. The sequence goes on along the minus strand of CM062809.1, from coordinate 676,210,773 downwards.
ACTATATGCAAGTACATATCAACTGTCTCAGCACATATATTTTAGTACAATCATCTTAAAACAAGATCATTTGAACACATACTCATATTATACAATTCATAAAACATTCATACCATGTTAAATAAATCAACTATATGGCATAATAAACAGTCAAGCACCAAATATATGACATAAGCAACTGATACCTTAATGTATCTCAGGGGAGGTGATCTTGTCTTCACAATAAATCTAGTTAGCACGATATAATTTTACAATAGATCATCGCAAGCGCTTATAAGATCATGATATCCATAACAATATCTAACTAACATTTTCGCATCGTAAACTCATACACATATGCAAAGTCAATCTAGATTAGTATGAAACCATCTCACAAATATGTCAGTTCATACCTAAATATCACAACCATAACCATCTACATAGGTCAAACTAGGTTAACACAATACATATAACATCAAGATCTTCAAGGCAATGAACATAACCATCACGCATATGACCAATCCAAATTATAACATCAATATCTCAATGAAATGAACCTAATCATCAAGTTAATAACATATACCAACAATAAGCTATTTATCATACTCATCAACAACATACAACATAATCATCAAGTTATCTAATATAAAACAACAGTAGCAATGCATACAACTAATCGTTACTATCATTCTTGACTATCTAACACATGTGCATATAACCAAACTAATCATCTAACATCTATCATGAATGTAACCATAACATAAAATACATGTTCATAAACCTAACGTATATAACCCTAATGCATATAATAATCCTTAACTTACATACCTGCATGCCAAACATACACTACATGTATGACGAACTTCTCTTATCTCAAAGTCTAATGCTGCAACTTGATTATGATGATTTACATCCCTTGTTCTATCTCAACTAGCTCATTAGCATCATAACAACCAATAGCATCATGATGACATAAATTTCATACAATGACTTCGCAAAGCTTATTTGACCTACTATAGATGCATAACAATTACATATACACACATAACAAATGAGTACAAAACCATATACACATCAATCTAGCTATAGTCTAGTCATCAATGCATGACCATATCAAGTACACAAACCATGATCTCATGCATGACAACAACCATTACTCCATTGTACACATTGCCACATGCAACCAACAATATGCATAAGCAATGCCAAACCAACTACCAATATGCATAACCACATGTAGTCGACATAATCGATCAGTTCTTGTAATCAACCTACAAGATTGATGCATGTAATCAAAATATTCAAAAAAGTAACCTAACATACAAGGATGTAAGTAGGTATCATGAAATCAACATGTAAGAAACATATAATCCATACATAATCAGTCATATGTTCTGAAAATCAAGACATCATGCCTACTATTTTGAAATCAGCTTTCACCAACACTAAAAACCTATAAGCATACCCCCTTACTATCCATGGTCCACACTAAGGTAGAAGGAGGAAGCTACTATAATGGCCCGATCTCAAATGTCCAATTATGGAAATGGGTATCCAAATCTCTACTAAATTTAACCACACTTGAAAATAAATTGATTTTTATTTCTCATACATTTGTATGAGACTAAGTCAAAAACATTTCACTTATTCAACTTGTAACATAATAACTAAAAACATGCAACTTTTCCATTTCCTTATATGCAACTTTTCAAATTCCTTGCATGCAACCTTTCAAATTCCTTACATGAAACTCTTCAAATTATTTGCATGAAAATAGGAATAGATCAGCTACATCCATATAATCATACTGCAATACTATCCCATAAAAAAAAAATAACATTTTCTTCAAACAGTTACCATACTTTCACATTTTTTTCAAACAACTACTATACTATTACATTTGCATGTAAGCATTTCTTCAAACACTTTACATGAAAACTAATATAGCAAACTATTTTCATACAAGTAGGCATATATTAACTAAAGCAATACTATTACACATCAATACTATCCCCAACCACAAACAAAATACTCACTGGGGCATTTTAACAAACAGTTTGTATGCAATTAATCATTGAACCATTTAAGCAGTTCATCAAACACTTTGCATGCAAACTAATATAGTGAATGATTCAATTCATATATCCTAAACTATAGTAGTACAAGTTATGGAAACTGAAGCTGTGGTAGTTTCCCTCACTATGGTTCAAGTTTCAACTTCTGAGGTTTCATATATGAAAATTTATAACAAAAATACCAACACAATCATATTTGGTGCACAATTCTAGGAGTATCCAAAAATCTTGACTTCCACTGGTCATATATCCTAAAATATAGTGAATAAATGTCTCAAAGTTTTATCTCAATATCAGTGGGATTTCCCTGCATTGTGGAAAAAATTCAACTCCTGAGAATGCCCAGAAGAAACATTATAACAAAAATGTCATCATGACCTATTTGAGGCCTGATTTTAGGAGCATTCAGAAGGCTCGACTCCCTCCATTAATATTTCCTAAAATATTGCAACCCAGTATCTGAAATTTCCACCACATAATAAGTGGTATCTCACCTCAATTTGGAAAAATTTTCAAGTTCTAAAAACCTACAGAAGATGAGTTATTGAAGAAATTACATCATGACCTGTTTAAAGGTGCATTCAGGAAGGTCATCTTCCTTAGATCATAATTCCTAAAGTATTGTGAACCAATATCTGAAATTTTTTCCACATTATCATTGGGATTTACCTTAAATATGGAAAAAATTTCAACTTCTAATATGACACAAAAAAAAGTTATGACATATATGACAGAAAGGTCTAAACTTGAACCTTTGTTCTTCATTTCACCTATGATAAAGTCCATCCAGTCCAAGTTTTTGAACCATGCTCTGATACCACTCTGTAACACCTTGCAGGGTAAATGTGCATATAAACAAAATAATAGAAATGGAAATATAATAAACATATCAGCCATCAAAATCCATATATACATCAATACATTTGCACATGAAAATCAAGGGAATGAATCTTTTCATTAGTAAATGCAATGAACCAGCTGGTGATGGGACTACCACATTCCACCCGAGCATAGATTGGCTGAGACAAGTCTCTCTTCAACCAATCACCCCCGTGCCACATTCCAAGCATGAATGTGGGATCTCAGAGAACACATCAATCAAAACTCATCCAGGGCTTCCAGAGGCCACCCACCTCCACCCATCAAAAAATGATTCCACTTCACAGTCGAACATTACCAAAAACCATCATCATATTGGTCTCCATCCAAGCCTTCCAAGGCTTCTAGAGTATTTTTCCAACTAAGTCTTCTAGAACTAGTAACTCAACCCACAGCCTATACAAGGCTTCCAAAGCATTTGTCCAACCAAGGCTTCTAGAACTAGTAACTCAACCCACAACTTATACAAGGCTTCCAGAGTGTTTGTCCAACCAAGGCTTCTAGTACTAGTAATGCAACCCACCAAGGGCTTCCAGAGAATTTGTCTAACTAGGGCTTCTAGGACTAGTAACTCAACCCAAGTTGTTATAGGGCTTTCAGAGTATTTGCTCAACCAGGACTTCCATGACTAGTAACTCAACCCAAGTTGTTACAAGGCTTCTAGAGTGTTTGTTCAACCAGGGCTTCTAGGACTAATAACTCAACCTATGCTAAGGAAACATGAGAACCAATCAAAACAAAGAAATGAAAGTAAAACCACAATCACCATGGCTATCCAGGAAATGGCAAGGATAAGCAATCCACTATCAATCCTGACCATCCCCCATGCCAATTACAGATCATAACCAAGAAACCACGTGCATGTGCCATGCATGCCAAAACTAGTGGACAAATCATACATGCAACTCAATACCTGCAAGCAATCTAATGTAGTTGTTGATGTCGATACGCTCTTGTTCTTTCCTGCTCTTCCTTTGCCTTCTTGCTACAAGAATCCAAGTATGCCACACCCTCCAAGAGTGCTCCAAGAAAACTCTAAGTATCCAAGGGTATGAGAGAGAGAATAATGAGAGAGCTCCCAAAACTGAACTGACAAAAGATTCACACTGAAAGGAAGAAGCTTTCCAACTAATCCTTAGAAGCCTTTTTATGTATGAGGCTTATATTTTCTTCATTTTCCATTATTTTCCTTCATTTTCCATCTCGCATGCAACCTGTGACCTTTCACCTCCTTTTTCTCCTAATTTCCATTATTTTCCTTCATTTTCCTCCTCACATGCAACCTGTGACCTTTCACCTCCTTTTTCTCCTATTTTCCGTTATTTCCATAGATAAATGTGCCAAAATGCCTTTTTATCTCTTTAATGCCTTAGCCAATTCCTTTTCCAATTTCCTTAACCATAAACACCCAAATGAACACCCACTAAGATGTCCTACCCACCATTCAACTTGGAATATGTGTCCCATCATCCATGGAATTTATATATCTTTACATGGAATTTTCACCAGGGTTGTTACAAAGGGTAACATGGATACTACAAATGGAGAAATTCTTTTATCTACATGATGTGTCACACACACAAAAGGTATAAATTTCATCTTTATATTTAGAAAAAAATCAGTTTGTGTGGTATTGATCATTTTTTTCTTGTAAATCAATTGTCACTTGAACAATTGTTATGGAATAATTGGTAGCATATTACGAGGATACAAAGAGAAATACCATTTTTAGCCAATTGATAAATCTCAAACAAAATGGTTCAATGGCAGAGCACATTGAGGACTTCCAAATGTTGAATATCAAGGTAAATTATATTCCAGAGGAGCATAGGATTGATGTAGTCATAGGGACTTGAAAGGATAGCATCCAATGTAAGGTTTTCCTTTGGGAACCTAATTAATTGGAGAAGGAATTCAAGGTGGCAAGAAAATTTTAAAGAATAATTATGGCAACAAGGAAGTCTACCACTCACAACTATAAACATGGAGGTTTTGTTTCTCTTAGCCTCCCATAACCTACAAGGTTGACACCACAATAGCTAGAGGAAAAAAGAGAAAAAGGGCTTTGTTATAGTTGTGATAGTAAATACACTAAGGGTCATAAGTCTGTTAAGAAGAAATTATTTTACATAGATTGTGAAGAGGAGGAAGAAAGGAACAAGAAACAACAAAATAAGAGGATGTACACTAGGAACCAAACCCATAGAAAGAAGAAATTAATCATACCATATATTGTAATGCATTGGAAGGAATTACCTCCTCAATCTCTCAAAATAGAATGATTAAAAAAAATAGTTTTGATCAATTATGGTAGTAACCATAATTTTATTCATTGTAAGATAGACAAGGAAATGAATTTCTTTCTATATCCAACACCAGGGTTTCAAGTGATGGTTTCAAATAGACGAACTATAAATTGCTAAGGGAAGTTACATAATATCAATCTAACCCTAGGGGAATATGTATTGAATATTCTAATTCCTTCCATTCCAATTGGTGGTGCTAATGTGTATTAGGAGTCCAATGGTTACAATATTTGAGGACGATAACTTTTAATTTTCAAGAACTTTTCTTGAAATTTTCCTGGAAAGGAAAGGAAATTGAATTAAGGGGCATCATATAGAAACTAGGGAAAACAATCGTCTCTAATGACATGACAAATCTTTTGAAGAAAGAACAATGAGGCATAATTTCACAATTATGCTCACTAGATGTTCAAATATCGAAACCATCACTTTCTCCATATCTCTAAAGAATCTTGGATAATAATTCCAAGGTATTTGAGACTCCCAAAGGCCTCCCACCAATTTGAAATCATGATCATGTTATTCAATTTATTCCATGGAGCGTTCCTCCAAATATCAGACCTTACATATATCCCTATGCCCAAAAGAGTGAAATTGAATGTATGGTATAATTCAACCTAGCAAAATTTATTTCTCTACTCTAGTAGTATTGGTACACAAAAATGATGGATCATGGCTTATGTGTTCGGATTATAGGGATCTCAACAAGCTCACTATTAAAGATAAATTTCCAATTCCTATCATTAATAAATTGTTATATGAGTTAAATGGTGCAATTTACTTCACCGGGTTGGATCTTTGTTTAGTATATCATCAAATTAGAATGAATACTAAACTAATTCTGAAAACAACATTCATAACTCATGAAGGTCATTATGAATTTTTGGTCATGCCTTTTGGCCTTACTAATGCAACTTCCACATTTCAAGGTTTGATGAATTCCATTTTCAAACCCTTTCTTAGAAAATTTGTGTTAGTATTTTTTGATGATATACTAATCTACAACAAGTCTTGGAAGGATCATGTTCAACATGTTAACACGGTTCTCAAACTATTGGAGGAGAAACAATTGTATGCAAAAACCTCCAAATGTTCCTTTGGGGTACAAGGGGTGGAATATTTGGGTCATATTGTATCTCATGAGGGTGTTAAGGTAGATCCTAAGAAAATTAAAGCCATCGAGGAATGGAAAATTCTGACAACCCTAAATAATATTCGAGAAATTCTGGGGTTGATAAGGTATTATCGCAAGTTTTTTAAGAATTGTGGGAAAATAACAACATCTCTTCCAACATTCTGAAGAAATATGCACTTTTTTGGACTCTAGAAGCAATTAAGTCCTTTAAACATCTTAAAGAGGAAATGTTCCAAGCTATGGTTTTATCTACTCCATACTTCACAAAAACATTTATGGTGGTGTGATGGTGCTAGACCCGCCAAAATATAGGGGATCTCCTAGATATGAGGTCTCGATTAGACTTCACATTCTTTGGTGTAGGAGTCCCATCCAGAAATATGGTCTGACTGCAATTTACTTAAAGATTTTCCTTGGCTTAAGCAATTTGAATGAGAGACTAATGCGTATGTGCTTTTGACTGAGTAAGGGAGAGTTCCTTGTGAAATGTTCAATTGTAGATGTATCAAAGTTCTTTCACTGTGAGGGAGAGAAAGTGAGCCTCTAAAAGAAAAGTAATAGTACTAATCTAGTGGAGACACACACACATAAATGAGTAAGAATAATTAAACATAAAGCGAAATAGTTCACATAGATGCCACAATCATTAAATCATTACAACAAATTTCCAACAAGTTTAGCACCAAAGTCACCTAAGTAGTTCAATTACACTAGTACATGTGAAATCCAACATAAACTGAAAACATTAGAAGAATATTCTCAAAACATCCATGATATATGCATGAATATGTGTTGGCCAAAAGGCTTCAAGTATTAAGAAAAGGTTCCAAGATCTAGGTTTTAACCCTGTAAATAAATTACCTATAAACAAATTATAAAAATAGAAAATAAACAATGATGAGAATATAAAAGAAATACACAAAGATTTCCCCTAGATCCCAAAATCGGGACTACCAGATTATTTTTTCATTATTTTCCTTTCAATGTTACAATATATATATATATATGTGTGTGTGTGTGTGTGTGTGTGTGTGTGTGTGTGTGTGTGTGTGTGTGTGTGTGTTGAAGCATTAGTAAACCCCAATCCATTAACCCTAGATTAGAAAATAATCATACTTCCCTTAACCAGTTCTAAAAAATTCCATAGGTAGAAAACCATCATGCCCAAAACCATGTGCAAAACCCATGCACAAAAACATAGGTAGGTTCGCCCACCTAATATAGGTTCCAAAAAAAATTCCCGGGGTGCTGCCCCAGACCCCGTGCAGGGAGCCTACCACCCCCTTGAAAACCTCCCAATGGGAGGTTTGCGCCCCCTGCATGTGCACCTACTCATTAAAATAATATAACACACATCTAATAGAAGATACAAAAGTACATTGAACATCACTAAATCCAATAGTGGAGAATTAGAGACACTATCTACTCCCCATAATTACTATTTCTCTTTCCAATGCCTTGTGGGAGAGGCCAAGGTTAAAATTCCTTTGATCGAGAAATGGGGCTCCTTTTATAACTTTAGGCGCAACCTTTCATATCCTCACAACTCTTGACTTTCTAACTTCTAATAACCTTTGGATTGCTATAACCCTTGAAATTCCAAATGACTTTTGGAAATACATATGACTCCTGGAATTACATGTCTTTTGGACTGGTTCATGTGGCTCTTCTATCCATACAGGAATCTTGGACTTCTACTTCTTTGTGCTTACAATAATTACATGATTACATCATAATTCCCACATCATCATGTTTTGAGGACATGACAAGTCACTACCATTGATGACTAGGACTCATAGTGATTGATGAAATGTACTTTCTTCAAGGGGTGACAAGGCTGCCACTTGTGTCTTAAATCTTGCATGAAACTTTCATGTTGTTGATGTCTCCACCTTCTAATGGGTTTCTGATCACTTCGAGTCTTTAGGTTGCTTCAATCATTAAGATAATGTGTTATTTTTTCTTGAATGCTTCCTCTGACTGACCTATTTGCCTGATCTTCTCCATGGATCGTCTCCAAGCTATTTTGAAATAGCTACAACTACAATCACTCATAGAAACTAAACATTTGCAAGAAAAATATCTCATCCTAACATGTTTCATGCAAGTTTTCTATTCATGTCTTAATAGTGTGCTCGAGAAGAGCAAGAACTTTTGGGAACAAGGGTGCATTGTGAAAGACTAAAGGGATGAGGCTTTGAGGTTTTGGGATACACTCATGCACTCAAAAAGATAAAGAAATCTCAAGAGGGGGCACAGGTCATAGGTCCGAAGGATGAAGGAAAATAATTCAAGCTTCCCAAGTGCATTGTGAACTCAAGCAACATAGGGAGGGCACAAGACACATTGTCGAAGGATGAGGAGATTAAGCTTTGAGGCATCAGGGTGTGCTCATGTGCTCAAGAGGTCTAAGGAGGGTGAAACAGATTACAGATATAACCATAAATACAGAGATGCAGTGAAAATAATACTTTATTTCATTAATGTAAAATACTGAAATATTCTTACAAACAGAAATGGAAATAAACCAGCTAGGGCGATGGTAGCTTATCTCTAAGAAGAGATGTGGCAGCTACATGCCTCTGAACTATGATACAATGAGGTTGAAAGGCATATTTATTGTTGAGAAACAATGGAAAACCCTAAACATCCACAAACCTAACCCTAGGAGATGAAACGCCAAACTGTGGGCCCTGTTTGGGTAAATTGGTACATCAACTTCTTGGAGTCGTAACTTTGGCATAAGATCTCCATTTGACATGCACAATATCTCGTTAGAAAGATCTATCAGAGGACCATAACTTTGGGAAGAGGAACATTGGTCCATAGACCAATCTTGCTCCCAGTTTTCCAAAAAAACGTTGTTTAGGGCCTCAAAACGGCTCTGGAAGTTCAAGACTAGAAAATATGCTAAAACTAATAAATTGTGCTACAAATAAGGAAACTGAAAAATGAAAGAGAAAGTTGTGGGGGTCCAAGTGGGATAAGTGGGTGGCCACCAACATCCACCTGGATCGAGGGCGCACTGATGAAGGATGAAGGGGTGAGGATTTATGTCTTTGGGATGCGCTCATGTGCTTAAGAGAGATAAAGAGGGTACATGGCACATTGATGAAGCTTGACGGAGTCATGATGATGCTTCAATGATGCACCACGTGCTCAATAAGGAGGAAGGCATTCTTTGAAGGAGCAGTTCAAAATATGGAAGAGGAACGAGGCTTAGGAGTGTGCTATGTACTCTTGGAGGGCATAGTTCACACTTCTGAACAACAAAAGAGTCTTTATCAAAGCTCAAGAGTTCTCCATGCGCTCTTAACCTTAATGGGTTAACTTGTACAACTAAAATCTGTCTAGGTCTCGAAGATATAGAAAGGGGCAAACATAATGCGTTTAGACATGAAATTAAGTTTGAAACATATCAACTCATCAATAAAAGTTGGATAGGCTTGAAAAATGATAAATACACATCAAAATTCTAGTTTACAAACACTCCTTAAGTACAATGAACAAAGTGTGTGCGATTGCAACCAATAGTTTTATTTTAGAACAAACAAAGGTGGTATGACCATGAATGGCACTAAATATGTTCCACACAATGCGATGACACTTAGGAATGATCAAGAACACTTGAAACATATGGAATGACTTTAAATGACACTTTATGACCAAAGAAACACTTGATGTGATAGTTGAGCAGGCTCCAAAATTTAAATGTAGTGAAATTTTTTAGGGTGTTGTAGCAGTGACAACACTTGGTGACATGCTCGATGAACTTCAGCTTCTCTACCTAGGAATATATTTTCAATTAAAGGGTTAGGCCTTTAGGAATTATTTGTCTGACATCTATATTTCCTTGACTTCCCCTTTCGACCTGATTGTATACTTAGCACCTTACTCCCTTTGTTAGTGTCAACCTTTGAAGCCTTCCATCAGTGATCAAATAGGCTCTTACAAAGTGGTCTCAGGGTGTCAAAGTCAAATTTTGTCATTTCAATGAGTCTTCAAGTAAAATTTTGTCACCAGGTCTTAGGTCTAGGATTTGTTTTCAAAAGTTTTCCAAGTGTCGATCCATGTCACCATTCGGCTGAGTGTACCATCATTCAAAAAGTTGTCATCATCATTTCAGATTCCAATGGGTCATTTTACACCTTGTTCGTGCTTTAGTTGTTCTCGGGTAAGGCCCATTTCCCTCTCCTAGGGTTTTGAAAGTAATTTTTCTTGAATGGCCAAATGATCAACAAAACTTGTGTCCTGATGTTCATACACCTTCCCATATCCCTAATATACCTTTTTAAATGCTTCCCATCACTCATATCCTTCAAATTCATCATTTTCCCACAAACCCTAGTTTATTGCTACAATTTGACAATTTTCTAGGCTAGGCCTGTGTTTTGACCTTTTGGACCCCTTCTCCTCATTCAATATTTGAAATTACACTTTACCCTAATTCCTGACATCCCTCCCTACTTCCTAAAATTTTCTCAAGAATTTAGAAGCCCCTTATCCCCTTTTTTTCCCTTCATTTCCACAAATCCTCTGTTCCACACATCGGGATAGGTTTTATTAAAATGATGTTTCTGAGGAAGAAAAAATGAATTTGACAAAAGTGAGAGAGTTTTCTATCCATAATTGACCCAAGAAGAAAACTCTCTTTCATTTTTTACACAGATTTCATGGTTTGGGAGAAATGTCGAAAACATCATTGGCCTCAGGAGGATTGATGCACTTCTAGAGCGACTTTGGGAAAATCAAGATTTCACCTAGCTGGGATGTTCAAACGACTTTCTTGATGACTTACATGATATCGAGATAGAGATAACTTTCCAATGATCTATCATGAGCTCAATTTTGAGTTGAGGAAGACATTCAAAAGTTGACTGCAACAACACTCTACATTTAGGCAGCCTCATTTTGCACATTTTGACCAGTATTGGGATATTTGACTTTTGACAAGGAAAATGAACTCCAAATATAAAAATTCAAGATGTTCTGGAAAGTAAACTCAACAAGATTTCCAATGAGCTATCACATGCCCAATTTGGACACAAAGAAGGCCTCCAAAAGTCATCTGCAAAAGGGCATTGTGCATCAGAGGGTCGGCGCTGTGCATCAGGCAGTTTTCTCCAGTGTAAATTTACACTGGCGCTGCGCATTGGCCAGTAACGCCTCAAAACCCTCAAATTTCACCTCCAATCACCATCATTGCTGCATTTCTATTATGAAACTAGCTCACAAAAATATAGAAAATATAGTTGAACGCCTTAGAATTCAGCCTCTTCGAGGGGGCAACCTCATTTACATTACACAAAAGAACAATCCTTTGATGATTCAAATGACAAAACCTCCTTTCTATATATAGGAGTCTAAGGGGTCACAATATAACCAATCTGACCTAACAATAATAATATAAAGGCACAAAAATAACAATAGAGGGATTCTATGGGGCACACTAACAACAATATGGGGACAATAAGGGCACAACAATATTAATAAGGGATACAACTACAATATTAATCTGTGCATCACTAGTATTATAGGGACCTAACATGCCCCTCTCCTTCAAAAAACTGTTTTCCTCAACACTTGAGTAGTTCTGGATGCTTCTGTATAAAATTCTCATCCTCCCATGTGGAATCTTCAGCGGATAAGTTCTTCCACTTGATGAGATACTCTGAAATGGATCGATTTTGTAGTTGTTGAGTTCTTGTTTCTATGCCTGCTTCCAATTCTAATATAATTTTTCCTTCCTCGTCAAGTTCTGGCAATATTGTTTGAACTGGGAGCTTGTCGCCTATAACCTTCTTTAAACATGAAACATGGAAAACTAGGTGCACTCGAGAAGCTGCAAGAAGCTCCAATTTGTATGCCATAGTACCAATGTTTTGCAACACCTTGTACGGACCATAATACTTTGGTGACAATTTGTTATCCTTCTTAGCTTGCTTGAGGGACATTTTTTTATATGGTTGTAGCGGTAGGAATACCCAATCACCTACATCAAAACTTCTTTCACTGCGATGTTGATCTGCCTGTTGTTTCATTCTATTTTGCGCCAACACGAAGTTATCCTTTAAGAGTTGGAGAACTTGTTGTTGATGCTCGATGTGATGTTCCACTGCTTGAACCTTAGGATATTCTCTTAAATATGATGTGATGGATGGTGGCTGATATCCATAAAGTACCATAAATGGGGTCATTTTTGTTGCAGTATGGAAGGAAGTGTTATACCACCATTCAGCCAGAGGCAACCATTTGACCCATTGTGTCTGTTTATCAGATACAAAGCAATGAAGATATCCTTCCAAACATTTGTTTACTATCTTCGTTTGCCCATCAAATTGAGAATGATAAGATGAGCTATGAGCTAATTGAGTACCAAGACAAGAAAATAATTTTGTCCAAAAATTTCCTGTAAAAATGGGATCTCTGTCACTTACAATAATCTTTGGGTTTCCATGTAGCTTTTGAATTGTTTCCATAAATGCCATAGAAACTATACTAGCTTTAAATGGATGTAATAATGCACAAAAGTGTGCATACTTGGTAATTATCTCAACTACCACCATGATGACACTCTTTCCCTCAGACTTGGGTAAACCTATGATGAAATCCATTGAAACCTCCTCCTAACGTTGGCTTGGAATGGATAAAGGTTGTAATAGACCTGGTGTCTTAATTGTTTCAGCTTTATTTGTTGGCATACCAAACATTCCACCACAAACTTTTGAATATCCAATTTAAGGCCATCAAAAAAAAAAAAATTCTTAACCCTGTGGTAAGTTTTTAAAAATCCCGAGTGCACTCCGAAGGGAGAAGCATGCAATTCCAGAAGAAACTTTTGTTTGAGTTGGGAAATCTTACAGAGGTATAAGCGATCCTTGTACCATAACGAATCATTTTTCCAGCTAAATGTATCAGATGTACTGGAATCTTGTTGTAACTTTTGAATAAGTTCCCACACTTCTTCGTCATTCTTCCATTCCTCCCTTGCTTCGTTTATCCAATCTGGTTGGATAATAGAAATGGCGCACAACAATGCTTCCACATCCTCATCCTTTCTTGAGAGTGCATCTGCCACAACATTTTGCTTCCCTTTTTTGTATATGATTTCAAAGTCATAACCCAACATCTTTGTGACCCATTTTTGTTGTTCTTCAGAGGATAATCTTTGTTCTAAAAAGTATTTAAGGCTATCATGATCCGTTTTTACCTTGAAGTGTCTTCCCATTAGGTAGGGTCGCCATTTCTTAAGTGCATGTAGTATTGCCAACATTTCCTTCTCATAAATAGCTTTGTGTAAATACTTTCCCTTGTTTGGACGACTTTCAAAAGCAATGGGTCTTTCAACTTGCATTAAGAAAAAACCAATTCCATTTCCGAAAGCAACACATTCCACAATAAAGGTTTTTGTGAAGTCTGGTGTAGTTAAGACCAGTGCTTGGCACATTGCCTTTTTAAGATATTCGAAGGCCTTTGTTGCTTCTGGAGTCCATGAAAATGCATCTTTCTTCAACAATGTTGTTAGAGGTGCTGCTATTTTCCCATAATACTTAACAAACTTGCGATAATACCCTGTCGACCTGAGAAATCCTCACAAATGCTTTATGGATGTGGGGATTTCCCATTCCTTAATGGCTTTAATTTTGCTAGGGTCTACCTTAACTCCTTCATGAGATACAATATGACCCAGATATTCCACCTCTTGTACTCCAAAGAAACATTTGGATCTTTTTGAATATAATTGTTTCTCCTCCAATAGTTGTAGCACCCTGTCAATGTGTTCAACATGATCCTTCCAAGACTTGCTGTAGGTTAGTATATCATCAAAAAATACTAACACAAATTTTCGAAGGAAGGGTTTGAAAATGGAATTCATCAAACCTTGAAATGTAGAAGGTGCATTGGTAAGGCCAAAAGGCATGACCAAAAACTCATAGTGACCCTCATGAGTTCTAAATGTTGTTTTCGAAATGTCTTAAGTCTTCATTCTGATTTGATGATATCCTGAACGAAGATCTAACTTGGTGAAGTAAATTGATCCATGCAATTCATCCAATAATTCATCAATGATAGGAATGGGAAACTTATCTTTAATAGTGAGCTTGTTGAGCTCCCTATAATCTAGACACATGTGTCATGATCCATCCTTCTTGTGCACCAATAATACTAGAGCAGAGAAAGAACTTTGGCTAGGTTGAATTATACCAGCCTCAAGCATTTATGCAACCATACGTTCAATTTCACTCTTTTGGGCATAGGGATATCTGTACGGCCTGATGTTTGGAGGAACACTTCCTCGAATCAAATGAATAGCATGATCATGATAACGAATAGGTGGGAGACCTTTGGGAGTCTCAAATACCTTGGAATGATTGTCCAAGGCTTTTTGGAGATATAGAGAAATAGATGATTTCGATGTGGAAACATCTAGCAAACATAATCATGTAATTACACCTCGTTGTTCCTTTTTTAGAAGCTTTGTCATATCGTTAGAGCTTATTATCTTTCCTGGTTTCCCTACAATACCCATTAATTCAAATTCCTTTCCTTCCACATGAAATTTCATGAAAAGTTCTTGAAAGTTAAAAGCTATTGTACCCAAGGATTGTAGCCATTAGACTCCTAGTACAACATCAGCACCTCCTATTGGAATGGAAAGCATTGGGATTTTCAATACATATTCTCCCATGGATAGCTTGATATTATGGCACTTTCCAGAGCAATTTATTGTTCCTCCATTTGCAACCATCACTTGACACTCTCGTGCTGGATATAGGAAGCAATTCAATTCTTTTGCTATCTTACAATGAATAAAATTGTGGGTACTTCATGAATCAATCAACATTATTACCTTTTTCTTCTTAATTTGTCCTTCTATCTTGATGGTTTGAGGAGTGGTAATTCTAGCCAATGCATTACAAGATATGGTCAGATTCATTTCTTCTTTATCTAGGCTTTGTTCCTGGAGTATATCCTCTTCTTTTGACCTTTCTTGCTCATTTTCTTCTTCCTCTTCACAATCTATGTAGAATAATTTCTTCTCAGCACACTTATGACCTTTAGTGTATTTGTTATCACAACTATAACAAAGCCTTTTTTCTCCTTTTTCTTCCAATTGTTGTGGTGTCAACCTTATAGGTTGTGGAAGGCTAGGGGCAACAACACTTCCATCTTTATAGTTGTGAGTGGTATGCTTCCTGGTTGCCATAATTTTGCTTTCCATTTTTCTTGCTAACCTGAATGCCTTCTCTAATGAATCATGTTCCCAAAGGCAAACATCATGTTGAATATTATCCTTTAAAGTCCCTATGAACACATCAATCATATGCTCCTCTGGAATATTTTTTACCCTTATGTTCAATTTTTGGAACTCCTCAATGTGCTCCATTATTGAACCCTTTTGTTTGAGACTTATCAATTGGCTAAAAAAGGTGTTGCTTTTTGTATCCACATAATGTGCTGTCAATTCTTTCGTAAAAATTACCCAAGTGATAATTTGTTTACAAGAGAAAAGCCATTCATACTATACAAACTGATTTGGTTCCAAATATAAAGTTGTAATATTTACCTTTTGTGTGTTTTGCACATTATTGAGATCAGAAAATTGCTCCATCTGTAATAACCATGTTGCGGGATCCTTGCCATCAAACTTCCTCTTATCTATTTTTGGAATATGGTGGGTCTTCGATCCAACATTAGAGTCTATGGAATCATGATTAACATTTCTTTTTTTCTCATCATGAGTTTCATTTACTACCCTTTCACCATTAGTGACCATTTCTTGTAGCAACTTATTCAAATTTATCTTCAATTCTTCCATCTTATCATCCATGCCATCCATTTTATCATCCATGCCATTCATCTTAGCTTCCATGCCATCCATCTTAGCTTCTATTCCTTTTTTTAAACAATCCATCTTAGCTTCTACACCTTTCTTTAAACCATCCATCTTAGCTTCTACATCTTTCTTTAAACCATCCATCTTAGATTCTGTTATTTTTTGTGCAAGTGACACTTGTTGCACTTGGTCTCGTAATTTTGATATATCATGTTGCATTTCTTCCTCTTCTTCATGAGTCATGCTATAGCTTTCAGGTTGCTTACTAGGTGTTTGCATTTTCTTTCCTCGGGGCATCAATTATCGATAATAATGCTTTACTATGCCCTTTGAATTCCTTCAAACTATGTTTTCAAACCAAGCTTATGCAAAATTAAAAAAAAAAAAAACTACACACCTTTCTTCACTTTGTAGGAGCTTGATATTAAATCTGATGTATCTCTGTAATTTCAGATCATCCAATTCTAAAATTGTGATAGTAGCCCTCTGTGTCCTCTTTCCAATGCCACCAGTATGATCCAAATTGGATTCTCCAAGGAAGATTTATGCACAATATCCCAAGATGACCTGATTATATACCTTTCCAGAAGAGCTAACTTGTATGAAGTGCCACGTGTCACTGTTTCGACCTTTGGCTCTAAAAATATATACAAGAAACTATAGTCTGTCCTCTTTCTGTACCTTCTTACAAAATTTCAATCTGATGCTCAGAAAGAAAGTTTTGACGATTTTCCCTAGGTCACTTGTTTGGAATGTAATTCAAGAGTCTACAAAAAGACCAAGTTCCTCAGATCATATCTCGCAAATATAGTGCGAAAAGCTCTAAAATTCGGACTCGAGGTTCAGTGCGATTTCGTCTCAAATGGGTTTTCTTTTTTCTTCTAAAACGTCGCAGAAAAAAAGTTAGAGAAAAAATGCCATGATGACCTATTTGGAGCAGCGAAACCCTAGAATCCAAAGCTCTGATACCAAATGTTATGAAACCAGCTCACAAAAAGATTGAAAAGATAGTTAAACGCCTTAGAATTCAACCTCTTCAAGGGGGAAACCTCCTTTACATTACCCAAAAGAAAAATTCTTGGATGATTCAAATGACAAAACCTCCTTTCTATATATAGGAGTCTAAGGGGTCACAATATAACCAAGCCGACTTAACAATAATAATATAAAGGCACAAAAATAACAATAGAGGGATTCTATGGGGCACAGTAATAACAATATGAGGACAATAGGGGCACAACAATATTAATAAGGGATACAACTACAATATTAATGGGGGCATCACTAGTATTATAGGGACCTAACAATTTCTCCTCCAAGCAAGTAAGTAAACTCTCTTTTGATCTCACATAGGGTTTTTTATGCTTTGATGGTGGTTTTAGCATCCTAAAATTCAAAACCCTAATTTGTCTCTAAAACTACCTCATACACTACAAATTACAGTTGTTTATTCCCTATTCCCTAATTTCATTTTCCCAAAACTTGTCTCCTAAACCCCATCCTCCCTAACTCCTTTTCCTTTCTCCTATCTCCCAAACCCTACCCTTCCCAAACTATATCATTATTCTCAAACCCTATCATTACTTCCAAACCCTAGATCATCCATTAATCTTACTTATTCCCCACATCCCTTTCCAATTCTTGTTCACCCTCACCTACTTTCCTTTTTAAATCTCTTCATACTCCTCTCAGTCATCACAAGGGAAACAACTATAAAGTATGGAGAGGGATAGTGAGTATGACTATGAGAGAGAAACCCTTAGTGACAGTTCCATGGAGAGACTTAAGGAGAAAAAAGGAGCATGATAAGCTAAAGATCTTGGCTGAGGCTTCACTAGCCCAACAAAGCAATCAATGAGGGACCCATGTGCCAAATTTGGGCAAGTTTTGGGAAATTTTTGTCATTTTACAATTTTGTAATTAAAAACACAGGGATTTTCAGCTGATGCGCATCGCATTGAGTTGGCTTAGTATTTTGCCAAATGGCTTGTAGTTTTGGATTCCTCATGGAAAAACAATGAAACCCAGAAAGTTTCATAAATTTTGGAGGAGATCTGGATCAACTAAAGAGAAAAAAACACCTAAAAAAATGCTCTCTCTGCAACTTTTTGGACCCACAGGAACTAGTCTTGGGAGAAATGATTTTTGAAGGGTCAAATCAACTCCAAATAATAAAATTCAAAGTGTTCCAAAAACTACACAGGAAGAGCTTTCCAACAAGCTATCTTGGGCCTGATTTGGTGAAGTGGAAGGACTCCAAAAGCAGCCTTGAAGTGTTGCTATGCATCAGGCTTAGGGCACTGCGCATGAGGCAAATTTTTGCTAATTTTGCCTAAAAACTCATAATTTCGCCCAGTTTGACTATTAGTTGAATTTTTCTATTCTCCCTAGTAAATTTGTGATGGTAAATGATGTAATATAATGTAAATTTGATGAAAAATGACTTGAGTGTTGGAAATAATACTGAGAGGGGGGGGGGGTGAATCAGTATTATCAGATCAATAAAACTTTTTCAATTTCATACTCAGATTCATATACGCGACTTCAGTTTAGTATAGCAGCGTATATACGCGACTGTGTTAATTTCAACTAGCGTATATTCAGTAATCTTATGATTTAGTTGGTTTATCCTCAGTGAATGCATCAGAACATTATTAACCATATTAACAGTAAACATGAGCAGTATAACAAAACAGATCACCACACATAAGCCACACACATGAACACCATGATATAAGGTGGAAACCCAATGTGGGTGAAAACCACCTGCTGCAATTTGTTTCTATCTTCCTTAATAAGAAACTTCTTTTACAATGTACTGGTGCAGTCCTTTACCAGCATGCAGGCTTCAACCTGCAGAGGGCTACAACCCTCTTAGCTCTTGTACTAGCCGATCCATTTACTAGTACGTAGGCGCCAGCCTACAGAAGGCTCCAACCTTCACTCGTTTTCCAGCTGCTCCTGGAAGGGAGCTACAACCCCCTGGCTCTTGTACTAGTTGATATGTTTACCAGTACGTAGGCGCCAACCTACTGAACTCTACGATCTTCCCGGGACCATGTTTCATACATTTTCATACTGGATCCATAAAACAATCATCATTGCAATACAACCTGAATCATCAATTTCTGAATCACCCAATACTGAAACCCTGTCCACAACACAGTCACCAGACAACATAACTCTGCAATAACAACCAGATCCAACTCCATATTCAAATATCATACTTCATACTGTATACGCTACTCGGACGAACCCAACCTGCGTGTATACGCGCTTTTACCAAATACAACCCGCGTACAGATCTGCAAATTCTAACTTATAACTTTGCAGCTATTTCAGACATCAAAGCATACCCAGAACATAACATTCATAAACATGCGTCAATAGATCTAGTCTATCCATACACAAACCATATAATCATTCCAAGCCTTGAGATCCCGTTCCATCGTTCATCATCCTCCACATGAGTGCAACCTTGGTTCAGATCAAGCAAGGCATCACCAACCCATAATCAGCATCTGGATCTCACCCTTCATCAGATATTCATCACTTGCACACCCTCACCTTGGCCTAATGATCTTCTCCTTATATAGGTTTATGCTTTGCTCAATACCACGGTCCAAAACCATAATAAATCAATACCAAGAGCCCAATACTTGGGATCAACACACTTGTCGAGATACCATGGTCCAAAACCATAGGTTCAAATACCGAGGACTAACTACCATGGACCAAAGGTAAGCTTTCCGACATGTACACGCTTTTCCATGCATAAAACTGCGTGTATCCGTATACGCGACTTCGGCATGTCCAACCCGCGTGTATACGCTGATTTGTTACAATGAGCCTGCATATATATCTTTCTTAACCTGCTGCACTAGATCTGCCATCCGATTAAGTTTCCATCACCTGTATCATGCCTCTGAGTGAGTTGCCATCAAGGACAACACCTGTATCATAATGCCAACAATCTCCCCCTTTGGACATGATGGCAACCACCATACCAAGTCACTCTCCCCCTTTGACATCAAGGGCAAAGGGCGAACCAAGATATTCTCTTCTTGATCTCCATTTGCTGTCCATACTCCCCCTGAGTACCTGCTGGAATCTCTGATTGAGCTCCCCCTTTGTACATGCCTAGATGTACCAATCCGTCCATGTTCCCCCTGAGCACATGCTAGTTCTAAGACTAGCAATCCATTCAAGACCATGACTATCATTCATTATATATGATCTGCACCATAAGCATCAACATCCGAACCTGCAATACCATTCCTTTGATCAAACAGCAAGATGTATCATTTAGCTTCATAGATTTTATCCACCACTGCTAACCATAATGCCAACAATGCATTGAAGTATATGCTCCCCCTGAGCCTGTGCCATGCCATCATCAACATAGTGACTGAACCATATCAGACTTCTGTACTGCTGCTTTTCTTCAGAACATCATATACGCGACTGTGCAGCATATAACTCGCATATATACGCGACTTGTCTTCATGAAACCCGCGTATGAGATTTGGAACACTGATGTTCCACACTTCCAGCTTCCTCTGAATCGGTCATGTCTGTATACTCTGCTATGCCACATCTTTCTGGCTGTACTTCCTTTTTCTTCCATATTTTCAACTGTGATGATGTTTTCTTCTTTTGGTTTGGTGTCCACAATCTTCTCCTGCATTCTTTCGCTATGTGTCCTAGCTTGTTGCATACATAACATCTTACATGTTTTATATTCCTTCTGTAGCAATCAGCAGCTTCGTGACCAAACATATTGCAAGAAAAACAATATCCCTTAAAGTACCTTGAATGTGATGATCTTTCTACATGATGGTCTTGAACCCTTCTTCGTCCACATCTAGCTGCAACATGTCCAAGATTATGACATACATAACATTCAACATTATTCATAGGAGGAGTAAAAGATTTTCTTTGAGGAGTCTCTTTCTTTGATCGTTGATGGGGTTGACCTTTCATCTCCTTGTTGATCATTTTAGATTTCTCTTTAGAGTTCCTTGCCTCACCTTGTGCACTAGATTCACCTTCAAAGGATTCATGAAAACCAAGACCAGTCTTGATAGCAGGAGATCGTTGACTACTAAGAATATCATCCAAAATCTTAGTACTATCTTGAAATCGCAATAGTTTATCCTTTTCTTCTAATTTACCTTTCAAGATATTTACCTCAACTTGATGTTGTTCTTCCTTTTCCAGACATTGCTTTGTCAAAGTCTCTTCAGACTTTCTTCCTTCTTTCACTTGTTGCCTTAGTTTGAGAATCTCATTTTCTTGCTCTTCATTCAGCACCTGCAGCATTTGTCGTATTCTGGAGGCATATTCCAACTGAGCCTTTAAGCTGATAATTTCTTCTTTGAGGGCACTCTCTCGTTTGCTAGGTAGATCTTGTTGATCTATGATTTTATCTGATGCTTCATTTGCTTGTCCATCTTCAATCTGAGGTGATTCAGGATCTGAATGCTTGCTTCCACTCAATAGCAGGCTGTCATTGTTCCTTTGAGCTGTCTTCTTTTGACGCGCTTTCTTTCCCATTGTTCTACGGATCTCCTTCAAGCGATCAAGCTTCTACCGAAGGACCTGCTCTGATACCAATTGTTGGAAATAATACTGAGAGGGGGGGTGAATTAGTATTATCAGATCAATAAAACTTTTTCAATTTCATACTTAGATTCATATACGCGACTTCAGTTCAGTATAATAGCGTATATACGCGACATTGTTAATTTCAACTAGCGTATATTCAGTAATCTTATGATTCAGTTGGTTTATCCTCAGTGAATGCATCAGAACATTATTAACCATATTAACAGTAAACATGAGCAGTATAACAGAACAGATCATCACACATAAGCCACACACATGAACACCATGATATAAGGTGGAAACCCAATGTGGGTGAAAACCACCTGCTGCAATTTGTTTCTATCTTCCTTAATAAGAAACTTCTTTTACAATGTACTGGTGCAGTCCTTTACCAGCACGCAGGCTGCAACCTGCAGAGGGCTACAACCCTCTTAGCTCTTGTACTAGCCGATCCATTTACTAGTACGTAGGCGCCAGCCTACAGAAGGCTCCAACCTTCACTCGTTTTCCAGCTGCTCCTGGAAGGGAGCTACAACCCCCTGGCTCTTGTACTGGCTGATATGTTTACCAGTATGTAGGTGCCGACCTACTGAACTCTACGATCTTCCCGGGACCACGTTTCATACATTTTCATACTGGATCCATAAAACAATCATCATTGCAATACAACCTGAATCATCAATTTCTGAATCACCCAATACTGAAACCCTATCCACAACACAGTCACCAGACAACATAACTCTGCAATAACAACCAGATCCAACTCCATATTCAAATATCATACTTCATACTGTATACGCTACTCAGACGAACCCAACCTGCGTGTATACGCGCTTTTACCAAATACAACCCGTGTACAGATCTGCAAATTCTAACTTATAACTTTGCAGCTATTTCAGACATCAAAGCATACCCAAAACATAACATTCATAAACATGCGTCAATAGATCTAGTCTATCCATACACAAACCATATAATCATTCCAAGCCTTGAGATCTCGTTCCATCGTTCATCATCCTCCACATGAGTGCAACCTTGGTTCAGATCAAGCAAGGCATCACCAACCCATAATCAGCATCTGGATCTCACCCTTCATCAGATATTCATCACTTGCACACCCTCACCTTGGCCTAATGATCTTCTCCTTATATAGGTTTATGCTTTGCTCAATACCACGGTCCAAAACCATAATAAATCAATACCAAGAGCCCAATACTTGGGATCAACACACTTGTCGAGATACCATGGTCCAAAACCATAGGTTCAAATACCGAGGACTAACTACCACGGACCAAAGGTAAGCTTTCCGACATGTACGCGCTTTTCCATGCATAAAACTGCGTGTATACGCATACGCGACTTCGGCACGTCCAACCCGCGTGTATACGCTGATTTGTTACAATGAGCCTGCGTATATATCTTTCTTGACCTGCTGCACTAGATCTGCCATCTGATTAAGTTGCCATCACCTGTATCATGCCTCTGAGTGAGTTGCCATCAAGGACAACACCTGTATCATAATGCCAACATTGAGGGGGTAGATACATCAGTTAGAGGTGGCTTGAGGTTGAATGAATCAGTTTCCATAGTTTTAGAGGCAAGCTGTTCCACTGCCTATTTTCTAGTTCATAGTTTAGATGTTGTTGAAACAGCTCCTTGACTCATGGATTCGATCTCTGATGGCTAGCATAGGTGGTTTGATGCCTATATTAAGTACTTTCTTAGTCATTTGTAAAGGTTGGACTCTTGTGGATGCACTAAGCTTTATTGTAAATCACTTCTGCAGTTTGGCAAGGAAATGAACCAGGGTTTTGCAACATTTTGTGGGATTCTTGTGGTAATGTGTCTTGGAATTGTTTATTCCTCTATTATTTACTTTCTCTTATGTGTATATGTTCCAGCATCTATTTCTTTCTCCATAACTAAATGAATCAAGATAAATAGGTGGAATCCATTGATATTCAGTGCTCTACCTTGAGGATACATTTAGTTTTTAATGTTTTCTGTTGTTTGAAGAGGACTCATGAACCTTGCATGCCCTATCCAACTCCTCACTTGTCTTAAACTTACCATCACATCCACTTCAAAGTGCCAAAACACTTGCCTACATCGCCCCATAGAACCTCCTGCAAATTTGAGTTGATTTCTCAGACCCAAAGCTGCTTTCTTCATTTGATCTAGCAACCAACTATCAAAATCAAACAAATCTTTTGACCTGATATACCTAGCCTAAAATCAGCATTCATTTTCAGTCATCTCAAGCCCTAGTTGCCATATTTTAATTGAGATTGACAAGAAGAGAGCCCTCTCCCGACCTGGTAGGGCTAGCTACTAGGTTAAGTGTGGTTTGATGTTACCCTAGACCTGCCTTCCTTCAGCCTGAGGTAGATTTAGGTACTAACATAGTGGCGACCATACTAGGGAACATAGTTTTATGTTCCTCGACAAAATGTATCAAGTTCAGATTTGATTGTTGATGGTGGACAACGATCAGACATAGGAAGGCTGAAATCATTCACCTGGTGACTCCAAATTAATTTCGAGATTAGATCCAAGGACTCCACTGGAGGATGAACCTAACCAACAGAAACATGAAAGGACAATATGGAAAGATCAAGTATTCAAGTTGGAATTTCATCCAAGACATTTTGTTCTTTGTTATAAATTATTTCTTCTCTTTTCCCGAGAATGTCAAGAAGGCTTTGCAAAGTATATTGTATTTTAGAAAATATCCTAGACCCGCATTTGATTCTTTCCCTTTGAAGATTGTGAATACCAAATATTCGCATGCCTTTGATCTTGATCAAGACCTTTCTTCTGAAGCTTGTGATGACAGTCTTCAAACTGATGAACCTCAAGAGACCAAGACTGATTCTACACCTTCTGTACATACCCCTATACCTTGTAAAATTCCATATCGATATAAACCTCTGATTTTACCTCCTATATCCCATGCTTTCCCTAAAAATCATTACCTATATCTACCAAGATTTGATGGTGAATGTGAGAACATCACCGCTGAGAGACATGTACTGAATTTTGAGTATTTTCTTGAGCTTTTTGAAGTTGATGAAGAGGATGTCAGTATTAGGCTTTTTTCTCTTTCTTTCCTGGCAAAGTCAAGAGTTGGTTCAAAACCCTACCTAATGCGAGCGTCTTAGATTTCCAGTAGTTCGTCAAAGTTTTCCTCGACAAGTGGGTGGTCAAACAACCATTTCTTGATTCTAGAAGAATATAACCAGCTGAAAAGACAACCAGGGGAGACAGTACAATAGTTTTATGCCAGATTTAACCAAGTTTATTTTTCAATGCTAGTTAATATAAGACCTCCTCCACGATTCGCTCTCCTGCACTACCCATATGCCTTTGATTCGGAAATGGAGTTTTAGCTAAGAGAAAGGAAACTTGCAACACTTGAAGAGATGCAAAATAGTGCAGTAGATGTAAAGGATAATTTGTTGATCAGAAGGGCAAAGTTGAAGGAAGAAGAGATGAAGAACATAGATCCAGAGGAATCGACATCTTTAGAGGTAAAGCTTGACATTTTGGTAAGTGTAATGGAAGAGATGATGCAAAAGATCACCACAAGGAATGATTATGATGTTCAAGACCGTGGCTCACTGATTGAAGAAAAAGAAATGGTTGATCCAAAACACTTTCTTTCTTATCCTAGTCGTCGTAGATCTGATAATGATTGTTTTATAGATCATCTTGGAGAAAAGAGATATGTTGATCTGACATGTATGCTTGATGATGTGTTTTATACTGATGATTTTCCTCAATTTGATCAGTATGATGATGATTATGTTCTCTAAACAGAAGCTAGTTATGCAGACAAACCAGCAACTGGTTTTTGGGAGGAGGAAGTTCACTTTAAGCAGCTTGAATACAGTGATCAACCGATGCATATCAGCGATGGAAGTGAGGAGGAAAGTGTAGCAAATTTTCAAGTAAGTGAAGGATCTTTGCCTTTTTGTTTTGCTTCGTTTTAGTTCATCAAAGACAACTTTCATGCAATCAAAAATCAACTGTCGACAAGTCTTGATCTGGACCATCTTGAGGGAAATGAAAACCTTGTTCAAGAATTTTCATATCCAAAGTTGTAGCCTCCGAATTCCATTGATTGTCAAGTTGCAAATGAAGACTTGGAAGCTGGAACATATGATCAAATGATGAAAGATGATTTTGTACCTTTCTGTTTTGAATCATTTCAGTTTTTGAAGGGAAATTTGCATAGCATATCTTCAATAAAGGATGAGCAACCTATAGAAAATCATGCCATCTCATTGGAACCAATCGAAAATGGGTTGCAACAGTATTTTAAAGTTTTTCACGATCCAATAGCTGATGTGTTGGATGATGTCTACAGTCAAGATCCTTCTCCACTAGCTAACTATGATATTGAAACAAGTATTCATACAAACTTGATCTGGCAGCCAGTTTCTTTGTCATTTTCAGCAGGAGTCTTGTCACAAAGCTCAGATCAAAGTTTGCATTCATGGTACGAGTAGGAGAAAAGTAATCCATTGAATGAGCTAAGTCCCAGTACACATGAATTTCAAGATCCTTATGCATTATTTTTGGAGTCAGATAGAGAACCCTTATTATTTAATAGATCTTTTTACAAGTTTTCATGGAAGTTTCCTTTCAGTAGTTCTCTCTTGTTGTTCATAAGAAAGTGCTTGCGGAGAATTCAAACAACAACTAGAATGCTTACTTGGTTGCATTGGTTGTTTCATTTCACATGATCAGGTGATAAATGGAAAAATTAGAGTAAGTTTTACTGAACAAGCTCCAATTTGAGCATATTTTCTAGTTTTTCAGTTGTGTTTTAGTATTGGGTCGGCTTAAAGTCAGTTTGGGTCTTTGAGTCGTTAGTTTTTAGTCATCCATTTCAGTTTGTGTTTTCGACTCCTTGCCCAATTGATAAGGCTAGTTGGTCTACGGTGTTCTTGGCACCTCCAAGGAGCTACCATACCCAATGGAGCCAATGTTAGTGTCAGCCTTTGAATCCTTCCATCGGTGATCAAATATGCTCTTACAAAGTGGTCTTAGGGTGTCAAAGTCAAATTTTGTCATTTCAGTGAGTCTTCAAGTAACATTTGGTCACCAGGTCTTAGGTCTAGGATTTGTTTTCAAAATTTTTCCAAGTTTCGATCCATGTCACCATTTGTTTGAGTGTACCATCATTAAAAAAGTTTTCATCATCATTTCATATTCCAATGGGTCATTCGTGCTTCAGTTGTACTTGGGTAAGGCCCATTTCCCTCTCCTAGGGTTTTGAAGGTTATTTTTCTTGGATGGCGAAATGATCAACAAAACTTGTGTCCTAATGTTCATACACCTTCCCATATCCCTAATATACCTTCTTAAATTCTTCCCATCACTCATATCCCTCAAATTCATCATTTTCCCACAAACCCTAGTTTATTGCTACAATTTGACAATTTTCTAGGCTAGGCCTGTGTTTTGACCTTTTGGACCCCTTCCCCTCACTCAATCTTTGAAATTTCACTTTCCCATGATTCCTAACATCCCTCCCTACTTCCTAAAATTTTCTCAAGAATTTAGAAGCCCCTTATCCCCTTCATTTCCCTTCATTTCCACAAATCCCCTGTTCCACACATTGGGATAGGTTTTATTCAAATGATGTTTCTGAGAAAGAGAAGATGAATTTGACAAACGTGAGAGAGGATTTTTTCCATCATTGACCTAATAAGAAAAACCTCTTTCATTTTTTATATAGGTTTCATGGTTTGGGAGAAATATCGAAAACATCATTGGCCTGAGGAGGATTGATGCACTTCTGGAGTGACCTTGGGAAAATCAATATTTCACCTAGCTGGGATGTTCAAATGACTTTCTTGATAATTTAAATGATATCTAGAGAGAGGTCAATTTACAATGAGCTATCATGAGCTCAATTTGGAGTTGAGGAAGACCTTCAAAAATTGACTACAACAGCGCTCTGTATTTAGGCAGCCTCATTTTGCACATTTTGACTAGTATTGGGAGATTTGACTTTTGACAAGGAAAATGAACTCCAAATTTAAACATTCAATATGTTTAGGAAAGTAGACTCTACAAGCTTTCCAACACGCTATCACACGTGCAATTTGGACACCGGTAAGGCCTTCAAAACTCATCTGCAAAAAGGCACTGCGCATTAGAGTGTCGGTACTGCGCATCTGAGAGGCGTTGCACATCAGGCAGTTTTCTCCAGTGTAAATTTACACTAGCACTGCGCATCAGAGAGGCGCTGCGCATTGGGTTCAGGGTGCTACGCATTGGCCAGTAACACCTCAAAACCCTCAAATTTCACCTCCAATCACTCTCATTACTGCATTTCTCCTCCAAGCAAGTAAGTAAACTCTCTTTTGATCTCACATAGGGTTTTTTATGCTTTGATGGTGGTTTTAGCATCCTAAAATTCAAAACCCTAATTTGTCTCTAAAACTACCTCATACACTACAAATTACAATTGTTTATTCCCTATTCCCTAATTTCATTTTCCCAAAACCTATCTCCTAAACCCCATCCTCCCTAATTCTCTTTCCTTTCTCTTATCTCCCAAACCCTACCCTTCACATATCAAAACCTATACTCATATACCCCAAACCCTACCATACTCCCAAACTCTATCATTATTCTCAAACCCTATCATTACTCCCAAACCCTACATCATCCATTAACCTTTCTTATTCCGCACATCCTTTTCCAATTCTTGTTCACCCTCACATGCTTTCCTTTTTAAATCTCTTCATACTCCTCTCAGTCATCACAAGGGAAACAATGATAAAGTATGGAGAGGGATAGTGAGTATGACTATGAGAGAGAAACCTTTAGTGACAGTTCCATGGAGAGACTTAAGGAGCAAAAAGGAGCATGATAAGCTAAAGATCTTGGCTAAGGCTTCACTAGCCCAACAAAGCAATCAATGAGGAACCCATGTGCCAAATTTGGGCAAGTTTTGGGAAATTTTTGTCATTCTACAATTTTGTAATTAAAAATAGAGGGATTTTCAGCGGTGGCACTGCGCATTGAGTTGGCTCAGTATTTTTCCAAACGGCTTGCAGTTTTGGATTCCTCATGGAAAAACAATGAAACCTAGAAAGTTTCATAAAATTTGGAGGAGATCTGGGTCACCTAAAGGGCAAAAAACACCTAAAAAATGCCCTCTCTGCCACTTTTTGGACCCACAGGAACCAGTCTTGGGAGAAATGATTTTTGAAGGGTCAAATCAACTCCAAATCAGAAAATTCAAAGTGTTCCAGAAACTAGATAGGTAGAGCTTTCCAACAAGCTATATTGGGCCTGATTTTGTGAAGTGGAAGGCCTCCAAAAGCAGCCTTGAAGCGGTGTTGTGCATCAGGCTCAGGGCGTTGCGCATCAGGCAAATTTTTGCCAATTTTGCCTAAAAACTCAGAATTTCGCCCAGTTTGACTACCAATTGATTTTTTATATTCTCCTTAGTAAATGTGTGATGGTAAATGATGTAATATGATGTAAATTTGATGAAGAATGACTTGACAGGGTAGATACATCAGTTAGAGGTGGTTTGAGGTTGAATGAATCGGTGTCCATAGTTTTAGAGGCAAGCTATTCCACTGCCCTATTTTCTAGTTCCTAGTTTAGATGTTGTTGAAGCAGCTCCTTGACTCATGGATTCGACCCTTGATGGCTAGAATAGGTGGTTTGATGCCTATATTATGTACTTTCTTAGTCATTTGTAAAGGTTAGACTCTTGTGGATGCACTGAGCTTTATTGTAAATCACTTCTGCAGTTTGGCAAGGAAATGAACCAAGGTTTTGCAGCATTTTTTGGGATTCTTATGGTAATGTGTCTTGGCATTGTTTATTCCTCTGTTATTTAGTTTCTCTTATGTGTATATGTTCCAGCATCTATTTCTTTCTTCATAACTAAATGAATCAAGATAAATAGGTGGAATCCATTGATATTCAGATGTCTGCCTTGAGGATACATTTAGTTTTTAATGTTTTCTACTGTTTGAAGAGGACTCATGAACGTTGCATGCCCTCTCCAAGTCCTCACTGGTCTTAAACTTACCATCACATCCAATTCAAAGTGCTAAAACACTTGCCTACCTTGCCCCACAGAAACTCCTGCAAATCTGAGTTGATTTCCCGGACCCAAAGCTGCTTTCTTCGTTTGATCCAGCAACCAACCATCAAAATCAAACAAATCCTTTGACCTAATATACCTAGCCTAAAATCAGCATTGATTTTCAGTCATCTCAAGCCCTAGTTTCCATATTTTAATTGAGATTGACAAGGAGAGAACCCTCTCTTGACCTGGTGGGGCTAGCTACCAGGTTAAGCATGGTTTGTTGTTACCTTAGACCTACCTTCCTTCAGCCTAAGGTAGATCTAGGTACTAACACCCTTCATTCGTTTCAAATGCACAAAAGGTATTCCATATTGCAATTGTTTCAATATAACAAAGGGTAATATGTGCGGAGAGTTTAAGATATTAAGAATATGAGTTTCATCTCTGATGTTTGTAGACTGCTAGTAGGGTTGGATAGTACCCTTGAAGAGTCACTATAGGATCACAAGCGTTATTGTGCTTCCAGTGAGCCTGAACGGTACCCTGGTGTAGTGACTTGTTTCACGTCCCTCTGTAGGAAGCCTTTCTCTTCTTTGACCCTTTATTTATTTATTTAATAGGACTGGGCTTTGTCACTTATTATTTTCAATAGGAAGAAGAGGGATCCTGACTTATTGAGAGCAGAGAAGGTTACCCCTTCAGAGAAATATTTATATAACCTATGATATTGGTTTGCTCGCTATATATTTTCCCCTTATCCTATCTCTACTAGATTGGATAAGCATGTAAAACACCAAGTAAATTTCACGCCAAGTTGAGGAGTTCAGATAGTAGAATAGATGTGGATCTAATAGGTTCCCTCAAGGTTTTCTTCTTGGATGTATTGTATTTTCCATCTAGACTTAGCTCAACCTATGATATCTTCCCAAAACAAAGAAGAAGAACTAACAGATAACCAAGTGTTTTGGTTGTCACATTTTTTCTTTATTGCACCAGAAAGCCTTGTTAAGCCATGAACTCTTTCACACAATGTCTTATTTAAGTACAATGACCAGGACACAAAACATGATAGGACATGACTTGACATAACACACACGAGATAGAAAAACAAACAATAAAGAAAAGAAAAAGAAGGAAATATTGTACAAGAAGCACAACTTATATCTACTACTGAAAATAGAGTTTCAAATCTCGATCATTGAGAGGAAGAGGGTCAGTCCTTCCATCTAATTATTTCATCTTGAAATCATTATGACCGAGTTTTTCTTTGATGGTAGAGGGGCCAATCTGCAAATATTGGAACTTTGTATGTTTGCCTTTCTCTTCATGGCCTTTACCCCACTTCAATACTAAGTCACCCACATTGAAACTCTTAGTCCCTACATAATTTTTATTGAACCAATGCTTAATAAGACTTTGATGAACATCAAATATCTCTTTATATTTGAGCCTTTCTTCCTCAAGTTTGAGCAAGTATCCTACTTTGAAACAGAAGGAAAGGTCTACTAGGGGACCCTTGGGAGAGTTTCAAGGCTAGAAGATACAGGTTTGGGGTAAATATAGCTTCTTTACCATATACCAGGAAGTATGGTGAGGTTTTTAGGGAAGGATAAGGAGCTACATGATCAACCCATAATGAATTTACCAAAGGATTGTGTCAGTTCATTTTCTCAGAGAAAATCTTTTTCTTGATTATACGAATGAGATTTTTATTTTTTGATTCACCTAAACCATTTCCCTATGGATAATAGTGTTGAGCCTCAAACCTGCACCTTCATATACACCCTCTCAGTAGCAACTGCCACAGTAGCAGTTGCCACAGGCCTACCTCAAGAAGGTGAAAGGTGGTTTAAAAATAGAAGTGTGGACGATCAGATATGGAGAATCATGCTACAAAACCAAGGTATGGATACCATCGTATTTACAAGAGGCATCCCTGTTCATGCACTAAAAGAGGAATGGTCTAGTCTACTGTTAGTTATCCATAAATTTATCACGTGTGAAGGTCGTTTTGGTTCTATGTATATGTATCATGCTAGACTGATGATGAATTTCCTAGAGGGTGACACTCTTAATTTGCCTCATTTTCTGCTATTGAGTTTGAAAAAGATGAGTTTTACAGTTCAAAAACACATAGGCAACATTGAATCTCATCTCTACCATCATGGATTCATAAAAATTCTTATTGAGGATCAGCTAAAGAAAACTAAAGATACTTGGGAGCAATTTTTGACAAGAAACTACTTCCAAGAGCCATCTGAGGCCTTTGGAAGTAGTCCACCAAAGATTCCAAGGAAAAGTAGGAGGAGAGAAAAGAACACTACAGTCCAAGACTCCCCTACTATAGAAACTCAAGAAACTATCCAAAAAGAAGAAGAAGATAGAGCTAAAAATAAGAAACAGAAGAAAGAAAAAGGCAAAAGAACCATCCAAGAAGTCTATCCATCCCCTGAGCAATCCATAGAGGAGGATTATCAACCACTGTCAGAAAAATTAGTACATCTTCAGGCTGCTACTATAACAAAGAAAAAGGAAAAAGGAAAACAGAGTACACAAGAAAAGAGTACTAATCCATACTTAAGGAGGAGAACTAGGCTAAAAGGAAAGGTGAATAAAACCCAAGAAAAACAGCCTCACTTTATTGATTTAGGTGAAGAGACACTTGAGAAATCTCCAGCTCAGCCAAGCATTGAACCAAGTCCTCCACATGATGAAATCCCTTTTCGGCCAGAAAGAGAGAGCAGTCCTCCTCCTCCACTAGATTTTGAGCTTAGTCCGAGAAAGACACCTGAGGTAGATCCTAATCAGCAAGAGGTATATAACTACCTGGAATCCTTAGAACAATCAGCTGCAGGACCGAGTACCACTCTGCCACTAGATGCACAAGTTCAGTCTTTGAAACAGGAGGTATTTGAATTAGAAGTCCTAAATAGGCATATCAAACAGGAAAATGAAGCACTCAAAGAGCAAAGCAAGGTAGATAAGATTGTCCATGATAACACTATGCTCCATTTAGGACTGTGGCAAAAGAAAAACAGGAAACTGAAGAAGAAGTGCAAAAAGTTAAGCAGAGCATTGATTAATCTCAAGTTCAAATGTCTAGTCAGGAAACCCAGGATGATGTTAGCACCAAAGAAGAAGAAAAGAGGGCTAGATGTCCTAGCAGAAGCCTCAGAACATATGGATTAGAGGGAAATGATTAAATTTTGGTTGCATGAGGACATGCAACACCTTCACAGTGGGGCTATGTTGAGCCTCAAACCTGCACCTTCCTATACACCCTCTCAGCCTTCTTTTCCCACTTACTTCATCCATCAAGCTGTTAAACCATTGCATTATAGTCTAAAAAGAGCTTCTGACATGGTTTTCTAACTATTCTTATGACTGTTGTTTGGTTTAGATTTTTGTTCAGGCAGCTGCGGAAACTTGTCAGTTTCTGCAGCCAGCACAGGTTTCCGCAGCCATTTTGTTAAAGGCTATGCTACAGGTCTCCTATGAAGAAACGAGCCACATGGCCAAGCTACAGGTGACGGGTACATGGAACGTGTCCCTTCAGATCAGCCAAATCATCCATAAAAGGTCACGGTCAACAAGGATCAAAGGCAAAGCCAACCAAGGAATTTAGCGGTGGCACGTCTCTGTTTTGAGCACGTGAAAGTTTACATGGCACAGTCCTCAGCTCACGGAGACATCGGCACACCTGGAGATCAACCCCGTAACCTGAATCCAACAGCTACCACTCCGAAGATTTAATGAACATGATGACGGCTGAGGAGATCTACGTGTCTCTGGAAACGCAGTTGACAGCATAGGATTTAGTTAGTTAGTTACAACACTTTTTCATTATAAATAACGCGTTGATAAATGTTGTGTAGAAGCTTTTGGAGATGTAATTTTTGAACTGTTGTTATTATCACCCCACTGCACTCTGTTTTATATATTTTGCTGCTGCTTTAATACATGAGAAGACTACTTTCCTGAGCTCATTTTGTGACTGTTCGTTGACTGGCTGAGGTGGCAGAGGGCCCCTGTGCACTAAAGCCCTGTATAGTTTTCATTTGATTTTATTATGTTTCTGTTTTCATAATCATTAGCTTGTATATAACATGTTGTTTTGATGTTTTTAATTCACTGTTGTTTACATTTTCATTTATGTTTTCTTATAGCTGTCAGCTGATCAATGCTTTTCTACAGGTTTTCTTAGGCAGCTCGGGCAAATTTTCATCTTTTTGATAACTACTGACATATGAGATCATCTTGTCCTTCCTGCTAATTTTCATTTTCTGAAGATTAATTCTAGCACTGTCATTTTTCAAATTGTGTTTTTCTTATTTATTTTTTTGCTACTTAGACATCATACTACTCATTTGTTTATGGTTTCTTTCTATAGTCAAGTGACTCTATTAGTAAGAAATCAGAATATTACTTATTGTAGTGTGATTTAGTTATCATATTGCTTAACTTATTCATGATTTCTTCCCATAAGGTAGATTGAGCTGAAGGGTAAAGGATCAGAAGAGTTGAAGTAGTGTGATTAGTTTCCTTTATGCAATTTAATTCAGATATCATATTGCTTAACTTGTTCATGATTGCTTCCCATAAGGTAGATTGAGCTGAAGGATAAAGGATCGGAAGAGTTGAAGTAGTGTGATTAGTTTCCTTTATGCAATTTACTTTCCTGCAATTTAGATATCATATTGCTTAACTTGTTCATGATTGCTTCCCATAAGGTAGATTGAGCTGAAGGGTAAAGGATCAGAAAAGTTGAAGTAGTGTGAATTAGTTTATTTTTGCTTTCAGTTTCTGAGTTGCTTTAAGTTCAGTTTTTACTTTCTTTTTCATACAGCAGCAAGGACACTGGGCCATTGTCATTAGTTCACTGTTTGATACATTTACTTCCTCTTAAGAATTGATTTCATTACAGTTGTTTTAAAGCTTTCTTTTTGAACACTTTTTAGTTTTGGAAAATCACTGTAGAAATCACCATTACCATCCATACTTAACTTTCATTTTCACCATCACACATTAGGGAAAGATAAATAAAAAAACAAACTAAAAAACTCAAAAACAAAAAAAGACTAACGAAATGGTTATCTTGTACATATAGTACACTTCACTTCGTCAGTTTACGAATCTCGGATTGACATTTTATTCAGCAATTTAGAACACACTAAATTGACCAAACATTTTGGCGTCGTTGCCGGGGAAGTGAAATTAGGTAGCCAATTTCTTAAAAAAAAACAAGAAAATTTCAAGGAAGGAGAATTGATAACCTCTCAAAGTATGCTCTCCTCTTGCACTTAGTGTGATCTGGAGGATTAGAAAAGAGAAAGTTATTGGTTTAATAGTTTCTTGAGTATGCTCTCTTCTTGCACCTAGAGTGACCTAGAAGATCAGAAAGAGAATTATTAGCCTGACTTGAAGAAAAAAAAATAAAAAAATGACATGCATAGAGCAAGAGATTCTAGGGGAAGGTTTTTAGCTAGAGCCAAGAGTTCGATTTTTACAACTCCTTCTACCTCAAGGAATAGATAAGAGACACCTCCATCATCTCCAACCTACACTCCTAGCCCTAGGATTCCTGGAATTCAAGAGACAGTAGTTGAGTTAGGAGACTCTTCCTCACCATCCATCGAATCTGAATTAGGAAAAGATCCTTTCTTTTCTTCTACAGGGAGACACATTGTAATTGAAGAAGTAGAATCACCTGAGGAAGAAGAGGGAGAAATTCCTCCTCATTCACCATTAGTAGAGGAACTAGAGGACTCTAAAATCTCTGAGAAAACTACCATGACAGAAGAGGGAGTTAACGGATTTGGTAGAGGTAGAGGTAGAGGAGGGGGAGGAGGAAATAATGGAGGAGGTAGAGGTAACAATGGGGGAAATAGGGATGGAGATAACTCATTTGAATTTCCTATAGTCGATGAGGATTCTCGAGCAACAATGAAAAATATTTCACCATTTGTCCTCCCAAACTTTCATGGGTTAAGAAATGAAGATCCTGAAACATTTCTATTTGAGTTTGAGGTTGTGTGTCGAACCTATGATTATCTGGAATACTCTCAAAAACTCAAACTGTTTCCTTCAACATTGAAAGGAGTTGCTTTGAAATGGTTCATGGGATTACTCACTCAATCCATTAGGACTTGGAATGATATGAAACAAACATTTTTGGATAGATACATGGATTATTGTATGCCTACCAACCACAAGGATGACGTATTTAAAATGGTACAAAGAGAAGATGAAAACTTGGAGGATTTACTTGAAAGATTCCAATACAATCTGAAAAGAGAAAAAATGAGTAACTTAGATGAGGAGACCTTGAAAGCCCTTCTATTAAAGGCCGTTAGAGATGAATGGATAGATATTTTAAACATGATGGGAAAAGGAGACATATCTCAACTTCCACTTCATGACATAGCAGAACTGTGTGTCCATCTCTCAAGAGGAAAATCTAAAACTGGAAAAGGGCCTAGAGATCCTTCTCTCATC
This sequence comes from Pinus tabuliformis, assembly GCA_031772625.1. Lineage (NCBI taxonomy): Eukaryota > Viridiplantae > Streptophyta > Pinopsida > Pinales > Pinaceae > Pinus > Pinus tabuliformis. The sequence goes on along the minus strand of CM062809.1, from coordinate 676,174,391 downwards.
AGAGCAAACAAATCTGCAACTGGATCAGTAAGTAGGGCTGAGATTGGCAATATGCTTGATGAATTCAGAACTGATATCTTAGGGAGTCTTAGTGAGCAACTAGACACTCTTAAGATCCACAAAAAGCAGAAAGCAGAAGCTGAAGCTTTAGCCATCTTTTGCCCAAAATGTAGAAAAAAACATGCTCTCAGGGAATGCCCCTTGGATGCAAAAGTTGTAGAAACATGTGCGATTTGTTCAGAGAATCATGAGACCAAGGATTGTCCTTCAATTCCTAGGCTCAAAGCTATCTTTCAAGAAGATCCAAATACAATTGGGTCTCTCTGTTTTGTTGCAAGGAGACCTTGGCAAGGGAAACAAAATCAAGGGTTTAACAACTCTATGAACTTTCAACCCCCACCAAATTGGAATCCTTGGCAACAACCTTGGTCCCAACCTCAAAATCCTTTTCAATCATGGGTACAAGGTATGCAAAATCCTTATGGGAGATTTGCTCAATTTGATCAATATCCTCCATCTTTTCAAAACCAACAAGCTCCACAACTTCCAAATCAAAGCCCACAACTATCATTGCCATTTCAACAACAACAACCCTCTCAGCAGAACCCAAACTCTCAACTCTTGCTTCCATTCCAACAGAAGTGAAATCAACTTCCTTCTCAGCCATTGCCAAACCCCAATAATAAAAACCCTCAAAATTCTTACATGATGGAAGGTCAACAATTTCCTGCCTATATGATTGTTCCTCTCAATATCGTGACCATGATTATTTGCAGTCAGTATGGGTCTATCATCACTTGTACTCTCCTCCTAAGCAAGTCTCAGACCTCAGTTCTTCAAATCAAGCTTTGGAAATGAGAGAAGGACATTAAAAATCAATGTAACTCTGGTTCCACACTTTTTCTCATGGTCACCTGCGGTCCCGCACCTTCTGTGTACAAAAACTGCGGACCTGCCCGCTCTGTCCCTAACGGTGTAGGTGCGGACCCCTGTGAAAGTCAAAAGGTGCAAGTTTTATCTTAAAAAACTCACTTTGGGTTAATTCTAGAGGTTTCTAGAAGGAATTTTGACGTGGATTATTCGCTCTGAGGTGGTTCATGCATCCCAAAAGAGAAGGAGCTAATCCCTTGATGAGAGGAGCTATCCCTTTGAAGGAGGGCTTTATCCCTTTGAAGGAGGACCTAGTAACCTCCCTCCATTGCACTATAAATACAGGCATTGGGCTGGTTGCTGGAGAGGTTAGAAGCTGAACATTTTTTAGGGTAAATGCTGGTGAAATCAAGACTTCCTAGTTGAGCTTAAGAGGAGAGATCACACATCTTTTTGGCTTCATTGGGGAGTGAGTGAAACTTGTCAAAGTAGAGGAGACTTCTTGCTGGATCCTGGGAGGAGCTTGTACAGCATCAAGGAAAAGGTTGTAAATTTCTTCTTCTTTTGAATTAATACAATCAAACTCATTTTTCTCAACAAGTATCTTATGTTATTTGTTTCATGGACTCCTTGACTTTCATGTTAAATATGTTTTATGCAATTGGCTTTCCAGGTGCTATTTAATTTGTTTGCCTTGTTTGTGTTTGTAGATTTGCGAAAAGGAGCTCATTTGGATCAAAGGAGCGAGGGCATCCACAAGCTTGTGTTGGACCTAAGGTAGGCCCTAAAAACACTTGTTTGCTATTGTTAATCGAAGCATATTTAGAGAAAGATAGTGTCTGGTTGGTTTGCTTGTCATTAGGTCTTCTTTAGATTCTAGGAAGGTCTATCTTGTCCGCAAGATCGACTTATTCCGTGTGACAAAATGGCGACTCCATTGGGGACTTGATTGTTTTCCTTGTTTTTACTTTGACCTGAGAAACTCTATTTTTGTTTCTGTTTTTGGCTTGTTGTGTGTAAAATTGGGTAGAGTTTGTAGATCCAGGGTTATTTTTCATTTTTCATAGCTTTGGGAGAGGACCGCACCCTAGCCGTTTGACACAGTGCGTACTTACCCACAGCTTGGCTTTTAGCACAGAGCGGGACCGCACCTGTGCCAACTGTGGGCCTGCAGACCCTGTCAAAATTTTGAAAACCCTAAGATTTCCTCTGTTAGTCAGCTTAGTTTGTGTTTAGAAATTGTTATCCACTGCCCAGACCTGCATATAACTTGTCAGAAGCTTTCCTTGGATTGATTTCGTTAGTGTTAGGGTTTTAGGTGAAATTCCTAGGAGTTTTGCTTGTTGGGTTTGTTTTTCATTGTGGTTGTGTAGTGGCTCTGAGCTTAGAAGCTATAGGGACTTCAGATCACCTTAGTGTCTACCAGCCTTCTTATGAGTTTGACCATTTATGAAATCTCCCCTTGTTTCAGGAATCCGCTTTGAGTTTTCTCTTTACAAAACTTCGAAAAGCTTGTGTTTGAGAGTTTGGATTTTCATTTTCAAAAAGAAAACGAAATTGGTTGTTCTTGACTGATTTGTGATTCTGCATAAATTAGTCCTTAGCTTGCATCTAGCTAAGTAAAACATCCTTAAAAAAGACTTTTAGTAGGCTTTGACTTCAAATAGGTTTTTATAATTTGTAGATCTCAAAGTTAGTCATTTTCATTAGTTTTGAGTGTTTTATAAAAAATATAAAAATCTCTTTTGAAAAAAAAGTTTGTTTTTTGTAGTGATTGAGTGCTTTGAAATGAAAAGGGAATTTTTTGTGAAATAACTAGTTGTCTCGTTTTGAGTGTTTTGGAAAGGAAAAAGCTCTTCTTTTAATTTGTTTAATTGAGAAAGATTTGTGTTTACAAAGTATTTGCATTCTCAAACTCTTTCTTAGTTTAGAAATTCATCGAAGAGAAAAAGATTGTTTAGATCATCTTAGGTGCATTTTTAGTGATTTTGAGTCGAGTCTTCATACCACGAGTTTCATCTCCACACCTTTGGACTTAAACAAAAACCACTAAAATTAACGCTTAAAGTAAAATTCACCTAGTAACATTTTTATTTCTAGGGCTCTGATACACCAACTTAGCTTAGGCTAGTGTTTTGGAGTAGGAGAGTAATTAACTCTCCAAGACAGTAAAAACAAACAAGTAGCTGTATCTTGTGGTAGAGAAGAAATCCAATTGTTGCATTTATGCTCTGGGAAAGCTCCTCTTAAAGGAGAAGCACGAGATCGTGTCCGAACCAGTGTGGGAATCAATCCTTCCTCATTGGGAACGACGCCAGATATTCACGTATTAAAAATGGTAAACCTTGGATTAACCATTGTCGAGGAGCCTGGGGTCACTTGTTGGTAAACCTTAGATTATGTCAAGGAGCCTTCAAGGGGATTGAGCTTGCTACTCTGCCCTTGTGTGCGTATTGGATCGTAGACTGTTCCCCCAGGTGTATTTGTCTCAGTTGGTAACCTTAGTGGCCATATTCTTTAGGACTCTTCCTAAGGTGACAGTGGTGGGAAGATCCCACTGTACCTGGAGCAGACGTCGGCTAGACTCACTTGGATTTTCTGGGGGGTTCACTTCACTCGAGACGGTTAAGTGGAGGAACTTGTGCCAATCTATTCATTAAGCAGGTTGCCAGGGTAACTGTTCCAACCGCCATTTCTGTATTGAACTCTGCGACGTTGGATTTCATCACCAACTAGTGTTTTCAGTCCGGAAAGTTACTGTTTGTGTGTGTTTGATCTCCTAGATTCTTTAGGCGTGTTATTCAAATTTGTTTGGTTCTTTAGAGACTTTAGGTGCTTTTTATTGAGATTTTACTTTGTTTGCATGTGAAGTAGTTAAAAGTTTTTAATTGTGGCTGAATTACCAAGACAGTCCCATAGACTTCAGGGCCAGTCTCCTGAGATTGTAAAAGTGGTTGAGTTACTGAGGAAGTCCCGTAGACTTCGGGGCCAACCTCCTGAGGAAGTACCGAGCCAGCTCGAAGGCTTGAAAGTCCTCGTAACTCCTAGAGACAGTAGAGTTAGGTCACCTGAGGAAGGAGAATCTTCTTTGATAGTACATCCTAATTTTCAACCGTTAGTAGCAGAGTATAATCCGCAATCAGTGTTTGTCTCTGAAATTGCTGGCAGCTTTTCATCTACTAGTGATATAGGTGAGGAACCCGAAATATCTAAGCCTGAAAGTGAATTTGCTGCTACTCCGACATTGGGGTTTGTTTCTCCAACTTCTAGTGGTCCTGGTTCACCTAGGGTAGAAAGAGTAATCACCCAAGATCTTCCTTCTGGACTTATTGCTATTGAAGAACTTGCTCCGGAAGAAGAAGTAGGCATCCCTATCCCTGAAAATCAACCTATTATCAAACTAAGGGAGTGTGAATCAATTTTTTAAAGTCCACCTAGGAGTAGTTCTTGGTATCTTTCTTTGACTAATTTTCTAGAAAACTCAAGGTTAAGTTTTTCACCACCTCGTGCTCCTTATCACTCAACACCTAGAGGTTTTTATACTCCCGTCAATATGGCAGGACAGTCATCCATGTTTACTCAATCGCCCAAATCTTTTTTGTACGACGGTCCTTCTGTTCCCTCCGAGTATCAGTCACTTTCTGGTACTTTTTCGGGAGCATCTCCTCAACCCATTGAACAAGGGTTATTAACTGGAAACAATGGTACTAAGCTGTTGAGCGTAGAGGACATTCTTATGATGTCAGGTTCTATTTCCAATCCTCAACCTCAAGGTGGCGAGTTACCGCCTGGGGGGTAGCCTCAATTAACGCCTGGGGGGCAACCTCAAGGTACACAATTTGCATCTGGGGGGCAACCTCAAGGACAGTACATACCTATGGGATAGTACGTTCCTCAAGGTCAACCCCAGACTCAATATGTACCCCAAGGTCAACCCCAGTATCAATTTATACCTCAAGGTCAATCACAGTATCAGTATGTGCCTCAAGGGCATCAACCCCAAGGTCAATACTCGAGCCAAGGTTTCCAACCACCCCAAGGTCAAACATTTGTTCAAGGAATGTGAAATGTACCTTTCAATTATCAATACAACCCTCAATCCGGTTATGTTCCTCAGTATTCTCAACCAGTTATGGGTCAGTACCCCGGAATGAATATAGTGTGGGATCCATCGCAAACCCAACACGTGTTGCAGCCAAGTGTACAGTTGTCATCTCAAATTGGACAACCCTTAGTTTCTGGTACACCCCAACAACCAGTCCAGTCTAACATTCAAACTTCTGTACCTTCGGTAGTTTCTCAGCCTGGGCCTAGTACACCTCGTACTCCACCTCAAACGACTGCTACAACTGCCGCAACATCTGTTCAATCTACCCCACCTACTTCTGGAGTATCGACAACTCTGGTTTCTACTGTTCCTGTATCTACTCCTCAGACATCTTTACCACCGTCTGGATCTACGATTCAAACTTCGGTTCAGATGCCTGTAGGACAACTTGGTTTAAGTATGGTTGTCACAAGTCAACCACAATTCACCTATCAACTGTACCAGGGACAGTACCGATTCGGTCCTGCTGTGCAACAGCTAGTTTATCAGTATCAACCGTACCCGGGGTACACTTATCAACAACCCCAACAACCCCAGTATGGTCCGGTTAATCCTGGTTTTTCGGGAGGAGACAATATCTCGAACGCCATTCCCATTCCTAGTTATCCTGGATATCCTCCTCCTGGGGCTGGTCTCATGACCCAGAGTTTTAGGGACCCTAATCGGCAGTTACCGTTTATCACAACTTTGGACTTACCTGACTTGTCACGCCTAACGAACGATCCCATTAATTATCTTCCGTTTTGGCCGCCAATGCTGAATAAGTTGCCCAGTGACATTCGCAAGTTCGAATGTAAATTAGGAGAGGACCCGTCGAACCATGTGATGACTTACCACCTCTGGTGTGTGTCTAACTCCATCACAGATGATTCAATCTATCTTAGACTTTTCTAGCGCACTCTAATTGGTCTCGCGACCAAGTGGTACATTGAGTTACCGCAAGGAACTTTTTATAATTTTAGTCAGTTAGCTACCTCGTTTTTAACTCATTTTCAGTTGCCAGTCTGATATGAAAATGGCACGGAATTGTTAACTTCGCTAAAACAATCGACATCCACTTACATTTCAGATCATATTCATGAGTGGAGACGTCGACGTCGTTTAGTGAAGGTATTTATTCCGAATCAAATCTTGGCTGAGTGGTTTGTAAAATCTTTGTTGCCAAAGATCACTGAAGATGTTGCTAAAGCTGGAGTTGTTACTGAGGAGCAAGTAATTGCTCAAGCACAGTACCTTGACTTGGTCTATACTCAGTCGGGTACGTTACACGAAAAAATCCCCGATCTTCCCAAGCAAAATCAAATCACTGCAGCTCCTTCGGGATCTCATGCCATTGATGGTATGATTGGCACGGTTAACACTAAAAGTAAGAAGAAGTCTTCCAAGAATTCTTCCCCTATCATAACCTTTCCTGACTCCCCAACAGGAGATTATTCTGCAGAGATTTCCACCGATATTCACATTGTAGAGTCATCTACAGCCAAATCAAAATCCGGTGGGAAGAAGAAAGGAAAGAAGAAGAATAAAACGGACAAAAGTTCAAAGGAGAAACCTGAAAAGGCGGAATCCAATGATGAAAAGCGCAAACCTTGTTATCCTTGTCTCATTTGTGATGATGAACATTTTACAAGAGACTACCCTCATCGAGAAAAGGTTGTGAAAATTGTCAAAGGTTCCCAAACTCCTGCTGTTTTGAAGGATCCTTTTCCGGCTCAAGACAGTAAGATGATAGGTTCATCCTCGAATGCCAATGAAGAACCCATACTGATCATGTCCCATGTTAGGATTGCGACTCGATCACAAGATTATGGTAGTAAGAGTCCTATTGATGGTAAAGAAGCAGAATCTTCTCATTCTAATCCATCAACCTCAGCTCCCGGTTCTGATCCACTACAGATCGAGAAACCTAATCCAGACTTGGTAATCAAACCGCTCGCCAAGGGTATACTTCGAAAGTCAGCTTTCAATCCACATGCGAGAGTGGCTCAGAATTATAACATTGTTGAGGATTTAGCTGTTTCACCCTCAGCAATGTAGGCTTTGGAAGTTGTTATGAAACCAGCTCACAAAAAGATAGAAAAGAGAGATCCACGCCTTAGAATTCAGCCTCTTCGAGGGGGCAACCTCCTTTACATTACATAAATGAACAATTCTTTGATGATACAAATGACAAAACCTCCTTTCTATATATAAGAGTCTAGGGAATCACAATATAATCCAACCGACCTAAAAATAATAATATAAAGCCACAAAAATAACAATAGAGGGATTCTATGGGGCACAAAAATAAAAATATGGGGGTAATAGGGGCACAACAATATAAATAAGGGGTATAACTACAATAGTAATGGGGTAATCACTAGTATTATAGGGACCCAACATGCCCCTCTCCTTCAAAAAAGTGTTGTCCTCAACGCTTGAGTAGTTCTGGATACTTCTGCATAAAATTCTCATCCTCCCATGTGGAATCTTCAGCGGATAAGTTCTTCCACTTGATAAGATACTCTGAAATTGATCGATTTCGTAGCTGTCGAGTTCTTGTTTCTGTGACTGCTTCCGGTTCCAATATAATTTTTCCTTCCTCGTCAAGTTCTGGCAATATTGTTTGAATTGGGAGCTTGTCACCTATAACCTTCTTTAAACATGAAACATGGAAAACTGGGTGCAATCGAGAAGCTGCAGGAAGCTCCAATTTGTATGCCATAGTACCAATCTTTTGCAACACCTTGTACGGACCATAATACTTTGGTGATAATTTATTATCCTTCTTAGCTTGCTTTAGGGACATTTGCTTATATGGTTGTAGCCGTAGGAATACCCAATCACCTACATCAAAACTTCTTTCACTGCGATGTTGATCTGCCTGTTGTTTCATTCTATTTTGTGCCAACACGAGGTTATCCTTTAAGAGTTGGAGGACTTGTTGTTGATGTTCGATGTGATGTTCCACTGCCTGAACCTTAGAATTTTCTCTTAAATATGATGTGATGGATGGTGGTTGATACCCATAAAGTGCCATAAATGGGGTCATTTTTGTTGCTGTATGGAAGGAAGTGTTATACCACCATTCAGCCAGAGGCAACCATTTGACCCATTGTGTCTGTTTATCAGATACAAAGCAACGAAGATATCCTTCCAAACATTTGTTTACTATCTCAGTTTGCCCATCAGATTGAGGATGATAAGATGAGCTATGAGCTAACTGAGTACCAAGACAAGAAAATAATTCTGTCCAAAAATTTCCAGTGAAAATGGGATCTCTGTCACTTACAATAATCTTTGGGTTTCCATGTAGCTTTTGAACTGTTTCCATAAATGCAGTAGAAACTGTACTGGCTTTAAATGGATGTGATAATGCACAAAAGTGTGCATACTTGGTAAGTCTGTCAACTACCACCATGATGACACTCTTTCCCTCAGACTTGGGTAAACCTGTGATAAAATCCATTGAAACCTCCTCCCAACGTTGGCTTGGAATGGATAAAGGTTGTAATAGACCCGGTGTCTTAATTGTTTCAACTTTATTTTGTTGGCAAACCAAACATTCCGCCACAAACTTTTGAATATCTGATTTAAGGCCATCCCAAAAAAATTCCTTCTTAACCCTGTGGTAAGTTTTTAAAAATCCTGAGTGCCCTCCTAAGGGAGAAGTGTGCAATTCCATAAGAATCTTTTGTTTTAGCTGGGAATTCTTACAGAGGTATAAGCGATCTTTGTACCATAACGAATCATTTTGCCAGCTAAATGTATCAGAAGTACTGGAATCTTGTTGTAGCTTTCGAATAAGTGCCCACACTTCTTCGTCATTCTTCCATTCCTCCCTTGCTTCGTTTATCCAATCTGGTTGGATAATAGAAATGGCACACAACAATGCTTCCACATCCTCATCCTTTCTTGAGAGTGCATCTGCCACCACATTTTGCTTCCCTTTTTTGTAGATGATTTCAAAGTCATAACCCAACATCTTTGTGACCCACTTTTGTTGCTCTTCAGAGGATAATCTTTGTTCTAAAAAGTATTTAAGGCTATCATGATCCGTTTTTACCTTGAAGTGTCTTCCCATTAGGTAGGGTCGCCATTTCTTAAGTGCATGGAGTATTGCCAACATTTCCTTCTCATAAATAGCTTTGCTTAAAAACTTTCCCTTGATTGGACGACTTTCAAAAGCAATGGGTCTTTCATCTTGCATTAGAACAGCACCAATTCCATTTCCTGAAGCATCACATTCCACAATAAAGGTTTTTGTGAAGTCCGGTGTAGCTAAGACCGGTGCTTGGCACATTGCCTCTTTAAGATGTTCAAAGGCCTTTGTTGCTTCCGGAGTCCATGAAAATGAATCTTTCTTCAATAATGTTGTTAGAGGTGCTGCTATTCTCCCATAATTCTTAACAAACTTGCGATAATACCCTGTCAACCCAAGAAATCCTCGCAGATGCTTTATGGATGTGGGGATTTTCCATTCCTTAATGGCTTTAATTTTGCTAGGGTCTACCTTAACTCCTTCATGAGATACAATATGACCCAAATATTCCACCTCCTGGACTCCAAAGAAACATTTGGATCTTTTTGCATATAATTGTTTCTCCTCCAATAGTTGTAGCACCCTGTCAACATGTTCAACATGATCCTTCCAAGACTTGCTGTAGATTAGTATATCATCAAAAAATACTAACACAAATTTTCTAAGGAATGGTTTGAAAATTGAATTCATCAAACCTTGAAATGTTGAAGGTGCATTGGTAAGGCCAAAAGGCATGACCAAAAATTCATAATGACCCTCATGAGTTCTAAATGCCGTTTTCGGAATGTCTTCAATCTTCATTCTGATTTGATGATATCCCGAACGAAGATCCAACTTGGTGAAGTAAATTGATCCATGCAATTCATCCAGTAATTCATCAATGACAGGAATGGGGAACTTATCTTTAATAGTGAGCTTGTTGAGCTCCCTATAATCCGGACACATGCGCCATGATCCATCCTTCTTGTGCACCAATACTACTGGAGCTGAGAAAGAACTTTGACTCGGTTGAATTATACCAGCCTCTAGCATTTCTGCAACCATACGTTCAATTTCACTTTTTTGGACATAGGGATATCTGTACGGCCTGATGTTTGGAGGAACACTTCCTGGAATCAGATGAATAGCATGATCATGATCACGCATAGGTGGGAGACCTTTGGGAGTCTCAAATACCTTGGAATGATTGTCCAGGACTTTTTGGAGATCTGGAGAAATAGATGATTCCAATGTGGAAACATCTAGCGAACATAATTGTGCAATTACACCTCTTTGCTCCTTTTTTAGAAGCTTTGTCATACCATTAGAGCTGATTATCTTTCCTGGTTTCCCTGCAATACCCCTTAATTCAACTTCCTTTCCTTCCGTAGAAAATTTGATGAAAAGTTCTTGAAAATTAAAAGCTATTGTACCCAAGGATTGTAGCCATTGGACTCCTAGTACAACATCAGCACCTCCCATTGGAATGGAAAGCATTGGGCTAGTCAATACATATTCTCCCATGGATAGCTTGATATTATGGCACTTTCCAGAGCAATTTATTGTTCCTCCATTTGCAATCATCACTTGACACTCTGGTGCTGGATATAGGAAGCAATTCAATTCTTTTGCTACCCTACAATGAATAAAATTGTGGGTGCTTCCTGAATCAATCAACACTATTACCTTTTTCTTCTTGATTTGTCCTTCTATCTTGATGGTTTGAGGAGTGGTAATTCCCGCCAATGCATTACAAGATATGGTCGGATTTATTTGTTCTTCATCTAGGCTTTGTTCCTGAAGTATATCTTCTTCTTTTGACCTTTCTTGCTCCTTTTCTTCTTCCTCTTCACAATCTATGTAGAATAATTTCTTCTCAGCACACTTATGACCTTTTGTGTATTTGCTATCACAACTGTAACAAAGCCCTTTTGCTCTTTTTTCTTCCAATTGTTGTGGTGTCAACCTTATAGGTTGTGGAAGACTAGGGGCAACAACACTTCCGTCTTTATAGTTGTGAGTGGTATGCTTCCTGGTTGCCATAATTTTGCTTTCCATTTTTCTTGCTAACCTGAATGCCTTCTCTAATGAATCAGGTTCCCAAAGGCGAACATCATGTTGGATATTATCCTTTAAAGACCCTATGAACACATCAATCCTATGCTCCTCTGGAATATCTTTTACCCTTATGTTCAATTTTTGGAACTCCTCAATGTGCTCCATTATTGAACCCTTTTGTTTGAGACTTATCAATTGGCTAAAAAAAGTGTTGCTTTTTGTATCTTCATAATGTGCTATCAATTCTTCCGTAAAAATTGCCCAAGTGATAAATTGTTTACGAGAGAAAAGCCATTGATACCATACAAACTGATTTGGTTCCAAATATAAAGTTGCCATACGTACCTTTTGTGTGTTTTGCACATTATTGAGATCGAAGAATTGCTCCATCTGTAATATCCATGTGGCGGGATCCTTGCCATCAAACTTCCTCATATCGATTTTTGGAATATGGTGATTCTTCGATCCAACATTAGCGTCTATGGAATCATGATTAACATTTCTTTTGTTCTCATCATGAGTTTCCTTTACTACCTTTTCACCATTAGTGACCCTTTCTTGTAGCAACTTCTTCAATTCTTCCATGTCTGTCTTCATATCTATCTTCAAATCTGCCATGTCTCTCTTCAAATCTGTCTTCGAATCATCCATCTTAGCTTCCATGCCCTTTATCTTAGATTCCATGCCATTTATCTTAGATTCCACGCCACTTATCTTAGCTTCTGTTAGCTTTTGTGAGCGTGACATTTGTTGCACTTGTTCTTGTAATTTTGATATATCATGTAGCATTTCTTCCTCTTCTTCATGAGTCATGCTAGAGCTTTCAGGTTCCTTACTAGGTGTTTGCATTTTCTTTCCTCGGGCATCAGTTACCGATAATAATGCTTTACTATGCCCTTTGAATTCCGTTAAACCAAGCTTACACAAAAATTAAAAAAAAAAACTACACACCTTTTTTCACTTTATAGAAGCCTGATATTGAATCTGATGTATCTCTGTAATTTCGGATCATCCAATTCTGAAATTGCTACCTGTAGTAGCCTTCTGTGTCCTCTTTCCAATGCCACAAGTCTGAGCCAAATTGGATTCTCCAAGGAAGAGTTATGTGAAATCTCCCACAGTGACTTGTTTTTAGACTGGTTCAGTAGAGCGAACTTGTACGACGTGCCACGAGTCACTGTTTCAACCTTTGAATCTGAAACACACACAAAAGAAACTACAGTCCGTCCTCTTTCTGTACCTTCTTACGAAATTTCAATCCGATCCCCAGAGAGAAAGTTATGACGATTTTCCCCAGGTCACCTGTTTTGAATGTAATTCAGGAGTCTGCAAAAAGCCAACTTCCTCAGATCATATCTCCGCAAATATCGCGCGAAAAGCTCTGAAATTCGGACCCAAGGTTCAGCGCGATTTCTTCTCAAATGGGTTTTTTTTGCGACTTCTGAAACATCACAGAAAAAAATTTATAGCGAAAATTCCACGATGACCTGTTTGGAGCAGCGAAACCCTAGAATCCAAAGCTCTGATACCAAATGTTATGAAACCAGCTCACAAAAAGATAGAAAAGAGAGATCCACGCCTTAGAATTCAGCCTCTTCGAGGGGGCAACCTCCTTTACATTACATAAATGAACAATTCTTTGATGATAAAAATGACAAAACCTCCTTTCTATATATAGGAGTCTAGGGAATCACAATATAATCCAGCTGACCTAACAATAATAATATAAAGCCACAAAAATAACAATAGAGGGATTCTATGGGGCACAGAAATAACAATATGGGGGTAATAAGGGCACAACAATATAAATAAGGGGTATAACTACAATAGTAATGGGGTAATCACTAGTATTATAGGGACCCAACAGAAGTGCTGCAATCATGTCCAGCACAATGTAAATTACTTTTGTCGGCTATAGGAGCTGTTGATGTTCAGGACCCGAACCTAATAATTTTCGATCTAGAAAACAGTACACCGCATTTGCCTCATCAAATGGCTTCCCAGATTCTAGTGATAGTAAAAAACAGGCCTATTCATCGGACTGTAATTGATGAGGGAGCCTCAACGTGTATTATGTCGATACAGTGTTGGAGATCGCTTGGTTCTCCTTCGCTAAATCAATCCCCAACAATTCTAAAGGCCTTTGATGGCCGTGGGTTTCATCCTTTTGGCATTCTATAGGATTTTCCTATAGGGGTTGAAGGAAAAACTGTTAGTCTAGATGTGGAGGTGGTTGATGCCCCTCTAGATTACAACCTTCTCTTGGGTCGAAGTTGGTCTTACGCTATGACAGCGGTCGTTTCATCGGTCTTTCGAGTAATAAAGTTTCCACATAATGGAAAGATCGTAACAATAGACAAGCTGGCTTACTTTTCATCGGACCCAGCCTCTTCGGAGAGTATTCAGCATGTTGGTAAAACGACTATCCCATATAAGGATGTTGGAGTAGGATTAGTTAAAGATGCCGGTTTACTGGGAACTTTTCCTTTTCCTCCAATCAATGTATCATCTTCATTTGCAACCATTCATATGATTACATTAGACACCATTATTTATGATGATCCTTGGATCGTCCCTTCTGAATCTGAGATAGACTCATTTGGTAATTCCATGCCTTTGAGTCCATATGAAATTGCCTATGAAGCCGTGCAGTCGTTTGCCGACCCGTGTTCAACCAAAAATGATTTAATGAATGTGGTCCGTGAGGAATCACTTTTCACATCAACCTCGGATTTAACTACGTTTTCTGAATTTGTCCACTCTGATGAGCAAATTCGTGAAATCCTATGCGTAGATGATTTACCATGGGAAGATCTCCATCACAGATCTTCGTTTTTACCTGAGGATGATCGTTTTGGAAATGATTTCTCATCAATTTTTACGACTGGATATGTCAAGGAACCTCAGAATCCAATGAAACATCCCGATTCAGAGTTAAATTTGGGAAACATCTCTCGAACTATTCCTATTGACATTTCGGTTAAGCCCAGAATTGTTGAGAACATTCATATAGGTGCCTCGTGTATAGATGACAAAATTCAAATATATAAGGCCCTATTTCAAGAATTCCGCGACGTGTTTGCTTGGTCCTATGAGGATATGCCAGGAATTGATCCCGTGATTGTTGTTCATGAGATTAGGACTTACCCGGACGCTAAACCCATCCGGAAACGTTTGCATCAGATTCACCCACAAAAAGCTGCTGCAATTAAAGCAGAAGTTGAAAAATTGTTGCAAGCAGGTTTCATTTATCCGATCCCGTTAACGGATTGGGTATCGAATATTGTTCCGGTTAACAAAAAATAGGGAACAATAAGAATATGCATCGACTATAGGGAAATTAATCGAGCCTGTCCAAAGGACAATTACCCAACTCCCTATATCGATCAAATCATTGATGATTGTGCCGGCAGCAAAATATTCTTCTTTATGGACGGTTTTTCCGGATACAATCAAATCAACATTCTACCTGCCGATCAACCAAAAACGGCTTTCATTTGTCCATGGGGGACATTTGCTTATTGCAAATTACCTTTTGGGCTTAAGAATACTGGAGCAACTTTTCAAAGGGCGATGTCTTATGCGTTTCATGACATCAAGCACATTGTGAAACCCTATCTCGATGACTTGCCTGCTCATTCATTGCATCAAGCTGATCACCTTGTCCATTTACGAGCAATCTTTATGAGGTGTAGGCATTATCGTATTTGGTTGAACCCACACAAATGTGTCTTCTGTATAGAAACAGGTCAATTTCTGGGGTTTGTATTTTCGAAAGCCGGCATTCGCATTGATCCCTCGAAGGTCGAAGCTATCATCAAATTGCCTCCTCCTTCGAGTCTTCGCCAACTCCAAAGTTTGCAGGGGAAAGCAAACTTTTTACGAAGATTCATTCCTAACTACGTCGAGGTTACAAAGGGTTTTACCTGGTTGTTGAAGCAGAATACTCAATTCTATTGGGATGAGATAGCTCAGAAATCTTTTGGTGCACTCAAACACGCGTTGACCCATGCACCGTTGTTGCATCCTCCCAACTACAACCAGGATTACTTCTTGTATCTCGCCGCCTCTCATTCCACCATTGGGATGGTCTTAGTTCAGGAAGATGAATCAGGAACAGAACATGTGATATATTACCTTAGTCAAACTTTAAATCCAACTGAGCTAAAATACTCACATGTGGAGAAATTGGCATTGGCAGCCGTTCAAGCTATCCAACGTTTTCGTCACTACATTTTACTACGCAAAACTACAGTAATTTTGGATTGCAACCCTATGATCTACATTTTGACCAAGCAATTGCTAGGGGAAAGTACTCTAAATGGATCATTATCCTGCAAGAGTTTGACTTGGAATTTGAGAAATCTAAATCCAAGAAATCTTTAGTTTTGGCGGAGTTAATGTGTGACTTCCTGCGTGCTGACACGGAAACTGTGGCGGAGGAGCCCATTGCGGACGAATCCTTGTTTCTAATCAGCACTTTAGATCCATGGTATGGGGATATCATCATTTATCTCCAGACCCAATCCTTTCGCCAGAAATTTCATGGTCAGAACATCGAAAAATTCGATTCCAGTCCCAACAATTCAAGATTATTGGAGATACTCTTTATCGCCGTGGGGCGGATTCTATTTTTCGACGTTGCTTAACTTACGAGGAAGCTGAAAGGGTTCTAAATGACTGTCACTTTGGAGCGTGTGGCGGTCATATGTCTGGGTTTGCCATAGCCCAAAAGATATTGTGCGCTGGCTACTTCTGGCCGTCTTTATTTAAAGACTGTATTACGGCGGTCCGAAAATGCCACAACTGCCAGATTTTTGATCGTAAGATGCGCGCTCCACCTGCTCCTCTCCACCCTATAATTGTCGTTGGTCCTTTTGCCAAATGGGGTATCGATTTTATTACATGTAACCCTCACTCGGCTGGGGGGCATGCATATATCATCCTTGCGGTAGATTATTTTACTAAGTGGGACAAGGCGATGCCTACATTGGAGGCAGATGGCAAGATAGCTGCAATTTTCGTGTTCAATCATATAATTAGCATATATCATCCTTGCGGTAGATTATTTTACTAAGTGGGCCGAGGCGATGCCTACATTCGAGGCAGACAGCAAGACAGCTGCAATTTTCGTGTTCAATCATATAATTGCTAGATTTGGTGTCCCACAAGCAATAATCACTGATCATGGGCATCATTTTTGAAATGTTATGTGACCGAACTTATAGGCCAGCTTGGTTTACGTCACGATAGTTCAACCCCTTATTATCCACAAGCGAATGGTCTGGTTGAGTCCATCAACAAAGTTTTAGTTATCATGATCCGACAAATCATTGGGATTCATCGATCGAATTGGCACAACATGCTATTTTCAGCACTTTGGGCGTACCGAACTTCAGTAAAAACATCAACAGGGTTCACTCCTTTCCAACTAGTCTATGGTTTGGAAGCTGTGTTATCCATTGAATGCGAAATCCCGTCACTGCAAATGGCCATCGAGTTGCTTCCAGCCACTTCCGAAGAGGAAAAGCATTTGTTATACTTGGCTCAATTAGATGAGAATCGACGTGATGCTGCATTGGCAATCGAGACTCACGCAAAACGAATGAAAGCTCAGTATGATCGAAATGTGACCCCTCGAAATTTTTCGGAAGGAGATCTAGTCTTAGTTTATGATCAAGCTAATGATAAATTAGGCGTTGGAAAATTCGTTCCTATGTGGCATGGTCCCTATGTTGTCAAGCGAAAGCTAGCCAAAGGGGCTTATGAATTGGTAGACTTTGATGGGGACTCTTTGGGTAAACCTAGAAATGGCCTTTACTTGAAGAGGTATTATGCTTAAAAGAATGGGTATGGAGATTTTTAGTTAGGATAGTTTTTCTTTCTAGTTGGTGTGTTTTAGTTTAAACAGTGTGCTTAGCTTAGAGAGTGTTTTTTCGTCATTATTCCTGCTTATCTTGGTTTTACTCTTGATATTGCAGATGTCGATGCCTCTCCAAACATACATTGGTTTCGCTGATGGTGCTTGTCGTAATACACAGAACATCTCTTCCACAACTTGGGTTATCTATTCGCCCTCTGACAAGTTAGTATCTATGCATGGGGTAAGCCTCGGTCAAACAACAAACAACATTGCCGAGTATAGTGCAGTGATTGAGTTATTGTCTGAATCTATTTCATTTGGGATTCGGAGTTTGATAGTGAGGTTAGATTCTGAACTCGTTGTATTACAGCTTAATAGAGTGTATGCCATTAGAAATCCAGTGTTATTAAGATTATTTTTGAGAGTGCGTCTCTTGGAACGTGAATTTCATTACAATGAATATCAGCATATTCCGAGGTCTTTAAATACATTAGCAGATGCAATTGCTTCTCGAATGTTAAATAGACATTTGCAATAATCATACATGTAAATTTAAAACCATTCCATAACATGATTTACAAGATAAGCCGGTAATAGTGATATATATATATATATATATATATAGGAGTGTGTCAAAAAATACATCGTCCTCGATCATAGGTTGAAAAACACCTTATGATCGGCAAAAATGATAAATAATAAAAACAAAAATGTCACATGTGCCCACAATAGGCGATCATCCTATCACTGGTGATGATCTCTATAAGAAACCACTGCATGGGCCACCTTGCAAAGGAACCTCCTAAAAGGTCCCGGGACCCCAATCACATAGCGCTGAAGTCGACGAGGAATGTCGTCTATAGTGGTCTCAAGAACATCTCCTGTCAAGCGCTCGAGATGACCCTCCAACTCGGCCAAAACCTCTGTTGATTCGTCTTGTGGGGTTGGCACGGGGGAAACTGGTTGTTTCCTCTTGAAAGGCCTGTTATAGACATTTTTGTGCCTTACATCTATAAGCATGAAATGTCCATAATCCAAGGGATCTAAATTCCCTAAAGATGTTGTTACAGCTCCTAAAGGAACAAGGTCAACCAATGACAGCTTCTCCCAGAAGTTCTCCACCAAAAACCACTCAGAACTAGTCAAATCAGGATCAATTCAGATGCTCTACTAGTTGCCTGCATTGCAAAGCACCCAAATGCACTGGCTAGGTGCATTGCAACGCACTTGGATACACTACCCAGGTGCGCTGAGTGGGAAATGACAAATGGCAAGCTCATTCAACGAGGTGGAAAGACCATGGAAGCTTCCAGAATCTTCTCCAGTGACACTTGCCTCAATGAATTCGACTAGTGATGAGTAAGAGGCTTTCAACCTCCAAGTGGAAGCAAGAACTGACAGAGAGAAGCCACAAGTCAAAACATAAGCTGACTCATCTTCTCTGCTTACATCTAGATATGGATCCCTCATCCCAGAGATCCAGAGGCTGGAATTTTGTACTTTGCAGAGAATTGCTGTTGGTTTGAGATTGAGATTAGTACATTGGGTGATTTATGCTTTGTTGGAGGAGAGGAAGGGATTCCTTTACTGGGAGGTAGATGCTGGATCGGAACTCACTTGGTTGTATCTCCTCTTGGACTTTCTTATTCTATCAATAAACTATTTGAGTTTCTCCTACATGTTGTATATCAATGATGTTTTTTTATACTTACATGTTTAGCTTAATCTGATCTTGAGCTTTTTATGAATGTATATCTATATCTTCGTGTAGTCTCTCTCTCTTGTGATCTAGCAGGAATTCGGTGAAGCTGGGCCGGTGAGGGATCAGGGAGCTGGGAGCCACTGAAGAGATGAGCGATTGGATCAACAAACTAGCAGAAGACACAGGTTAGTTACATCCTTCCTCCTCATTTACATTTCATAAAGAAGAAATACTCAAATAAGTTTCCTTGTTTGTTGCTAAGGCACTATCACACCTTAGAGTGGGATAGGAGCATTCTGAATAGATACGTTTCCCAACAACAAATTGGCAACTCCGCTGGGGATCGTATCTAGTTAGTTTATTTGTGTTTCTATTGTTGTTCTTCTCATAAACTCAGGAGTGCCGAATCGAATTGCATTTGCCGTTTACAAATGCAAAGTAGAGATCTGCTACTCTAGTCCATTCACTGGGCCTGTTTTTATGATCTGAACAACTGATCCACAAGTGCTCTAACAGCCCTTTGTGATAGATCTTAGTCCTCCTTTAAATCATCCTCCTAATTGTACCTAATTGATAGCTTTTATCCGGCCAAAAACTGTAGATTAAACTGCAAACCGTGACCCAGAACCCAGAGACAATTCTCATTTCTGTTTCAGCGCAGGCTCTGTGAAGAGGTTCTGCATTTCAACGTAGGTCCCGAGAGGGCTACCTGCACTGAAGTTCAGTTTCTCTGTACTGGGGGTGCGCTGATCAGCCTTTGCCTTGTGCAGTTGTGGTTCCCTGCTTCCTTTTGCTCAGTTTTATCTCTGTTTTTTGCAGCCTGTTATCAGTGTGTGTACCTATCTAAAAACCCCTTTTCTCTGCCTTAATTCTGCCTCAGTTGTATAAAGAAACTGTATTTGTTCTTTGTGTATTTGTTACATCATTTGCATTTTCCCATTACAAAAGTAAACTAGTCATACTGTCGCCCTTAGATCTAGCCCTGTCGTAAGTGTCGTTTTGATATTAGGAGTAAGTTTATTGCTGTTGACAGTTGATTGCGCTTTTACTTTTGTCTTTTGGCTTGAATTTATGAATTTCTAGTGTCGAAACAAGTGTTTACTTCAAAATCATAAAGTGTCGTAATCGTCTTTTTGATTTTCGAAAGAGGCTTGTTTGTGTTTTTCACTTGAAATCGAATTCAAATTTGTACAACAGCTTTCTTTTTAGGCATCAATATTAAGAAAGTGAAAACAAATACATGCATTTGTGCATTTTCATTTTGACAGTTTGTATCTTGATTTAGGAAAAGTGCATTTACAGTGTGCTCTTTGCTCTTTGAGAAAAGATTGTGTCTTTATTTTCCCCTTGTAGCTAGGATTTTCATTGTTGAAAAGAGATAAATGCTTGCTTATCATCTTTAGACTGCATTTAGGAATTGTATCATACATCTCGTGGTGATCCAAAAAGGCAAACTTCTAAGAAAGATAAACCTAAAATAAATTGAATGAACTTAACAACGCTTTGTAACTTAACGCACAACATAGAGGTCTAGGCTAGAGACGTGTTCCGGCGTCGTAAAACCTGGTGACTGTCGATCTCGCTGATGGTTGGGTGATTCCTCCTGAGAGACGATAAGCGCCAGTACGGATTGTGCTCCCACGTACCGTTGAGTATATATTGGGAGACCCCGATAGGCATAAAACCTTTATCCATAGGAAGCCGTGTCGGCCGCCCTACTGATCGCAATGCACTGAACACAGCATTCGGGAAGATTGACCGCCCGTACCTTAAAAAGTATTCTGCGGTTTTGCGAAAAGTTTGGCACACCCTCTACCTAGAACTCCAGAGTAGTTCCTTTTGGCCTTTTTCAGACTCTATAACGGAAAAAGTCCATCCGAGCATTTGTCACTTCGGGCTCGTTAAAACATCGAAGGCGACTAGAGTCATCTTTTGCTTTTTCTCGACTCTTTAAAATTGAAAAAGCAAGTTGTGTATAAGCGTCGTTAAAATTTATTTTAAACGGAATATTCATACCCTTCTTCCTGCGTTGATCTTTAGGTTGAGAAAATGGAGCCTACCAACCAAGGAATTCCCCTTGGTGGAAATCCTAGTCCCTTCTCCTCTTGGGGAGATGTTGGTGCGCCCCATATGGCCACATTGTCGCTTCCAGGACTGACAATTGGCTTGCCGGTCTGGCTCTTCTCAACCAATGTCGTTCAGAACACCACTATTCCTGAACAGTCGAATCAGCAGTTAGACCAGTCCAGAGTTACCCACCAGCCTTCTACTTCCTCTAATTCTTCCTCTCCTCCTTCCTCTTCGCTTGACGAGACTGGTAAAGATAAAAACCAAGTTCCTAAGGAGAAGAAGGAAAAGAAGAAGAAAGAGAAGAAGAAGAAGGAGCCAAAAGCGACTAGGGGCAAACGAGTGGCGTCTAACGAAAATCCACACACAGCACTGACTAGGCCTAAATCGCCATGTGTCATATGCAAGGGAGACCACTTTCACAGAGATTGTCCCTGCATCCCTCGGATACTAAGGGACTGGTCTCCCCGTTTGCACAATCCGGTGGCATCAACCTCTGATAGCCATGTTGAATGCACACCGTCAACTAGCGAAAGTGAAGTCCCTGGACAAAAAGGGAGAGCTAGATCTCCCTGTAGACTGTGCGAAGGCAACCACGCCATCCACCGTTGTCCCTTCTTAGACGAAGCGAAAAGAGTTTTGGATGATCATCTAGTTTCACCGTTACGACTTCCTCTTGGATATAAAAAAATCTTGCCGAGTCCTTCGTTAGTTGAGAATCCAGCTGGCCCGCTCAAGTGGTCAGTTGAAGCGCCAGTCATTGAAGATGAACCAGCTGAATCCATACCCGACGAAAGTCAAAAGGTCGAGGCGGCAGTTGACCCGGTCTTGCCTTCAGAGGTTTTATCTTCGAATGATACAGCCACTGAAGAGGATAAAGATGACACCATCCAAATTCTATTCATCAACACAGACTCCGATGAGCACGGGGGCAATTCCCCCATTCCTTTATCGCAAGAAGGAAGTTCGTTAGAGCGATACCCGGCCGTCTACTCGGTCCCACCTCCAAGCAACCTAGTTGTCTCCTTCGACTGGAACCAACTAAGTAGACCCCGTTTTCCAGCAAGCATACCATTCAGAATTATCGTCCAAATATACAGAATGGTCATGGCTGGCACCATCATTGATGAGGGGGCATCTGTGAGTATCCTTTCCTCTATTGCTTGGAAAGCGCTTGGTTCGCCATTGCTTTTGCCTGAAATGAGAAATCTGACAGGCTTTGATAAAGGAACCAATCAACCTTTAGGGATCCTCCCCAATGTGCCCATAACATTGAAAGGGAAGACCGTTCAAATGAATGTGATGGTCGTTCAAGGACCCTTGGATTATAACCTACTGCTTGGACGCGACTATATATATTGCATGGGAGCCATCGTCTCCTCACTCTTTAGAGTAATGTGTTTTCTGCACGAAGGAAGAGTGGTCAAGCTCGTGGACCAGCTTTCATTTCCCAGATCATGCATCACAAATAGTCATATACCATCCCTAAATGGTCTCTTCACGCAAGAAATGTCTCAACCCACGGTCCGTCCTCCCGATGAGCGCGACTAATTCGGAGGGATATGACTGGAACCCAGGGAGCATGCATCCTGGTCTGCTTCGGCAAGAAAACTTTTGATATAGGGTAGGTTTCCGCGGGAGACTATGACTAGTCCGTACCCCGTCCGTGATTGGAAGAGGGGTTGTTCTAGAATAAGATTCTTTTGTAAAAGTCATGTGAGTTGGTGGGCATCGTCGATTACCTTTGTTTATCTCGGTAGACATCGCCGAAGAAGTGTTTTGTTTGAAAGATTAACGGAACAATCTTTGGGTGACCTGAAAGAGGTAGGCCTCTCTCGGTAAAACAAATGTTTTGGTGGAAGTGAAGTAGGGGTAACCTTGAAATCGTACTTTATACTTGGGGGCATGCAAACCTTTTGGAGTGCAAGCAAGGGGCGGCTATTTATTTTTTAAATTTTTAGGTCCTCCCTTTAAACCCGTAGGTCTAACCCTTTAAACTCGTAGGATTAGTCGTTTCCGAACTTGCATAACGAAAGGATGTGGGGCATAGCTTTGTAAGGCGCAAGCTCCATAAAAAATGGAATCTTACATGAGACATTCTTATCATATGACTGGATAATCGAGCAGTTTTAGCGCATAGTTCATGCTCGTTAAAAAATAAACATAATATCGAGCAAGTGTTTCAACCTGCGTTTAAGCTCGTTAAAAAATGAACTATCCTCTGGTAAATAACCACCGTGAATGTAACGTTATCAGCCATTAAAGCCTTGGTCATGTTTGCACCATCACCTCCACTTTTCCATTGACCGATCATTCACCTCCATTTGATTGTTTACCCTTTTTGAGGAACAGCTGCGAAGAGTGATTTCACTAGCCATTCGTGTGACACTACCGTGCTTGGAAAATTCCAACCCTTACCTGGAATCAGCTACTACCCATTTTATCACTCGTTCCTCAAAAGATGAGTCTTCTTTAAGCTCTTTTCATTTGACTCGTAAAATATGAAAAGATTGCCAAGTTTTGGCCTTCCAGCTCGTTAAAACGACTGGAAGAGCTATCCCTCCTCTAGATTTTAATCTTTTTGGACCTGAGGGATTATTGCACAAAAAGATCGAGCGCTTGTTTTGTTCGGCTCATTAAAACTATCGAAAATTCATCCCTTCTGTATTATTTTATACTTTTTCGGGCTTAAGGGATTAGATGATGAAAAAGGACTTTTGGAGTTAACTTTACGTACCTTTTCAGACTCTCTAAAAATGAAAAGGACCGAGTTATCTTTGTCGTTAGACTCGTTAAAAAGATTAATAGCGACAAACTTGTCTTTAGACGAGAACGAGTTTCACTATCGCTAGGCTCGTTAAAACATAGCGATGGGTTTGCCCGAAGGGCAAATTATAGAACAAGCATATGTTATCCTCCTCAAGCTTGACAAAAATAAAGAGGTACTGGTCAGCAATGACTGGGGAAAAATTGGGAAGAAACTCAAAGAACCTTTATTGGTAGCAAGTTGCTCTTGAACATGACACTTTCACTCCATGCCTGAGTCGTGTTGGGTTGTTTTATTCACCGGTCACATCACCATGGTCTCGCCATACCATCCACCTTTGGGGTAAATGTTACCAATCCATCACATAAGTGTCACCGATATGTTCAAGAGAAGTCATCCAGAGAAGTCAACTGTGTCCCATCCACTACCATACATTATCCTTCATTCTTTCATGACCACCACCCTGAACCATATATCATCATATTGTTTTCACCTCCATCAAAATCATTTGCTCCGTTCCATGTCACTGATGTGGGATACATCAAGGCCCTCCTTTGACGGATCACTTCTTGTCGACATCAACTGATTATCCAAGAAGTTGATCTAGGAACACCCCCTTCAGTACTTTGAATCTTGCATGCCTCAATGGCAAGTTTCTCACTTCCGGCGACAGGTATACATCAATGACCTTCGACCGAAAGATTTTGCATGGTGTTCAACGCCAAGTCCTCTATTCACACCACGTGAATTGTACTGCAGTACCTTGAGGGTCATCATCATTATCGGTGATTCCTCTCGCGCTTGTTAACAGTTTACATCATTGACTGGTAATCAAGCGATGTCTTTCCATGTTCGACTTCAAAACATTTCTCACATGGATCGACTTGTACTTAGAGTGAAGATCGGACGAGATTGAAGATCCCGGATCTAGTTTCATCCATCCGGGCTGCGATATATATTCAGGAAAAATAAAGACATTGACATGTACAGCACTGCACAGCAGATAATCATCCTACCAAAAGGATGATGATTTCATCAGAATCATCAGTCTACCATCAGACGATTGTCTGTCCTATGTACATAAAAATGAATTTATAAAGCTGAGCATGGGAATGCCCGCCTCAGCTAGATCATGAAAACAGTATGAAAAATAATGTATTGTATTGTATCTTATTACAGGTCTCCTCCTAGCATTGAATGAACTTCGGATCCTCCTAATAAAGCATTTCACCCGATAAACGGCCTCATACTTTAGGGGGCAACTGTTATAGAAATTTTTGTGCCTTACAACTATAAGCATGAAGTGTCCATAATCCAAGGGATCCAAAGTCCCTAAAGATGTTGTTACAGCTCCTAAAGGAACAAGGTCAACCAATGACAGCTTCTCCCAGAAGTTCTCCACCAAAAACCACTCAGAACTAGTCAAATCAGGATCAATTCAGATGCTCTACTAGCTGCCTGCGTTGCAAAGCACCCAAAGGCACTGGCTAGGTGCGTTGCAACGCACTTGGATACACTACCTAGGTGCGCTGAGCGGGAAATGACAAATGGCAAGCTCATTCAACGAGGTGGAAAGACCATGGAAGCTTCCAGAATCTTCTCCAGTGACACTTGCCTCAATGAATTCGATTAGTGATGAGTAAGAGACTCTCAACCTCCAAGTGGAAGCAAGAACTCACAGAGAGAAGCCACAAGTCAAAACATAAGCTGACTCATCTTCTCTGCTTACATCTATATATGGATCCCTCATCCCAGAGATCCAGAGGCTGGAATTTTGTACTTTGCAGAGAATTGCTGTTGGTTTGAGATTGAGATTAGTACATTGGGTGATTTATGCTTTGTTGGAGGAGAGGAAGGGATTCCTTTGCTGGGAGGTAGATGCTGGATCGGAACTCACTTGGTTGTATCTCCTCTTGGACTTTCTTATTCTATCAATAAACTATTTGAGTTTCTCCTACATGCTGTATATCAATGATGTTTTGTTATACTTACATGTTTAGCTTAATCTGATCTTGAGCTTTTTATGAATGTATATCTATATCTTTGTGTAGTCTCTCTCTCTTGTGATCTTGCAGGAATTCGGTGAAGCTGGGCCGGTGAGGGAGCAGGGAGCTGGGAGCCACTGAAGAGAGGAGCGATTGGATCAACAAACTAGCGGAAGACACAGGTTAGTTACATCCTTCCTCCTCATTTACATTTCATAAAGAAGAAATACTCAAATAAGTTTCCTTGTTTGTTGCTAAGGCACTATCACACCTTAGAGTGGGATAGGGGCGTTCTGAATAGATACTTTTCCCAACAACAAGGCCGGAGAGCGATTGGTCACTGTGGACCCACATCTACATTTGAATTTTTTTTTACTATCAGTTTTGAGACGATGGAAAAATAACAAAAAAAATTAAAATAGGAAAAATGTTGAAAAGGATTTTACCTGATTCATCCCACTGCTCTCCTGGTGGAAGAGCCATGTCTGGGTCACCACGAAAATCTATCCCAGCGTAAGGGAAGTCCTGAATGGAAAAGACCTGGTTTTCCAGCCATTGGAAATACTCAGGTTTGAATCGAGCAACCTCTGTCCTCTCGTCCAGGTGACGGCCATGACTGCGACCCATCGCATCAGTTTGGGCTCTCGAGGAAGCCCAGCTCCAACAGTAAGGTGCTGTGGGATCAGCATAGGAACCCTCTCCAGGCCAAAACTCACGACTAAAGCCCCATAACCAAAGGTCTTTAGTTGTCCGTTCTTGGCCCTGGTCAGTTGGCCTTTCACATTGGCCAGCATAGCATCGCACCAGTTGAAGATGGTGCCTCGAAAGCAATCAACTGCCATACGCATCTGGGATCCTGTGGCAATATGTAATGTGGCAGCTCCGCAAAGTCTGGTGACGGTGAACGCAATCACCATGAGCTCAGGACGGGATATGGTCTTTATGTCTATCCCTTTGTCTCTAGCCTGGCTGTTACAGTACTCTAGCCGGAGGCTATCGACAGACTGGCCACCTAGCCTAGTCCCATGCAGAGTCAAGTTTTCACCTCTCTTAGGCAAACCAGTCAAGAAATATATGTCTGCCAGCTTGATTTTGAGCTGGTGGCCGCCAATGAAGAAGCACTGGTCCTGTATGCTCCATCTGTCAACCAGCCACTGTAAGAAATCCACCTGAGCCCTCATGCTAGGAATGGCCCAGAATTTGTACAAGCCGCACACCCTCAAAGCATCAAGTGAAGGCTGATGATTCCATGCGGCAGCATCCACGTCCTCATGCTCTCGTTCACGCCAATCTAGCATGATGTACTCTCTGCATCAAGTATAAAGACAAATTAAAATGCTAGAAAATATTTTGTGTGGTCCATTTTTTAGAATTTTTGGGTTCAAAACCCTTGCGGCGGGGACCGCACCCTCCAGGTTAGACACAGTGCATGGGACCGCACTTTGTCTACACAGAAGGTGCAGACCCCGAGCTTTTTCCCAATGGAGAAAAAGTCGGGGTCCGCAGGCCCGCAATGGTAAACCTGCGGGCCCCCGCGCACGGGTTTTGCACCTAAAAACCCTCCCAAAAATGAAATAAAGGACTAAAACAAAAAATTAAACGTTAAAAATGAAGAGTGGGATGATGTGGATTACCTGGAGAAGACGACGTTCGATTCCGACGGTTTGATTTTCCGCAATCTTCACGCGAAGTTTTCTGAACAAAAGCACTATTTTCTCACCCAAACTCAAACGGTAAAAATGAATTGACAAAGGCCCTTTTTATAAGTTTTTTGAGTAAATAAATTGCAAATTTGTTTATGTTTCACTTTGAAAAGGTATTTTGTGACATTTTTATACATTTCAAACAGGTATGAGTAATGTTTGTGTTTTTGTGCAGAATAAACAATGTAAACTTTGAAACGGGAACTGTAAACTGAAAACGAGAACCCTAGCCAAAAAACCCCTTAAAAACATCAAAAACAGTGCTAAAAACAAAAAGTGTTGATGCTGGAATAACACTTTTTTTTTTCTAGGGTAAATTTTGAGCGTGTTTTAAAAATGGCGGTGAAAACCAATTTTTTATGCAAAAATTGTCCCAAAAATGCCCTCAAAACAAAAAGTGTTAACGTTGGAATAACACTTTTTTTCCCTTTTTTTTTCAAGGGTAATATTTCAACATTTCGAAATAATAGCGTAAAATATTTTATCATGACCCTGAAAAAGATTAAAATTTCAAACAAATAATGAAGACATAAAATAAAATTAAAAATAAAAAAATAAAACAATGAAAAAACACAAAACAATTTTTTTTTTTAAATTAACAAAACATAAATTCAAGCATATACTAAAAAAAGAACATAAAAAAAAAAACAAAAAAAAAATCAATCATAAAAATGTCAAAAAAAACTAAATTAAAAAAACTAAAAAACAGTTAAAAATTATAAACAAATAAATAATAAAAAAAAAAACATATTTAAAAAAATGGGAAAATAAATAATAATAAAAAATATCAAAAATCTGTAAACAATAAAAAACATTGTCAAAAGAAAAGAAAAGAAACTATATATATATGGAAAAGAAAAAAAAAATTATAAACTATAAAATTTAGGTAAAAATTAAAAAAAAAAAATTAAAAAACATTATCAAAAAACTAAAAAAAAATGAAAATTAAAAACAAACTAAATTTAATAAAAACATAGAAAATTAACAAAAATAAAAATAAAAACTATTAAAACAAACTAGATTAAAAAAAAAAAAAACATAGAAAATCCGCAAAATTAAAAATAAAAAACTAGCAAAATTAACATTATAAACATTTAAAAAAAAACTAAAAAAATAACAATACACTGAAATTAAAACAAAAAAAAACCAAAAAAATTTAAAAATATGTCTTTTCAAATTTAAAAAAAAAAAAAAACCAAAAAATTTAAAATTTTTAAAGAAACATTTATTTCTCTATTTAAAAAAAATAATAATAATAATAATTTTTTTTAATACGTATGTTTTTTTAATTAAAAAAAGTATATATTAAATTTTTTTTAAATTAATTCATAAACCAATTTGAGCTTTTTATTATTGTTTTAAAAAAAACAATGATTGAAAAAATTATTTAAAAAAAAAAAAAAAATAACAAAAATAAAAATTAAAAACAAAAATTTATTTTCGAAAACAAAAATTTATTTTTAAAAACAAAAATTTATTATTATTTTTTTAAATTTTTTTTTTTTTAATTATTAAAAACAAATTTTTTTTTTGCCCCTCGGGCGCGCCGCCGCGGGCCGCCCGATGGGCAAAAAAAAAATTGTTTTTAATAATTTAAAAAAAAAAAAAATTAAAAAGTAATAATAAATTTTTGTTTTTAAAAATAAATTTTTGTTTTCGAAAACAAATTTTTGTTTTTAATTTTTATTTTTGTTTCTTTGTTTTTTTTTTTTTTTTAAATAAATTTTTTAATCCTTGTTTTTTAATAAATATTAAAATAAACAACAAAAATCGTGTTAAAAAAAAATAATAATTTAATAATTGTTTTTTTTTAAGTAATAAAAGAAACAAATTTGTTTATAAATATTAAATTTGTATAAAAATTTTTATATTTTTTTTGGCGTGTTTTAAATAAAAAAAAGGTAAGTTTAAAAAATTTTAAATTTTCTTCAATTTTTTTTTTTTTTTGTATTTTTGTGTTTAATCAATTTTGTTTTTTATTTTTTAAATAGAAAATACATAATTCTTGGAAATTTTAATTTTTACTTTTAAATACATGCTTTTTTAATTTTTTTTGTTTTTTTTAAACATATATTTCTAAAATTTCTATATTTTTATGGTTTTTTTTTGTAAATTTCAGTGTATTTTTTTTTAGTTTTTTTTTTAAATATTTTTAATGTTAATTTTACTAGTTTTTTATTTTTATTTTTGTTAATTTTCTATTTTTTTTTAAATCTAGTTTGTTTTCATTTATTTTTTCTTCTTGTTTTTATTAATGTTTTTTTATTTTTTCTATTTTGACTTACTTTTATATATATATATATATATATATATATATATATATATATATATATATATTTTAAATTATGTTTTTTTTTTCGCCAAATTCTTTTATAGTTTATGAAATAATTTTTTTTTTATTAACATTTTTATTTTGTCTTATTATATATATATATATATATATGACTTTCTTAAAGTAATCAACATTAAAAAAAAAAAAAAAAAAACAACTTAAAAATTCTTTAAGTAATCATAATTAAAAAAAAAATGGACATAATAAATTTTAAAGTGTGAAAAATAAGTCCTCTAAGAAAAAAAGTATGATGTATAACGACGTTTCAAAATCAACATAAAAATCACT
The DNA here is from genome assembly GCA_031772625.1 of Pinus tabuliformis. Lineage (NCBI taxonomy): Eukaryota > Viridiplantae > Streptophyta > Pinopsida > Pinales > Pinaceae > Pinus > Pinus tabuliformis. The sequence goes on along the minus strand of CM062809.1, from coordinate 676,144,648 downwards.
AACATTTAAAAACGAATATTTATATTTGATACATGCGAATATTTAAATTGTCAAAAATATGCTCCAAAAAATAATTATTGTATTCTGCATCACCACTTTTTAAAATCGGGTCATGTTTTTACCACCTCTATGGAACGGGTAATCGTATCGGTTATTTAAGGTTATTTAAAGTGCCAAAAACTATGTTCTAAAAAAAATATGTGTATTATGCATTGCCCATTTTTAAAATCGAGTCATGTTTTTACTACCTCTATGAAATGGGTAATCGTATCGGTTATTTAAGGTTATTTAAAGTGCCAAAAACTATGTTCTAAAAAAAATATGTGTATTCTACATCGCCCCTTTTTAAAATCGAGTCATGTTTTTACTACCTCTATGAAACGGGTAATCGTATCGGTTATTTAAGGTTATTTAAAGTGCCAAAAACTATGTTCTAAAAAAAATATGTGTATTCTGCATCGCCCCTTTTCAAAATCGGGTCAATTTTTTGCTATTTCTATGAAATGGGTAACAGTATCAGTTCCCGTTTCAAAGTTTACATTGTTAATAAAGGATTATTCAAGAGAAATCTATCATTTTCAATGGAAAAAACATGTAGAGTCATCTTTAAGCTTTTTTCTGACTTTTAAAACATGAAAAGATTGCTGAGTGTTTCTTTTAAACTCGTTAAAACGGAATTAAAAGACAGTCCACTTACAGCTCTTTTCCGACCGTAAAAAACATGAAAAGATTGCCGGATTTTTGTCGTTTCAAATTCGATATTGGTTATAAAATGACGTGTCATTGATCGCTTTTTTACTTTTTCGGGTCAAGGGCACTAATGATGAAAAGTACTCCTTGGTTGTAAAAGATCAAGCAGTTCTCTCAAGTATTATTTTATACTTTTTCGGGCTTGGGAGACACAAATTTACGAAAAAGGTCAACCCTGGAGTCTTCTTAAGTTTTTTCAGACTCTCTAAAATTGAAAAACGCTGAGTTTCTCCTATACTGGACTCGTTAAAATTTCACAGTAAAGGACCTGTTCAATTACAAACAGGAACGAACCACTCTTTCTTAGGGTTCGAATTTAAACTAAGTTGGACTCATCTGAAGGATGAGCTTATAATCAAGCAAATGTTATCCTCCTCAAGCTTGTCAAAAATAAAGAGGTACTTGCCAGAAATGGTGGGGGAAAAGAGAGAAAAATGAGCCTGTTTGTCATACTTTGTAACCACTCTTGAACACGACACTTTCATTCACCTAGGTTGGGAAATCCTTTGCCTAACAGTTAATCAAACCACATTGAAAGTCTTCAGCCGGTTTCTGGGTATTAACTTCGGGTCAATTGTCACCAAGCCATCTGTCGTGTCGTTATGTGTTCAAGAGGTCACTGCCAATAAGCTATTCATCTGCAAAATATCTGTCATCCATCTCGACCATCCCTGAGTCAGTCCTTGCAACTAAATTTCTTCAACTTGATCTATGATTTCGTGTTGTGGGCTTGCCTATGACGGATCGCTTTCTATCGACATCAACTCATTATCTAGAAAGATGATCTAGGAATCGTCAGTACCTTGAAGTCTGCATGCCTCAATGGCAAGTTTCTCGCCTTTGACGATAGTTTACATCATTGATTTTCGATCAAAGGATTCCGTGACATGTTCGACATCAACACATTTATTCGCATCTCAAGGATTGTACTGGGTACTTTGAGAGCCATTGACATCACTGGTGGTTTCTCTCACACTTGTTAACAATTTACATTATTGACTGGTAATCAAGTGGTTTCTACCATGTTCAACATCAACACATTCATTCACATGGATAGAATCGTACTGTTTCGGGAAGTAGAAATGAAGACCCTGGATCTAGTTTCCACAATCCAGGCTGCGAGGAATTTTGTATTCATTATATAATGGACTATTCATAAACAGATGGCTGCGTCCATACTGTGTCCACATGAGTCTATACTTGTGATGTTTTACAAGATCATTCCTGTATCAGAGCAGTAGTTAGTTTCTAGTCAGTTTTTATCTGAGTATGGGAATGCCTACCTCAGCGATGATATGATCTCATATATATATCTTGGATTGAATGTTTTTATAGGTTCTAACTGGGCTCTCCACAAGATGATCCTCGAAATGATAAAGTACTTCACTCTTCCTAAATGATAAGAAATCCTCGTCTACTACAGACTTCGCACTTTAGGGGGCAATCTGTTACACAAAAATATCATCACCATGATTATTTGCAGTCAGTATGGGTCTATCATCACTTATACTGTCCTCCTAAGCAAGTCTGAGACCTCGGTTCTTTAAATCAAGCTTTGGAAATGAGAGAAAGACATTAAAAATCAATGTAACTCTGGTTCTGCACTTTCTCTCATGGTCACCTGGGGTCCCGCACCTTCTGTGTACAAAAACTGCGGACCTGCCCGCTCTGTCCCTAATGGTGTAGGTGCAGACCCCTGTGAAAGTCAAAAGGCGCAAGTTTTATCTTAAAAAACTCACTTTGGGTTAATTCTAGAGGCTTCTAGAAGGAACTTTGATGTGGATTGTTCGCTCTGAGGTGGTTCATGCATCCCAAAAGAGAAGGAGCTAATCCCTTGATAAGAGGAGCTATCCCTTTGAAGGAGGGCTTTATCCCTTTGAAGGAGGACCTAGTAACCTCCCTCCATTGCACTATAAATACAGGCATTGGGCTGGTTGCTGGAGAGGTTAGAAGCTGAACATTTTTGAGGTTAAATGCTGGTGAAATCAAGACTTCCTAGTTGAGCTTAAGAGGAGAGATCACACATCTTTTTGGCTTCATTGGGGAGTGAGTGAAACTTGTCAAAGTAGAGGAGACTTCTTGCTAGACCCTGGGAGGAGCTTGTACAACATCAAGGCAAAGGTTGTAAAGTTCTTCTTCTTTTGAATTAATACAATAAAACTCATTTTTCTCAACAAGTATCTTATGTTATTTGTTTCATGGACTCCTTGACTTTCATGTTAAATATGTTTTATGCAATTGGCTTTCCAGGTGCTATTTAATTTGTTTGCCTTGTTTGTGTTTGCAGATTCGCGAAAAGGAGCTCATTTGGATCAAAGGAGCGATGGCATCCACAAGCTTGCATTGGACCTAAGGTAGGCCCTAAAAACACTTGTTTGCTATTGTTAATCGAAGCATATTTAGAGAAAGATAGTGTCTGGTTGATTTGCTTGTCATTAGGTCTTCTTTAGATTCTAGGAAGGTCTATCTTGTCCGCAAGATCGACTTATTCCGTGTGACACCTTTCCATATTTCCACAGATGCTTCAAATACAGCTCTAGGAGCTGTGTTGGGACAAAAGGATTTAGTTCCTTATGCCATTTACTACACCAGTAAAAATTTGACTCCCATTGAGTTAAACTATACTGTGACTGAGAAAGAGTTCTTAGCTGTTGTTCATGCAATCAATAAGTTTAGACACTATATAACTGGCTATGAAACTTTTGTCCATACTAATCATTCTGCAATTAGATATCTCATGAATAAACCTGTTACTAATGGCAGAGTTACAATATGGCTCTTACTTTTACAAGAATTTAATATTACTATGTTGGATAGACCAGGGAAACAAAATACAGTAGCTGATTTCTTGTCTAGAATCCAAAATACTAACGAAGATTCTCCTGTAGAGGATAAGTTTCCAGATGAATATTTGTTTGTAGTAACTACTAAGACTCCTTGGTATGCAGATATTGCTAACTATTTGGTTACAGGGAAGCTACCTCCACACCTATTTCCTGGTGAAAAAAGAAAAAATATTCAGGAGAGTTCAAGTTATTCATGGATTTCTAATGAATTGTTTAAAACAGGGCTAGATTGTGTAATCAGAAGATGTGTTCGGGAAGATGAAATGTCTGACATCCTCAAGGCATGTCATGATGAACCATGCGGTGGACACTTTGCTGACAAAAAGACGGCCTATAAAATCCTTTCTTTAGGATATTATTGGCCTTCCCTTTTCAAAGATGCAAAACAATATGTCAGAAGGTGTGACAGCTGCCAAAGAGTTGGGAGACCAACTCTTTCAAATGAAATGCCATTACAACCACAGGTACTCATCGAACCCTTTGAAAGATGGGCTTTAGATTTCATTGGACCCATTAATCCACCATCTAGACAAAAGAAGTATATATTGGTATGCACTGATTATGTCACTAAATGGGTAGAAGCCAAAGAATTGCCTTCTGCCACTAAAAATTCAGTTGTTCAATTTATTTTTGAGGATATTTTTACTCGTTTTGGGGTCCCAAGAGAAATTGTGACAGATCAGGGAAGTCAATTTACATCTAACTTGATGGAGAAGCTGATGGAAGAATACAAAATCAAGCATAGAAAATCTACTCCTTACCATCCGCAAGCAAATGGCCAAGTGGAATCTACAAACAAAGTTCTTGAGAACATCATCACCAAAACTATTCATCTACACAGAAGGGATTGGGCAGAAATGCTTCCTGAAGCCTTATGGGCCTACAGAACTACATGGAGGAACACAACAGGATATTCTCCCTATGAACTTGTTTATGGGAAAGAGGTCCTGCTCCCCATTGAGTTTCAAGTCAAGACTTTCAAGATGGCAGTCCAGTTGGGGATGAATCTATCAGAAGCCCAAAAGCACAGAATGGAGCAGCTGAATGAGCTAGATGAGATCAGACAAGATGCAATTTTAAGGACTGATCTAGTTCAACATCAAAGAGCTAAGTAGCATGACAGATACTTCAAAGAGAGAAAGTTTCAAGAAGGAGATTGGGCGTGACTGTTTGATTCCAAGTTTAAAGACTTCAAAGGAAAATTTCAGACTCATTGGCTTGGGCCATACGAGATTGACAAAGTTTTTAACAATGGAGTGGTAAGAATCAAGACCATTGATGAATTTCAAACTCCTCTCATTGTGAATGGCCACCGATTGAAAATTTATCATAAGCCACTCTCAAAGGAGGAATTTGTCAAAATGGTCCAAGAGAATTCTGCAATAAGGCTGGTGGAGAAGAATCCTTCTCCCCCATCAGCCTAGCCTTTGTTTCTTTCAGTGAGAAAAAAAAAAAAAGGAAAAAAAAATCGTATAAGCCTGGAAACCAATCATAGATTGGCGGTCTTATACAGAAAATGTAGAGTGGAAATCAGGGACACCTGACACTCTATATTTTCCAAAAAAAAAATCTCCTCTCCTTCTCTTTCCATCTTCACTCCATCTCATTTGCCATTTCACTTCACCTCCATCTCATTCTCATTTCCATTTCACTTCACTCCACTTTATTCTCATTTCATTCCACTCATTCCATTTCATTTCATCAATAAAAGTCCCTTTCAGGACTATTTTCATTCAGTTAGTTCTTCTCTAACTATCTTTGTTCAGTTAAGGGGGTGCTGTCTCAGTTTCCGCAGCTGGAAACCGTTTCCACAGCCAGAAGCAATTTCCGCAGCCAGCATCACTCTGTTTTCAAATTTACAGTCAACTGTTAGTGCAATAATCATGAAATGCAGGTGTAATTGAGCTAAAGACATGGGGCATCTCCAAGACATCAAGGAAGAGCAATTGGTTAGAAGCCTTGAGTAAGAAATGACAAAGTTTCCAAAGGTATGATCAAAAATTTTTATCAAATAAAAATTCAATTCATAATTACGCATAGTTATCAAACCATAACAAGTTCTACTATGTGCAATGATTTGATGCGATAGCTCCATTACCACTCCTATTCCACGATATCACTCCACACACCTTGCATTCATTTCTCCAACGGTCTCATGATTATTCCAAGTTTAAACTCAAGACTGACTGCACTTCCATTTATTACCCGTACTCTTGAGACGTGACCTATTGTGTTACGGTTCTTCTTAGCCGTAATTTCTACAGCCATCTGTTGAGACGTGTAAAAATTTCATACACAATCATCCAATTCAAAAGAATCCCGACGTTACTCCATTCGTTTACCACTCCACTAATACCAAACTCCTCGCATGCATCCGCATTTTATTTTGAACTTGTTTATTGCTGCTCACCCTATGTTCCTCTGGTAATTCACGTACTTCCATTCCCTGTTCTCCATTTTCGACTGCAACCACTACAGTTATCCTAAACCCCGACTGCAGCCACTACAGTCTGTTCTAAACCTCGATTGCAGCCACTATAGTCTATCCTAAATCCTGTAACCGAGCCATTTTTTTCTAAACCCTCACATGCAGAAGAACTCTTAGTTGGAATTTAAAATAGAGGATGGGAAAGTTACTAAGAGCAGAGCCGGAAGGACCGAAATACTTGGAAGGTTATCCTCAAATTAAGGAATTGCTGAAGAAAGCCAAATGGTTACGATTTATCCAAAAGTTTAAAGACCATAACAAGGAGGTGACCAAAGCTTTTGCACAGTCTTTTGATGGACAAACAATGGAGATTGGAGACTTGAAGTTCACAGTGACTGAGGCCACAGTAGCAGCTGCCACAGGCCTACCTCAAGAAGGTGAAAGGTGGTTTAAAAATAGAAGTGTGGACGATCAGATATGGAGAATCATGCTACAAAACCAAGGTATGGATACCACCGTATTTACAAGAGGCATCCCTGTTCATGCACTAAAAGAGGAATGGTCTAGTCTACTGTTAGTTATCCAAAAATTTATCACGTGTGAAGGTTGTTTTGGTTCTATGTATATGTATCATGCTAGACTGATGATGAATTTCCTAGAGGGTCACACTCTTAATTTGCCTCATTTTCTGCTATTGAGTTTGAAAAAGATGAGTTTTACAGTTCAAAAACACATAGGCAACATTGAATCTCATCTCTACCATCATGGATTCATAAAAATTCTTATTGAGGATCAGCTAAAGAAAACTAAAGATACTTGGGAGAAATTCTTGACAAGAAACTACTTCCAAGAGCCATCTGAGGCATCTGGAAGTAGTCCACCTAATATTCCAAGGAAAAGTAGGAGGAGAGAAAAGAACACTACAGTCCAAGACTCCCCTACTATAGAAACTCAAGAAATTGTCCAAAAAGAAGAAGAAGATAGAGCTTAAAATAAGAAACAGAAGAAAGAAAAAGGCAAAAGAACCATCCAAGAAGTCTATCCATCCCCTGAGCAATCCATAGAGGAGGATTATCAACCACTGTCAGAAAGATTAGTACATCTTTAGGCTGCTGCTATAACAAAGAAAAAGCAAAAAAGAAAACAGAGTACACAAGAAAAGAGTACTAATCCATACTTAAAGAGGAGCACTATGCTAAAAGGAAAGGTGAATAAAACCCAAGAAAAACAGCCTCACTTTATTGATTTAGGTGAAGAGACACTTGAGAAATCTCCAGCTCAGCCAAGCATTGAACCAAGTCCTCCACATGATGAAAGCCCTTTTCGGCCGGAAAGAGAGAGCAATCCTCCTCCTCCACTAGATTTTGAGCTTAGTCCGAGAAAGACACCTGAGGTAGATCCTAATCAGCAAGAGGTATATAACTACCTAGAATCCTTAGAACAATCAGTTGCAGGACCGAGTACCACTCTGCCACTAGATGCACAAGTTCAGTCTTTGAAACAGGAGGTATTTGAATTAGAAGCCCTAAATAGGCATATCAAACAGGAAAATGAAGCACTCAAAGAGCAGAGCAAAGTAGATAAGATTTTCCATGATAACACTATGCTCCATTTAGGACTGTGGCAAAAGAAAAATAGGAAACTGAAGAAGAAGTGCAAAAAGTTAAGCAGAGCATTGATTAATCTCAAGTTCAAATGTCTAGTCAGGAAACCCAGGATGATGTTAGCACCAAAGAAGAAGAAAAGAGGGCTAGATGTCCTAGCACAAGCCTCAGAACATATGGATTAGAGGGAAATGATTAAATTTTGGTTGCATGAGGACATGCAACACCTTCACAGTGGGGGTATGTTGAGCCTCAAACGTGCACCTTCCTATACACCCTCTCAGCCTTCTTTTCCCACTTACTTCATCCATTAAGCTGTTAAATCATTGCATTATAGTCTAAAAAGAGCTTCTGACATGGTTTTCTAACTATGCTTATGATTGTTGTTTGGTTTAGATTTTTGTTCAGGCAGCTGCGGAAACTTGTTAGTTTCCACAGCCAGCACAGGTTTTCGCAGCCATTTTGTTAAAGGTTATGCTACAGGTGTCTGTTGAAGCCCCAAAAATCGGGTCAACAACAAGGGGGATACCCACCCGGTCCGGACCTTGGTTGGCAGCTCCTTATCCATTTGGTATAGCGAGTCCGACTGGGGATAATGGGACCAGTTTCCCAATCTAAGGGTGTGTGTGTGTGTAGAGTTGGATGATGCTGATCTAAGAGTACTTAAAGCTAATTTAATTCAAACTTTTAAACTAACTCTATGCTATTGTAATCTAATGAGAAACAACACATCTAATCTATGCTAACCCGGGGTGAATTTCTTCTATTATGCAATCTAAAGAGATTTCAAACAATAACTGGTAATAAAGATCATTCGGCTATCATAAGAATAGAAATCAATTGAGATAAACCACTTTGCATAAAAAGTTAGGCAAAACAGTTGTGAACATCATATCGCATAATAAGTTATTCATATATTAGACATAACTAAATGGCTCCACCGTACAAAAGTGCCAAATGGTAACTCATACATTCATGCAGTAACAGATAAACAACTGAAAATTGTATATCACTTTAAGAATATAAGCAGAAATGGCCAAGAGATAAAAGTACCATTTATGACTAATCCTACCCATAAACTTCAAGCAAAAACGATTTATCTCTACTTGTTCTAACATCTACTAAGAGTACAAAAGTGCAACATCAGTAGCAGACATTAAAATGCAAACATTAATAAATCTCGATCCATCCATTCATCAAAACCTTCTCTGAGGGTGCAGAAGTGCATGTTCCGAGGACAAGTTTTTGACAAATTTCTGGACCCCTCTCCAAATGCAATGAGAAGGGTTAAAATACTACTTCCTAATTCTAATAATAGTGTTTTTACAAAATTTAGGATGCAGTTTTCAAATGACCATCCTTTTTTCTAATCTAATTTAAAAGAAAAAACAACATTCTAAAATAAGGCTACTTCTGAACTTGGTATTTAAAGCTGCAAGTGTTCATCATGGGCTTGAGGAGAGTCGGATGGCTGACTTATGCGCTAAGCTGGGCTGCGAAAACAGAATCTATGAGAGCTAGCACTACTTTTTCGGCCGCGTTTATGATGCATTTCACAGTCATCCATTGACTATGTGGCTTGACCAAGTATGCCCAGTAATACTCCCAATTCAACCTGTTTAATGCTTGGATCGCTTTTCCCTTTTCCTGTGCCTTCTGCTTCCATTCTGCTTCCAGTCATAGCTTATTTGGTAGGTACCCCGGGGTGGTCTCTTCGATTAAATTGGCCCTGTGTAAATTCTTATTTACACAGTCAATAAGAATGCTTGCTTGTGTGGCCACTGTCTCTTTTGCTTGTTCCGCCTACCTGATTTGATCTTCCCATTTATTAAAGAGCAATTCTTTATGATTCTCGTTTATTCTGAGTGCATTTTCTCTTTTCCCTTCATCTTCATCCTGCCAAGCTAAGTATTCCGTCACTCGTCTGTCACTCTAATCATAGTCACTTCGCAAGTCTACCACTTGATTGGTGATTTTATCGCTCAGCTCGCAATAGTGACTCCACTGTGATATTTTACGTCCCAACTCTTCCTGTTGCTGCAGTAGTTGCTCATTTAAGCCAATAGATTCTGAAATAAATTCCGCAAGCTTAGGCTCATCTTTATGCATTTCCTGTAAAATTTGCAATTGCTTTCCTTTCTCGTCTAGACTTCTTTGATAGCCTATCTGCATCTGCTGAAAGTCTTCCTGCAGCTTCTTGAGCTGTTTGGAAGCTTCAATATTAGCATTGGCTTGTTGCAACTATCGTTGTAGTAGCTGTATTTGATCTTCTTGTTCTTTCAACAGTTGTTGAACTTCTGATGCCTTGTCAATAGTTGCAGAAGCATATGCTCCTGCGATCTGAGACAACTTAGTGAGATTTTCAGTTGGGTTATTATTGGGGTCTTTCCATAAGACGTCCAAATGTTCAGCATCTTGTGACAGTGTATTTTCTAGTTTTCTCTTCTTCCTCTGTCTCCTTACAACTGCTTTATGTTGGGGACTATAGAATACGTCCAGTGGGGGAATTTCTTCTACATTAAGTAAAAGCTCAGAAGGTGGAGCGATAGGATGCTCCGTTTCTGTGACACTGCTGACTATGGTCGAAACCACTTCTTGCACTACCTGTGTATTGTTCACAGGTGTTCTTGGGGCTTTCCCTTCAAGATTGATCAACTCATTGAAGGTTTCCCATTCTTTGTCCAGTTCTGTTGTGACGAGTGGCGCTTCAATGACAGGAGGGGGGACATCTCTTGGCGGGGAGGCGATAACTTGTTGTTGCGACATTGCACTTGACTGAGCTGTATCTTTAGCTGTTTCTTCGTTTTTTCCTTGGTCTCTTCCAGACCCTTTAGAATGTTCAGGCACTCCTTGAGCAGTGTTAGATTTAGATCTGGAAGTGCTAGAGTTTCCGCTGAGGCTAACGCTTGGAGTTGGTTCTCTGGCAGGCAGTCGCAACTTCTCTAGAGGAACACTGGCCAGCCTTCTTTCCCTGTATAACATGAATCTTTGGAGGTCATCTGGAGACAACTTCGACCGAGCTTCCCGCAAAATTTCCTAGAGTGAGCTTCTACTCTGAAACAAATCATCAAACAAATCTTTCCTCCAACGAATACTTTTATTTTGACGTTCGTAGTGAAATATTGGGCAACATCATTTGGGTCAAATGACCTTGCTGGGAATTTAAATAATTGTAGACACGTCACATTCTCCACTTCAGTGAAAGCGTGTCCTACATCGAACAATAAAAAGGCCCCACAAGCTACAGGAAACTAAGGCCATATGGCCTTCTTTTTGTCTTTTAGGTCTTTGGTCAGGCCGCCTTCTGAACAGGTTTGATAAGCAATTTCCCGAGCCAAAAGTTTATCGGGGATATACAGAGGCAAGACATGAGGAGGTACAGTGCTTCCAAACACTCTAATATAGGTGAACCATTCTTCCCCGAACCATCTTGCGATGGGGATGATGTCTATCTGTGCCTCGGGTGAGCACCTCGGGGGGTCTTCATCATACATCATTCTATACAAGGGTAAGATAAGCCCGTGACAAATCTGGTAGAAGTGTGGGACGAACTGAGAATCCCATAACACCTTATGATAAACATGGATAGGTAATGGGTCCTGGGTAGTCCATTTCCACCCCATAGTGGGAAATTTAGACACATAACAAATAGAATCCATAACATAAGCAGACAGATAAAAAGGAGGATAGATCCTTTGAGACAAGGATCTTTTAGACCGGTAATTGATAATAGCCGTGTATAGATTATCAGAAAAGATCTTAGCCCAATCCATAATATTGGTATTTGTGGCAGCATCTATTAGTGGTAGCCATTCAGACGAAAACTTATTGATATCCGCCATCCCAAACAATCTACAAAGCATGGCCGCAGCAAAACAATACAGAGAGGTGAGGGAACCAGTGCTGTACATACCGTTTTTATCTTTTTTGAGCGGCTCCTCTTTTCTGGACCAATCTTTGGTGGTCTCTGCTAGGCTTGGGTTTTCTGCCGCAAATTTATTAACGAATTGTGCATTGTAAGTCGCCTGTGGTTCAGGAAGATGATACATAAGCCTTAAATCTTGCACAGCGAATGATCCGATGAGCCCATGTCCTTGAACCTTGAATTGTCTGTTGTTCATCTCTGCATTATCAAGTATCCACTTGATCATATCCGTATATGGTAGAATTTGTGGCCTTGCTGCTATCCGGTGAAGAAATGAACATGCTAGCTCCTCTACGGACGCCTCGGAAGAGCGTTGTGAGCCCGCGACAGCATCAACCTTCATTATTCTAGGATTTTCTTCTTCAAGCAGCCTGTACATGCTTTCCCATGTCGATATCCCTGCGTCTCTGTTATAGGCTGTGTCTGTATACAAAGGCGCCATCTCCTTCGTCTTTTCCTTCGCCTCAGAGCCTTGAGCTTTATTTTTCTTTCCCATTTCTTCCTGCGTTTGGCTTTGAATCGTCTTAGCTCTTCGTTTCTGCAGATTATGAGTGAAATGGAAAGGACTGATCAAGAAAGGTGATGGGAGAGTTTTAAATGCAACAGATATATCAAATATGCCACCTTACGTGAAGTAATTCTTTACAAAAGCACGCGTCCTCATTTCATTTAATAGCTGACAACTAATTCATTTACTATCATTAAAAACGCATGATCTTGAGTCAGATTATGGTAAGTGGCTTTTCTTTGAATAGTGTGCCCGAAGGATTCGTGATGAAGTGATTTATGATTTGCTTACGTAACATCGAAGATCGTTCCATCGCAAATCGCACCATCGCAGATCGCACGAACATAATATCGCAACATCGCAGGTCGCAGAAGTTTAATGTTTGCCGAATCTTGCCAGCTCATTTCTGCGATATGCGATCTTGCGATCGGCGTTATCGCAGATCGGCAAATCTTGAAGTTTTTCCTTATGAGTATTACTTTATTGCGATGCGATATTATGCTTAACACGAGAGTCTTGCGCATACCGATATTATAGAGAAATGGAGGCATTTCCTATCTTTTTTGCAACACGGCTTTAAAGATATTTCCCTTATCATAGACTTAGGTTAAAAAATATTCAAAGGACCTTTCTAAGCTTACGATGGTAACCTTATTTTGAAGAAAGGAAACTCTTACTTTTTTCCTAAAATTTAACTAAGGGTCCCCATTCATTTAGTATTTTGGACAATACCTAAATGAACAAGGGGGGGGTGTTGCTGGCCACAACAGTGTCCTATGAAGAAACGAGCCACATGGGCAAGCTACAGGTGACGAGTACATGGAACGTGTCCCTTCAGATCAGCCAAATCATCCATAAAAGGTCACGGTCAACAAGGGTCAAAGGCAAAGCCAACCAAGGAATTTAGCGGTGGCACGTCTCTGTTTTGAGCATGTGAAAGTTTACGTGGCACAGTCCTCAGCTCACGGAGACATCGGCACACCTGGAGATCAACCCCGTAACCTGAATCCAACAGCTACCACTCCGAAGATTTAATGAACATGATGACCGTTACGCTAGATCTCAAGCTGAGGATATCTATGTGTCTCTGGCAACGCAGTTGACAACATAGGATTTAGTTAGTTAGTTACAACACTTTTTCATTATAAATAACGTGTTGATAAACGCTGTGTAGAAGCTTTTGGAGATGTAATTTTTGAACTGTTGTTATTATCACCCCACTGCACTCTGTTTCATATATTTTGTTGTTGCTTTAATACATGAGAATACTACTTTCCTGAGCTCGTTTTTGTGACTGTTCGTTGGCTGGCTGAGGTGGCAGAGGGCCCCTGCACACTAAAGCCCTATATAGTTTTCATTTGATTTTATTATGTTTCTGTTTTCATAATCATTAGCTTGTATATAACATGCTATTTTGATGTTTTTAATTCACTATTGTTTACATTTTCATTTATGTTTTCTTATAGTTGTCAGCTGATCAATGCTTTTCTACAGGTTTTCTTAGGCATACCGAGAAAATTTTCATCTTTTTGATAACTACTGACATATGAGATCATCTTGTCCTTCCTGCTAATTTTCATTTTCTGAAGATTAATTCTAGCACTGTCATTTTTCAAATTGTGTTTTGCTTATTTATTTTTCTGCTACTTAGACATCATACTACTCATTTGTTTATGGTTTCTTTCTATAGTCAAGTGACTCTATTAGTAAGAAATCAGAATATTACTTATTGTAGTGTGATTTAGTTATCATATTGCTTAACTTATTCATGATTGCTTCCCATAAGGTAGATTGAGCTGAAGGGTAAAGGATCAGAAGAGTTGAAGTAGTGTGATTAGTTTCCTTTATGCAATTTAATTTAGATATCATATTGCTTAACTTGTTCATGATTGCTTCCCATAAGGTAGATTGAGCTGAAGGGTAAAGGATCAGAAGAGTTGAAGTAGTGTGATTAGTTTCCTTTATGCAATTTAATTTCCTGCAATTTAGATATCATATTGCTTAACTTGTTCATGATTGCTTCCCATAAGGTAGATTGAGCTGAAGGGTAAAGGATCAGAAAAGTTGAAGTAGTGTGAATTAGTTGATTTTGCTTTCAGTTTTTGAGTTGCTTTAAGTTCAGTTTTTACTTTCTTTTTCATACAGCAGCAAGGATACTGGGCCATTGTCATTAGTTCATTGTTTGATACATTTACTTCCTCTTAAGAATTGATTTCATTACAGTTGTTTTAAAGCTTTATTTTTGAACACTTTTTAGTTTGGGAAAATCACTGTAGAAATCACCATTACCATCCATACTTAACTTTCATTTTCACCATCACACATTAGGGAAAGACAAATCCAAAAACAAACTAAAAAACGAAAAAACGAAAAAATACTAAGGAAATGGTTATCTTCTACATATAGTACACTTCACTTCGTCAGTTTACGAATCTCAGATTGACACTTTAATCAGCAATTTAGAACACACTAAATTGACCAAACAAATAGTTAGATGCATTCTTTAACACAATATGATTTTCTAATGTGAAATAAAAAAATTTCAGCGAAGAAAAATAAGCTGCATTATCAAAGACAAGACACGTTGTAACACCAAACTCGATTATAATATTATTCTTTAAGAATTTGATGACTTCCTAATCATTAACTTTCATTAAAGGAATTATTTCTATTCACCAAGTAAAATAATTTGTCGTTGTTAAAATGTATCGGTGTTTCTTTGACAAATGTGGGAATATTTCTCCAATAACATCTAGTCCCCACTGTTGGAATGATTCCACAACTACTAATGGTACCAGTGCGATGGTTGACTTTTGAACTCGACCGACACATATCTGACAAGGTGGGAACTTGTGACAATAAGCATGAGCATCTTTGAATAAGGCAAGCTAATAATAACCATCCCTCATTACTTTATGCATCGTTGTATCACCTACATAGTGACCATCTACCGGTCCTTGGTGCAGATATCTTAATCCCTTTTGTGTATCTTGAGGCTCAAGGCATCTTAGCAAGTCACCATTGTGGTGCTTTCTAAAAAGAACTCCTTGAACTAGTTAATAGGATACAACTTTAAGGTGAATTTCACTCTTTTTTTGTTCTATAAATGCATGTGAAAGGTGACATGCTCTAAGAATTAAAATATATCTTAATACCATGGAATTTTTGTGCTTGTTTGGGGAACTTGTTCATCTCTATTTCCTGCACCCATCCTGTAGATCTTGCTCTAGAGCATCTCTTGCTTCTACTGCTAATTAATAGAGTCCATGATCCTTGATAGTATGAATTGGATTAAAATCCATATCATATTCTTGTAAAAAATTCATCCAATTTTCCCTCTTCTCACCCTATTCCTGTTGCACAAAAAGTGTTATGACTGCTCAATTAAGCACATATACAATCATGTGATATTTAAGGAGATAGGACCTGAAATTTTTAACTTCCCTATATATAGCATAATATTGTTTATCGATCGAAAGGTAGTTTAGCACTGACCCCTGTATGCCAACACTCATGAAAGAAATATATTGTTCATTTCCTTCAATATCCTTCCACACCAGTATGGACGCAATCGATGAATCTGAGGTGGAAGTATAAGGTAGGAAACCCTTCCCATAATCAGGACTAAATAATGAAGGCACATCAATGATAGCTTGTTTGATTTGAGAAAAAACATATTTCTCTTTTTTGTCCCATTTCTAAGTTGCATCTTTCTTAATCATATCCTCTAATGGTTTAGCTATATGAGCATAGTCATAGATGCACTTTCGCAATAAATTAATCTTCCCCAAGAAATACCGCATAACCTTCTTATTTACTAGGAATGGGATTTTATTTATAGCTTTGACCCTTTTGGGATAAACTTTGATTCCACTCTTTACAATGATGTGTCCTATGAGAGTACCTTCTGACACACTGAAGATGCTTTTCTTGGGATTGATAGAAATCCCATATTTGTGACATCACCCAAATATTTATTTAAGATGACGCACATGGTCTGATATTCTTTTAGAAAATATAATTACATCATCCAGATAAACAACTACATTTTGGTCAATCATGCCATGAAAGGAAATGTCCATTTCTCTTTCGAATGTAGCACCATCATTTCAAAGCCTGAATGGCATGTGCTTAAAAGAAAATGTTCCCAACTTG
This sequence comes from Pinus tabuliformis, assembly GCA_031772625.1. Taxonomy (NCBI): domain Eukaryota; kingdom Viridiplantae; phylum Streptophyta; class Pinopsida; order Pinales; family Pinaceae; genus Pinus; species Pinus tabuliformis. The sequence continues at coordinate 676,128,432 of CM062809.1, read as the reverse complement.
GTGCCGAAAGTTGGATTGAGGCATTCTGGTTCTGCTACTAACACTTGATTATATCCAGAAAAACCATCTCACAGTGAGAACGTCTCATACCCATATAATTTTTGGAGGATTTGTTCCATGGATGGCACCAAGTAATTTCCTTTGCCTAATGCCCATTTAGATTGCAAAAGTCGACACATAACCTTATCTCGCCAGACTTCTTTCTCACATGGACCAAATTAGAAAATCAAGTAAAATGTCTAACCTTGAAAATGATCTAAGTATCCAATAGCTTCCTCAATTCATTTTCGATTAGGGGTTCCAAGATTGGATTAACTTTCATTAACTTTTACTGAAAAGGCTTCACCCATTCTATAATGGGAATGTCATGTTGCATAATACGAGTATCATATGTCTTCAAATTTTCGTAGGTCCATGAAAATGCATCTTGGTACTATCTGAAACTATGGATTAATTCTTGACATTCTTGCAGAGAAAAAAATGCACACATTTTTACATACTTTAGATCATCTTGAGTTCCCAAATTGACTTGTTGAGATGACAACTTCGAGCTTTGAGCCTTGGTGTTAATTGGTCCCCTGAACCAGTTTTGTAGGTCATATGATGTTTCCAAGGACACTACTCCTTTCGGCATAGTGTTTCCTTTCATTGCATCAAATGCTTCTTGCAAAGCCTTGTCATGTTCATCCTCTGCAATGGAAGCAGATTTAAACACGTGCGCATTAGCCATAAAATGCATTATATTTTGGTCATCATTGAAAACGCAAAAATTAGTGACATTATTAGGCATCGATGGTTTATATATAATCTCTATAGAAAAAATAAAAATTCAAAGGCTAGTGGCTACATTAGATAATGTGTTTGTTGCAACATTTCTAAGTCTAGGAACAAAAATAATATTAAAAGCTTTAAAATAAGTAATCAATTTCCATACCTCCAGTTGGTAGTTTTTAAGATTTGCTAAAACACAATGGATAGTGTTCCATACCTAACTAGTAACCACTTCTGAGTCACCAATTATCTTGAGAAACTCTACCTTCAGGTTAATGGATTTCTTCAGTCCAAGCATGAGTGCTTCATATTTGGCAGTGTTATTTGTACACTTGAACTCCAAATGACATGATAAGATGTACTTCGTATTATGTGGTTCTATGAATATGCAACCAGCTCTAGAGCCATCCTGCATTTTTGAACCATCAAAGTACAGAGTCCAAATATTATAAGCTACCATAGTGCTCCCTATACCAGTATTGCTACTATGTACATATATGTTATAGGACTCACTAGCACCAGTTGGGGTACAAGAAAGGAGATCCAACTATGTATCAAGTGGGACAAGTGATGGTTGTGCTTGATAACACCTATGATCAATCTCCAAGAAACAATTTCAAAATATAAGATATGCAAATGCAACGATCTCATTATGACCCTCAAGTGGTGTCACAATATATTTCATGTAGGGTTCACTCTCCTCTCAAATATGGTTGTTTGTTCCCTTATATGGAAGTCATAAATGTGACCAATCTATAGCAAAATACCCTTGTAATTTACTAGACCAATCTCGACTCAGGAGTATGCCATAGGCATCGAGGATTTCCACAATGAGAATATTTATGCATTGGTGTACCCAGTCATCAAATGATAATCGGATAATAACATTCTTGAGTTCACCAATAGATTGGATAAGGGATTTTTCTAGCTAAATGATATGTCCATAAGTTTTATCCCATTTAGCATTAATTTTATTAGCAACAGATAATGGAATTACATTTAAAAATGACCCTGAATCAACCAAATAATTATGGACATTATAATTAAATATTTTGAAAGTTAGAAAAAATGGGTCACGGAGAATGTTAGCATCTAAAGCTACAAAATTAACAACAGATTTGAGAGTTCGAGAAGACTTACCAGACACCTTTTGAGAAGTAGAATCTTTGGCACCTGATGAAGGTTGTGAGAAGGCTTAGACAAGTAGCTCACGCTAGCCTACTATCTTTGGAGCTCAAAGATGAAAATATGGGCATGAAATCTTTCCAAATATTAGAATATATTATAATCAATAGTTTCATTTTCAGTAGGTGATGCTAAAGCTTCTGAATGTGTGTCTTTATTCGAAACTTCCAAAGTGATGGACTTGCTTTTACTGCTAGTGGAAGTACACTTAGAGGGAGAAACATTTCCAAACTTATTTTGTGCATTCTGAGCAGGATTAGTTGGTGGTGTGAGTCTTCTTAACAATTACTTCTTTAATTCTTGTCTCATCACTTATTTCTCATAAATAGGCCCTTTGCTCATCAGCTTATAGTGACTAGTTTGTTTCTGAGGAGGGACTTCACTTTGAGATGGTGCTTTAACACTCTTCTTGGAAGTATTGGAAATAAAATAAGAATTATTAACTGAATGTCCAATACATGTTCTTTCCTCAACCATTTTTGGTTCATTTGTTTCTTCCATCTTCTCGGATTGCTCATCTGCTAGTAAAGTATCAACAATATGTACTACCAGAGCATTCATCTTATGGTTCCACTCTGGGAAACATTTGAACTCTGTGTAGATTTAGCTAGTTGGTTGTTGTTGTTATTATTCCTTCTGAATGGGAAAGCCTTGGGGGGCTTGCTACTGGTAGAGGTCTCACTTGACTTTCTATTTAATTCTAAAACTTTGTTGGTGAGTGCCTTTAAAGATCTAGTCAAGCTTTCAATATCTACAAAATCCTTTTCTTTAGCTTTACTTGAAGAAGGTTGAGACTTCTTACCAATCTCCTTGGATTCTTTAGATTCCTCATCATTAGTAATAGCTCCAATGGAACACAAGTATTTCTCTATAGTGATCACTTCTGCAAAGTTTAAATCCAATGTCTCCTTTGGAGGTCTTTTAACAAAAGTAGAAATGTTTGTTGAAAAGGAAACTATATAATAATCTATAGTGATAGAATTGTAAGGATGCATATTTGGGGGAAGCTTTTCAGTACATGGTTGAACCTTTGATTGAAATATTTTACCTTATCCTTTTCCCCATCTTAATATTTATGAGCTATTTTAACATGGAAGGAGTCTTGTCATCGACAAACTTCTCCAAAAACAATTTCCTAAACTCCCTCCAACCATGGCGTAAATTAACTAGAATAATATGGTACCATGTTGCTTCTCTAACTTCTAATGTAAAAGGAAGAATACTACAAGAAACATCATCATACCATACCTCTAACATGTAGAAATCATCGATATGATTTTCTACCGTTTTTTCTTGTCAGGATCAAACTTAGATAACAACTTCTCTGGATGTCTATGAATTCTATCAAGGCTTTTTGGAAGAGTATGTGGCCCTTGGGACATCTAATCCAAGTATTGATAAGCCATTTCTTCATCTCTTTTGTCCTCCTCCTTTTCTGAATGTGATAAGCCTTTTCCATCATCGCTTAAACTGTTGTTAAACTCTAAATTGACTGCCATCTATTCTCCATAAAAAATAACAATATCTTCTTGATATTCTTCGTGAATGGGTGGAAGAAACTCTTGATGAACTGTGGCTTCTGAAGACTCTACTAATTCCTCAAGAGTGGCAAAGACCAAATCTTCAACCAATTCAACCAATACAATAATATGAGATGTTTCTTTCTTCTTAGGATGATGAGGAAGATTATGAGAAAGAATGAGTAAACCGATAGCTTTCATAAACCAACGGGTAATAGACCAGATTTATTGGACTTATTTGTAGGTAACTTTGTAGGAAAACTCTAGACCAGGTCGAGAAGACCCTATTACCTCAGGAATAGGAGTAGGGATGTTGCTTGGTAATATATTACTTCCTTGTCCATAAACTAAATGATTAGGATGTGAAGATTTATTAGCCATAAAAAATTGGTTTCCCTCCTTATAGTGTCAGAATGTTGATGGTGATAAACCTGCCAACATACAGGGGATCTCCTCGATATGAGGTCCCAATTAGACCTCATTATATTTGGTGTAGGATTCCCATCCAAAATATGGCTCGAATTCTATTTCCTTAAATATTTTCCTTGGCTTAAGCAATTGGCATGAGAGAGTAGTGCGTATGTGCTCTTGAATGAGCAAGAGAGTGTTCCTTGTGAAATGTTCAATTATAGATGTATCAAAGTTCTTTCACTACAAAGGAGAGAATGTGATCCTCTAAAATAAAATTAATAGTACTAATCTAGTGGAGATGCATGCACATAAATGAGGAAGAATCATGTTAGGAAACTAGCTCACAAAAAGATAGAAAAGATAGATCAATGCCTTAGAATTCAGACTCTTCGAGGGGATAACCTCCTTTACATTACACAAATGAAGAATTATTGGATGATACAAATGACTAAACCTCCCTTCTATATATATGAGTCTAATGGGTCACAATATAATCAAGCCGGCCTAATAGTGATAACAAAAGGGCACAACAACAACAATAGTGGGTTTCTATGGGGCACATTAATAACAATATGGGGACAATAGGGGCATAATAATAACAATAAGGGATACAATGACAATAGTAATGGGGGAATCACTAGTATTATAGGGACCTAACATGCCCCTCTCCTTCCGAAAAGCGTTGTCCTCAACGACTCAGTAGTTCTAGATGCTTCTGTATGAAATTCTCATCCTCCCATGTGGAATCTTTAGCGGATAAGTTCTTCCACTTGATGAGATGCTCCGAAATTGATCGATTTCATAGCTGCCGAGTTCTTGTTTCTGTGACTGCTTCCAGTTCTAATATGGTTTCTCCTTCCTCTTCAAGTTATGGCAATATTGTTTGAACTTGGAGCTTGTCACCTATAACCTTCTTTAAACATGAAACATGGAAAACTAGGTGCACTCGGGAAGCTGCAGGAAGCTCCAATTTGTATGCCATAGTACCAATCTTTTGCAACACCTTGTACGGACCATAATAATTTGGTGATAATTTATTATCCTTCTTAGCTTGCTTGAGGGACATTTGTTTATATGGTTGTAGCTGTAGGAATACCCAATCACCTACATCAAAACTTCTTTTGCTACGATGTTGATTTGCCTGTTGTTTCATTATATTCTGCACCAACATGAGATTACCCTTTAAGAGTTGGAGAACCTGTCATTGATGCTCAATGCCATGTTCTACTGCTTGAACCTTAGAATTTTATCTTAAATATGATGTGATGGATGGTGGATGATATCCATAAAGTGCCATAAATGGGGTCATTTTTGCTAGAGTATGGAAGAAAGTGTTATACCACCATTCAGCCAAAGGCAACCATTTGACCCATTGTGTCTATTTATCATATACAAAGCAACGAAGATATCCTTCCAAACATTTGTTTACTATCTCAGTTTGCCCATCAGATTGAGGATGATAATATGATCTATGAGCTAACTGAGTACTGAGACAAGAAAATAATTTTGTCCAAAAATTTCCAATGAAAATGATATCTCTGTTGCTTACAATAATGTTTGGGTTTCCATTTATCTTTTGAATTGTTTCCATAAATGCAGTAGAAATTGTATTGGCTTTAAATGGATGTGATAATGCACAAAAGTGTGCATACATGGTAAGTCTGTCAACTACCACCATGATGACACTCTTTCCTTCGAACTTGGGTAAACCTGTTGGTGAGCACCAGTATTGCAGCAATAATGCTAAAACTCCTGGGGCTTCCTACTTTACTTTTATCAACCCAGTAGTTCATAACAAACTTGGAAGTGACAATGCTGTATGCACAAGTACTAGCTCTTACTGCAGGCTGTCACTTGGTCAACTGGCGCAAGATCACTAGGATCTTAAGCCAACTTCTATGAATTCTCAGAAGAAGCTTTTAACTGTGATGAAAGAAAGCTAACTCTACGAGGACTATTCTACTTGCAGAAAGAGAAAGAAGACTGGAATGTAAGGCAAACCCTAGAGAACCCTAATTTATCCAACTAATCCTACTTTTGCAAAAAAAAAGAGATAGAAACTGATGCGATTAGTGCCACTGACTACTGAAAAAGGTAAATTACATTTATTCAAGCTACTTCTAAAAATAAATGAGAAGAAAACATATTTTTGTGCTTTTGAGTGTTTTTATGTGAAATTATTATGCTTGTAATTTATCTGGTTGTGATTGTGCAGAGGTTTGGTGGTGAAGGAAGATGGACTTGGTTTTTGCAGAGGTGGAGGAAGGTGTGGAGAGGTCCTAAGAAGCCCCTAGTACCCTTCTGAAGACTTCCCTTGCAATCAGACTTCGAAAAATCACTCACAGGAAATTCTACAGGAGGCTGCAGGGGATCTACAGGAGGATCTACAGGAGGAGGCCGAGAGCTATTTTTGGAGGTTTTGAAGGTGGAAAAATGATGGGAAAGGGTAACTAAAGGCTAGATGAAGGTGTTGAGGTTTCTAGAGCTTGTCAAGGAAGATCAAGAGGAAACATTATGGTTGGATTTGTTCAAATGGAAAGAGGGCAGCTTATGGAGAAACACAGAAATTAGGGCAGATTGGTGAAATGTTGCGAATGACTTGGGAAATCTATGAGAAGTGAGCTAGTGCCAGCTGCTTTATGGATGTATGGTGAGCTAAGGTGTTCTGCAAGAGATCTGCACATCTACTTACAAAAACTGATCAAAGAAAGGACTAACTATACCATGAAAACGAAATTTCTCTAGCTTGACCTAATTTTTGACCTACAAACAGAAAATGTTGAAGAGTAACCTTTGAATAAAAAAGCATGCAGAGATATCTATTGTAAAAGGATAGGAAATGATCTAGGGAACTGAATCTGAAGCAAGACATTAATCTTCCCAAATCAAGTCATCACACTTGAAATTGCATGGGAGAGCAAAACTGTGTTTTTGGTGGCAACAGTAGTGCATTGACCTCAAATCATAGTCCGAGAGAGGGAGAAAGGAGATCAGGACCTGCTTTTGTCTTTTTGGAATCTTATTTTATCACTGCATTAACCTACTTTAGCAACTGAAACAAAAACAACTATGAAAACCATCAAAAACAACCTAATCTAAACAAAGTAAAATGAATCTATGTAACAGAAATTAACTCATGAACTGAAGTAAAAACATATGAGTACAAAGCAAGAGGTGTTGAGCAGATTGGGTTGGGCCCTAACCCAAGAGTTTCAACCCTCTGAAAGAGATCAGTGCTGGCTCAGAAACTGTTTCATCTCCATTATCAAAAATAAAAGTCACATTACATAAACTGTTCTAAAAAACGAAGCTCGAAAATGAGTTGAACAAGTGCTACACAAAAGTGTGAAAATTCTACTAATGACTGGCTAACCTACTGAGGCTCTAAGGCCCCTTATTTACACAAATGGATTCTCCCAACAATCTTCCTAAAATCAAGGAGCTCGGCTTCCCAGAACTGGAGATAAACTACAATCCTTCTTTACTTGCTCGGCTGCCCCTTGGATGCATCAATGTGACTGCTTGTTCTCCGAGTTGCTGATGGAGGATTCAAGGAAAGGGGTAATAAATGAAGGAGACACCCCCCTACAAATCCTCTTCCCTATTTTCCTCGAATATTTGTTGCCATTTGCTCACAAATCCTTTAACTTTGTCCAAAATTGACCAAAAAATCTGCATAAAGCACACTTTAGACTACATGGCAAAATGACTAACCCAATTCACTCTATTAGCATAAATAAAATAAAAAACATGCAATGAACTAATGATAATGGTGGATTAAGTCGAATTAAGAGGCAGAATGAGCCCATATAATTACCCATTTCTAGGGCTCATCATCACCCCCCTACTGAATGGGTTGCTCATCCTCTGAGCAACTAGTCTAACTCTTCATCCTTGATGGCTCTGATAGATTCCCTGACATCCCATGCTTCTGATGTGATATCTTCCTCTTTATCATGGAATCCTGCCTTTCTATCCACCTCTTCCCACTGTTTTTGTTCTTCCTCCTCTTTTATTCCTTCCAGCAATCCTAGCAGCAGTGGAGGACTGAATTTGAGGCCAATCCAATTAGCCTTCAAACTTTTCATAGAGTGCTTATACAGTGGCACTCTCCTCAAGGCTTCTCTCATCCTGTTTGGGGAGTGATACTCCCTGATCTGTAGGCTATGTGGCAATGTGTTCCACCTTCTCATGCAGGCATGAATGCAGTCATCTCCAAACAATCTCTCCATGTCCTCGAAATGTGCAATAGCCTGGGACTGTTCATCAACATATTTGGGGACACTTTGAGGATTAGCTGCAAGGTGTTGGTGGGCATAAATGAGAGCCATGGGGTCTGTTGGCTCTACTGTAATCATCAGAGGTTCGTTCAACTCTTTTTCCATCATTTTCTGGATTTCTGCTACCCTTTTCTCTTCATGGCTCATCCAATATGCCATGGCCATTAGCTACAAGTCTCCTAACACAGCATTGGGATCCCATAGGTTCATATCACTAAGGGCCATGTTGTGTAAGTAAAACTTTGCCAGCTTCGCTTTGTCCTCAGCTGAATTGTGATCACATAGATCCATGAATTGGCCATAATCCTTAAAAGTTATGGTGCCTCTCTGGGCTAGAGTCTTGATTTGAAATTGGATTTACTGATCCTTGACGTACACTGCATATTATTTAGCTGGCTACCTACACTATAGTGCCTGCATAGCCTAGCTAGCCATGCAGGCTAATTCGGCTTCCCTTTCCTGTAGCTTCATTCTTAAGATTAATACCTTATTTTTTGCCTGGGGTTCCCTTTCTTGCAGCTACTTTTTTAACATTTCATTTTATTCCTCGTATTGAGCTCTTCTGATGCTTTCTGTATGTATGACCATGCTCAATTATTTTCCCATTTTTCTCAATTTGTCTTCCATGTGCGCAATTTATTCCACCCCTTTTGATTTTACAATCTGCATCCATGTATGGGTCCTTATTCTTTCCTTTTCTAGCTCAAATAAAAGAGGGATTGCAAACTTTTGTGGGATGATTTTCCCTCCTTCAAAAAGGTTGTAACAAGAGCGTAAATTAGGCTGAGGGTCAGGCTCTGGTATCTCTTTTTCCTTATCTTTCTCCTAGGTTTGTCCTTCTGCCTTCTTTTCAAGATTCTCAGTCTCTTGAAGCTTTGTCAATGTCTCCTATAGAGTAGTCTGCGCCTCCTGTAGGACTATTTTAGAGTCCATAAGTTTGATCCTTTCTTTCCAAGTAGAAACTCTAGGGTTGCTCCTTTCATAGGTAATGGGGGTTTTGGATGGAGATTCCTCCTCTTTTGCAGTAGGGACATCTTCAATGATGATGGGCTCCTTTGAAGGTGGCTGAGGCTTCCCCATCTTTATTCTGGTGCTCTTTCGAGCCTTGAAGTACATAGATGGTTGTCTCTTCCTTTTTCCTTTGGGCTTGGCTGGAGTACTAAGTGCAACAAGAATAGCCGTTACCTCTCTTGCTGGTGTCTCAGGAGACACTTCTTCTTGCTTTGCTTCTTCTTCTTCATCTACTATTTTTCCTGTTTCTACTAGTTTTGCTTCTGTTGTTTCTAATTTTGTTTGCTCCTCTACTTGCTTAGCTTCTTCTTTTCCTGTGGAAACCTTTTTCTGAACTATCTTAGGCTTCTTCCTTTCAGTTCTTGGCCTCTTCTTTTTCTCTGCTGTGGTTTTACCCTTTTCTGCTTTTGATTCTTTCTTCTTCTCTGCTTTAGGCTCATCTTTGGTGGTGTCATGTTTCCCTTTTTCTATCTGGTTTCCTTCTTTTTCTGTGTGGGGTTCCTCTTCTTCCATTTGAGTGTTCTTTTCTTCTTCATCAATTCCCTTCTCAACTTCTCCTTTTTGTTCTTCCTCTTCACTTTTAGATGGACTAAGGTCATAGGTGAGAGTTTTTATATCATCCTCTTTAGTCATGTTTCTGAAAATCTCCCAGGCTATGGGGATTGTGAAAGTGTGGAGGGCATCCTCCACCAACAATTTAATTAGCCCATGGTGAGCCAATTGGTCTGGAACCCCTGCCTTCAATTTGGTGCTAGATTCTATTAAGGATTGGAGGAGAAAATATGGAATACTGAGTTTTCTGGATGCAGGAAGGTCCATGCCATATCTGAGTTCATGTAACAGTCTGAAATGGTACCCATAAACTATGTTGTATCTTCCTTCACAGGAGATGTATTTCATAATATGATAATTGACCTCATCCCATGGGTAAGGTATACTTGTTCTCCTGATGCCATTCTTGTCCTCCACAGGATGTTCATTAGGCTGGAAAAAGGTCTTCTTGGCAACTTGACCCAGTGGTTTTTCTTCCTTGCTCTAGGGTAGTCCAAGTGGGAGACTTGTAATCCTGTTGATGAACTCTGGGGTGATTTCTATAGTTATACCCCTGAAACTGACAGTGGCATGGGTTTTTGAGTGAGGTTTTAAAAACAATATAAATTCCTCTGTGACTCATCATCATACCCATACAACTTTTCAAGGAAAGGCATCCAATTTGCTCTAATGAAGAGGGCTACCACTTCTGGATGTTCATGCAACTTAGTTGAATTCAGAGGCTCCTTCCTCATAAACCCCCTATCATGATGTTTCATATTCTGTTGGAATATCTTAGTTGAAGAGGGAGGCAGCAAGTTTCAATCCCGAAAACAGAGGAATAGTTGAGGTTTTCTTTCAAGAAATAGGGAGAGAGTTTTTTTGTTCTTTCTTTAAAAAAAAAAAAAAAACAAATTCCAAATTTATTTCCTTCCAAAATCCGTTCTCTAGACTCACATTACTTCTCTGTCTATTTGAGGGAAACAATATCTTAAAAAACAGAGAACATACAAAACTCTGTTTTTTCCTTTTTCAAAATAAGCAGATACCCAATGAAATTTCACTCTTTACAGGCTTTATTTTCTAGAGTTGCATCATTTCTTTACATAGGAGAATACCATGGAGGAGAAGGAGACAGTCTTTCAGTGCAAAAAGCAAATGGAGAAACTGTATATATATATATATATTTTTTAAAAACACAATCAGACTCTGTTCTCACTTTCCTTCCATTTTCAACTCAATATCTCACTTGGAATCACACCACCTTTTGTATATATATGGAAATGCAAAGTGGGTTTTACTGAGCCTACCTTTCTCAGCCCGAATTTGTCATGAAATCATGAGTTTTCCTCTATGGTGCTGCTCACTAGCCTTCCTGTAGAAAGGCTCTTGTAGGACTGTGTTTTCGCTCCTGTAGAGTCCAATAAGTGGAAGGGTTCTGAAACTGACAGAGAGTGACTGTTTTGAGGCTCTGGAGGTGGTAGGTAGGTTGCTACAGTCGAGAGCTCATCAACACAAATGAGAACAAAGGTGGTGAAGGCGATCAATTGCAACGTACTTAAGCTTACGGGAGTATTCTACGGTGATGAGGTGAGGTGGCAGGAAGGGTACGTTACCCTCATCTAGACTGTTGGTCCCTACTTTAGTGTCATGATGAAACTTTTATGCCGCCTGCCGCAATTATTTCAATCATGCCCGTTAGATTCCGCCACTACCTGTTTTGATATTTTTTCAAGTTGATTGAACACACGTGCTGATTGCACCCACTGAGCGTTATTTGGACTAGACAAGGGTGGCCAGTTAGCTGACCACCGATCTTGTTTAATCGCAACCATCTCACTTGTCCATGCAGGTTTTAAATTATACCCGTGCAACAGAGGAACGAGTTTAGTCACTTACCTGTTAGTTGAGAATTGCGTGCTACTGTGCTGTTACATGCTCAGACTTTGGCATTTTATCCATGGATTTCTACTGCTAGCGCCCGTGGCTTCTGAAATGGTCACTTGGATACCTCGTACTGGTTATCTTCAACTAGGACTGGGCTCCTTGCATGTTTTATACATCTTTGGCTACACTGACCCTGCCTTTGGAGCTCGATTTTTAAGGGGATCAGCTGCTACAGGAATCCTACGGTATTTCCTGTAGCTGCTTCTCCCTCTAAAAATTTTGGCTGAGGCTTGAGCAAGGACTGGAGAGGTAGCTGAGGAAGGTTTTGTTATTCAAGGAAAAGCAGCTGGTATGCACTAGGTAAGAGTTGAGTTAAGGATGTTGCTTGTTTATTCTTCAGTTTTCAAAAAACAAAAGAAACAAGATTTCTGTGTTTTCTGTGCAGGGAAGAAAGAAGCGAGTGGAAATGCAGTGGTGTAGGTATGGAATGGAGAGTTAGGAGGATGAATGGTGGTAGGGGGGTCCACAGGTCTTCTGGACAAGTTTCTATCCCTTTGATCCTTTTCTTGACTTGATTTCGAGCTCTCTATGATTTCTACAGGAGCCTCCTGTAGAATGCACAGAGCCTCCTGTAGGATGCATAGTTTTCTAGAACAAGTGAGACCAAGGACTAGGAAAAGACAATAGTGATGGAGAAATGGTCTATCAGAGGTGTATTCAGCTTGGCCATGTCCCTTTTTCTTTTGTGGCCCTCCTGCAATCTGCAATGCATTCCAAAGAAGTTAATTTTTTCTTTTCCTATTTTTTCTCTTTTTCTCTTTTCTCTTTTTTTTTTTTTCTTTCTTTTTTTTAAGAGACAGTTAGGGTGCCTCCAGGAGGTTTTCACCCTAACTGCCCACCCTGAGCGCCTCCAAGGGGAGGTTTTCACCCACGGATCTTTTATTCTCTTCATTTTTCTTTTCTATTTTTTTTTTTAGCATGTGGGTGGAGTGGAGGCAAAGACTTGCTCCACTACTAACACTGTTTTACTCAGATTCTCAATGAATTCTTGCTTAGAGAGGGACTTCCTGTATATTTTCAACCTATGCCCATTGAAAAGCATGGGGATGGCTTCTTCATCGATGGTCCTGATTAGAACTGAACCATTGTCATTACACCTTTCTACTGTGTATGGTCCCAACCATCTTGTCCTTAGTTTGCCCTTGAAATCTTTATACCTTGAATCATATAGCAACGCCCAATCTCCTTCCTGGAATTGTTTCTCTTTGAGGTGTCTGTCATGCCATATTTTCCTTTGAAGTTGGACTACCTCTGAGTGGAGAAGGGCCTGTAATCTTTGTTCATCCAATCCATTTAGCTGGAGTAACCTTTCCTTTTGTGCATGGCTGAGATCTAGGTCCAGCTGAGCTGCCATCCTTAGTGTGTTATATTCAAATTCTATTGACAGCAAAGCCTTCTTCCCATAGACCAGCTCATAGGGTGTGAACCTTGTGGTGGTCTTCCAGGTGGCATTATAGGCCCAGATGGCCTCAACCAATCTATTTTCCCAATATTTTCTGCTGCTGCTCACTACCTTGGTCAAAATCCCTTCCAAAGCTCTGTTAGTGACTTCCACCTGTCCATTTGCTTGTGGATGGTAAGGGGTGGAAGTTCTGTGCTTAATTTTGTGATGTGTGAGTAGGTCTTCAATTAGATTGGAGGTAAATTGACTCCCTGGATCTGTGACTAATTCTCTTGGATATCCAAACTTATAGAACATATTCTCTCTTAAAAACTTAGCTACTTTTTCTTCTCTTGCTGCCTAGATCACTTTTGTTTCTGCCCATTTTGTCAGATAATCAGTGGACACGATGATGTAATATTTATGCTTTGAAGGAGGGTTCACAGGACCCATAAAGTCCATGCCCCACTTCTCAAATGGCTTGAAAGTCACTTGAGGTTGCAGGGGCATCTCATCCCTTGGAGTAGGTTTCCCCATCCTTTGACACTGGTCACATTGGCTAATATATCACCTTACATCTTGATGAAGAGTGGGGCAATAGTAACCTACTTGTATAATTTTGAAGGCAGTCCTCTTTGATGCAAAATGGCTCCCACAGGGCCCATCATGACAGGTTAGGAGAATGTCAAAAACTTCCTCCTCCCTAACACATCTTCTCAAAACTTGATCTGGGCCAAGTTTGAAGAGATTTCCACCAATCCAAGTCAAAGGGGCACTTTTCCTCATGATCTTGCTCTTCTCTTTTGAGGACAGGTGTGGCAGGAACTATGCGGAAACCAAGTAATTTGCTATATCAGCAAACCATGGAGAGAGTACTGAGATAGCAAATAGGTGTTCAACTGGAATTTGATCATCCACCATTCCTTCTTCACCTGTAGGCAGATCTATTCTAGACGAAAAATTAGCAACAACATTTTCCTTACCCAACTTATCAACAATGGTTAAATCAAATTGCTTCAACAAAAACAACCATCTAATAATGTGAGCATTTACATTTGGTTTTTTCATTAAATACCTAATTGTAGCATGATCAGTGTGTACAAATGTTTGATATCTGGTGATGTAGTGTCTGAATTTATTTAGGGAATGGACTACAACTAGGAGTTCTTTTTCGGTTACAATGTAGTTTAATTCTGCCTTTGACAAGTTTTTACTTACCAAATATATGGCATAAGGCAGCTTCTCATCAACTTGCCCTAAGACTGCTCCTATCACTTTGTTCGAGGCATCTATATGAATGTGGAAAGGTAGGGCCTAGTTTGGACCTCTCAAAATTGGGGCAGTCACTAGTTTACTTTTCAAGGTATCTAGAGCTTCTTGATAGTTGTCAGTCCATATGAACTCAACATCTTTCCCCAAAAGACCAAACAATGCAGAAGCTAGCTTACTAAAATCCTTAATGAATCTTCTATAATACCCTGCTAAACCTAGGAAACTTTGAACATCTCTTACCTTTTGAGGAGGTGGGACCCTTTGGATGATGGCAATTTTGTTGGGGTCCACCTGTAATCCTTGCTGAGAGATTGCATGACCTAGCACGATCCCTTTAGTCATCAGGAATTCACATTTTTCAGGACTGAGGGACAGGTTCATTTCAATACACTTGTCCAAAACTTTTCCCAAGTTAGACAAAGCTTCCTGGAAGTTAGAACCATAAGGGGTAAAGTCATCCATATAGGTTTCCACTGCATCATGAACCATTTCAGCAAATATACTCAATAATACTCTCTGGAAAGTGGCAGGAGCATTGCACCATCCAAAAGGAAGGACCCGATATGCAAAGGTACCCCAAGGAGAAGTGAAAGTGATCTTATCTTAGTCTTCCAGACTGATTTGGATCTGGTTGTAACCGCTAAACCCATCTAGGAAGGAGAAAAACTTCTTCCCTTCCAGGCCATCTAAAACTTGATCTATGAAAGACAAAGGAAAATGGTCCTTCTTGGTGGCCTTGTTTAGTTCCCGATAATCGATACAGATTCTCCACTTCCCATTTTTCTTTGCCACTAGCACCAAAGGAGAGACCTATTCACTATCAGAGATGGGGTAGATGAATCCTACATCTAGTAACTTTTGCAGTTCTTCTTTGACAATGTCCTTAAGGGCTGGATTCATCCTCCTTTGAGGCTGCCTGACTGGTTTGCAATCTTCCTTAATGTAAATGTGATGAGTACAGACTGAAGGGTGCACTCCCTTCATCTCCTTATAGCTCCAAGCAAAAGCATCCAAGTGGTTTCTTAATAAGCTACACAGTTCTTTCTCCTAAGAGGTGGATAGGGATGAGTTGATTTTCAAGGTTCTTTCTGGGCTGAATTCCATATTCTTAACTCGGAGAGAGGTTGGGTTAGCCACACAGAGATCAACTAAAGGATTGGCTTGGGTTTCTTCCACCAGCTCTTCTAATGGAAACACACTGGGGGGTGGATTCTGAATCAAGTTTTCAATAAGATCATCCTCGGTTTGTGGTTTCCCCCCCATGGTAGCTTCCACTGCACATAGTGGTGCGGAATAGACTTCATCCTCATCTTCTTCCTCCAACCAGAGAGGTAAATCATGTTCTAACAAAGGTTGGGCAGGAGGATATAGGACTAGCTGCTTGGACATATGCCCATTCTTGATTGTCATGTTCCCAGCTCGACAACTGATGTAGGCATTTGCAGTAGCCAACCAGGGTCTTCCCAAGATGAGAGGATACCCAGTGAACTTTTCCTTTGGTTGGAGAACCAGGAAATCAGCAGGGTACTCCCAAGAATCGATGGAGTCCATTACATCTTCCACAATATCTTTAGGGGTCATGGTGGAGCGGTCTGCTAACTGTAGTACGGTTTTGGTCTTTCTCAAGGAGACCTGAAGGTTGAGCTTGAGCATAGTGTCCTTGGTCATCATGTTTGCCAGATAAATTGTTCTTGCGGACAAGACCAATCTCCCTAGTATCTACAGATATCTAGCGACAAGCAAGACAAGAAAATCTACCTTTCTCCAAATATTGTGATTTATAAATAAAAACGAAGAGGTGTTTTAGACCCTACCTTAAGTCCGACGCTAGTTTGTGGCAGCCACGCTTGGACCGTCCAAATGAGTTTCCTTTTAAGAACCTGCAAACACAAACAAAGAAGACATCAAATAACACCTGCATAGCCAATATAATAAATCATATTCATCATGGTGATCAAGGAATCCATGAAATAAACCACAAGAGACAGCTTATTGAGAAAAATAAACTTGACTGTATTAACTTTAAGAAAAGAAGAACTTTACAACCTTGGTGCCTTGATGTTGTACAAGCTCCTCCCAGGGTCCAAGCAAGAATCTCTTCTACTTTGACAAGCTTCACACTCTTCCCAATGAGATAAAAAGGTATGTAATCTCTCCTCTCAAGCTCAATTAGGAAGTCTAAATTCCAACAGCATTTACCCTAAAAAATATTCAGCTTTCAACCACCCCAGTAACCAACCCAATGCCTCATTTTATAGTGCAGAGGAAGGAAGTTACAGGTCCACCTATGAAGGGATAGAGTCCTCCTTCAAAGGGATATGCTCCTCACATCAAGGGGTTAGCTCCTTTAGTTATGGAATGCATGAACCTCAAAGGAGCGAACTTGCCACCTCAAGATTCCCTCTAGAAGCTTCTAGAAATAACACAAAGTGAGTTTTTAAGAATGTACTTGCGCCTTTTTTACTTTTACAGGGGTCTGCACCCATTACACAGAAACAGAGCGGGCAAGTCCGCAGGGGACATGACCAAGTGGTGCGGGACCACAGGTAATGCTAAGAGAAAGTGTGGAACCAGAGTTTTAGATATTTTTAAGGACTTTCTCTCATTTTTCAAGGCTTGACATAAAGAGCTGAGGTTTAAGACTTGCATAGGAGGAAAGTATGAGTGGTGATAGACTCACACTGACTGCAGAATGTCATGGTGACAATATTTTGTGTAACAGATTGCCCCCTAAAGTGCGAAGTTTGTAATAGATTACGACAATATTTGTCATCTAAGAAGAGTGAAGTACTTTATCATTTCGAGGATCATCCTGTGGAGGGCCTGGTTGGAACCTGTAAAAACATTCAATACAATATATATATGTGTGATCATATCATCGCTGAGGTAGGCATTCCCATACTCGGATCAAATCTGACTAGAAAATTAACTAAAATGCTCTGATATAGGAATGATTTCGTAATACATCATAAGTATAGACATATGTAGACACAGTATGGGTGTAGCCATCTATTTATGAATAGTCCACTGTATAATGAATAACAAAATTCCTCATAGCCTGGATGGTGGAAACTAGATCCAGGGTCTTGATTTCTACTTCCCGAAATAGTACGATTCTATCCATGTGAATGAATGTGTCGAAGTCAAACATGGTAGAAACCACTGATTACCAGTCCATGATCTAAACTATTAACAAGTGTGAGAGAAACCACCAGTAATGTCAATGGCTATCAAAGTACTCAGTACAATCCATGAAATGTGAATAGATGAGTTTATGTCGAACATGTCACGAAATCCTTTGATCGAAGGCCAATGATGCAACCTGTCGTCAAAGGCAAGAAACCTGCCATTGAGGCATGTAGATTCCAAGGTACTGACGATTTCTAGATCATCTTTCTAGATAATGAGCTGAAGTCGATAGAAAGCGATCCGTCGTAAGCAAGCCCACAACACGAAACCATAGATCAAGTTTGAAGAAAAATAGTTGCAAGGACTAACTCAGGGATGGTCAATATGGATTACATATATTTTGCAGATGAATGGTTTGTTTGAACTAACCTCTTGAACACATAATGACACTGTAGATGGTTTGGTGACAATGACAATTGACCCAAAGCTAATACCCAGAAACCAGCTGAAGACTTTCAATATGGTTTGATTAACTGTTAGGCAAAGGATTTCCCAACCCAGGTGAACAAAAAGTGTCGTGTTCAAGAGTGGTTGAATGCTTTTCTGAGACACAAAGTATAACAAACAAGTTCATTTTTCTCTCTTTTCCCCCACCATTTCTGGCAAGTACCTCTATATTTTTGACAAGCTTGAGTAGGATAACATTTGCTTGGTTATAAGCTCATCCTTCGGATGAGTCCAACTTAGTTTAAAATTTGAACCCTAAGAAGGAGTGGTTCGTTCTTGTTTGTAATTGAACAGGTCCTTTACTGTTAAATTTTAACGAGTCCAGTATAGGAGAAACTCGGCATTTTTCAATTTTAGGGAGTCAGAAGAAAAACTTAAGAAAACTCCATGGTTGTCCTTTTTAATAAATTTGTTTCTCCCAAGCCCGAAAAAGTATAAAATAATACTTGAGAGAACTGCTTGACCATTATGATCAAGGAGTACTTTTCATAATTAGTGTCTTTGATCCGAAAAAGTGAAAAAGCGATCAACGACATGTCATTTTATAACCAATATCGAATTTGAAACGACAAAAATCCGGCAATCTTTTCATGTTTATGCGGTCAGAAAAGAGTTGTAAGTGGACCGTCTTTTTAATTCCATTTTAACGAGCTTAAAAAAGAAAATCTCGGCAATCTTTTCATATTTTATGAGTCAGAAAAGAGATTAAAGAGGCCTCAAATGTTTTTGTTGAAAATGATCAATTTTGCCTGAAAAATCCGATATTCTGCACAAAATCTCAAACATTACTCATACCTGTTTAAAATAAATAAAAATGCATCAAAAAGTTACCTTTTAAAGTAAAGAATAAACAAATTAAAAATTCATTTATTCAAAAAAGCTTATAAAAAGGGCTTTTGTAAGTTCATTTTTACC
The DNA here is from genome assembly GCA_031772625.1 of Pinus tabuliformis. Lineage (NCBI taxonomy): Eukaryota > Viridiplantae > Streptophyta > Pinopsida > Pinales > Pinaceae > Pinus > Pinus tabuliformis. Next base: position 676,109,572 of record CM062809.1, on the reverse strand, counting down.
ATTTGACTTCAGAGTGAGAAAAGAGAGCTTTTGGGTACGAAACTTCCTGTGAAGATTGCGGAAAATCTGTCCATTGGAATCGAAAACTGTCACCTCCAGGTAATCCACATCACTTTGATCTTGCATTTCAACCGTTTGAATTTTGTTTTAAGGCTTCTATTTTGATTTTTAGGAAAAATTTAGTTTAAAAGACCACTCACGGGGGTCCGCAGGCGCAACATGCGAAACCTGCAAACCCCGACTTTTTCCTACAGAGGAAAGAGCTAGGGGCCCACACCTGCTACTTGGGCAGAGTGTAGACCTAGCACTGTCTCTAACTGGAGAGTGCGGACCCCTTGACATAGGTTTTACAACTTCAAATTTTTTCAATTTCTGCCCAAAAACTTTGAAATAAAATGTTCTAATTTGCCTTTTCTTTCAATGTAGGATATACACAATGCTCAGTTGGAGGGAACGGGAGCACGAAGATGTGGACCTTGCTGCAATTAATCATCAACCTTTAATAGATGCATTGAAGGCATGCGAGCTATTTAAATTCTGGGCCATACCTGGCATGAGGGCCCAAGTAGACTTTTTGCAGTGGCTGGTGGACAGATGGAATATACAGGACCAGTGTTTCATTATTGGTGGCCACCAGCTTGAAATGGAGCCAGAGGAAATTTACTTCTTGACTGGTTTGCCCAAGAGAGGTGAACAATTGACTCTATTCAGGACTAGGCCAGGTGGCCAGTCTGTCGATAGTCTCCAGCTAGAGTTTTGTAATGACCAAACAAAGGACAAAGGGATTGATATCAAAACCATCTCCCATCCTAAACTCAAAGTGATTGCATTTACTGTCACCAGACTCTGCGGAAGCGTAACACTGCATGTAGCCACTGGATCCCAAATGCGAATGGCAGTAGACTATTATCGAGGCACCATCTTCAATTGGTGTGAAGCTGTGTTGGCTAATATAAAAGCCCAACTGACTAGAGCAAAGAATGAACAACTAAAAAACTTTGGATATGGTTTCTTAGTTGTGAGTTTTGGTCCAGAGAGGGTCCCGATGTTGGTCCCACAACATCTTTCTGTTGGAGCTGGACTTCCCCAAGATCCCAAGCTGATGCGTTGGGTTGTAGTTATGGACCATCATCCTGAGGAGCGTTCAGAGGTTGTTCAATTTCCTCCTGAGTATTTTCATTGGTTGGAGAACCAAGTTTTCACGATTCAAGATTTTCCTTATGCTGGGATGGATTATCGTGGTGACCCAGACATGGCTCTTCCACCAGGAGAGCAATGGGATGACTTAGGTAAAATCATTCTCAACATTTTCTATTTTAATTTTTTTTTGGTTTTTAAATCATCCAAAACTAATAGTGAAAAGTTTCAAATGCAGATGTAGGTCCACGGTGACCAGCCACTCTTCGGCCCTATGAGAGGAGACACCCAGTTGCAGCAGTACTAGCCCCACGGGATGAATCTACAAAGAGCCTGGCTGAATTGGAAAATCCTCTAGAGCGTTTGACAGCAGACATTCCGAAGACTAGCATAGATGACATCCCTCTTAGGTTACAGCGCTATGTGATTGGGGTCCCAGGACATTTCAGGAGGTTCCTTTGTAGGGTGACCCGAGCAGAGGTTTCTTATCGTGATCATCACCAGTGATAGGATGATCACCTTTTGTAGACTCATATGACATTTTTGCTTTTTGTACTATCATTTTGCCGATCATAAGGTGTTTTTCAACCTATGATCGAAGACGTTGTATATTTGACACACTTCTATGCTATGCTATATCACTATTACTGGCTATCTTGTAAAACATGTTATGGAATGCTTTTAAATTTACTGTTTGATTATTGCAAATGTCTATTTAACATTCAAGAAGCAATTTCATCTGCTAATGTATTTAAATATCTTGGAATATGCTGATATTAAATGTAGTCAAATTCACGTTCCAAGAGACGAACTCTCAAAAATAATCTTAATAACACTGGATTTCTAATGGCATAAACTCTATTAAGCTGCAATACAATGAGTTCAGAATCTAACCTCACAATCAAACTCTAAATCCCAAATGAAATAGATTCAGATAATAACTCAATCATTGCACTATACTCTGCAATGTTGTTTGTTGTCTGACCGAGGCTTACCCCATGCATAGATACCAACTCATCAGAGGGTGAATAGATAACCCAAGCTACGGAAGAAATCTTCTGTGTATTACGACAAGCACCATCAACAAAACCAATGTATGTTTGAAGAGACGTCGACATCTGCAATATCAAGAGTAAAATCAAGATAAGTAGGAATAATTAAAAAAACACTCTCTAAACTAAGCACACTTTTCTAATCTAAAACACACCAGCTAGAAAGAAAACTAATCTAACTAAAATCTCCACACCGAGATTTAAGCATAGTATCTCTTCAGATAAAGACTATTTCTGGGCTTACCTAAAGAGACACCGTCAAAATCTACCAATTCATAGGCCCCTTTTGCTAGCTTTTGCTTAACAACATAAGGACCATGCCACATAGGTACGAATTTTCCAGCCCCTAGCTTATCGTTTGCTTGATCGTATAGTAAGACTAGGTCTCCTTCTAAAAAATTACGAGGTGTAACATTTCGATCATACTAAGCTTTAATTCGTTTGGCATGAGTTTCAATTGCTAGTGCAGCATCACGTCGATTCTCATCTAGCCGAGCCAAGTACAACAAACGTTTCTCCTCTTCGAAAGTGGTTGAAAGTAATTCTATGGCTATTTGCAATGATGGGATTTCACATTCAATGGGTAACACAGCTTCCAAACCGTAAGCCAGTTGGAAAGGAGTGAAACCAGTTGATGTTTTTACTGAGGCTCGATATGCCCAAAGCACTAAAAATAACATGTTATGCTAGTTCGACCTATGAATACCAATGATTCATCGGATCATAATGACTAGAACTTTGTTGATGGCTTCAACCAGACCATTAGCCTGTGGGTAATATGGAGTAGAACTATCGTGACGTAGGCCAAGTTGATCTGTTAGTTCAATCATCATGATGTTTTGAAAATAATGCCCACGATTAGTGATAATCGCTTGTGGAACACAGAATCTAGTAATTATATGATTGAAAATGAAAATCGCAGCAGTTTTGCCGTTTGCTGAAAATGTAGGCATCGCCTCGGCCCACTTGGTAAAATAATCTACCGCAAGGATGATATACGCATGCCCCCCAGCCGAGTGAGGGTTACATGTAATAAATTCGATACCCCACTTTGCAAAAGGACCGATGACAATTATAGGGTGGAGAGGACCAGGTGGAGCACGCATCTTTCGATCAAAAATTTGACAATTGTGGCATTTTCGAAACACGTAAATACAATCTTTAAACAAAGACGGCCAGAAATAGCCAGTGCGCAATATCTTTTGGGCTATGGCATACCCAGACATATGACTGCCACATGCTCCAGAGTGACAGTCATTTAGAACCTTTTCAGCTTCTTCATGAGTTAAACAACGTTGGAAAACAGAGTCCACCCCATGACGATAGAGTGTATCTCCACTGATTTTATATTGTTGGGATTGGAAATGTATTTTCCGTCACTGAGATTGTGAAATTTCAGGCCAAAAAGATTGGGTTTGGAGATAAACTATGATATCTCCATACCATGGATCAAGACTGCTAATAAGAAACAAGGATTCATTCGTAATGGGTTCTTCCGCCACGGTTTCAGTATCAACATGCAGGAAGTCACACATCAACTTCGCAAAAACTAAAGATTTCTTTGACTTGGATTTTTCAAATTCCAAGTCAAATTCCTGCAGGATAACAATCCATTTGGAATAATTGCCCCCTACCAATTGTTTAGTCAAAATATACATCATAGGGTTAGAGTCAGAAATTACGGTAGTTTTGCATAGTAAGATGTAATGACGAAATGTTTGGACAACTTAACACCTGCCAAGGCCAATTTCTCCACATGTGAATATTTTAACTCAGTCGGATTCCTAGTTTGACTAAGATAGTAAATCACATGTTCACTACCGAATTCATCTTCCTGAACTAACACCATCCCGATGGTGGAATGAGAGGCAGTGAGATACAAGAAGTAATCCTCGTTGTAGTTGGGAGGATGCAATAACGGTGCATGGGTCAACGTGTGTTTAAGTGCATCAAAAGATTTGTCAGCTATCTCATCCCAAAATAATGGAGTATTCTGCTTCAAAGACCTGGTAAAACCCTTTGTTATCTCGGCGTAGTTAGGAATGAATCGACGTAAAAAGTTTGCTTTCCCTTGCAAACTTTGGAGTTGGCGAAGAGTCGAAGGAGGAGGAAATTTGACAATAGCTTCAACCTTTGAGGGATCGACACGAATGCTGGCTTTTGAAACAACAAATCTGAGTAAACGACCCGTTTCTATACAGAAAACACATTTGTATGGATTCAACCTAATTCGATAATGCCTACATCTCATAAAGATTGCTCGTAAATGAGTGAGATGATCGGCTCTACGTAATGAATGGGCAGGTAAATCATCGAGATAAGGTTTCACAATGTGCTTGATGTCATGAAACGCATAAGAAATAGCTCTTTGAAAAGTTGCTCAGACTTTTTTCAACCCAAAAGGTAATTTGCAATAAGCAAATGTCCCCCATGGACAAATAAAAGTCGTTTCTGGTTGATCAGCAGGTAAAATTTTGATTTGATTGTAACCGGAAAAACCATCCATAAAGGAGAATATTTCACTGTCAGCATAATCATCAATAATTTGATTGATATAGGGAGTTGGGTAATTGTCTTTGGGACAAGCTCGATTAATATCCCTATAATCGATACATATTCTTATCGTTCCTTGCTTTTTATTAACAGGAACAATATTCGATACCCAATCCGTTAAGGGAATTGGATAAATGGAACCTGCTTTAAGTAATTTCTCAACTTCTGCTTTAATAGCAGCAGTTTTTCGCGTGTGGATCTGACGCAAACATTGCTGGACGGGTTTGGCATCGAGGTAAGTTTTGAGTTTCGTTTTTAAAAAAGAATTGGCGACTCCGTTGGGGACTTGAATTTTGGTTTTTGCCTTTACTTTTACTTTGACTTGAGAAACTTTTTCTCTGTCTCTGGTTTTTGCTTGATGTGTGTGGGATTGGGTAGTTTTTTCAGATTTTGAATTCCAAGTCAAATTCCTGCAGGATAACAATCCATTTGGAATACTTGCCCCCTACCAACTGTTTAGTCAAAATATAGATCATAGGGTTAGAGTCAGAAATTACGGTAGTTTTGCGTAGTAAGATGTATTGACGAAATCTTTGGATAGCTTGAACAGCTGCCAAGGCCAATTTCTCCACATGTGAATATTTTAACTCAGTCAGATTCAAAGTTTGACTAAGATAGTAAATCACATGTTCACTACTGAATTCATCTTCCTGAACTAACACCATCCCGATGGTGGAATGAGAAGCAGCGAGATACAAGAAGTAATCATCGCTGTAGTTGGGAGGATGCAATAATGGTGCATGGGTCAATGTGTGTTTAAGTGCATCAAAAGATTTGCCAGCTATCTCATCCCAAAAGAATGGAGTATTCTGCTTCAACAACCTAGTAAAACCCTTTGCTATCTCGGCGTAGTTAGGAATGAATCGACATAAAAATTTTGCTTTCCCTTGCAAACTTTGGAGTTGGCGAAGAGTCGAAGGAGGAGGAAATTTGACAATAGCTTCAACCTTCGAGGGATCGACACGAATGTCGGCTTTTGAAACAACAAATCCGAGTAAACGACCCGTCTCTATACAGAAAACACATTTGTGTGCATTCAACCTAATTTGATAATGCCTACATCTCATAAAGATTGCTCGTAAATGAGTAAGATGATCGGCACTACGTAATGAATGGGCAGGTAAATCATCAAGATAAGGTTGCACAATGTGCTTGATGTCATGAAACGCGTAAAACATAGCTCTTTGAAAAGTTGCTCCGGCGTTTTTCAACCCAAAAGGTAATTTTCAATAAGCAAATGTCCCCCATGGACAAATAAAAGATGTTTTTGGTTGATCAGTAGGTAAAATGTTGATTTGATTGTAATCGGAAAAACCATCCATAAAGGAGAATATTTCACTGCCGGCAGAATCATCAATAATTTGATCGATATAGGGAGTTGGGTAATTGTCTTTGGGACAAGCTCGATTAATATCCCTATAATCGATACATATTCTTATCGTTCCTTGCTTTTTGTTAACATGAACAATATTTGATACCCAATCTGTTAAGGGAATTGGGTAAATGAAACCTGCTTTAAGTAATTTCTCAACTTCTTCTTTAATAGCAGCAACTTTTCACGGGTGGATCTGACACAAACGTTGCCGGATAGGTTTGGCATCCGGGTAAGTTTTCATTTCATGAACAACAATTGCTGGATCAGTCCCTGGCATTTCTTCATATGACCAAGCAAACACGTCGCAGAATTCTTGAAATAGGGCCTTATAAGTTTGGAGTTCATTTTCCATACAGGAGACACCTATATGAATGTTATCAACAATTCGAGGTTTAACTAAAATGTCAATAGGAACCGTTCGAGAAATATTTCCCAAATTTATTTCAGAATCAGGATTTCACAATGGATTCTGTGGTTCTTTGACATAATCAGTAGTAAAAATAGATGAAAAAACATTTTCAAAATGGTCAATCTCAGGTAAGAACAAAGATCTGTGATGAAGATCTTCCCATGGTAAATCATCAACAGACAAAATTTCACGAATCTGTTCATCAGTATGAAGAAGCTCAGAAAAATTTGTTGAATCTGAGTTTGATATTGAAAGTGATTCTCCATGGAGCGCATTCATTAGATCAATTTTGATTGAAGAAGGGTCGGAAAATGACTGTACAGCCTGATACACAATTTCATAGGGACTCAAAGGCATCACATCACCAAATGAATCCACCTTAGATTCGGAAGGTGCGATCCAAGGATCATCATAAACAATAGTGTTTGATGAAATCATATGAATGGTTGCAGTAGAAGGCGATATGTTAGGAGGAGGAAAGGAAAAAGTTCCTAGTAAACCAGAATCTTTAACCAATCCTACCCTATCATCCTTATAAGGGATAGTTGTTTTACCGACATGTTGGACACTTTCAGAAGAGGCTGGGTCGGATGAAAAGTAATTTAGTTGGTCTATAGTTATGATCTTTCCATTATGAGGAAAATTTATAAGCTGAAAGACCGATGAAACAACAACAGTCATAGCATAAGACCAACTACGACCTAAGAGAAGGTTGTAATCTAGAGGAGCATTGACCACTTCCACGTCTAGATTAACAGTTTTGCCTTCAACTCCTATAGGTAAATCCTGTAACATGCCAAAAGGATGGAACCCACGGCCATCAAAAGCCTTTAGAATCGTCGAGGATTGATTAAGTGTAGGAGAACCAAGCGATCTCCAACACCGAATCGACATAATACACGTAGAAGCTCCCTCATCAATTACAGTCCTAAAGCAAGGTCTGTTTTTGACTAACACTGGAATCTGGAAAGCCATTTGATGAGGTAAGCGAGGTGTACTATTTTCTAAATAGAAAATTATAAGGTTCGAGTCCTAAATATCAACAGCTCCTATAGCCGACAATAGCAATTTACGCTATGCTGGACATGATTACAGCACCTCCAAAGCCGACATTGCTGAAGGGGAAATAGCTAAGTCTTCAACAATGTTATAGTTCTAAGTAGCTCTCACATGTAGATTGAAAGCTGACTTTCAAACTATACCTTTAGAAGGGGGTTTGATCACTAAGTCTGGGTTAGGTTTCTCGATCTATAGCAGATCAAAACCAGGAGTTGAAGTTGATGGGTTTGAATTAGAAGATTATGCTTCCTTACCACCAACGGGACTTTTACTTCCATAATCTTGCGATCATGTCACAATCCTAACATGGGACATCATCATTACGGGTTCTTCTGAGGCATTTGAGGAAGAACCGATCATCTTACTATCTTGACTAGGCAAAGGATCTTTCAAGACAGTAGGCGTTTGAGAACCTCTGATGATTTTTGCAACCTCATGCGACGAGCGCAGTCTCTTGTAAAATTCTCTTCATCACAAAAGAGACAAGGATAGCGAGGTTTACGTTTCTCATCGGTAGATTCAGTTTTATCTGATTTCTCTTTCGAATTTTGCTTATTTTTCTTCTTCCCCTTCTTTTTACCACCTGATTTTGATTTGGCCATAGATGATTCTACGACATGAATATCGGCAGGAATTTAGCAGAAGACTCTCTTGTTGGGGAATCTAGTAAAGCTATTATAGGAGAAGAATTCCTTGAAGATTTCTTATTACTTTTGGTGTTAACTGAACCAATCATACCGTCAACAGCATGAGACCCAGAAGGAGCTGCAGTTATTTGATTTTGTTTCGGAAGGTCGGGGATTTTTTTGTGTAAGTGTAAAGTACCCAACTACGTATAAACAAGGTCAAGGTACTGAGCTTGAGAAATTAGTTGCTCTTCAATAACAACTCCTGCCTTAGCTACATCCTTAGTGATTTTAGGTAATAATGATTTAACAAACCATTCTGCTAAGATTTGATCTGGAATAAAAACTTTCACTAAACGTCGTCGACGTCTCCATTCATGAATGTGATCTAAAATGTATGTGGACATTGAATATTTTAATGAAGTTAATAATTTCGTGCCATTGTCATATTTGACAGGCAACTGAAAATGATTTAAGAATGAAGTAGCTAGCTGACTAAAATTATAAAAAGAGGCTCGCAGTAACTCAATGTACCACTTGGACGCAAGACCAATTAGAGTGCGTTGAAAAAGACGTAAACAAATTGAATCATCTATAATGGAGTTAGGTGCACACCAGAGGTGATAATTCATCACATGGTTTGACGGATCCTCTCTTGATTTACCTTCAAACTTTGGGATATCACTGGGCAACTTATTCGGCATTGGCGGCCAAAACGGAAGATAATTAATCAGATCATTCATAAGGCATGACAAATCAGGCAAGTCCAAAGTTGCAATGAATGGTAACTGATGGTTAGGGTCTCGAAAACCCTGGGTCATAAGACTAGCCCCAGGAGGAGGATATCCAGGATAACTTGGAATTGGAATTGCATTTGGGATATTATATCCTCCCGGAAAACCAGGATTAACCGGACCGTACTGGGGTTGTTGAGGTTGCTGATAAGTATATCCAGGGTACGGTTGATACTGGTAGACTAGGCTTTGAATAGCAGGACCGAATTGGTACTGTCCCTAGTACAGTTGATAAGTAAATTGAGGTTGACTTGTGACAATCGTACTTGGACGAGGTTGTCCTACAGGCATCTGAACCGAAGTCTGAATTGTAGGTCCAGACTGAGGTAAAGATGCTTGAGGAATTAATGCAGGAACAGTAGAAACCGGAGCTGCCGATACTCCAGAAGTAGGTGGGGTAGATTAAATAGAAGCTGCAGTAGTTGCAACAGTCGTTTGAGGCAGAGTTCGAGGCAAACTAGGCCCAGGCTGATGAGCTACACTAGGTGCAAAAGTTTGAATAGTACGTTGGACAAGTTGCTGGGTTGAACCAAAAACCAAAGGTTGTCCAAATTGAGATGACAACTGCAGGTTAGGTTGCAAGACCTGTTGAGATTGAGATGGATCCCACACCATGTTCATTCCAGGGTATGGACCCATAGAAGGTTGAGCATATTGAGGACCATAACCGGGTTGAGGGTAGGGTTGATAATTTAAAGGTACATTTCCAGCTCCTTGGACAAATGATTGACCTGAAGGTGGTTGGAAACCTTGGGTTAGGTACTGACCTTGAGGTTGATAACCTTGAGGCACGTACTGAAACTAGGGTTGACCTTGAGGTATATATTGATACTGGGGTTGACCTTGAGGTACGTACTGAGTCTGGGGTTGACCCTGAGGAATGTACTGTCCCGAAGGTATGTACTATCCTTGAGGTTACCCCCAGGCGGTAACTGGGTACCTTGAGGATGCCCCCCAGGTGATAATTGAGTAGCTTGAGGTTGCCCCCTAGGTGGTAACTAACTACCTTGAGGTTGCCCCCCAGGCGGAAACTGACTACCTTGAGGTTACGGATTTGGAATGGTACCTGACATCATAAGAATGTCTTCTACACTCAACGGTTTAGTTCCATTACTACCGGTTGATAACCCATGTTCAATGGGTTGAGGAGATGCTCCTGAAAAAGTACCAGTGAGTGACTGATACCCAAAAGGAACAGAAGGACTGCCATACAAAAATGTTTCCGGTGATGGGGAAAACATGGATGACTGTCTCGACATATTCAAAGGAGGATAATAACCTCTAGGTGTTGGATGAAAATGAACTTGAGGTGGTGAAAAACTGAGACCCGGATTTTCTAAAAAGTTGGTCAATGAAAGATACCAAGCATCCCTCCTAGGTGGACTGTAAAAGATCGATTCACGCTCCCTAAGTTCTAAAGTTGATTGATTTTCAGGTATAGTTATACCTTCTTCCGGACTAACGAGTTCTTCAATAGCAATGAGTCCAGAAGGAAGATTTTGGGTAATGATCCTTCCTACCCTGGGTGAACCAGGACCACTGGAAGTTGGAGAAGAAAATCCTGAGGATGGAGTAGCAGCAGGTTCAGTTTCAAGCTCAGAAATTTCAGGTTCTTCAGCTAATTCACTAGTAGAAGAAACACTACCAGTAACTTCAGAAAATAAAATTGGTTCGGAAATATACTCTGTTGCTTGAACTTGATAATCAGGATGCAGAACTAAAGAAGATTCTCTTTCTTCCGGTGACCCAACTCTACTGTCACTAGGAGTTACAAGAGCTCGTAGCCCTTCAAGCTGGCTTGGTGAATACTCGGGAGGTTGCCCCCGAAGTCTACGGGATTGTCTCAGTAATTTAGCCACGATTAAATATTTTAATTACTTCACACACAAACAAAGAAAAATCTCAATAAAACCACCTAAAGTCTCTAAGGAGCCAAACAATTTGAATCACGCGCCTAAAAAATCTAGGAGTTCAAACCACACACAAACAGTAACTTTCTGTACCGAAAACACTAGTTGGTCATGAAATCCAACGTTGCAGAATTCAATACAGAAAGGGCGGTTGGAACAGTTACCCTGACAACCTATTTAATGAAACAGACTGGCACAAGTTTCTTCACTAAACCGTCTCGATTGAAGAGAACCCCCCAGAGAGTCCAAGTGAGTCTAATCGACGTCTGCTCCAGGTACAGTGGGATCTTCCCTCCACCATCACCTTAGGAAAGAATCCTATAGATTATGGTCACTATGGTTACCAACAAAAACAAATATACTTGGGGGAATAGTCTGTGATCCGATACACTTGCAAGGGTAGAGTAACAAAGCTCAATCCCCTTGAAGGCTCCTTGACATAATCCAAGGTTTACCAACAAGTGACCCCAGGCTCCTCAACAATGGTCAATCTGAGGTTTACCATTTTTAATACATGTATATCTTCTATCGTTCCCAATGAGGAAGAATTGATTTCTCCACTGGTTCGGATATGATCTCATGCTTGACTCCTTTAAGAGGAGCTTCCTAGAGCATAGATGTAACAATTGGAATTTATCTCCTACCGCAAGATATAGCTACTTGTTTGTTTTAACTATCTTGGAGAGTTAATTACTCCCTACTCCAAGATACTAGCCTAAGCTATGTTGGTGATAAAGAGCCCTAGAAATAAAAAGATTGCTAGATGAATTTTACTTTAAGCGTTATTTTTATGGTTGTTTCTTAAGTCAAAAGGTATGGAGATGAAACTTTATGGTGTGAAGACTCGACTCCAAAACACTAAAAATGCACCTAAGATGATAAACAATTCTTTTTCTTCAATGAATTTCTAGCTAAAGAAAGAGTTGAGAATGCAATTGCTTGAAAAACAAATCTTTCCTTAACATATAAATGAAAAGAAAAACTTTTTTGTCTTTTCCAACAAACTCAAAACGAGACTACTAATTATGCTCACGAAAAATATCCCTTTCTTTTTCCACACTCAAAAACTACAAAAACAAATTCTTTCAAAAGAGATTCTAAAATTTCTAGAAAACACTCAAAACTATGAAAAATCTAATCTTGAGATCTACAACTTCTAAAAACCTAATTGAAGTAAAAGCTTAAAAAATTTCTTTTCGAGGATGTTTTACTTAGTTATTTAGCAAACTAAGGACTAATTCTTTCAGAATAACAAATTACTCAAAAAACACCCAGCTTATGTTTTCTTTTTTAAAAATGAAATTCAAATCTTTCCAACAAGTTCATTCAAAGCTTTGCAAAGAGAAAACAAGAACTATTTTTCACCATAGGTAGATTTCACAAATCAGTCAGACTCATTAAGAAGACCAAAAAGACCAGGGTAATTTGAGGTTTCTTAGGCTTCTAATCTCTAAGTTACTACAAAGACCAAACGAAAATCAAACCAAGCACGCAAAACTTCTAGAAAATCACCTAAAACCAAAATGCCAATGGAACTCACCTACAAGAAGTTTCTGACAAGATACATGCAGATCTGGGCAGAGGCTAAAAACCATAAACAAATCCTAAGCTTAACTAGATGAAAAGATTTTAGGATTTTCAAAAATTTGACAGGGTCCGCAAGCGTCCGGTATAACCAGATGCGGTACCGCTCTGTGTAGTAAAGCAACAGTGCGGGGATGTCCACACTGTGTTACAAACATAACGTGTGGTCCTCTTTCAAAAACGTGAAAAACAAAACCAATTCAAAATCTAAAAAAACTACCCAATCCCACACACATCAAGCAAAAACCAGAAAGAGAGAAAAAGTTTCTCAAGTCAAAGTAAAAGTAAAGGCAAAAACCAAAATTCAAGTACCCAGTATGGTCGCCAATTTGTCGGTCGGATAAATCGTTCTTGTGGACAAGACTGATCTCCCTAGTATCTACAGATATCTACTGACAAGCAAGACAAGCAAATCTACCTTTCTCTAAATATTGTGATTTATAAATAAAAAACAAGAGGTGTTTTAGACCCTACCTTAATTCCAACGCTAGTTTGTGGCAGCCACGCTTCGACCGTCCAAATGAGTTTCCTTTTAAGAACCTGCAAACACAAACAAGCACACATCAAATAACACCTGCATAGCCAATATAATAAATCATATTCATCATGGTGATCAAGGAATCGATGAAATAAACCATAAGAGACAGCTTATTGAGAAAAATAAACTTGATTGTATTAACTTTAAACAAAGAAGAACTTTACAACCTTGGTGCCTTGATGTTGTACAAGCTCCTCCCAGGGTCCAAGCAAGAATCTCCTCTATTTTGACAAGCTTCAAAATCTTCCCAATGAGATCAAAAGGTATGTAATGTCTCCTCTCAAGCTCAATTAGGAAGTCTAAATTCCAACACCATTTACCCTAAAAAATATTCAGCTTTCAACCTCCCCAGTAACCAGCCCAATCCCTCATTTTATAGTGCAGAGGAAGGAAGTTACAGGTCCACCTATGAAAGGATAGAGTCCTCCTTCAAAGGGATAAGCTCCTCACATCAAGGGGTTAGCTCCTTTAGCTATGGGATGCATGAAACTCAAAGGTGCGAACTTGACACCTCAATATTCCCTCTAGAAGCTTCTAGAAATAACCCAAAGTGAGTTTTTAAGAATGTACTTGCGCCTTTTTGACTTTTACAGGGGTTCGCACCCATTACACAGAAACAAAGCGGGTAGGTCCACAGGGGACATGACCAAGGGGTGCGAGACCGCAGGTAATGCTAAGAGAAAGTGTGGAACCAGAGTTTTCGAGATTTTTAAGGACTTTCTCTCATTTTTCAAGGCTTGACATGAAGAGCTGAGGTTTAAGACTTGCATAGGAGGAAAGTATGAGTAGACTCACACTGACTGCAGAATGTCATGGTGACAATATTTTGTGTAACACATCACATTAATGGCAACCCCTAGATCAATCAGGGTATGGTGGATTATGGTACCATTGATGTGGACATCAACTACAGGGCTTCCAGGGTCTAGATATTTCAGACAGATTACCTGCCCCAACATCAGGTTGGACAGTTGTCCTATGGCATTGATAATTGGGGCATCTCTCCTGCACCTGCCTGGATGCCTGAAGCACTTCTCCTTGATCATCTTGTTGTATATAGGCACATCCTTTATGGCTTGGAGAAGTGGTATCTTTACACATAATTGTTTCAATTCTCCCAGAAGTTCAATTTCTTCTGGGGTAGGTTGTGTTGTTCCAGATAATCTCTCAGGAAAGGGTGGAATGGCTTTTGGTTCACTTTCCTCTTTTTCTTCCTCATCCTCCTTAGGGGGAGGCTGGTTATCTGGGAGAACCTTCCTAGATCATAGGTTAATCTCCTGAATCTCCACAACATAAGTCGGGCATGATGGTTCCCCACTATATACCTACTGGGCCTGTCTGTTATTCGGGTTTGGGTTCGGTTGAGCAGGTATTTGGGGTTGCCTTGGTGGAGCAGGAGGCAATGGTTATGGTTGAGCAGGTGGTGGAGGAAAAATAGTGGGAGGAGAGTTGTACTGGGGCCTCCACCCCTGATGAGGTGCATTCCACTGAGGCTGTGGCTGAGCATAAGAGTGAAATGAATGAGCAGCTGGTTGAGCATGGTATTGAGATGGATATGACCAAGGAGGGGGTGTGGACTAGGAAGGATGAGCAGGGGGGACCCCAAGAAGGCATGGAAGTGTCTTGATTGGGGATGTAATATGTCTAGGATGTCCGTTGCATTCCCTTCTGAGAAGGTTTGGGTCCATGTGGCCTCCTTTTGTTCATGAAATGGAGTGGTTCAGTGGCTCCTTTGACCCCCTGGTATGCAACTTTAAGTCCGGGCAAGGAAGGGCACTAATTCGTAGAATGGTCTTCTTCACAGACTGAACACACTTCTATAGAGTTCAATGGACATTCGTTCCTAGGATGCCTTCTGGTGCACCTAGGACAAAAAATGGCCAAGGCCCTTTCTGCTTCTTCTTGTTTCCTTTTGATATGCAAGGTATCCATTTGCATGGCAAGAGTCTGCATCATCTCGCTCTTGAAATCTTCTAGCAGATTTCCAAATTCACCTCTAAGGGATGAACTGGATGAGGATGTACTAGCTAGGGGTTGACTTCCCCTACCTCTCTTTCTAGCTGCCCTAGAATGGTTTCTAAACACAGTCTTTATGTCTTCATAAGGTAGTTGGTAGATGTCCCCCCCAGCCAGCAAATGGAGGGTATCTAGAAGGTCTTCTGGGACTCCTCTGAGTAGGACCAACTTTAGATATTTGGGGTCAAGTGTGCACCTAGCCCTTTTATAACTGAGCTGAAACCTCTCTTCATAATCTTCCAAGGATTCATCGCTTCCCATGGTCATTCAGAAGATTTCTTCCTTGGTATCCTTTGACCTACAGTAGTCTCGATATTTGTTATTAAAGGCTTGCTGCATCTAAGCCCAAGTTGTGATTCTGTTGCTAGGTAACCCCATGAACTAGCACAATGCTGCATCCTTGAGGGTAGAAGGAAACAATTTCAACTTCTACTCATCTTCTGCATAGTCATAGGTTCGACAGATAACAACAAATTCAAACAAAAAGGTATCGGGATCTTTGGTAGTCAACCCATGGAAGTGAGGTAAGGCTGAAGGACTTATGTTCTTCATTTTAGTGTCCCCATTGGTCTCTTGGATGGGAAAGGTACCCTCTACTCTTTCCCCATTCCCTCTAACATTTATATTTTCAGCCATGGTCTCAGGAGGGATGGTTTCTTCCTCTTCTTTTGCTATAGGATCTTTGTATATCTCTGGTTGTTCACCTATAGGTTCTTCTGGATCACTGCCACCGAAGAAGAGAGAAGGGTGACTTTGTGATGTGGTGGGGGTGTTGGGTAGGAATTTCCCTAAATTATCTCTATTCCTATGAGGCATGAAAGGAAATCTCTTTTTGGGTGATTTTTGTTTTTTCTACTTGTACCTGCAAAACTGAAATTGATTGAACAAAAAAATTGCAACTAACTGAAATGAACTTGCTGAAATGAAATTGCAGAATTGAAATGAAAGCAAGGAAATGACTAATCTACTTTTGCTGAAATGGAAATTGCAGAATTGAAATGAAAGCAAGGAAATGACTAATCTACTTTTGCTAAAATGGAAATTGCGGAATTGAAATGAAAGCAGGGAAATGACTAATCTACTTTTGCTGAAATGGAAATTGCATCATTGAAATAAAAGAAGGGAAATGCCTAATCTGCTTTTGCAAAATTGAAATGAAACAACTACTCTAATTTTGCTAAAATAAACTACTTAGCAGAATGTTGCAGTAGAGAATAGAAGAAAGAAGTAATCACAAAATACTCTGATGCTTCGCCGGACGGTGCCAAAAAGTGGTGAGTGCCAGTATTGTAGCAATAATGTTGCAACTCCTGGAGCTTCCTACTTTACTTTTATCAACCCGGTAGTTCATAACAAACTTGGAAGCGACAATGTTGTATGCACAAGTACTAGCTCTTACTACAGGTTGTCACTTGGTCAGCTGACGCAAGATCACTAGGAGCTTAAGCCAATTTCTATGAATTCTCAACAGAAGCTTTTGACTGTGATGAAAGAAAGCTAACTCTATGAGGACTATTCTACTTGCAGAAAGAGAAAGAAGACTGGAATGTAAGGCAAACCCTAGCAAACCCTAATTTATCCAACTAATCCTACTTTTGCAGAAAAAGAGATAGAAACTAATGTGATGACTACCACTGACTACTGAAAAAGGTAAATTACATTTATTCAAGCTACTTCGAAAAATAAATGAGAAGAAAACATCTTTTTGTGCTTTTGAGTGCTTTTATGTGAAATTATTATGCTTGTAATTTATCTGGTTGTGATTGTGCAGAGGTTTGGTGGTGAAGAAAGATGGACTTGGTTTTTTTAGAGGTGGAGGAAGGTTTGCAGAAGTCCTAAGAAGCCCCTAGTACCCTTCTGAAGACTTCCCTTGCAATCAGACTTCAAAAAATCACTCACAGGAAATTCTACATGAGGCTGCAGGGGATCTACAGGAGGACCTGCAGGAGGAGACCGAGAGCTATTTTTGGAGGTTTTAAAGGTGGAAAAATGATGGGAAAGGGTAACTGAAGGCTAGATGAAGGTGTTGAGGTGTCTGGAGCTTGTCAAGGAAGATCAAGAGGGAACATGATGGTTGGATTTGTTCAAGTGGCAAGAGGGAAACTTATGGAGAAACACAAAAATTAGGGCAGATTGGCGAAATGTTGCAAATGACTTGGGAAATCTATGAGAAGTGAGCTAGTGCCAGCTGCTTTATGGATGTATGGTGAGCTAAGGTGTTGTGCAAGAGATCTACACATCTACTTACAAAAATTGATCAAAGAAAGGACTAACTATACCATGAAAACGAAATTTCTCTAGCTTGACCTAATTTTTGACCTACAAACAGAAAACGCTGAACAATAACCTTTGAAAAAAAAGCATGCAGAGAGATCTATTGTAAAAGGATAAGAAATGATCTAGGCAACTGAATCTGAAGCAAGACATTAATCTTTCCAAATCAAGTCATCATACTAGAAATTGCGTGGGAGAGAAAAACTGTGTTTGGTGGCAGCAGTAGTGCCTTGACCTCAAATCATAGTCCCAGAGAGGGAGAAAGGATATCAGGGCCTGCTTTCGGCCTTTTTGAATCTTATTTTATCACTGCATTAACATACCTGAGCAACTGAAACAAAAACAGCTATGAAAACCATCAAAAGCAACCTAATCTAAACAAAATAAAATGAATCTATGTAACAAAAATTAACTTAGGTATGTTAATGCAGTGGTCGGTTTGAATCAGCTTGTCCTGATGATGAACCACACTGGTTGGTTCGAAACGTGTCGACAAAGGTCTTTCTACATGTGATTTACGCCGAAGTTCTTAACAAGAAATTAACTCATGAACTGAAGTAAAAACATATGAGTACAAAGCAAGAGGTGATGGGTAGCTTGGGTTGGGCCCTAACCCAAGATTTTCAGCCCTCTGAAAGAGATCAGTGCTAGCTCAAAAACTATTTCATCTCCATTATCAAAAATAAAAGTCACATTACATAAACTGTTCTCAAAAAGGAAGCTCGAAAATGAGCTAAACAAGTGCTGCACAAAAGTGCGAAAATTCTACTAATGACTAGCTAACCTACTAAGGCTCTAAGCCCCCTTATTTATACAAATGGAGTCCCCCAACAGCCTTCCTAAAATCAAGGAGCTCGGCTTCCCAGAACTGGAGATAAACAATAGTCCTTCTTTACTTGCTCGGCTGCCCCTTGGATGCATCAATGTGGCTGCTTGTGCTCTGAGTTGTTGATGGAGGATTCGAGGAAAGGGGTCATAAATGAAGGAGACACCCCCTTACAAATCCTCTTCCCTATTTTCCTCAAATATTTGTTGCCATTTGCTCATAAATCCTTTGACTTTGTCCAAAATTGACCAAAAAAACTGCATAAAGCACACATTAGACTACATGGCAAAATGACTAACCCAATTCACTCTATTTGCATAAATATAATAAAAAACATGCAATAAACTAATGATAACGGTGGATTAAGTCGAATTAAGAGGCAAAATGAGCCCATATAATTACCCATTTCTGGGGCTCATCACCTGTGATAAAATCCATTAAAACCTCCTCCCAATGTTGGCTTGGGATGGATAAAGGCTGTAATAGACTTGGGGTCATAATTGTTCCAACTTTATTTTGTTGGAAAACCAAACAATCCACCACAAACTTTTGAATATCCAATTTAAGGCCATCCCAAAAAAAATCCTTCTTAACTCTGTGGTAAGTTTTTAAAAATCCTGAGTGCCCTCCTAAGGGAGAAGTGTGCAATTCCATAAGAATGTTTTGTTTGAGTTGGGAATTCTTACATAGGTATAAGCAACCTTTGTACCATAACGAATCATTTTTCCAGCTAAATGTATCAGTTGTACTGGGATCTTGTTGTATCTTTTGAATGAATGCCCACACTTCTTCGTCATTCTTCCATTCATCCCTTGCTTCGTTTATCCACTCTGGTTGGATAATAGAAATGGCGCACAACAATGCTTCAACATCCTCATCCTTTCTTGAGAATGCATCTTCCAAAACATTTTGCTTCCCTTTTTTGTAGATGATTTCAAAGTCATAACCCAACATATTTTTGACCCATTTTTGTTGCTCTTCAGAGGATAATATTTGTTCTAAAAAGTATTTAAGACTATCATGATCTGTTTTTACCTTGAAGTGTCTTCCCATTAGGTAGGGTCGCCATTTCTTAAGTGCATGTAGTATTGCCAACATTTCCTTCTCATAAATAACCTTGTGTAAATACTTTCCTTTGATTGGACGACTTTCGAAAGAAATGGGTCTTTCATCTTGCATTAAAACAACACCAATTCCATTTCCTGAAGAATCTCATTCCACAATAAAGGTTTTTGTGAAGTCCGACGTAGCTAAGACCGGTGCTTGGCACATTGCCTATTTAAGATGTTCGAAGGACTTTGTTGCTTATGGAGTCCATGAAAATGCATCTTTCTTCAATAATGTTGTTAGAGGTGCTGCTATTCTCCCATAATTCTTAACAAACTTCCAATAATACCCTATCAACCCAAGAAATCCTCGCAGATGCTTTATGGATGTGGGAATTTTCCATTCCTTAATGGCTTTAATTTTTCTAGGGTCTACCTTATCACCTTCATGAGATACAATATGACCCAGATATTCCACCTCTTGTACTCCAAAAAAACATTTGGAGACTTTTGCATATAATTGTTTCTCCTTCAATAGTTTGAGCATCCTATCAACATGTTCAACATAATCCTTCCAAGACTTGTTGTAGATTAGTATATCATCAAAAAATACTAACACAAATTTTCGAAGGAAGGGTTTAAAAATGGAATTCATCAAACCTTGAAATGTAGAAGGTGCGTTATAAGGCCAAAAGGCATGACCGAAAATTTGTAATGACCCTCATGGGTTCTAAATGTTGTTTTCGAAATGACTTCAATCTTCATTATGATTCGATAATATCCTGAACGAAGATCCAATTTGGTGAAGTAAATTGATCCATGCAATTCATCCAATAATTCATCAATGACAGGAAGGGGAAATTTATCTTTAATAGTGAGGTTGTTGAGCTCCCTATAATTCAAACACATGCACCATGCTCCATCCTTCTTGTGCACCAATACTACTGGGGCAGAGAAAGAACTTTGACTAGGTTGAATTATACCAGGCTCTAGCATTTCTGCAACCATACATTCAATTTCACTCTTTTGGGCATAGGGATATCTATACATCCTGATTTTTGGAGGAACACTTCCTGGAAGCAAATGAATAGCATGATCATGATAAGGAATAGGTGGGAGGCCTTTGGGAGTCTCAAATACATTGGAATGAATGTCCAAGACTTTTTGTAGATTTGGAGAAATAGATGATTTCGATGTGGGAACCTCTAGCGAACATAATTGTGCAATTATGCCTTGTTGTTCCTTATTTAGAAGCTTTGTCATACCGTTAGACCTGATTATCTTTCCCGATTTGCCTGCAATAACCCTTAATTGAACTTCCTTTCCTTCTGCACAAATTTTCATGAAAATTTCTTGAAAATTAAAAGCTATTGTACCCAAGGATTGTAGCCATTGGACTCCTAGTACAACATCAGCACCACCCATTGGAATGGAAATCATTGGGCTATTCAATACATATTCTCCCATGGATAGCTTGATATTGTGGCATTTTCCAGAGAAATTTATGGTTCCTCCATTTGCAACCATCACTTGACACTCTGGTGCTAGATATAGCAAGCAATTCAATTCCTCGGCTATCTTACAATGAATAAAATTATGGGTACTTCTTGAATCAATCAACACTATTACCTTTTCTTCTTGATATATCCTTCTATCTTGATAGTTTGAGGAGTGGTAATTCCATCTAATGCATTACAAGATATGGTCAGATTAATTTCTTCTTTATTTAGGGTTTGTTCCTGGAGTATATCCTCTTCTTTTGAAATTTCTTGTTCCTTTTCGTCCTCATCTTGACAATCAATGTAGAATAATTTCTTCTCAACACACTTATGACCTTTAGTTTATTTGCTATCATAGCTGTAACAAAGCCCTTTTTTTATTTTTTCTTCCAATTGTTGTGGTGTCAACCTTATAGGTTGTGGAAGGCTAGGAGCAACAACACTTCCATATTTATAGTTGTGAGTGGTAGGCTTCCTGGTTGCCATAATTTTGCTTTCCATTTTTCTTGATAACCTAAATGCCTTATCCAATGAATTAGGTTCCCAAAGGTGAACTTCATGTTGGATATTATCATTTAAAGTTCCTATGAACACATCAATCCTATGTTCCTCTAGAATATCTTTTACCCTTATGTTCAATTTTTGGAAGTCCTTAATGTGCTCCATCATTGAACCCTTTTGTTTGAGATTTATCAATTGGCTAAACAAGGTGTTGCTTTTTGTATCCTTATAAAGTGCTATCATTTCTTCCATAAAAATTGCCCAAGTGATAATTTGTTTACAAGAGAAAAGCCATCGATACCATACAAATTGATTTGGTTCCAAATATAAAGTTGCAATACATACCTTTTGTGTGTTTTGCACATTATGGAGATCAAAAAATTGCTCCATCTGTAGTATCCATGTTTCGAGATCCTTATCATTAAACTTCCTCATATCGATTTCTGGAACATGGTGGGTCTTCAATCCAACATTAGAGTCTATGAAATCATGATTGACATCTCTTTTGTTCTCATCATGAGTTTCCTTTACTACCCTTTCACCATTAGTAGCCATTTCTTGTAGCAACTTATTCAAATTTATCTTGGATTCTTCCATCTTAGCGTCCATGCCATTCATCTTAGCATCCATGACATCCATATTAACTTGCATTCCATTCACATTAGCTTCCACTTCATTCATCTTGGCTTCAATTACCTTTTGTGAGAGTGAAATTTGTTGTACCTGGTCTTGTAATTTTGATATATCATGTTGCATTTCTTCCTCTTCTTCACATGCTAGAGCTTTCAGGTTTTTTACTAGGTGTTTCCATTTTCTTTATTCAAGGCATAAATTAATGCTAATAATTCTTCACTATTCCCTTTGAATTCATTCAAACTAATTTTTCAAACCAATCTTATGCAAAATTTAAATAAAAGTACACACCTTTTTTCACTTTATAAGAGCTCAATATTGAATCTATTTTATCTTTGTAAATGTAGATCTCAAATATCTTAAATCATGTCCTACCGTATCCCTTTGAGTCTTCTTTCTAACTCCTCAAGTATGATCAAGATTGGATTCCCCAAGGAAGAGTTATGCCAAATCTCCCACGGTGACCTGATTATAGGCTAGTTCAGTAGATCGAAATTGTACGAAGTACCACATTTCACTATTTCAACCTTAGTACCTAAAACTAATATATAGAAAACTACAGGCCATCCTCTTTCTAAAACTTCTTACGCAATTTCAATTTTATGCCCAAAACAAAAGTTATGATAATTTTTCCCAGGTCACTTGTTTGGAATGTAATTCGAGAGTTTGCAAAAACCCTAACTTCCTCAGATCATATCTCTGAAAATATAGCGATACAAGCTCTCAAATTTGGACCTACAGTTCAAAATGATTTTGGCTCAAATGGGTTCTTTTTTTTGTTTCTGAAACATCACAGACAAAATGTTACAGCGAAAATTCCAAGATGACTTGTTTGGAGCAGAAAAACCCTAGAATCTAAAGCTCTTATACAAAATGTTCTGAAACCAGCTCACAAAAAGATAAAAAAGATAGATCAACGCCTTAGAATTCATCCTCTTCGAGGGGGAAACCTCATTTAAATTACACAAATGAAAAATTCTTGGATGATACAAATGACTAAACCTCCCTTCTATATATAGGAGTCTAAGGGGTCACAATATAATCAAGCCAACCTAACAGTAATAACATAAGGGCACAACAATAACAATAGTGGGTTTCTATGGGGCACACTAATAACAATATGGGGACAATAGGGGCACAATAATAACAATAAGAGATATAATGACAATAGTAATGGGGGAATCACTAGTATTATAGAGACCTAACAAATAATTAAACTTCTGTGGTTAATATCTTCTAACTTTGTGACCAGAGAACCCACAGTAAAAACCATCTTGCTATCAACGTTTCAAACCCCAACAGGGATCCATCATCAGGACTCTTATTGAATGTTCATAGAAGAAGAGCTCAATTACAAGATATAAATAGTTATGAGGTAAGTTGTTTTACCTCATAACTATTTATATCTTGTAATTGAACCCTTCTTCTATCAACATTCAATAAGAGTCCTGATGATGGATCCCTGTTGGGGTTTGAAATGTTGACAAAAAAATGGTTTTTACTGTGGGTTCTCCGGTCACAAAGTTAGAAAATCATTAAACATCAAGCAAGATAGTTCACATAGATGCCATGATCATTAAATCATTATAATACATTTCAGAAAGGTTTAGCACCAAAGTCATCGAAATAGTTCAATTACTGCACTATATGTGAAATCATACATAAACCACAAACATTAGAAGAATAGTCTCAAAACATCCACGATCTAGGCATGAAATTATAATGGCCAAAAGGCTTCACGTATTAAGCAAAAGTTCCAATATATGTAAATATAATGAACATCACTAGCTGGAATAGTGGAACATTAGAGATATTACTTTCTCCCCAAAAGTACTATCATTATATCTCTAATGCCTTGTGGGAGAAGCCAAGGCTAAAATTCCTTTGCTCGATAAATGAGACTCATGTTATAACTTGAGGCATGACCCTTCATATCCTCATGACTCTTGACTGTCTAACTTCTAATGACCTTTGGACTTCTATAACCCTTGAAATTCCAAATGAATTTTGGAATTACATATGACTCTTGGAATTACATGTCTTTTGGACTTCTTTACATGGCTCTTTTGTCCACACATGACTCTTGGACTTCTACTTCTTTGAATTTAAAACACTTACATGATTACATCATAGTTTCCACATCATCATATGATGAGGACATGACAAGTCACTATCACCAATGACATCAAATTTCTTTGATGGGTGATGAGGCTTCCACTTATGTGTTCGATCTTGAATGCAACTTTCATGTTTTTGATGTCATCACCCTCCAAGGGTATTTTATCTTCTAGAGTCTTTAGGTTGCTTGGATCATTAAGATAATGTGTTATTTTTTCATGAAATGCTTCCTCTGACTGACCTCTTTTCCTGATCTTCTTCATGCTTCATTTCCATGTTTTTTTAGAATACCTATAAATTCAATCACTCATGGCAAGCAAACATCATCCTGAAAAATATCTTGTCCTAACATCTTTCATGCAAGTTTTATGTTCATGTCTTAACGATGTGCTTGGGAAGAGCAAGGATAACTTCTAGGCACAAGGGCACATTGTGAAAGGCTGAAGGGATGAAGCTTCGAGGCTCTGGTGTGTGCTCATTCTCTAACAAGGAGAGAGAAATCTCAAGGGAGGGTGTAGGGCGAAGGTACGAAGGATGAAGGAAAAGAATTCAGACTTCCCAAGTGCATTATGTGCTCAAGGGAGACAAGGAGGGAACAAGGTGCACTGGCGAAGGATAAAGATATGAATTTTCGAGGCTTCGGGGTGTGCTCATGCACTCAAGAGGTCCAAGGAGGTTGCAGGGCACACTACTAAAGGATGAAGGGGTGACGTTTAGGGATTCAAGTTGTGCTCATGCACTCAAGAGAGACAAGGAGGGTGTAGGGAACATTTCAAAACATGGAAGGGGAATGAGGCTTAGGAGTGCATTATGCAGTCTTATAGGGAACAAGGCACACTTGATCAAGGCTTAAGAGTGCACCATGTGCTCCTAGCTTTAATGGGTTAACTTGTGCAGACAAAAATTGTCTAAGTCTAGAAGATAGAACAAGGGGCGAACATAATGAGTTTAGAAATGAAATGAAGTGTAACTCATACCAACTTACCAATAAAACTTAGATATGATTCAACAATGATAAATACACATCAAAATTTTAGTTTACAAACACTCCCCAAGTAGAATTAAAAAATTGTGTGTGACTGCAACCAAAAGTGTCGTTTTACAACAAACAAAGGTGCTATGACCATGAAGTGCACCAAATATGTTATACACAATGTGAATACACTTAAGAATGATAAAGAACACTTGAAACATATAGAATGAACTGAAATGACTTTTGCGACCGAAGCGACACTTGATGCAACAATTGGGTAGGCTCCAAAATTTAAATGTAGTGAAATTTTAGAGGGTGTTGTAGCAACAACAAAAAGTGGAATGTGATGCCTCAGGAAATGGAATTGGTGTGGTTTAATGCAAGAAAGAAGACCTATTTATTTTGAAAGCTGTCCAATCAAGTGAAAATATTTACACAAATCTATTTATGAGAAGGAAATGTTTGCAATACTACATGCCCTGAAAAAATGGGGCCCTTACCTAATGGGAAGGCACTTCAAGATGAAAAGAGATCATGATAGTCTTAAATAATTTTTGGAACAATGATTATCTTCAGGAGAAATGGGTCACTAGGATTTTGGGTTATTACTTTGAAATAATCTACAAAAAGGGAAGAAAAATGTTGTTGTTGATGCACTCTCTATGCAATTTCTATTATCCAACCTAACTAGATAACTAAAGTAAGGGAAAAATGGAATAATGACGAAGAGGTGTGGACACTCATACAAAATTTTCAACAAGATCCAAGTAAATATGATACATTTATCGAGAAAAAATTACTCATTATGGTACAAATATTGCTTATATCTATGTAAAAATTCCTAACTCAAACAAAATATTATTTTTGAATTGCAAAACTCTCCTTTAGGAGGGAACTTAGGATTTTAAAAAACTTACCACAGGGTGAATAAGGAATATTTTTGGGATGACCTTAAATATTATATTCAGAAGGTTGTAGAAGAATGTTTTGTTTGCCAACAAAATAAAGTTGAGACAATTAAGACCCCGGGTCTATTACAATCTTTAGTCATTCCAAGTTAGCATTTGGAGGAGGTTTCAATAAATTTTCTCATAGGTTTACCCAGGTCTGAAAGGAAAGAGTTTCATCATGGTGGTAGTTTATAGACTTACTAAGTATGCACACTTTTGTGCATTATCTCGTCCTTTTAAATCCAGTATTGTTACTACTGCATTTATGAAAATAATTCAAAAGCCAACTGGAAACCCAAATATTATTGTAAGTGATAGAGATCTCATTTTCACTGGAAATTTTTGGATGGAATTATTTTTTGTCTTGGTTCTCAATTAGCTCATAGCTCATCATATTGTTATAGACATTTTTGGGCCCTACAACCCCAAGCATGAAATGTCCATAAATCAAGGGCTCCTAAGTCCCTAAAAGTGTTGTTCTAACCCCTAAAGGAACAAGGTCAACAGATTACAGCTTCTCCCAGAAGTTCCCCATGAGAAACTACTCAGAATTGGTCAAAACAGGATCATTGCAGCTGCTCCACTGGCTAAGTGCATTTCATCTCACCTAGATACACTGTGAGGGTGCGTTACATTTCAAAAGTCCCTTCTGTGGGGTGCGATGGGCGAGAAATGACAAATGGTAGTGTCATTCCGCGAGGTGGAGAGGCAATGGAAGCTTCCAGAATCTTCTCCTGTGACACTTGCCTCACTGAATTCGACCAAGGATGAGTAAGAGGCCATCACTCTCCAAGTGGAAGCAAGAACTATCAGAGAGAAGACACTAATAAAATCACAAGCTGACTCATTCCCCCTTATATATATCTATATATGGATCCCTCATCCCAGAGATCCAGAGGCTGGAATTTTGCATATTGTAAGGAATTGCTATTGGTTTTTGAGGCAAACATCAGATTGTTGGGTGATCTAAGCTTTGTTTGAGATGAAGAGGGGCTTCTTTGTTGGGAGGTTGATGCTGGGTCGGAACAACCGGTTGTAACTCCTCTTGGCTCTTTTCTTGTTTATCAATAAAAGCTATTTGAGTTTTCCTCCATGCTTTTGTGTCATTGATGCTTGTTACATTTGTATGGTCAATTTACATATGACCCTAGATTGTTTATGATTATAGGTCCATGTCTTTGTATAGTGCTATGCTTCCGTGATCTTACAGGTACTTTGTGAAGCTGGGCGTGCAAGCGAGCAGGTGGCTGAGGACTATCAAAGAAGAGAGGGATCAAATTGAAGGATTAGCGCAAGACAGAGGTTGGTCTTTCTGTTCCTCTCTGTCTATAATTCATAAAGGAAAAACAAAAGTAGCTTTTCTCTGTTTGTTTCTAAGGCAGCTGTCACACCTTAGTGGGATAGAGCAGTTCTAAATAGACACTTTTCCCTGTAACAAAATGGCGACTCCGTTGGGGAACTAATTAGTTTGTTTGTTTATCATTCCTTGTTGTCTATTTCATAAACTTACAAGTAGCATTCGAACTGCATTTGCCATAACAAATGCAAAGTAGATAGCTGCTGCTTCAATCCATCCACTGGATCTGTTTATGATTTAAACAACTGATTCACAAACTATCTGATTGCACTTGTGATAGCTCTTAGATCCTCCTTAGATCTACCCCTGATTGTTGCATTACTGATTGCTTTTTGCTCGGCCAACTCCCAAGAACTGAACTGCAAACTGTGACCCGGAACTTGAACAGAGTCTCGTTTCTGGCCCAGCACAGGTACTGTTCAGAGATTCTTAATTTCAGTGCACTTCCCGAGTTGACAACCTGCGCTGCATTTCAGATTCTCTGTGTTACAGGTGCGCTGATCAGATTAACTCTGTGCAGTTTTGGCTTCTGTGATTCACTCTTTCCAGTTCTATTCCTGAATTTTGCTTCCTGTGATCAGTATATGTCTGTTTGAAACCCCTTTTCCTTACTGATATTCCGCCTCCTTTGTACAAAAGAACTGTAGATGTTTTTGTGTGTTTGTTGAGTCATTTACAGTCCTTCTTTGCAAAAGTAGCGTAATCGTACTGTCGCCCTTTGATTTGAAACTGTCGCAAGTGTCGATTTCAATCATAGGAAAGAATTTGATTGTTGTTGATGGTTGATTATCCTATTACTATTGCTTTTGGTCTGAATTTGTAATTTTCTAGTGTCAAGAACAAGTATTCATTTCAAAATCGTAAGGTGTTGTAATCGTCTCCATTTTTTTATTTCGAAAAGAAACTCGTTGATATTTGTCGCTTGAAAAGAAATTCAGATTTGTGCATCAACTTTCTTTTTAGCATCCATATACTAAGAAAGTCGAAAAACAAATACATGCATGTGCATTTGCATATAGACAGTCTGATTGGTTTGATTTAGGAAAGTTCATTTAGAGTGTGCTCTTTGCTCTTTGTGAAAAGATTCTGTATTTCTTTTCCCTAGTAGCTAGGATTTTCATAGCATAAAAGAGATAAAAGTTTGTTTATCATCTTAGATTGCATTTTAGGAATTACATCTACATCTCGTGGTGAACCCGAAAGGCAAACTTCATAAACAAGATCAACTTAAAATAAATTCAATGAATCTAACAACGCTTTGGAACTTAACGCACAACATTTAGAAGTCTAGGCTAGAGACGTATTCCGGCATCGTAAAGCCTGGTAACTGTTGTTCTCACTGATGGTTGGGTGATTCCTCCACTTTGAGACGATAAGTTCCAGTACAGACTTGTGCTCCCACGTACCGTCGAGTATATTTTGGGAGACCCCAATAGGCTTAATCCTTTATCCATAGGAAGCCATGTCTGCCGCCCTATCGATCGCAATGCACTGAACACAGCATTTGGGAAGATTGACTGCCATACCGTGAAAAGTATTCTGCAGTTTTGCGATTGGTTTGGTAATCCCTCTACCTAGATTTCCAGAGTAGTCCCTTTCGTTCCTTTTCAGACTCCTTAACAGAAAAGGTCCATCTGAGCACTTGTCACTTCAGGCTCATTAAAAATCGAAGGAGACTAGAGTCATCTTTCATTTTTTCTCGACTCTTAAAAATTGAAAAAACAAGTTGTGTCAAAGCGTCTAAAATTTATTTTAAACAAAATATTCATTACCCTTTCCTACGTTGATCTTGGGTTGAGAAAATGGAATCCACCAACCAAGGAATTCCCCTTGGAGGAAATCCTAGTCCCTTCTCCTCTTGGGGAGATGTTGGTGCACCCCATATGGCCACATTGTCACTTCCAGGACTGACAATTGGTTTGCCTATATGGCTCTTCTCAACCTCTGTCGTTCAGAACACCACTATTCCTAGACAATCGAATCAGCAACTAGACGAGTCCAGAGTTACCCACCAACCTTCTACTTCCTCTAATTCTTCCTCTCCTCCTTCCTCTTCGCTTGATGGGGCTGGTAAAGCCAAAAGTCAAGTACCTAAGGAGAAGAAGGAAAAGAAGAAGAAAGAGAAGAAGAAGAAGGAGCCAAAAGCGAATGGGGGCAAACAAGTGCCGTCTAGCGAAAATCCACACACTGCACCGACCAGGCCTAAATCGCCATGTGTCATTTGCAAAGGAGACCACTATCACAGAGATTGTCCTTGCATCCCTTGGATCTTAAGGGACTGGTCTCCTCATTTGCACAACCCGGTGTCGTCAACCTCTGATGATCATGTTGAAAACACACCGTCGACTAGTGAAAGTGAAGCCCCAGGACAAAAAGGAAAATATAGATTTCCTTGTAAACTATGCAAAGGCGATCATGTCGTCCACCGTTGTCCCTTCTTAGACGAAGCTAAAAGAGTTTTGGACGATCCTCCGGTTTCACCGTCACGACTTCCTCCTGGATATAAAAAACTCTTGTCGAGTCCGTCACTAGTTGAAAATCCGACTGGCCCGCTCAGGTGGTCGGTCGAAGCATCTATCATTGAAGATAAACCATCTGAATCCATACCAGACGAAATTCAAAAGGTCGAGGCGGCAATTGACCCGGTCTTGCCTTCAGAGGTTCCACCTTCAGATGATACAGTCACTGAAGAGAACAAGGATGACACCATCCAAATTCTTTTCATAAGCACAGACTCCAACGAACATGGCGGAAATTTACCCGTTCCTTTACCGCAGGAAGGAAGTTCATCAGAGTCGTACCCGGCCGTCTATTGGGTCCCACCTCCAAGCAACCTAGTTGTCTCCTTCGACTGGAATCAACTAGGCAGACCCCGTTTACCAGCTAGTACACCATTCCGAATTATTGTTCAAATATATAGAATGGTTATGGCTGGTACCATCATAGATGAGGGGGCTTCTGTGAGTATCCTTTCCTCCACTGCTTGGAAAGCGCTTGGTTCGCCATCGCTTTTGCCTGAGATGAGAAATCTGACAGGGTTTGATAAAGGAACTAGTCGACCGTTAGGGATCCTTCCCAATGTGCCCATAACATTGAGAGGGAAAATCGTTCACATGAACGTGATGGTAGTTCAAGGACACCTGTATTACAATCTACTCCTTCGACGAGACTATATTTATTGCATGAGAGCCATTGTCTCATCACTCTTTAGAGTGATGTGTTTTCCGCATGAAGGTAGAGTGGTCAAGCTCGTAGACCAGCTTTCATTTCCCGGATCACGCATAGCAAATAGTCATATACCATCCTTGAATGGTCTTTTCACACAAGAATTGTCTCAATCTCCACTCTGTCCACCCGATGAGCGCAAGTGATTCGGGGGGACATGACTGAAACCCAGGGGGCATGCACCCTGGTCTGCTTCGGCAGGAAAACCTTGGGTATAGGGTAGGTTTCCACGAGAGTATATGACCTCCGTACTCCCGTCCGTGATTGGAAGAGGGAGTTGGACTGGAATAAGATCCTCTTGTCAAAGTTATGTAAGTTGGCGGGCATCGCCGCTCACCTTTGTTTATCTCGGTAGACATCGCCAAAGAGGTGTTTTGTTTACGCCGTAAATAGAAAAATCTTTGGTAACCTGTAAGAGGTAGGCCTCTCTCGGTAAAACAAATGTTTTAACGGACTAAAGAAGGGGTAACCTTGAAACTCTGTTTTATACCTGGGGGCATGCAAGCCTTTTCGCGTGCAAGCGAAGAGCGACTATTTATTTTTTTAAATTTATAGGACCTCTAACCCTTTAAACTCGTAGGATTGGTCGTTTCCTAACTTGCATAAAGAAAGGATGTGGGGCAAAACTCTAAAAGTTGCCATTTTATATGAGACATTCTTATCATACGACTGGATTAATCAAGCAGTTTTAGCACATAGTTCAAGCTCGTTAAAAAATAAACATAAGACATGAGCAAATGTTTCCCCCCACGTTTAAGCTCGTTAAAAAATGAACTATTCCCTAGTAAATAACCATCGTTAATGTAGTACTTCAGCCATTAAAGCCTTGGTCGTGTTTGCACTGTCACCTCCACTTTTTCATTGGCCGATCATTCACCTCCATTTGATTGTTTACCCATTTTGAGGAACAACTGCAAAGAGTGATTTCACTAGCCATCCTTGTGACACTGCCGTGATTGGAAAATTCCAAACCTTACCTAGAATTAGCTGCTACCCATTTTATCACTCGTTCCTCAAAAGACAAGTCTCCTTTAAGCTCTTTTCAACTGACTCGTAAAATATTAAAATATTGTCGAGCCGTTGGCCTCTCCAGCTCATTAAAGGGACAGAAAGTGTTATCCCTCCTCTAGATTTTAATCTTTTTGGACCTGAGGGATTATTACACAAAAAGATCGAGCGCTTGTTTTGTTCGGCTCGTTAAAAGTATCGAAAATTCATCCCTTCTGTATTGTTTTATACTTTTTCGGACTTAAGGGATTAGATGACGAAAAAGGAATTTTGGAGTTACCTTTACGTTCCTTTTCAGACTCTCTAAAATTGAAAAGGACCGAGTTATCTTTGTTGTTAAACTCGTTAAAAAGATTAATAGCGACAAACTTGTCTATAGACAAGAACGAGTTTCACTATCGCTAGGCTCGTTAAAACATAGCGATGGGTTTTCCCGAAGGGCAAATTATAGAACAAGCATATGTTATCCTCCTCAAGCTTGACAAAAATAAAGAGGTACTGGTCAGCAATGACTCGGGAAAATTGGGAAGAAAACTTAAAGAAACTTTGTTGGTAGCAAGTCGCTCTTGAACATGACACTTCCACTCTGTGTCCGAGTAAGGTTGGGTTGTTTCATTCACCGGTCACATCACCATGGTCACACCATACCATCCAAATTTGGGGTTAATGCTACCAATCCATCACATTAGTGTCGCCGATATGTTCAAGAGAAGTCATTCAGAGAATTCACCTGTGTCTCACCAGCTACCATACATTATGCTCCATTCTTTCATGACCGCCACCCTGAACCTTATATCACCAGATCGTTTTCACCTCCATTAAAATCATTTTCTCCGTTCCGTGTCACTGATGTGGGATTCATTAAGGCCCTCCTGTGACGGATCACTTCTTGTCGACATCAACTCATTATCCAAGAAGTTGATCTAGGAACACCCCATTCAGTACTTTGAAGCTTGCATGCCTCAATGGCAAGTTTCTCACTTCAGGCGACAGGTTTACATCAATGGCCTTTGACCGAAAGATTTTGTGTGGTGTTCGACGCCAAGTCCTTTATTCACACCATGTGAATTGTACTGCAGTACCTTGAGGGTCATTATCATTATCGGTGATTCCTCTCGCGCTTGTTAACAGTTTACATCATTGACTGGTAATCAAGCGATGTCTTTCCATGTTCGACTTCAGAACATTTCTCACATGGATCGACTTGTACTTCGAGTGAAGATCGGAAGAGATTGAAGACCTCGGATCTAGTTTCATCCATCCAGGCTATGATATATATTCAGGGAAATAAAGACATTAAATGTACATCATTGCTGCACAGATAATCATCCACTCAAAAGGATGATGGCTCTATCAGAATCATCAGTCTACACTCAGACGATTGTCTGTCCTATGTACATGAAAATGAATTTATAAAGCTGAGCATGGGAATGCCCGCCTCAGCTAGATCATGAAATTAATATGAAGATAATGTATTGTATTGTATCTTATTACAGGTCTCCTCCCAGCATTGAAAGAACTTCGGATCCTCATAATAAAGCATTTCACCCGACACCAAAAGATTAACGACCTCATACTTTAGGGGGCAACTGTTATAGACATTTTTGGGCCCTACAAACCCAAGCATGAAATGTCCATAAATCAGGGGCTCCTAAGTCCCTAAAAGTGTTGTTCTAACCCCTAAAGGAACAAGGTCAACAGATTACAGCTTCTCCCAGAAGTTCCCCATGAGAAACTACTCAGAATTGGTCAAAACAGGATCATTACAGCTGCTCCACTGGCTAAGTGCGTTGCATCTCACCTAGATACACTGAGGGTGCGTTGCATTTCAAAAGTCCCTTCTGTGGGGTGCGATGGGTGAGAAATGACAAATGGCAGTGTCATTCCGCGAGGTGGAGAGGCAATGGAAGCTTCCAGAATCTTCTCCTGTGACACTTACCTCACTGAATTCGACCAAGGATGAGTAAGAGGCCATCAGTCTCCAAGTGGAAGCAAGAACTATCAGAGAGAAGACACTAATCAAATCACAAGCTGACTCATCCCCCTTACAGATATCTATATATGGATCCCTCATCCCAGAGATCCAGAGGCTGGAATTTTGCATATTGTAAGGAATTGCTGTTGGTTTTTTAGACAAACATCAGATTGTTGGGTGATCTAAGCTTTGTTTGAGGTGAAGAGGGGCTTCTTTGCTGGGAGGTTGATGCTGGGTCGGAACAACTGGTTGTAACTCCTCTTGGCTCTTTTCTTGTTTATCAATAAAAGCTATTTGAGTTTTCCTCCATGCTTTTGTGTCATTGATGCTTGTTACATTTGTATGGTCAATTTACATCTGACCCTAGATTGTTTATGATTATAGATCCATGTCTTTGTATAGTGCTATGCTTTTGTGATCTTACAGGTACTTTGTGAAGCTGGGCGTGTAAGGGAGCAGGTGGCTGAGGACTATCAAAGAAGAGAGGGATCAAAGCGAAGGATTAGCGCAAGATAGAGGTTGGTCTTTCTGTTCCTCTCTATCTATAATTCATAAAGGAAAAACAAAAGTAGCTTTTCTCTGTCTGTCTCTAAGGCAGTTGTCACACCTTAGTGGGATAGAGCAGTTCTAAATAGACACTTTTCCATGTAACACATATGATCCTCAATCTAATGGGAAAACATAGATAGTGAGCATATGTTTGGAAGGATATATTTGTTCTTCTGTATCTAATAAACAAACACAATGGGTCATGTGGTTACCTCTTGCTGAATGGTGGTATAACACTTCCTTCCATGTTGCAGCAAAAATGACCCCATTTATGACAATTTATGGACATCATCCATTGTCCATCAAATCGTATTTAAAAGAAAATCCTAAGGTTCAAGTTGTAGAAGTTCACATCCACTCTAGCACAAAATTGAATGAAACAACAGGAATATTAGCATCGGAGTGAAATATGTTTTGATGTAGGTGACTGTGTAGTTTTACGACTACAACCATACAAATAAATGTCCCTCAAGCAAGCTAAGAAGGATAATAAATTTTCACCCAAGTACAATCGTCCCTACAAGGTTTTGAAAAATATTTGTACTACGACATACAAATTGGAGTTTCCTACATCTTCCTAAGTACAACCTATTAGTGTTAGTCTTTGAAACCTTCCTCCAGTGATCAAACATGCTCTTACAAAGTGATTTTAAGGTGTCAAGGTCAAATTTTGTTATTTCAGTGAGTCTTCAAACAAAATTTGGTCACTAGGTATTAGGTCTAGGGTTTGCTTTCACTCCTTTCAAAGTTGTCCAAATGTTGTTCCATGTCACCATTCAGCTGACTGTACCATCATTCAGAGGGTTTTCATCATCATGTCAGGTTCCAATGGGTCATTTTACACCTTGTTCATGCTTCAGTTGTGCCTAGGTAAGGTTCATTTCCCTCTCCTAAGGTTTTGAAGGTAATTTCTCTTGGATGGTAAAATCATCAGAAAAACTTGTATCCTAATGTTCATACACTTTCCCCTATCCTTAATGTACCTTATTAAATATTTCCCATCACTGATATCCCTCAAATTCCTCATTTTCGCACAAACCCTAGTTTCTTGCTACAATTTGACAATTTTCTAGGCTAGGCCTGTGTTTTTCCCTTTTGGACCCCTTCCCCTCACTCAATCTTTGAAATTCCACTTTCCCCTGCTTCCTAACATCCCTCCCTACTTCCCAAAATTTTCTCAAGAATTTAGAAGCCCCTTATCCCCTTCATTTCACTTCATTTCGACAAATCCCCTGTTCCACACATCGGGATAGGTTTTACTCCAATGATGTTTCTGAGCAAGAAAAGATGAATTTGGGAAACCTAAGAGATTATTTTGTCCACAATAGGCCAAGGAAGAAAAACCTCCTTCACTTTTTACACAGGTGTCATGGTTTTAGAGAAATGTCAAAAATACAGTTGCCTCAAGAGAATTGATGCACCTCTGAAGTGACCTTGGGAAAATCAATATTTCTCCTAGCTTGGTTGGCCAAATGACTTTTTTGATGAGTCAAATGATAACTAGACACAAAGAGATTTCCAATGAGCTATCATGAGCTCAATTTGGAGTTGAGGAAGACCTTCAAAAGTTGACTGCAACAACACTCTATCTTTAGGCAGCCTCATTTTGCACATTTTGACCAGTCTTGGGATATTTGACTTTTGACAAGGATATTTGAATTTTCCATAAATTCAAGTTTTTTATGGAAAGTATACTCAATATTGTTTCCAACGAGCTATCATGCGCCCAATTTGAACACTAGGAAGGCCTCCAAAAGTGTCCTACAAAAAGCACTACACACCTATCAGCTGGCGCGGCGCACCTATTGAGCGTGGTGTACCTGGTGCAGGTTTTACACTGCAATTTGAATAGGCGTGGTGCACCTGTTGAGCGTGGCACACCTAGGAGGTGGCGTGGTGCACCTACCTGCTTAGCCCAAATTTCACTCAAATCATTTTTCCAAGCTCCAAATTTGTGCAATCTTCATTCAACAAGTAAGTTAACACCTCCATATTGCCAATGTAAGGGTTTTCATCAGTGTTTATGGTGTTTCAATAGGTAAAAAAAAAAACCCTAGTTCCTTGCACAGTTGTATTGAGAAAACTGCCTGGGGTTTGCAAAATTACAGTTTTTGCTACCCTATTCACCCCTACCATTTTCACATCCCCTCACTACAATTTCATTCACCTTTTTTCTCCTTCCCTCTTTCATTCACACTTACTTATTCCCCCTATCCCAAAAACTGAAAACCCTAATCCCTAATCCTACTACTCCCAAACCCTAATTGATATCCCAAAACCCAAAACATCATTCCCTAAACCCTTCCATTTCCAATAACCCCACAAGCCCTGCTCACATCACCAAACCCTACACACTCTCCCTAAAACCCTACACACTTATCCTACTCACTCCCTAAACCCTACTCACATCCCTAAACCCTGTTCACACATACATTTCCACACTCCCTTCCCCATACACTCTGCCCATTCCATTCCTCCATCCTATTCCATACTATTATCCATAAACCATTCATATATAATCACATTTTTCTAAACCAAGGGAAAGCAATGGAAAGAGATAGTGAATATGACTATGATAAGTAGCAAAGAAAAGGAAAAGAGAAGATGCATGAGGATAATATAGATGATGAACAAGAAAGAGAACAAACAGTTGGAGGATAAGCAAAGCCTAATGGAGCTAGAAATGTTGAAACTGAAGAGGCAAAATGACAAAGAGGACCATGTCACTTTGACTTCCATTGAACGAAAGATAGAGACTGAAAAGGAGTCTTGGTTGGAGAAGATGAACATGTGCTTAGAGAGGTTGCTGGAGAAGGCCAAAAAAGATAAAAATATGTTGAGGCACATGGCCTACTGCTATTTGGCAAGAAACAAAGTTTGCAAAGCGAGAATTAGGACTTTGAAGGCCAAGTTGAGGAAAGCTTTGAGGAAGAGGAAAGAGCAAGACAAACTCAAGATTTTGGCTGAGGTTTCCTTAGCCCAACACAACACTTGATGCAGGACACTCAGCCCAACTTTCAAGAAATTTGGGATAGTTTTTGTCAATTTGGAATTTTTGGAGCAAAACACAGGATTTTCTACATGGTGCGTCGCACCACCTGGCACGCGCTTTTGCTAGGGACCTCCTTTGGAGGAAAACTCAGAATTTTTGGATTCCTCGGGCAAAAATATTAATTCCCACAAATAGACAAGAAATTTTGTCAAGTTTTGAGCTTCCAAAAGGGTCAAAAACACCTCAGAAATGCTCTTTCTCCTCCTTTTTGGCCACACAAGAAGTAGTGTTGGGAGAACTCACTTTTGGAGGGGAAAATGGATACCAAATTCATAAATTCCACCTATTCTGGAAACTAGACAGATAGACCTTTCCAAAAAGCCCACTTGGAGTAAATTTGGTGCATGCGACGGCCTCCAAAATCAGCTACAGAAAGGCGCTATGCACAGGGATAGAGGTGCGACACACATGATGGAAAATTGTCTTTTTTGCCAAAAAACTCTGTTTTTTCGCTTAGTTTTTTCTCAGTTTTACTTTTCTCTCTCTCATAGTCAAAATCATGATGTAATTTGATGTAACTTGATGGAATTTGATGTAAATATGCTAAAATTTCACTCATGGAGGTAGATACATCATGAAAAGGTAGTTTGAAACTAAATGAATAAGTTTCCTAGGTTTTAGAGGCAAGTTGTTCCATTGCCTACTTTTCAGTTCTTAGTTTAAATATTCTTGAAATAGCTCCTAAACTCATGAATTCGACCCCTAAAGCCTAGCATGAGTTTTTTTTTGCCTATATCTAGTAGTTTTTCAGTCATTGGTAAAGGTTGGACTCTTGTGAATGCTTTGAGCATTATTGTACATTCATCTCTGCAGTTTGGCAAAGGAATAGACCAGGGTTTGCAGCACTTTGTGGGATTCTTGTGGAAATTTGATTTGGTATTGTTTTTCCTTCTGTAATGCAAGTTTACATGTGTTTATGTATGCCATCATCTCTTTCTGTTTAGCTTAACTAAATGAATCAAGGATAAAGGTAGAATTCATTGATGTTGTAGTGCTCTACCTAGGGTTTGTTTAGTTATTTATGTTTTCAACTGTTTGAAGAGGATCACTGAAACTTTCATGCCCTCTCCAACTCCTCACTAGTCTTAAGACTCTCCATCTCACTTATTTCAAAGTACTAAACCATTTTCCTACCTCGCCCCACAGAAACCTCTGCAAGACTATGTCCATTCCCCAGACCCAAATCTACGTTTCACATTTGAGCTAGCAAACCAACATTAAATTCAATCAAACTCTTTTGAGCATATACCTAGCCTAAAATTAGTATTCACATCAGTCATCTCAAGCCTTATTGATCATATTTTCCTGATATTGACAAGGAGAGAGCCCCCTCCCGACCTCGTAGGGCTAGCTACCAGGTTAAGCATGGTTTGATATTACCCTAGATCCTGCCTTTCTCAGCCTGAGGTAGATTTAGGCCCTAACATATTGGTGACTCAGCTGGGGAGACGAAAATTTTGTTGTTTGCTTTATAAACTACAGACGGAGCCTGAAGTTAGCCAGGTAGCCTTCGAACTTCTCTTGCTTTGCAAGTGCATAGTAGATGAACGCTGCTTCAGTCAATCTTCGGTTTAGTTTATGAACTGAACATCTGGTTTCCTCAGCAAATGTAATCAAGTTCAGATCTGATTGTTGATGGTGGACAACAATTAGACACAGCAAGGTTGAAATCATTCATCCGGCGACTCTAAATCAGTTTCGAGATCAGATCCAAGGACTTCACTGGAGGATGAACCTGACCAGCAGAAACATGAAAGGACAATATGGAAAGATCAAGTATTCAAGTTGGAATTTCATCCAAGACATTTTGTTCTTTGTTATAAATTATTTCTTCTCTTTTCCCGAGAATGTCAAGAAGGCTTTGCAAAGTATATTGTATTTGAGAAAAGATCCTCGGCCTGCATTTGATTCCTTCCCTTTGAAGATTGTGAATACCAAAGATTTGCATGCCTTTGAGCTTGATCAAGACCCTTTTTCTGAATCTTGTGATGACTGTCTTCAAACTGATGAGCCTCAAGAGACCAAGACTGATTCTACACCTTCTGTACATACCCTATACCTTGTAAAATTCCAGATCGATACAAGCCTCTGATTTTACCTCCTATATCCCATGCTTTCCCTAAAAATCATGATCTATATCTACCAAGATTTGATGGTGAATGTGACAACATCACTGCTGAGAGACATGTACTGAATTTTGAGTCTTTTCTTGACCTTTTTGAAGTTGATGAAGAAGATGTCAGTATTAGGCTTTTTTCTCTTTCTTTGTAAGGCAAAGTCAAGAGTTGATTCAAAACCCTGCCTAATGCGAGCATCTCAGACCTTCAGCAGTTTTTCAAAGTTTTCCTCGACAGGTGGATGATCAGAAAAAACCCTTTCTTGATTATAAAATAGTATAACCAGCTGAAAATATTGCCAGGGGAGACAGTACAATAGTTTTCTGCCAGATTTAACCAAGTTTATTATTCGATGCCTGTTAATATAAGACCTCCTCTTGGATCCACTCTCTTGCACTACCCGGGTGCCTTTGATCCGGAAATGGAGTTTTAGCTGAGAGAAAGGAATCTTGCAACACTTGAAGAGATGCAGAATAGTGCAGTAGATGTAGAGGCTCATTTTCTAATCCGAAGGGCAAAGTTGAAGGAAGAAGAGATGAAAAACATAGATCTGGAGGAATGGACATCTCTAGAGCTAAAGCTTGACATTATGGTAAGTGCAGTGGAAGAGATGATGCAAAGGATCATCACAAGGAATGAGTATAATGTTCAAGCCCATGGCTCATTGATTGAAGAAGAACAAGTTACTGATCCAAAACATCTTCTTTCTTTTCCCAGTTGTCATAGATCTGATAATGATTGTTTTATAGATCATCTTGGAGAAGAGAGATCTATTGATATGACATGTATGCTTGATGATGTATTTTTTACTGACGATTTGTCTCAGTTTGATCAGTATGACGATGATTATGTTCTCCAAATAGAAGCTAATCTTGTAGACAAATCAGCAGCTAATTTGTGGGAGGAAAAATTTCACTTTCAACAGCTCGAATACATTGATCAACCGATGCATATCAACTATGGAAATGACGAGGAAAGTGTAGCAAATTTCGAAGTAAGTAAAGGATCTTTTCCTTTTGGTTTGCTTCGTTTCATTTCATTACAGACAACTTTCATGCAATTAGAAATCATTCGTCGATAAGTTTTGATTTGGACCATCTTGAGGGCAATGAAAACCTTGTCCAAGACTTCTCATATCCTGATTTGCACCCCCCGAATCCCATTGATTGTCAAGTTGCAGATGAAGACTTGGAAGTTGGCACATATGATCAAATGATACAAGATGATTCCGTACCATTTTGTTTTGAATCATTTCAGTTTTTGAAGGGTAAATTGCATAGTATATCTTCAAATGAGCAGCCTGTAGGAAATCATGTAATCTCATCATAACCAATAGAAAATGGGTTGCAACAGTATTTTCAAGTTTTTCATGATCCAATAGATAATGTGTTGGATGATGTCTATAGTCAAAGTCCTTCTGCTATCTGTGAGCTTGACAAAAGTATTGATACAAACTTGATCCGATAGTTGGTTTCTTTGTCATTTTTAGCAGGAGTCTCGTCACAAAGCTCAGATCAAGATTTGCATTCATGGTATGAGGAGAAGAGAAGTTGTAATCCATTGGATGAGCTAAGTCCCAGTGTTCATGAACTTCAAGATCCTTATGCAGTGTTTTTGGAGGTGGATAGAGAATCCATATCATTCAATGGATCTGTTTCCAAGTTTTCATGGGAGTTCCCTTTCAGTAGTTCTCTGTTTTGTTCACAAGCAAGCACTTGTGGAGAATGAAAACATCAGCCAAAATGCTTATTTGGTTGCATTGGTTGTTTCATTTCACTTGATCAAGTGATGAATGGAACAACTAGAGTAGGTTGTATTGAATAAGCTCCATTTTGAGCATATTTTCCAGTTTGTCAGTTGTGTTTTAGTCTTGAGTCATTTTCTGTTTTAGCCAATTTAAAGATAGTTTCAGCTGAGTGTCCAGTTTCAACTTTTGAGAGTCTTGTTTCAATTTTGAATTAGTCAGTTCAACTATGAGTCTTGAGTCAAAGTTTCATAGTAATTGGTTTTTGGGTGTTTTGAAGTTATTGACTCCATTGCCCAATGGATGAAGGCACTTATCTGCTCTCCCAAAGATCTGTGGTTCTTGGCACCTCGAAGAAGCTACCATCCCCATTGGAGACAATGTTACTGTCAGTCTTTGAAACCTTCCTCCAGTGATCAAACATGCTCTTACAAAGTGATTTTAAGGTGTCAAGGTCAAATTTTGTTATTTCAGTGAGTCTTCAAACAAAATTTGGTCACTAGGTCTTAGGTCTAGGGTTTGTTTTCACTCCCTTCAAAGTTGTCAAAATGTCAGTCCATGTCACCATTCAGCTAAGTGTACCATCATTCAGAGGGTTTTCATCATCATGTCAGGTTCCAATGGGTCATTTTACACCTTGTTCATGCTTCAGTTGTGCCTAGGTAAGGTTCATTTCCCTCTCCTAGGGTTTTGAAGGTAATTTCTCTTGGATGGTCAAATCATCAGCAAAACTTGTATCCTGATGTTCATAAACCTTAACCTATCCTTAATGTACCTTATTAAATACTTCCCATCACTGAAATCCCTCAAATTCTTCATTTTCGCACAAACCCTAGTTTCTTGCTACAATTTGACAATTTTCTAGGCTAGGCCTATGTTTTTCCCTTTTGGACCCCTTTCCCTCACTCAATCTTTGAAATTCCACTTTCCCCTACTTCCTAACATCCCTCCCTACTTCCCAAAATTTTCTCAAGAATTTAGAAGCCCCTTATCCACTTCATTTCACTTCATTTTGACAAATCCCATGTTCCACACATCAGGATAGGTTTTACTCCAATGATGTTTCTGAGAAATAAAATATGAATTTAGGAAAACGGGGAGAGGGTTTTGTCCAAAATAGGCCAAGGAAGAAAAATCCCCTTCACTTTTTACACAAGTGTCATGGTATAAGAGAAATGTCAAAAATACAGTTGCCTCAGGAGAATTGATGCACCTCTGAAGTGACATTGGAAAACTCAAGATTCCTCTAAGCTAGGTTGGCCAAATGACTTTCTTTATGATTCAAATGATAACTAGATAGAAATAGCTTTCCAATGAACTATCATGAGCTTAATTTGGAGTTGAGGAAGACCTTCAAACGTTGACTGCAACAACACTCTACCTTTAGGCAGCCTCATTTTGCACATTTTCACCAGTCTTGGGAGATTTGATTTTTGGTAGCGCAAATAAACTCCAAATTGAAAAAATCAATTTTTTTTGGAAATTAAACTCAATAAGTTTTCCAACTAGCTATCCCGCACCCAATTTGGACACCGAGAAGGCCTCCAAAAGTGTCCTGCAAAAATCACTATGCACCTGTCAACTAGTGCGCCGCACCTGTTGAGCGTGGCACACCTGGCGCAGGTTTTACACTGCAATTTGAACAGGCACGGTGCACCTATTGAGCATGGCGCACCTGGGAAGTGGTGTGTCCCACCTGCCTAATTAGCCCAAATTTCACTTAAATCATTTTTCCAAGCTCCAAATTTGTGCAATCTTCATTCAACAAGTAAGTTAACACCTCCATATTGCCAATGTAAGGGTTTTCATCAGTGTTTATGGTGTTTCAATAGGTAAAAAAAAAAACCCTGGTTCCTTGCATAGTTGTATTGAGAAAACTGCCTAGGGTTTGGAAAATTACAATTTTTGCTGCCCTCTTCACCCCTACCATTTTCACATCCCCTCACTATAATTTCATTCACCTCTTTTCTCCTTCCCTCTTTCATTCACACTTACCTATTCCCCCTATCCCCAAAACTGAAAACCCTAATCCCTAATCCCACTACTTCCAAACCGTAATTGATATCCCAAAACCCAAAACATCATTCCCCAAACCCTTCCATTTCCAATAACCCTACAAGCCCTACTCACATCACCGAACCCTACACACTCTCCCTAAAACCCTACACACTTATCCTACTCACTCCCTAAACCCTACACACTCTCCCTAAAACCCTACACACTTATCCTACTCACTCCCTAGACACTAATCACATCCCTAAACCCTGTTCACACATACATTTCCACACTCCTTTCCCCATACACTCTGCCCATTCCATTCCTCCATGCTATTCCATACTATTATCCATAAACCATTCATATATAATCACATTTTTCAAAACCAAGGGAAAACAATGGAAAGAGATAGTGAATATGAATATGATAAGAAGCAAAGCAAAGGCAAAGAGAAGATGCACGAGGATAATATATATGATGAACAAGAAAGAGAACTAACAGTTGGAGGATAATAAAAGCCTAATGGAGCTAGAAATGTTGAAACTGAAGAGGCAAAATGACAAAGAGGACCATGTCACTTTGACTTCCATTGAACGAAAGATAGAGAATGAAAAGGAGTCTTGGTTGGAGAAGATGAACATGCACTTGGAGAGGTTACTGGAGAAGGCCAAAAAAGAGAAAAATATGTTGAGGCACATGGCCTATCGCTATTTGGCAAGAAAGAAAGTTTGCAAAGCGAGAATTAGGACTTTGAAGGCCACGTTAAGGAAAGCTTTTTGGAAGAGGAAAGAGAAAGACAAGCTCAAGATTTTGGCTGAGGCTTCCTTAGTCCAACACAGCACTTGATGCAAGAAACTTAGCCCAAATTTCAAGAAATTTGGGATACTTTTTGTCAATTTTGAATTTTTGGAGCACAACACAGGTTTTTCTGCCTGGTGTGCCGCCACCTGGCGCGTGCTTTTGCTAGGGACATCCCTTGGAAAAAAATTAGCATTTTTGGATTCCTTAGGAAAAAATATGAATTCCCACAAATGGACAAGAAATGTTTTCAAGTTTTGAGCTTCCAAAAGGGTCAAAAACACCTCAAAAATTCCCTTTCTGCCCCTTTTTGGCCACACAGGAAGCAATGTTGAGCGAACTCACTTTTGGAGAGGAAAGTGGACACCAAATTTAGAAATTCCACCTGTTCTGGAGAGTAGACAGATAGGCCTTTCCAACAAGCCCACTTGGAGCAAATTGGTCCACGATAAGGCCTCCAAATCAGCTATAAAAATGTGCTACTCACAGAGACATAGGTGCAACGCACAGGATGGAAAATT
Source organism: Pinus tabuliformis (assembly GCA_031772625.1). Lineage (NCBI taxonomy): Eukaryota > Viridiplantae > Streptophyta > Pinopsida > Pinales > Pinaceae > Pinus > Pinus tabuliformis. Next base: position 676,065,358 of record CM062809.1, on the reverse strand, counting down.
GACGTTTTTGCCAAAAAACTATGTTTTCTCACCTAGTTTTTTCTCAGTTTGACTTTTCTCTCTCTCATAGTCAAAATCATGATGTAATTTGATATAAATTGATGGAATTTGATGTAAATATGCTAAAATTTCACTCATGGAGGTAGATACATCATGAAAAGGTAGTTTGAAACTGAATGAATCAGTTTCCTAGGTTTTAGAGGTAAGCTGTTCCACTACCTACTTTTCAGTTCTTAGTTTAGATCTTGTTGAAACAGCTCCTAAACTCATGAATTCGACCCCTAAAGCCTAGCATGAGTTGTTTGTTGCCTATATCTAGTAGTTTTTTAGTCATTTGTAAAGGTTGGACTCTTGTGAATGCTTTGAGCATTATTGTACATTCATCTCTGCAGTTTGGCAAAGGAATAGACTAGGGTTTGCAGCACTTTGTGGGATTCTTGTGGCAATTTGATTTGGTATTGTTTTTCCTTCTGTAATGCAATTTTACATGTGTTTATGTATTCCATCATCTATTTCTGTTCAGCTTAATGAATGAATCAAGGATAAAGGTAGAATTCATTGATGTTGCAGTGCTCTACCTAGGGTTTGTTTAGTTATTTATGTTTTCAACTGTTTGAAGAGGATCCCTGAAACTTTCATTCCCTCTCCAACTCCTCACCAGTCTTAAGACTCTCCATCTCACTTATTTCAAAGTACTAAACCATTTGCCTACCTCGCCGCACAGAAACCTTTGCAAGACTATGTCCATTCCCCGGACCCAAATCTGCCTTTCACATTTGAGCCAACAAACCAACATTAAATTCAATCAAACTCTTTTGAGCATATATCTAGCCTAAAATCATTCTTTACATTAGTCATCTCAAGCCTGATTGATCATATTTTCCTGATATTGACAAGGAGAGAGCCCTCTCCCAACCTAGTAGGGATAGCTACCAGGTTAAGCGTGGCTTGATGTTACCCTAGATCATGCCTTTCTCTGCCTAAGGTAGATTTAGGCCCTAACACAGCCAGTTTTCCATGTTTCATGCTTAAAGAAGGTTATTAGTGTCAAGCTCCTAGTTCAAACAATATTTTCAGAACTTGACAAGGAAGGTAAAATCATATTGGATCCTGAAGCAGTCACTGAAACAAGAACCCAACAATTATGGAATAGATCAATTCCAAAGTATTTCATTAAGTGGAAGAACTTACCCATTGAATATTCCACATGGGAGGATGATAAATTTATATAGAATCATCCATAACTACTCAAGCCTTGAGGACAACAATTTTTTGTAGAAGAGGGGTATGTTAGGTCCCTATAATACTAGTGTAGCCCCCTTATTTTTAGTGTTAGTGTATCCCCCTTATTTTTATTGTTGTTCCCATGTAGCCCCCATATTGTTATTATTGTTCCCCATATAACCCCACTACTATTATTGTTGATCCCTTACATTATTATTGTTATGTAGGCTTTGATTATGTTGTGACCCCTTGGACTCTTATATATACCAAGTATATATTGACATTTGTACATCAAAGAATTATTCATTTATGAGATGTAAATGAGGTTTCTCCCTCAAAGAGACTGATTTCCAAGGCGTTGATCTATATTTTTTTCTATTTGTGATCTGGTTGCATAATATATACAGAGAGAAATACCTTCTTTAGCCAAATGATATATCTAAAACAAAAAGATTTAGTTTGGGAGAACATTGAGGACTTCCAAAGGTTGAATATCAAGGTAGTTAATATTCCATAGGAGCATCTAATTGATGTCTTCATAGGGACTTTAAAGGATACTATCCAACATGAGGTTCGCCTTTGGGAACCTAAATCATTGGAGAATCCATTGAGGGTGGCAAGAAAAGTTGAAAGCAAAATTATGGAAAAAATGAGGTATACCACTCACAACTGTAAATATAGAAGTGTTCCCACTACTATCATCCCACAATATTCTATGATAACATAAAAAAAATAGAGGAAGAAAGAGAGAAAGGGATTCATTATAGTTGTGATAAAAAATACACTAAAGGTCATAAATGCGCTGAAAATAAATTATTTTACATAGATTATGAAGAGGATGAGGAAAAGGAACAATAAAAATAAGAAGAAGAAGATATACACCAGGAACCAACCCTATGGGATGAAGAAGATGAAACGAATCTGACCATATCTTGTAATGCATTGGCAGGAATTACCACTCATGAAACTCTTAAGATAGAAGGATTTATCAAGAAGAAAAATGTTATAATGTTGATTGATTGAGGAAGTACCCATAATTTTATTCAATGTAAGATAGCCAAGGATTTCAATTGCTTTGTATATATAGCACCAGAGTGTCAAGTGATGGTTGCAAGTGGATGAACTATAAATTTCTTAGGGAAGTTCCATAAAATCAATATAACCATGGGGAAATATGTATAGAATAGTCTAATTCTTTCCATTCCAATGGGTGGTGTGGATGTTGTATTAGGATTCCAATGGTTACAATCTTTGGGGATGATATCTTTTAAGTTTCAAGAACTTTTCTTGAAATTTTATTAGAAGGAAAGGAGATTGAACTATGGGGTATCATAGGGAAATGTGGGAATATAATTAGCTCTAATGGCATGCCAAAGCTTTTGAAGAAGGAACAATGAGGGGTAATTACACAATTATGTTCACTATATGTTCAAACATCTAAGTCATGCATTTCTCTAGATCTCTAAAGAGTCCTTGATAATCATTCCAAGGTATTTGGAACTCCATATGATCTCCCACCTATTCGTGATCATGATCATCTATTCATTTGATTGTAGGAAGTGTTCCTCTAAACATTAGACCTCACAGATATCCTTATGCCAAGAAGAGTGAAATTGAATATATGGTTGCAAAAAATCTAGAGGTAGATATAATTCAACCTAGCGAAAGTTCTTTCTCTTTTCTAGTAGTATTGGTTCACAAGAAGGATGGATCATGGCATATATGTCAGTATTATAGAGAGCTCAACAAGCTTACAATTAAATATAATCTTCCCATTCTTGTGATTGATGAATTGTTGTCTGAACTACATGGAGAAATTTACTTCAGGAACATGGATCTTTGTTCTGGATATCACCAAATTAGAATGAAGATAGAGGACATTCCAAAAACAACATTTAGAACTCATGCAGTTCATTATGAAATTTTTGTCATGCCTTTCGGCCTTACTAATGCACCATCTACATTTCGAGATTTGATGAATTCCAGTTTCAAAACCTTCCTTCGAAAAAAAATTCTAGTATTTTTTGATGATATACTAATTTGTAACAAGTATTGGAAAGATCATTTTCTACATGTTGACAAGGTGCTCAAACTATTGGACGAGAAATAATTGTATGCAAAATCCTCTAAATTTTTCTTAAGGGTACATCATATTGTATCCCATGAGGGTGTTAACACATAAAATAACAAAATCAAATTCATTAAGGAATGGAAAATTTACACAACATTAAGGCATATTCGAGGACTTCTTGAGTTAACAAGGTTATATTACAACTTTGTTAAGAATTATGTGAAGATAACAACTCTAACAATATTAGTAAAGAAAGATTCATTTTTTTTCACCCTAAAAGAAACTAAGGCCTTTCAACATCTTAAAGAGGAAATGCATTGAGCTCCGGTATTAGCCACACCATACTTCATAAAAAGATTTAATGTGGAATGTGATGCCTCAAGAAATTCCATTGGTGCTATTTTAATGCAAGAAGGAAGACCCATTGCTTTTGAGATTCTTCCAATCAAGAGAAAGTATTTATGGAAACCTATTTATGAGAAATAAATGTTGGAAATACTACTTGCAATAAATAAGCAACTCTATTACCTAATGGGAAGACACTTCAAGGTAAAAACAAATCATGATAGCCTTAAATACTTCTTGGAACAAAGATTATCTTCATAAGAGTAGCAAAAATGGGTCACAAATATTTTGGGTTATGACTTTGATATCATATACAAGAAAGGTAAACAAAATGTTGTTGCAAATATACTCTCAAGAAGGGATGTTGATGTGGAAGCATTGATCTATGTCTTTTTATTATCCAACCTGACTATATAATTGAAGCAAGGAATGAATGGAATAATGATGAAGAGACATGGAAACTCATTCTAAATTTGCAACAATATCCCAATGCATTTAATACATTTATTTGGAAATATGATTCACTATGATACATAAATCACTTATATCTATGTAAGAACTCCCAACTCAAATAAAAGGTTCTTTTGGAATTTCACACCTCTCTTATAGGAGGGCACTCAGGATTTTTAAAATTTACCATAGGGTCAAGAAGGAACTTTTTTGGGATGATCTTAAATCTGATATTTAGAAGTTTGTGGTAGAATGTTTGGTTTGCCAAAAAAATAAATTTGAGACAATTAAGACCCCAAGTATTTTATACCCATTAGCCATTCCAAAACAACATTGGGATGAAGTCTCAATGGATTTTATCACAAGTTTACCCAAATATGACGGAAATGATGTCATCATGGTCGTATTTGATATAATTACCAACTATGCACACTTATGTGCACTATATCATCCTTTCAATTCCAGTATAGTTATTACTTCATTTGTGGAAATAGTTCAAAAGCTACATGGAAACTCAAATATTATTGTAAGTAATAGAGATCCCATTTTCATTGGAAAATTTTGGACATAATTATTTTGTTTTCTTGGTACTCAATTAGCTCATAACTCATCTTATTGTCCTCAATATGATAGGAAAACTGAGAAAGTGAACAAATGTTTGGAAGGATAATTTCATTACTTTGTATCTAATAAACAAACAAAATGGATCAATTGGTTACCTCTAGCATAATAGTGGTATAATAATTCCTTCCATACCACAACAAAAAGGACCCCATTTATGGCACTTTATGGATATCATCCACCATCCATCACATCATATTTAAGAGACATTTCTAAGGTGCAAGAAGTGGAAGAACACATCGAGCATCAATAACACGTTCTCCAACTCTTAAATGATAACTTGACTCTAGTACAAAATCAAATGAAACAACGAGTAGATCACAATTGTAGTGAAATAAATTTCCATGTGGGCGATTAGGTATTTTTATGGCTCCAACCATACAAACAAATATCCATCAATAAAGCTAATAAGGATAATAGATTATCACCAAAGTATTATTTCCCTACATCCACCCAGTTTTCCATGTTTCATGCTTATATAGTTATATGTGACAAGATCCTAGTTCAAACTATATTTCTTGAACTTGACGAGGAAGGAAAAATCATATTGGATCCTAAAGCAATCACAGAAAAAAGAAATTGATAACTATGAAATATATTTATTTCAATGTATCTCATTAAGTGGAAGAGCTTACCTGCTGAATACTCAACATTGGAGGACAAGTATTTTGTTTAGAAGCAGCCATAACTACACAAGTGTTGAGGAATTTTTTTTTTAAAGGAAAGTGACATGTTAGATCCCCATAATACTAGTGTATCCCCCATAGTGTTATTTTTGTTCCCCATAAAATAACACTATTAGTATTGTTGTTCCCTTACATTATTATTTTTATGTAGACCCCAATTATATTTTGACCCCTTTGACTTATATATATACCAAGGAGTTCTTGTCATTTGAATCATCCAAGAATTGTTCATTTATGTGATGTAAATGGAGGTTACCCCCTCAAAGTGGTTTATTTTTTAGTCATTGATTTATGTTTTCCTATGTTTCTATGCTATCTTTTTATTTGGGTACATAACACAGTACTATGCTTGATGAAATCATTCATTAACTTAGAGAGATCAGGAAAAGTGAGTGTTTCCAATAAATTTGAGCTGAACGATGCTTGGGGGGTTAGGTGCCCCTTGTGACCCAAGTAGAGGAGGTGCTCCACCCATAGCATGGTGTCCATTGTTAGGTTGACTCATGGAAGATAATGGGTTTTCATCATTGGCCCATGTTGACCAATTCTATGGAGTAAATGAGTGCTAGTGAGAAGCTAACTCAGGAAGAGGCTACAAAAGGCATTTCAGTGTTTTATCTTTTTCCTCCTTTATGACTTATGGAGTTATTTTTTATATAATTTTTTATTAGGAGTGATGACATTGAATCTGGACACTTCCTTGACTATTTCTGGTGCTTTGATTCTTATACACTCTAATTTATGAAATCTGACCTAATCAAGCCTTATCCATGCAAAATTGTGTTATGTTTCTCCAACTCAATAACACTAAGGCATTTTTAGCCCTTTGCTAGTCAAGTAACTCTAACACAGAGCATTTTCGGGCCTAGTATCGCTCAACCAGAACTACAAGGTGGCATTTAAGCCTCCAATTTCACATTTCTAGAGCCTTCCACAAATCATTTCTTGACACACTAACTTGGTAGGTGTTGTCCAATTTTATTAGACCCTAAGGGGTGGCTCTTTTAACTATAACACAAACTTATAAAAGATGATCCCATTAAAATTGATCGCCAGAATTTTGTTGGGTGAGTAAGAGGGGTATGTTGATGGTATAACTAAAGGAAGAAGGGGCCAAGGATGCCTCCCAGTATATGAGGATGTTCTTTAAGCCAATATTAATATCTAAAGGACTTAGGGTTCTTAATGCTTCTTGATTGTGTTGGGAACTTTATATTATATAGTATGGTTTATTACCCACCCAATGAAATAATTTTAATATATGAAGATGTAATCAAAGAAAATATGTCCTTATGGGGTCATTGTGAGTGTAAAAATAAAACTGGATAGGCATGGTGCTAGGTTGTCTATGAAATAGCTCCAATTATGGCCTTTTATAGCTCAATATATCACATAGAAAATAAATTTGGTTTATATAACCTCAAGAGGGATCTACCTCCAATAACCAAGAAAAATTAGATGGATATGAAAGATCTAGTTGAAGAAATTAATAAAGTTTCCATATCATAATTTAAAACTAACATATGATTTCCAGATGTTACAAGACCCAGACTTTGGAAGAACAACAAATTCTCTCAACTACTATGATCAAAATGATTAGCGAGTACACATAAAAACAATTAATCAAGTGATATATTTTATTAAATTGACAAGGAATATTTTTTTTTGTAAGCAATGGTAGTACCTTCCTTTTCTATTTATAATAACCAGTTGAAACAAATATAGCAATCTGGTGGCCTCAACTTGCCCAAAAGGGAAACCAAGTCTGTTGGCCACCTGAGTTTGCTATAAGCCATCCAATAACAAAATTTAATCAGTCTTTCCATCCAAGCTATATGCATTGTGCATTTAAAAACACTTAACATACTAAAAACTAACATATAAACGTCTGAAAAAAGAGTTATCCGCAAAATAATCAGAATAAACTGTGAAGGATTATTCCTTCTGGTCATCAGTGACCAAATCTGCGTTAACAGGAGCTGCCATGGAGTCATTGGGTGCTTGAGTCATCTGTATCAACCTCTGTTGGATCTCATCCAGCTTGTTGTCCTACATTATCATGATGACCTGCAAGTTTTTCAGTTCCTTTTTAAGATTCGGCATTCCTTGGGCAATTGCTGCCACTTCTCCTGCCACCTGCTCAAGAGCCTTCGCTAGAAGCCATTTTAACACCCAGTACACATGAAGGGCTTGCCTATAAAGCGTCATACGACCTCTGGTGTTGCCTAGGTCATGGATGATGTCTGCCCATTCCTCCATCTCAAGATCTGACTCCTCTTCCATTACATTCTCTTCCATTTCTTGGATTAATTGGCGGATGTCCTCATCCGTCCCTTCTCGGTAGGCTCTAGCTACTTCCTGGACTGTGGTCCTCATAGATCTCCTCCCATGACATTGACTTGCAAGCATTGAGGTTGGCTGGTCAGCTCTGTTCAGCTAGCTCTATCGCCCTCTGCCTCCACGCCCCCTGCCTCTACCCAAGCGTGCCATTTTCCCCCTTATTGTCACCTGTTTGCAATTTTCATCAACATAAGTTAGATTTATATGAGTTACAGACTTTCCATCATCCTTCACTTCCTTATCCCTAATCCCTCCCACCCTACTCCAATCGTCTCCATTGTTCTGAAGTTTCCATTGATTTTCTTCTCCCAGATAAAGGAAGGTAAGTAAACCCTCTGTCATACTAACCATCGCCTGGGCCAGGTTCATAGTTTTCTCAACTTGACTCCCTATCCTGCTAGTACCCTTCACCATAGTATGTGCACTCTGGTCCTTGTTATTTCTCCCCAGGCAGTCCTCTGGTTCACTCATCCTCCACCCATCTTTTGCAAAACCCTGCTTACCCCCCTCTTCTGCTTTACTGTGCATGGTAGAATAAAAAACTACCCCGCTCATACTCCCTTCCTCCCCAGTGGTTGCCATCAGACCCCTCTCTTCCATCATACCATGCAATTCAGAGAGAAATTCAGAAGGAAGGCCAAAGGAAACATACCCGAGTTCACGCTTTCCCGTCGAAGCTCCCAACGCCTGCGCTGCACCGTGCTCCTCTTCCTTTCGACGCATACTAAGTTTCCTTCTCCCCTTTGCCACCCTCAAGTAATTCAGCCCACCTGGCCCACGTCCCATCCCACTACCGCCACCATTTCTATCCTTCTCTCTCCCCCCACTCCTTCCACTCCACTACCTCAAAACTCCCGCTGACATGCAGGACACCACCGTGGCCTTTTGGACGACGTTGCGGGCAGTAGGTGGCCATCCTATCCAACCCCTCCCACACGTTGTCCTTCTTCCCTTACCTTCCTTCCTTCTCACCCCGATCGGGGGCCACCTGTATCTATTATCTTTAGGTCGTGTCGTCATGGCAATCTTGGGCTAATATCACTTTGAGAGGTTCTAATCCTGGCTTCTCTAGATGGGTCGCCCAGATGCTATCCAGCTTGCCACCTTGTTCATCACTTCCCCAATTTGCAAGGAAATTTGTTGCTCTGTTGCCTTCCCTTCTTACATGCTTGATGATCATATAATCAAATCTCTTTGAGATAGTTTCCAGATCTTGGACCAGGCTAGCCGTCCTCCAGCTTTGCGTAACTTTGTCCCATGTTGTCCCATTAATGAGTTTCCTTATTATGTTAGTAACCATTTGGGAATCGCCTTCAACTTCCAGATTGTTGTAGCCATTTCTTATCGCTATTCTCAGTCCTTGATAGACTGCCATCAGCTCTGCTTCATTGTTACTCATGATGCCACCATTGTCTGAGTAAATCCATCTTGTTCTGCCTTGGTCATCCCGGAAAAGACCTCCAAACCCCCTGATAAATCCAGCCGTGGGGTGAGAGAAATGGATAGGGTTGTTGCATCCTATATCAGGGGGTTTCCACATTTGCAGCACTACCATTCCTTGTTTTAGATTCAGCTTGTTTAGAATTTGTTCTTCTTCCGGTGTCATTTTCCAATCCTCTGTGCTCCATGTTTCCGCTAGAATAGTTTCTCTTATATGACTCAGGGTTTTTTCCCAGACCTGCTCTAGAGACAGCTCTTTATTTTGAAAGATTCTCCTATTTCTTTCTTTCCATATCATCCACATATTCATGCCTACTGCTAGACTCCATGCTCTTCTAACCACTGGGCTCGTGAATTGACCTCGTCCCCATTGTTTAATTGTTTCTCTGATGTTCTGATGATCTCTATTTGTCCTTCCAAAGAGTCTCCTTACTTCTCCCCATTGTTGTTGCGCTCCACTACAAGAATTCAAGAGATGTTCCTGCATTTCCTGATCCTATTTACAAAGACAACATCTAGGAGGGCCCTGAATTCCACGTTTTTGAAGTTGATCCCAGGTCAGAATGTGACCTTTACCTACCAGCCACAAGAAGTGAGTCACTTTCGGCCACCAATTACTCTTCCAAATTTGTTTCCATATGGGTGTCATATCATCTTGTTCTTGCTGAGTGGTGAGATGATATGCTTCTTTAATCGTGAAGTTTCCCTTCATTGAATAACCCCATCTCAGTATGTCTGGGCCTGTTCTTATAGGTATTTTCCTTGTCTGCATTTCTTTTATATACAGCTCTCTTTGCTCCCTAGCAATATGTCCATCCCATTCTTCCGGGTTTTTCCAGGTTCTCCAGGATTCCTCTTGGCTTCCTTCATTCCAGAAATCCCTAACATAGTTCAACCCTTCCTCTTTTGCCTTCTGGTATGTGCCTCTTAGAGCCTGTACGTCGTTCAGTCTCTCCCTTTGCTGCCAGGATTCTTCCCAGAACTTGGCTGAACTTCCACTCCTGATTTCCCAGAAAGCATGCTTAGATATTATATCCCTGTTTTGACTGGCCAAATTCCATATTGTCGACCCTTTCGGGGTTTCCCTTAGTCTTAAGATTTCCTCTGGAGTTGTTGGCATGTTATATTTTTTTGTCCAGATTATTTTCCATAGGTCGTCCCCTCCCTTCATCCATCTCCACCAAAGCTTAGCCCCCATTACTTGGTTCAAGGAGTAAGGATCTCTCAGGCTCAATCCCCCTTCAGCTTTACTTTTCACTAGGCCCTTCCAGGATACCAGTGCCCACTTTCTTTGTTGCTTCGGTCCTCCCTAGAGGAATTTTTTGAATATCTCCACCATTTTGGCACACGCACCTTTAGGGGCGGCCATTGCCGAGAGTTGGTAGATCGGAATCGATTGTAGGACTGCCTTGACCAATACTACTCGGCCTGCTATATTCAGGGTTCTGAAGGACCAGTTGGCTAATTTGTTGGTGATTTTCTCAATGGTTTGTTGCCAATTCACCATCCTTAATGGGTTCAGGGCTAGCGGAGTACCTAGATATTTTGTGGGTAGCTCTCCTGAGTGGAAACCCAATAATCTTGTTAAATAATTTTTGATATTTCCTGCAGTGTTAAAGAAATATGTACATGAATTCTTGATTTGATAATCACCCTATGAGTGCCATCAGTTAAATATTTATTAAACAAAGGTATTACAAACTCATGTGCTGGTGTGTGTTCTGTGTTATTGAAGCAACGGATTGATCAGATTGCCAATACGCAGAAAATTAAATGGAAAGACAGTAGAGAAATACAGTAAGCAATACAAGAACACAACAATCAATAAGGAGTTCACCCTATTCTCTAGTGCTACATCTCTGGTCCAGCTTTCAGTAGTGGCCTTGTTTTATTGTGTCTTTAAGCAGAGAATTACAATGCAGGGACTCAATGTGAGTTCTCCTGAAGCAGGTTTTCTTGGCAAGGTGGTTATTGGATTCCCCAAGCCACTTGAGTACATAGACTTCTTCTTCCTACCAGCTCTGTGACCTTTTGGTCTACAGTGGAGAGCCCAATGTGGTGCTCATCCCAGACAAATCCTCTCTAGGATGGCTCGGATCTCTCAAGCCTCTGGTGCTCGATGCTGCCTCTAGTCAACTCGGCCCTCTATCCTCTTTTTGCTTTTGCTTCACTATCTTCTTTCTCTGTGTATTCCATCCTCCTCTCGATATTCTGGTTCCTTTCTCTGTCTCTCGGGGTTCTCTGTCCCTCTCTCTGACTGAGTGACTGATTCCTGACTGTGTATTCTGTCTCTATTCATGGCTTTTAGGAAATTCATTTCCCATGCGTGTTCAGTTCCCCTTCCACCTCTGTCATTTCGCCTTCTGCAGCTGCACTTGGAGTTCCTTGTTCAGCATAATCATCAGCGCTCAGGGAGTGGCCACACGTCCTCCTTTAACTTGGGCCAGCCTACTTCGCCAGTTTGTTTCTTCAGTTACGTCGTGGATGAAGTATTTCTCCACCATGGTAGTCAAATTGAATCCAAATCCTTTTAAAACATGGCTTAATCCCTCGTCGGTTCCACTTCTCCATCGAGCACAATCTCAGCCATCCGATCTGGGTCCCCCAGATCCAACGCCATACGCACATTTCGCGCGGTTGACTTGCTCGACCCTTAGCACGCTATCAACGGTGGTTTTCTCTCTCCTCCGCTTGCCACACGTCGATCGATGAATGGGATTGCTCTGCTCTCATCCAAAACCACTTACTGTTTGAGGGTGCCCCGATCAATACCATCGGTTTCCAAAGTGCGAGCCCCGCTTTTGTACCTTTAGCGCTTTTTCACTTTTTCTCCCGCAGTTCTCCAGCTCCCGACGCGACTGAGTGCTCAGGGCTTCTCCATTTCAGCCTTTTTCGCCTAGCAATGCGTGATTAGCACTAAGCACTATTCTCGCATCAAAAACCTCCTTATTTTCATGATCTGGGCTCCCAGGGGCTACTTTGACCTCCCGCACAGTCTCCATGGGCCTCGGTCAACGTGCTTTAACCGAGGTCTTCGTCATTCCACACTGGCTACCATTGCCACTGGTTATGGGTGTTTTTGATTGATGTTTTGGAATTATTTAGAGACTTGTCCCAACCTGATACAGTCATGGTCCCTTGATAGTCTTTTATGGATCCAATTCGTATCATGGCCTTCCCACTGAAAGAGCTTGTGGACCACCAAAAGTTGGTTTTCAAGCATCGACTAAGTGAGGGTACTGCTTTCTCACTTGTCCAATCTCAATCCACTTTTCACTGCTCGGCTTTAAACCTTTGAACCCAATCCTGAGGTACTCAACATCTCCCCTGCGTGTTGTCCTCACCTTCCTGTGCAACACTGTTTCTTCCTGCAATTCATTAAGATATTCAGGTAGCAGGTCATCAATAGAAGGAAATTGACTCTGCTCTTCAGGGTCCTAAATCATTGAAGGTTCAAACAATCTCAAGCAATCTGCATTTACGACTGAGTAGATGTGCATGTAAGCTGGTAAATCAAGGCGAAAATCATTTTCACCAATCTTCTCAAGTATCCCAAAGTGTCCATACCTGATAGGCTTTAGCTTTTTACCTTCACCTTGCATCCTATCCTTGCTAATATATAGCCAGACTTGGTCTCCAACTTGAAAACTATGCTCCATCCGATGCTTATCATTCCTAGCCTTGTACTTGGCTTCGCTCTTTTCCAGTTATTCCTGTACTGCATGGTGAATCTGCTGGATTTGTTCAATGAACCTAGTTTCCCTATCCATAGCACTGTGTCCATCAACCATGGTATCTTTTCCAAAGACAAAATCCAAAAGAGACCTTGGTTTGAAACCAAAACAGGTCTCAAAAAGAGATCTCTATGTAGAAGAGTGTTTTGCTCTGTTGTAAGCATGTTGTACATAACACAAGTGTTCATCCCAAATCTTGGGATGTTTGCTGCAATAACCTCTCAGTAACTAGATCACTGTCCTGTTAACTACTTCTGTCTAGCCATTTGTTTGTGGATGAAAAGCTGTACTTTTCTTCAGTTTGGTGTCCACCAGTTCCCACAGACTCGACCAAAACGTCCCCACAAATCGGGTGTCTCGATCAGATACAATGGAAGTGGGTAATCCAAAATGAACCCATACATGTTCAAAGAACAATTTTGTAGTTTGCTCAGCAGTAATCTGTTTATTACAAGGTATCAAAATACACATTTTGCTAAACCTATCTACAGCAACATATAAATAATCATGACCTTTCCTAGATTTAGGCAGTCCTCCAACAAAATCCATGGAAACACTTTCCCAAGGGTGAGAAGGAATTGGCAATGGAGTGTCCAAGCCTAGTTTTCTATTGTTGGGTTTGCTTTTAGCACACATAGAACACCCTCTTACATATCTAGAAACTGTCTCATTCATTTTCGGCCAATAGCAGAACCTTTGTAGCTGTGCAACTGTTTTACTTACCCCAAAGTGACCTGATATCAGAGAAGTGTGTGCTTCCCTAATTACTTTTTCTCTCTCAGTTTGTGGAATGCAGAGTTTCCCACAATGGTATAAGAGTCGGTCCTTCATGTGATAGTCCAACTCTTCTACTCTTTTGCCTTGAATCAAAGTTGCATATACATTTTTAAAGTCCATATCCTGAGCATATTGCTCTATGTAGCTTTCATGTAGCACAAAATTATGCTTAAGTATGGTAGATGCATTTATAATGGGTCTAGATAATATGTCTGCAACCTTGTTATGTATGCCCTTTTTATATCTGATGAGTAAATGAAACTATTGTAGAAAACCCATTCATCTGTAATGTATTGATTGCTGCAACTTAGTTTGGGAGTGTATATATTGAAGTGGTTGATGATCAGTGTGTATTACTATCTCTTTGCCCATTAAGTAATGTTCCCACTTTTTCACACTCTGAACTAATGCATACAATTCTTTATCATATGTAGGATAGTTAACTACTGCAGGATTAAAAGTCTCATAATGATAACATATGGGTTTACCGTGTTGTGTCAACACTACTCCCATGGCATAGTCACTGGCATCAGTTTGGATTTCAAACGGTCTTTGTAGATCTGGCAGTGCTAGTACAGGTTTTGTACTAATCTTTTCTTTCAAGGTGTTGAAGGCTTTCTGATGTTTGCCTCCCCACTGAAACACCTTATTCAATCCTGTTAAAGCATGTAAGGGAGCTGCAATTGAGGAAAAGTTAGAAATGAACTTCCTCCAATATTGTGCTACTCCTAAGAAGCTTCTCACTTCTATAGCAGACCTGGGTTTAGGCCAGTTCACAATGACTGCCACTTTAGAGGGATCTATTTTCAATTCACCTCCCCCTACTATATGACCCAAGTAGTTTAGAGATGTTTTGCCAAATTCATATTTTGAGACTTTAACATATAGTTTTTCTCTTTTCAAAACATCTAATGTCTGCTTAACATGCTTTAAATGTTCTTCCCACATTTTACTAAAAATTAGAATGTCATCTAGATACACAATAACAAAATCATCGAGAAAAGATCTGAGTACATCATTCATTACTCTCATGAAAGTAACAGGAGCATTAGTTAAGCCAAAAGGCATAACGAACCATTCATACAATCACTGCTTTGTTTTGAAAGCAGTCTTCCATGCATCTTGCTCTACAACTCTGACTTGATGGTATCCACTATGAAAATCCAGCTTGGTGAAATAAATAGCTTCCTTTAATTGATCTAAAAGATCATCTATGCGAGGAAGGAGATAGCAATTTTTTATTGTTATCTTATTCAATTCTTGGTAATCAATGCACATTCTCCACGAGCCATCTTTCTTTCTCACCAAAATGATTGGTGACCCACATGGTGATGTGCTAGGCCTAATGAATCCTTTCTCGAGCAACTCCTACACTTGCTTCTTGATTTCAACATTCTCTAAAGCAAACAACCTATACATCCCAATGTTAGGCAATGGAACATCTTGTTGCAAAATAATATCACGTACTATTCCATTTCTTGGGTGGCAGACCTTTAGGTTCTTGAAATAAGACATCATACTCTAAAACAACCTTTTCTATATCAGCTTGCTGATCAGCATTACAGCCCTCAAATACATTGGTTTTATTAGGTTTCTTTTCCTTTACAATCATTAGTAAGAATTGTTTACATGAATTTATCATTCTTTTCATCTACCCTGAGTATAATTATTCTTAAGCTTATGACCTCTTACAAAGTATTCAATTCCATCCTTAACAAATAGATACTTGTTCTCAGCTCTATAGAAAATAGCCTTTCTATCATACAAGTAAGGACTTCCTAAAACAATTCCACATATATCCAAAGGACTTATGTCTAACTCAACCTCATCTAAAAATGTTGACCCAAAAGAAAACTTGAGTTTGCATTGTCTAGTCACTTGTAGTTGTGCTTTGTCATTCAACCATCCTAATGGGTATGGTTTCTTGTGAGGTGTAGTTGCTAATCCCAATTTCTTTACAATTGCTTCAGAAATCAAATTTACTTGTGAGCCACTATAAAACAAAGTATCAATCTTTTTCTTCATCAATAACAGATTGAGAAGAATTACTAGTAGATGCTTCAGAATTCTTACCTTTTATACCGGTGGCTGCTATAGTTGTTTCATCTCCTAAGTCTGACCCCAAATCTTTCTGAATAGCTGCAGAAGTCTTTGTCCTCTTGCCCTCGGACTTCTTAGGTCTCAGCTCTGGATGCAGAATCCAACAATGCTCATCATCATGCCCATCCTTTTTACAGTGAGTGCATGAAGCTTTGGATTTCTGTGCAGTGTTAGCCTTCCTTACTTTTCACTTCTGGTTTCTTTTCTCCTTGATCTTGCTTGTAGTGGGTTGGGATGGTCCCCCAAATTCTGAATTTCCATTCTTTCCTCTAGCTTCTAGATGAGTAGCTTGTACAGATACATCATCTATACTAGTGGGATTAAACATGAGGATAGTATGCCTCATGTAGCTGTGTAGACCACCAATGTACTTCAAAAGAGTCTCTGGTGAGTCTAATGAGATACCCAACATCAATGCTCTCTTTCTAAATTCTTGAGTATACCCTTGCACACTTTGCCCCTTCAAATGTCGAAGAGTTTTCCAACTCATCATGGCTTGTTGCATGTAGGCCAATGGGTAGAACTACTTTTTGATTGCAGCAACAAATTCCCTCCAGACAGAGATGGTCTTACCATGTATTTTCATATCAACTTGGGTTATGCCTTCCCACCAAACCAAGGCAGTGCCTCCTAGGCACAGGCATGCTAGCTGAATCTTACTCTTGTCTGAGTCTATGTTCTGTACCCTACAATACACATCAATTTGTCTAATCCAATTGTCCAACTTTTCAGCATTCAGCTCTCCATCATATATAGGAAAATCAAATTTAACATCTAACTTAATCAAAGATGCTTTCTTATTATGCACAGGGCTATTAGGAGGTGTGAGAAATCTTTCCTCTTTCCCTTTTCCTTTGGAGTGGTCATGGAAGTGAGGCTTGTCTTCTTCTTTATCTTGTTTAGAACCTGAAGAGTCTTTAGTCTTATGCTTTCTAAAGTCCTTGTACATTTCTTCTACCATAGACTTTATATCTAGGAAACTCTCTATGAATTGAGGGTCTGGCCCCACAGAACCTTCCTCTGACATTGTATTCCAAGGATAGACTCTCCCAATTTCAGGATTAGTTTCCACCAACTCTCCTTCTCCTAATTTGAGCTTTGATCTAGTGAGCATTCACAGCTAAACCAACACAAGCTTGTCTAACCTTACAGCCTAGAGCTCTGATACCTCTTGATCTGATAATCACCCTATGAGTGCCATCAGTTAAAGATTTATTAAACAAAGGTATTATAGACTCATGTGTTGGTGTGTGTCTTGTGTTATTGAAGCAACAGATTGATCAGATTGCCAATACACAGAAAATTAAATGGAAAGATAGTAGAGAAATACAGTAAGCAATACAAGAACACAACAATTAATAAGGAGTTCACCCTATTCTCCAGGGCTACATCTTCGGTCCATCTTTCAGTGGTGGCCTTGTTTTATTGTGTCTTTAAGCAGAGAATTACAATGCAAGGACTCAATGTGAGTTCTCCTGAAGCAGGTTTGCTTGGCAGGGTGGTTCTTGGATTCCCCAAGCCACTTGAGTACACAGACTTCTTCTTCCTACCAGCTCTGTGACCTTCTAGTCTACAGTGGAGAGCCCAATGTGGTGCTCAACCCAGACAAATCCTCTCTGGGATGGCTCAGATCTCTCAAGCCTCTGGTGCTCGATACTGCCTCTGGTCAGCTCGGCCCTCTGTCCTCTTTCTACTTTTGCTTCACTGTCTTCTTTCTCTATGTATTCCGTCCTCCTCTCGGGATTCTGATTCCTTTCTCTATTTCTCAGGGTTCTCTATCCCTCTCTCTGACTGAGTGATTGATTCCTGACTGTGTATTCTGTCTCTGTTCATGGCTTTTAGGCCATTCGTTTCCCATTCCTGTTCAGTTCCTCTTCCACCTCTGTCGATTCACCTTCTGCAGCTGCGCTTGGAGTTCCCTATTTGGCGTCATCATCAACGCTCAAGGAGTGGCCACATGTCCTCCTTTAAATCGCGCCAGCCTGCTTCGCCGGTTCGTTTCTTCAGTTACGTCATGGATGAAGTCTTTCTCCACCGTGGCAGTCAAAGGACTCCAAATCCTTTTAAAATGCGGCTTAATCCCTCATTGGTTTTGCTTGTCCATCGAGCGCAATCTCAGCCGTCCGATCTGGGTCCCCCAAATCCAACGCCATACGCACGTTTCGTGTGATTGACTTGCTCGACCGTTAGCACGCGATCAACGACAGTTTTCTCTCTCCTCCGCTTGCCACACGTCGATCGATGAGTGGGATCACTCTACTCTCATCCAAAACCACTTACCATTTGAGGGTGCCCTGATCAATACTTCCAGTTTCCAGAGTGCGGGTCTCGCCTTTGTACCTTTAGCACTTTTTCACTTTTTTGCCTACAGTTCTTTGGCTCCCGACATGACCAAGTGCTTGGGGCTTCTCCATTTCAGCCCTTTTCGCTAATCGCGCATCAAAAACCTCCTTATTTTCCCGATCCAAGGATCCCAAGGGCTACTTTGACCTCCCGTGCAGTCTCCATGGGCCTCGGTCAGCGCACTTTGACTGAGGTCCTCGGCGTTCCACGCTGGCTGCCATTGCCACTAGTTCAGGGGTGTTTTTGATCGCTGTTTTGGAATTCTTTAGAGATTTGTCCCGACCTAATACAGTCTTGGTCCTTTGACAGTCTTTTATGGATACAATTTGGATTGCTTCTCCTTATTAATTTGCATACCAGAAGCTTCCATAAAGAGGTCTAAGATCCCTTTTATTCTTCTTGCTTCTCTGAGAGACACTGTGCAAAACAACATGATATCGTCCACAAATTGCTGGTGCGTGATTGGGAGGTTATTCCCCCATATCTGGATCCCTTTAATTTTCCTTTCCCTCAATTCTTTTTTGATGTATCTTCCTAACCCCTCCGCCGCAATGATGAACAGGAAGGGGGATAGGGGATCCCCCTGACGAAGTCCTCTAGAGGCCTTGAAGGTTTTAGAAGGCGATCCATTCAAAAGAATGGAGAAATTTGGGGTAGAGATCATGGCGGAAACCCATTCAATCCATCTATTACAAAAACCAAAGGCCCTTAAAACCGATTTCAAGTATTCCCAATTCAAACGATCATAAGCCTTGGAGAGGTCCAGTTTGATCATCATACCCGCTTCTTTTTTTGTTTTTAAAGAATGCACTACTTCTTGGGAGGCTACCAATCCATCCAGAATTTGACGCCCTTCCACAAAACCTATTTGTTCTGGGGAAATAATACTAGAAAGAATTGGCTTAAGTCTTTTAGCCATAAGAGTAGCAATAATTTTATATATTACGTTACAAAGGGCAATGGGTCTAAAACCTTGAGGATCTTCAGACTTAGCAGTTTTGGGAATAAGAGATAGGAGGGTTGAGTTTAAGCCTGTACATACCTTCTGATTTCTTCGAGATTCTTCCACCACGTCCAAAATGTCTTGGCCCAAAAATTTCCATCCAGCCTGGTAGAATTCAACTGTGAAGCCATCTGGTCCAGGGGCTTTATTCTTCTTCATCCCTTTCACGATCTCTTCTACCTCTTCCAGAGTTGCTGCCCTCATAAGAGCTAAATTTTGATCCCTGGTAATCATGCTTGGAATCTCATTGCATATTCTCTCAGTAGCCTCTCTTCTATCTTCATTGGGTTCCATGAGATCTTTGAAGTGATTTACCAGAATCTGTTCCATTTCCTCATGCTAAGTTACTCGAAGTCCTTCTTCATTCTTTATGGAGAAGATTCGATTTCTCTGTCTTCGTTGGATCATTGCCTGATGGAAGAACTTCGTGTTCCTCTCCCCTTCTCGTAGCCAATTCACTCTAGATTTTTGTCTCCACAGAATCTCTTCCTGTTTCCTTCTTTCTTCAATTTGGCCTATCAGAATCCCCTCTTCTCTAGCTAGATCCTCACTTCTGCCTGCTATTATAATTTCTTGTTGGACTTTCTTCATCTTCTGGTCTAGAAGCTGCTGGTCCTTGAGGATATTTCCAAATTCCTCTTTGTTCCATTTTTTAATTTTTTCTTTCAGTTCCTTTAGTTTTAGTTGGAAGGTCTGCATCCTGCTTCTTCCCCTTTGTTGGCTTTGTTTCCACCATTCCTCTACCTTCGTCATAAACTTCTGATCCTTGAGCCAGAAGGCCTCAAACCTGAAAGGCCATTTCTTGGGACTGGCTTTGATGTCAAGTTCTATTTTAATCGGCCAGTGGTCAGAACCCATTCCCGGTAAAATCATTGCTTCAATGAATATATCTCGGTTTATGATCTGTTCTGATATTAAAAATCTATCTAGTCTTGAAGCAATTTGGTGTATACCTCCTCTTCTGTTGTTCCAAGTGTGAATCCCATTTGTCGTTTGAATGTCTACCAGCCTTTGTTCCGCAATCATATCTCCGAAAGCTTCCATATCTGAGTCTGTTCTTCTAAGTCCTCCCCTTTTCTCCTTTAGAGATGTGATCATATTAAAGTCTCCTCCAACAATCCATGGAGATGCTAGAAACATGGATCGTATTGTTTCCAAATTCTAAAGGAAGATCCTGCGTTCTCCCGGTATGTGTGGACCATATACACCGGAGAGAAGAACCCATTCCTGAGATCCTATATTCCTGAATTTTCCTGAAAGGATTCAAGGCACACTGACCCAATCTTCAAATTGAATCTCCTCTGGGTTCCAAAGGATTGCCAAGCCCCCAACACTGCCTATAGCATCCTGACCTATTATCTCGTAATGCAGCTTGAAATTGCTCATAATATCTTTTAATTTTTGTTCTCTAATTTTTGTTTCTTGAACTATCATTATATTGGGCTTATCTTTCTTAAGTCTCTCTTTCAGATATCTTTGTTTCCCCTTACTATTCAACCCTCTAATATTCCAGGTTGTAATGATCATTTTAACAATTTAAGGGGTTGTTGGAATACCTCCGACAAGGGTACCACTCTTCCTGAGTTTACCAACATTTCTCCAACCATTTGGATGGTCTCACTCATAGGTCTTCTTCCTCTTTTCCTTCCTCCTTTCCCTGTAGTACCCACATCTGTGCTTTGTCCTCCTTGTGCCCCTAGCTGTTCTGGCTGGTTTGTTATTACTGTCCCTCGTTTCTCCTTGTATCTTTGAAACATGTCTTTATATAATTGTTTTTGGTCTTCTGGGATGAATCTTTCATCCAAATGCCTCCATTCTTGTAGAAGTCTCTTCATGACTTGTTCTTCTTCGCTTCCTTTGTCCTGTTGTGGGTCTATCTCCATTTGGTTCTGATCTTGAGGTCTTTCTGTTTTCTCCCCTTCCTTTTCTATTTCCATACTTGTTTGCAATTTATTTTTTCCCTTGTCTTCCTTTGTATGCTCTACTGTTTCATCTTCATCGTCCTCACCTTCTGCTTCCATTTCCTCTTCTTGTAATATCTCAAACTGATTCTGAGTTTTCTGAGTGAATTCTGGAGAGGGTGGATTCTGTTTAGTCTGTTCTTTTTGGGATTTTCTTCGCCGCGACACTTCTGTAAACCCTTCATTGTCTTCTCCTCTCGTCCCTTCCTCCTTCTCAACATTCTCCTTTTTTCCAGAATCTGTTGGTGCTCCATTGGCAATCATCGGACATGATTTGTAAAGATGGCCATATTCATGGCATCGTCTACAACGGAATGGAATATGTTCATAATCAACTAGTTGTTGCCATACCTCATCATGGTATTCCACTTCAATGTAGTCTGGAAGTGGTTCTGTGATATTCATGTAGACACAGATCCTGGCATATGACATATATCTACCTCTTTTGGTAGTTTCTGCCACCTTGACAAAAGTCCCGATTGAGTTCCCGATACCCTCTAGAATCTTTGGATCCCAGAACTCTATTGGGAGCCCAAACAATCTAACCCATATTGGTGCTGCTAACATTTTCTCCTTATCTGGGTTATAGCATTCTTCCCATTGTCTCATAAAAAGGCCTGCATTATTGAAGAAGTAGGGTCCCTCCTCAAAGATCCTCTCCTTATCTTCCAGGTTAGCAAAAATGACCGTAAAGAAACCTTTTGCCCCTAGTTTTAGGTCGATATGCCCCTTGGGCTTCCATCTCTGTTGTATCCATTTGGCCAGGTCTTTCTCAGACGGCCATGTCCCTACAAACTTACAGATTAGAGTGTGATCTTTCATATATCCTCTGTACTCTTCAAGTTTATTATTTGGGATAACAAACCTAGGTTTTTTTGTTGCTCTCGGCAGGCATCTGTTTCCCATCCTTGCTTGCCATATTGCCCCCATGACCAGTGTGTCCTTGCTTCGTCTCCCTGTGCCGCCGCTCGATCCATTCCTGCTTGTTTCTCCTGCTGCTACATTTTTATAGGAGGGGATCTCTCCCCCCCCCACCTAGCTCTGTCATTTCTTTTGTCAATCCCGTCGATTTTCTGGTTTTCTTCCTCCAATCAATCAGGTGTTCTTGCTTGATCTGATCTTATGCAGGTGGATTCAGGTTACCCCTGCACCCTGACCAGGTGCAGGTCCACTAGAGGCAAACCTTGCCAAAACCCTAACCCTAAGTGTTTGTCTTCAGCCAGATAAAATCTTTTGTGCAGATTGACAAGGAATATTATTGAAATTCATTATAGAAATTTTATTGATAAATTTTGGAATGGAATGTTAGTATAAAGTAGAGTATTTTAGATAGGTTAAGCTATGGTATAGTTGTTGGAAGTATGTTGGATGATTTTCTCCATGCCTCTTGTCTCAAAGAAAGTGGCAACCCAAAATTTGTTTTGCATCATAACTCCTCCCTTGTAAATGGGTGCAATTGTGAATCCACACTTGATCGTCCATGCTATTAGTTATGGTGGCCTCTACCTTACCATTTTACTTGTTATCTTCCTTTATGTGAAAAATGGAAACAAATGATTTATTTGTGTGTCCATGTCAAAAATGATCATGGGACATTCGTAGGTGATCAAGTTATAGTTTGCAACCTTCTCTACCTAGTCTCATAAAAGAGTGGTATGTAGCAATGCTTCTCATGTAGAGCAATTATATCAAAAAATTATTTTTTCTTTGTTCTTGTATTCTTAGTCTTCGATTTTGGATTCCTGATATGGATTTCCTTTTTAATCTCTTCACTACTTGATTTCCACCCATATTATTCTTACATCTTTTTAATTGGTTTTGTTTAAATTCCAAAATGTAATTTCACTAACATTTTTTTGCCAATGTAAGTAGGATATTAAGTTTATACATGTGAAAAATGAGACAAGTTGGTCTAAGCATTGGATTTTCCCAATTTATTTTCGTTGACTTTCACCTTGCCACTATTTACACTCGCTACAATATTTGAGTTAGTTGTTGAACATGGTTATTTAACGAAACACCTATAAACAAACCTTTCAAATGAGAGAAATTTTAAGGTTAGAAATGGGCCTCAAAACAAATAATTTTATATCAAAATCAAATTTAAAATAAAAATACAATTCAATATCATAATGTTAACCACTAGCATGTTAGGGTCCCACCCTAACCCCCTTATTTATGTCATGGGATCATGTCATAGTCAAGAGTCAATAAAGCCCATATTAATATTTGTAAGTGGTTAACCTGCAATTAATGACGGGACCACAGTGAGTTGCAAATGGGCGGTAGTATTAGATAGATGGTATTAATAAAACCCATGGTATTGGCCCGTGGTATTGCATGTATGAGTCATATATAAAGGATAGAGACTCCCTGCGAGGAGTATCGTGTCTTGTTTTGTAATCGAGCTCTGCTCTATTGGAGGTTGCCCCCTCGAAGAGGCCTGTGAACATTTCTCTCTGAATAATAAAATCATTGCTATTCTGTGTTCTGGGTATATTTTCTTCGCATATTCTGTGTTCTGGGTATCTTTTCTTCGCATATTCTGTGTTTGGGTATTACTTTGCAGGTTAAGAGCATAACAAGTGGTATCAGAGCACTTTCCAGGGCTCGGTGGGATCTCCAATTTTTAGCGAAATTTTTTTTTGGCTAGAGACGTGTTCCGGCATCTTTAAACCATAGGATCTATCATTAAGCACATAAACCTGCAGATTTGGGGAGGCATGCACGCAGGAAATACAAGAGGTGGTCACGTCTGTTGGACTCCCTTGTAACCCCTGTGGGTACCCCTTCGAGTAGTAGCGCATTAGACAGAACCGCGCACGGACTGTCTTCCACGTGCCCTCTGGGTATATAGGAAGCCCCCTAGCTCCCTTGAAACCTCGCCATAGATAAACCTTCGGTTGTCTTGTGGCTACAGTACACCGAGAACAGCACTCGGAGAGATTACTCGCTCGTACGATAGGGTAGTCGGGTTGTACGGCTAAGGGTACGGTCGATCCTCCTTAGTTAGAGCCCTGAAACATTGGGCCAAGTACTACTGTCAGACCCTTATGTATATTGCGATCTGTAGCACCTGACACTCCTCAAGACCATAGTTCCCTTTCTATCGGGGGATCACACATCATCTATTCCAGATCAACAAGTGCAGCAGCAGCAGACATCAGTCCCGCAGCTCCATCAGATCAGCAGCAGCAGTTGTTCCACCATTCAGATCTCTCAGATCCACCAGATCAGAGTAGTTGTGAAGGGTTCCTGTACCTGGATATACTTTTCGCAGGACTTTTGGCGGCATTGACATTTTGAGGATTTGGCGACTGCAGTATTGATGAAGAAGGAGTAAAACTCCGTTAGGAGTTTTCCAAAAAAAAAAAAAACGTCTGAGATCTTCCGAAGCACTTATTTGTGATCTAGCCCATCAGCATCAGGACGACGAGCTGAGCACGGTGGTACCACTCAAATTATTAGAAAAAAAAATTTGGCGGTCCCAATTTTTCATCAAGTTGGTGTATGGTAGAAACTAGAGCTCAAGCAATGGCCAATGAAAGGCTAGACAAACTTGAAACAGATATGAACGAGCTCAAAAATATGATTAGCGGACTAAGTAGCCAGGTACGGAAAGCACTTGATAAGGGCAAGGAGCCAGCTCTCGAGGAACCGTATAATGGCCATGAACACCATGAGGGTGAGTCTAGCCACTCTCCTCACGTCTGGCACACCCATTCACCACCCAGTCAACGACCTCCCAAGTTGGATATGCAGAAATTTGACGGTTCTCACACGTCTGCATGGCTAGTACAAATGGACCAGTATTTCAAATTGAATCGTCTCCAAGATGATTGGACTAAGCTTATGGTGTGGACCATGTACTTGGACAATGAACAATGGCAATGGGCGGAATGGCATCAACGTCGCAATGGACCTTTTCCAAGTTGGGCCCAATTTTCCAAAGCTCTTCGAGATCGCTTTGAACAGGGAGACTCCTTTTTGGGCCGTCTCACTAAGCTCCGACAGACGGGTACAGTGGATGAATATATCACCACTTTTGAAGCCTTAGCCTTCCGCACTCAGAGTCTCTCAGATGAGTTCTACATGGAATGTTTTATCAGTGGTCTTAAATAAGCCATCAAAGCTCAAGTTTTACTCCACCACCCTCCCACATGGTCGGAGGCTTGCCAGGTAGCCCGTAAGGTGGAACGTGCCATAACAGCCCAATACAGCGGCCCCAATTTCCCCACTAAAGGTCGTCCCCCACAAGCTCACAACAGGACTCAGACACTTAAGGTCCAAAAGGTGTCACCTCAGGAAATGGCCGAAAGAAGGAAGCAAGGACTATGTTACTACTGTGATGAAAAATATTCCCCTGGTCATAAATGCAAGGAGCCCAAGTTTTTTCAAATAGATGCCACTGACTACAGCTCCACCAAGGAAGATCCACCACTTGAGGAACCGGAGGCGATCAAAGAAGACAACCAAAAGGAGATTGTATCTGATGAACCAATTATTTCGCTCAATGCGTTGGCAGGAATCTCTTCCCCTCAAACTCTCAAAATCAGGGGTTTTCTTAAACATCGCCCAGTAGTAGTCTTGATTGATAGTGGAAGTACCCATAATTTCATCCATCAAAAAAATCACCGAAGCAGCGCATTGTTTTGTACGGGCAGTTTCTAACTTCCAAGTCCAAATTGCAGATGGGGGCATAATGAAATGTGAAGGCTGATGTGAAATTTTCAAACTTCAAATGGGGGATTATCAGTTAAAAACCCACATGTTTGCCATACACATGGGGGGATGCGACATTGTCCTAGGCGCTAAATGGCTCCGCACCCTTGGGCCAATCACAATGGATTTCTAGGAGTTATATATGAGTTTTAAGCATAACAACTCCACACATACCCTCCGTGGCCTCTAAGCGGGAGCCCCCTCTGTCATCAGCTCGCATCGGATGGAAAAATTGTTAAAAAAGGGCCATCATGGAGTGGTAGCTCAATTTAATGCCATCCAGGTAGTCGAAACCAGGTCTCTGCCAATCCATCCTGAGATGCAGCAGATTTTAAATAACCATTGGATGGTCTTTGACAAGCCTCATGAGCTTCCACCCTCGCGAGGGGAACATGATCATAGCATCACCTTGGTTCCAGGGGCCCAACCCCCAAATGTGTGGCCATACAGATATTCGTTCACTCAAAAGAATGAAATAGAAAAAATCATCAAGGAATTGTTGGAAGCAGGTGTCATTCGTCCCAGCATTAGTCCTTATTCATCCCCAGTGGTCATGGTCCTCAAGAAAGATGGGGAGTGGCGGATGTGTCCCGACTTCAGGGCCCTCAACAAGTTGACAGTCAAAGATAAATTTCCCATTCCGGTGGTTGACGATTTGCTGGACGAACTCAATGGGGCTCAATTCTTCACTAAGTTGGATCTTCGCTCCGGCTACCACCAAATTCGCATGAAGGAAGTCGACATTCCCAAGACGGCTTTCAGAACTCATGAAGGCCATTACGAGTTCCTGGTCATGCCATTTGGTCTCTGTAATGCCCCTTCTACTTTTCAGAGTCTTATGAATCACATCCTCAAACCATATCTCAGAAAATTTGTCCTTGTCTTCTTCGATGACATTCTCATCTATATTGGCACTTGGGCGGCACATCTTCAGCATGTAGATCTACTCTTGCAAGTGCTCCGCAAGCATAAATTATTTGTCAAGATGTCTAAGTGTTCATTTGGCATGGAAGAAGTTGAGTATTTGGGCCACATTGTGGGGCGTGAAGGTGTCAAGGTGGACCCGAAAAAGATCCAGGCAATGCAAGAATGGCCTCAACCTAAGACTTTGAAGAGCTTGAGAGGATTTTTTGGTCTCACAGGCTATTATCGTAAATTTGTCCGCAACTATGGCCACATAGCGAAGCCCCTCACTCAACTCCTAAAGAAAAATTCCTTCTTCTGGAACGAGGAAGCACAACAGGCATTTACCACTCTCAAAAATGCCATGTGTACCACTCCAGTCTTAGCACTACCTGACTTCACCAAATCCTTTGTCATTGAATGTGATGCTTTGGGTACAGGTATTGGGGCGGTCTTAATGCAGGAAGGGCGACCATTGGCCTTCACAAGCCAACAACTCAGTGGGAGGAATCTGGGCCAATCTACCTACGAGAAGGAAATGATGGCCATCTTACATGCAGTCGAGACCTGGCGACCTTACTTATTGGGGTGACATTTCCAAATCCGCACAGATCATCACAGTCTTAAATATTTTTTGGAGCAATGCCTATCCTCCCCACAACAAAATAAATGGTTAGCCAAATTGCTGGGATATGATTATGAGATCATTTACAAGAAAGGGAAAGACAACAGTGTAGCAGATGCATTATCGCGCCTAATTTGAGGAGGAAAGTACTCTGCTTGCAATTTCCCTTCCCATGCCAGACTGGATTGAAGAGGCTCGCAGGGAATGGTTTTCACACCCAGGGCTCTCCCAACTCATTTCTCAATTGCAGGTAGATCCTAATTCCAGCAAGGGCTACTCATGGCAGAATGATATTCTTCGCTACAAGGACAGAGTTGTAATATCACCAACATCTACCCTCAAAAGTCGCATTTTGGCAGAATTGCACTCATCTCCCATTGCAGGACATTCAGGCTTTCAGAAGACGTATGCTCGCACCAGAAGATTATTCTTTTGGACAGGTATGAAAAAGGACGTCCTTACTTTCGTAGCCGAATGTGATGTCTGTCAACGCCACAAAGGGGAAACCATCAACACACTAGGCACATTACAACCATTGCCCATTCCAGCATCAATTTGGACGGAGGTTTCGATGGATTTCATTACAGGTCTTCCAAAATCAGGGAACAAGTTAGTCATCATGGTGGTTGTGGACCGACTGTCGAAGTATGCTCATTTCTGTGCCCTACCCCACCCGTTTACACCAACCTTGGTTGCTCAATCTTTCATGGATCAGATCTTCAAATTACATGGCATGCCCACTTCTATAGTGTCCGACCGCGACCCGATCTTCACCAGCAATTTTTGGCAAGAACTCTTCAGAATACAAGGCACTCAACTCAAACTCAGTACTTCATATCATCCGCAAACAGATGGTCAAACCGAAGCCGTCAACAAATGTCTAGAAACCTACCTTAGGTGTTTCACTTCAGAAAAGCAACACCTTTGGGCACAGTGGTTACCTCTGGCTGAATGGTGGTATAACACCAACTATCATGCCACCACCAAAATGACTCCCTATGAAGCAGTCTATGGTCAACTTCCGCCTTCCCCTACTTCTTATCTCAAGGGATGCTCTAAAGTACAAGCAGTGGATCAACTCCTACAACACCGCGCAACCATGCTCGCCCATCTTCGCGAGAATCTTCATCAAGCTCAGAACCGCATGAAGCAACAGGCCGACCAACATCGCTCAGAGCACCAATTTCAAGAAGGGGATCAGGTCTTTTTGAGGCTGCAACCATATAAGCAAACATCACTCAAAGATAAGGGTTGTCAAAAGCTCTCTCCAAAATTCTACGGACCATACCAAGTACTTCAGCGCATTGGAGAAGTGGCTTACAAGTTGGCTTTGCCACCTACGGCAAAAATCCATCCAGTTTTCCATGTATCGTGCCTCAAGAAAGTGATTGGGAACAATTGCCAAGTTCAAACCAGTCTACCTGAATTAGACGAAGAAGGGTCAATCTGGCTTTAACCCGAACAGGTTCTAGACACACGAGACAAGCACCTGCGCGGCCGCATGATTAAGGAAGTCCTCGTCAAATGGAAAGACACCTCTCCGGAAGATGCAACCTGGGAACCAGCCACTATTCTTCAGCAGTTTCCGCAGCTTCAGCCTTGAGGACAAGGCTAGTCTTAAGGGGGAGGGCATGTTAGGGTCCCACCCTAACCCCCTTATTTATGTCATGGGATCACGTCATAGTCAAGAGTCAATAAAGCCCATATTAATATTTGTAAGTGGTTAACCCGCAATTAATGACGGGACCACAGTTAGTTGCAAATGGGCGATAGTATTAGATAGATGGTATTAATAAAACCCACGGTATTGGCCCGTGGTATTGCATGTATGAGTCATATATAAAGGATAGAGACTCCCTGCGAGGAGTATCATGTCTTGTTTTGTAATCGAGCTCTTCTCTATTGGAGGTTGCCCCCTCGAAGAGGCCTGTGAACATTTCTCTCTGAATAATAAAATCATTGCTATTCTATGTTCTGGGTATATTTTCTTCACATATTCTGTGTTCTGGGTATCTTTTATTTGCATATTCTGTGTTTGGGTATTACTTTGCAGGTTAAGAGCATAACATAGCATAAATAATTCTAGCAGGAAAAAAAGAAAACTACTTTTCTTTATTAGACTTCCAACTAATATCCTTATATGTTTTCTCCAATCTTAAGCATAGGAACTTGTCATATGAAGAATTAATTCCACATGCAATATGTGGTCATCATACTTTTAATAGACATGTGATCATCATACTTTTAATAGACCCATTGTAATATAAAATGTAAATACATGAAAAATTGTGTTTGTTGAAAGAAACATAGTTTTTCATGTATTTATAGTTTATCCCACTGTAGGTCTACCAAAAGTATGCAAAAAATGTGCTTTTTGAAAGAAACACATTTTTTCATGTATTTTCAGTGTATCTCATCATAGGTCTATAAAAAATATTAAGATAAGCTACTCATTGAATGAATGATTTAATACCAAATTTAATGTGTTTGTAATTCGAGTAAGTCTATAAAGATATGAGTTAAAAAATTATAAAGAAAAGTTATTTTCTTTCTTTCTGTCTGAAAATTAATGACTTATTTATTATTTTTCTTAACAATATCATTTATAACTCAAAACGATTTTATGTGACCAAACTATATAGGAGGTTTCAAGCTTTGCAGCTCCTAAAGGAGGCTTTCCTTTTAAATCTATTGTTAGGTGTACATTATAGATGGGTGTTGAAAATAGATGGGTCTATCATATATTTTTCATTCAACTCTAATTCATGCACCAAAAAAAATGGTTAACATGCCCCTTGTCACCCCACCTAAATAATGGCCACAACTTATCTATAAGGTAGTAGACTTTTGATTTTCTAACTCCATAACTTAGTAACACATGAGTGGTAATGTTATCCATGCTCATTACGGGAGGAACTTGTAAAAAAAAAAGCGTTTCCATTCTTCAGGGAGGTATATTGCTTTTTGTGGCTCCTAAGAGGGATTTTATTTTCAAAGTCTTTATTACTCTACATGATGACGACCCCTTTTGACATATTTTCAAATATTTGTCTACGTAAAGGGAATTGTCTTCATATAAAAGTGGTAAATGGCATAGTTAAACATGATCATTAACCTCATATCATTTTTAAGGTACTTGGATTTTGATTTTCCATGATTTACTCTCAATAATAGATGAGACTCAGTGGTTTTACATGATGACCACTCCTTGACATATTTTCAAATATTTGTCTACGTAAATGGAATTGTTTTCATATAAAGGTGGTAAATGACATAGTTAAACATGATCATTAACCTCATATCATTTTTAAGGTACTTGGATTTTGATTTTCCATGATTTACTCTCAATAACAGATGAGACTCAATTGTTTTCCATATTCATTTGCAGAGGAACGTAACAATGAACACGTTTCCTTTCTTCTTCGAAATTCGGTGGCTTATTTTCAATCGCTAATATGGATATTATTTTTCAAAGCCATATACGAATTGTGGTGGTGAATGGTATATTTGTTAGATCCATGTAAGAAATGGTTTTAGCTCATTTTTAAGGTGGTTATATCATAGTCCACAACCCTCTCCACTTAGTAATATGTCAATTTTAATTGGAAGGCTGAATGTTTTTTTATGGATCCCTAAAAGGTGTTTCTTTTTCATGTATTAACTACCTTATGACCACCCCAATGGTTCTTGTCCTACTTCTAGTGGTTTTATTAAAATCACATGATATGTTTTCATTGACATTTTTCACCTTGGCAAGTGGCATTTTGTGTTTACATAAGCATGAAACAGGATTAGTTGGCATGAATATTAGATTCAAGTCATTTGTATGGTAGTTTGGTTGTACTTTTCCACCATTTATAGCCAATAAAATATCGAGGGAACTTGTTCTCTATATTCATTTTGGGAGGAAACGATAAAAAAAATCCTTTTTTCATTCTACTTGAGAGGTTAAAAGCTTGATTTGGCACAATAAAAGGGCATCAAATTTGAAATATCTTATTAGGCTTACGTCATAAGTTGGATATGAGTTGGCTTTCCAAAAGACTTTGGCGTATTGTAGATGCGTTATTTTTTTCATGGGTCAAGTGTAAGTGTATGCCAATAGTAGAGATGAGTAAGTTGTTTATTGATTTATTGTGAAATATGGTTTTTTATTATTGGTAGGACAATTAAAATTTAATTCAAAAAACTATCGACTTAGTTATGTATGAACTATAATGTGGTAATGGTTATGATGGGAGGAAATTAATTTTTTTTATTTATATATATATATATATATATATATATATATATATATATATTATTCCATTCTTGTTGGGGTCTTAATCTATATTTGAGTACCCCTAATGGGGATTTTATTTTCAATGTAGTGGATACATTATGACCAATCTTATTGCACTTGTCCATTTTTCAGTGCCTTGGCGGAAAGGATATTTTGGATTTTTGTTCGCATTTTTTGGCTAGGATTTCAAAATTGGCATCTTATGTGTATAGTGGTTGTAAATGAAATATGTCATCATGAGCATTAGAGTGTAGTCAATTCTAAGATAATTTGATTTCAATCATATACTAATTACACTCAATAATGGATGAGAGGTAGTTTTTATCCATGCTTGTTTGGAGAGGCATATATAAACAAAAAAAATTCCATTTTGGTTGAGATTTTTAGGGATTTTTTTGGCTCTCTAGTAGGGCCTTGCTAATGCAATATCTCATTAAATATGTATACTAGTTATATTATGAGGTTAATGTGTTGATTTGATGTGTTTGATGTATTGTAAATGTTCATTTAGCTTTTTAGTGAATGTGTCATTTTGTGCCAATAGTGGTTGTGAGTCATTCTTTGTTAAGAATTTGTGGAAATTTTCCACATGTCATTTGTATGGTAACTTTATTTTTTTTCACAACCCTCTTCACTTTGTAACACATAAGTCATGTTTTGGAAATATTCATCATGGGAGGGACTTATATAAATGAACACTTTTCCATTTTTGGTGTTCGCTTGTTGCTCTCTCAAAGGAATCATATTTCAATTTCCTAAATATCACATAGCCGCCCATATTATGCTTCTCCCCCTTTGAGTGGAATTTTTAAAAGGCTATAATGTATTTTCATAATTATTCCCTTACCTAGGCAATAGACTTATTTCAATTTCTTAGATATTTCATAGTCATCCATATTATCCTTCTCCCTCTTGAAGTGGCTTTGTTAAAAGGCTAGAATGTATTTTCATAGATATTCCCTTACCTAAGAAATAGACTTTACATGTGTATAGAGTTAGTAGCATTTATTTTTACCAATACACAACTACAAATAAGACTATTAAGATTCACACTAGTGAGAGTAATTAAATGGATTGAAAAAAAAACAAGAATATTTTGTTCATTTGAAAAGATTCCATGGATTACTACAAAATCTAGAAAATTGAAAGAAAAAAACATTCCTCTTATTGCACATGTTTGTAAATAAAACAATCATAAATTACATTATTAATTGTTTATATATATGTGTGTGTGTGTGTGTTTATTAATGAAATCTATATAACAAAAAAAATAATAGAATGATTTAGAAAAAATAACTACCTACCTCTTAGAATGGATTTCATCTTACAGTAAAGGTAATTAGATTAGATGTTGGAGAGGTAATTACATTAGATTTTGGATAGCTCATGGGGTGGTGGTATCAAGTGGTTTTAAATGTTGATTAAAATTTTTATTCAAATGTATTATTATTATCAAAAAAAAATTATTCTTTACTCATTGTTTTTAAATATTTTTTCGATGGAAAATAGGTTTTTTTTTTTTAAATTTGAATACTAATCCAGATAAATTAAGATATTAATGTTTGATCAAAATATAAACTTTAACCAATGTTTTAATTAATCTTTATCAAGAATTTGTTGGATTAAAAAATACCTTGATTGAGGCGAATTTAAATTCATAAAAATTTTATAAGGGCTTGGAAATTACACATAATTTTATTGTAAACAAGTGTAACTTAATTCATGAATTAAACATCCAACTTTTAACTTTCAAATTTGTATTATATTTAAGAAATATTTTTCTTCTTTAAAGACTCTTGGGTCTAGTGTGCCTTCATTAGGGAGGGATGAGATGTTATCTCATACATAATAGTTGAGTGTCCA
Organism: Pinus tabuliformis; assembly: GCA_031772625.1. Classification (NCBI taxonomy): domain Eukaryota; kingdom Viridiplantae; phylum Streptophyta; class Pinopsida; order Pinales; family Pinaceae; genus Pinus; species Pinus tabuliformis. The sequence goes on along the minus strand of CM062809.1, from coordinate 676,031,868 downwards.
GGAATTACCATTATAATTGAACACTACATACACAAAGATCATATATGTAATTTTAATGGGTTGTGGATGATATTCGTTGATGATTGACTACCAATTAGTATACGTTGAAGATAAATTACCTATACAATTATTTTTATATGATTGTTTATAATAATGTGGAAGAATCGATATGTATTATTGAATGGCTTACCCTTTTCTTAAACTATGATACCTAGTATTAGACTTTCTTACTATGCCTTTGTCCATAACCTTTGTTTAAGTATAACTCTCCAATGTTTCTATTTCTATTGAGAGCACTATTGTTTCCAGAAAGACTTTCTTACTATGCCTTTGTCCATAACCTTTGTTTAAGTATAACTCTCCAATGTTTCTATTTCTATTGAGAGCACTATTGTTTCCAGAAGATTGAAAAGATTTATAGTCGATTGTTAATATAATACTAGATATGTTGAAAAATGTTTCATTAGCTTAAATGAATTGTGTACAAATTAACTTGAAAGCGACCATATGTGATCATAAATATCATGATATAGTGTACCAAACACAAATTTCCATAATTTTTTGATGATGTTCATAGTAATTTTGTGGTGTGTACAAATTAATTGGAGAGCAACACTATGTCATCATAAATATCATGATATAGTGTTCCAATCACAAATAGTCATAAATTTTGGATTATTTGCATAGTGACTTTGTGGATAGGTAATTTTACAAATCTTACAATCGAAAGATTCCTATTCAATTTCCCTAGCTTCTTCAAGGATCATTATTTAGGTTTCCTACCTTCTCCAAAGAAAGTAGATATATACCATAGACATAGAGGTTGGTGAATTATTCATGTTGGAGGTAACATAAGAATATAGCTTTGCGTGCCTTGCGCTTCTATTTAAATAGGCTTACAATGAAACACTTCTTATGGGTTCAAAAAATATTGTTAATGGAATAATATATATTTAAAGTAAATTTTACCTTCTTTTGGTTTTAAAATTTTAGATAACTCTAAATTAAGAGAACATTTAGCAGTTGCAATCACTTCATTCAATAAAAAGGTACTAGGTCCGAAGGAAAAAAAAGATAGTAAAGTTATTGCATCTCGTACATAAAGAAATAAATAGTGAAGTTATTGCATCTCTATATAGGCACAACACCGTAATATAGGTTATTGAATTAACTATTTTTACACTTAATCAAGTGTAAATAGAATATAAATTATTTATAATCAATATGAATTATTCTAGAAATATGTATTAAATATGAATAACACTTGATTTGCACTTGGGTGACCTCTTACCTCTCATTATTGATCTATTTTAGATTAGTATTTTTTTAGTGTTAATTTAATATGTTTTTGAAATCATGTTTAAGGAAAGATATATATTTTTTTATCTAATTATTTATGGTTGTATGTATGGAGTTGGGTTATATTTTTGGCAAAGAAAGTGTATGTTTTGGTGTAAAAAGGGAGCTTGACCGAGCCATTTTAAGTGTTCAATGAAGCAATCTTTAAGTGTTTGATCGATCTACTCGAGGGATTAGAGATAGCTTGATCGAGTGTTTAAACTAACCCTCAATTGAGCTCCTATGTAACTCGAGGTAACACAGGAGCTCGATTGAGCTATGAGCTTGATCGAACCTTAGAGCTCAATCAAGCAATAGGCTCAATCAAGCTATGGGATTGATCAAGCCTCTATTTTTCATTAAAAACCATGTTACATTTTGCGCAAGCCATTTTGCATAGACCAAAAGGCATAGAGGAGCTCAACCGAGAGTTTGGGAACCCAACCATGATGGAGGAGCTCGATCCAATTGGACAACAACCCTAATAATGTCCTAGAAGATCAAACCAATCACTATCTTGAGGCCAAGGTATGATTCCTCTCATTTTCTCTCTATTTGAATGATTTTTTCTTGCAAAAAACTAAATTAAATTAAAATGAAAAAATCATCGTATACCACCATACAAAAACCACAAAAAAAACACGAAAATAACCAAGAAAACCCTTGAAGAAAAAACAACCGAGAAAACCACAAAAAAATCCTTGAAAACCAAAAAACAACTTAGAAAACCACAAAAACCCAGCGAGAAAACCTTTGAAAACCATTAAAAAAAACTATAATTTATGTCTTATTTTTATTTTTTCATTTTATTGTATAAGCTTTCAATAATTGCAATGGTAGCATGTTTATTGTGATATGTTTCTAATTTTGAATGTTAAAGAATTTATTTTCTAATTATTTTAGGTTTTGAAGTTTTTTCTTAGGAATTTAATCAAATAAATTTTCAAAAAATTTTGATTATTTTTTTAAATGCATTTTAAATTTTAAATAAACTTGATAAAAAAACATGCCAAAAAAATTCTAAAATATAAAACCAAACTATAACCAATAAATTAAGAGCTTAAAGTTGACACGATGAATATGATTTCTTGATATACCTCTATTTATCAAATAAAAAAATTATTTCATTTCTTTATTTTAAATCTAAATTAATTTATATTTTAAATATTTTTTAAAGAATAAGTATAATACAATTTATTTTAAAAAATTAATTACTTAAATAAAAAATTATATAAATTAAAATTCCAAAACAATAAATATATGTAAGAAAGATAATGTCATATAATTATATATTATAATTATACATAACATAGTTTTATAACTATCTAACATAACTATATATGTATACTATATAATTATGTTATCGATATATGTAATTATTTAGTTATATAATTTTATATAATTATGTTATTATAGTTATATCTAGTTATCATATAACAACACACACACACATATATATTATTGATACATACATTAAATTTATGAGGAAATGCATTTAATGTGAATAAAAATATTTTGTCTCTTTCTTAATTTGTATAATATTGTTTCATTATATAGTGTGTTGTACAAAAAAAATGTCTTCATGTGCTTGCACTTGCTACTTGTCATGTGTCAATGTCAAATGTTATAAGAACTTACAGTCTTATGGAGTATTTGGTTGGCATGAAATTTTGTTAGTTTTACTAATAGATTTATTTCAAATTTTTACATATATTTACATATTTATGATGTATGAATAGAATGCATTATTTAGAAATGGGAAAAAGTGTGAAATTAGATTTGATCACTTCTTTCGATTGTGCTTACATAGAATTCAATACTTTGGTTGATAAATTATCAAAAAGGGGACTCTAAAGTTCAGGACTTTAGGCTACATTATTCTACTTGAGTTACAAATGGTTTTATTGTCAATATTCCTTCTAAGTCGACATTTTTTCTTGGATTAGTTTATATGTAATAGTTTAGTCATTATTTTGGATTATTTTATAAGCATTATATGTAATATACAAATCCATCTCTTATACGCCCCCAATTGTAGGTCGTCGAAGTGTGGGGGCCTCTATTATACGTGGTTGGGCTAGTGATAGATCACGTAGCCCAACCAGAGTGTGTGTTCTACTCGTAGATCCTGGCGCTCATGCCAGTCAAAGAGCCAAAGCCAGTGTTTTTGTCTCTATTGATGATCATGTTATAGATAGTGGATCATCTTCACCTGTCGCAGCTACACCTCCTGCATTTTTAAATGCTCTTTGAACTTTATGTGTTTACGTTTCAAGATTGTATTTAATTTTTAAATCATCTTCAATTGATGTGTTTTAATTTAATTTATATGTTATTATTTCTTAGTTTTTTATAAATGTTAAATTATGTTTATGATTTCTAGATCTTCAGCAGGGTGAAGTTGAGGATCACAATGCAATGTCGAGAGAACAAGAGCCAGGTAAAATCTGTGCTATCTCGCCTACCAGGCTAGTTTGACTTTAATGTTGGAGACCATCAATAGGCTAACTGAAACATACTATAATGCTGATACACATGGCCACCTCCTACATTCCATACATAGGATTAGGAGGCTAGAGGTTAGAGGCTTAGATACTTGCGAGGAAGTGACAAATACCACCAAGGACATTGATGTTCGTGGCGAGTTGTTCAACATCCCTCCAGAGCATCGTGTTAGATATGGTGGTTTGATTCCACATAGATATCTTAATAATGTTGATGCAATCCCTTTTGTTTATGTTTGATTAATTGGAGCTTGGGGCCAATTCCCCCACCATGACCAAGTCCCCATTTACTTTGCAAAGAATATATATTTGAAGTTTGTGCTACATATGAGGTCAGATTACACCAACACCAGATCTGGTTTTTATGGACCCATCTTGGGACGTAGCTATGATCGTGTCGGGGCTCGTAGGAACCCCAGGCATGTACCACCACCTATGATATTATTTCCACTACCATATTAGAGTATGGTATTTCTAATAGAGCTATAGGATTTTTTGCAACTTAGCACTGAGACCAGGCATATGATTATAGATATCATGCATACGATGTTGGTCATTGCACAAGTCACATTTCATGGAGATTTCAGTACTGACCACGAATGTTTCCTCTTGACCTACTAGTTCCAATATATGATGATTCATATCTCAAGAGTTTACCTATTGACTAGCTTTTATTATATGCATGTATGTGTCATGATGCCATGTGTCACACTTGGAGGGTGTACAGCCCACATGACATAGAACAACTGCATATATATTAAACTCTTGACTCTTATCATAAAATTATACATTATTTATATATTTAAAAGTTCATATTAGAAAACATTTATATTAATAAGTTCATAATAATCTGTATACACAACTCAACTACATGGATGAGCTTCTTAGGTCATTTGAGGGGACAGTTGATCAGCCAAAGCAACCTCCACTAGTGTATGTCTCCACGGATTCTCATCCACCTCCACCTCCTAACGCCATGTGGAGGAGAGTCATTATATACAAGCATATGGACCAATAGTTGAGGTAAAAAAAAATATTCCTAAGATTTAAACATTTTATTATTTTAAGTTACATGCACACTAATTAATTTATAGACTAATTATAATTTGTCTTTTCCATTGTGTACACAGGCCCATATGCAGAGTGTTTTTGATGGCGCAATTATGTGGATGCATGAATAAGATGTTGGGTATAGAGACAATGATGATTGAGACTTGTCGATGCAAGCCCCTATCTTTGAGCCACATGTAGAGGAGAACCAAACTGAGATTGATCATACCCCCATCGTACTTGGCTTACATTTGGGCTCAAGTGAGGTCATTAAATTCATATATCTAACTAAATGTGGTTCAAAGTCATTTATTTCTAGATTTCTTATTTGTATAAATAATGATCTACTTAATTTGAATTTGAATGTTTTATATTGCAGTACTAGATTATGGACACCTATTTTGCATAGCGAAACTCACATAGGGGTTATAACGGTACTTAGAGTGGATAGTTTGTATATTTTCAGGTCCATTACATAAGGAAAATTCGCATATGATACAAACTTTGTATATTTTCGTACATGGATAGTTTATGGATGTACATGAACATTATTTTAGTTTATGGATGTTCATTAAATTTAAGTTTATGGATCTGTTAGTTATTTCGCTAGTTTATATATATATATATATATATATATATATATATATATATATATATATATATATATATATATATATATATATATATATATATATCGTATAATTTTTATTAAAAAAATAACAATTTTAATTTCTAGATTCATAGACTAAGAAAATAACTACAATCTTACTATGATGTAAGTCACTTTGATATTTAAAATGAACTAAAATATATCATGGTTCAATTAAAAAACACAAATAGGATTAAAATAAGTTTTAAATTTAATTTTAAAAGATGTTTGGTAAATGACAAATAAGACTTGTTCAATTTTATTTCTTTTGAGGTCATCTACAAGAGCTTAGTCATAAGATGATATAAGTCATATGTATTAGAATTTAATGTACCAAAAACTAATTAATGATATATGTTTCAATAATTTTATAAAAAATTATGAACTTTCTTAAATGTACTTTAATATCCAAATATTTCAATGAATTCATCATCTTAAGACCTTCAATTAAGAACTAAAATTTTACAAAAAAACAATTTTTATTTCTAGTTTTGTAGACTAAGAAAATAAGAACAATCTTACTATGATGTTGCTAGTCGCTTTGATACTTAAACTGAACTAAAATATATCATGTACATCAATTTCATATTGAACATGGAAATAATTACAGATATGCTTGATATTGGCTTGTAGAGAGTCCTTTTTAGTGAAATCAATCTATGCTAACTTAAACAATTAATGATATATGTTTCTATAATCTCATATAATTTTATGAACTTTCTTAAACTTTCTTGGCTATCCAAATATTTCAATTAATTCATTATCTTAAAACCTTCAATTAAAAACATTTAATAAGTAAAATTTTACAAAATAATAATTTTGATTTCTAGTTTCATGGACTAAGAAAATAAGTACAATCTTATTATGATGCAAGTCACTTATATACTTAAAATGAACTAAAATATATCATGTACATGAATTTGATATTGAACAAGGAAAGAATTACAAATTTGCTTCATATTGGCTTGTAGAAAGTGTCTTTTAGTGCAATCAATGTATGTTAATTTAAACAATTATTTATACATGTTTCTATAGTTTTATATAATTTTATATGATTTTATAAACTTTCCTAAATTTATTTGGCTATCCAAGTATTTCAATAAATTTCTTATCTCAATGTCCAATTAAGACACACAAATAAGATTGAAATAAGTTTTATTTAATTTTAAAAGATGTGTTGTAATCAACAAATAAGTTTTATTAAATTTTATTTCTTTTGAGGTCATCTACAAGAGATTAGTCATAACATGATATAACTACAATATTACTATGATACAAATTACTTTGATAATTAAAATAAACTAAAATATACAAGTGTGTCAATTTAATATTGAGCATGGAAAGAATTACAAATATACTTCATATTGGCTTGTAGAAAGTGCCTTCTAGTGCAATCAACATGTATGTTATTATAATGATTTTAAAATAAATGGTTTGAATTCTAAAGTCGTCCATATTATAATACAATATATATATATATATGAACATTTTTGTGACCCACCCATATACCATTGCATGGTCAACTCTTTTAAGTATTTCAACCAATTCCTTATCTCAAAGTTCAATTAAAAAACACTAATAGGATTGAAATAAATTTCATTCAATTTTAAAAGATGTGTTGTAAACAACAAATAAGTTTATGAAAAATATTATTTATTTTGAGAAATTATTTACAGGTTCTTAGTCATAATATGATATAAGTCAATTGTATTCGAATTTATTATACCAAAAAACAATATATGATAACATTTATATAGTTTTATATAATATTATGAAATTTCCTAAATTTACTTAGCTATCTAAGTATTTCAATCAATTCCTTATCTTAAGGTTCAATAAAAAAACTCAAATATGCTTGAAATAAGTTTTATTAAACTTTAAAAGATGTCAAGATGTAAAGTTCTACAAATACATTTTATTGGATTTTATTTCTTTTAAGGTTATTTACAAGATCTTAGTAATAATACATGATATTTCTATGTTATTAAAAATTCCATTTGTCAGACTTTTTATAATCCAATATGAAGCATGTGTGTAGCCATTTCCATGCTTTATATCAAATTGACACATTACCTTTATTAATAACATATAAATATTTCAATGTTGTTCATAACCTAGATAGTTGAATTTCCATTTTAAGTAAAATAATATTATATCAACTTGGTTAAATTATTAATGGATTAAATTTTAGATATTCCTTGATTCAAAATCTATGGAGTCCACATAAGGAATGTATCCCTAAAAGTAAAACCTCCTTGAAATTTCGAAAACGTTAGAAACTTAAGCACTTCAAGGAACCGAAAGCTTATGTAACATGTATACACCATTATGAATCCATCTTATACCAGAGGGAAACATTTCTCTATGAATTTTATTCACATTCAAAATTACTCGGCTTCAAGGCCAATGGGTGATAGGAATGCAAGCCTCCATAATATGTTCATGGTCAGATTACGTCAACTTCCATCTCCTTATTTCACCTGTCTTTGTTTTGATTTCTATGAGACTAATTCGAGATGCTATGGCTAGATGATTGTATTGGAAAGTTATATATTAAGGCATAAAATCTCTATAAATAATGTGACCACCCTATTTTTTAACCATTTAAGACAAATGACCCATCACAGCCCTGTGTTGGAGGAGCTAGTTGGCTTAGCCAACTATCCAAAGTTGAGTCGATAAACATACATTGTAATGACAAATGTCATAAGCGTTAACAAATGTCGGATTAGTTGAATTTTCTGGTCAAACAGTTAGACTATTGTAATTGTCTCGACGATCTATATATATTTTCTTGTATATTTATATATATTTGTTTGTATTGATGTATCAATTCTAATTCAACTAATGAGAGATAATATATCATAGTTCTTTCACTAGTTCTCCATTACTGTATCTTTTTATCTTTACTTATGCTTGTTATGTGATTGGTCTATATCTGCAATAATGGCAACTATGTGCACTTTTCCCTAGATTATAATATTGGTTCTATTATCGGTATCCAGAACTCAAGTCACAAAAGTATACAAGCATAAATGTTAGCATTGGTGGAAATACAGTTATGGTGGGATACAAAAATCAATAACTACCTGAAGAACTATACGCAGAGAAATTGACTATCAATAGCAAAAGCTAAAGCCAATTTCTTTACAAAAGTGCACGAGTGATTTATCAAAGGTGCCCCGATACAGATCAAGAAATTCCTCGACCAAGTTGCTCATGAAAAACCTCAGAATGAATTTGATTCCTGGCTTCTATTGAAGATATCAAATGGTGGTCAGAAGAATCTTCACAAGTGGGTCAAGTTGATATTAGAAGATTTTTGTGAAAAACAAGCAATAGAAGGATGATATTCTATCAACCATGTTAAATCTAGAGTCTTCAGTGACTTGCATGGTAGTTTCTTTGCCTCGATTCCCACCTTTTTGCATAAATTCCTCCTAGATAAGAGTGTAGGCCACATGATTGAATATTGGCCTCCATTGCAGACTCCAACCAATATCGACAGGTAGAAGCAACAAACTGACTCGCAAAATTTCTTACACATTCATTTTAAAGACACCGAAGAAGCTCGGAATATTTTTTAATTAAACAAAACTTGTTGTCTAGTATTCCCCCATGAACTAACACTAATTTGCGTCAGCATGCAAAGGGGAAATGGATTGTGAGAAATAAAGAAGTAAAAAGGAAAAAATTGTAATGTTGGAGAAGTACATATAAATCATAAATATAGAAGGAAGAAGGTTGATTGTTAGAAAGAAACAACGAGAAATTAGTTGTCAGAATAGAAATCGACCAATATACAAAAAATAGCAAGCGAAAAGAGACAACAGTGATGATAACAAATAAGAAAAAAATAATACGAGAGGATGAGAATGAAGAATTGAGAGTGTGTGATAAAATATGCACATGAGTCCTTAGATGAGTTGAGAGGCATAACACCGTCCACTCCAACAAAGAATAATGGTCTACTTATAAGCCCTAGAGAGTAAGTAGAAATTATTGAAATTGACGACTTTGGTCTAGTGATAAGATCAATTCTGACTATATCAATAACAAGTCCCATCGTTCAAGAATTCATTCAGAAAGCATCACGAAATTATTCAGACATACCTATATTCTATCATAATGAACAAGAATAGAAAAACCAAATAGAAATTGAAAATTCTGATGAAGATCGAGCAAATAGTAACAATAATGATAGAACAAGTATTTCTCTAACTCTGGAATCTCACGATCGTGCCCCTCTTATCGCATCTAGTGTCCGTCGAGGAAGTTGAAAGCATAGATTTGGTTAACGAAGAATCACAAACCCAAGTGAGTAAATTTACTGAATATATAGATAGGGTGTTCTAAACCGACGAATCAACTTCAAATGGCATCGTTGACAAAGAAGAAAATATCACACCTCATAAAATTTGACCCACCATCGATCCAACTGAAAATGACCAAACAAAAAATATTCTAACACCTAGAACATTGGCGCTCCAGACAAGGAAAATTGGATTGAACAATATACCTCTCTATGAGGATGATGAAGATGTGAATAAACACTGGTTCTTCTGTGAAAAATTATGGTCTACAAATGGTGTTACTGATGAAGATAAACAAATGGCACAATTTCCTACAACCTTGAAGAAACATGCTTTAACGTGGTTCATGAATCTTATGAAGAAGAAAATGAAATCAAGAATAGCTTCCTCATGTTCTTCCAGGCCCAGGATGTCAAGCACTTGGCAGCACAAAAATTAAAAGAAATTAAAGAACGACCAAATGAATCAATACGATAATATGATAAAATATTTAAAGATTTATTGAGCCAGATTCCATACGTTATTGATGAAAATATCTTAGTACAATGGTTTGTAGGTGGTCTGCTCTATAATATCTATGGCCCACTCAAAATTCATGAATCCATAACTTTTGAAGAAGCGCTTAAGCTATCACAATGTATCGAAACATATGATGAGCACTGGTTAATTATCTCATTGATTGACAAAAAAATCAAAGACAAGCTTAAAAAACTACAAAATTATTTTTTTGCATTGACACTTCAAAAGAAAATCCTCTTATGCACCAACTGTCACATGGAAGGACATATTAAATACGCTTGTAAAAATGTAGATTGTTTTGATGAAGATGTCCGATGAGTACAATTTGATGTATATTGTGATATCTGTCAAATCGCTTCAGTCACACTACCAAAAACTATCAATGTAATATTCAAAATTCCAAGCCCAAATGGTGCGCCATTTGTGAAGATAATACACATTCCACACAAGAATGCTCACTTAACGAAAAAATATACCAAATTATCATGTCTTTTAACACAAGCCAATGATCAATTTAACAAATCACCATCATATGGTGGATGAGGAACTGGTCGAGGAGGTTACGCTATTGACGAGGTGAATATAATGGTATAGTTCATGTTCATGGTTGAGGTCGAGGGAGATTCTAATATTATACTTGTTCGCAAGAGGGGCACATAGCTATAGAATGTCCCTTAAATTATAAGGCCAATCTGCTCTTTTGCAACATGTTTAGATTGGGGGATTGCTCCTTGGAGGATTTCCCCAAGATTGTTGAAAAGGTTTTAAATAAGAGAACTGTTAATTTTCTACAAACCGTTCCAAAACAAGAAATTATAAATTCCAAAATCTCCATGTAGTTACAAGGTCAAGTGCTGGAAATGAAAATAGTAACCAAAATTGTCAAGTTATTTGACCAATAAAAAAACGAATAAATACTCAGATATGGAGGAAAAAAATGACAAAATGTAAAAAGAAGTGAAATTATTTATGAAGGAAATTTATCAACAAAGATTATATAAGGATCTCATTTTGGAAGAATTAATGGAAATTCTAAAAGAGGAGCATTTCATTGGTTTCTTGGTATAACTCTTAAATATGTTGAAAAATTGTAATGAAAGCAGAGAAAAATGCAAATATGTTTGACAACTCTCTCAAGGGAAACAAATGGAATACCACGACCCACAAATCGATTTATAAATAAATGGGTACTTGGTCATACAAATTGTTTTCAATTTTGGTTCATAAGTAAATATCCATCCATGAGAAACATGGATCAATATGGGACAACCAATTACCTTAAGCTTGTTGATCAAATATTTATCAAACCTATTGGGACACTGAGGTAAGTACAAACTTCAATTATGGGAATATCGAAGACAATCCATTTTGAATTCATCAACCTAATCAATGGAATACCTGAATACCCTACACTAGTCGACTAACCTTGGGGACAATATAATGAAAACAACATATCTCTGGAGAAAGATAAATTCAAACTCAAAGGAAACAACAAGAAAATCATAATTCTGCTAGATCTCCAACAAATAAATTGAAACATGAAGACTCTACCAAGTACTACATGAAGACCGCAATAATGTTGAACTAAATGCTTGTGGTGAAATTTTGACAGGTTCACCCCTCTCTATTGGACAGCAATATGGCACAAAGCTCTATGAATGACAAGTTGAGAACTATGGATCCAAAGATAAAGAATGTTGGACAGTAGTATCCATTCCAACGTCAAGTATCTGGCTGTGCTACCCCATCAGAGAAGTACGTATTCTAAAAAAACAAATTGTCAGTGAATGTCATCTCTACTTCGGATGGACTTAATGCATGATTCTAGCAACACCATTTGACTTAAAGAATGGGCATCATTGGTTAACCTTGTAAAGCAAGTAACAAAATATATTGGTGAATATGGAAGAATGCAAAGCTTAGTACAAACATTTATGGGTTAAGTGGTGAGATGGTGGGATACCAATTCACCTCGACTTCAAACATGGAAAATCGTAACGACATATTTCATTGAATTCTTTAGAGGAATCAATATTTCCACACAAGAAAATACACCCATTTTTAGTTTTTGATGGGACTCTAGTATGCACATTTAAAACTGATTCAGAATGGAGAAGGATCGATTATAGAGATAAACGAGTTTTGCCTCATATGTTCCTAAACACTTTATACAACTTACCAAATAAATTGTACAAAATAGAAGAAGCGTGAATACAATAATTACAATGGAAAGAGCCAAGAGAAAATTTCATCAAGGACTTTGAATTCAAACCAGAGGAAAGAGAATTAAAAGAGGCAGTCCAGAAAATCAAACAGTTCATAAAATAAAACAAACCGACTATCAAAAATCACTAGTCAATGTTTCATCAACATGAAATTATGTGTCATGCACCTTAGAAAAAAATGGCCAACCATAGAAATGTAAGAAACGCTTATTGTTGGTCAATGTTTCTATTTGAATAAAAATAAACTAGAGAACCATAAAAGAATACAATCAGTATACAAACTCGACAAACAAGAAACTAAGAAATCAAACAAATCAGATTTTCCATCAACCTATCAAGAAATAAAATTCAGGGATAAACAACTTGATGAATCAAAAGTACGCAACTTGATGGATGTGGAAATAAAAATACGTCAAGTCAACATATTGAATGATGACCAACCAAAGATTTCCCGACCTGGTGATTGTTGGTCGAACAAGAAAATTGTAGAATTTGTTAATTTGCTTAAGGAGTATCAGGATGTATTCACCTGTGATTACAAAATTCTAAATGGACATGTCAAACAAATGGGGGAAATAAAAATTAACCTCATTCCAGGAGAAAATTCGATAAAAAAGAGACCATACAAGCTTGCTCACAAGTATAAACCTATCGTTCAAAAATAAATAGAAGGGATGTTTTCCGTTGGCATCATCTACCTAATAGAAACATCATAATGGGAAATTCCCATGGCCATGCAACCTAAAAGGCATGATCCAAGTATATTACGTATTTGTTTCTACTACCATGGGTTAAATAAACTAATATTTATTGATCCATTCCCAGCTTCATTCATTGGTGTAATCATAAACACAGTTGTAGGTCACGAATGTTACCCGTTCACATATGGTTTCTTAGGGTACAATCAAGTACCTATTACAAAAGAAGACAGAGGAAAAATAATGTTTGTTACTGAGTTTGGTTCTTTTTCCTATCGGGCAATGCCTTTTGGATTGAAAAATGCACCAATATTATTTTTAAGAATCATCGTCAAAGCTTTTCGAGAGTATATTTATAAAAAAAATGGAAGTTTATTTTTATGATTAGATGGTCTACATACTACTTAAATATCACATCCAACAGTTAATATTAATGCTTGAAAGATGTCGACAGGTCCATTTATCACTGAATATTAAAAAGTGCATCTTTGCAATGCCAATTGGAATATTGTTGGGCCATGTAGTCTCAAAGGATGGGATTAAAGTTGATATGGAAATGATTAAGGTAATCTTAGATTTGAAGATCCCTATCAATCAAAAACTAATTAAAATATTTTTGGGACACATTGGATACAACAAATGATTCATTAGGCATTACTTTGACATTACATTCCCAATAGATGATATTTTAAAGAAATATGTTCCATTTATTTGGTTTAACGAGTGAGACTATTCATTTCAATTGCTAAAAAAGAAACTAGTCAAAGCACCCATCTTTGAGTTTCCCAACTGGTCAAAAAAATTTCACCTACATGTCGACCTATTGAATGTGCTAATCAGAGCATTTATGGCACAACCTGATGATGAATCAATAGATCATCCAAATTCTTATGCTATTCGGAAACTCAATAAAGATGAAATAAATTACTCAACAATTGAATGGGAAGCTTTAGCAATGAAATTTGCCTTGCAGAATTTTTGACACTACCTTTTTGCAAAACCATCCATATTCTACATAGATCATCAAGCACTGAAATACCTCGTAAACAAACTAGTTCATCAAGGGTGCATTTTTCGATGGCTATTACTATTTATAGAATTTGAATTTGAAGTCATTCTTCAACCAGGAAAAAAAATGTCAGCCCTGACCAGTTATCCCGACTAGAATCTGTAGAGGAACTAAATGATATTGATGATATCCCATATATGCACTTATTAAGGAGTTGTTCATTTGAAGACACAGAAGGACACCTTTTCAAGTCACTTGTTAATGGTTCCTATATTAAAATATGTCTCTTAATAACATCTAGGATGGGTTAGCTCCAAGACTACTTTGTGGCGGGCTAACCGATTGATATTTTGTAAAAATAGTATTTTTCTTTCTTAAGTTTAAATTAGAACTTATTTATGAAAAATATTTGTAAATTAGCAATAAAAAATAATTGACATAATAGTTGGAGATCCAATAAAGGAAGTGAAAGAACAAATCAAGCAAGAAGACACAATAACTATATGGAGCAAGAGCTCGACCTGCATAATATTATAAATAGTAGAGTAAAAGAGAACACGAACCGACGTTAATTCAAAGACAAGTGACTACCAAAGCACAGAAAAGAATTGAAATACGAGTATAAAAGTTTGTCTCAACAGATAAATAAAGCCAACAAGATAAAGTCGACTTAAACCAAGAAAGAATTGTTCGATAGGACAAAGTCACAAAGTACAATTTGATAGGATAGAAACTCAAGGCAGAGGCTTCGACCAACCATCAGGAGGGTGTTTGAAAAAATCAATTTCTAATAAATACTCGACATGTGATTCTAGCAGCGCATCACACAAAAGACAAAAATATGGATTTAAAAATCAAGGAACTCAAGTACATCTATCTAATCAAGAAACATCATAGAATTCACAGATCCCATCGTTTTTAGGCATATAATAGAGATCAATCCAAAACACATGACAATTATTAACCACCTAATGAAGAAGGTGGCGATCAGGTGGCATGCTTGCACCGAGTGATGTTCAAGATCAAATAGAAATCATCGAGACATTTCAAGGAAGGTCAACCAAGTCAGAATGATTGCGTAATTAATTCTACTTTTACAAAAATTAATGATGTCTCGAGATTAACCAAAATCTTGCCAAAGGAATATTATAAAATAATAGTGGAAATAATAAAATAAGATTAGATTACATCATCAAATTTTAGAGGGAAAAAAAGAAAAAACTACCTTTTCAACTTGTCTCACTATAGTTTTACTCAGATTTCAAGTGATAGCACTTGTTGGATGTGGAATTAAATTCCTCAACCAAGGAGTACCCATGTTGCATACTTCCAATGGACCCTGATACACAAAAATTGAGAAATACATGAAAAATGTGATTGCAATCATGTTTTTCATGGATTTCTCATTTTTTATGTAGCAACGTTCATCAAAAGTATGAAAAATGGGTACTCCTTGGAGGAGGAAATTAATTTCGTATCCAACGAGTGCTCTCGCTCAAAATTTGAGTGAAACTGTACAGAGATAAATTGAAAATATGAGTTGAAAAAGTAGTTTTTTTTTTTTTCATTTTTTAATATTTTTACATTTTTACTCGAAAAATGGTGAATCGTCCCCATGGTTGACATCATAATCTAAAATCCTATTGGTTCTTATAAAGTTCATTTTTCTTGTACATTTTTCTTTTGAGGCCCATTTTGGACGTCAAAATTTCCCTAATGGCGAGAAATAATGTTCAATGCTTTTTGTGACCTTAACGATATCCTAGACATTCCAAACCTTATGATTTATGATTTCAAATTATTGGATGTTGAAGAATGTAATTAGTGTCAGTCTTCATAATTGTACTTGTCAAAAGAAATTTCATTATTAAGGAAAATGACTTATTAAAGCATAGGTTTCATACTTGGGTCAATATTTTCTGGGTCAAAGCCTCCATTGAAGGCTTCTAGGTTATCTCTTGAGTAAATAGAGTCATTTCCATTTTTATTAGGCCATTCTTGGGCTTTTGTATCCTGTAAAAAGAATTATTTTTCAATCAAAAAGGGTATTTGTCACCTCCACACCAAGACGACCCTGTCCCCATGAAGTCATCCTATATTAAGGCAATTCGACCCAGTAAAAAGGCTATATAAAGAGAGGCAGTTCCACCTATTTGGAGCACTCACTCATCAAGTTCATTCTACAAGGAAGAGAAGAAAAAAAAGAGAGCGAAATAGCTGGAGAAGGTCGATAGAATTTGCGAAGACCTAAAACAAGTTCTTGGGCTATCTATCTCTAACATGTGCAAATTTTCTGGGCAGTTGTTGGGGTCGAAATTCTAAATCTACTGCAGGTCCAAAATTCTGAAGCTGGTGGTCGTAACATTTGTTATTGGGGGCTGAAATTCTGGATTGTAGTTGTTATTTGGAATTTTCCACTTGGAGACTTTGACAGGGATCATCTATTGGAAGGAAGGGTTGACTTGGTGGTTGCATGAGGTCATTGTCTAAGTCTCAGATGTCTTGGATTGTCTGATCTTGATTTGAATCTACTAGTGTAAGAGTTGGATTTGGTTTTCCCCTTGAAGGGATTCTGCCCTCGCTAAGTGCCTACATTATGTGTCTCTTGTTCTTATGGTCTTAATATACATATAATTTGGTAATTTATTGATGAAAGATAAACTAATAAAGAAGTAAAATAAACCAACATAATTCACAAGTAATTATCAAGAAAGAGGAATGAAACCCTAATTCCAATAAACATTGATTTCTCAACATGGTATCAGAGGTAAGGTGGAAGAAGGTTGAAGATCACTTAGTTGGCTATCATTTGAAGAAGGGAAAAGAAATCTTGGAAGAAAAGGTTACTCCCTCTATGGAAAGTTATTTGAATATGGGTCTCAATATCATGAAAGTTGCAGGAAGCTAGATTAGAAGGATCATCTACAATCTATCTAGGAGAGTCAAGAGTGAATGATTCCTCACTACACTTATAGTTACTCTTGATGATGACAATGCATGGATCATTGATAGTGGAGCCTCAAGACATATGATGGGAGAAAGTTGACAACTTCATACTCTATCAAGGGAACCATCATCACATGTAGTGGATTTAGGACACAATAATAGTTATGTAGTCAAGGGCCTTGGATCTACATCATTGAAGTTGGAAAGTGGACAAAAGCTACATCTCAACAACATACTCTATGTCCTAGGTTTGAAAAATAATTTACATTCCATTTCTTATTTAGAAGATAAATGATATATGGTTGCATTTGTAGATGGTAAACATTTGGTTTGGGGAAAGGATTCAAGTATTGAAGAGGCAAAGGTTATTGGACTTTGTGAAGGAAGATTGTATAGAGTTATAACACCATCTCCTCAAGCCCTAGTTGACATGGAGATCAACCCTATCGAACTATGGCATAAAATATATGGTCATATTCATTACAAGACAATACCCTCTCTTAGTCAAATGGTAAATGGCATCCCCAACATCAAGGGGGATCATGAAGGAGTATGCAAGGGATGTGCTTTAGGAAATAATACTAGGAAACCTTTTACAAGAAATGATACAAGGTATAATGAGATATTAGACCTCATTCATTTTGATGTGTGTGGGCCAATGTCTAATAAATATCTTCTATTCCATATTTATTATTTTACCTTCATTGGTGATCACTCTAGAAAGACATGGCTTTATCTTCTTAAGGCAAAGGATGAAGTATTCGAAAAGCTCAAGGAATTTAAATCCAAAGTTCAGACCTTAACTGAAAGAAAGATAAATATTTTGAGATCCAACAATGGAGGGGAATTCACTTCAAAAGAGTTCATTGCATATTGTAAGGAAGTAGTTATTAAGAGGGAGCTCATTGTTCCCTATAACCCCGAACATAATGGAGTTTTAGAAAGGAAGAATAAAACCATTGAAGAATGGATAAGTACTACGATATTTGATCAAATTCTACCAAAATTTCTATTGGGAGAATGTTGGCTTATTGGGGCCTGACCCAGGTTCAGAAATGTTTAGCCGAACAAATCCTGAAACTACCAGCCTTTTCGGCAACAGTTTGCGGAGCGCAGACTCAGGTCTCACTCGAGGTAGTATGGGAGGGTGCTGGAACCAGGTTTCTGCACCCTAGGGATGTCTTGATGAGGTATGGAAGTTCGCAAACCGATCCTACGTGTTGCACTACTCCTGTGCAACTGTTTGTTCAGATTATCTACCTTCGCATGAGAACGAGTGCAATTTATCTTTATTGTGCTTAATATTATTATAGATCTTAAATTACTTAAGATGACACAATGCTTCAATTACCAGTTAACATAGCAAACATATGTGCAATCATAAACCATAAACAGATGCATAAACCAGAATATAGAACAGATACACGATATTCCAAAACCCACTTATCTTTATTAATGCCTTTATCTAGTTACAATCCACTTCCTGCCCTACGCACACAGCTGCAGGGGTCTGTGCACACAGCTATGGACTCTACTAGGCCTCCGCACACATAGCTGCAGAGCCTCTATCTCCTATTACAACCCAAAACTCGGACTTACAGACTCAGATCTAATATCACCTTCAGACACCCATATCACTTATTACATTACCAAAAAACTGCCTTTTACACTTAGAACCTTGCTCTTATTTATACATTCCCATGGTCCGCAGACCATGGGTAGGCCAACACATTCTAGATTAATTTACAATATTTTAGGGTGGACTACCCTTAGACTTGACCCATTACAATTCGCGTTCTATGCACTTTGCGGAGCTTTTACAATATCAATACCCAAAAATGTGGGCTTTAAGCCCCAAAACCATTACGCAGGGGGTCCGCTACCCAACAGGCCCCCAACACAATCATCGTGACTCATCTCGAGTCACTCATTGGTGCAGCGAGATGCGCTGCCAAGGATTCACGGTCCACCATCCCTGTTAGTGATGTACTGCGCTTCGTTGTTCCATCCTTGACTCCTGCAACACTTCTTCAAGCTCCTGCTCCATTGCCCCTACTAATTCACATAACCGATGATGCTCATTCTGCTCTGCTCAGTTAACACAAAGTGGCTCCTCATAGGATTTTAGCTCTAGCTGAGATGCCAAAGCCGTGAACTCTTTATGCAAGAGCAGCAAGCTTACGATCTCTGGTCCCGTATACTCAATATCTGCTAAAGCTTGTGTTGCATTTTTGCAAGAGAGATGTTGTTGTCCACAAGGTCCTAATCTTCAAGTTTCGTCATGGGCACACAGCCCAGGGATGCACTTTTCAACGGCATTCTGTCTTTTATCCCAAGATTCACCATCGTGCCCTTACCATTCATAGATCACTTACCAAACCACAGGTTTCACGACAACATTCGGACTAGTTCTGCTATCTGTCGAGCGTTTGCGGTATATCTCCCACCACTAGTGTTGGGCTCGGCACTGCGACTTCGGTTGTTGGAATTAAGTTGTCCCGAAGGTCTCGTGTCTTTGGGCTTATTCTCAAAGCATTGAAGTTGGACAGGTCCATATCTATCAGATAGCTCAATAACTTAGGTCTCACAGTGCCATGGTTTGTTTGGTAGATGACCAACTATGATTTATAAGCCGGCCAATATTCAAATTCAACCGTTCCCTCCTTTTCTGGTTCATTAATGTGATATGGACTGGAGATCGTTTCAAATCCAGTTCTGACTTCATGTCTTAAATTCCCATTGTCCGCTCCTTGTTGTCTCAGATTGACCATCTTGTCATGAACAATGACCTCAACGGTCACTTTCCCACCTTTTTACATAGCAGCACAGCCCTTTATGCACGACCACAATTCCTGCAATAAACGCTCCTTACGCGTAACCCTGTTTCCATGCAGCTTTCCTGCAGACTTGTTTATAGTCCTCCACCTTCTTTTAACTACTTGAAGTGCTGAGACTGTACTTTGGTTAGTTATTCAAACAACTAGCCCACTAGTGTAGAGCTTCAAGCGACTGCCATTTACTCTTCCTAGGAAGGGCTCTCCATTAAGCTTGTCGAGCTGGAACGCGCCTCCATATATGACCTCTTTGACTACATATGGTCCCAACCAATGCACTCAAATCTTTCTATGGAATTTCTCAAACTTGTCATCATACAACAATACTAAATCGTTTACTTAGAACATGCGCAACTTGATGTGGCTTTCGTGCCAAGCTTTCTCACGTTATTTCTATACCTGCTGATGGAATCCTGCCAAAAACCGTTCTTCCTCTATTTCTTCCAGTTGTGCGAGCCTCTCTTCCAAGGCTTCATGATCTGCCATGCCTATCATTGCTGCTATCCGCAAACTGGGTACAATGTATTCCATTGGCATGATGGCTTCCATGCCGTAGACTAACCTGAACGGTGTCTGCCCCGTCAATTTCTTGCATGTGGTTCTGTATGCCCATAACATGGCAAGTATGCATAAATCCCAATCGATTTACTGCGCGTTACATTCTTTGGTCAAAGCAGTCTCCAGAATCTTGTTGAATGCTTCTACGGTCCCATTCGCTTGTGGATGGTATGGGGTGCTTTGCTGATGATACACCTAGAATTCCTCAGTAAGTGTGCTGATAGTTTCATTTAGGAAGTATGTTCCACATTCACTCATTAGAATTTTCGGACATCCGAACCATGTCAATACGTTGTCAAATAAAAATTCCGTAGCTGTAGCGGTTGTGGACTCCTTAACCGACTGTGCTTCCACCCATCTAGTCAAATACTCTATCACAATGATGATGTAGCGCGCACCCATCTTCCCTTGAGGTGTGATCAGCCCCACAAATTTTATGGCCCATTTTTTGAATGGCTGTAGCATCATCTATGGATTGAGTGGAATCTCATCCCTTCGCGATGGTTTCCCAGTCCGTTGACATATGTCACAGGCCCGACAATACACTTTTGAGTCTTGACGTAGGGTTGGCCACCATAGTCTGGCACAAAGAATCTTCTGTGTTGTCGCCTGTCTCGCACAATGTCCTCCTGCATCCCCCCCATGTGCTTCTACGAGGATTTGTCCTTGTTCAAATTTGGGTACATATCTTTGTAATATTTTGTCGTTTCCTATTTTGTAGAGGTGCCTCGCCATAACAATAAAATTTGTCACGCATACCACCAATTCTTTCTTCTGTTGTACTGAATATACCTATGGTGTGATCCCTCTGGTTAAGAAGTGGGTTATATCCTCGAAGTGGCCATCCGCGATGTGCATTGGATAGAGTTGTGGATCAGGTAGTCCATCCTCCAAATTTGTTAGCTCCTCACTCTTCTCAATTCGGGACAGGTGGTCTGGGCCTGCATTTAGGCATCCCGACTTTACGAGGACCTCGAAATCATATTCTTGAAATAGTAACAACCATCTGCAAATGCGCCACCCCAACACAGGCTTGTTCACTAGGTATTTCAACACAAAATGATCGATATACATCTTGAAGTGCCCACCAAGTAGATAGTGGCGGTATTTCTGGAGCGCGTATACCATCGCCAACCCCTCATGCTCAGTAGTGGAGTAGTTCTTTTCAGCTTTGGACAATCGTCGACTTGCAAATGTGATCGGGTGATCAATGCCTTCCGCTCCTTCCTACGTGAGTACAACGCCCAACACGATACATGATGCATCAACATGTACATGAAATTTGATGTCCCATTTTGGGAAAACCAAAATGGGGGCGGATGCCATCTTTTCCTTGAGAATCTCCAAACTTTTCTTACAGTCACCATTCCAACAATATGTAGCATCCTTTTTCAACAGTTGTTCCATTGGTGCCGTGATTTGTGCATAGCCCTTAATAAACTTTCGATAGTAACCAGTGTGCCCCAATGTGGTACGGAGTTGTTTGACACTACGCGGCACTTGCAAATTGAGTATGGCAACAATCCTCACAGGGTCCACTATCAGGCCTTGTCTGCAGACCACATGGCTGAGCAAATTTCCAAAGGGGATGAGGAAGGTACACTTCTTAAGATTCAGCGCAATCTGGTGTCGTCGACACGTATCTAGCATCAATCGTAAGCTTGCTATATGTTTCTTGACTAGCCCAAATACAGTCCAATCGTCAAAATAAACCTCCAAAAACTTATGGATGAATTCCTTGAATGCAGCCACTACTACGCATGAAAATATCGTTGGTGCGTTCTTCAACCCAAAGGGCATAACAGTGTACTAAAAACATCCCCATTCGGTCGCGAAGGTTGTCTTGCTCCTATATTCCAGCGCGATCTTGATCTGATGGTACCCTGAGAACCCATCTGTGAATGAGTACGCTTCCTGTCTGCCAACATTCTCCAAGACTTCATCTGTAAATGGTGTTGGGAATGGGTCGTGAACACAGGCATCATTCAGTTTTTAGAGGTCCACGTAGATTCAAATTTCTCCCTTCTGTTTTTTCTCCTACACTATCATAGGACTCACCCAGTCAGACTCTTCCACTGGTTCAATAATTCATGTTGCAAGCATTTTGTCCAATTCTTCGTGGACCTTTTCCTTATACTTCAGATTCAAACGGTAAGGACGTTGCTTAACTGGCTTTGTGTCTGGTTTCAGAGTTATCTTCATCATCCCTAGGTTGCCGAGGATCCCTTTTAACTCTATTATTTTGGTCGGGAATAAGTCTTGATATTCACGAATGTAGGTTTTAACCCTGTACAGAAATTACCTACATACGAATTCTAAAACACATAAAAGTAAACAATGCGAGATCATAACACATAAAACACATATACACAGAGATTTTCCCACTGGATCCCAAAACTGGGACCACCAACTTGATTTTTCATTATATTCCTTTCAATGTTACAATACATATTTATACATGCCGAAGCATCCAATACCATGGACCAAAAACCATCGTGTCCAATACCATGGACCGAAAACCATCGTGTCCAAAAAACATGTGCGAAAATTATGCACAAAACCATAGGTGGGTCCGCCCAACCTAACATAGGGTCCAAAACCAAAATTTTCTAAGTCGTTGCCCCGGACCCCATAAAGTAGGGTTACGGGTGCCCTTCAAACCCCTTGTTAACTATGTGGAAAGAGTATAACACAACCCAACATTCTCCCACTTCTTGTTTTCTTTCCACAGGGGGCCATAAGAGAGCTTAGTCATTTTCCCAGCCTTGAAATGCCCATTGTCTCTCTACACCAAGAGAACTTCTCAGAGCTCACAGATTTTTTTAGTGCATCTGCAGTATTCTTCAAAGTGTCCACCTTTACCAGCAACACCTTTTTGTCTTTTATCATATCCCTCACAAAGTGATACTGAACATCAATGTGCTTTGTCTTTGAATGATATGCAGGGTTCTTTCCCAAGAAAATTGCACTTTGGCTATCACAGTCTATCCTTATAGCTTCCTGTACTAACCCCATACTTGAACACAATCTCTGCAACCAAACTGCTTCCTTGCTTGCATGAGTGGCTGCCATGTATTCTACCTGTGTAGTTGATAGTGCCACTACAGATTGTCTCTTACTCATCCAACTGACTGCACCTCCAAATAGTTTAAACACATACCCACTTGTAGATCTTCTCTGATCCAGATCTCCAGCCTATTCTGCATCAACAAAGCCACGAATATCCAACACTCTACCAATCCTGCTCTTCCTTGGTAGCACAAACCATAATCACTAGTGCCACGCAAATACCTAAAAACCCGCTTCACTGCTGTCCAATGCTACTTTCCTAGTTTTGACATAAACCTACTCAATACTCCCACTCCATGTGCAATGTCTATTCTAGTACAAACCATTGCATACATCAGGCTACTGACTACACTTGCATATGGAACACGGGACATGTCCTCTTCCTCTTCTTGTGTCTTGGGGCACTGTTTAGTAGGTAACCTCACACCTACAGGAATAGGAACCTTCACCGGTTTACTATCCTGCATATTAAACCTCTGCAGTATTGTCTCGACATACTTCCTCTGGTTTAACCAGAGCTTCCTCTTTTCTTGATCTCTTTTAATTTCCATGCCCAAAATATAGTTTGCAGCACCAAGATCTTTCATGTCAAATTTGGAGGACAATTGGGTCTTCAAATACTAGATAACTTCTTTGTCATTTCCAACCAGCAACATATCATCCACATACAAGACCAAATAAATAACATGGTCAACAATTAATTTAAAATACACACAATGATCTGCTTTTCTTCTAGTGAACCCAAGTCCCCTTATAAATGTATCAAATTTCTGATACCACATCCTTGGTGACTGTTTTAACCCATACAGAGACTTCTTTAACTTGCATACCAGTTCTTTCTTAACCTTCACCGCAAAGCCTTCAGGTCGCTTCATGTAGATCTCCTCTTCTAGATCCCCGTGAAGAAATGTTGTCTTCACATCCATTTGTTCTACCTCAAAATCAAAAGCAGCAGCAATAGATAAAAGTAATCTAATAGAAGCCACCTTAGCAACAGGAGAAAAAATATCACCAAAATCAATTCCCGACACCTGGGAATAACCTTTTGCTACCAACCGAGCTTTGTATTTCTCCACTTTTCCTTCTGCATTTGTCTTCTTTTTGAACACCCATTTGCTGCCAATGGGTTTCCTTCCAGTTGGCAACTCCACCATATCCCAAGCCTTATTTTTGTGCAAAGATGCCATTTCATCAACCATGGCCTCTTTCCAGAGTTTTCCATCCTCTGAATCCACTGCTTCCTTCACAGTTCTGGGATCATCATCAATAATAGACAAAGCAAAATTTGAATAGAAAGCATATGGACTATACCTTTCTGGTTGCCTTCTTTCTCGAACTAATCTTCTCAAAGCCGAAGTTTGTGGCTCTTCATTGTCTGATTCCTCCTCTGTTGTAGAGTTTGGTTCTTCCTCCTTTAGCTCAAACTCTATCTTCTCAGGTTCCTTTGGTTGGACTTCATGTTTAACAACATATTTCACCTCTCTGAACACCACATCTCGGCTGTACACAACCTTCATTATTACTTGGTTCCAAAGCTTATAACCCTTTAAACCATCCTTATACCCAATAAAGATGCACTTTTCAGATTTACTATCCAACTTGGTTCTTTTCTCCTCTGGAACATGTACATATGCATCACATCCAAATACCCTTAGATGTGAAAGAGAGGGTTTCTTACCAGTCCATACCTCTTGTAGAGTCCTATACTCCAACGCTGATGAAGGTGACCTGTTGACCAAGTAACATGCAGTATCCACTGCCTCTGCCCAGAATTCCTATCATAACCTAGCACCACTGAGCATGATTCTTGCCCTTTCCATCAACGTCTTATTCATTCTTTTTGCAACTCCATTTTGCTAAGGTGTATATGGAGTAGTCTTCTGTCGTGCTATACCACACTTATTACAGAATTCTTCAAATTCCTTACTGCAAAACCCTCCACCATTATCTGTCCTCGGCACCTTTATCTTCTTATTTGTCTGGTTTTCCACCAGAGCCTTGAATTCTTTAAACCTGTCAAAGACTTCAGATTTCTTCTTAAGGAAATATATCCACGTATTCCTTGAGAAGTCATCTATAAATGATACATAGTACACAGACTCACCCAGTGATGGAACCTTCACAGGTCCAAACACATCACTGTGCACAAGCTCTAATATTTGTTTTGTCCTCTTACCACCAGAGGGGAAACTCACCCGATTTTGCTTCCCATATACACAATTTTCATAGAAATCAAAATCCAGAGAGCTATTACTCATACCTTCTACCATACCTTTACCATGAATTATTCGAAGGCCCTTCTCTCCAATATGTCCAAGCCTTTGATGCCACAATATGGTCTTTTCTCCAAAGACCACTAGATTTTCTACTCCACTTTCAAGAACCACATAACTGTTGCACCCATCAACAACAGTGCTACCTTGCAGCTTGTACAGAGTTCCAGTCCAAACTCCCCACATCAATACTAGTGCTCCCCGAACCATCTTGCAGGTATCCTTCTCAAACACTGTTTTTACACCTGCATCATCCAACTTGCTTACAGAAATCAGATTTCTGGCCAATGCAGGAATATGCAGAACACCCGGAAGTGTTCTAACCCTTCCACCTTGCAACTTCAACTTTACTTTTCTGCGACCAATGATTCTAGCCTTCTTATCATCCCCTAAGAAGTCATCACCACCATCTTATTTCTCGTACTCGCAAAACCACTCTCTATGGAGAGTGAAGTGAAAGGATGCACCTGAGTCAATCAACCATGCCTTATGATCTACATGTGTACTTGAAGAAGCCAAGTACACATCTCCACCTTCATCTGAGGTGGTTTTCGCCTCTACAGAAGGAGCATCATCAGATCCCTTTCCTTTATGAGGAGATTTAGATTTACAGTCCCTTTTGAAGTGCCCTTCATTTCCACATTTCCAGCACACCACCTTTACAGGTTTTCCTGGAGATTTAGATCTCCCTCTAGATTTAGATCTCCCACTCGATGACTTATTTTTTTTTCTGTTCTAGGACCGTCCTCGTATAGACAAGGCATCACCATTCTGGCTCTCCATATTTTTCCATCTCATCTCCTCCATCAACAAGGATGAGACTATTTCATCAAAATGCAAGGTAGTTGCATTGCTACCTATTGCAATAACCATACTATCCCATGAATCTGGTAGAGAACACAACAAACTGATGCACTTATCTTCATCTGAAATTATAATATCAACAAATGCTAATTAAATTACCACAGTATTAAACGCATTCATATGCTCTGTCACCGAGTCTCCATCTTTCATCCTCAGGTTATACATTTTTTTTGCAGGAACAGTTTATTCACCAGAGACTTAGATTGGTACAAAGTCCCTAACTTGTCCCACAAAGCTTTTGCTGTAGCTTCCCGTGATATATTCTGCAATACTGAATTGGAGACACACAATCGTATTGTGCTCTTTGCCTTTCGATCCAACTTCTTCCATTCTTCATCGGTCACTCCTGTTGGTTTAGTACCTAGATCTACCATGATCCACTAATCTTTATCCACCAACAGATCCTCCATCTTGAGTTTCCACAGCTCAAAACTCTGACCATTAAATTTCTCGATCTCTATCTTTCCACTGCTCGCCATATTCTTTCACCACTAGAATTGATCTCGCAGATCTCCCACTAAACAGGGTCTACCATAGGCCCGAGCGAAACCCCTCAGCAACAAAGGCGTCCCCTTGAAGCCAAAACAACTCTAATACCAAATGTAGGTTTTAAGCCTGTACAGAAATTACCTGCATACAAATTCTAAAACACAAAAAAATAAACAATGCGAGAGCATAACACATAAAACACATATACACAAAGATTTTCCCACTAGATCCCAAAACCGGGACTACCAGCTTGATTTTTTATTATGTTCCTTTCAATGTTACAATACACATTTATACATGTTGAAGCATCCAATACCATGGACCGAAAACCATTGCGTCCAATACCATGGACCGAAAACCATCGGGTCCAAAAAACATGTGCGAAAATCATGCACAAAACCATAAGTGGGTCCGCCCAACCTAACATAGGGTCCAAAACCAAAATTTTCTGGGGCACTGCCCTAGACCCCATAAAGTGGGGTTACAGGTGCCCTTCAAACACCCTATTAACTATGTGGAAAGAATATAACACAACCCAACAGCGAAGTAACTCGATGACCTTATCCACCATGGCATCATCCCAATAGTCCCCAAGCGTTGCGTACTTCGGCTCTGCATTTGTACCAATGTTCACCTGTTTCATTTTCAGTGGCACAGTGATGTCAGGGTCCTTGATTGATGATCCTCAAATTTCGCGACTCCCTTATGTTTCCAGAATATTAATATTTCGGGGGTCATCATCATCATCCTCCACTTGCATGTTGTAACATTCTAGGGCATGGCTTAACTGATGTGACCATATTGGTTGAACTATTTCTTTTGGTTCCTGCGGTATTTTGAAAATGGTAGCTTTCACAACTTGTAGCACATCGTCAATAGTATCCATCCATTGGTCTTCAAATAATAACGTTAATAAAAATCCCTCGTGCAAGATATCCCATTCGCCCATCCCATGTTGGAATTTTGTCTCAGTATAGCAGTTTCTTGGGTTGACATCCAGGGTATTATAAAATAAGTGTACCAATTCAAGCTGTGGCTCTTCGCCATAGGCTTTGGTCCATTTTGTGAGGTGCCTGCATGGGTTATCGTTTCCATCGTATTTCTCGATTAGTCATAGTTCCGGCTTCCCAAACCTTAGCTGCATCATCCTTCTGCAATCATGCTAGCTTTCAAAATTTCCTTCATGTGTTCCCCACCAATGTGCAAGTGTTGCGCGCAACACCCACTTTAATGCATTGAACCTCTGGTGCTCTAGTACTGCACTCTCAAACTTGCTCAAGAATTCATCCATCGATGTCAGTCCATCATATGTTGGTAGATCTCGAGCCTGGGCAGTTACGCAACACAGTGATTTGGTCATAATATTACAATTTAGCATTGTCACTTCACTCAACCGATTGTGCCATCGTTCATCTTCTTCATCTGACTCCGAAAGGCACGATTTTTTTGCTCCCACGACGCCCTTCCATCTGCAGTTAGATTTAGCCAATCCTGGTTTTGTGTGGTTATTTTGTAGATAAAATTTAACTCCTCATCGCCTCCATCATCGCGCACGGGTTCAGTGTAGCGTTCTCCTTCAGCAGGATCCAGCAGAACTACCACATGTAGGGACTTTTTCTCGAAAATCATTTTCCACTTCTTCAGGTTGATGACTCCATTCATATCCGTGGCCCAGTCTATTCCTATTAATGTGGGGTAAGGGTTACTGTCATCTACAATCTCTATTACCTCGAAGTTTTTCTGCGTGCTCGCACCTTCGATATCCATTGTCACTCCTTTCAATCTTCCCATGGGAAAGATATTTTGTTGGTTCACCATCTGTAATTGAATAGGAGACCACTGTAATGCGGGCCTACCCATGCGTTCCCAAGTCTGCTTTGGTAATACGTTTGCATCTGAACCCAGGTCTAAGATTACCTGATCCATCTCATATTCGCCAATTTGCACTATCAACAACATTTCCCTTTCAGTGCACAAAGCATGCTTCCCCATTTTTCGAACTACACATAGTTCCCCTAACCCTACGCACCTAGCGATTAGCTCTTGCAGTCCTTTGACTACCTTATTGTCGCGCAGTAGTTTCATACATGTCTCTAAAAAGGTAGTTAGCATAGAAGGATCCAGGCCCATCTCTAGTTGATCCTTACTACCTGAAGTAGAGACCTCTGCGAAGTTCTTCTTTGCTTCCATAAACATTTCCTTTGCGTGTTCCAAGTCAAACTCAGGTTCCTTTGTAGGAGCCCTACGTACACTGGTATCCTCTTCAGGCTACTTCCCCTTATCTTCCCCCGTGGTCATGCCACTTCTAAGCATCATGTTCATGTTGGGGTCTTCTTTACGCAGTTCGGACCTCATAATTTGGATATTTTGTGTCGGAGTAGGCTGCAACACCCCTTTTTCGTGCATTTGTGCGATCAGTGTCGGACAATCTACCATTTCATGATCAAACTGTTCACATTACGGGCAAGATATTCTAGTCAAATTCGTACAGTCGTGCACGTAATGCCCAGGTCCTCCGCAATTGTAGCAAATTAACTATCTGCGCCCTCGTCCAGGTCCCATTCCTCCTTGTCCTCAACCTCGCCCTTGAAATCCTCCCTGCGCTATTGCTGTAGTTGGATCGAGGCCTCACATTTCTGTCTACATTCGATAAGTTGGGGTCCTATCCATCATTAGTTCATAGCTCCGACATGTCTGCTCATCATGGCCCATTGACCTACATAAATTATAGTACAGTTGCTATGGAGTCTGGGTATACTTCTACAACATGTGACAGTTGTCTGTCACGTGCTTTCCTCCCACCTGACAAATTGTGCACTCGTGTGCAAGGAGCGCACTCGGCCTTGCTTGTGCCCCTGGTCTCAACGGCATTAGTCCTCCCTTCTCCCAAATAGTTCGCAAATACAGGACAGTGATCCTTATCGTGACCTTGGCCTTTACATTTTATACACCACACTTCTTTGCGTGCCTTTAGCTGGGGCGCCCTATCCTGCTTCAAACTTTGCATCTCCAAGCATAGGATTTGTAGTTGCACATGGATTTGTTGGACTCCCAACCCCAGATCCTGTATCGGTGTTTCGTGCAACCTCATTGCCATTTCCAATGCCTTTGCCTGGGTTGAGAGCTTCTGTTGTGACAGTGTCGTCCTCAGGTGTGGTGTCAAAGACGCCACAAACCACACACGGTGCTACGCATCTGTCAGTGTCATATTAGCCTCACGGATCATATTTTTCAGTCTTTGATCCAGATCCCAAGGGGTTTCGCCTGGAAGCATCGCGATCTCCTTGAATCCGATGATCGACTGCATCTCTGATTTCGGCCAGCTAAATTCTTTATTCAATGCAATTTGAATCTCTACTATTCCAGCATTCGGGTGATCATTCGAGTGCTTGATATACCAAGTCAGTGTGCGATCTTGTAGTGCACTTACCAATGTGGCCTTCTTAATGTTATCATCTATAACCTCATGCGCTTCCCACACTGCTCTTACTATGAACCAAAACTAATCTGGGTCTTTGTTTCCTACTCCTATGAATACAGGTAACTTGATCGCACTTGCCATGCTAAACTGCTAGTTTGGTGGAGGCAGAGTAGGCGAAGTTGGAGGTGAAGAAGGGGATGGGAGTGGTGGCATTAGCGGGGATGATAACTGCGGAATGTGCTGCCTGATCAAACTGACCGCACTCCTCGGAGAAACCCAAGCGTGCTCTTCCTCACTTGCTCATGGAGGTGAAATTAAAGGACTATTTCCTAACCCTTTGATCCCTTTGTAGACCTTTCCACTTCGCTTCATTCCACTCATTAATGTATTCACATCACCCATTTTTCACATAACAACATCTTAATCCAGTTATTCAAAGACATGATGTACTTACCTCGCGGTCCCTTGAGAAAACGTCTTTCTACTTCATTGTAGCTCACAGTCATGTCTATCACAAACTCAGTGATAGACCCTCCTATTCTCTGATCCAGCCAATGGTCTACAGCCTGCGCGATCCTATCTTCAGATGCCTCTAGCCTGCGCACCAACTCTAGAGTCCACATTATTGGTTGATCGAGCTTACATCTTCCCTGACTATCTGCTAACCTCGTGATCCAATAGTACAGTTCCAAAGAGAAGGTCACGAAGAAGATCTCATGGATTTCTGTATATAAGAAGTGATCCAACCACCTCTTCTCAGATATCTGCGAGGTTTTTCTTTCCTGTATTACAAACTCATGCAGCTTCTGATCCAACCAATCTTCAATTTCTTTCTTCGTAGGGTTCCAGTGTTTTGACATCAGACATCCCTTAGGCAAATCCCAGTCCCAGCAATGGAACCATTTTTTGGCTTATTGGGGCCTGACCCAGGTTCAGAAATGTTTAGCCGAACAAATCCTGAAACTACCGGCCCTTTCGGCAACAACCCACAGAGCGTGGACTAAGGTCTCACCCAAGGTAGTATGGGAGGGTGCTGGAACTAGGTTTCTGCACCCTAGGGATGTCTTGATGAGGTCTGGAAGTTTGTGAACCGATCCTACATGTTGCGCTACTCCCATGCAATCGTTTGTTCAAAGTATCTACCTTCGCATGAGCGCGAGTGCAATTTATCTTTATTGTGCTTAATATTATTATAGATCTTAAATTACTTAAGACGACACAATGCTTCAGTTACCAGTTAACATAACAGACATACGTGCAATCATAAACCATAAACAGATGCATAAACCAGAATATAGAATAGATACATGATATTCCAAAACCCACTTATCTTTATTAATGCCTTTATCCAGTTACAATCCACTTCCTGCCCTGCACACACAGCTACAAGGGTCCGCGCACAGAGCTGTGGACTCTACCAGGCCTTTGCGCACACAACTGTGGAGCCTCTATCTCCTATTACAACCCAAAACTCAGACTTACAGACTCAGATCTAATATCGCCCTCAGACACCCATATCACTTATTACATTACCAAAAAACTTCCTTTTACACTTAGAACCTTTCTCTTATTTACACATTCCCATGGTCTACAGACCATGGGTAGGCTGACACATTCTAGATTAATTTACAATATTTTAGGGTGGACTACCCTTAGTCTTGACCCATTACAGTTCACGTTCTATGCACTTGGCGGAGCTTTTACAATGTCAATACCCAAAAATGTGGGCTTTAAGCCCCAAAACAATTACGTGGGGGGTCCATTGCCCAACAGAGAAGTAGCAATTACAACAGTATATATATAAAATCAAATTCCTCATAGAATCCTTGATAACATGACACCAGAGGAATAATTCACATGGAAGAATTCATGTGTATACCATCTCTGAATATTTGGGTGTCCCACATATATCCATGTTCCAAAACACAAGAAAAAGAAGTTGGACTCTACAAGCATAAAAGGAACCTTTGTTGTCTATAACCTTTTGTCAAATTCTTGTAGAATCTACATCAAGGAAGGAAGACAAATTGAAGTTAGCAAGGATGTTATATTTGATGAAATACATGCCTACAAAATATCCAAGGATATACCAATCGAATCTGATGAAGAAGATGTACCGCTATTTGGAGAAGAAGAGCATCATGACAAGGCACCTACAAACCAAGAAGGAGAAGAAGGACAAAGTGAGCCTATTCAACCTATAATCATTCCCAAAATGAAGAAGAGTCCAAATTGGCTAAATGCTATACTTGAAGATGCCAAAGGACATGGAGAAACTAATGGATCTTTTAGAAAAAGAAAAAGACCAAAGAGATATTAAACATATGCAGCATACATGAAAAATTAATAGAAGTGTAACCAACTACCTTTGAAGAAGCCGCTCATCAAGAAGAATGGAAGAAGGTGATGCAGGAAGAATATCAATCCATCATGAAGAATGGGGTTTGGGAAATTGTTCCTAGACCAAGTTAAAAATTGTTTGTCACCTCCAAATGAATTTACAAAATCAAACATGTCGTTGATGGAAGCATAGACAAATACAAAGCTAGATTTGTTGCAAGGGGTTTCTCACAAAAGGAAGGAATAGAATATGAAGAAATATTTTCTCCTACTACCAGGTATACTACTATAAGATATTTTTTTTCACTAGTCACTACTATGGGATGGAATATCCATCAAATGATGTTAAGAGAATATTTCTAAATGAGACCATTGATGAAGAAGTATACATTGAACAATCAGAAGCCTTTGAAATAAATAGTATGGATACACATGTTTGTAGACTCAAGAAAGATTTATATGGCTTGAAGAAAGATTCTAGGGCTTGGTATGCAAGAATGGATGCATATATCTTAAGGATTGGGTTCATCAAAAGTTTTGCCGATGCAAACCTCTATATGAATATAGTGAAGAATGAACTTGTCATTATACTACTATATGTGGATGATTTTTTTATTACAGGTGTGGAGTGTAGAATACTAGAATGCAAGAAAATGTTGGAAGCATAATTTGAAATGAAATATTTGGGACTCATGCATTATTACTTGGGCTTGGAATTTTCACAAAAACCCGATAAGATATATCTTGGTCATTGGAATTACATAATCAATATGTTACAAAAGTTCGGTATGATGTATTCCAAGCCTATGACCACTCCCATGATCACTAATATCAAGAAGTTGAGAAGCTTCGACTCTAGTCTCATCGCTCATACTACCTATCGTAATTTGGTGGGCTCTCTGATGTACTTGGTAAATATGAGACCTGATATACGTTTTGTGTTAAATGTTCTTAGCCAATTTTATTTGGAGCCTCATCATGACCACTGGATAGCTTCCAAGCATATCTTGAGATACCTACATGGCACAATACATCACTACCTAAATTATGATGGAAAATAAGTTAAGTTAACAGGGTTTACAGAATTTGATTGGGGTCGCAGTGAAACTGATGGAAGGAGCACTATCGGTGGCTATTTCAGTTTGGGATCTACAATGGTTTCATGGATGAGTATATAACAAGATCTTGTTGCATTAAATAGTGTTGAAGAAGAATATGTTGTTTCATGTGAAGTAGGAAAAGAAGTTGTTTGGTTAAGAAAACTCTTGTCAGATTTGTTTGGAAAGCCTCTAGATCATACGGTGATAAATTGTGATAATCAAAGTAGCATCAAGATGTCTAAAGACCCCGTATTCCATGCAAATACAAAGCTTATCAACGACAAGTACCACTACATTAGGATTTTGGTACAAAATGGGGTCGTGAAGCTACAATATATCCTGATATATGAATAGGTATTTGATGCGCTAACGAAATCTCTTCCAAATAAGAAGTTTGAATATTTTAAAAGCATGCTTGGATTGGTTGAGGTTACAGATTTAGTTGATAGGAAGAGATGAATCATATTATGGAAAGATGCTTACGAGGACATTTCGCCAACCTATGTGTTGATGTCTAGATCCTGAAGTAGGTATGGTAGTGTTGGTCATGGAGCTCTGACCTTGGATATGAACCTAGATCCCTTGGTTGGTGATAGAGATTAAAAGTATGATACTACCTAGAGTGGCTAAATCTTGAGTTCACCTTAGTCCCACCCGATTAGAGTACCCTGATCAACAATTTAATTTGTAGCACTGTGTGTGCTAAAACTCTTCATAGTTCATATCATTTTGAGATATCCCATGTACCTTTATATGTATGTAATTATAAATACATCCCTAGTTAAGAGGGAGCGTTGAAGAATGGTACTAGTGTCGGTATTCATAATTATATTTGTTAAAAGAAATTTTATTATTAAAGAAAATGACTTATTAAAGCATGGGCTTCATGCTTGGGTTAATGTTTTCTAGGTCACAGCCTCCATTGAAGGCTTTTAGGTTATGTCTTGAGTCAATAGAGTCATTGTCATTTTTAGTATACCCTTGTTGGGATATTGTATCACTTAAAAGCAAGTATTTTTGAGTCAAAAAGGGTATTTATCACCTCCACACCAAGTCGACCATGTCCCCATAAAGTCGGCCTACATTAGGGAAATTCGACCCAGCAGAAAGGCTATAAATAGATAGGTAGTTTGACCTATTTGGAGCACTCACACATCAAGTTCATTCTACAAGGAATATAAGTAGAAAAAGAGAGCAAAGTAGATAGAGGGGAATGAAAGAAGTGGGGCATACATAAATCAAGTTCTTGGGATATCTATCTCTCACACGTGTGAAGTTTTTGGGTAATTTTTTGGGTCAAAATTCAGAATCTACTGCAGGTTCGAAATTCTAAAGCTGGTGACAAAAATATGTTGTTGGGGGTCGAAATTCTGGTTCTAGCTGCTATTGGGAATCTGTCACTTGGAAAAATTGAAATGGATCATCTACTAAAAGGAAGGGGTGACTTGGTGGTTGGAGAAGGTCTTTGTCTAGATCTAAGAGGTTTTGGATTGTCTCATCTTGATTTGAATGTACTAGTGAAAGAGTTGGGCTAGGTTTTCCCCTTGAAGGGGTTTTTCCCTGGCTGAGTGCCTACATCTTGTGTCTCTTGTTCTTGTTGTCTTAGTATACATATAATTTGATAATTTCTGGATGAAAGATAAAGTAATAAAGAATTAAAATAAGCCAACATAAT
This sequence comes from Pinus tabuliformis, assembly GCA_031772625.1. Lineage (NCBI taxonomy): Eukaryota > Viridiplantae > Streptophyta > Pinopsida > Pinales > Pinaceae > Pinus > Pinus tabuliformis. Next base: position 675,995,994 of record CM062809.1, on the reverse strand, counting down.
TCATAAGTAATTATGAAGAAAGAGGAATCAAACCCTAATTTATGTAAGCATTGATTTCTCAACATTGGATTTCCTTCAAACTGTAGAATTCCAAAATGATTTTGTAATGGCGAAGAACAAAGTCTATTTCAAAGAAGACGAAGTCATAATAGAGCTGAGGACCAAGGCAAGGTTTGGCCTTGTAGAAAAGACAAAAATAGAAGTCCACATGTAAAATATAAAGCAAGAAAAGGTGGACACATGCTCTTGAGAGAAACACTTTGAATCCTTTCTCAGATGGGCCAAACCAAATCACTAGTGGAATTCCCAGTTTGAATAATTACAAAAAGTGGGAATTCGGGACATCCTCGATGCTCCACTAGTAGCATAATTGTAAGGAATAAAGGAAGAGGTCGCCAAGTATTTTGTCAACAAATACCATAGTGGCAAGCTTTGGCTTGTGCAACCTCAATCAATTTATGGGACTTCCATTCATATAATCATATGTCTACCATACAAAGGTGAAATGGTGCCAAGTACAACCAACTGTAACAAGTTTCTCACGAAGTTTGCTGGCAATGCATCCAAAAAGAATTTGGGAGGGTTAGTCATTAGCTAAGTTTAGGACCCATTGGTCAAATGGATCTACACAATAGTTTCCCTATGTCTCACAACTATTGGACATACCTCAAACATCAAATTGACAATGCTCGAAGCAATTGGTGAGATAAAAAATTCTGATAAAGCATACAATTGGGTGGAACATGTAGTAGAACTCGTTAAATCTAACTTCGAGGACTGTCAAAACTTGGGTAAATCCAACAATTTCTGATCCCTTTTAATTTGGTTATCTATGAAGTTTATCCCACCAGTTGGGGAGGCAGAATGCACTAAAAAGGACATGCCCCTTATGAATAATTTTAGGATATTTTCACATAACTGGTCAGGGAAACCACAATCCTTAAGTCCCCATGAAATTTTAGGAATTGGTTACTTTACATTAAGAACATCTCCAATAAATGGAGAGTTCCCCAACACATCCCTTGAGCGTTAGCTCCATATTTCCATATCCAGATATGTCTAGATGTCACCAAAATCTAGTACAATAACTCCAGAGAAGTTGACCCTGAGGAACTCCATTATCATCCTTCTGTGGACCAAGAGTTTGATGAATTACATCGACACTCCAATAAAAAATATGTTATTCCCCATGGAGTCATTGACCCATCCCAAGATATTATTACCCCTTTTTCTGATGCTGAATTATAAGAAGAGGCACAAGTCACATTGTGCTTACAACCCTTTAAAATCGATTTATCAGTGCCTTTACCAAAACCCTCCCCAACGTTTTACGTAAAGAGTCACACAACCCCAAGGCCACCCTAACCACTTCCAAATCAGTCCAATGTGAACAAGTATTTTCAAAAGTCCATCTGCAGAATCCTAAACAACAATAACAACTTGATGAAGCTATCCAACAACTAAAGGCAAAAGAAAAAGTAGTCAAAAGACTCAAAAACCCAAAGTTTCATCTATTGAGGAAAACATATAGAATGTAATGGAAAGCGCTAAGGGTGTTTTTATATATGGTATTTAGTAGAAAATGCAGCAGATTTATCAGGCTTTAGTAAAGCAGAGTCATGTTCAAAATGGTACTTCTTCTAGTAAGGAGAATGGAAACACTCATCATCAACAAACTGATAGTTTAGACCAAGTTCATATTCAAACATAGAAGGCTATCGACACAAAGACCAATAAAGTGACTACAATTTATATAATAGATGATACACCAGTAACTCTCTAACTTGTATTAAATAAGAACATAATTAGTTGGGGCAAATCTAGTTGAATCAGTATAACCAAGAAGATAATTTTGAAGAGAATTCACAAGATAATTCGTCTGAGTGCACTTAGTCTGACAAAACAATCAGAGATTACAATACACAAACAACTAATGTTTTGACAGACCAACATCAAGAAGAAACGACTGAAGTAGAGAATAATCCATCATTCATTAAGCATGCTTCAACTGTCAACAACCTCCTTAGAACCAACTTCAACAAGCACATTGGGAAATAAAGTTGAAAAGGAGCATATTAATATTTCTACCAAGTATGATGATATCAAACTTGCCAATGATAAACAAATTTTCTAGGTTTTAGAGCACTCCATCAAATCTACTAAGAGGAAGATATGAAAGAAGAAGAAGGACACCAACAAGGTTCAACAACAATAGGAATGAGAAAGGGAGACTTGGTTGGCCTATCAAAACCGGGCAACAAAAAAACCCAATATCAACACTCCAGCCGAGGTTGATGATCATATCATTACTATTCAATAATTGGTGCATCGGATAGTTGATAAAAATGAACATATTAGTCCATAGGTGACAGAGCTTCAAGACAAACCTACAATTATTAAAAATCCAAAATTTACAAAACTATTGCACAGGGCTCATAATGAATTCTTGGCAGCCAAATAGACTTTAGAAAATACACTAAAAAAGGGAGCTTCTCTCACAAATACATTAAACAACTGTCCTACGTGTATAGCATCCAATAATACTCACATCAGAGCACAAGACATGGTTTTCCGTGATCTGACTTCAATAAAAACTACATATCCCAAAGTAAAGCAAGCACTCGAAAACAAACTAGAGAAAGAATGAGAAATTTATGCACAACTAATACAAAATTCGTGTTAGTGGCTCAGGGAAGGAAACAAAGAAAAACTAAAAGCCAGTAATGGTTCATAATTCTTACAAGGTGTAATTAGTCAAGTTTTGAACATTGAATAGGCCAATCCCTTCAACCAAAGGATAGCAGAAGCCACACCCCTGGAAGAAAAGGTCAAGTTCTAAATGCTAAGGCTAAATTGGAAAATGTGTGAATGGTCCATATTTGATGAACATCTGTAGATATTCACTCCAATTATTTATCAGACTGCATTTCAAAACATGCCTCCGGCTCACTCTTCATCACCACAACCACCACGACTTACCCATCAATTTCTTGCACCATGTATTTTTACATGTGATGCAACTTTAGAATAGAAATTGCATCAAGTTGAAATCAATGAAGTAGTAAGTCCATCGATAGATTTAGTCCAAGAAGTTCCGAGAAAGCTTTCAGAAGTAATTGCCAAAGAATTCCCATTTTTCATGTCTTGATTTACTTTTTTGTTTTAAAAAAAATTGTCTTAAAGAGCCAACGACATCAATTGTATAAATCTTTACTCTATCAGAATTTTTCTAAAGTCTTTTGTATCACCCAAAATCTCCTCTTCTTCAAGATGAATAAGGCTTTGAGGGTGGGGGAGATGTTGGAGGAGGTAGTCAGTCTAGCCAAATAGCCTAAGTCAAGTCAATAAACATACATTGTAATGGCAAATGTCATCATAGTTAACTAATTTCGTATTAGTTAAGGTGTTTGGTTAGACAACTCAATTGTTATAATTGTCCCAACGATCTATATATATGTCTATATATCGATGTATCAGTTCTGGTTCAGCTAATGAGAGATAATATATCATAGTGATTTTATCGGTTCTCCATTACTATATCTTTGTATTTCTACTTATGCTTTTTATGTGATTGATTGATGTCTATACCATGGAAAATTTTAGGGGCTAATATTTGCCCATGGGCTAATTTTCTATACTTTTTCCAAAAAACTGATTCACTAATTTCCATTTTTTTATAAAAATGATTCGCCCAAATTTTATAGAATGAAATCTCAAAATTATAAATTTGAATGAAATATTATAAATTTGAATATTTTTACAATGTAATCTCAAAACATTTTATAGATTTCATATTATGGACTACTGAGGTTCACCAAGGTTTCTACAATTTTAAGATAAATTTCCATCCTTAAAATTTTCCCTGGTCTATACTACTAGTAACTATGTTCCTTTTTTCCTAAATTACAACACCATATCACCAATTTGGTATGTGAAATTTCCATCTTCATACGGTCGCACTAGCCTACTTTTCACCTATGTGAATCAGATCAAATAGTAGGCCACATTCTCCTCATTTCCTGAGGGGGTAGTGACAATAAAAACATCACCTACAACCAAAATTAAAAATATGTATTAGTTAAATACATTCAATATTTCAGTTTATATATGAAACTATTAATCATAGGCACCACATACCTTCCCTTGCAACATCAGAGACTCGATCATTATCAAGTGAAAAATTGGCCTCTTCATCATGCATCTCTTTCCATGTCGGAATTGGATGAGGTCCCTTTGGATTAAGAGGTACATATTTGTATCCTTTCATGTACTCACTTTTTTCACATTGTTCAAGTCTACATCCATCAACACCAAATTTGCAAAACTTGCAAAAACATGTGAGTTTTCTTGTCTTTATGGAAAATATTTATCCCTTGTCTTTAATTTGTACTGAGTGTAATTCACTTGTTCCTTCTACAGTATTACAATACCAAGGAATGGATCTATTCACATCACCAAGTTAAAAATTCCATAAGAACCTATGCACATGCCTAATAAATATGTGACCTTCATGTCCTAAATGGGATCTACACTAGTTGAGCACCTCTAGTGATGATTTGGGTCGATCTACATCATGACTCATTTAGTATCTCCTAAGTGCTTGCTTCACACAAGCATATGCACCATCATGCTTACCATTTCCATGTGCTATTTCAAAATAGCTCCAAGTATGCAGAATTTTTGTCTTCTTGAACTTCCCTACACAATCGTCTAACCATATCCAATGCTTTCTCAATTATATGTCATTTTATTTTAATCATTCATAAATCAAGTGAAAGGAATGTTGCATGAACAATGTGTCATGCTCACGATCATCGTTGATGTAGAAGTGATACTCTTTAATCCCATCACTTGACTTGTTAGTTTTATCCCTACCATCAACATTCAATTGTGCATGTATTTATAGAACATGTACAAATATGGATACTTGGTCCTATTTATAATACTCACTTTCAATCTTTTCCTGAGGATAAAATGTGTAATTCTCTGGAAAGTCTACCACTATAAGATTGTGCCTGGCTAGAATACTTCACAAGAATGCTTAAATCATAAGCTTGCCACCTAGACCTTTGTGATTGTTTGGCATATTTGTAGATATAGTTCTAAGACACCCCCACGAATTGTGAAATAGTCTAATCTCATCCTCAACATATTTGATGCTCTAGGTGCCAGAGTTGAATAACATGGTTGATTTCCCATTGCATACTCATTGCTTCCATGTGATGGTGAAATCTGGCTTCCTAGACTAGTTGGGATTGTTAGGAAAGTCCCTATGTAGCAATGCCAAATCACCACATTCAGTGCATCTTCTCCCACCTATACATATTTTCTTGTAAAACAACTCTTCTAGCTCCCTTCTACACAATATTGATGAAACAAAATCACGCACTATAGGAGGAGGGTCATCGTGACAATTTTTCTTACAAAAATCTTGGAAAGTGTCATAATGAAGTTGTAATTCAACCAAATATTGGAAACAACAAGTGTCACGGATTGTATTAGGCTTAATAAACCATGGTTTCAATTTCTAAAACATCCTTACGGATATCTTCACATGGTGATTTTCTTCCTGAGATTCCTCGAACATTGCAACTTTTGTCATTTCTACAACATTCTTAGCATTAACTACATACTCACATTTAGTTATGTGATGTCATACAACATGCTTTCTATCCATATTAGCACATGAATGGCTCTCCCAAAACTCTACCACAAGTTCTCTGATTCTTATTGTAAGCCTATCTTAGTAGGGTTTCCCGTGATGAGAGCCCAACTGTTATGAAACTAGCTCACAAAATGATAGAAAAGATAGATCAACGCCTTAGAATTCAGCCTCTTCAAGGGGGAAACCTCCTTTATATTACATAAATGAACAATTCTTGGATGATACAAATGAAAATACCTCCTTTCTATATATAGGAGTCTAAGGGGTTATAATATAATCAGAGCTGACATAACAATAATAATGTAAGGGCATAATAATAACAATAGTGGGCTTCTATGGGGCACAATAGTAACAATATGGGCACTACATGGGTACATCAATATAATAATGGGGTTGTAATAATAACAATAAGGGGTTACACTAGTAGTATAGGGGCCTAACATTCCCCTCTCCTTCAAAAAGTGTTGTCCTCAACGCTTGAGTAGTTCTTGATCTTTTGTAGAAAATTCTTGTCCTCCCATGTGGAATCTTCAGCAGGTAAGTTCTTCCACTCGATGAGGTACTCTGAAATTGATCGATTTCGTAGCTGTCGGGTTCTTGTTTCTGTGACTACTCCAAGTTCCAATATGATTTTTCCTTCCTCTTCAATTTCTGGCACTATTGTTTGAATTGGGATCTTTTGCAACTTTTGAATAAGTGGCCATACTTCTTCATCCTTCTTCCATTCATCCCTTGCTTCGTTTATCCAATCTGGTTGGATAATAGAAATAGCAAAAAACAATGCTTCCACATCCTCATCCTTTCTTGAAAGTGCATCTGCAACAAAAATTTTCTTCCCTTTTCTATAGATGATGTCAAAGTCATAACCCAACATATTTGTGACCCATTTTTTTTGTTCTTCTAAAGATAATAGTTGTCCTAAAAATTATTGAAGACTATAATGATCCATTTTTACCTTGAAGTGTCTTCCCATTCGGTAGGGTCGCCATTTCTTAAGTGCATATAGTATTGCCAACATTTCCTTCTCATAAATAGCTTGCTTGAGATGTAGCAGTGAAAATACCCAATCACCTACATCAAAACATTTTTCACTATGATGTTGATCTACCTGTTGTTTCATTCGATTTTGCAACAAAGTGGCGTTATCCTTTAAAAGTTGGAGAACTTGTTGTTGATGCTCGATGTGATCTTTCACTACTTGAACCTTTTTCTTCTTGATATGTCCTTCTATCTTTAGAATTTGAGGAGTGGTAATTTCTTCCAATCCTTTACAAGATATGGTCAGATTCATTTCTTGATGCTTTATGTGATATTTCACTTCTTGAACATTTTTCTTCTTGATATGCCCTTCTATCTTGATAGTTTGAGGAGTGGTAATTCTGACCAATGAATTACAAGATATGGTTGGATTCATTTCTTCTTTCTCGATGTGATCTTTCACTTCTTGCACCTTTTTCTTCTTGATATTTCCTTCTATCTTGAGAGTTTGAGGAGTGGTAATTCTTGCCAATGCTTTACAAGATATGGTCTGATTCATTTCTTCTTTCTCTAGGGTTGGGTCCTAGCATATATCCTCTTCTTTTGATGTTTCCTGATCCTTTTCTTCCTCCTCTTCATACTCTATGTAAAATAATTTCTTCTCAACACACTCATGACCTTTAGTGCATTTGTTATCACAATTGTAACAAAGCCCTTTTTCTCTTTTTTCTTCCAATTGTTGTGGTGTAACCCTTGTAGGTTGTGGAAGGCTAGAAGAAACAACACTTCTATCTTTATAGTTGTGAGGGGTAGACTTCCTTGTTGCCATAATTTTACTTTCCACTATGTAACAAAGCCTTTTTACTCTTTCCAATTGTTGTGATGTTGCTCTAAAGAAGGTGTTTCTCTTTGTATCCTCATAATGTGCTATCATTTCCTCCGTGAAAATTGACCATGTAACAAGTTGTTTACGAGAACAAAGCCCTTTATACCATAAAAATTGATCCGGTTCTAAATATGAAGATGCAATACATACCTTTTGTAATAGTGGTACACCATGTAGATCAAAATATTTCTCCATCTGAAGCATCCAATTTACCGGATCCTTGACATCAAACTTCTTCATCTTTCTTTTTCTTGATTTTGGGAGCTCGATATTGAAATGACTATAACTCTGTAATTTCGGCTCTTCCAGTTCTGAAATTGTGACCTACAATAGCCCTCTGTGTCCTCTTTCTAATGCCACTATTCTGATCGAATTTAGATTCTCCAAGAAAGAGTTATTCACAATATCCCAAGATGACCTGATTATATACCTTTTCTGAAGAGTGAACTTATAGGAAGTGCCACGTGTCACTGTTCCGCCCTTAGGATCTAAAAAATATATAAAGGAAACTAAAGTCTATCCTCTTTCTACAACTTCTTACGAACTTTCAATCTGATGCTCAAAACAAAAGTTATGACTATTTTCCCCAGGTCACCTGTTTGGAATGTAATTCGGGAGTCTACAAAAATGCCAACTTCCTCAGCTCATATCTCCGCAAATATAGGGCGAAAAGCTCTGAAATTCGGACCTGAGGTTTAGAACAATTTCGGCCCAAATGAGTTTTTTTTTAGTCTATGAAACATCGCAGAAAAAAAGTTATAGCGCAAATTCCACGATGACCTGTTTGGAGCAGCGAAACCCTATAATTCAAAGCTCTGATACCAAATTTTATGAAACCAGCTCATAAAATGATAGAAAAGATAGATCAATGACTTAGAATTCAGCCTCTTCGAAGGGGAAACCTCCTTTACATTACATAAATGAACAATTCTTGAATGATACAAATGAAAATACCTCCTTTTTATATATAGGAATCTAATGGGTCATAATATAATCGAAGCCGACATAACAATAATAATGTAAGGGCATAATAATAACAATAGTGGGCTTCTATGAGGCACAATAGTAACAATATAGGCACTACATGGGGTTGTACTAATAACAATAAGTGGTTACACTAGTAGTATAGGGGCCTAACACCAACAAGAAGATTCATCATTTTCATTTACTCTAACCCCGAATTTGGTATGCTTTTGTAATGTTTTTTCTCGAGATGTGGAGAAATTTTGACATTGTTGCCAACTTTTGTTGTCTTGATGTACTTGGTGCAATAATAGCAGTTGTAATTTCCCTATGAGTAGCATGAACATCAGGTTTTCTTGATTTTTGAAACATAGTAGATGACTTTGATATATTTTCAATGGCATTCATACGTGTCTTCCTACTTTTAGCAACTTGGATACCCAAAAGATTTTTGGCATGTTTTAGTTTCTTGTGTTTGACCAACCCATGTAGTATCTGAGCTTCTGAAACAATTGAATGTTTCTCAAAATGTTGTCGAATGATGTTACTAACATGATCTCTAATAATTCAAGGAAGGATAGGCTCTCGAAGGTCATCTATTGTGTTTACGTCAAAATTTTCTGCAAAGATTCCACCCCTTTCCAAACCACTCTAGATCCCTATTATCCTATTAACTTGAGAGGGAACAACTTAGTTTTTTGGTGGTTGATCAACGTGATAGGGCACATATTTTTCCTTTAGTGGTTGATTAGCTTAATAGGCCACATCATGTTCCCCTAGTGATAGTTGATCAACTTGATAGGGCACATATTGTTCCTCTCGTGGTTGATCATCTTGATAGGGCACATCGTGTTCCTCATGTTGTTGATCAATTTCCATCCCTACATAGTGGAATAAAAAATATACTTGTAAATCAAGTGAATCATAATTATTTAATAATATATATACACATGTTTATTTACTAACTCGCCATAGGTGGAAGGTCATGATATGATTGGCAGGGTATTCCCCCTTTTTTCCTTTGAATTTAGGGATATTTGATGGAAACTTGGTTGACATGGGGGCCATTGCTGATTATGGGCAATGGGATCCTTTGTGAGTTTCATCAAATATGGGATATTTAAAGAAGTGACAAGTGGTATCTTGTTGGTGTTAGCCATGATTTAATGACCTCGTATGTTGGTGACCATTAGTATTAGTATTGGTGTACCATGCGGGGTAGTATTGCTTGGGTTACCCTATGGGGTGGGGTTGGTTGGAGTAACCTATGAGGTAGTGTTTTTATTACCTTGAGGGATGGTGGTGGGAGTTCCTTGAGAGGATTTATATCCCAATAAGGTGGCTCCAAGAATGGATCTATTGGAAACAAGGTGGCTTGGTCCTGTTTTCTATGCCAAAATGGTGAGAGACCAAGTATTCCTTCCGATAATGGTGGTAGATCTTATAAGCGCCTAGAGTTATGGGTATCCCTTAAGTCCCCTATGGTTCCCTAGTAAGTTTTTGAGAACAGATGGTGAGGGGGATTTTCTTTAAGAAAACAAAATGAATCACATACATAAGACAAAGAGAAAAATGAATGGTTAATTTTCCCTTTAATTATAATGCGTGAAAAAAAAATGTTTTGTGATGTTTTGCGTATGAGAAAATTTCTTAAAAAAACATCCTTCCACTCAAGTAGTAACTAGGCCTTCTGAATATTTTATAATAGGGTACTAGCGCCACATAATGAATATCAATATGACTCTTCCAGAAGCCAAAACCCTTCCAAGGTATGGAGAGGGTTATAATGGGGGGTACTAGGGCTACATCTCAACATAATTGGTGACGCTTCTAGTAGCCTAACCAAAATCACCTTAGGTGGCTCGTGCCCCTACACTTGCTACCTATAGGGAAATATTACATGTGATTTGGCTACTAAGTTACCTAGGTCTAGTGGGAATGAGTGAATCTTAGCTTCTGGTTGTCATTTTTGGACCCAGAACCCCTACTAAGTGTCAAGAGAGAACAAGGAGGTTCATGATAATCCGCCACCTAAGATTTACACCCTTCACAGGTTTCTTCTCATTACTGGATTTGTCACTAGATGATGTAGGATTTTAAGCTCACTAAAAGAAAAATTCTATGTTTCAAGATGAAAACAACCACCGTGGATTATGTGCTCCCTACCCCCATGGTCCTAACCTGAAATATAAATTATCTTGTGTCCCTTGTGGGGAATTTAATGTGCTCAAGTTAGGGTTGTTTTTAGAGAGTCTTTGCTTCACTTAGAGTGTGCAAAAATTGTAAGATCAAAGAAACTAAGTACAAATATTCTAAAAGAGGATACCCTTTATACTAAATTGAAGTGAGATTAGTATGTGGAGTGAAGGTGTGTGAAAGTGAAATTGTGAACATACAAAGTGTGAATTTCAATGATGTGGATATGAGATGATCCTTTACAATTAGCCTAATTACGCTATGTGATGCTTGTTCATTGCAAGAACATAAAAGATGTGTGGACAGAGATCCACTTACTCTTTCCACATAACTTGATTTAATTAAATATTCCAAAAGAACTATTCAAATATATGTATACTTACCTAAATTAATATGTATTTTATTAATAATTATTCAACTTATACATGTTGATGCCTAGAACAAATTGGAGTCACATGAAACCATTATAGATTAAGCATATTCATAACAAATAAATTTCATCAAACTAAGCCATTGAAATAGCTCAAATTTGTTGCTTATGCATAAATCATGATTTAACTTCAATGGATGCCACAATTTAGAACACTCAATAAAGGAACCCCCATGTAAAGGATAAAAAAAATTGCAAACTAGTTGAAGGTATGCAATTTGTAAATATTTGCAAAGTCAATATGCCTATTTTCTAAGTATCTAGTCCCATAAGCAATAATCTCTCTTCACTCTCCCTCTAGTTACACATGTTTAAGAAATGAAAAACTTAACCATTTGGGCATATGATTGAAGGGTGTGTGATAAAGGTGATCTATTGTTAGATATAACCCCAAATTTTTAGTAGTGAATCTAAGTTTGAAGCTTTGTTTGTTTTCACAAAAATTCACATTTACCAAGTGAAGCATTTGACATTTTCCAAAATTAGTTCTTCTTAGCAACAATTTTTTATTTCTTCAAAAGACTATATAAATCCCAAACTAAAAGTGATCCCCATTGTAACAAGGATGGTTTTATAATTTTTTTCATATATCTCATTCACAAAACATTTCAATTAAAATCCAATGCCAAGTAAAAGGGATTGTGAGAAGGGAAGAAAATTGATTTAAGTGATTAAAAATGAATAGGTGTTAGGAATAAAATTAGAATAATTGGAGAGTTTACTAAAGAATCCAAAGAGAGTGGCTCAAAAATGAGATGAAGATGAAGATCTAACCAAGTTGATGAAGAAGATATTGTATAATAATTTGCAAGGTTGTTGAACTAAAGACTAATAGAAATTAAAGTTTATTCTTATACAAGAAGCCTAAATACATATTGAGGGAATTATTGCTAACTTAATGATCAATATGGAGAATATTTTTGAACTAAGAGGATGGGAGATTCTTGAAAAAGAAAGCTAGTGAATACCAAATTGAAGGGACAAGTTTCTTTCATGAGAGAAAAAAAAAATCTAGATCTATAAATTTATACAAATTTAATTATATAAGATAATTTCTGACTAAAAATTCATACAATACATAAATACACACTCCATACAAGAAGGAACCTATTCAACTAAATATTTGAAATCCTACTATACAAGATCAAATTAGTTGGAAAGGTTTTTCTTCATTAGAAGCACCATATCATTTAGCATTTTAAAAGGTGTAACTAAGATTACCATAAAAGAATACTAAGAAGAATTCTCTTAAAGGAATCATAACTATAGATAATTTCATAATTCTAAACAAAAATTGGAAGAAATGTGGGATAAGAAGTATGAGGAGACCAATGAAATTGTTGATAAGGAAACAAAAAAAAATCAAGAGATAGAGGTTCTAGTGGATTTAGAGAACAAGGAATATGCTTTAAGGTCTTATCAATAATGGATTTACATTCTTATTATTTGTGGTGAAGAGGGGCATAAGTGATTTGATTTATTTATTTTTCGGGAGAATGTACACGGAAATTTTAGCACCAACAATCAAGTACGGCACGAGGAGGGGTAACAGGATTTAAGAAACTATATGTTCCTACAAGGAACTTTTTTTATGCACATGCAAAGAAGGATATGCAATGTCTAAAGTTATGTTTTCAATTATTTTCATCAAACCTTGACAAAGTTTTATAAGGCTCCTCTTTTTACTTTTGAAACACACTTTGCAATATATTTCACGATTACATGATGAGAAACAACTAGATGAAAATCAACATTATATTTCCATTGTCTAGGAAGATTAACATTGTAAACATTTAACATATCATCAATACGTGCATGTTAATTTATTTATTTTACATTTATAATATATGAATTTAATATCTATTAATCACATTATCCTTCCATGGAGCATTGTAGTGATATGCAATAATACACTCCTTTTTGTGCAAGCACAAATCTACACTACACTTTGTATGTCTTTAAAAAACATGCTCTCTTTAAAAATTTCTCATAACATTCATGTGAGGATTGAAAGAAGAAACTTGTGAGGTTTTCAAAGGTAGGGATCATCATTTAGGATTCAAGGAACCATTAAATGTTAAATATCATGATGGATGTCACAAATATTTATTGTTGTTATATGTTTAACAAAGAATGTCTTCTCAACATGCACATTGAAAGGAGGGATACTCTTTCTCCTTCTAGATCTTGATACATTTTCTCTCTTTTATCCCCTACAAGGATATAAAGCTTCATCAAACTAATGTTTATAGGTTTTGGAGCACCTATGTGACAATCCCTTTCGGTAATCCCCCTTGTAAATATTGCCATGAATTGTAATTCATGTACAAATAATATATGGAAATGTAGCAATTTTCTTTGGTTAAATCACATTCTTAGTTTTTGTGGGTTATCTTAATCCATTAAAATTCAAAGGTGGATCATAATTTGAATGAATTCAAGTGGTTTAAAAAAATACCAATAAACCATTAATCACACCAAGTGATTTTTTTTAGTTGTTATTACATATCAAATTTTAACTACATTGTATTACTTCCAATGATTATTTTATTTTATTTCTATTATTTCATTATCCATTTTTTTCTTATTTCAATCATATTTCCTAATGCATACTATATGGAACAGGTGAGAAGTGAGACAACTTGAATTACCTATATTTGCATGAATTTGTTGAGTTGCATAATCTTGTCATTCTCTCAATGTATAACATCTTTTTCTCATCCTTTCTTTAGTTTTTTCTCACGCTTCCTATGTGCTTAGCACTTTCTCTCCTTTTCGACATCAAAATCTTCAATTTCCCAAGTTTGTTGTGAATTCTTATGTAATTTCCATGTTCTGTTGCTTTTCTATGAATAAATATTTGTTGTTATTTTCTATACATGCAGATTCAAAAAAATTGTTCTATTTTTTTTGGGGTGGCAGTAGGAGCTCAATCGATCTCCTAGGTCTATAGCTTTTCCATCAATGCCATCAATATAATTGGTGTTTGGTTGGTGGGTGTTTAACTTTTGCAATGGCTTGATCGAGCGCATGATTAACCATGTTAATGGCTCGATCAAGGATTTCTTAAACCCTTGATCGATCTATTTGAAATTTTATCTCAAGTGCTCAATTGATCATTTTAAGCGCTCGATCGAGCTATTGAGGTCTTAAAAATGTCGTCTTAGAGCCCCTTCTACATATTTCTATGCAACACCATTTTGTACCCTGATAAACATAAGGTAGAATTTGTCCTTAAGTTGCAAAGTTGATCATGTTGGATTCGTGAAAGAATCCTCTATTCAATGGCAATTGAGTTTGAAATTTTTGAATTCATATGATATTTTTCATGTAATTTCTTTTAAACGTAATACTTGAATTTTTTTTTGACAGTTTCAAAAGGGCAGAATAAAAAATCAATAACATAAAATATATACAACTAATTTTTTTTAGAAAATACCACTAACTTACTTTACGAGTCACTTCCAAAGGGTACTATTGGTTCTTTAATTTATTTAAATAGTTATTACTTCGCCATCTTCCAAAACTAATAAAAATATATATAATTTTGCATTAAAAAAATTAATATGCATAACTTAGTTCTCTCTCTCACACACACACACACACATTATCCTATTTGAACGCATCCATACATTTTAAGATGTAATGACAAGCATTTCATTTAATGGTAAAATGACAGATTATACAACACTAATTTTTTATGCAAAAAATATCAATAGGACAACAACATAATGCTTGTATGATTTTTGAGGGGTTCAATTCATAAAAAACAATGTAAACTTTGAAATGGGAACTCTAGCCAAAAAATCCCCAAAAACATGAAAAATCAATTCGAAAATGAAAAGTGTTGATGCTGGAATAACACTTTTTTTCTAGGGTAAATTTTCAACATGTTTTAAAAATGGTAGTGAAAACCAATTTTTTGTGCAAAAAACACCCTAAAAACGAAAAGTGTTGATGTTGAAATAATGTCTGTTTTTTTTTTTTAATAAATTTTCAAAATTTTGAAAAAATGGTGTAACAAATTTTATTCATGACTCCTAAAAACATTAAAATTTCAAAAGAATAATGAAAACATAAATTTAAAAATAAAAACAATGAAAAAAATAAATAATAAATAACAAAACGTAAATAAAAATATATAATTTTAAAAAAACAAACAAACAAAACAAAACAAAACATAAAATTAAAAAAATGATAAAAAAATCAAATACATAAAAAAGACAAAAAAAAATCGAACATTAAAAAAAAAAATTAAACATAAAATCATTAAAAAAACAAAAACAAAATTAACCTATGAAAATAAGAATTAAAAAAAAAAAAATAAAAATACAAAGAAATAAAAACATGTTTTCAAAAAAAAAAAATTATCTTCTAAAGGATAAAAAATTGAAAAAAATAAATAAATATATATAAACTGGAAAAATAAATAAACAAAAATACAACAATTTTAACAATTTATTAAAAAAACTAGAAAATTAAGCCAAAAAAAATAAAATAATTTTAAATAATTTAGAAACAAAAATTAACAAAAAAAAAAAAAAAAAACACACTAACAAAAATTAAAAACTAATAAAATTAAATTTAAAAAAAAAAAAACATATATATATAATAAAAATTAAAAACAAAAAAATTAAATTTAAAAAAAATTAATAATAATAATAATAATATTAATTAATTAATTTTTTTAACATTAATATCAAAATCTTTAAAAAAAAATGGAGGGAAGGACAGAAATATGATTCTGAGAATCGGATTTCAGCCTCGCCTAGGGGCCTAGGGTGTGGCCCTGGGCCAGCGAGCTAAGTGGGGTTGCACCTCAGACCCCTAGGCGGCGGGTGAGGATGCACGCAGCGCTACCCGCCCGGGGTTGCGCCCCACCAAGTCCTTGGGCAGGGCTAAAATTCAATTCTCTAAATTGGTGAGAATCGAATTTTAACCCTGCTCTCTTAAAAAAACATAAAAATAAAATTAGAAATAAAATAAAAATAAACATTTTTTTTAAGTGGGTGGAGCTAAAATCTAATTTTTATAGCCCACCCTCCAATTTCATTTTTTTTAATATATATATATATATATAGAGAGAGAGAGAGAGAGAGGTTTGGGCTTCGCATTTCAGCCCCACCGTCCAATTTTTATTTTTCTTATAGGTTTTCTTAATAAAGAAAATTAAGATTTTAATATTAATGTTTTAAAACTTTTAAGTAATTATGTTTTTTTTTTAAATTGAATTTATTTATTTTTTATGTTTATTATAATTTTTTTATATTTTTAAAATTTTTAAATTTAATTTTAATAGTTTTTTATTTTTGCTTTTAGATTATTTAAAATTGTTTTTCTTTTTTCTTTTTTCTTTTTTTTTTTAAATTAAGTTTGTTTTTAATTTTTTTTTTATATTTTTAGTTTTTTTTAATAGTTTTTTAAAATTGTTGTATTTTTATTTATTTATTTATTTTATAGTTAAAAAAAATAAATTATAGTTTACAAGATAAAATAAAATAAAATAAAATTAAAAATTAAAAAAATATCTTTTTTTGTTTTTTTTATCTCTTTTATATATATATATATAGATATATGTTTTTTTAAGTAATCAACATTTAAAAAAATAGAAATAAAACAACTAGAAAATTTGTTAAGTAATCAAATTTAAAAAACAATGGGACTAAAAAAAATTAAAGTGTCCAAAAATGTAACATTTAAAAAAAATGCATAGTTAATACATTAAAAAATATAAAGTATCAAAAATCAGCCTTCTAAAAAAATATAAAGTGTCAAAAAACAACACTCTAACAAAAGGGAGGGTTGATGATCCAAACACGTAAATCACTAACATGGGTTGATGATGCAAACACGTAAATCACTAACATTTAAAAATAGATATTTATATTTGATAAATAAGAAAATTTAAAGTGTCAAAAATAACAAAAAGTGTTTTCTGAATCAATGTTTTTCAAAATCTGATGATTTTTTTGCTACCTCAAAAAACGGGTAGTGTCCATTTCAAAGTTTACATTGTTAAAAGAATAAAATTTTGAAATTTCATCACCACATTTGGCCCAAAAGTGTAACTCATCTTCAGGCATTCACCCCTATATTAAGAATAATAAATATAGATATTATCTATATTTATATATTATTAAAAAAAAGAAAAAAAAAACTTTTAAAATATAATATTTATATTAATAATATTTATTTAGAATTTTAGGGCAATTCAATTGGTAATTGAAATAATGTGAAATCTATGAAAACCAGAAGATCCAAAATTCAAATCCTGAATTATGACGCAGTGTAGAGAAGAACAGATCTACTAAACTCTAAGCTCTAAACTCTAATATTTCTTAAACCCCTCTACTAATAATTACGTGGATTACTAGATTCATCTGAAATAACATCTATATATATGAAAAAGTGAAAATGACACATCTTTGTATGATCTTTAAAATATATGAAATAAATAAAATAATAAATATTTTTATTAATAATATTTGATTTAAATATAAAAGCAATCCCCGTCTCTATATGTATGGCATTTTCATCAATTACTTATAATTAGAAATTAATATAAGAAACATAGATACATTCCTCTTTTGGGAGAGGAGTGCCTTCGGGAAAACTTGTATGCTTTAAAAGAAAATTCGTTTGGAAGCATAAGAAATAATATAGTTCAATACTTATAGGGACAACATTGGCTTGTATTTTGTGTTGCTTTAAAGTGATTGTGGAATATGGGAAGTACACTGATGAGAAGCACTTAATGAAAATGAATGTATGTCAGGAACAACTTTATACTATAGTGGCAATGGTTAGAGGTACAACTAGGCCACTAATGGTTAGAGGTACAACTTTATAGTACATTGGCCTCACCCGAAAGATTGAAGTTTGTCCAATAATATCATGAAAACATGGAGTGATTTTTTAATAAAAAGTATATTCCTTATTATTTTCGGTTAGTTAATCACGACCATTCACCTTATATAGAGCCATTGCCATTTTGATACTTTAGATAAATCTTCGTATCTCCAAGGAGTGTTACTCAATAGCATTTTCACTTGTACACTAATTGAGTATCGAAACAAAGATCAGAAGATTACAGAAAACCTTAAACTTTTTTATTTTAATATATTAAAATTATTTTTTTATTAATGTAATATTTAAAAATTTACTTAATAATTACTTGAAAGATTTATAGATTAATTAATTGTTGTAAGATTTAGTTTCATTATTTTCTTTTTCAATTTTATAGGACAAATTCTCAATGTAAACTAATTGTATTTCATTCAATATTAATTTATTTAGTTAGTGAGATATGTAGGAGTTTTGAACTTTTATGATAATTGGGATACATAATCTTTGTCAACATTTTTTTCTTGGTCAATTATATTACTATTTACTGACAATATTAAAAATTAAAATTTTATATGTATATTTCATTCAGGTTTTTTGTCAATTATATTACCATTCACTGAAAATATTAAAAATTAAGATTTTATATGTATATTTCATTCAATATTAATTTATTTTTTTAGGTGCAGCTGGTAAGACATGTAGGGGCATTTAACTTCTGCATGTTTTTTTGCTAATTATATTACCTGACAATATTAAAAATTAAGATTTTATATGTATATTTCATTCAATATTAATTTTTTTAGGTGCAGTTGGTGAGACATGTAGGGGCATTGAACTTCTGATCACTGGGATACATAACACTTGCCAACATGTTTTTTTGGCCAAGTTCCTGTTTGTTGGAGGAATCACCTCACCTCTATGGAATCCTTAATTTCCATCCTTAAGATCCTAGTTACCCATTTGGAAAGTTTGTTGGAAGAATCACCACACCCCTCAAATTGTGGAGGTTTTCCATTACACCAGGTTACAAATCAGTAACTAGGATCTCCGGGTGGAAATTACGGATTCCATAGAGGTGCGGTGATTCTTCCAACACCTCTCCTCAAATGCAACTCGGAGGAATCGAACCTGGGTCCAGGCTCTCATACCATGTGGAGGTTTGCCATTACACCAAACCCTGGAGGTGTTGGTAAACGTTACAAATCAGTGACTAGGATCTCCAGGGTGGAAATTACAGATTCCATAGAGGTGCGGTGATACACAAATTTGATTCCCTAAACTACTTTCGAGAAAAGTATTAGAAGAATCACCACACTTCTATTAAATCTCTAATTTCCACCCTGCACTCTAACCACACCTCTATTAAATCCGTAATTTCCAACTGCACCTTACTCCCTGCCTTTGGGTACGGCAAAACAAATGTCCAAATACAGTAACTTCTTGCACGCATGCATATTTGTTTTGAACTACATATGTCTAGATAAACCATAATGATCATTATGATCTGTGGGTCTCTTGTAAAACTTGAGTGGACGGAGCATAACGATTAATGCAGTGTTTAAGTGGCCCAATTTGCACAAATTATCTGTACTGCAACAGAATGTGCCGTCGATGTGGAAAGAAGCAGCGGGGCACAAAAGTATTCGTGTTGTGGGTTGGCCATTCAGTCTCAACTGACGTTATTCCATGGCCTTTACGATAAAATGCTTTGGTTGGTCGGTTGGTTTGCACGAATTGTTTATGAAAAGATACAAGCGCGGCGCATTCTCGCAGAAGGATTCGCCGAATAGCTCTCCAATCAGAAAAAAAAAACAAAGGTATAATTGATTGCCTCCTCCTTCGGATCTGGCATTCTCTACAAAAGACAGTTGTTCAGGTAGAGCGATTATAAGTAAGAATCGTAGTTTCAAATAACTCTGAATTCTCGCAATATCATGATGAGGCGCGCTGTTATACGATGGAGATTTCTGGCGTTACCGTTTATTTATATCAACATTTGGTGGAAATTTGAGGCCTTTGCCCAACTATATGATGCCGCAAATGAGAGCAATGCAGATTGTTTGAGCTGGAGGCTGAATGTAGAATTGAATAATTTGAGGAATTGGTGGACAGTTCCCCAACATTGCTTGACATACGTTCAGGAGTACATGTTGTCTGGGCAGTACGAAAGAGATCTGGCAATGGCGAGCGACCACATTGTTTCTTACACAGAACAAGTCAGTCCAGTTGGCGATGGTATGGATGCGTGGGTGATGGATGTGGATGACACTGCCTTATCCAATCTCGAATATTACATGGGACGAAATTTTGGGTAAATCCTCTATTTATCAAATTTACATCTTCTAAATTGTCTCCTTAATCGATTTATTTATTTAATTTATATGACTGCAATCGGGGTTTACTTTTTAAGTGAAATTTATGGTTGGTATAATGAGATGGGATCACTTTCACAAGTTTTTAATTATGGGATATTTTTGGCGCACTGTGATAAAACTTAAGGAATAGGTTTTTTCATTTTTGTGGGTGGGTGAAGTATTGTTTCTGATCAAGTCAAGAAATTTTTAGTAGCGAACTAATTTTTAGTAGTGAACTTTCTTTTAAGAGTTATTAAATATACTCTTGGTATTATATTTGCAGCGACTAGATTTATTTTTGGGTCTCTCCAAATTACTTTAACCGATCACCAATTCATTATCACCATCATCACTAATAAAAATAAAAAATAAAAAAATTTAAATAATTTTTACAAACTAAATGAGTGTTAGTAAAAAGTATCTACATAATTCTCTATTGCTAGCTTCCTAAATGCCCGGTTCTGTCCACAATTTCTCAGAAATAGTTTTGTTTAGAAAAGAAAAAACTGAAAATTTACAAAAATATATGTTGATTATGACATTCATCTCATTGGGACTCAATTACCTGGACTAGCAGCCACCTTGGGACCCACTCTAGGGGTTTGAAAATTTGTTAAAGCCAGCCAATTTTAGTGTAACAGAAAACCCAACAATCATTGTTAACATAGATGAAAAATTGTTAATATCAGAAATTATTTTTAACTAAAAAGCGATTGTATGCCTAAAATGTTTGCTGAAAATTTTCTATGTTATTTTGTAAGAAGACAACTAATTCCTCTGGGTTGGACTGATTTTACAGTGGAATGCCCTTCGATCCGGTTTCCTTTAACAATTGGGCCATAAAGGGTAAATCTGTTGCTCTGCCTGCTATTCTGGGATTGTATAAGCATCTCAAGACTTCTGGATACCAGATTTTCTTTCTCACAGGAAGGGATGAATCTCAACGTAACATTACAGAAGAGAATCTCGTCCTGCAGGGGTATACTGACTATGCTGGACTTATTTTAAGGTACTTTTATTTTTCGTCCTCTGTGATCAATCCTAGATTGTGTATGTTATGAAAGGAATGTAATGGTGTGGCCTTTTTGTTGATGAAATATAAATGTAGAGAGCGCAAAGCAAAAGGGAAAAGCGCAGTAGTTTTCAAGTCAGAAAAGAGGGAGGAATTGATGAAGAATGGGTATCGTATATGGGGCAATGTTGGAGATCAGTGGAGCGATATTGTTGGAACCGCTGTGGGTGCTCGTACATTCAAGCTTCCTAATCCTATGTACTTTGTTCCTTGATAGCTCCAAGTTAGCTATAGGCCTTGGTAGCTCCAAGTTAGTTATAGGCTCTGCCTGTAAGAAGTAAAGAATAAGAATAATTTCAATTGAGTTTATTTGGGGAAGTTACAAAAATTATTCTTACCTTGAAATTTTAGGAGGAATGATTCAAGAAATTATTCTTATCTTGAAATTTTAAGAGCAATGATTCATATATCTCAATATAATTGTTTGAAAAGCCTTTTTATGCAAAATAAATAATTTTAACAAATCCTTGAAAAATTAAAATATGTATATTCCACGTTAGAATATAAAAATATTTTCTGCCAAAAAAACAGGAGCAAAGCAAACCATAATAAAGCAGTTTAAACGCTGTCTGGAATAGGAAAGTACGATATATCTCTGTACATGAATATGTGCTGCTCTGCTGCAAGGGTATTCATATTCTTGAGCTTAGTTGTATTCTTATTCTTGACCTTAACAATGAAATAAAAATACACAATAATATTCTTAACTATGGATGCCCAATTTTTTTTTTAAATGACTATCTTTTATTAAAAATAAAATTACATTTACATAAATCTTAACCAGAACGTTTTTGCAGAGATAATCCCCGATAACCATAAAAAGCACAAAGTTGTGCTAAAGAGAGAATACAAAAGCTCAATCATCAGGCTAAATCCTATGTAGAAAAAAACACAAATCCCATCAGAGATCTGTAAACAGAGACCAAAAGGAGCGATCATTTGATCATCATAATCTGTATCAAAAGTGCCTGACGAATTGAATAGGAGGGATCATACATAGGGGAGGGCTCGATGAAAAGAATTATAAACCTCCATGATGAACCTGCATCCTCCAACACTCCCACCAGAGTAAGAAAACCTCGGTGTCGCTAACAAAACCATCAACCATCATTTTGTAATGAGCAACACCAGGCGGAACATAGTTGTTGCTTTTGGACAGGAGGTCAGCCGCCAAGTTTTGTTCTCGGTAGATGTGGGAGAAGGATATTCACTTGAAGGATACTGACAGATCACGTATGAGTTGCATCCAGTGGAAAAGAAGAGGAGTTTTAGAGGAAGATTTTCCCTATTCCCAGTTGATGATCGATTGGGAGTCTCTGACAATGTAAATTTCCTCAATGGCCAGTCAAGAAGCACAAAGCACCCCTCAAAGCCACCATCTCTGCCCTCTTATTTGTGCCAGTGCAATTGGATCATGAGAAGTGATAGGACAGGCTCATGTGTGTAACGATAAAAATCTCACGCCGATACTCCCCATCTAGGGAAGTTCCATCAAAAAATCCCACTGGAGAAGATATATCGATCTCATGGAGGACACAAGATTTTCTGGTTGGCTTGGGTTTCCATGGACCAATTTCTAAAAAGAAAGCTTACATTTTCTAGCTAGTGATTGAGCCGAGAGGGTCATTCTACAGCCCCGTTTGAGGGGATGTGTAAGTCTAATTAAGCCCAGAGGCTCATTCTACAACCCAGTGCCAGGGGATGTGTATGTCTGATTGAGCCGAGAGGCTCATTCTACAACTAGGGGATATGTAATTCTGTTAGTCCATCCATTCCCCTTTAAAATAAAAATAAAAGTTAAAAATTATGCTCTAAATAGAAAAATAATGTGAGCTATAATAATAATAAAAATGAATATGTTGTAAAGTAATTAGAAGTAAAAAATGTGTGTGTAAGATGTTTAATTCTTATAATTAGGTTATTGATAAAATATCTTACAAATTAATATTGACATATACTTAAAAATATGTTAATAATAAAAAACAATTTTAATTTGCCTCATAAAATGTCTAGATGTACATGTTATGTAAATATTTTAATGTCAATAGATCGTATGTTAGATGGATCTAAGCTGGTTCCATTTGATGGCAACAATGTCACATTTTTAAATTATCATTATTATGTATATGTTTGAGATAAACTTTGAAATTCACATTATGTATTCTTTGCTTGGCATGACCATCATTCTCTTCTTTAATTTAGTTTGTGTTTCTTAACTTGAATGGTTTGTAAGGTGTTTAGATGCTTTGAGTGGTTTATGAGTTTATGTGGTTGGATTTGGATGGTATTGTCTATGAATGTTGCAGTTATTGTGTTATATCTTTATAGTTGTATGTATTTTCTATTAGTAATTAGTTTGTGATGAAGAAGGGAGACAATTTTGTCAATAGTTTGCAGAAGGATTGATACTGCACATCTATTTCATTTAATTTTAGGTATCACAACTTCTCACAACTAATTAATTCTAAATAGTGTCTCCTCCAGGTATTGCTAGATATATCTTGAAGTTTTTTTCTTCCCTAATGTTTGAAATAATGTATTTCCTTCAAGAATATGTTGATGACTTCTTTATCTATAGTCTATTTTGCAATGTCAAGAAATAATGTATTTTTCAATATTTTGTTAATGAGCGGCCAGATTTATAAAATCTTTACATTATTTGTTTCTCCAAACAATTATTACATCCCCTTCAATAATATTTTGATTTTTTTTAATGTTTATAAATGTATATTTTCCTCTTATAAATATTTTGAATACATTGTTGTATGCAATTATCTATTACTAATTTTGAATATATGTAATTGTCTATTAGTAATTAGTTGGTGATGAAGAAGGGAGGCGATCTTGTCAAGGATTAGTTTGCACTTTGCAGGAGGATTGGTTATCCATATCTATTTCATTTTAAGTCTAGGTATCACAACTTTTGACAACTAATTAATTATTAATAGTGTCTCTCTAGGTATTACCAAATATATCATGAAAAATATTTTTTTCAATAATCTACAACCTCAATATTAACAACATCTAATGCAAGCAATCAAATAGGATTAGAAAACAACATCTACACTAAAATCAATCCATCTAGTGCAAGCAATCAAATAGGATTAGAAAACAACATCTACATTGAAATCAATGTATCTAGTGCAAGAAATCAAATGAGATTAAAAATCAACATCTACATTGAAATCAATGCATCTATTGAAAGCAATCAAATGAGATTAGAAATCAACATCTATACTGAAATCAATGCATCTAGTGCAAGTAATCAAATAGGATTATAAATCAATGCATCTAGTGAAAGCAATCAAATATGATTAGAAATCACCATCTACACTCAAATCAATGCATCTAGAGCGAGAAATCAAATAGGATTAGAAATCATTATCTACACTGAAAACAATGCATCTAGTGAAAGCAATAAAATATAGTTAGAAATCAATATGGACACTGAAATCAATGCATCTAGTGTAAGCAATCAAATAGGATTAGAATTCATCATCTGCACTGAAATCAATGCATCTAGTGCAAGAAATCTTCTTCCCTCTTTCCCCCCTCCATCTATATCTATATCTTCCTCTATCTCTCCTTCTTTGTCTCTCTATTTCACCCTCTACAAAAACACATTCTCTCCCTCTCAATATATATCTCTCCATCTCTCTATCTCTCTTTTCTTCCCTCTCTCTGCCTCTCATCTATATCTCTATCTCCCTCTGCCTCTCCTTTTTCTCTCTACATCACCTCCAAAACTTACACACTCTTTCTCCATATCCATCTATCTCTCCCTCCCTCTTCCTCTCCCTCCCTCCCTCTTCCTCTCCCTCCCTCTCTCTTCCCCTTCTCTCCCTCTCTCCCCCTTCTATATCTCTTCCCTCCTGGTCTCCTCTCTCCCTCTCTCTTTATCTCCCTTATCACTCCCTCCCTCTCTCTCTCTCTAGCTTTATCTCTCTATGTCTTTCTTCTTACCTCCCTCTCTCTCTCACATCCTCTCTCTCCCTTTATTTCCCACCTCTCTCTGTCTCTACCCCCTCCCCCCCCTCTCTCACTCTTTTCTCCCTCCAACTTTGTCACTATCTCCCTCCCTCTCTCCTTCTCTCCCCCCTTCCTTCAATCTCTCCTTCTTTGTCTCTCTATCTCACCCTAAAACTTACACACTCACTCTCTATATATCCGTTATATATATATATATATATATATATATATATATATATATATATATATATATATATATATATATATATATATATATCTCCACTTTTCTCTCTCTATGTCTTTCTTCTTCACTCTGTCTCTCCTCCTCCAACTTCATCTATATGTCCCTCCCTCTTTGTTCCTCCCTCTTCCCTCCTCTCCCTCAAGTTTTCTCTCGGGTCCTTCCCCTCTCTACCTTTCTCCCCTACATCCCTCACTCTCCCACATCTCTCTCTCTCTTCCCTCCAACTTTGTCACTATATCCCTCCCTTTCTCCTTATCTTTATCCCCCTCTCTCCCCTCCATATTTATGTCTCCCCCTCTCTCTCTTATCCTTCTCTCCCTCTCTAACTCCTCTCTTTCTCTCTCTCTTCATTCCTCCTCTCCTCTCTTCTTCATTTTATCTCCATCTCTCCCTTATCACTCCCTCTATGTATCCATGTCTTTATTATTCCCTACATATATACCTAGAGTTAATAAATATCATGATATATTAATATATATTATAATATAACAAATTTAATAATATATTAAATTTAATATTACATTAATCCAAAGTTATTAAATTTAATAATATTAATATTAATATGAATTTTTTAATATTAATATTATATTTAATGATGTTTTTCAAGGGGCATGATAACAAAATTTATAATAAAACTACATCAAATTAATATTTTCAAATATTACAAGTTTGATGTGGAAATATCATATTTTTAAAGATTTTAATATATCCATAGGATATGATTTTTCCTTTTAAAAAATATTTTACAAATATTTAATTAAAATAAATATTAAAAGATTTTGGAGCAAGATCTTCTATTCTTTGTGTTG
The DNA here is from genome assembly GCA_031772625.1 of Pinus tabuliformis. NCBI lineage: Eukaryota > Viridiplantae > Streptophyta > Pinopsida > Pinales > Pinaceae > Pinus > Pinus tabuliformis. The sequence continues at coordinate 675,969,582 of CM062809.1, read as the reverse complement.
AATTAACCTTTTTCCTTTGATTTAAGAAATGGTATTAGTTTTAGTAAAGAGTTTAAAATTTTAACCGATTTGGAATTTTAATATGGTAAAAATATTTGTTAAATGAAATTTATGATCACGTATATGATAAAGAAACTATTAAACATGTGCTATATATAATAGACCTGTTTAATATTCAAGCTAATGTTTTGGCCGACATTAGCTAAAATTATTTTTATTCTTTTTTTAGGATGTGACATACTTACAAATCGGGGTCATACAGGAGCTTTAGAATGCACCTCTCGGCGCAATAACAAGTCTTCCACCCAAGGATAAGAATTTATGCTCTGATAAGCCTAGCGTTTCCTTGAATTTTTCGATTAGCCAATCCCAATCATGACTCATGTAGTTATTTGGCTTCAAATTGAACTCCATTCTCCAAAGAATGGATTTTCACACAAAATATATTTGTTATTGGCAGTGTTGAATCTGCATCCTTCCTATTAGATATTAATTCTGATCTTTCCTTATTCATAAATAGACCTAAATCTTTCCCAAATTTGGACAAGATTTGATGAAATGTCTGCCATTCTTGAATGTTAGCTTGTCCAAAACATAGTAGGTCATCCACAAACATTAGATGGGTAGATATGATATTTCTCGTCACCCTGCATCCAATAATTAAACTAATCTCCATTGCTTCTTGAATTCCCTTGTTGAGCTCCTCAATTACCATGATGAACAATAGAGGCAAGACCACACATCCTTTACATAAGCCTCTAAATATCTTGAAAAACTCAATCATCTTACCATTAATCAAAATAGCCAGATTTTCCAAGGAGACATAGGCCATTATCCATGTAGAGTATATTATCCCAAAGCCAACATTGTGAAGAATCAATCATAGCATATCTTTGTCAATCATATATTATGCTTTAATCAAGTCAATTTTCATGAGTCATGCCTCTAATCTTCAAGATTTTATTGAGCAAATGCATTCTTGCATGGTCACCACAACATCATATATCTGTCTATTTGCTAACAGTCCAAAATGCTCAAGAGTGATATGAGATGATATAATATTTTTGATACTATTTCCTAACAATTTGGGAATAATTTTGTAAATGGAATTACATAGCGAAATAGGTGTGAAGTCTACAAATGAGGAAGGATTATATATTTTGGAATCAAAGAGATGAAGTTTGTGTTTAGAGCACCTGAAATGTACCCCAACTGACATGATTATTCTCCATTTCCAAGAGGTATGATTCCATAATGTCAAAAAAGTTAATGAATAATTCTATTGGCCAACCAACCAACCTGAGGCTTTTGTCCCTCACCATTGATTTCATAACCTCTTGTAATTCATTTGATGTGATCAAGGAGTCCATTAATACAATGGCATCTGCATTCACCATGCAAGGGAATCGATGTGCAATCTCCAATTGTTCTGAAGAATTATCAACTTGTGGAGCCAAATATTGTTTTTTGAAATAGCAGGAATCCTCGTTCTAGATGTCCTTCTGCAAGGAGAGAATATTGTTCTCATCATTTATGATATTTCATATGGTGTTCAACTGTTTCCTTTTTGTATCCACACTATGAAAAAAAATGAGTATTCCTATCGACATCAATAACCCAAGCCACCTTACTTTTCATTCTCCAATGTTCTTCTTGAAGTTTCAAAATTCTATCTTTTATGGCTGAGAGTTTTATGATCACGCTTTTGGTATGCTCAACAAAAAAAAACAGGGCATGTGGGATCAATCAGATTAGAGATTGTTCTTTCAATGTATACCAATTCTCTAGACAACTCTAGCTTCCTCTTACTAATCCATTGTCGAACCACATCTTTCAACCTTTTCAATTTCTGCCTAATTTTCTCCATACGATTCTTCAAGCAATACTCTAATGGTTAATTCCAAGAGTTCCTTACCAAATATATAAATTATTTTTCTCTTAGCCACATGTGATTAAATTTGAAAGGCAAGTTATCCATCTCAAGCTCCCTAATCCACTCAAGAAAAATGGCATCATGATCTGATATGTTTGTAAAGAAAGACTTTGATTTCATATTTTGTAACCTTTCATATATTACTATGTGGACTAGAAATTGATCTAGTATTTTAGCGCTACCTCGGTGTCGAAGCGTCCATTCCTCAAAGTTGGATGAATAGAGATGGGAACTATATCCATGAGGATATTATGAGCACATAAATCTTTGAAGAAGCCTGCTATTAGATATGGAATGATTTTCTCACCCTAGACCTCCTCATTTTCTAGCGTTAAATTCATATCACCCACAAAAATTAGGGAATGCATATCCAATAGTCCACACAAGTCTAGATTTTCCTAGAAATGTTTGCAATTGGAGTAGGGGGTATATGTATTAACTATGCGTATTTTGGAACTTGAACCCTGATTATATCTAGTCAGAAAGATACCTAACCTGGATTTGTATGCTTTGAAGAGGAAGAATTTGGGATCCCACATAGTTTCCAATCCAACTGATAGCCTCAACTCACTTGTTGCATAGGCCATCCATGAAGGGTATATTTTCCAAAGGAATTTCCTAGCTTTTTCTTTCTCTGACATCATTTCTTGAAGTAGTACCACCAAGGGATTTTTTGTAAAAATGATATTGTGAATAGACCTCCTTTTTTAGAATTATCCAAAGCCTCTTATGTTGACAGCTATTGTTGTCACCCTCTGCAAAACTTGTCTTCGGTTGTTGAAAAGGTGCAATTGGGCATAAAACTTGGTAGACGTCTTCAAGGTCACAGAAGCAATCAAAGATTGATCAGACCTCCTCCAATGGGTAAATCTCATAATTAGCTTTCCAACAACATATAGAACTCCTCAAATGGACCCTGGAATCAGAAGTTATAACAAATCAAAGTTTCCATTGAAAACCGTAAGCTAAGGAGAAAAGGACTTAAGGGAAAATCTCGCAAATCGGCAATTGGAGGTCCCAATGGTCTGCAAAATTAACGTTATAAGAAGATTCTGAGAAAAAGGGCTAACAATGTAAAATAACCGAGGGAACCCAAAAGTGGATTTACAAAAGAAATCAGCAAAAAAACTATGGGCAAGCAGGCCCTTTCTCTATCCTCCGATTGGGTGGCTCATATATGGGGGCTAGCCCATGGTCAAAGGAAGGGTGAGAAACCAAGGGCTAAATGTTACAGGAAATCCTGCAATCAGTGATTGTAATTTTTTGAAGGTCACACCAATGGCACGGCTTGGAAATCGCCGATGTGTCGATTGTGATACTCTGGGTGGACCCAATTGGTGATCAACGCTCGCAATGTTGTAAGGTTTGTCCAATGTAAAGGTCAAGGATTTCATCAATACGCCGAATTTTGTTTAACTAAGGTATGAGTCTCCCAGACACATGTCCAAAGGCCCTAGCGCCCAAGGACCAAGCGCCCAGTCATAACCCCTAGTCATATGAAGAAAAATGGGGAAGGGGCCCAAAGAAAAAGGGGCTAAAGTGGATTGGAATGCGTCGTTATGTAATAACTTTTAATATAAAATCCCAATGTAAGAACTACCCAATAATGGAATACATGGCTTTAAAGACATGGTGGGTCAGTAGTTGAGACATTTAAGAAGGATATGAAGCATTCAGAAATTGGCATGGATTGACCCTTTAAAGCCCCTTGTGACAAGAAATCAGGGGCAACATAGACAGATTAAATGAATGTGTGGAAGCTCGGGAGGACTTAATGATTCAACATGCAGCTCCATGTAGAGGGAAGATGAAGTATTTCCCAAATGACCTTTGTTTTTGTACCATGGCACTAAACTCATAGTCGAACCACTCCCAGCATTGGAGAACGAGCGATTCAAGAAGTAAAGGCAGAAGTGATAGGAACCAGCCGATATCATTTTCTGGAATTTTCATATAATTGTTGACATGTTTTGTATTATGTACGTTGTTGCAATTTAATGAAGCAATTAAATCTTTTGTAGTCAGTTTTGGGCCACAGAGTCATCCCATGCTGAGACACCTAGTCGATTTGATAGTTGAGGCTCAAATAAGATATTTGTTGTAACCACTATTCAAACCTCCCCTCCCCAAATAAATAGAGGGAAGCAACACTTACCAAAAGGTTTGGAATTTTTGAAAAGAAACTCTTGAGTAGATCCTTTTCTTGTTTCACAAAGTCATTATATGAACATTTATGTATGCACTCTATCAGAGAATTTAATGGAAGCATTGTGGTGATTCCAACTCCTTGATTTGCAATATGTTTTTCCCTCTTGTTATTTCAATATGTGTTTGACATTATCCTCAAATTGCATGTAAGTAGCAACTAGATATATTTCCATTATATGCAGATTCATTTCAGTCAAGTCTTTGATAAATAATGCATGTATTGATATGGTGATAAGGTATTTAAAAGGCGCTCCATGCATCTCAGCATCTCATAAACCTTTCATTGCTCTTGTTTTCCTCTAAATCCAGAGATACAAAATTCCTAAAGTCTAAGCTCTGTTTTGATAGATTTTCTCTCTATTGTCTTCTACTATTCCATCTCCAATAACGATTGATTTTCTGTGAGTTTCAATCTACTTCGGCCACCATTGTTTGAGTATTACTCCCTATGGAATTATGCACACATGTTACTTCTTACATTGTGCTTTCATGAGCAGTTCTAAACCAACCCTTTTCAAACTATTCATGATAGAAAACTATTAGTGATGCAAGCTCTCAACATAAATTTGCTAGCATGACTTAATATGTCGTAGGCATTGGTCTATAATCATCCCAAAGGCTATCTCTAGGAGGTTTTTCTTATCCCTTGAAGAATTGCTGCTACGGGTGCTAGAATTAGCCACAACATCTTTTTGGTGTCGTTGTCGAGGAACAAATTATAATATTTTTCCCTGGGTACGACAAATCTTTACATTCCCTCTGTTAGGTGAGAAAGGGAAGTGTGGGTTTAAGATATCTCACCTTGGAAACTCCATTTTTTCAATTTTATGGTAAACATCCTGGAAACTCCACTTCCTATATCTTTGTTTCATCATCCTAGCTTTCAAGTAACCTCATACTCACTCTGATGCTAAACAATAGAAAACTTCCACTACATTTGAACTTGAGATCACTCACTTAGAGGGGTTTTCAAAATAGGGTCCTGGATCGAATTCTTGGCCAACAAATTTTCCCCGCTAGATTTTTATTCTATTGTTGGTTATCCCAATCAAGTCCCTTCATATCTAGAATGGGAGACCTATTTGCCTAGATTCAGTGGAAACACAGATAGAAGACCAGACCAGCACCTCAAAGATATTCATGGAACAACAAGGTATTGTTTTTAAAGATGTGAAAATGAAGTTGTTCATGCATTCTTTAGAGGGGGATTCTTAAGTTTGGCACAAAACAATACCTTGTGGCAGCATATCTTACTTAAAGAGCTTTCACTTAGAATTCAATCATTATTGCAGAAAATATTGTGTACCAGATGCTTTGTTTGAAGATTGTTGTGCACATTATAATATTGAAAATATTTATGAGGTTAATGATCCTATTGAAGATGTTTATGAGACTCTGTTCCAAGAAGACATCTACTCACATTGAGAAGCATCACCCAGTGATCAAGAAAGCAGACAAAGAGATAACGTCGAGCAGCAAACAAACCCTCAAAGATTTAGCTGAAGTTGATGATTCTCCTTCTTTTGATGTGTATGACTTTGATGGAGACTCAAGGGATGTAGAACCACAACAGTTGCAGTTTTGGGAAGCTTCAAAAAAAGAGGAGGCCCACTAGGAGGTTGACAAAGAGGATCCAATTTATGACCCACATCCTTCAAATGGAGAATCAGTTCAAGAAGTTGATATTAAAGTTGACAGAGGTTCTCCAATATATGACTCATATGATTCAAAGGAGGATGAGATGGTTGCATATTGTCAAAGGGAACCACTTACAAACAAGTGGGGAGAAGACTACCAACAGCAACTCCTTCAAGAGGAGCCCAAAGCTGAAGAGACAAGCAATGAATGTCATTTCATGTTGCAAAAATATTCCTCCCTGGAATTTGTTCAAGAAAGGGAGACAGTTATAATTTTTACTCATCATTTCTGTGATCCAGTAACTGACTACATGGAATCTTTCTTTGACCTGCAACTGTATACATCAATTCCAAGGTATGTGTCAAACCTTTGGTCTGAAGCTCTTATGGGGTGCATGCATATGTTAGCCATTGATTATCAAGAACACACCCCCATTAGAAGGTTTGGAGAGGAGATTAAAAGAGCTAAGCATCAACTACCAAGTTGGGGGCACATATCAAAAATTATGTCCAAAGCTTTTTTGTGGTACATGCATGTTTTAATTATTGAATTCCTAGAGAACAAAGGCATTAGGTCCAGCACCCAAATGCTGACTTGGTTCCATTCGAGGGATGAACTCACTTACGTGAATTTATTCCTAGTACAAAAGTAGGATTTGTATATAAATAATATCATTAGCTAAGCATTTATTTTCGAGTTGTTAGAATTTACTTCTCTGCGTTTTAGTTTAATGAGGAAAGGCCCCCCTGCAAATAAAGTTCCATGGAGATTTTTTGGTTGTATAAGTGCATTATAATTTTTTACTCCATGCCCAATGGTGAAGGCTACTGGTCTATAGGTTCTCAACACCTTTCCAGCAAGGCATTGTCCACAGGTGGAGCCAATGTTGTCACCCTCTCCAAAACTTGTCTTTAGCTGTTAAAACGGTGTAATTGGGTAGAAATGTTTGCAACCATCTATAGGGCCACAGAAGCAGTAAAATATTGATTAGACCTTCTCCAATGGGTAAATCTTAGAATTAACTTTCCAATGACATATAGAACTCCTCAAATGGACCCTAAAATCAGAATTTATAAGAAATTAGAGTTTCCCTTGAAAACCGAAAGCCAAGGAGAAAAGGTCTTAAGGGAAAATCCCGCAAATCAGCAGTCAGAGGTCCTGAAGGTCTGCAAAATGACCAATATAAAGAATATGCCAGGAAAAATGGCCAACAATGTAAAATCATCGAGGAAACCCAAAAGCAGATTTATAAAGGAAATCAGCGAAAAAACCAGGGGTGGGCCAGCCCTTTCTCTCTCCTTCGATTGGGGAGCTATGATATGGGGGCTAGCCCGTGGTCAAAGGAAGGGCGAGAAACCAAGAGCTAAGTTTTGTAGGAAATCCTACAATTATAAATCACAAGTTTTTTAAGGTCATACCAATCGCACGGCTTGTAAACTGCCGATGTGTGATTGCGATACTCTGGGTGGGCCCAATCGACGATCGGTGCTCACAATGTTACAAGGGTTGTCCAATGTAAAGGTCAATGATTTTGCCAATATGCAAGATTTTTTTTAACAAAGGAATGAGTCTCCCAGACATGCATTCAAAGGCCCTAGTGCCAGAGGACTAAGCACCTAGTCATAGCCCTCGGTCATATGAAGAAAAAGGGGGAAGGGGATCAAAGCAAAAGGGGCTAAAGTGGACTAGAATGTGTCATTCTGTAAGAACTTTTAATATAAAATTTCGATGTAATAACTACCTGATAATGGATAATGGGTTGGAAACTAAGACATTTAAGAAGGATATGGAGCATTCAGAAATCAACATGGGTTGATCCTGTAAAGCCCCTTGTGACAAGAAATTAGGGTCAACACAGACAATGTAAATGAATGTATGGAAGCTTAGGAGGACTTAATGATTCAACATGGAGCTCCATGCAGAGGGAAGACGAATTATTGCCCAGATGACCTTTGTTTCTATACCATGGCATTAAACTCATAGTCAAACCACTCCCAATGCTGGAGAACGAGTGATTCAAGGAGTAAATGCAGAAGCAATGGGAACCAGTCAAGTAGCACAGGAGGAAGATCATTACCAAGCATTCACCTGATCAAAGGAAATCCCAGGGATGGGCATGGAGATATTTTGTTGGAATTTTCATCTAATTAATAACCTATTTTGTATTATGTACCTTGATGCAATTTAATGAAGCAATTAAATCTTTTGTAGTCATTTTTGGGCCAGAGATCCATCCTAGGCCGACACATCTAGTTGATCTGACAGATGAGGCTCAACTGAGATATTTGTTGTAACTGTCGTTCAAAGCTCCCATCCCTAGATAAGTAGAGGGAAGCAACAATAACCGAAAGGTTCAAAATTTTTGGAAAGAAACTCCTAAGTGGATCCTTCCTTGTTTCACAAAGGCATTGTATGAACATTGGTGTATGCACTCTATCAAAGAATTTAATGGATGAATTGTGGTGATTCCAACTCCTTGATTTGCAATATGTTTTTCTCTCTTAGTATTTCCATATGTGTTCGACATTTTCCTCAGATTGCATGTAAGTAGAAGCTATATATATTTCCATTATATGCAAATGTATTGATATGGTGATAAGGTCTTTAAAAGGCGCTCCATGCATCTCAACATCTCATAAACCTTTCATTGCTCTCATTTCCTTCTAAATCCAGAGATACAAAATTGTTAAAGTCTAAGCTCTGTTTTGATGGATTTTCTCTCTATTGTCTTCTACTATTCCATCTACATTAATAATTTATTTGTTGCGAGTTTCAATCTGCTTTGGCCACCATTTTTTGAGTATTACTCCCTATGGAATTTTGCACACATGTTATTACTTAAGATGTCCTAGGCACTGGTCTATAATCAACCCAGAGGTTGTCTCTAGGAGGATTTTCTTATACCCTGAAGCACTATTGCTACAAGTGCTCCAATTAGCCATAACATATATAATCTTCATTATGTGGGCACGTAAGCGGGTTTTTCTCCTCTAAGGACCCACATATCAAAACTATCATTTGAGCCATTAATGCCACTAGAAGAGTAGGGGTCAAATGGTGGATAGAGATCCTCCTCTAAAGATTCAGAGAAGCATTATTTAAAGTCATTTTCCACCACTCCACATAAAAAAAATTATTGTATTGAATGCCCTTCTTCTTACGTGTAGACAGATTCTTCCGCATATCAGGGTTGTTGTGTGTATCTTTCTCCTAGAAGAAGGATTTTTTAATTGTCAATGGTTCGAGAGTTAGTGACCTAGCACTATCTTGAGACTCCATTTTTTTGTCCACCGAAGGTAGGGAGAAAGATGTCCCTAAATGGTGACCATGTCGAGAAGGTGACATTTAGATGGGCTTTGACACTCTATGGTTGACGGGATCCTTTTCTTGGGGATTGAGTCGTGATAAGGAGGGAAGAGTGCTCACACCCAGACTATACATACCCCACTCTTCGAATGATATTTGTGGATCCGACATTTGTGTTTGGGATTTCTCCTTGACATGGCCCAAGAGAGTGTTTGAGGGAGGACAGAGTGCCTTCAAGGAAGGATCTGATGGGGCAAACAACTCTTGATAAAATGATGATACTACACCTCCCATAGTTTTTTTTTGCAAGACAAATCAAGATCAACAAAATATATGTCCCTCCCCATTTTGAGGCCTTGGCCACTGAAACGCATCGGGAAATCTGAAATCAAGTGAGCACTATTATGGAATCCCAAACACTCGAAGGGATGCCCCGGTAGTCCACTTGTTTTCGAATGGAGAAAGGGCTCCAAAATATCTCCAAGGTTTCAATCAGACCTTGAAAGTAATATACTTCAACCAAAAACCAGTCAACCCTTTTATCCAAGAATCCAAACATTCCCTCATCTGCATAATAAATCATGCATGTCTTGTCAGTTATTTCGGTTATCTCTTTCTTTGACCAAATTTCCAAAGGAATTTTGGGAAGCTTCACCCAAAAAATCTTCCTTTTTGGAACTTCCTTGATTAGGTTGAAGCCCGCAGACCATATATGAAGACAAAAGAAGCCTCACCCCTTCACTCATGGGATAGAAGAAATTCTATCAGCATCCTCTACTTCCTGAAAATGAAATCTGAACCAGTCGTTGATCATAATACTCACCTTGGGCTTGTAATGGAGGATGGGTGACCAACACTTATTAACCCATTATTTTATATGTGCCCCATTCATTTTTATATACTCCCACTTCCCCACTAGTACTCACTCTTTTAGCCTCACAACATCCTCCCACTATACATCCACTCTGAGGATGAGACTTTGAAAATATTCTTTTGCCCTAATCGATTTTTTCCCTCGTTGTCTAGGATTCTTGTTCTTTATTTCTTTGTCTGTCTAGCCAGCTCTATTGATGATATTCTCAATGTTAGGTTGTAGCTTATCAACAATAGGAGTAAATGATTAGATATTGTTAGAGCGTCCCACCCAACTTGCAAACTCGTTTTCGGCTACAATGCTTACATTGATCAACTCATCCACATCAGAGATGTGTTCAATCAAAGTTGACTTTCCTGCCATGTCAATTGCTGACCTAGCACTACCTTACTCCAAAACAACCTAATTCATGAACTTATTTAACCAAGTCATATGATACCTTACAAAACTCATTAACTAATGTGAGAAAACTAGGTGGTCGACCAATCCCAATACCCTGCTTCAATTAACAAGAAAAAAATAGAGGAGATCAAATTGCCAAAGCCAGGAATTTCATGGAGATAACCACCACGGAATGGATATATTTTCCTCATGGACTCTTGACACTACAACTGAACTTCCACCCCACAGTAATGTTAACAAAACCTCGATGGAAAATAATATTTCCACTTGTTAAGAAGGGGATGAACTTAACATTCTTATGAAAGGTAGGATATGTTGTAATTGTATCCCCCACTTCAACAGATGCTACCATTACTACCACTACAACATATTCTGATCTTGTCCAAAATCCAAACATAGTATCATAATAAATAATACCAACATTTTAATATGCCAATTATTCCAAAATGTGTGTTTGGAACATACCTCTCATCACCAACATCAACCACTTCAACATATGCTACAAGATGGACCACAAGATTCATCCTTCAAGTAGTAAGTCACTCAGAAACCATAGGTTGTGAACAATGGCATTGCACACAACAATAACACACTTTGTACTAGCATAAACTACATCTAATCCAACAACAACAACATTTCCAGCCAATTCTCCCACCTCCTATTGACTTTTCTGACCTTTGTTGGATGTCTTCTTTGTTGGATTCTGCTTATGTGATTTTATGAAGCTATTGTAATGTATATTTATAATACGTGTCCATGAATGCATACCCATCTCTAGCCTCGACTTAACTGTACAACACCATGCCTTGCTTTATGCTTTAACCACTGTAACATGGGATTGCACCATCCCCATATAACCTCTATCTACCAGTTTCCTCAACTCGAGACTCTACCAACCAGATCCAACTATGGATACCCAATTTACCAATGGAAATTATAAACTTATAAATTCTGTTTGTTACAACAATATGGGTCAATACCATGGCTTATTAATGCCACATGCCTAATATGGCACACATTGATATGACATTTTCTTTAATTAATTTGAGATGGATTAATCAAAATGATATATTTACCCTTAATCTATGACTACTACTAAGAATATTTGGGCATATTTCTTGGAGGTTAAATCTCTACCATCCACCTAATAATTGCTAATAATTAAATTAAAATTTTGGAAACCTTATTCTGAAATAAATATATCTATCAATATAATTAACATAACCATATATACTTATTAAATGTAATTGATATACTTTAATAGTTATTACATTTTTAACTATACAATTATAGATAAAAGAGTAAATAATATTTGAAATTTTATTATAATGCAAAAAAACATAATCACAATATATTAATATTTAAGATTTTATTATAATACAACAAAAAAAAATCACACTGCATTAACATCTTTCATTTATAATTTTAAACTAAAATTTAAATAAAAAGAAAAGTTAATTATAATAATCATAATAATTTATTTTTTAAACCTTTTTTATTAAATTACCAAAGATTAATTAGAATTACATTCCTCACATTTGTATTAAAAAAAATGGTTCACGGATTTATGTATCTAGAGAGATTACAACTTTGTAAATCAATGTTTCGATAATATTCCAAATAGATTACGATAATCTTTGTGATTCTTAAGCTATGAAGGAAAATTGAAAATAAAATAAAATATTTTTTAATTTAAATTTATTTAATGTTTAAAAATTTTACGAATTTGTAAGATCTATAAAATAATAGAATAATTAGTATTTTTTATGGTTTTAAAATATTTTTGATATAATTATTCATTAATTTTATTTGTTTTGTTGGGTTAAAAAAATAATATAATTAGAAAATTTAACAAATTATAAGAATTATCTAAAGGGTGTAGAAAAATTTATAATAGAGTGTATTGTTAAAACAAATTTTATGTAAAAGTTATTGGTTCAAAATCCTTTCGATCTAAACCAAAAAAATCGTTGAAATTATTGAAATCCTTCTGCCTAACTCAATGTTTGTTTTGTTCATCATCCAAAGGATAATGTAAGGACACATGCACCCTATCTTCCATTTCTTTGTTTTGTAAAATAAGCATAAGCATTTTTATGGGTTTACATTTTTCCATCTCTGTGTATCAAGAGGTGGGTTAAGTTATGAAAATTGTTACTTTGTAGGTAATAAATTGAAAGGTCACCTCATGGGTATATGCTATCGATTTGTTCAATTTCTTTCACTTTAATGTGATTGTGATTATATGTATCTAAACATTTTTATTTATTTTCAATTATGTGTTAGATTTAATCAAAATGTATATAAATTAGTATATATTAATTTTAATTATGGATCTACTAAGTATTGAGAGAAATCAAATTTATTTTCACTCTAAAAGAGGTTTGTATCTCAAGAAATTTGATTTTTCTGAAGCTTGGTAAGTTCAAAATTAAGATGGATCTATATTGGTTTTATTATTAATTATAAATATAATTATTAAAATTTTATGCTATTTTATTTTTAGTTTTATGTAATTTGGCCAAGTCAAAATGTTTTATTAATAATTATAATTATTAATTTTTTATTTTATTTTATTTTTCAATTGTATTTTATTTTTTATTTTATTTTATGTTGACCAACTCAAAATGTTTTTGAAATGAGTTATGGTTTTTGGGATGTGGTATTGATAAGCCATGGTATTGTAACAAAGCATATTTACAAGTTAATAATATTTATGGTAAAATGGGGGTGAATATCCATAGTTAAGAATCTTGTTATATTGTAAGTTTATTATAAGTAGTAAGTTTTATGTGTTTATTAATTAAATTTAAATATGGTTATGGAATCATTATTTTACACCATAATATCATCCTATACCTTTTTGTTTTTACATTTAATTTAAAAAATGTTATTATATATATATATATATTAGTTCAATCGTTGGCCCGACAGCCACCCTGTCATATTTAAGTCATTCCCCACTTGATCGGTCTGGATTCAAACCCTGCGATCTAGCCCACGGGTCTTTGGATTGATGGTGAATGGGTGCACTATTAAGGCACTCCTTGTGATAGGTCACTGGTTCAAATCCCTCATGGGCCTTACCTACCAAAAAAAAAAATTAAATAAAATATTTTTAAAATGTTGACGTGTGACCTTTCTTACATTACACCTAAACCTTACCCATATCTCCCATATTGGGTTGTAGAGCACCTCTCAACACAATGATTGGATGATTTATGGTTCTAAGTGTGCTTCTGGTGATGCCTTTATGAATAAAACTTATTAACATTTCATAATTCCTGGTTTTTTTTTTGCTTGGTCATATCACAATTGTGCATACTTTATAAAGTACATATTTTACTTTGTAAAGTGGATCACTTCCCATGTACTACTGGTAAATAGATAGGGTGTTTCCCTATATCCTTTTATAAATAACACCTTTCACTCCGTTCTCTTAACCACCACTGAATACAAGAAAAATAACTAGCTCCTATCATCATTGATCCCTTAAGGTCATCTACAATTTTATATGATGTTAGGGTCCAACCCTAACCCCTTTATTTATGTAATAAGCCCTAGGGGACTAGCTAGAATCATAGTTAGTTAGTTGAGTCAATAAAGCCCATAAGAGGTTATCCGCATTGATAATAATTGTAAGTGGTTGACTCTCATTGTAGAAAAGGGACCACAATTAGTTATAAATGGGCCATAGTTAATAAATAAAGTGGTCAACCCGTGTTATGCAAGGGACCACTAGTAGTTAGGGTTTTGGATGTTATAAAGCTATAAATAGTCTTAGATAGAAAGATAAGAATCATCAAGTTTTATTATAATTGAGCTCTACTCTATTGGAGGTTGCCCCCTCTAAGAGGCAAGTGAACATTTCATTCTGCTTCTAAATAATAAAATACCTTTGTAGCTTGTCTCAATTCATGTGATGTTTCTATGTTTCTGGAAATATTGTTTCGTATTTATGGCATTCTATTATTCTCACATGTTAAGTGCATAACAAGTGTTATCAAAGCACTTTCCAGGGTCAGTTGTACCTCCAATTTTGGGTAGTATTGTTTTTAGGCTAGAGACGTGTTCTAGCATTTTTAAACCACGATATATGTCATTGAGCGCATAAACCTGCAGATTTGGGGAGGCATGCATGTAGGAAATACAAGAGGTGGTCACACTTGTTGGACTCCCTTATAACCCTTGCGAGTACCCCTTCGAGTAGTAGCGCATTAGGCAGAACAATGCACAAACTGCACTTCCATGTACCCTTGGATATATCAAAAGCCCCCTTAGGGTAACCTGAAACCTAACCTTAGATAAGTCATTGACCACCTTGTTGATATAATACACTGAGAATATCACTCGGGGAGCTCACATGTACAATAGGGTAGTCAGGTAGTACAGTTAAGGGTATAGTTGATCCTCCTTAGTTAGTGCTCTCAAAGATTGGGTTGAGTACTACTATTGGATCCCTGCGTATATCGTGATCTGTAACACGTCACACTCCTTGTCACCATATTTCCCTCAGCTATCTGAAGATCTCCCCCACCTTTTCATCCATATCAGATCTAGTAGTTCGGGTTCGATCATCGTTGTACAAATTAAATATAGTAGCTGGAGTTATGTCGTCATCGTACAAATCAGATTCAAAAATTGGGGTTTTCACAACGTATATCAAAATCTTTGTGCAGTGAGGGTTTGGCCGTCATAGTCCAAATCAAATTTTCAGAGTGCCAAGACCTTGGAATTTCTGCTACTACTACAATCTAGCTCTGATTTTCATAGGATATTTGGCAGTATCCAACATTTTGGATTTTGACCATTGTAGTATTGATCATCTAGGAGTAAAACTCAATTGGGGCCATCACGAGACACTTGCAAGAGACCTAACCCATAAGATTCAGGATGATGAGCTAATCGCAATGGTACCATTCACCTATAAGCCCCTAATTTTCATGCGGTTCCAAATTTTTATCGATGTGACTTCAAGTGACCCACATAACTAGACTCCTGAGCTTGCCCTCTTTCCAACCATACTACTCTCAAGTAAGCTCAAAATTTTACCAAGGCTAGTGTATGCATAGTACTAGGTCTCAAATTATGGTTGCGAAGAAGGCTGCAGAGAAATTCAACACCCTCGAGAAAAAATTCAATGACTTCTAGGCATCCATTACCAACCAAACCACACAAGCATTGGAAACCCTAAGGACATCTAGCGAACCCATGAGGGAAGAACACAACCTTGATGAACTCGTAGAAGGATAATCCAACCATCACATTTATTTCCATGGAGATCACCAATATTCGAGCCACCAAGCACCTGTTGTAGTGGCTATAACCACCCTCCAAAATTTTTCCTTAGCTTCGTTTTGTAGCCTCCCTACCAACCATCCTCAACAGCATGTCTTGCACTGTCAATTACATGAGCTTCAATGGTTTTCTAGTAGCTTTCTAGCCTGTGCATGATATCTTGCTTCACTCCCCTCATAGGTTGCTACTCCAGACTTGGTCCAACTACTCGCTGAGAAGCTCCCTCAAGAAATTGCACAATTCTGGTGGTGAACTAGCCTTCCCTTAAGACATTGCACAAATCTAACTGGCAGCCTGCTGGGCTCAGAAACTGCGGAATCCTGTCTGACAGTCTTCCTAGTGAAAACTGCACAATCTGGCCCAGCAGGACACTTCAGCCCAGAAATTGCGCAATCCTGGGCAGCAGTCAGCTGCTCCTCCCAGAAATTGTTCAATCCCTCTAGACAGCCAGCCCAACTTCCTCCCAAAAATTGCGCAAAATCTCCCCTCAGTCAAGAAAGTTGTTGCATGTGCCCTTAGGTTCACCAGTCTCACCTGGGACTGAGAAAACTTGACTTGCATGCATGGGTTCCTTTTTTCCCGAAATAGCAAAAAATAACATGCAAAAAGAATCCCTAGATTTTAGGGAGCTATTTTTAGTAGCTGGAGGTAACATGCAAAGACCGTTTTAGAAACTTTCCTCCAAGTGTCGCTTTTTCCTAGATTTGTAGCATGTGCGTCACGAGCCTCAAACTTATTTATTCGATGATTCAGAGCTCATTCTTCACATCAATCTTGGAGCTCTAACATCCCACAACACATCCAGGAGTCTTCGACACATCCAGCTAAGCTATTTTCAGGTAAGTCTGCTTAACTTGTCTTTTGCAGCATTTCTATCTTTTTTTGTGTTTTGGCTTATGTGAGTGTTGTCTGCTTGATTTCTGTGAATGCTTGATGTTGTTTCCATGCATATTAGCTTGTACAAG
Source organism: Pinus tabuliformis (assembly GCA_031772625.1). NCBI lineage: Eukaryota > Viridiplantae > Streptophyta > Pinopsida > Pinales > Pinaceae > Pinus > Pinus tabuliformis. The sequence continues at coordinate 675,952,958 of CM062809.1, read as the reverse complement.
CACCATTTCAGTTTTCGTTGGAATCTCATTGTTTTTGCATGCATGACATTGTTTTGCACAAACGGTCGCCAATTTGATGACTCGTCTCACACACATGTATGTTGTTCCATTTTTGGAATCGTGCATTCACTATTTTCATGCATGATCAGTCACTCCTGATTACACCCAATATCGCCATGCATTCACATCTTCATTTTCTTTCAGTTGCCCATCGATGGGTCTGGGCAACCATGGCCCAGACTCTGCCTCACCAAGACAACATTGTGAAATTCTAAGAGGGAAGGCTCTGCCTTCCTCCCAGAAAATGTGCAATTCTAGCTAGTGACTTCCCTCCAGTATTGCCTTGCACAATTCTAAGAGGTAGTGACTACTGGCCCAGAAAATTGCGCAATGTAGTCCTTGGGCCTGCAACACTTGCCAGCTGAAATTGTGCATTGCGCAATCCCACCACCCAGCAGGCCAGTGTGGATTGTGCATTGCACAATTCCAGCAGCCAACCAACCTCCCGACAGTCCGGACTGCCTTTTGTGTAGTTCCAACAGTCAGTCTCTTGGCCTCCTAGTGAAAATTATACAATCCCTGCCATTCAAGCCCCACGTATGTAGCATGTCATCCCTCATGTTTTCTTTGGTTTTAACTAACAGATATCTTGCCATGCATGTTTCCATGTCTCCAAATATAGCAGGTGTTCGTCCGTCTCTCAAAAATTCAGGATCAATGGCCTCCAAGAGAGTAGGATCAAAGGACACCGATAGAAGCGCAACTGGAGTAGCAATTGAGCGAGTGTCTACGAGTTTTCCGATCTATGAAGACTCCAAGCTGATTGTAGACAAAGACATCAAGATGAAATGGAAAGAGGTCAATGATGCATTCTCAAGCACATTTGGGGAAGATCTCAAAGACCACCAAGTCTATGTGAACATTCATAAGTTCGGCTTGTACCAGATTGCATGCAGGTATCCCGTATTCCCATGTGTGGACATGATACATTAGATCATCTCGCACACTAATCCTGAGATGATGACATTGAGCAGTGTCATCAGGACAAAGATTTCTAACTTCAAGGAACAAGATTATCAGTAGATGTACCATTTGTTGAAGCCAGTCATCACCATGGAGACACCCTTTGGCATACCCAGTAGCAATGCCAACTCCAGGGATACATTGAAGAACTGGGTAAAGGAGCCAGCCAAATTCAGGATGACACCCAACCAGATTTATAAGACAAAGATATTGTGGAAGGCATATCAATACTTGGTCATCTTTGCATGTCACTTGTATGGCCAAGAGAGCACTGAGACCTTCCCGCAAAGTTGGGTGATCGCGTTGGACCAACTGGCCAGTGAAGGAAAAGCATGCAACTGGTCCGACATATTGGCTCACAGGCTAAAGGAATAGGTCACAGGAGTTTAGCAGCTGCCCAAAGGTCAGCAAGCATAAATCTACATGTCCGCCTACATCTTGGATGCAATCTGTGCCCGTCAGGAATTCCCAGGCATGAAGTAGGCATGGACATCAGTGGAAACCTCTGTCAATACTTATTGTAAATTGTTTTCCGAATGCAGCTTCAGAGGAGTTATCACACAGTTGTCGGATCATTTTGTCACCCCAATGTACAAGATGATATTTGAGCAGGATCCACCTTACATGTCGAAGGGAGCAATGGAGGCACTAATCGACATAGCGGATTGGTATGCCTCACCGTCTGACACCTTCATATGGATGTACAATGCGGATAAGCCTCTGCATGTTTTTCTAAAGTTTTCCATGGACAAGCTCGTCATGCAAGAAGTATCGTACCACATCTCGATAGGACTGTCATCTAGGGTGCACCAGAAGAAGAAGGCACCTTGGCCCACTTGGTACCTTGGGACCAGATATGGAACCTTAAGCATGTAGATGTCGAAATAGAGGAGATCAAGAAATATCCTTTCGATGTCCGAAGCTTCAATCTGTATGACCCACATTGCATTGTGAAAGATCATTATGCGAGAGTACAGTTTCAGTGGATCCATGGGGCATGTCATTGGGCAGAGGAAGACCCATGGAGATATTGTTACAGTGTCTCTAGGCCCAATGAACTAGTTGACATCGTTGTGGAATGGTTAGCAAAACAGCGTGAAGGAGCATCCAGGAGAGCACCAGCAACAGCGGCAACAGAGGTAAACATATTGGCGCACGACAAAGGCAAGAGGAAGATTGTCGACAGCGTGGTGGCAGAAAAAAGTTGCAAGTTCAAAGCAGACCCACTTGTACAGAAAGTAGCTTTCTAAATAGACATGAAGAGGCAACAGTGCAACAGGAGGAACGCGCAAAGGCAGAGAGAAAAACAGACGATGGAGGAAACACTAAAGGAGTTGCATGAGTTGAAGGAGAAACTCCAGAAGGAACAAGAGCTGCGCAGAAAAGAGAAGGAAGCACAACAAGAATAGGTACAACAGGGGGCACAACATGTATGGACATATGAAACTGCGCCCGTACAGGTAGTAGACTCATTCGAACAATTGGCACCAATCAGACAAGGTGAGTAGTCATAGGAGTAGGACTTCGCTCAAGAGATTGAACAAGCACTTGAGCAGATGGATACGGATATGGAGCAGCAAGAGTTAGAGCAAGACATCGACCTCAAGCCTTACCACCAATAGGTCGACCTACCAGCTTCACCGGAACCGGAAGCAGAGCAAGTCCCAAACAACAAGGAGATATTGAGATCCTTGGAGACAATACGGAAGGAGAGATGCACAACATATCATTCGACGAGTCACAACATAGAGTTGTGCAATCTCGCAGAGTGTCTACTCTAGATGACAACAAATCTCCTGCGCAGTTTGAGGAACAAGTGATCATGTCTGACGTGTGCAAATATCTAGTAGCATTGGCCAATGCTACTAGAGCATATGCCAAAGCCACTAGCTCGAGTGTTCGCTTCCTGATAGAAGAGAACGAGTGAATGGCTAAGGAGTTATAGATGGCCAAGCAGGAAGGAGAACTGATTACAACATCCACCTGAGTAGAGTTGAAGAAGGCAAAACTGGATGAAGTATTGTCCCTTGAGACAGTCATGCGGGCATTGTATTCCAAGTTTGGTACCATGCATAAAGCAGTTGTCCATATCAACGATTGGCGACACTGATGTGCTAGGAGAGCACGTATTTTGTTAAACGTGCATGTTGTTGTTGACTACATGAAAACATGGACAATGAGATACAAGGGAGCCCCATTACACTTGCCCAAGATGATGAAGCCCAAAGCGGTCGAGCTAAAGCCACACATCTGGAGTCAAATCCGGAACTATGAAGATCTCCCGCAACTCATCACTAGTTTGTAGGCTTCCCATGCACGAGTATTCATGAGTATGGATGTCGTTGTGCACGCACATGTGATCCCATCTATTGGGACACTCACCAAGGCAAATACAAAGGCACAAGTCCGATTGGAGCTTCACTCGTACTTTACCGAGTTGATGTGCATAGCCATGAGTGCAGACTTGGTGATCAATGCAGACACCATGCATCAGTATGTCGTTGGTCTAGCCGCATTCAAGAGAATCATGCACATGTTATCAGATGAGTTGGACAAAGGAGCCCGAGCAGTGTACCCGGATGCAATGGAGGCAAGAGTTCGTTTCCAGAAAGATGTCACCATAAAGTACACGAACACCATCGCAGACTACCAAGCTTGGCATCAATTCGCTACTATTGACCACCGTGAGGATGTTGAAGAGCTGGTCTTCCCATAGTTGTCTGAGTCATCGTGATGTCTTGCATGGATTTCTCAAGCCTATTTTGTCTCACATGGGTACATGTGCAGATTGTATGTGACGTCTTGTCAAGTGGAAGTTCAAGTGTCGATAGTTGGATGTAACTGTCATAGAGTAGATTAAGAGTCATGAGGGTAGATGAATAGTCACAAAGGGGAATGTCAAGGACCACCCCACCCTTTTCTATATATAGTCCCTCATAACTCATTGGAAGGGCTTTTGGTCAGCCAAGCTTCCGATAGGAGTATCTTAGAGAAAGCATGGAGAGTATTGTAATGAGCCTTGGCTTCTCCACTATGCAGAGCTAGTATATCTCTTTGGAGGAGCAGGTGGAAGTGACTGTAACATTCTGCTATCATAACTAGTGGTTGGTCATTGTTGTATTGTATGACTGAAACTTTCACTTCTTAATATAACAGAGCCAACATGTTTCACGCATAAGTCGTATTGTATTTCAGCTATCTTGTTTACTCTAAATGATATATGTATATGTTTTCTTACGCATGCATGTATGGCTTTCCTATATATATATATATATATATATATATATATATATATATATAGAGAGAGAGAGAGAGAGAGAGAGATATGTATGTATGTATCTTACTGAAATGTGTTGTTGGTTTAACCATCACTTTGGATTGCTAGCTTACTTTCCTTCCACTTTGTGATGCATCTTTTCTCGTGTGTTCCCTTATTAACTCCTTGCTTTCACAGGTTTCCAAGGGGCGCACTCACCTCACCCTCTGTGTGTTAGAACTGTTCATGCACCTTCCTTGACTTGTTTCATATGTCACACCCTTGCTACCAACATGGACATCTTACTTGCCTTTGCGTGAAACCGCGTCAACGCAATACCGTACGACCCACTTCTGGGACTCCTACACCAAACGGTCTAAGGTATAGTTGGGACTTCTTACCGAGGAGATCCCCTGACATGTTGGCGACTCCAGCACCATCAACAGCAACCAAGCTGGACATGTAGAAATTTGATGCCTCTAACCCGACAGTATGGGTGGCACAAATGGAACAATTTCCACCTTAATAATATCTAGGATGATGAAACTAAACTACATGTGGGAGCTCTTTACTTGGACTAAGATCAATGGAAGTGGTGGTAGTGGCATCAGAAATGTTATCTAGGGAGGCCAACTTGGAACATGTTCTCAAAATCCATTTGTGACTGGTTTGATCGAGAATCTTGCTTTTTGGGTCATCTCACTAAGCTCAGGAAAATGAGTATAATACGAGACTACATTGCAGCCTTTGAACAATTGGACATCCAGACTGAAGGACTAGGAGATTCCTTTTACTTGGAATGTTTCATTAGTGGCCTAAAGGAAGTCTTTCAAGCTCATGTTTGAATGCGTCACCCAGATACTTGGTTGGAAGCATGTAGCAAGGCCTTAGAGGTAGAATTCGCTTTAAATGCCCAATCCAATTATCCAAATCTCGTCGCACAGGCACATCCCAACCTAGCTATGAGCCCCACCCAAACACTTAAGGTTCAAAAGGTGTCTCTGACAAAAATGGTCGAAAGAAGGAAACAAGGACTCTGCTACTACTATGATGACAAATACTCCTCAGAACATAAATGCAAGGAACCAAAATTGGTTCAAATCAACACTACTAAAAACAACTTCATCAATGAAGCTCCATCCACTGAAGTGCCTGAGGAGGAAGAGGGTGAACCCTTAACAACCCCATACACTGATACTATAGCTATTCCAGATGAGCATGTTATCTCACTCCATGCCTTGGCCGATATTTCTTCTCCCTAGACATTCAAAATACAAGGTTTTCTTAAACATCGGTCAATAGTGGTGTTAATTGATAGTGGCAGCACGCATAACTTTTTCCATAAGAGAGTAGCAAAAGTCATTCATTGTTTTGTCAAGGAGGTATCTAATTTCAAATTCCCTATCATTGGTGGGGGGGCCATGAAATGTGAAGGACACTGTGAAAATATTAAGCTTCAAAGTGGGGATTATCACCTCAAAACCCACATGTTTTCCATTGAAATGTGAGGTTGTGAAATTGTCCTGGGTGTTGAATGGCTCCGCACACTGGGCCCTATCACAATGGACTTCCAGGAGTTATATATGAGCTTTAAGTATAAAAGCCACACTCATACACTGCAGGGACTCTAGGCAGGTTCTCCTACTATCATTAGCTCGTATCGAATGGAGAAGCTTTTAAAAAAGGGTCATCATGAGATAGTAACACAATTTAATGCCATCCATGCCATTGAATCCACTCCTCCTCACATTCGTCATGATATGCAACAGGTATTATATTTCCATCTGCGTGTCTTTGACAAAACTATAGAGCGCCCACCCTTTAGGGGTGAACATGATCATAACATCCCTTTGCTCTTGGGTACCCAGTTTCCTAATTTCCACACTTATCGATATCCTTTTGCACAAAAGAATGAAATTGAAAAAATCATCAAGGAACTCCTCGAAGCCAGTGTTATTCCTCCTAGCACCATCCCTTATTCATCTCTAGTGGTCATGGTTCTAAAGAAATATGGTGAATGGCGCATGTGTCCAGAATTTAGGGCCCTTAACAAGCTCACTATCAAGGACAAATTTTCTATCCCAGTAGTTGATGATCTACTTGATGCACTACATGGTGCCAATTTTTTTATGAAGATGGACCTCCACTCAGGCTATCACCAAATATGGATGAAGGAAGTTGACATTCCCAAGACACCCTTCTGAACTCATGAAGGCCATTATGAATTCCCAGTCATGCCATTTGGTCTTTATAATGCCCCATACACTTTTCAAAGCCTCATGAACCACCTTCTGAAACTATATCTTAGAAAATGTGTCATGGTCTTTTTTTATAATATTCTCATCTATAGCATAACATGGGACACTCACCTTCAAAATGTTGACTAGGTATTGCAACTTCTCCAAGATCATAAACTATTTTTCAAATTATCCAAGTGTTCCTTTGGCATGGAAGAAGTAGAGTATTTGGGACACATTGTGGGTCGTGAGGGACTAAGGGTTCATCCAAAAAATATACAGGCAATGCAAGATTAGCCCCAACCAAAAATCATGAAGAGTTTGAGGGGATTCTTGGGTCTTGCAGGCTACTATCACAAATTTATCCGCAATTATGGATGCATTGTCCAGCCCCTCACTAATATTCTCAAGAAAAATTCATTTCTCTAGACTAATGCAGCTTAGCAAGCCTTCTTGGCTCCCAAACACACCATGTGCTCCACTACGATATTTGCCCTACTAGACTTTACAAAACCTTTTGTGATTGATTGTGATGCTTTAGGAACGAGAATTGGTGCAATGTGAATGCAGGAAGCTACACCATTGGCTTTCACTAGTCAATAACCCATTGGCAAGTCACTGGGTCAATCTACATATGAGAAAGAAATGATGGCCATATAATTACATGCAGTAAACACTTAACGACCATATTTATTGGGGCATTTTTTCCAAATATGCACTGACCATCATAGCCTAAAAAATTTCCTCAAGCAATGTTTATTGTCGCCACAACAAAATAAATTTCTCACAAAAATTTGGGATATGATTATGAGATAATTTACAATAAGGGGCATGACAATGTTGTGGTCGATGCCTTATCATGCCAATTTGAGGATGAGGGCACCCTTTTATCCCTCTCTACCCATACCAAATTGGATTGAAGAAGATCATCATGAATGGTTCTCCCACCCTTTTATCCTAGCTCATTAATAGATTACAAGAATATCCTAATTCCTGAGAGGACTACTCTTGGAAGGATGAGGTTCTTTACTATAAGGATTAGGTATTGTTATCCCCGACCTCCACCCTCAAACTCGCATATTGGAAGAGTTTCACTCCTCTCCAGTTGCAAGACATTCAAGCTTTCAAAATCTTATGCACAAGCATCCCACTCTTTCTTTTGGACCAGCATGAAGAATGACATTCTTACTTTTGTAGTTGAATGGAACATATGCCAACGCAACAAAGGGGAAACGATCTAGCTACCGAGAACCTTACAACCCTTGCCACTCCCTCCTTCCATCTGGACAGATGTTTCCATGGATTTCATTATAGTTCTCCCAAAGTCAGGAAACAAATATCATCATTTTTGCGCTCTACCACACCCATTTACCCCAACATTGGTGGCTCAAGTTTTCATGGACAAAATCTTCAAACTTCATGCCATGCCAAGTTCTATTGTGCTTAATCGAGACCCCACTTTCACTAGCAAATTTTGGAAGGAAATTTTCAAGCTACAGGGCATGAAACTCCAATTGAGTATATATTATCATCCCCAAACCGAGGGTCAAATAGAAGTAGTCAACAAATGCTTGGAGACATATCTGCGGTGGTTCACTTCCAACAAGAAGCATCAATGGGTATAGTTGTTTCCTTTAACTCAATCGTGGTATAGTACTAACTATCATGAAGCCACCAAGATGATGCCATATGAGGTAGTGTATGGCCAACTCCCACCTTCACCAACGTCTTATATCTCGGGATCTTCCAAAGTACAGGCAGCTGATCAGCTCTTACAAAATTGTGCTGCCATGATCTTTCATCTCAAAGATAATCTACATCAAGCTCGGAATAAAATGAAGCAATAGGCCAGCCAACATCATTCAGGGAGGTCATTTCAAGTAGGTGACTAGGCGTTCCTGCAACTCCAACCTTATAAGAAGACCTCTCTCAAAGAAAAGGGTTGCCATAAACTAGCACAAAAATTCTATGGGCCTTATTAGGTGTCGTACCTCAGGAGACAGTTCCTCGTTGTGGAGGAACCAGTGCCTGAGAAATTTTGAGATTGGATAAAAATATTAAAATTAATGGTCAGAAGTACATGCCATGAAGGCTTGTAACCAAAATTTCTGGTTTTGAAACCCTAGCCTTCTAAAGAAGAATTTCCAGAGATTATAAGAGTTGCTAAGTGGAGATGTAAAGGAGAAAATGACGGAGACAAAGTTTTGGCACAGGCAATTAAGAATATGTGCTTCAACTCTATAGAAAGAATGATGGATGAAGTAAAATAATATGAATGAGATTCTCGAATGTAGAGCTCTTCAAGAATAATTTTTAATGATTACAACGAAATTTTGATGAGTATGTAGAAAATTTGTATGTAAGTTAACCCAATAATGCAATATAAATCGAAGCAGAATACTATAACCTACTTCTACTATCAATTTGCGGAAGCTTAAAGATCGAGCTGAACAATATAACCAGAAGAAGAAGAATCAATGCACAATACACATGAAAATACTTTGGGGAAAGCCTCAGCTAAAAACCCCACTAGCGTATTATCATACAAGGTGGATATACATAGGAATTATACAAAGTCTTAGCTCTCACAACTAGCCAACTCTCAGTACAATCCTCACAGATGCTCACAGGAAATCTTGGTTGCTCTCAAGCCTTCCTCTTTGCCCTCCAAGCTCCTATTTCCTTGCAATGTTCCTCTGGGATGATCTTCACCTCACCAAGTGAAAAACCTCTTTACCAAGTGAATGATCTCCTGATCTCTCACACTGTCAGAACTGTGCAATCCTCAAGGAATGATGCCTTGACTGCATGCATGAGTTTTCTTTTTAAGAAAACACATGCAACTGATAGTACACTGTCCTTGACTTTAATCTCAACTGGGTCTTTCTCAGAATAGACATGCATGAGTTTTTGATGAGGAAATCTTCTGTTAACTGGTGTACACTAGTTGAGTGCATGCATGCATCAACTGACTGTTAACTCACTATTAGTTCCTCAAACAGTTTAGAACTAATTTAACTAGACTTAACTCAGTAAACTAAGTTAACTAATTACAACTCAAATATATCTCAATCTTATCTTCTTAATTTAAGGGATAACTCTTGCATGACTTCAGAAAGACTTCTAACTTGAATTTCTCCAATTAATTAATTCAAAATGAATTAATTAATTATTTCCAAGTAGTTGTTAAGACTAAATTCAGTTTTAATTCACAATTTAATTCAACGACAAATTAAATTGGAATATTCTTGTTGTCACATTTCAACATAGTACAACGAAGTAAATTCATTAAAAACTTAAACTAAAGTGCCAGTTGCATCTTACACTGTCCAAAAAAAGAAAAACATATATGAATGTTGGGACACATGAGACTGTCCAAGAGAGGAAAAACAAATTCATTAAAAACATAAACTAAAGTGCCAGTTGCAGCTGCATCTTACACTGTCCAAGAAAGGGAAAACATATATGAATGTTAGGACACATGAAACTGTCCAAAAAAAGAAAAACATATATGAATGTTGAGACACATGAGAAAAACATTCACTACTGAAATCAAATTGACATATATTATTCAGGCTTCAAAAAAAATTGGTTTACAAGAGTGAATCATGTAAACTCGACTCCGAATCCCTACCAAATATCTCTCTCCTCCTTTTATTTCTCAATTCTATGTTTTTTTAAAACAAAACTCTCACCCTTTTAAATTTACATTACCAATATTAAAACATTGGTTTTTAAAATTAGGATACGATTAGCGGGCCCCATGGAAAACCACACATGCTTTTGAGAATCATAAGCCGCCTACGGAGTCATTTTCGTATTTAGTAGGTAGTGCTTCCGTAATGAATATTGACAGCCGGTAGTTTGATAAGTGGTTTGAGAAAAACCATCTCCGGAGGCACTTCTTCACATAAATCCCATGTGGTTGGTGCTGTCAAACCATTGATTCTGAGCATGAGCACTATCGATCGTTGATCTTCATACAAAATATTTAGTTGTGATCTCTGTCACTTGATGTTTATCAACAAAACGCAGTTGAATTGTAGCTGTTACATTTTGTTTTAAAATTCACTCTCCCTTTGGTTCTGGTTCTGTATGACACAAGAGTTGAGTGTTATCATAACCATTGGCTCATCACCATCGCAATATTGTGCTCAATGACAAGCTACATCAGGTTAAGTCCGTGGTCAATAACGCTCACTGCTCATCTGGTTAATTTGATAAAAAAACGAAAATTGATTTATTGCAGACGGTTTACAAAAGTTGGGCATATGTCTTCTTGCTCATCTGGTTGATTTAAAAAAAAGGAAAATTGATTTATTGGAGACGTTTTACAAAAGTTGGGCATATGCTTTCTTGAGGAATCTGGTGATATCTCTTAAACCGGTCGAAATTTTTGGAAAATTCAGGTGGAGAAGGCAATTCGGGGTATTCTGCAAAAAAAACCCATGTTGCATATTTTTAAAATTCAACACCATCTGCCTGAAAATCAATCCCGAAATTCAATGCCTGCGTTTTCTCACACTTCAAATTTGGTATCATATTTGTAATTATAGCTCATGCCAAATTTACATTTGAAGAATTCATAGCATATATTTCCGCCCAACAAATCGCACTCAATAATGTCTTCCAATCTACCAATTTTCTCTATATCGATTGGTTGCTTGAGAAGATCTGAAATGGTTCTAATGCTGCAAGATCATCCATGGTAAAATATGGATATCAAACCGTAAGTCATTGGTAATTCGACCTTCGGAATCACAGTTTCTATCGAAATTCTATTCCAAAGGCAATTTAAATAAGAAATTTGATCATTGAATTGATAGTGCATTGGGCCATCTTCTTCATCAGCAAATTAAAGTTCTCTGGACGATTCCTTTGATGGATATCTGCAAAGTTGTTAAGCCACTTTGAAACTTAAAAATTAGCTGCATCAAAGACCTGAAAACAGTGGTCTCATAAAAGTTATTAAAACTCGTTGACATGTAGCTCTTGGTCAAGGTGGGTATCTATAACGCCGTCCACATTTGTTCTTTGCTTCAATGCTGTCATAAAATTTATTACATGACTTCTAGAAAAACTTTTCAAAGCGCTTATGGATTGTCCCTAATGATTGTATCTCTTTGAATCTCCGTCTTATTCTAATAAAAGCGCTCACACAGATCTAGAACGAATATAGCAAGAACTAGTGACCATAAATGAAAAAATTGTAGTCATTTTTTGAATATACCATCAATCTCGCCAAGGACAAATAATATCATGATTATGATGATCAAAACTGAAGAAGAATGGCATCTTCCCCATCCCCATAATGACATGCAATTCGAGAAGCCTGTAGGGGCAGCAAAAAGCTTTTGTTTTTGTGGCTCCTTCATTTCTTGGCACCAAGCATCAACATGAACAACGACAAAGACCATTTTTTATGAAGGCTTCAATTTTTGTTGTCACTCTCTTCTCAATCAATGCATTGTGCAACATGTGGGATCTTTTCTTTGTTGATGCCTTGTATGAGCACGAGATTTGGTCGATTTTAGCGTTCAGTTTATGACTTAGAAAAACTGAAAACACAGTCTTAACCCCTCTATTTAAAATAACATTTGCGGAGATTGTCCGAGTTCGAATTCCAAGTTTTCAAAGCCAACTTGTGAATTGAACCTAGAAACTATTAAATAAATCCCTTTTAATCATGAAGCTTGAGAAGTAAAGATTGCTCATAAAGAGCCAAGTATGCCTCAAGTTCAAATTGGATTGCCCTTCGAAACACCAGGAAAGAACAAAGTGAATCGAATGTTGGAATGAAAAGAAGAGGAAATGTTCTCCTTGATGGTATTCTTGAGCTGGAGTTTTCTCTAAGATTTTTAATATTTTAGTTGTGTCAGATTGAGTTACAATATCAGCTATTTCAACATTTAGAGCAGTTGATTACAAACTCGTCCCGCCAACTACTTCAAAAATTCACCCAGTCGTCCATGTATCTTACTTCAAGAAAGATGTGGGGAACAACTCTGACCAATTACTTCAAAAATTCACCCAGTCATTTATGTATCCTTCTTCCAGAAAGATGTGGGGAACAATTGCAAGGTCATAATTGGATGAGGAAGGTTCATTTTGGCTCCAACCTCTTTATACTCGTGAGAGACATCTCTATAGGGCAATTAGGGAAATCCTTATCAAGTAGAAAGACACCTCTCTATACCTTACCCTATCTCTTCTCTAGTCCCTAATTTGTCTATAGACTATCAAAATAAAAGAACATGTTTAATAAATCAAACATTGAATTGAATTAGAGGATATTTATACATTGGCCCTAAATACCTTATGATCCCTCTTCTAGAATATCAAAATAAAAGAACATGTTTAATGAATCAAACATTGAAATTAATTAGAGGATATTTATACCTTGGCCCTAAATACCTTATGATCCCTCTTGAAGGTTTGTAATAAAGTTCTAGCTAAAGCTAGATGTATTAAAGACATATATTTTAAATGGCTTGAGACCCATATCATGGACATAAAACCATACCTAACAAACCATAGTTGAACATCACGAGAAGCATAAAGTTTAGGAATTGGGGACATTCAATTTTAATTCTCAAGTTTTCAAAACTTTATGAATAGGAAAAACAAATTAGAGCAATTTCCATACAAGTAACTTAACACTAAAAAATTAAATTTGAAAATAATTAAATAAATATTTTATTTTGATTTAAACTTTACTTTTTAAATATATACATTTTTACAATCCATTATAATAAAAAAATATTGTAACAGTTTAACACTAATTATAATACACTTAAATCAAGATGAAAAATAAAAAGAACATAATTCTGTTTTTAATGAAAGGATTTAATAATTTTAATAAATCACTATCATTTTCCTTCATTAAATTAGATGTAAATATTTGAAAATAATTAAATAAATATTTTATTTTGATTTAAACTTTACTTTTTAAATATATAGATTTTTACAATTCATTATAATAAAAAATTATTGTAACAGTTTAACACTAATTATAATACACTTAAATCAAGATGAAAAATAAAAATAACATAATTCTGTTTTTAATGAAAGAATTTAATAATTTTAATAAATCACTATCATTTTCCTTCCTTAAATTAGATGTAAATATTTTAATAGATTAAATTATATAATCTATATTTTTAATGGTTTTAGCTCACTATAGAAGTCTATTAAAATTATTTTATATATATATATATATATATATATCAAATTATTAAATTTTAAAATAATAAAATATTTTTTTAAATATATTTATTTTGATTATATTCATTTAAATTATTTAAATCGTTACATAATTTTTTCAGCATAGTTTAATTTATAGACGAAATGGTCTTTTTAGAACATTTTTTTGATTAATTTTAATCAAAATTTGTCAAAGATTTTTAAAAACTTGACTTTAAGTTATTTAATATGTAAAATTTAAGTACCCTAGGGTTTTTTAGGGTGTTGAATCCATTTATGAATTCAAAAATGTATTTTAAACAACGAAAATTTACAATCTTGCTTGAAATTGTATCGTGAAAAAACTATTTCGTCTACAAGTTAGACTACATCGTTTTTTCCTTATACTTCCTCTTTTTAATTTCCTATTTTTCAACTTTTAAATTATTACATCATTGTAACTATAACCTCTTCATTTGCTATATTTACTTTTTCATCTACATGGTTTATATTTCTCATAAATGAAAAATATTTTATTTTTATTTGTGACCTTCCATCATCATTATAAGTTCAATTATGTTATAAGTTTTAATTTTCTTTTTATTTTATGAAAAGAATCAAGTCAACATTACATATAGTAAATTTCCTTTTTATTAATTAGTATCTAAATATTATATTTAATGTTATATGTTTGGTATTTGAAGGTGTTTCAAGTATAAATCAGAGTTATATCCTCTTGCCCTAATAAACAAAGTTCTACCCGCCTCACTCTTACCAAATTTATTGGTCGATAAGAAATTCCAAAAGATACATATTCTAAGCTTTAACCATCTTGATACCTAAAACTGGAGAGTTATATAATACCAAAAAAACCATCAAAATCAAAATACAACATATCATCACTATTGTTATTAGTCTGGAGGGGGTGGTGGTTGCGGCTAGAGCTCGTAGTGGACATGATGTTCCATGTGGCTCAATCTACCATCTAGATTATCCACACTTTCTTGCAGGTGTCTTTTCTTATGTAACAGTTGTGCCAGAATGTCCTACATATTCCATTGGTTGCTTTGGATATCATTCATAAAAGAAATGATCTCATTTCGATCGTCATGTTAGGCTTACAGAATTTGTTATATTAGTTCTTATCATTGTCTTTGCGTGGTGAGAATTTAACTTTGAGATTCAGAATCAGATGTGGGTGTCCTATCACGGTTGGTCCTCCCCTCTTGGTAGTGAGTTTTTTCTCATCCACTAGGATAAATGGGGCCATGATTTAAAGTTACTTCAACTAATGTCGATGCATCCATGTGGGGATGATTGGGTTGACTTCTTTCCCCTACCCCCCTCCTAGCACGACCATGCTAGAATGGCATCTTGGAGTTATCCATAGACTAGTAACCAATACAATGACAAGGATTATAATGACCACTATACAAGAGCTACTCGAACTTTCCCAGAGGCTTGTGTTACGAATCTGCCTAACTGAAATAAATGAACAAATGCATAGAGTTAGGAAATGGAAAAATCACCTACCCCCTGTTGTAGCTCTTTTTTCGATATGTTCAAAATTAAAAATGTGTGTGTGTGTGTGAAAGCCAACAAAAAAAACCATATATATGACAAAATATAAAATGGCATAATGTTTAAAACATGTTTATGGTGATTTCTCGAAGAAATAATGTCGGACCGAGAGTGATACAGGATTAAATTTCATTCAATATGGAGTGGCGGGACCGAGAGGAGAAAGAAATTATATATCGCACAATTTGAGAGTGTGATGTCATTAGTGGCATCAGGCCTCCCCCATAGGAGAAACCTGAAAACACAAATAGCGTGATGGTTATGGGCTTGGGTGCCCCCATAGAAGTTTTAGTGATAAACCACTTTTGTCTGATCAATGGTTGCGATCGTTTGTGGTATCACTAGTGAATGGGACTGCTTACCACCATGGGTGCCCCTGTGAGTGTGAAGCAGATTTTTTTTGAAGTCTATGGCAAGTGAGCGCATTCAACAGCAAGTGAGTGGGATTATCACACTACACCATTTTCCATATGACTCCTCCATATCACCTGAAACCTCATCTAAGATCCCCACATCATCACCTCCACATCATCAATATGACATCATGTCGTACATCTATCACTTCCTCATTTAATTTTGTTTTTCCACCATTTTTCCATGTTTACCCATAAAACCTCGTTTTTATGTTCATAATCACTTATCTGATATTTTCTCTGGAGCATACCAAAGTATAGTTTCTTTCGTCATCTCGCCAATTTGAAGTCCAATATCCACTTAGAATTTCTAGGTATTTATCCACCATGTACACTTGCTCAATTGTTCAAAAATGCCAAAGAAAACTTCTATGGTGGGTTTTGCAACCCACATTCCTCCTATGGACATGAAAAAGGGCATATTTTACCCCGTCTGCACTCTGAACCTTATGGATTTGCGTCAAAACATCATAGTTGGTCAATTAGATTCCCCTATATACTCTAGAGTTGTAAAATCATGATTATTCTCTACAATTGTTCCTGAGGCATACTTTTTCCAAGAATTCATTACTTGGTTGACTTCTTCCTCAGAAATGTTTTGTAATGAATTCATTGGGGGAAATATCTTCCAAGTCCCTTCCTTATTAATTTAGCAGGCCCTTGATTTTCCATACTCTAAGTGTTATACCTCTTTTTCTGAAGAAACCCTGGTAGCTAGTTTTCAAAATTTTTCTGAAGGGGATTATGCCAATTTATCCTTCCATATTATGCCACCTGGACACATTTTATCTCTAGAGCCAACCTTTTTTCCTCTGGATAGTTTTGCTGAAGATGTTAAACCAATTTTACAAGTAATTTCCAGGGTTTTGGGGAAATAAAATACCTCTATTATTGATCATGCAGTAATAGGAATGTTCAATTTGATTATGCAACCTGAATTGATTCTTAATATACCAACTTTTTGGGAGGGCTTATTGAATTCTCAATTGTCAAACCTAAATCTTACTGGTTGTTTCAGATTCCCATCTATGTTGATCTACTTGTTCCTTTATGTCCATGTATAGAAATTTATGCATTTGGGCTTGAACATAATGGATCCTCATAAAATAAAATAGTTATTGATAAATTGGACTGAAATTGTATGAAGTCATCCTAACTATGAGGGTTTTTCATATTTCATTTCCTCTTTTATGTCAGTTGTCTATTCCATTATAAATAATTATGTTCCATCATGCCTCTTGCCCAAAGCCTAGTCCTTTTTACAGCTCAGTAAGGATGTCAAAGTGGGGGACTGGTTTCTATTTGAAGATTATGTTGAAATTAGATTATATGGAGTAGAATTTTCTCCTTACAGACTCCCATATTTTGTACCAATGAGATTATTTTCACTGGATCTTATTAGGAAGAGTTTGAATGTAGATCAAGTTCATTTTGTGGTAGAAAAGAAGGGATACATGTTCAAGTTTCCCAAAACTTTTGGGTCTCTCATTGTTAATAACATACAGGCTATGGAGAAAGTGGAAAAGATGCTTCAAGACATGCACTTTCAACAAGGAGATAAATGGTCCTATGACCCTCATCAAGTTGTTTAAAAAAGAAGGGTGGAGAATTCCTATGCTCCATACATACATGAATCAAGACCTGAAATAGAAAAACTAGTTAATGGTGGTCAATCTCAAGCACATAAGGGGATGGAAATTGAAACTCCCCACCTTGCAGAGAAAGGATTGAAGAGAGGAATTGAGGAGATCATTGATCTGGATGATGAGACTAGCCACATTTCCAAGAAATCAAAATTACATGGAAAGGAAAAGGAATCCAAGCCTTTGGTTGAAAATTCCTCTTTTGTAATTGGTTTTCAATTACAATTGGGAGAAGTGAGATGCACACCTTCCTCTCCTATTCTTGAAGAAGCTAGACATACCTCTATTACTATTTTGAAGGGGTCATATGAACATATTGAAGAGAAAAATAAGAAGATTAAGGATAATTTTTCTTCTCATCTCGAAGCCTAATCAGTGTCAGAGTACCATACCATGTTACTATCAGCCATGTATTTAGAAAGAAATCAGATCAAACATTCTTTTTCCCATCCTTCTGCTTTGATAGTTTCTTCTACAACATGATTTAAAACTGTAAAATTAATTATGGATGCAACAGATATTCCATTGCCTAACAAAATCAATATGCATAAGAAATTTGTGGAACTTATTTACAGTGATATGAGCAAGACATCATTAGCAACAAGTGAAGGAGAAGATTTATTGGGAAAGGTAATAAATCAGCTGAAGTTAGAAAAACCCAATTCTAGAGCTTTGCATACCCAGAATGAGGAACTCAAGAAATTAATTGTTAAGCTTGGGGTAAACCTTGAAGATAAATATGTTGTTCAAAATCTTTTGCAAGGGGGAGAATTAGAGATTCAAGCATTGAGGAATAAATTAAAGTTGTCTGCAGTTGAACATGTTATGGCCCCATAGGTCACTCAAATCGAGAAAGAAATAAGGAAGTGGCTACTTTAAAAGAATTGAATGCAATCTTGGAGCAATAAAATAAATTCTCATGTGTGCACAATTGTAGTGCAACCAGATTCTGAAGATCCTGTTGATAAACTTACAAAGGTCATGAAAAAACTAAATAATTCAGAAGATGAAATGAAGAAAATCCAGAAGATTTTGGATGATACAAAGGAGAATTTAAAGATTAAGGAGAGATAGTTTAATATGACAAAGGAAAGTGCATCAAAACATCAGAAAAACTATCAGTCAACATGTGATGAAATGAAAGAGTTAAAGGAGAAATTGAAAGGCAATGTGTCTCTTATACAGGACAAAGAGATTATTTGGAATGATATTATACAACAGGTGAAGGTAATATGGGATTACATGTTCATTATGGCAGGGGAGAAATCATTGTAAGGGATTTAGAAACGATTATTGTTTCTAGTAAAGAGAAATCTCAAAGAAGTGCCCAGCTAGCAAAAAGAATGATTGATTTCCTCAATTCTAAATCAACTCAAGAATTGAGAGCTATGGAGGTTGAAGACAAAACAACTCTTGTTCTGGAAATAAACAAAATGGTACAAAATAACCTTTATAGAAAAAACACAGAGGAAAAATTGGGGGAAATCAAGGAGTCTATTTTAAAGTTTAATACATATTTTGACAAAAGGATGAGAGTTGGATTGCCCTCATGTTGGGATCAGCAAGGTAATTTTCTCCCATGGGAGACATATGAGACACTGTTAGTTGAGGCAAAGAGAAATATTGATTCCTCTCATGAGAAAACAACAATACTGAAAGGCTCTACCATTGTGAATTATTTGCAGAGGGATTTCAAGTTACTATGGTTGGTTAAAACCCTCTTCATAGAGAAACCAACCTACAATAGAATCACAAATTTCAAGATGGGTCATGTGAGGTTTATTAAATGTCAAAGATCAAATTTGTCAATATGGAAGAAATGCAAAGCATTGATGTCACCAAATGAAGTAGTTGAACTTGGACCTTCTACAAGCAAACCTGCATAGGGATCACAAGTCATTGAATGAAAATCAATCACATGTTTTATTTAATGAAATATTTCAAAAGGACATTGTATTTTGTAATTTTTAAATTAAAGTATGTTAAGTTTTAAATTTCAAGTCCTCACAAGGACCGAATAGGGCTTAGATTAGTTTTCAATAGTAGTTTAAGAAGTTCATGGCAGTTAAATTTTTTTATAACTATCATCTTTGTAATGTCACTACAAAAAGACTTTGAAGAACCATTTTTTTTATTGTTTTTGTTATTGTATGTCATTAATTGTTTCTTCTTCTTTTGGAAAAGTGTAATGAAGCTGTTGGTTATTTACTATAACATAGATTTACTTAATTCATAGTACCTATAAATTTTAATCAAATAACCTTAGATTGCACTCCATTTTTCCATGCATTCATTTTCTTTGTCTTTCATGTATTCTGCTAAGGTTTATAATAAAATATTCTATTGTTGCAACCTTCTATTATGAACCTTTCACTATTTCCTTCTATCACCCTAGTACAACTTTTAAGTCATTTTCATAGTCAGTAAGGCCATCTTGAAAGATATTTCTATCCCAAGAATTTTCCTCTGCATTACCTGTGAAACTTAACTCTGAATAACCATAATAGGACAACAAACAATATTTATTATCTTTTTGTATAGATGTCCTAGGCATTGACCTCTTCTCAACCAGAGGTTGTCTCTAGGGTTACAACACCCCCAAAACAATTAGACCGAGGAGGGAAACACATGAAGGAAGGAGCTTGGGAAAGTCCAATACAAAACACATAGACTCTTCTTGTCTCTTGGCATGGGAACAATATAGGAACCACCAAACTGAGAATAGAAGAACACAGGTTGGGGCATTTTATTTAATTAACTATATAAATACCCTCCTCGCTAATGAACCTTAATTAGGCATGACATTTCATCACCGTTTGATCTAAGACTTGACAATAGAACAAAAAATAGAAGGACAAATATACTTGAGGTCTTAGGGCTTAGAGCCTTACTATAATCATAATACATATAGTGAATTGCACCCCCCACAGCAAAACATATGAGCCACAACCAGCCACCTAGAATACAATTCAAAGAGATACACCAAAGAGACTCAAATGCTAACGTGTCCCCAAAATTTGCAACATCTAAAAAATATAACTAGGCAAGTTGGTGAACCCAACTTACCTTTGGCGCCTTCACATTTTAAAAGGGGTTTTTCCACTAGAGGTTCATTGTTGTAGGTTGAAACCTATGGTTCCTTCCTTCTACGCTATGCAATTCCTCAATCGACGCAATGGCATTGGTGTTAGGATCCCAGATTTTCCAATTTTTCCTTCTTCCTCCACTTGTTTTCTTAATGACTAAGTAAAAAAAAAAGCAATTACAAAACCAAAGGTTCAAGGCTAGGTGAGCAGGGCCTCTCTGAGGCTGACCCTTCTTCCCAACATACCCATAGTGCAATAGCATCAACTGAGAACAAAGAGAATGAAAATTAACTTGAGTGGGCGTCGTCATTAATTTAACTTGTGTGACATGAAAATTGCAAAGGAGGAGCATGCCATGCCACCCTTACCTTTATGATCCTTAGGATTCGGTGGGTAGGTTAGCACCCCCACCCCCTCTCCAAACCCACTTTGACCTTGGTTAGTCACCCCCATCAGGGCATACATATTGTTATTAATATCTTCATACTATATATATTGTAATTTATATTTTATATTACTAGTGAAATTGGCATTGAAGTTAGCTTATGAAGCCTTGAATGTTTCTATAATAATAATATTTTACTTAGCAAGGTGTATAAAAGAAAATTCGAGATGTAGGAACCAAATTTTAATATTCAAATAAACATTAAGTATCTATTAAAATATTGTAATTTAGATAATAATAAAAAATAGTTAGTCACCATCCTTGTTAAAGATGTTCTTCATTGATGTCCACCCTGTGTTTATTCTATTTTATCTTGCAAAAGAGGAAATTTGAATATAACTTACTTCATGGTGAACTATTTAGATTACATTGAGTATTGTCCTTTATTAACAATTATAAATGGTGGAATTTCTTTTGTACACATATAGTTTGTTTTAATGTTTTATTATTTTCTCGTCCTTTATTTGTGTAATGTACACTAGATTACTTTGTGTTGGAAGCTAGGTTTACATAGTACATTATTCGGGTGAAGGTGTGCTACATATACATAGAACATATACATTAAATTTTGAATTAAACCATTTAAAATGAAGTTAGACAATTGTTTATTGTGATTTGGATTTATAGGTTTCTTAAGAAAATTACCAATACCCATTGGTAGACCCATAAAAAACCGTGACTATTATGAGAAATGTATTTTAACTTTCCTTTTTTTTTTTATAGTTGTGTTGTTCCCTCCATTAAACATTAAATCCATAAAAGGAAGGATGGATTACATTCAAATTTAACTTTGATAATTACAATACTTTTAAAAATAATCAATACAATAGTGTAAACTCAAAGGAATTTAGAGTAAATGAATGACACATTATCGTCAATTGACTAACAAAGAAAAATAAAAATCCATTTAATATAAAATCTTTTTATATTATCTTTTTAAAATTCTTCAATACAATTTAGCTTAAACTCAATTTAAAAATATTCAATATAATTCAGCTTAAACTCAAAAGGATTTATAAGAAATGAATGAGATATTATCATCAATTGAATAACAAAGAAAATTAGGTTCGTCTTGTGTAATTTAAAGGTGATATTTTCCATATTCAAAATTATAACTTTTTTTTTGTATAAATCAATTCCATTAGATAGAAATGCAAAAATACACACGTTTTAAAAATGACATGACAACATGGAAGATTTTTTGACCTATGGCTTAGGCCCATATCCCATGATTTAAAAAAATAAATATGGAATATAAAGTTAACTTGTCCAAAATATGGAAATACCCCACCTCATGTATTCAAGCACCCATATCTTTGCCACATTTCACCCTACATGATGATATTCCTTCACATCCATGCAGTTTGCATCATTTCACATGCTCATCCATTTTACCTTTGAATTCCCTTCCCTCTACCACAAATTGGGTTGTAATCATTATTGTGAAAAGCATCTCTACATCACATGTAGCAAAGTGAAAAGACATGTGTTCTCATCCATCCACTACTTATTTTTTCCCACATAATCTAATTTCAAAATTTAAACTCTTGTGGTCTCATTTGATAACATGTACTCTTGGCTATTAAAGTTTGTCCAACTAAAATTATAGAGGTGGAAAATTACCACTTATCTTCCACTACCTTTTCCCTTTACTTGTCAATATTATCACTATTATCATGGTATGATGATGGCATTAAGTATCTATTCAAAGGGGGATGGTGGTATGAATCTTGTTGAAAACATATTTGAAATATGCCACTCGGGAGGAAGAGTGAACCATTCATTAGTGGCACCATGAAGTTTTTGGCTCAAAAGAACAAGTAATTTCATTAATCAACATGTAGTGCCCCTCCCAACAATATGTTAACTAAGGACATGATTACTTAAAGTGAAACCCATTTTCGATATTAATATGAATATTTTATGATAACAAATGTAATGCATGCTTGATATTTTTTTACTCCACTTTTCTCTATGAAAGAAAAAATTAAATATTTAATTTCTATCAAGTATTCCATAGGCTCACAGTATCTAAGAGTAATTATTCTTCATAAATCCTATCTATCTAATATTTCATTCTTCTCATGAAATATATAAATTTACAAAGGATCCTTTAACTTAGGATGAAAAATCTATATAATCTGATAGATACCTTTCTTTGCCATATAAGTGGAAAAATCACAATTTTCGTTCTAATTTTTCTTAGATTTTAGAAAGAAAAAAAGCTCTCATGCTTGTTCCAAAAATCTTTTTTAGTTGGTTGGCTTATAGTTTGTAGGTCTAAAATAAATTTCTAGGATGATACTCTATTTCAAACATATCTTCAAAATTCACCTCCTACCTTGCTAGTTCATTTCATAAAGAGAACTCAATTAAAATAAGAGATAATGTTAGCATTTATGCTACTAGGAAGACTATGTAGATAATACAAATCAACACACATAGAATTCTAATTATATTGATAAAAGGACCTATCTTTTATAATCTTACATGTAATGTATAGCAGTTGTAAGTTCTAATACAATAGCTCTCTCACAATTACTATTTTTCTAAACTTATTTATTTCCCACACATGGACATGAAAGTAACAATTAATTCAATGAAAGATCCATCTCTCTCTCTCTCTATTGTAAGAATAAAATGTATCTTTGAATTAAAAGGGTGTAAAGGCATAGTAATAAATTAGTCTTCTAGGTTATGAATGAGACTAAGTCTCTTCTAACGACAAATGTAGAGGCACAAATTATTGTAATGGATGTCAAGGTGTTATATAACAAGGTTAAAACATGTTTAAAAATGACTAAATCATTTATACTCTTCTAGAAGAACAACCTAGAAAAGTCACCTTTTTCCAAACATTACAGAACTTTTGTAAAAAACTAAATTGGGAATGCCACTATAAGATGTTCTCATGGGACAGCTTAAGGAAATAAGCAATAAAATCACTTCTTGTACTTTTGTAGGGAATAAGTACCTTTGCATCTTGTGAAAAAAATAAAAAAGTAAATTGATAACTTTTACAAATGATTCAATGCATGCACTTGTAAAGACATATATTTTCTATTGGGATTTTAACTAACCCTATAGGCTTGACTAATTTCCCTATTAAGGGAATCAAAGCCTCCATGAAAATGATTTAATTCTAGAATTCTATGGTGTCAAAGCTAGAATAGAAATATCTAAACATGTTGAGAAGTATGGTAAAACTTTTCATGAAAACCAAAATCATGTATCTCTTAGTTTAAAGGTTGTAGATTCTCCTCTATTATAAGTTTCCACTTGAATTTTACTTCATTTTTTTATTCCAAATTCACTCTAAGAAATATCTCCCAACTATGCATATTATTCACCTAGACATATGTCACTTATGCAGAAATCTTATTTTTTAATTACTTAATATGATTATAGTCACTCTTATTCTATGTACTTTTCCTAAGTTTTCTCAGTCATTATCTAACTAATTTCCCCTCTTCTCTTTTAATTCACATGTGGTTATGCACACATATTATACCCTTTTTATAAGACATTAATCCATAGATTGAATTCAAAATTGTTTCATTTTTTGTAGTTTAGAGGAACAACTTTTGTCCACTTAGTGAAGTAATTTGTGAGTAATCTATGGTGGTTAATATATGTGTGTGCCACTTCATAGAGTTGGGATTGACCCAACCAATAGTGCCACATACCTAGGGCCTAAATGGTTTATTTGTTTTAACATGTTGTAGTGGAATAACTACATTTTTCCATTTTTGGCACACATTTGACAAGATTTCAATTTTATGGCATAAGTGTATGCATATTTGAAAAGTGTCAAGGAATAATAACCATCCCTCAATATTGCATGAGAGATAGTCTCCCCAAAGAAATGTATATAGATGACTCCATCATGTAAATGCTTTAAAACCCTTTGAGAATACTATTTCTCCAAGCATCTAATAAATACACCATCATAATTTGTTTGTAAGAGGATGTCATTGATTCGTTGGTGTTGGGACTTAATTTTGAGGCCTTTTCTACTGTCAAAAGTGTCATTTTGTTCCCAATTCTACTCCCTCTTATGGCCTATTATCAATCTCTTTTTGTCACAATCATTGTGAAATGGTTATAAGATGCTCATGATGTATGATGTTGTTTACTTTGATACTTTTGCCTTATTTTTAAATGAGTTAATTGAGCTAAAGTTTACTTTTGGTGACAAGGGTACTGAATCCTATAACCCCAGTATAGATTTGATAACTCAAATTATTTTTCATCACATGTGTGCACTCCTAGGGATAAATTTGTCACATGGGTTTTGTTCCTAGGTGGTTATGTCAATAACAAGGTCAATGTGGTGAAGTAATAAAGAGGTTCTTATACACCAACATGAATCAATCCCATGTTCTACTTACTCCTTAAAGAATTTGATAACAAGATATGGATATTTAAAAGGATCACTCTATGAGTTTCCCATCCATTGGAGCCTATATATAATTGTCACCACATGAAATATCACTAAAGTGATGAGCAAGGTAGCACTAAATTCTACAAGAATGATTAGCGTGAGGTACTAATTTGTCACCATGAATGTGATGAACACTCTCTCTATCATTTTTTGATATACTCCCAAAATTTATGCTTTGTAAACCTCATACTAAATAAAATTATAGGTGTGACCAGTAAATGAATGAGTCACATCTTCAATTGAATGTCTTGAATTGAAGTTAAAAACATTGGTTTTCAATGGGGTTATAGTGTCATATCCATTACTTAGTGTAGTCCCTATTGTTTGTAGTGCATATCTTTTGTTCGAATCAATAAGGACCTACAAACCTAATATGAATTGGTCTAAATACTACACTAATATTTTACAATGGTATTTTACTATGGTGTTAAATGCAATATGTATATTTCTCAGTTTCATATGAGTTTATGCATTACCAATTTCTATATTTACATTGGTGTGTTTATTATCATGATGGGAGTATTTCATCATGTTTTGGAAAGTCACTAACATGCTTTGTTAAAAATAGGTTTTTTAGGATTATATAATGCATATATCATAATGAATGACACATGTAGGATCCATTATTGCACTTAGATTGTTAGTGTCCCATAGTTCAGAGATTAAGTTGTTACTTAATATATTGTCAGCATATCTATGAAATAACGTTCGCAAGGTAGTAGAGTTTGAAATCAAAAAACATAAATTTCCATCATTAAAGAAGGTCCACTAGTTAGTGGTTGTGGTCTTATTAGGATTTTGTTCAATTAGAAACTATATATATCAGTAGAGACTATGTAACCATTTGTTTAATGAATCATAATTGTATTTAGAGACCTATGTAGTATGAGGTTTCCCCTTTAAAGTGGTAAGTGAACATTGGTGTATATTATAAATATCACTAAATTCTTATTTAGTATTGTTAATATTTCCATCCTCCATTTATGTTTTATTATTTTCCATAGTTATATTTTTGTTTATCATGTTCTAAATGCTTTGTTTCCATTAACAAGGAACACCGCAAGTGGTATGAGAGTCATTTTCTTGTGCCAATGCATGTTTTTTTTTTAGGTTACATATGTGATTGAGTGTCTTTGAAATAAAAATATGTCATTTGATAGGTATACTTATGTCTAGGGAAGCATACACACAAGAAATATAAGTGGAAGTCACTTGGTTGGAGATCCTTATAATCCCTAATGGTACCCTTTCAAGTACTACCACATCAATCAAAATATTCTTACATATTCACTCTTCCATGTACCCTTATGTGTATCATATGACATCTAATATCACTTGAAACTAGCCTTATATATGACCTATTGATCGTCTTGATACCATAGAACACTAGGAACGACACTTAGGGAGATCACTCTTTTGTACCTAGGAATAAAGTAGTGCAACTAAGGGGTGTAGCCTCCTTAGTTAGTGTCAAGAGAGATTTTACTAAATACTATTTCTAGAAACTTTTCAATGAGAACTACAACACCTAACACTCCTCTATATTTAATACCCTTCAACCCTATCATTTATAGAATGGGTTGTTGAAAAAATAATTTTGTTACAATATCAAGAATTTTGGAATTGCATCACCACCATACATATAATGGGATACCTAGCTCATAAGATTCCTTGCACAATGTTGATTGCATTGGTGTAGTTCTCCACCACTTTTTGTGACCTGTTTCCACATACTCCTCCTAGGGCATTGACCATGTTGTGCTAGCTCTTGCATAACTTCTTGGAGGGTCCTTATGGTTCCATATCCCACACCCACAACATGGAAACCATGTAATACCTAAAGTAAATAGGCTAATGTCTCATCCAATCAATGAACAAACTTGAGACCGATGTCACTACCCTAAATGCCAAAGGCATACTTTGTTTTGATTAGATTAATAAGATACATGGTAAGGATTTTGGTGATGAAAATTTCTTTAGTGAATGATTTTATAAGGATAAGCACATTGATGAGGAAGAAGGTTACAATAATGACCACCCTTTTTCAAATTGTTCCCACAATTTCGTGCCCCACTTACCTAAAGTAAGCTTGAATAAGTTTGATGGGTTGAATTTGATAGCTTAGGTTGACTTAATGGAATACCACTTTTCCCTCCAAAAACTAAAGGATGTTATATCGAAACTCCAATTGGTGTTCTATATTTGAATAGGGAAAGTTAGCAATGGTGACAATGGCATAAGAAATCATCTCCAAGGTTCATTACATTGAAGCAGTTTGTGAAAGTCTCATTTTCGTGTTTTATCTAGGATATTACATCAAATAAACATAATGGAAGAACTAAATTGATGTTTTCAAGTGTTCGAACATCGAAACAAAAAACTAATTGATTACTTTTTTAATTAATGCTTTAATAATGGTCTTAAGGTGGAAATCAAAGCCCAAGTGGAGATGAATCACCTAGATACCTAGTTCGAGGTCACTTAGCTTGCTTTTTATGGACAAGTTATGCTCTATGCCATTAAAAATGCAACTTTTATCCATTCATATGCCTAAATGTGGTGGCCCCTCAGTAGCTTTCTCCACCTCTCAAGGTCCATAAGTTAACATAGGCTGAAATTGGAAAACATTGACTCAAGGATCTCTACCATAATGATGATGACAAATATTTTTCAAAGCATAAATGAGAAGGAACATAACTTATTTTTTGTCACATTTGAGGACATTTCTTATTATGAATTTCCTATAGGAACTAATGGGGACCTCACCCATCCCAAATATCTCTTCAAGTTTTGAGCAATACCTCCTCTCCTTAAGCATTAAATTTTGTCAATTATATCAAGCATAGGAATTTCATTATCTTAATTGAAAACAATAGCACCCATAATTTCATTCATCATTGCATTCTCAAGAGATGAATTCATATATCTATGTCATTAACAACTTTCCAATTATGATTACTATGGGGACTCTATGAGATGTGGTAGTTTATGCAAAAATATGAAACTTCAAATGGGTGATTATACTCTAAAAACTCAAATGTTTTTCGTTGAAATGGGTGGTTGCAATATTGTTTTGGGAGTTAAATGGTTAAGAACATTAAGTCCCATTACAATTTATTTCTTGGAGTCATACATGAGATTCCATAAATATGGAGCATTCCTACACTCTCAAAGATGTCAAAGCAAGGTCTCCATAAATAGTTAACTTCCACCATATGAAAAAGCTCCTAAAAGGATTCATGTAGTCATTATTGGATAACTCCATTCTATTTAAGGCTTTAAGGATGATTCTCAGCCATTTCATATGAACTTGCAATTGTATTTGGATTAAGACTAATAGGTCTTTGTATTGGCCCAAAGGTCACACTGAGAGGGGGGTGAATCAATGTGAGATTAATTTTATCATTTCATAAGTTTTCATCATCATTCAGTCATGTAACATTGAATCATAACCATAATCAATATATCATCAAGAAGAGTAATGCATTATAAATTTTCCATCACATAAATAACATATCATCACATCACAAGAGACACAAGTTTTTTACATGGAAACCCATACAAGAGAAAACCACAAATCCTTCTTCTTCTTTATCTTCAATTCATTACATAGATTTGCAGGCTACAACCTATTGGAGGCAACCACTTCCAAGAAATGCAAGTTTCTACTTGCAGTAAACTACAAACTGATTAAGCCACCAACCTAGAAAATATCAAATTAGTTTCTCATTGTAGGCTACAAATTGATTAAGGCACCAATATCGATAATGAGCGGGCTCCAATCTACTCAAGGATCCAACCTAATTGAGGTTGCAACCTCGATAATGAGTGGATTCCACCCTGCTCTAGGTGCTAACCTGATTGAGGTTCCAACCTCCTTATTCAACTCCTTATGGACCTCTATTTCATATCATTTTCAAATTGGATCCATTGTCATTATTTATCACTAAATCATAAGTAATTTGCAACTTGCATTCGTTGCCAATGTAATCACTAAAACCATTATCACTGCAATCACTATCACAACCTGTAACCATTGTCACTACAATAAATAATCATATCAATCACTATCACAAGTTTTAATATAGTTTTCCATGCTCTAGTCCAACAAGTTCATCAATCTAGTCACTAAAACCCCTTCTCAGAACTTGTTTTCACCATGTATCCAAAACCACTACACCATGCTCATAGACCCTTAAAAACATGCACAACTATTTTTCCCATCAAATAAGTGTCAAAAGAGCATCACATATCCCTAATTACACACAACTCTAATCCCTTATTTCCCAGTTTATTTCAGAATCAAATTTGGGCTAATATTTAGCCCAAAAACTCAAAATAACCATATAAAACTTTATATTGAATTAAATTCTCTACAAAAGCCCTTTTCTGGCACCCTTCTACAAAATTCTTGTATTTCGGCACCATATTTACATAATGTCCATCAGTGGTTTGTCTAATGATTCAAAAAAATGAACCATTTATACAAAATAAAATAAAATAAAACCTTTTTGGCCTGCTAAACTACATGACTCAAACCTGAGATCAAGAACAAGTCATCGGAGTGCTTTTCCAATTCTTTTGATGAGTATTTCTTGTTACGTTATCCACTTCCATTAATTTTGTAATATTGTTAATCCAAATCATGCTAGCAATGTGGAGCACTTCTATGGGAAGTCCTCATCATACAAACATGCCAACCAACTACCTCAACATACTTGTGACTCAGCTTCTGGCGAAAGCATGGAGATGGGTTACACTTTTTGGAAAAAGAGGGTGCATTTGGGTGAAAAAAAATGGCTCGATTGATCCATTTAAGCGCTCGATCAAGCTCAATGGGTGCTAAAATGGTTTCTTGGTCAAGGGTTAAAAACTATTCCTCAATCGACCTTTTTTTAAGATATACTGCTCCTGATGACTGTGCGTGCCATTTGCACAGACAACAAGAGCTCGACCGAGAGTTTTAGAGTAGCTCAATTGAGATTATTGGAATTCGATCAAGCAATGGATACTTCAAATCAATCTCGCTAACTACCCTGTCAACATCACAGAGGCTCAAACGAAGGTAGGTACTCTATTCTTTGTCTTTCTTATTTATTTATTTTTATAAAATGTAACAAATTAATTATAAAAAAAACCATGTACAAAAAAAACCAATTAATTAAAAAAAACAACCATACAAAAACTACAAAAATCACCCAAAAAAACCCTTCAAAAAAGCTTAGAAAATCACAAAAACAACCAAAAAAACCATTCAAAAAAAAACTTCAAAACAACTTAGAGAACCACAAAACCAACCTAAGAAACCACAAAAAAAATCCTTCAAAACAACCTAGAAAACACTTTGAAACCACCAAAACAAACTATGATTTAGGTTTTAAATTTGTTTCTTACTTTCAATGTTTTGTGTATAAATGCATATTTTCTGATTTTGAATGGTAAAAATAATTTTTTTTTTCTAATTATTTTAGGTTTTATAGTTTTTCTTTAGGATTTTATGGAATTATTTTTATTTTTTTGTTATTTAAAATGAATTTTAAATTTCTAGCAAATTTGACTGAAAATATACCCCAAAAAACTCCAAAATAGAAAACAACAAAACTATAACCAGTAAATAAGTAAATTAGGAGCTTGAGATTGACATGATGAATATGTTTGCTCATAGTGAAACTCTATTTATAAAATAAGAAATTTCATTTTATCTCATTATTTTAAATTTAAATTAATTTGTATTTTAAATATAAATTAATTTATATTTTTTATTTATTTTTTAATAATAGATATAGTACAATTCTAGTTTTAAAATAAAATATTAATCTTTAAAGTTAAAAATCTAATATATATATATATATATATATATATATATATATATATATATATATATATATATATATATATATATATATATTTTGCATGTGGTTCACGAGCACCCTGGTCAGTGAGTGATCGCTACGTCCACGGAAAAATCTGGGCGATAGCTAGGCTAAATCGCCCCTCGGCCTACTGCAAGACCTGACCCCAAGGGCTTCGGGTGGATTCGACCCTGTGACCTCCCGATGGCGAGGCACGGTTTTTGACCAACTGAGCTAATCCTTGGGGCTTATATATATATATATATATATATATATTCTCGGGTTGACAGGCTATTATCACAAGTTTGTTAAGAATTATGGGAGAATAGCATCACCTCTAACAACATTACTGAACAAAGATGCATTTCTTGGACTCCAGAAACAACTAAGGCCTTTGAACATCTTAAAGAGGTGATGTGCCAAGCACCAGTCTTAGCTATCCCAGACTTCACAAAAACTGTTGTTGTGGAATCTGATGCCTCAAGAAATGGAATCGGTGTTGTTTTAATGCAAGAAGGAATACCCATTTCTTTTGAAAGTCATCTAATCAAAGGAAAGTATTTACACAAACCTATTTATGAGAAGGAAATGTTGGAAATATTACATGCACTAAAGCAATGGAGACCTTGCCTAATGGGAATACACTTCAAGGTAAAAAAATATCATGATAGTCTTAAATAATTTCTGGAACAAAGATTATCTTCACAAGAGCAAACAAAATGGGTCACAAATATGTTGGGTTATGACTTTTAAATCATCTACAAAAAGGGAAGAAAAATGTTGTTGCACATGCACTCTCAAGAAAGGATGAGAATGTGGAATCATTTATTTGTTCCATTTCTATTATCCAACCTGATTGGATAACTGAAGCAAGGTATGAATGGAAAAATGAGGAAGAACTTTGGACACTCATTCAAAAGTTGCAGCAAGATCCTAGTACATCTAATGCATTTAGCTGGAAAAATGATTCATTATGGTATAAATATCGCCTATATCTTTGTAAGAATTCCCAACTCAAGCAAAAGATTCTTTTGGAATTGCACACCTCCCCCTTAGGAGGGCACTCGGGATTTTTAAAAACTTACCATAGGGTCAAGAAGGAATTTTTTTGGGATGACCTTAAATCTAATATTCAGAAATTTGTGGTAAAATGTTTATTTTGCCAACAAAATAAAGTTGAGACAATTAAGACATTGGGACCGTTATAACCCTTATCTATTCCAAGTCAGCATTGGGAGGAGGTCTCAATGTATTTTATCATAGGTTTACCCAAGTCTGAAGGAAAGAGTGTCATCATGGTGGTATTTGATAGACTTACCAAGTATGCACACTTTTCTGCATTATCTCATCATTTTAAAGTCAGTATAGTTGCTACTACATTTATGGAAACAAATCAAAAGCTACATGGAAACCCAAATATTATTGTAAGTGATAGAGATCCCATTTTCACTTGAAATTTTTGGACATAATTATTTTCTTGTCTTGGTACTCAATTAGCTCATAGCTCATCTTATCATCCTCAATTTGACAGGAAAATTGAGATAGTGAACAAATGTTTAGAAGGATAGCTTCGTTGATTTGTATCTGATAAGAAAACATAATGGGTCAAGTGGTTACCTCAGTTGAATGGTGGTATAACACTTCCTTCCATACTGCAGCAAAAATGACCCCATTTATGGCACTTTATAAATATCATCCACCATCCATCACATCATATTTAAGAGAAAATTCTAAGTTTCAAGCAGTAGAAGATCACATCAAGCATCAACAATAAGTTATCCAACTCTTAAAGGATAACCTAAATCTAGCACATAATTAAATGAAACAAAATGCAAACCAACATCGTAGTGAAGGAAGTTTTGATGTAGGCGAATGGGTATTTTTAAGGCTACAACCATACAAACAAATGTCCCTCAAGCAAAGTAAGAAGGATAATAAACCATCACCAAAGAACTATGGTCCTTACAAGGTGTTGCAAAATATTGGTACTATGGAATACAAATTGGAGTTGCCTGCATCTTCCCAAGTACACCTAGTTTTCCATGTTTCATGCTTAAAGAAGGTTATCAAATGATAAGCTCCCAGTTCAAATAGTTTTGCCAAAACTTGACGAAGAAGGAAAAATCATATTTGACTCTGAAGTAGTCATGGAAACAAGAACCCGACAACTACGAAATCAATTAATTTTAAAGTATCTCATTAAGTGGAAGAACTTACCCAATGAAGATTCCACATGGGAGGACAAGAATTTTCTACAGAAGCATGCAAAACTACTTAGGCGTTGAGTAGAACACTTTTTTTTGAAGGATAAGGGCATGTTAAGTCCCTATCATACTATTTCATCCCCCTTATTGTTATTGTTAGTGTATCCCATATTGCTATTGTTGTGCCCATGTATCCCCCATATATATAAGTTCATGTTTCAATAATGCATCATTTATAGATAAATTAAATTCATCATGAAAAGTGCATTTGGTCTAGTGAATAAAAGAATTTAGAATATTTTCTAATTTGTAACACATTGTTTCATGATGTAGTGTGTTGTACAAGAAACATTGTCTTCATGTGCTTGCACCTAGTACATGTCATGTGTCAAAGTCAAATATTAAGAACGTAAAGTCTATTGTAGTACTTGGTTGGCATGAAATTTTATTAGTTTTTTAAATAGGTTTATTTCAATTTTTTACATATATATTTACATATTTATGTGCTATGAATAAATTGAATTATTTAGAAATGAGAAAAAGTGTGAGGATATATTTGATCACTCCTTTCAATTGTGTTTACATGGAACTCTATGTACTTTGGTTGATAAATTATCAAAACATGGACTCTAAAGTTTAGGACTTCAGGCTAGATTATTCTTCTTGAGTTTAGAAATGGTTTTTTTGACAACATTTTTTTCTTGGATTAGTTTATATGTATTATATGTAATATGCTTACGCATCCCATATACGTGCCTAAACTACAGGCCATCGTAGTGTGAGAGGGTCTGTTATACGTGGTCTGGCTCGTGATAGATCACGTAGCCCACCAAGAGTTCATGTTCCCCTAGTAGATCCTACATTTGATGCTAGTCAGAGTGTTAGAGGCAATGTTTCTGTCTCTATTGATGACCATGCTTGTACATCCATTGGACCTTCTTCACCCATTTTAGGTACACCTCCTGCATTTTTAAATCCTCTTTAAACTTTATGTGTTTATGCCTTGAAATTGTCTTTAATTTTTAAATTACCTTCAAGTGATGTGTTTGAATTTAATGTATATGTTATTATGCTTCTAGTTTGTTAATTATATTTATGATTTTCAGTTCCTCAGTAGGCTGAAGTTGAGGCCCTCAGAGTGCAGCATTGGTCCCCCCGTGGGATGATGCTACAACTCAAATCACATTAGAGGATGTTATGACCCATCATGGACGAAACACAATAGAGGTATATAAGATCCCTGCCAATTCACCAACTCGTCTTACATTATCTTTGATGTTGGATAGCATGACTAGGTTGATCGATACATACTAGAGGTTAGGCCCACATAGTCACATATTATGATTCATACATAGGGTCAGGAGGCATGAGGTTAGAGGCCCAGATTCTTGGGAGGTGGTGAAAGAGGCCACCAAGGACATTGATTTTGTGGGGAGTTGTTTGACATCCCTCTGGATCTCCAAGCTAGACATAAAGGTCCAATTCCACTGAAATATTTTAGTAATGTTCATGAAGCCCCCTTTGTGTAAGATAGATTCATTGGAGCTTGGGGAAAGTTCCCCAACCATGACCAGGTGGACATTTATTTTTCTAAGAATTTATATGTAGAGTTTGTGTTACACATGAGGCCAGATTACACTAATACTAGATCTCATTTTGATGGTATCGGTAGGGGACGTATCTATGAGCGTAAGGGGGCTTGTAGGGACCTTGGGCATGTACCACCACCTCCGATATTTTTTCCACTACCATCTCGGATCTTGGTATTACCGACAGAGTTAGAGGAGTTGTCGCAGCTCGATGGTGAGATGCATGAGACTATTGCAGACAACATGCAGGTGCCATTGGCTAGTGCGCATGTTGCATTGGATAGGGATATTAGGAGAACACCACCATTGCCTCATATCCCACAAGTGCCCTTATATGATGATGTATTTATCGCGAGTTTACCCCTTGACCAGATTTTGACACATACATGAATGTATTGTGATGCCATTTGTGAGACTTGGAGGGTGCCTGGCCTATATGATATAGACCAAGTACATATATATACTAAACTTTTGACTCTTATTATCAAATTATGAATAATTATTTATGTTAAAATTTCTAGTTCGTATATCAAATTTATATTAATAAGTTCATGATAACATGTAGACACGTCCCAACTACATGGATGACCTTATGAGGTCATCCGAGGGGGCATCTAATCAGCCAGGGCATCCTCGACCAGAACATATTTCCATGGATTCTCCTCCACCTCTACCTCCACCTTATATATTCACTAATGTGGAAGAGAGTCAGTATGTACAACCACATGGACCAACAGATGAGGTAAACTTTTTTATTCCTAAGATTTTAACATTTTCTTTTTTTAAGTTACATAAATATGCTAATGTAATAGCCTTGGTTAAAAAAAACCATCTAAATATAAAACTATAAGACCACGGTCATGGGACACATATTCCAAGCTGAATGGTGGGTAAAAAAATCATAGTGGGTGTTCACTTCAGTTTATTATGGCTAAGGAAATTGGCAAAGCCAATGGAAAAAGATTTGGAAAGGCATGAGGCATTTACTAGCATTTTATTTATGAAAACAAAGGAAATTAGGAGAAAATGAAGGTGAAAGGTCACAAGTTTCATGTGAGGAGGAAAATGAAGGAAACTAATGGAAAATGAAGAAAATAGAGGCCCCATTGATAGAAAGGCTTATGGGTATCAGTTGGTAGACTTTTGTCAATCCAGTTTTGGAGCTCTCATTCAAGTCTATCTATCTCATACTCTTGGGCACTTAGAGTTTTCTTGGAGCACTCTTGGGGGAGTGTGGCATACTTGGAGTTTTGGAGTAAGAAGGAAAAGGAAGAGTAGGAAATCGCAAGAGGACATTGAGATCAGCAGTTACAACAGGTTTTCCTTGTAGGTACTGAGTTACATGTATGTTTTCCTCACTAGTTTTGGCATGCATGGCATATGCATGTGGTTTATTGGTTATGATTTGTAGTTGGCATGGAGGATTTCCTGGATTGATAGTGGATTTTCCTAGCCTTTCCATTTCCTGGATAGTCATGGTGTTGTGGGTTCATTTCTTTATTTTTTCTGGTTGTATCTAATGTTTCCTTTAGTTTGGGTTGATTTATTAGTTCTTGGAAGCACTAGTTAGAAAAAAGCTCTAGAAGCCCTGTAGTAACTTAGGTTGAGTTACTAGTCCTGGAATCCTTGGTTGGAAAAATTCTCTGGAAGCCCTTGGTGGGTTGATTTACTAGTCCTAGAATCCCTGGTTGGACAAATGCTCTAGAATCCTCGAGTAATTTGTGGGTTGAGTTACTAGTCTTGGAAGCTTTGGTTGGAACAAACACTCTAGAGCCCTAGAAGGCTTGGGTAGAGACCAATCTGATGATTGTTTAGTGATGTCCGACCATGAAGTGGAACCATTGTTTGATGGGTTGAGCTGGTTGGCCTCTAGAAGCTCCCTAGATGATTTTGATTGATGTGTTTTATGAGATCCCACATTCATGCTTGGAATCTGGCACAAGGGTGACTTGCTAAGGAGATATTTGGCTCAGCCATATCTACGGTCAACTGGTACGTGCAAGTCCCAGATCTGGTTGCATTTTGCATATGTTAATAAGAGCTCTTTCCTATTATAAATTATGGGTAAGTGTACTTGTTATTATGTGATCTTGGTGGTTGTATTAGCATTGTTATGTTGTTGGTTATATGATGGTTACGAGCATGTTTTATGACAGTGATGATGTATGGATCTCATCATGTTTTGATTTGTAAATGAATGAACAATGTATCTATGACCAAATAGATGAAATTATAGCTAATGATATAAGGGAACAATGCTTCTTAGTGATTCTCATATAAGTATGAGACCCCTATGCTCAAATCTGGTATTTAAACCTTTAGATTACATATTTGTGACATGTTTGACGAAATGCATGTCATGGCTTGTAGGGGTCTAGTCTAATCCTTGTTTATTTTTTTACAAATGCGTCATTTTTATGTTGTGTAAAATCATTTTTGAAAGTGTCATTGAGTTTTGGGCAGTGACCTGGGATTTGGGCCATAAAAATTGGCTCAAATCCTAGAGACGCAGGCACAACACTAGGCAAAAAAGTCCCTGGACGTGTGCATTCCCATTTTGTGGGAGCATCGAGAGCCTCCTGGACACATGCATGCCCATATCAAGGGAGCGTATGGTGGTTTAATGGTCTAAAACTTCATTTGGTCTCAGGGGTTGGTTACCTAACTGATTGGTATGGCTCCTTGGAGTTCTATTGCTGATGTGGAAGGTTTGTATGGTGTTTTTCCATCGATTCCACTTCCTTAACAGACACATAGGGAGTTGAATCATATCATAGTAACTTCTCATCACATATTTACCCCAGTTGGCCAGTTACTTGGGTAGATGTGGGAGGAGGGTGTTACAGAGTGGTATTAGAGTGTGGTTCACCCCTCGGACTGGATGGGTGGTGTGTTAGTCATGTAGGTTGCATATGTGTTCCTTATGCTTGTAGTTCATGTGCTTATTGCATTAGCATGGTATTGATCATGGTTGTAGTGATGTCACCATGTGAAGGTTGATGGTGTTGTTGTGGAATGTGTCATCATGAGTGTATGGTTGTATATGAATTTTTTATACATGCCGGTATCTATATGTTGTTATGTATGCATTTTCATGGTCAAGGTTGTTGTGCATGAGGTCATTGTATTCAATTGGTTCATCATGATTTTATTGGTATGTTATGATGCTAATGTGTTGGCCGAGATAGAGAAGGAGATGTAGATCATCAGAATGAGGTTGCAGCATTAGAATTTGGGGTAAGAGTAGATCGTCATACAATTTTGTATGTTTGGCATGCAGGTATGTTGGCTTGATGGGCCTTGACCCAGGTTCAACATTAATTAACCAAGAAAATCCCTACACTATTGGCCCTTTTGGCATCAATCTAAGGAGCGTTGACTGAAGTCTTACCTGAAGCAGTATGGGGGGATATAAGAACCAAGTTTCCACACCATGAGATAGTTGTGATGTCGTTTTATATCCTAACCCTTCCTTCATGCAAGCCAATAAGCCTTTTAGGGCTTATCAATGCACTTTCTTATTCGGCTTCGAAGCCTTCGCAAAGGTCTATGATTGTCCTTCGTGGACCCTAAATAGGAAATTTAGACACTTACATGCCTCTATAATTACTCTTACTTCTGTGTCTACCCAGAGTAGCTTAAGTATTAGTTAACTTCAACATGCATTATGATTATCTTTGTGTAAACAGATATTCTTACTTGCATTCATATGAAAAAGTAAAACATAGAGATTCACGCCTCAATACAACATTAAATCATAAACTCAATATTCAATATAACATAACCACATATATTCATAACATAATTAAAATAGCTACTACAGATATATCTCAGGAATAGATCTCTTTATTGATGGTTTAGATCTCCAGTATCGACTCTAACTTCCCTGCACACACAGCTGCAGGGGTCTG
This sequence comes from Pinus tabuliformis, assembly GCA_031772625.1. Classification (NCBI taxonomy): domain Eukaryota; kingdom Viridiplantae; phylum Streptophyta; class Pinopsida; order Pinales; family Pinaceae; genus Pinus; species Pinus tabuliformis. Next base: position 675,914,092 of record CM062809.1, on the reverse strand, counting down.
TGCACTCAATTGTGGACTTCTACCCTAGGCCTCTGCACACTTAGTTGCAGAGCCTCTTTCCTACACTAAGACTCTTTGTTCTTACCTCTCATAGACCCATTACATCCATCAATTGCCTAAAAACCCGCTAAAAACTGAATTGCCTTAGGCTCTTCTAAGACTCCCTTTTTATGCATTCCCATGGTCCACAGACCAAGGGTGGCTCTCATCAATCCAACGCAAGATACCTAAACTAAGGGTGACAACCCTTTTTTACTGTTTAAATATTCGTGCTCCACGACAACAAAATGCGAAGACTTTACATTGTTTATACAAAACTTGGGCCTTTAGCCCCAAAGCTTGGGCTTTTAACCCCAAAATTCACCCTAGGGGACCCATTTCTAACAAGCCCCCAACAAAAATCTGGTGACTTGCCCCAAGTCACTTAGTCGATGCAGAAATCTTGTCACGAAGACCTCACAGCTCCACCTATATTACTACAACCTCGACAGTACACTGCATCTCTGCCTACTTTACCTGCTTGATCAGTTGCTCTGTCACTAGTTCTGCACTATTTGCCTCTATTTTCTACTGTGTTTCCTGTAGACAAACTAATTTTCCTTCAATGGAGGTCGTGAGCACATAGGATTCCTCTAGCCAAGGCCCTAATCTAGCCTTCAATACTGCCTCCTTGCTCTGAGTTGCGTCCACCTGTTCCTTTAGTGCCTTCACTTCCTGGAGATTCGCTAACCTCTACGTGATGGAAATAGTGTGCATCATCGCTTTGACCTCATCGTACCTCTACTGCAGCTCTCGTGCCTCAATTTCTAGCCTTTGCAGGTTGGGATCTTCCTGCAGACTAGTAACTACTTTGAGCGCCTATTCAAACAGCGCAGCGCAATACTTCACTACGGTATCGATAGCTGCAATGACATCTTTAACAGTGGTCTCACGCTACTCTCTAACTTCTGGCAGAGGCGAAGGCTAGGCCCTCAACTCAAGTTCTGTGATCTTAAGGTTCAGTTCAAACTAAACCTTAGCTAGCTCTGTCCGTGTGTCACGCACACCTGTAGTGAGCTTCTGGATTCTTGTATTGACTGGCACATCTTCTGGGATGTTCAGCTCTAGAATAATCGAGCATTCCTCAACCACCACAGTTGTTGTGCACTCATTCTTCTCTATGATCTTCTTAATAAGATCAATCGCGAACGTCTTTTCTACGAACACCTGGGCATTTTTCACCTTCTGCTCACTGATAACATTAAATGTGTGTTTTTCACGAGCCTAAAGTTTCGCAATCACACCATCATGCAGGGTGTGAAGGGCTTCACTTGGAAGCGCATCCAAGTTTAACAAAACTTTCTTGAGAGCACTAAAAGTGGCTCTATCAGCCTTTGTTTCTGTGGTCAATGCTCCATCCGGCAGTGCAACAACTCGAGGATCCATTGAATGGACCATTTGTACTGCATCTGAGGTTCTAGGTGCCAAACTGCTCGATGTCACACTGCCCCTCCCTACACTGGTTTCCACCTGAGTAGCCTGGATCTGGAGTTCGCGCAGACCCGTTTGAATGGCGACCAAGGCCTATTTCTTTTGTTGCTTGAATTGTTGCAGCAGTTCTGCTGTTGCGTCCCTCATTGTATCACCAATATCTTTCAAATCACCCTCTGTCAAGGTGATTGGGTCAAGGGAGGATTTGCTAGCCTTGGACTTCTTTTGTGGCCCTACTTTCTCCTGCTCCCTTGTGTGCTTAACCCAAAGCAGTCTTTGGGTCTCCTCCTCCCTCTTTTGAGTGTTTCTCCTCCTCTTTTGTATGCGGAGAAGGCAACTTCTAGCTCCTATTAGAGTCACACTCTTCTTCTTCTTCCTCCTCTTCTACCTGCTTTTTGGCAGTGCTCTGCTTTGGCTTTGTCCTCAGATTCCTTCCTCTAAATTTTGGCTAACTACTCCATATTTAACCTGGCCTCTTTATTCTTTTGCTTCACAGTAGACTTACTAGACCCGGCTAATAAGTCTGAGCCCATGCACCACTCTGCCGGCCAACTCTCCAGAACCACTGCGATTGCATCATCCGTCTCTAGGTATGGAAGATCATACCATTTTTTTGTGAGGTCCTTTCGCGCTTTGATGGAAACGCAGTGGAAGTTTGCCTTGAGCTCCACATATTCGGACAACTGCTCAAAGACAGTCAGTGAGAGCCACGACTTGTGGTTGATTGTGGCATGGATTCTTGATTCCACGAGAATCTAGAATATCTTACTATCCTTAATCCTTTGGGGGTCCTTTGTGGCCCAAAGTGAAGCGAAATTTGCTACTTCTGGTAGCTTTGCTGTAATTGGAGGAAACTGACTATCCTCTGGTAAGTCGCACGCAATCAGTACAATCGACAATAGTAGGCATGCATAGTGGAAGGTCTTGCTTTGGTCTTGCACTTCCTTGCAATTCATGAGGAACTCACTGTAGACGTAGCGTGCCTAGTTAAATTGTACAACCTCCATGCACTGGGGCCACTAAAGATACAATCAGTGCCAGCACTTCATCTGTACGACACTTCCTCATTATTTTCCCCACCAAGATCTAGGTGGCTACTTTAATCGCGGGGTCAGTTATGCTGGAGATGGAGTAGCCGCACGGCTTCTTGGCAAGCTTGAACTTGTCCTTCATTAATTTGATGAGGTCACGCTCACCCATCTTTCTGCCAAATGCCATGGCCGGATTCAAGCTTGAATGCAGGAGCAAAGTGATCTTGTGGATCAGCATGTCAATGATTGGTATTATATCTCCTAACCATAGACACCCATTGTGCACCAAGCATAATATTTGTTTGATCACTATCAAAGTTATGGGCGCACAGTTTTAATGCGGCATCCATAATAGGTTCAAGAGTCCTACCTTGTCCACCCCTTTTATCCACTGTCTCGGCTCTAGTAAGATCACACCAGAGTCTTTATAGAAGACGCAGTGCATGAATATATCGATCGCCAAGTGGGGAAGCGCTCCATATTTACCAAATCCCAATCCTCCAGCTTTAAATGGGGGACGTGCGTCAAGTGCAAACCTTCAAATTTGATTTTGTCTAGTAGCAATGGTGTGAAAATTGTTATTTTGTTCTCATCGATGTCCTTTGGTACCTTCACCTTGCCTCAACGCGAGGGACATATGCTGACATTTTAGAGATAGGGTCTGCCCCCTTAATGTCAATGTCTTCTGCCCCCATGTCAACATCTTCCATGCCCATACCGATGTCTTCTATGTCCTCGTTAGGTTCCAGGTCGACTACCTTGCCCTTCTCCTGTGCAGTGGGCTTTTTTTTCTACGAGTGTTTTCTAGGTGATGCACACACTAGATGTGCCGCTTTCTGCTTATCCTTGTTTGGTTTTGGACCCTCTCTTGTTAGCGTAGGCCTTAGCCTAGGCTACCTCGGCGATTTGGGTACTTCTGCAGGTACCTCTACACTCTCTACCTCCGAGACAGCTCCCTCAGCTGTCATCACTTCTCCAACACCTGCGGTCTCCACGGGTGCCATCATGATGCTAATTAAGAGCTCCTGAGTTTCCTTTGGCAATTTCTCAAACAATGAACTCACTACTAAAGCCTCAAAATAGTTAATGTTCATGTGCGCCTGATAGCTCAACACCTCAATTCTCAAAATTTCTAGTGTTTTTTGTTGGTCGGCCATCTATAATATATAGGCAATTTTGAATTTTAATTTGACTATTTCCCCCAAATTCTGTTCATAAATGCTAGAGTGGTAGCAGATTTTCAAAGATCTTGCTCTTAAATTCTGACTTAATTTCCCCCCCACTCCATTTAGTCATTTTCCCGCTGTAAAATCATGAACAGTGACCATAACGGTCACTTTTTGGCTACCGTGTGTGGTCTCTCTTTCAATAGCACAGCTCCCCTTGTGCTTTTGCTGACACTGTGACAATCCTCCATTCCATGCAGTACCCCAATCGCGCAATTCTATAGCCCGTGCATTGTAGTTTATAGTCCCACGCCTCCTTTTAGCTTCCTAGAGCACTAAGAATGTGCTTCCACCATATAGTCATTTGGCTAGATCCCCAGTGTATGGCTTCAATCAGCTACCATTCACCTTCCCCGAAAATGGCTCTCCATTCAACTTCACCAACTAAACTGCTCCACCATCAGTAATCTCCTTGATGACATAGGGTCCCAGCTAATGCATCCCAAATTTTCATGGAAATTTATCAAACTTGTTGTCATATAATAACACTAAATCATTTACAACATAGTTACCGATCAAACAAGAACTATTACCTCAAGATGGGTACTCAAGCCCAAAAATCCCAAAAAAACATGAAAAAACAACCCAAAAATAAAACGTGTTGATTTTGCATCACCATTTTTTAAGAGTAAATTTTCAATATTTTTTAAAAATAACATTAAAAAACAATAAAAGTTGTTTTGTTTGGTGCAAAAAACACCTTGAAATCGAAAAGTGTTCATACTAGAATAACGTCCTTTTTTTCAGGGTACATTTTCAACATTTTTTAATAACGACGTTACAAATAAAATATCGTTACTCTGAAAAACTTTAAATTTTCAATGATTTTCAAGCATGACAAACTTTAAATTTCCAACGATTTTCAAGCATGACATTAACGATAAAATATCACGTCTTTTAAAAGCCTTAAAATTCCAATGATTTTTAAGCATGACATTAAATTTAAAATATCATTTATTTGGAAAACCTTAAAATTCCAAAAACGTTCAAGCATGGTGCTAAGAAAAAATACTTATAATTGTTTTCAACCATAACATTAAAGATAAAATATCATGACTTAGAAAAACATTAAAATCTTGACAATTTTTCAACCATGGATTTAAAACCAAAGATTATGACTACAAAACAATCTTAAATTTTCAAAATATTTCAAGCATGACATTATGGAAAAATTTTATGACTAAAAAAACTTTAAAAATGAACACCTGAATGAAAGAGTTATTATACCAAAAGTTTTTTCTTTTAAATGCTAAATGTATAACGATTTTACCAAAGAATTTAAGTACACCTCCAGGGACTTTGTACTATTAGTTTCAACCATGTTCGACGAAATGCGAATAAGCTAGCAGACATTCTGGCCAACCAAGGGATGAATGATGCTGAATGTGGTATGGCGAAAAAGTGGCAGGAGATTCCACAGAACCGTTTAAAGGCTCTCTGTGATGAATAAGCTGCAGAGGAGAGAGTTGTTGTTTGATATCTAGGAAGGGTGAAAAGCACGAATTGATTCTTCCTAGCTAAAGCTTCCACTGCCTCTCAGAATATACTTGGAAGGAGGGCAAGCAAAGATCGGCCGCTTTTCTCCCCGGAGTAAGTCAACAGGAATCCCCAAGTTTTCGGACGACAACATGTTGAGTCATTTTCCATATCAGTGCAGTCTTGGATTTAGGGTCCATAGTAAAATTATGTTGGACGGGAGGTTTATTTTTCCAACTGCCAAAATTTACACCCTTATTGTTTTCAGGCTGGAAATCCTCACCCTGGATGGTTTCCAGGTGATCGTGTGTCGATAGAATGGTAAGTGGTTTTGCTTTTTTGGAAGCGATTCCATAGAGTCTTTAACACGTGGCAGAGGGAAGTTTTGAATACCACCCTCCATCATTCACTATCGTCCGGTCGTGTTCGGTGGAGTGATATGGTTCCTGGTCATTGGATCCAGCTGCCTGGATCGATGGTTTGGATGGTTCGAGTTGTTTTGTGGGGCTAGGTGGGTTCGCCCACTCTTTGGCACGGTTTTCTGTAGTCGGGGGTGACCGATGTTGACTTTTGAGAATGTTTTCCATGGGTTGGGTGTTGTATCGTGATGGGAGGGGGGTTTTTGCTATTGGTAAGGGAATCTTTTTCGGAGTTCTTGTAAATGGACTGATTTTTGTACATTATGTAACTTTCTTTTGAATTAATGAAATAGAAGGATTGGCTCTTGCTTCATCAAAGAAAAAATAAATCTTAGCCTAAGACAACTTGATACATTACAAAAAAAAAAACAACTATCAAATTGACACGCAATATAGGTGAGCTCAACCAATTATAATAACTTAAGGACCAACCATGAAATTAACACATTGTGGGAAAGACTCGATTCATTATAACGAAAAATTTAAAATCAACCATCAAATTGCACATAATGAAATCCGGTTGCTAGGCAAGCATCGACATGGATCCTACAATATATATATATATATATATATATATATATATATATATATATATATATTAAGAAAACAAAAAATCAAATATTGAAAAAAAAAATTAAAAAAAATAACAAGTAATAAAACATTAAAAAAAACGACAAAAAAATCAAATATAAAAAATATATAGTAATGGCATTAAAAAAAAAAAACTATAAAATGTAAAAAAAAATTAACCACACAATGTAAAAAAAAAAAAAAAAGAGAGATTAAAATGAAATGAAAACAAAATTTTAAATTTAAAAAAATACAAAAATTAAAAATTAAAAACTTAAAGAAAAACATAAAACAAAAAACCTATAAAAATTTAAAAAAAAAAAAAAACATTAAACATAAAGCATGACAAAAATAAAAATAATAAAAACATGTTAGTAATAAAACATATATGTAAAATAAAAAATAAATAAAAATAAAAATAAAACATGACAAAGAGAAAACAAATACAAAAAAAAAAAAACAAAAAAAAAACCTATAAAAATGTAAAATAAAACCAAAATTAGCTAGTAAAAAAAATTGATTAAAAATTAACAACATATATATATATATATATATATATGTATGTATGTATGTATGTATGTATGTATGTATGTATATATATATATATATCTATCTATATATATATATATATATATATATATATATATATATATATATATATATATTTCTTCAATATATAATTTAAAGAAAAACAAAATGATAAAAAAAAAAGAAGATCTAAAAACATTTTTTTAAGTTAAAAAACAAATAAAAAAGAAAAACATCGTTAGCAAAAAAGAAAACGAACACTGAAGATAATTACCAAAAAAACCAATAAATAAATAAATAAATAAAAATTAAGAAAAAAAAAATAATAATAATAATTAAAATTAAAAATTAAAAAATATTTAAATTAAATAATTTAAATAAACAAAATTAAAAATAAAAGATAGAATAAAGTAAAAATTTAAGAGTTAATTTTTAAATTAAAATTATAAAAATAAAGAAGTAAGATAAAATAAAATAAAATAAAAAGAAAGGAAAATAAATAAAAATAAATAAATAAATTATAAAAAATTTAAAACGAAAAAATAAAAAATAAAAAATAAAAAATTCAAAAATTCAAAAAAAAATTCAAAACAATTAAAAAAATTAATTATAAGAATCAAAAAACAAACTTAAAAAAATAAATAAAAATAGAAAATAAACTCAAAACATATAACAAAAAAAATTCAAAACAAATTAAAAAATATTAAAAAATGAAAACAAATTTGAAAAATAAATTAAAAAAAATAGAAAAAACATTAAAAAGAACAATTAAAAAATAAAAATAAAGATAAAATAAAAAATTAAAAAATTAAAAATAAAATAAATAAAAAAAACAATTTAAAAAAACAAACAAGCCTACCTTGCCCTCCTTACCTCGACCCCCTCCTCTCCCCTCCTGTCATGCCCCCAACTCTTTTTTCACGATTTAGTCTATGTACGACACCAGCTAAACACTTAAACATTTTATCTTCTAAGTTATTTTCTGGACTACGCCTAACACTTTCATCTTTCATCATTTTTACTTATTAATATGTAGAATAAACATCAATCATTAACCATATGCAAGAGACACAAGACACACGTAATAACAATAATCTTTTATAAATGTTGTTTTACAATTTTCCTCGAGAGACAAGCTCAACTGAGTTATATAAATTTTACGACAAAGTCAAGCTCAAGCTCGACCAGTCTACCCGACTCGGCAGCTGCACCATGCAGACCTACCCAATGCACCCTCACCATTGTGCCCATGCATTGTGAAAACTTCGTTTCAACTCACTATTTGATTGCCTACACGACTTCTATTCAACTCTACCATGGGTGCACCGCCTACCCGAGTCACCCACCCAGCTCCCCGTTCAGACTTGTCGTGGGCGCACTACCAACCTGGGTCACCATGCCCAGCTCGCCTCGGCGCCCACGTTACAACCCGCCAACACTTTGTTCGTCTATCCCATGTGACAACCGCCCGTCGACTCGCTACCCAAGTGTCCGCCGACTTGCAGTTCGCCCGCCCGCCTACAGTGTGACTGCCAACTGGAGGTTGGCCCTGCTCTACCCATCGGTTACACTGTTGTTCAAACTCTGTTCCACCCGTAGTGCGGGTGCATCCTACACCTTGCTAAGACTCATCTGTCCCTTCACTTAGGACTTGTCTTACTCATCTCTTCGGATGATGCCTTTGCTCACCTCTTCGCCATGTCACCCACATGTGGGGGCTTGCCACCACCAAACCAACCCAACAATTTCGACACTTCGCATATTTTAAACATCGCTCCAAGTGTAGGGGTGCCCATACGTTTGGTCGCTCGCCCCTATAAACTCACCAATGCACTCGCCCACACTTAGTCGTTTTTTTCAACTTGTCTCGTGGGTGCATCCTTGGCTCATTCGGTTGACCTGACTCATCAGTTGGGCGCACCCATCGCCAACTTGTTGGTTTTGTGCAACCGATTCATCTCACCCATGACGACTCGTCCTCAACTCATCAGTTAAACGCGCCCACCGTGTGCACCCGACTCACCAATGTGCGATGATGACTCAGGGGGCTTACATCCTCCCCCACTGGAAGTCATTATTGTCCTCGACAATCAAGCTATCCTCAGCATCTTTCTATCAAACTTCACAATCTTCTTCTTCCACCTTCACAGCGAGTCCTCCATCTCCCAGTTATCCTCCTCCAGTGCATCCTTCCATCCAATGAGGAATTCCCATTGCATGTTACTCCCAAGGCATATCATTCGAATATCCAAGATCTTCTCTAAGACAAGGTTTGGTCTGTGAGAGATTTTTCGGTGAAAATCACATGGAATACCATTTGTCGACGCGTTTCGAACCAACTAGTGTGGTTCATCATCAGGACAAGTTGAAGAAACAGATCTAGCCTATCAAGTTAAATAGTCTGAGCAGAGCCTCCAACGGCTAACTTGACCAATGGCTAGTTTGACTCTAGGACAGGGGTCAAAATTATTTTATTAATTTAATTAGTAATCTCTGGGATCAATATATAAATATATAAAATTTTAATGGGTATTTAGTTCAAAAAATATTATAAAAATTATAAGCTAATTAGTATTTAAAGGAAATCTAGTTAAATAAAGGACCTTATAATATATGAATAAATTGAATAAATATATAAAATAGTTTTATTTAAAATAATTATTATAAATTATAAGTTAATTAATAATTAAATGGAAATTTAGTTACATAAAGGGCATTATAATATCAGAATAAAATAAAGTAATATCAAAAGGGTGTTAGGTTAGTTAGAAAATTATTTAAAAAGTATAAGTTGATTAGAATTTAATTGGAAAATTAGTTATGTAAAGGACCTTATAATAAATTATATGCATAAATAAAATATATATGTAAAAATAATTGAAAAGGGTGAATATTTAGAAGAATTATTAAAATTAAAAGAAAGTTAGTACCAAAGGACCTTATAAGTTATAAGAAATGAGAAAATTAACACTGTTAATAATAATAATAATAATAATAATAATAAAATAAATAAATAAGTAAATAAATAAAATAAAATAAAAATAAAAATAAAAATAAAAATAAAATAAAATAAAAAAATAAAAAAATAAAAACAAAATAAAAATAAAAATAAAAATAAAAACAAAATAAAATAAAGATATAAATATAAATATAAATAAATTAAAAAAAAAAACTTAAGGAGGAGGGCGGAAAGATGACTAGGAAGGGAGTGCTGGGACCCAACACCTACTGATTTTCCAGCCATCCTCCCTATTGAGATTGCTTGGCCTCTTTTCAATCTCAAGCGCTTCCCTAAATTTACGATGATGGAAATGCGGAACCTTAGCAATAACACTAGCCTCCTCAATACAAACATGATGATTGGTTTTCTCATCATGTTCACCTAAAGCAGAAGACTTAGCTCTCCTATGCTTAAGGTCCGCTGCATGCTCGCTAATCTTTTGATTAATGGAGCGACCAGTCTCCCCAATATAGGGGGTCCCACAGGAACAAGGGATCATATAAACACCTTTCATATCCTTAGGGTCGATAGGATCCTTCACCGATCTGAGGGACATACGAATGGTGTTCAAGGGCCTAAAAGTCACAGCGATACTATGCTTCCTGAGAATCCTTCCAATTCTGTCAATGGCCCCCTGAACATACGGAAGATGGACACAAGGTTCGGTCTGCTAAGAACCATGGCTCGCCCTCTCGGTGGCTTTGTCCTGTCTCGATGGTTTGCATCATGTCGACACTTCTTCAATTGACTGATATGGAAAACAAGATGTTTCAAACGCATGTGGTTCAGAAGCTCCAACTCATATGTAACTTCTCCCACTTGCTTATTCACTTGAAATGGCCCCTCATACATCCTTGTAAAATATCTCGTAGTCCCTTTCGGTGGCTGAAACTGATCTTTGGTAATCCTAAGAAAAACCATATCTCCCACACTGAAGTGTGCATCCCACCTATCCTTATCTGCCCATTTCTTCATCCTCCTTGTAGCCTCGTGCAAGTGCAACTGTGCCAACTCCAAGGTCTCCTCCCATGCTGTCATAAATGTCTTCACATGAGGACTCCTCAAGAAACCTCTCATCAACACAGTATGAGGAGAAATTGGAAAATGTCCACTAACCAACTCAAATGGACTATACCCTGTTACGGAACTCTTCTACTAGTTGTAGTTGAACTGAGCTACATCCAAGAGTTCAGGTCAATTCTTCTGATCAATCGTCACATAATGTCTCAAGTAGTCCTCTAGCCATGCATTAATTCACTCAGTTTGCCCATCTATCTACGGATGGTAACTCAACTCATCAACAAATCTGTCCCAACTAACTTGAACAATGTGGTCCAAAATCTACCTGTAAATCGTAGATCTCAGTCTGACACAATGCTCAATGACATTCTCCAATACTTCATTATGTTCTTGAAGAATAATTCTACAGTCTTCTCGACTCCACAAGGTATCTTCGTTGGAATGAAGATGGCGTACTTGGAAAAACAATCAACCATGACCATAATCCCATTATACCCCTGAACCTGGTGTAATTGAGTGATGAAGTCCATCAAAACACTCATCCATGGTCTCTCTTAAATCAGTAAAAGTTGTAACAATCCTTCCTGCCTCTATGCATTTGATTTGTCCTGTTGACAAATAATACATGTGTGCACATACTCCTCTACATCCTCCCTCATCAGGGAAAATTTTGAGAACCCCCCTAAATTTATAAATATAATAAATGGGCGAATCTCCATGGTATATAGGAAAAATGGAAGGCGATTTTATCAATAATATAATATGTATATATAATTTTTTGGCGAATCTTTCACCAGGCATGGCGAATATTTTACTCAATTATAAAATTTTGTAAGATCTTGGCGAGTCTTTCACTAAATAATAAAACTTTGTAAACTCCTAGTGAATCTTAGCATAGGCTACATGCTAGTTTAATTCCCTCATTTAAATAGGCTACATTCCAGGTGAATACCATGGGTCAATACCATGTCCCATTTTGGTGAATACCATGTGACATTTTTGTTTTTATTAATTCTAATATTAGGGTTAATAATTGTTTTTTTCATGGTATTAATAACAATCTAGTCCATGGTATTTGTCCCATAGTATTTTGGCCATAAGTTTCACTTAAATATAACCCATTTTGAGTGTTCGTAAATATAAGGTGACTTATGGAGTAAATATAAAAAAATGTTTTATTTGTTTACCATACCTCTCGTTTATTTATATTTTTATTAATTTACCATACCTCTTTTACAAATATGGTATTTGGCCCATAGGATTCACTTAAACAAAACCTCTTTCTTGAGCCTTCATAAATAGAACGAGGGTTATGGACTAAATATAAAAAGAGGTTTTATTTATTTACGATACGTCTAGTTTATTTATATTTTTATTTATTTACCATACCTTTTGAGTATTTATATTTTTATTTATTTACCATACCTTTTGAGTAAGTATAAAAAGATGTTTTATTTATTTACCATACCTCCACTTTACTTATATTTTTATTTGTTTACACTCTTACATGTATATAAGGTGACTTATGGAGTAAATATAAAAAATATTTTATTCATTTACCATACCTCTCATTTATTTATATTTTTATTAATTTACCATACCTCTTTTATAAATATGGTATTTGGCTCATAGGATTCACTTACATAAAACCTATTCTTGAAAAAATGCGCAAATGGATTCACTTAAATAAAACCTATTCTTGAAAATGGGCGAATGGAAGGTTGTAAGTCCTAATTTCAAGGGCTAAATTTACCTTTTTTACCCTCTCCCTTAAAATAAGGTGGGCTATTTGAGGTGATTTGTAAAAATGTAATATGATACAAAATATTCACCCACTAAAAATTTAAAACCCCTTAATTTCGCCAAAGGGCGAACATTCGCCCCTAAAATTATCCTTGTCCCTCATCTTCTCCCAAAAGAACCCTCTCTCCAACAATGCCAAAGAATGATGCTGCCCTAGGTGGCCAGCCCACGGAGAATCGTGGCCCTCCTTCAAAATGTGTCTCCTAAGTCCAGATGTCTTCAGAATATAATGTTAGTTCCCAAAGAATAAGAGTCCATCTCGGAGAAAAAACTTCCATGTCTTCCCCTCCTTTATCTGCTTCATAATTTTCTGCGCCTGAGTATTGCTCTCAATGCTCGCTTTGAGCTTATTTTGCATCTCCTCGATCATCTATACCAACTCTTACTTCATGTTTCCCGGTCTTCTTCCTCCTCAAGTGCGGCTAGTTGTCCCTTCCTGCTAAGGGCATCTGCAATTGCATTGAGTCTACCCGGCCTGTACTCAATAGTCATGTCGAACTCTGCCAAGAAGTCTTACCAACGAGCTTGCTTTGCTTAACAGCTTCAGCTATGATTCAAAATAACTCACTGCAATGTTCTAAATATTAACAACAAAAGGTTTCCCAATCAAGTAATGCCTCCATACCTGTAAACATTGGATGATTGCAGTCATCTCCTTCTCATGAATCGGATACCTTTGTTCCCTGTCTTGCAACTTCACACTCTCATATGCCACCGGATGTCCATCTTGCATAAGAACTCCTCCTATCGCAAAATTTGAAGCATATGTGTGTACCTCAAATGGTCTCTCGAAGTCAGGCAACTTTAGTATCAGTGCTGAAACCATCCTCTTCTTTAATTCTTCAAATTCTATACGACATTTCTCCATCCAATTCCATCGCTTATCCTTCTTCAAAAGGTCTGTCAGTGACAAGGTCACTTTGGAGTAGCCCTCTACAAACTTCCACTGGTATTTGGTCATCCCCAAAAACACCCTCATATCATGGACATTATTCGGTTCAGCCCAAGCCTCTATCGCCTTCACTCTGCTCGGCTCCATTCGTATGTGCCCTTGGCCCACAATGTGCCCAAGGAATGGAATCTCAGTCTGGGCAAACATACACTTTGACTTCTTCAAGTACAACTGACTCTTCTTCAGTGCCTCAAACACCAAAGCCAAGTGTTTCTTATGATAATCCATGTTATCACTATACACCACGATGTCGTCCAAGTATACTACTACAAAGGAATCCAAGTATGGATGCAATACATCATTCATCAAAGTGCAATATATGGAAGGAGTATTGCACAACCTGAATGGCATAACAAGCAATTCAAACTTCCATAAAGCCCTCCTTCAAAGGGATAGCTCCTCTCATCAAGGGATTAGATCCTTCTCTTTTGGGATGCATGAACCACCTTGAAGCGAAAAATCCACGTCAAAATTCCTTCTAGAAACCTCTAGAATTAATCCAAAGTGAGTTTTTTAAGATAAAACTTGCGCCTTTTGACTTTCACAGGGGTCCGCACCTACACCGTTAGGGACAGAGTGGGTAAGTACGCAGCTTTTGTACACAGAAGGTACGGGACCGCAGGTGACCATGAGAGAAAGTGCGGAACCAGAGTTACATTGATTTTTAATGTCTTTCTCCCATTTCAAAAGCTTGATTTGAAGAGCTAAGGTCTTAGACTTGCTTAGGAGGACAGTACAAGTGATGATAGACCCATACTTACTGTAAATAATCATAGTGACGATATTTTTGTGTAACAGATTGCCTGCTAAAGTGCGAAGTCTGTAGTAGATGAGGATTTGATTTATCATATAGTAAGAGTGAAGTACTTTATCATTTCGAGGATCATCATGTGGAGAGCCCGGTCGGAACCTGTAAAAACATTCAATGCAAGATATATATATGAGATCATATCATCGCTGAGGTAGGCATTCTCATACTCAGATCAAAACTAACTAGAAAACTATCTACTACTCTGATATAGGAATGATCTTGTAAAACATCACAAGTATAGACTCATGTGAACACAATATGGACGCAACCATCTGTTTATGAATAGTCCACAATACAATGAATACAAAATTCCTCGCAGCCTAGATGGTGGAAACTAGATCCAGGGTCTTCATTTCTACTTCCCGAAATAGTACGATTCTATCCATGCGAATAAATGTGTTGATGTCGAACATGGTAGAAACCACTTGATTACCATCCAATGATGTAAACTGTTAACAAGTGTGAGAGAAACCACCAGTGATGTCAATGTCTCTCAAAGTACCCAGTACAATCCATGAAATGTGAATAAATGTGTTGATGTCAAACATATCACGAAATCCTTTGATCGAAAGTCAATGATGTAAACTGTCGTCAAAGGCGAGAAACCTGCCATTGAGGCATGCAGATCTCAAGGTACTGACGATTCCTAGATCATCTTTCTAGATAATGAGCTGATGTCGATAGAAAGTGATCCATCGTAGGCAAGCCCACAACATGAAATCATAGATCAAGCTGAAGAAATTTAGTTGCAAGGACTGACTCAGGGATTGTCAAGATGTATGACAGATATTTTACATATGAATGGCTTATTGGCAGTGACCTCTTGAACACATAACGACACGAAAGATGGCTTGGTGACAATTGACCCAAAGTTAATACCCAGAAACCGGCTGAAGACTTTCAATGTGGTTTGATCAACTGTTTAGGCAAAGGATTTCCCAACCCAGGTGAATAAAAGTGTCGTGTCCAAGAGTGGTTACAAAGTATGACAAACAGATTCATTTTTCTCTCTTTTCTCCCACCATTTCTGGCAAGTACCTCTTTATTTTTGACAAGCTTGAGGAGGATAAAATTTGCTTGATTATAAGCTCATCCTTTGGATGAGTCCAACTTTGTTTAAATTCTAACCCTAAGAAGGAGTGGTTCGTTCCTGTTTTTAATTGAACAGGTCCTTTACTGTGAAATTTTAACGAGTCCAGTATAGGAGAAACTCGACATTTTTCAATTTTAGAGAGTCTGAAAAAACTTAAGAAGACTCCAGGGTTGACCTTTTTCATAAATTTGTGTCTCCCAAGCCCGAAAAAGTATAAAATAATACTTGAGAGAACCACTTGATCTTTTACGACCAAGGAGTACTTTTCGTTATTAGTGCCCTTGACCCGGAAAAGTAAAAAAGCGATCAATGGCACATCGTTTTATAACCAATATCGAATTTGAAATGACAAAAATCTGGCAATCTTTTCGTATTTTTATGGTTGGAAAAGAGCTGTAAGTGGACCATCTTTTAATTCCGTTTTAACGAGTGTAAAAGAAACGCTCGGCAATCTTTTCATATTTTAGGAGTCAGAAAAGAGCTTAAAGATGACTCGACATGTTTTTCCGTTGAAAATGATAGATTTTTCCTGAATAATCCTTTATTCTGCACAAAAACACAAACATTACTCATACCTGTTTGAAATGGATAAAAATGTCACAAAATACCTTTTTAAAGTGAAACATAAACAAATTTGCGATTTATTTACTCAAAAAACTTATAAAAAGGGCCTTTGTCGATTCATTTTTACCGTTCAAGTTTGGGTGAGAAAATAGTGCTTTTGCTTAGAAAACTTCCCGTGAAGATTGCGGAAAATCCAACCATCAGAATCGAGCGCCGTCTTCTCCAGGTAATCCACGTCATCCTACTCTTCATTTTCAACCATTTAGTTTTTTGATTTAGTCCTTCATTTCATTTTTTGGGAGGGTTTTTAGGCGCAAAACCGGCGCGCGCTGGTCCGCAGGTTTACCATTGCAGACCCGCGGACCCCGACTTTTCCTCCATTGGGAAAAAGCTCGGGGTCCACACCTTCCATGTGGAAAAAGTGCGGACCCACGCACTGTGTCTAACTTGGAGGGTGCGTACCCCGCCGCAAGGCTTTTGAACCCAAAAATTCTCAAAAATGGACCAATGAAAATGTTTTCTAGCAATTTAATTAATCTTTATACTTGATGCAGAGAGTATATCATGCTAGATTGGCGTGAATGAGAGCATGAGGACGTGGATACTGCCGCATGGAATCATCAGCCTTCACTTGATGCTTTGAGGGTGTGCGGACTGTACAAATTCTCGACCATTTTTGGCATGAGGGCTTAGGTAGATTTCTTACAGTGGCTGGTTGACAGATGGAGCATACAGGACCAGTGCTTTTTCATTGGCGGCCACCGGCTTGAAATCGAGCCGGCAGACATTTATTTCTTGACTAGTTTGCCTAAGAGAGGCGAAGACTTGACTTTGTACGGGACTAGGCCAAGTGGCCAGTCTGTCAATAGTCTCCGGCTAGAGTACTGCAACAGCCAGGCTAAAGACAAAGGGATAGACATAAAGACCATATCCCGTCTTGAGCTCATGGTGATTGCGTTTACTGTCACCAGACTTTGCGGAGCTGCCGCATTGCATATTGCCACCGGATCCAGATGCGTATGGCAGTTGATTGCTTTCGAGGCACCATCTTCAACTGGTGCAATGCTGTGCTTACCAATGTGAAAGGCCAATTGACCAGGGCCAAGAGTGGACGACTAAAGATCTTTGGTTATGGGGCTTTGGTCGTGAGTTTTGGCCTGGAGAGGGTTCCTATGCTGATCCCACAGCACCTTACTGTTGGAGCTGGGCTTCCTCAAGAGCCCAAACTGATGCGATGGGTCGCAGTCATGGCCCGTCACCCGGACGAGAGGACAGAGGTTGCTCAGTTCAAACCTGAGTATTTCTAATGGTTGGAAAACCAGGTCTTTTCCATTCAGGACTTCCCTTACGCTGGGATAGATTTCCGTGGTGACCCAGACATGGCTCTTCCACCAGAGGAGCAGTGGGACCTTTTAGGAGGTTCCTTTGCAAGGTGGCCCGTAGAGTGGTTTCTTATAGAGATCATCACCAGTGATAGGATGATCGTTTATTGTGGGCACAAGTGATATTTCGCTTTTTGTACTTATCATTTTTGCCGATCATAAGCTGTTTTTCAACCTATGATCGAAGACGATGTATTTTTTGACACACTCATATATATATATATATATATATATATATATCTATATATATATATATAGATATCACTATTACCGGCTTATCTTGTAAATCATGTTATGGAATGGTTTTAAATTTACATGTATGATTATTGGAAATGTCTATTTAACATTCAAGAAGCAATTGCATCTGCTAATGTATTTAAAGACCTTGTAATATGCTGATATTCAATATAATAAAACTCACGTTCCAAGAGACGCACTCTCAAAAATAATCTTAATAACACCAGATTTCTAATGGCATACACTCTATTAAGCTGTAACACAACGAGTTCAGAATCCAACCTCACTATCAAACTCCGAATCCCAAATGAAATAGATTCAGATAATAACTCAATCGCTGCACTATACTCTGCAATGTTGTTTGTTGTTTGACCGAGGCTTACCCCATGCATAGAAACTAACTCGTCAGAGGGAGAATAGATAACCCAAGCTGCGGAAGAGATGTTCTGTGTATTACGACAAGCACCATCAGCAAATCCAATGTATGTTTGGAGAGGCATCGACATCTGCAATATCAAGAGTAAAACCAAGATAAGCAGGAATAATGACAAAAAAACACTCTCTAGGCTAAGCACACTTTTTTAAACTAAAACACACCAGCTAGAAAGAAAAAACTATCCTAACTAAAAATCCCCATACCCATCCTTTTAAGTATAGTACCTCTTCAAGTAAAGGCCATTTCTGGGTTTACCCAAAGAGTCCCCATCAAAGTCTACCAATTCATAGGCCCCTTTTGCTAGCTTTCGCTTAACAATATAGGGATCATGCCACATAAGAACGAATTTCCCAGCGCCTAATTTATCATTAGCTTGATCATACAATAACACTAGGTCTCCTTCCGAAAAATTTTGAGTGGTCACATTCCGATCATACTGAGCTTTCATACGCTTTGCGTGAGTCTCGATTGCCAATGCAGCATCATGTCGATTCTCATCTAATTGAGCTAAGTATAACAAACGCTTTTCCTCTTCCGAAGTAGCTGGAAGTAACTCGATGGTCATTTGCAGTGATGGGATTTCGCATTCAATGGGTAACACGGCTTCCAAACCATAGACTAGTTGGAGAGGAGTGAACCCTGTTGATGTTTTTACTGAGGTTCGGTACGCCCAAAGCACTGAAAATAGCATGTTGTGCCAATTCAACCGATGAATCCCAATGATTCGTCGGATCTTGATAACTAAAACTTTGTTGATGGATTCGACCAGACCATTCGCTTGTGGATAATAAGGGGTTGAACTATCGTGACATAAACCAAGCTGGCCTGTAAGTTCGGTCATCATAATGTTTCGAAAATGACGCCCATGATCAGTGATTATCGCTTGTGGGACACCAAACCTAGCAATTATATGATTGAACATGAAAATTGCAGCTGTCTTGCCGTCTGCCTCGAATGTAGGCATCGCCTCGGCCCACTTAGTAAAATAATCTACCGCAAGGATGATATACGCATGCCCCCCAGCCGAGTAAGGGTTACATGTAATAAAATCTATACCCCATTTGGAAAAAGGACCAACAACAATTATAGGGTGGAGAGGAGCAGGTGGAGCACACATCTTACGATAAAAAATCTGGCAGTTGTGGCATTTTCGGACCACGGTAATACAATCTTTAAACAAGGACGGCCAGAAATAGCTAGCGCGCAATATCTTTTGGGCTGTGGCATACCCAGACATATGACCGCCACATGCTCCAGAGTGACAGTAATTTAGAACCCTTTCAGCCTCTTCGTGAGTTAAGCAACGTCGAAAAATAGAGTCTGCCCCACGGCAATAAAGAGTATCTCCGATAATTTTGAATTGCTGGGAGTGGAATCAAATTTTCCGACGTTCCGACCTTGAAATTTCTGGCTGAAAAGATTGGGTCTGGAGATAGACGATGATATCCCCATACCACGGATCTAAAGTGCTGATTAGAAACAAAGATTCGTCCGCAATGGGCTCCTCTGCCACAATTTCCGTGTCAGCACGCGGGAAGTCACACATTAACTCTGCAAAAACTAAAGATTTCTTAGACTTAGATTTTTCAAATTCCAAGTCGAACTCCTGCAGGATAACGATCCATTTAGAGTACTTGCCCCCTAGAAATTGTTTGGTCAAAATGTAGATCATAGGGTTGCAATCCGAAATTACCATAGTTTTACGTAGTAAAATGTAGTGATGAAAACGTTGGACAGCTTGAACGACTGCCAATGCCAATTTCTCCACATGTGAGTATTTTAGCTCAGTTGGATTTAACGTTCGACTAAGGTAATATATCACATGTTCCATTCCAAAATCATCTTCCTGAAATAAGACCATTCCAATAGTGGAATGGGAGGCGGCGAGATACAAGAAGTAATCCTGGTTGTAGTTGGGAGGATGCAACAACGGTGCATGGATCAACACGTGTTTGAGTGCATCAAAATATTTCTGAGCTATCTCATCCCAAGAGAACTGAGTGTTCTGTTTCAACAACTGTGTAAAACCCTTTGTAACCTCGACATAGTTAGGAATGAATCGTCATAAAAAGTTTGCTTTCCCCTGCAAACTTTGGAGTTGGCGAAGACTCGAAGGAGGAGGCAAATTGATGATAGCTTTGACCTTTGAGGGATCAACATGAATGCTGGCTTTCGAAACTACAAATCCCAGCAATCGAACCATTTCTATACAGAAGACACATTTGTGTGGGTTCAACCGAATACGATAATGCCTACATCTCATAAAGATTGCTCGTAAATGGACGAGGTGATCAGCTCGATGTAATGAATGAGTAGGCAAATCATCGAGATACGGTTGCACAATGTGTTTGATGTCATGAAACGCATAAGACATCGCCCTTTGAAAAGTTGCTCCGGCATTCTTAAGCCCAAAAGGTAATTTGCAATAAACAAATGTTCCCCATGGACAAATGAAAGCCGTTTCTGGTTGATCGGCAGGTAGAATGTTGATTTGATTGTATCCGGAAAACCATCCATAAAGGAAAATATTTCGCTGTCGGCACAATCATCAATAATTTGATCGATATAGGGAGTTGGGTAATTGTCCTTTGGATAGGTTCGATTAATGTCCCTATAATCGATGCATATTCTTATTGTTCCCTGCTTTTTGTTAACCAGAACAATATTCGATACCCAATCCGTTAACGGGATCGGATAAATGAAACCTGCTTTCAACAGTTTCTCAACTTCTACTTTAATTGCAGCAGCTTTTCGTGGGTGAATCTGAGGCAAACGTTACCGGACAGGTTTAGCGTCCGGGTAAGTCTTGATCTCATGAACAACAATCGCGGGATCAATTCCTGGCATTTCCTCATAGGACCAGGTAAACACGTCGCGGAATTCTTGAAATAGGGCCTTATATAATTGAATTTCGTCATCTGTACACGAGGCACCTATATGAATGTTCTCAACAATTCCGGGCTTAACCGAAATGTCAATGGGAATAGTTCTAGAGATGTTTCCCAAATTTAACTCTGAATCAGGATGTTTCATTGGATACTGAGGTTCCTTGACATATTCAGTTGTAAAAATTGATGAGAAATCATTTTCAAAACGATCATTCTCGGGTAAAAACAAAAATCTGTGATGGAGATCTTCCCATGGTAAATCATCTACACATAGGATTTCATGAATTTTCTCATCAAAGTGAACAAGTTTAGAAAACATAGTTAAATCTGAGGTTGATGTGAAAAGTGATTCCTCACGGACCACATTCATTAAGTCATTTTCGGTTGAACACAGGTCGGCAAAAGACTGCACGGCTTCATAGGCCATTTCATATGGACTCAAAGGCATGGAATTACCAAATGAGTCTATTTCAGATTCAGAAGGGACGATCCAAGGATTGTCATAAAAAATGGTGTCTGATGTAATCATATGAATGGTTGCAAATGAAGATGATGCGTTGATTGGAGGAAAAGGAAAAGTTCCCAGTAAACCGGCATCTTTAACTAATCCTACTCCAACATCCTTATATGGGATAGTCGATTTACCGACATGCTGAATACTCTCCGAAGAGGCTAGGTCGGATGAAAAGTAAGCCAGCTGGTCTATTGTTACGATCTTTCCATTATGTGGAAACTTTATTACTCGGAAGACCGATGAAACGACCGCTGTCATAGCATAAGACCAACTTCGACCCAAGAGAAGGTTGTAGTCTAGAGGGGCATCAACCACCTCCACATCTAGACTAATGGTTTTTCCTTCAACCCCTATAAGAAAATCCTGTAGAATGCCAAAAGGATGAAACCCACGGCCATCAAAGGCCTTAAGAATTGTCGGGGATTGATTTAGTGAAGGAGAACCAAGCGATCTCAAACACTGTATTGACATAATACACGTTGAGGCTCCCTCATCAATTACAGTCTGATGAATAGGCCTGTTTTTGACTATCACTGGGATTTGGAAAGCCATTTGATGAGGCAAACGCAGTGTACTATTTTCTAGATCAAAGATTATTAGGTTCGGGTCCTGAACATCAACAGCTCCTATAGCCGACAAAAGTAATTTACGCTATGCTAGGCATGATTGCAGCACTTCCAAAGCCGACATTGCTGAGGGTGAAACAGCTAAATCCTCAACAATGTTATAATTCTGAGCCGCTCTCGCATGTGGATTGAAAGATGACTTTCAAAGTATACCCTTGGCAGGTAGTTTGATTACTAAGTCTGGATTCTCGATCTGTAGTGGATCGGAACTGGGAGCTGAGGTTGATGGATTAGAATGAGAAGATTCTGCTTCTTTGCCATCAACAGGACTTTTACTACCATAATCTTGCGATCGAGTCGCAATCCTAACATGGGACATCATCAATATGGGTTCTTCATTGACACTCGAGGAAGAACCTATCATCTTATTGTCTTGACTTGGAAATGGATCCTTTAAGACAGCAGGAGTTTGGGAACCTTTGACAATCTTTGCAACCTCTGCACGATGAGGGCAGTCTCTTGTAAAATGTTCTTCGTCACAAATGAGACATGGATAACGAGGTTTTCGCTTTTCATCATTGGATTCCACCTTTTCAGGTTTCTCCTTTGAACTTTTGTCCGTTTTATTCTTCTTCTTTCCTTTCTTCTTCCCACCAGATTTTGATTTAGCCGTAGATGACTCTACAATGTGAATATCGGCGGAAACCTCTGCAGAAGAATCTCCTGTCGGGGAATCAGGCAAGGTTATGATAGGAGAATAATTTTTGGAAGACTTCTTCTTACTTTTAGTGTTAACCGTACCAATCATACCATCAGCGGTATGAGATCCCGAAGGAGCTGCAGTGATTTGATTTGACTTGGGAAGATCGAGGATCTTTTTGTGTAACGTACCTGACTGAGTATAAACCAAGTCAAGGTACTGTGCTTGAGCAATCACTTGCTCCTCAGTAACAACTCCGGCTTTAGCAACATCTTCAGTGATCCTTGGCAACAAAGATTTTACAAGCCACTCAGCCAAGATTTGATCCGGAATAAATACCTTCACTAAGCGTCGTCGACGTCTCCACTCATGAATATGATCTGAAATATACGTGGATGTCGATTGTTTTAGCGAAGTTAACAATTCCATGCCATTGTCATATCGGACTGGCAACTGGAAATGAGTTAAAAACGAGGTAGCTAACTGACTAAAATTATAAAAAGTGCCTCGCGGTAACTCAATGTACCACTTGGCCGCAAGACCAATTAGAGTGCGCTGGAAAAGTCTAAGACAGATCGAATCATCTGTGATGGAGTTAGACGCACACCAGAGGTGGTAAGTCGTCACATGGTTCGACGGGTCCTCTCCAGATTTACCTTCGAACTTGGGAATGTCACTGAGCAACTTATTCGGCATTGGCGGCCAAAATGGAAGATAATTAATCAGATCGTTCGTTAGGCGTGACAAATCAGGTAAGTCCAAAGTTGCGATAAACAGTGATTGCCGATTAGGATCCCTAAAACTCTGGGTCATGAGACCAGCCCCAGGAGGAGGATATCCGGGATAACTAGGAATAGGAATCGCGTTCGGGATATTGTATCCTCCTGGAAAACCAGGATTAACCGGACCGTACTGGGGTTGTTGAGGTTGTTGATAAGTGTACCAAGGATACGGTTGATACTAATAAACTGGCTGTTGGATAGCAGGACCGAATTGGTACTGTCCCTGGTACAGTTGATAGGTGAATTGTGGCTGACTTGTGACAACCGTACTTAAACCAGGTTGTCCTACAGGCATCTGAACCGTAGTTTGAATCGTGGATCCAGACGGTGGTAAAGATGTCTGAGGGGTAGATACAGGAACAGTAGAAACCATAGATGTCGATACTCCAGAAGTAGGTGGGGTAGATTGAACAGATGTTGTAGCAGTTGTTTGAGATGGAGTACGAGGCGCAGTAGGCCCAGACTGAGAAACTACTGAAGGTACAGAAGCTTGAATGTTTGTTTGGACTGGTTGCTGGGGTGAACCAGAAACTAAGGGTTGTCCAGTTTGAGATGAAAAATGTACACTTGGCTGCAACACCTGTTGAGTTTGCGATGGATCCCACACTATGTTCATTTCGGGGTACTGACCCATAACAGGTTGAGAATATTGAGGACCATAATCGGGTTGAGGGTAGGATTGATAATTGAAAGGTACATTTCCCATTCCTTGAACATAAGATTGACCTTGGGGTGGTTGGAAACCTTGGTTTGAGTACTGACCTTGGGGTAGATACCCTTGAGGCACGTACTGATACTGGGGTTGACCTTGAGGTATAAATTGATACCAGGGTTGACCTTGGGGTACATATTGAGTCTGGGGTTGACCTTGAGGAACGTATTGTACTGTAGGTATGTTTTGTCCTTGAGGTTGCCCCCCAGATGCAAATTGTGTACCTTGAGGTTACCCCCCAGGCGTTAATTGAGGCTGCCCCCCAGGAAATAACTAGCCACCTTGAGGTTGAGAATTGGGAATAGAACTTGACATCATAAGAATGTCTTCTATGCTCAACGGCTTTGAACCATTGCTTCCAGTGAATAACCCTTGTTCATTGGGTTGAGGAGATGCTCCCGAAAAAGTACCAGAAAGTGACTGATACCCAGAGGGAACAGAAGGACCGTCGTACAAAAAAGATTCAGGCAATTGAGTAAACATGGATGACTGACCTGACATATTTACAGGAGTATAAAAACCTCTAGGATGATAAGGAGCACGAGGTGGTGAAAAACTTAACGCTGGGTTTTCCAAATAATTAGTCAAAGAAAGATACCAAGTAGTACTTCTAGGTGGACTGTAAAAAATTGATTCACACT
The DNA here is from genome assembly GCA_031772625.1 of Pinus tabuliformis. Lineage (NCBI taxonomy): Eukaryota > Viridiplantae > Streptophyta > Pinopsida > Pinales > Pinaceae > Pinus > Pinus tabuliformis. The sequence continues at coordinate 675,889,270 of CM062809.1, read as the reverse complement.
CCCTTAGATCAATAACAAGCTGATTTTTAGGGATAGGGATGCCTACTTCTTCTTCCGGAGCAAGTTCTTCAATAGCTATCAAACCAGAAGGAAGATTTTCGGTGATTACTCTTTCTACCCTAGGTGAATTAGGACCACTAGAAGTTGGAGAGACAAACCTCGATGTTGGAGTAACAGGTTCAGATATCTCAGGTTCTTCACCTATATCATTAGTAGATGAAAAGCTACCAGCAAGTTCGGAAATCAAAATAGATTCAGGATTATAACCTGTTACTAGAGTTTGGTAATCAGGATGTACAACCAATGAAGACTCTCCTTCTTCAGGTGACCCAACTTTACTACCACTAGGAGTTACAAGGACTTTCAAGCCTTCAAGCTGGCTCAGAACTTCTTCAGGAGGTTGGCCCCAAAGTCTACGGGACTTCCTCAGTAAATCAGCCACGGTTACAACCTCAGGAGACTGGCCCCGAAGTCTACGGGACTGTCTTGGTAATTCAGCCACAGTTAAAAACTTTTAACTACTTCACACGCAATCAAAGTAAAATCTCAATGAGAACCACCTAAAGCCTCTAAAGAACCAAAAAATTTGAATCACATGCCTAAAGAATGTAGAGATCAAACACACACAAACAGTAACTTTCTAGACCGAAAACACTAGTAGGTGATGAAATCCAACGTCGCAGAATTTAGTACAGAAATGGCAGCTGGAACAGTTACCCCGACAACCTTCTTAATGAATAGACTGGACCAAGTTTCTCCACTTAACCGTCTCGAGTGAGGTGAACCCCCAGAAAATCCAAGTGAGTCTAGCCGACGTCTGCTCCAGGTACAGTGGGATCTTCCCACCACTGTCGCCTTAGGAAGAATCCTGAAGAATATGGCCACTAAGGTTACCAATTGAGACAAATACACCTGGGGGAACAGTCTACGATCCGATACGCACGCAGGCGTGGAGTAGCAAGCTCAATCCCCTTGAAGGCTCCTTGACATAATCCAAGGTTTACCGACAAGTGACCCCAGGCTCCTCGACAATGGTTAATCCGAGGTTTACCGTTTTTAATACATGAATATCTAGTGTCGTTCCCAATGAGGAAGGATTGATTCCCACACTGGCTCGAACACGATCTCGTGCTTCTCCTTTAAGAGGAGCTTTCCCAGAGCATAAATGCAACAATTAGATTTCTTCCTACCACAAGATACAACTACTTGTTTGTTTTTACTGTCTTGGAGATTTAATTACTCTCCTACTCCAAGACACTAGCCTAAGCTAACTTGGTGTATCAGAGCCCTAGAAAATAAAATGTTACTAGGTGAATTTTACTTTAAGCGTTAATTTTAGTGGATTTTGCTTAAGTCAAGAGGTGGCGGAGATGAAACTCGTGGTGTAAAGACTCGACTCAAAATCACTAAAACGATGCACCTAAGATGATTTAAACAATCTTTTCTCTTCGATGAACTTCTAAACTAAGAAAGAGTTTGAGAATGCAAATACTTTGTAAACACAAATCTTTCTCAATTAAACAAATTAAAAGAAGAGCTTTTCCTTTCCAAAGCACTCAAAACGAGACAACTAGCTATTTCACAAAAATTTCCCTTTTCTTTTCAAACCACTCAACCACTACAAAAACAAACTTTTTCCAAAAGAGATTTTTTTTTACTTTGTAAATAAAACACTCAAAACTAATAAAAATGACTAACTTTGAGAGCTACAAACTATAAAAAGCTACTTGAAGTCAAAGCCTACTAAAAGCCTTTTTGAGGATGTTTTACTTAGCTAAATGTGAGCTAAGGACTAATTTATGCAGAATCACAATTAGTCAAAAAACAACCAATCTCTCTTTTTCATTTTTTAAAAATGAAAATTCCAACTTTCAAATACAAGTTTTTCGAAATTTTGAAATGAGAAAACACAAAGCGGATTCCTCAACAAGGGGAGATTTCATAAATGGTCAGACTCATAAGAAGACTGGTAGACACCAAGGTAATCTGAGGTCCCTACGGCTTCTAAGCTCAGAGCCACTACACAACCAAAAATGAAAAACAAACCCAACAAGCAAAATTCCTAGGAATTCCACCTAAAACCCTAACGCTAATGAAATTAAACCAAGGAAATTTTTTGACAGGGAACAAGTAGGTCTGGGCAATGGCTAAAACCTATAAACAAATTCTAAACTGATAAAAAAGAGAAAAATTTAAAATTTTTCAAATTTTTGACAGGGTACGCAGGAAACCTGTTTACACAGGTGCGTCCACGCTCTGTGCACAAAGGAAAAGTGCATACAGGTACGCACTGTGCCTAACTCAGAGGGTGCGTACCTCTCCCAAAACTATGAAAAATAAAACCTGACTCAAAATTAACTAAATTCACCCAATCCCACAATCATCAAGTCAAAAACAGAAACAGAAAATACAGTTTCTCAGGTCAAAGTATAGACAAGGAAAACAATCAAGTCCCCAGTGGAGTCACCATTTTGTCGCACGGAATGAGTCGATCTTGCGGACAAGATAAACCTTCCTAGAATCTAAAGGAGACCTAACGACAAGCAAACCAACCAGACACTATCTTTCTCTAAATATGCTTTAATAAACAATAGCAAACAAGTGTTTTTAGGGCCTACCTTAGGTCCTACGCAAGCTTGTGGATGCCCTCGCTCCTTTGATCCAAATGAGCTCCTTTCCGCGAACCTGCAAACACAAACAAGGCAAACAAATTAAATAACACCTGAAAATCCAATTGCATAAAACATATTTAACATGAAAGTCAAGGAGTCCATGAAACAAATAGCATAAGATACTTGTTGAGAAAAATGAGTTTGATTGTATTAATTCAAAAGAAGAAGAACTTTACAACCTTTGCCTTGACGCTGTACAAGATCCTCCCAGGGTCCAACAAGATGTCTCCTCTACTTTGACAAGTTTCACTCACTCTCCAATGGAACCAAGAGGTATGTGATCTCTCCTCTCAAGCTCAACCAAAGAGTCTTAATTTCACCAGCATTTACCCTCAAAATGTTCAGCTTCTAACCTCCCTAGTCCTCACCCCAATGCCTGTATTTATAGTGCAATGGAGGGAAGTTACTAGGTCCTCCTTCAAAGGGATAAAGCCCTCCTTCAAAGGGATAGCTCCTTTAGTCAAGGGATTAGCTCCTTCTCTTTTGGGATGCATGAACCACCTCAGAGCGAACAATCCACGTCAAAATTCCTTCTAGAAAACTCTAGAATTAACCCAAAGTGAGTTTTTTAAGATAAAACTTGCGCCTTTTGACTTTCACAGGGGTCCGCACCTACATCGTTAGGGACAGAGCGGGTAGGTATGTAGCTTTTGTAGACAGAAGGTGCGGGACCGCAGGTGACCATGAGAGAAAGTGCAGAACCAGAGTTACATTGATTTTTAATGTCTTTCTCCCATTTCCAAAGCTTGATTTGAAGATCTGAGGTCTTAGACTTGCTTAGGAGGACAATACAAGTGATGATAGACCCATACTGACTGTAAATAATCATAGTGACGATATTTTTGTGTAACAAATCTGCAGCTAATGGCAAAGGATACATGTTCTTTATCATCTGCTTATTAAGAGAACGATAATCACAACACATTCGTAGCTTGTTTGTGTCTTTCTTCCACTGGAATAATACTGGAGCTTGATATGGGGACCTTGAAGGTCTTATGAAACCTGCACCAGTCAACTCTTTCAACTGTCATTTCAATTCCTCCAACTCTGGTCTTGACAATCGATAAGGAGCTTTTGCCGTAGGTTGCTTCCCTGGCTCTAGCTCAATGCTATGGTCCACTGTATGCCTTGGTGGAAGTTTCTTTGGTAGCTCATGGGGCATCAAATATACATACTTGGCCAACACCTCGGAAATTTCATCTGGAATAGGCGTCCCCACTCCATCATCATTTTCAAATTCTTTGATGGCTGTCGCATGTGTCTCTGCATCTGACTCCCGAATAGCCTTCTCCAAACTTAGTTCAGAAACATGTTGCACCTTGACTTCCTTCCTTTGCTTATGAGTAGGCAAAGTCCAAGTTCGTGAGCCTCCAATCAGCATAATCTCATCACAGAAGGGGACAATAACCACTATATTTCCCTTCAAGAAATCCTGCCCCAATATCATGTCAAAGTCACTCATCTCCATCACCGTGAAGTCCAACCGACCCTGCCAGTCTTCAATCCAAATTGGCACTTCACTGGCCAATCTAGCCACTTTAGCCCTTGAGTTCATTGCCTTGACCTCCACATCTGAAGGGATAATCTGCAGCCCAAATTCTTTCACTAAACATATAGTCATGAAGTTATGTGTGGCACCCGTGTCCACCAATGCTTGGATAGTCTTTCCATGAACCTCCAAGTCCATAAACCCCAAACTGTGAATCCAAGATTTCTTGTCCAAAACTTCAGACTACATACATATTTGGTCTCTGCAATTTCCTCTGATACCATCTGTCATGCCCCCAACTCTTTTTTCATGTGTTAGTCTACGTGTGACACCAGCTAAACACTTAAAATTTTTATCTTCTAAGTTATTTTCCGGACTATGCCTAACACTTTCATCTTTCATCATTTTTACTTATTAATATGTGAAATAAACATCAGTCATTAACCATATGCAAGAGACACAAGACACATGTAATAACAGTAATCTTTTATAAATGTTGTTTTACAATTTTCCTCGAGAGACAAGCTCAACCGAGTTATATAAATTTTACAACAAAGTGGCTACCGTGCAGCTCGGCCACTGCACCATGCAGACCTCCCCAACACACCTGCACCACCATCCCCACACGCCGTGCAAACTTCATTTCAACTCGCTGCATGGTTGCCTACACAACTCCCATTCAACTCTGCCATGGGTACACCGCCCACCCGAGTCGCCCACTCGGCTCCTCGTTTAGACTTGCTGCAAGTGCACCGCCCACCCCGGTCACCCTGCCCAGCTTGCCTCAACTCCCATGTTACAACCTGCCAGCACTTTGTCCATTTGTCCTGTGTGCCAACCACTTGTTTACTTGCTACCTGCCTATCCGCTGACATGTGGTTCACCCACCCGCCATCGGTGCGACCACCACCTTGAACTCGGTATTGTTATGCCCTCCAGTTACACTGTTGTTCAAACTTTATTACGCCCATAGTGTGGGCGCATCCTGTACCTCGCTAAGACTCGTCTGCCCCTTGACATAGGACTTGTCTTGCTCAACTCGTTGGATGATGCCTTTTCTCACCTCTCCACCATGTCTTCTTATATGCCATGTCGCCCACATGTGGGGGCTTTCCACCACTAAGCCAACCCAACAATTTCGACACTTAGCATATTTTAATGTCGGCCCAAGTGTAGGGGCATCCATACCTTTGGTCGCTCACCCCCATGAACTCACCAATGCGCTCACCCACACTTAGTCGTTTTTTGCAACTCATCTCATGGGTGTGTCCTTGGCTCATTCGATTGACCTGGCTCGTCAATCTGGCGTGTCCATTGCCAACTCATTAGTTTTGTGCAGCCGACTCATCTCGCCCATCGCGTGCCCACGACGACTCATCCTCAACTCGTCGATTAAACCCACCTTGCGTGCCCAACTCGCCAATGTGCGATGATGACCTAGGGGCCTTACACCTCCCCTCCCCTCCCCTCTCCCCTCCCCCACTCCAACCCTCAGCCCCCCCTCCCTCAGCCCCCTCACCACTCCCCTCTCTCCCCTCCCCCCCCCACCGCCAATGCGCACTCACCCACCTCCACTCCTCACCCAATCCCCTAGCCAGTGGCTAGGAAGTTGCAGGCCAATCCCTAAAATCGGCCTGCAACCTCTTGGCTGTTGGCTGGGGGCTCAGGCAGGGAGGGGGGGGGTGGAGATGCAGATGGTGAAAAAAAAAAATCGACGAATGCTGTTTAATGTGATGATGTTGCATATTCCACTTCATATGAGTGAGGCGGTTGATGTTCGGATGTTGGTTACTCACTCGGATGTTGTGCAATGCTTCTGATTTGAATGCCATACCTATTGACTGGTATCACTCTTCCCGAGGGGGATGACGAAGGGAGGGAGAGTGGCAGAAGGGGAGAGGAGAGGGGCGGGGAGGGGTTGTGTGGGGGGAGGGAGGTGGACGGTCGAGGGTTGGGAGGGGAGGGGAGGGGGGTGAGAGAGGGGGGCGAGGGGAGGGGTCGGGAGGGGATAGGGGAGGAGGGGTAGGGTTATTTGTTTTTTTTAATTGTTTTTTTAAATTTTTTTAATGTTGTTTTTTTTTAATTTAATTTTTTTAAATTTTAATATAATTTTTTTTTTTAAATTTATATTTTGTAACATGCTTAGAATTTTTTATTTATTTTAATTTTAATTTATTTATTTTGTTTCGTTTTTTAATTTTTTAATTTTCTTTTTTTTAATTGTTTGAATTTTTTTATTTTATTTTTAATGTTTTTTTTTTTATAATTTAATTTTATTATTATTATTATTACAAAAAAATAATTCTTAAATTTCTATTTTATTTTATATTTTATTTTTAATTTTGTTTATTTAAATTATTTAATTTAACTATTTCTTAATTTTTTATTTTAATTAAATCTCTTTTTAATTTTAATTTTTTTCCTTATTATTTTTTTTATTATTTTTTTTATTTTAATTTTGTTGTTTTTTTGTTTATTAGCTTTTTCCTTTTTATTTGTTTTATAACTTAAAAAAAAATGTTTTTAGATGTTTTTTGTGGTTGAATTTTTTTTTCTTTAATATTTTTTTTTTTTAATTCCATTTTTTATTCTTTTATTTATTTTTGTTTTGTCATTAATTTTTTATTCAATTTTTTTTTTTTACAATTTAATTTTGGTTTTTTTTACATTTTTGTGGGTTTTTTGTTTTTTAGTTTCCTTATATATATATATATATATATATATATATATAGAAACATGAAAATCACCAACATTTTTTAAAAAAATTATCCACACTTAATTCATTAGAATATTTAAAGTGTAAAAACTAAGCCCTTTAAACAAAAAGGGTTGATGCGTAACAACACTTTTCAAAATCAACATGAAAATCACAAACTTTTACAAAAATTGTTCATACTTGATACATAAAAAAATTTAAAGTGGCAAAAATATGCTCCAAAAAAAGGTGTATTATGAATCACCATTTTACCGAATCGAGTGATTTTTTGCTACCTCGAAGAAATAGGTACTAGCTCATTTTCTCGTTTGATCGGTAACTACGTTTTAACTTGAAGTTGTGTGGTTTGATGTGTTGATCGTGTCATGCCTTTTCACACTCCTTTTGAATTTGCTAATGAATCTAGCCAAAAACCTATCTTCTTCCAATTTTGTCAGTTATGTGAATCTTTCTTCCAGGGCTATGCGATCCACCATTCCTATGAATGTTGCTATGTGCAGACTAGGTACAATGTTTTCCATTGGCATCATAGCTTCAATGCCATAAACCAACCTGAAAGGCGTTTGTCCAGTTAGCTTCTTACAAGTTGTTTTGTAAGCCCATAGCATCGTGGGTACAGGCATATCCCAGTGATTTCTTTGTGCATTGCAGACCTTCATCAGCATGCTCTTTAGTATCTTATTAAATGCTTCTACTATTTCATTAGCTTGTAGGTGATATGGCATACTTTTCTGATGGTAAACCTAAAACTTCTCTATTAATGCACTGATCATTTCATTAAGAAAATGTGTGTCGTGATCTCTCATCAAAATTTTCAGACAACCAAACCTCGTCAGCATGTTCTCAAGGATAAATTTTGTTGTTGTTGTGCTTGTACAGTCCTTCACAGGTTGCGCCATTGCCCATATGGTTAAATATTCCATGGCAGTGATGATGTACTGTGCACCCATCTTCTTTCCTCGAGGCTGAATTGGTCCTACAAAGTGGTGGGCTCCAGTATTGTAGCAATAATGCTACAACTCCTGGAGCTTCCTATCTCTAATTTTATCAACCCGGTAGTTCGTACAAACTTGGAAGCGACGGTGCTGTATGCACAAGTACTAGCTCTTGTCGCAGCTGTCACTTGGTCAGCTGGCACAAGTCCGCTAGGGCTCAAGCCAACTTCTATATGCTCTCAGAAGAAGCTTTCTAAATGATGGACGAAGGCTATCTCAAAGGGAATTAATCTACTTTGCAAAAATGAACTGAAAGCCAACCAAAACATGGAAACCCTAGTAAACCCTAATTTGACTAGCTTGACCCTTGTAATGCAAAAATGTGAATGAAACTTCTACCAATGATGCCATTACTTGCAGTGAGTTGAAATACATGAATCTAAGCTACTTGCATCTGAAAAGACATGTTTTTGTATTTTTTCATTAAGTGGTTGGATTTATTGTGATGGTGCTTTTGATTAGGGTTTGACTGTGCAGGAGCGGTTCGAAGGGATGGAAAGCTTGGGAAAGGTTAGGGGGGCTAGGAGAGGTCCCAGGGGATCCCTAGCATTAGTCCACAGAAGTCTACAATGTTCAGGTGCTCAGCAACCGAGTTTGCAGGCTTCTACAGGATGTCTGCAGGGGATCCTACAGGAAACTCAGGAATTCTACAGGAAGTCTGTTAACTTCTACAGGATGTTCTATCGTGGGAGTTTTGGGTGATGGTGAAGTGATGGAGTGGTATGGGTGGATAGGTAAGATGGAGATGGAGCTGGTGATGGCTCAGGGGCAGAGAAATAAGGTAGAGAAAGAGTGCATGAAGTCAGTTGGTGGATGGTAGGATGGGATCAACGAAAGGTCAAGAAAATGGAGCTACGTGAATAATGGAAGAGCTGGAAGGTAAACGAGCTGAACAGAGGTCGATTAGGTGGCCTTAGGCATGGTTGATAAGAAGAGGAAGGAAATGGGATGATGTGGAGCATTGTAAATAAAACAAATTGCTTATGACTATCACCAAAAACGAGAACTCATTAACCTGTGCTACCTGTGATATTAACCCAATGAATAGCAATGTAAATTGTGAAGGAAACTCATGCATGGAAGTGGAATGAAGAAGTAATGCTCAGGATCAGAGTGCATGGATGGATCTACGATTAAGGTAACTATGTTGCAGCTTGCATGAACGTAAGAAGACTGCGTTTTTTTGTGTGGTTGGGACAGACTACACCCCAATCTCCAAACAGAGATGGCAGTGAGGTCCTTTCAACCTTTTCTGGAGCTCCAATGAATTACAACACGCCTATCCTGATCTAAGCAACTGAAAGCAAAGTAACCATAAGCTAATCCTACTCAATCACATAAAAACTAAATCAGCAGACTGTAAATTCGAATTGCATGTCAAAGTAAAGAAACAAAGTGTTGGAACGAAAGGCAAATAACACTACAAAACAGAGGAGGTCTATTGCTCTCACGTTGGGCCCTAACCTGAGAGCTATAGCTCCCTTAAAAACTCAGAATTAGATCCAAATCTGCTTGCCTTTATTCATAATCAAAAGTCTAATGTCATGCCAAAACTGGCTTACAAAACAAACAAGACACTGAGCTGTAACTCGTGCTCAGAGATTACAATAGTAATTCCAAAAGTCAAAAAGCTTCTAACAAAGGCTACGGCCTTCATATTTATACAAAATGAGGATCAAGCTGGCTGCCTTCATTCGTGGAGCTTGGCTGTCCAACTGAAAGTCAAACTGCTATAAAACTGTTGATCCTGTAGAACGTGTTGGCTGCCTCTAAGCTCGGTGGGGAGAGCTGTTAGAGCTCGGAGTTAAGGTGGCAATCACGAGGGAAGTCATTTAAAGCTGTAGACAACCTCCCTATAAACATGCAATGCCACCTTTGTTGTCTCCTTGTCTCCTTTTGTGTGGTCTTTTGCTCTCTTTAATGCCAAGAACCTGAAATCATCATGTATTAGTCACATAGATATAATGCCTGCCCTTCTTCCTACAAACAACACGAATATACTAAGAAATGAATGCATAAGTGGTAAAAGATGAATGGTTGAACAAGGTAAGTAGGCCAATATGAGCCCAAATTGTACCAAAAATTGGGGCTCATCATCACCCCCCAGCTGAAATATTTGCTCATCCTTGAGCAACATTGCTCTGGCTCCTCGTCCTTGGCCGAGAACTAAAGCCCGGAGCATGCTTTTCCTTTCTTGTTTTTGGTGGCCCTGCCTTTTCTGCCCCTGGTGGTGATGAGGGTGGCGCTTCTTCCCTCTTTTCCATTTCCTTGAGCCAGGCTTCGGAAGGCGATTGGCCTATTTTTCGTGTCCAGGAAGTTATTTTTGGGCTTCCCTTCTCGGGGGTGGCCGACGTTTTAGAGGGGGTTCTTTCATTGGGTGAAGTAGGGACACCCCCTAAAATGGTTTGGCTGCTGGGTGGAGGCTGTGGCTTGCCCGTGTTTATTCTCTTACTTCTCCTGGCTTCAAAAGGTAGAGGGATCTCCCTCTCTCTCTTCTCCTTCGGCTTTGGAGGTGTCCTGAGGGCGGCCAGCGCAGCTGCTGCCTCCCTTTCAAGAATACCAGCCTTCTCTTCCCTGCGTTTTGCTTTCTCAAGGCTCCTTGTAGAGGGCCCCTTCTTTTCAGATTTCGGGCTTCCTGTAGAAGCCCCTGCTTTACCCACTTCCGGGCCTTCGGTAGAAGATCCTTTCTTTACCAATTTTGGGCTTCCTGTAGAAGACCCTGTTTTAGCCACTCTCGGGCTTCCTGTAGAAGCCCCTACTTTGGAAATTTTCGGGCTCCCTGTAGAAGCCTCTTTTTTAATGATTTTCGGGCTTCCTGTAGAAGACCCTTTTGCCAATTTCGGGCTTCCTGTAGAAGCCCCTGTCTCTGTTTTCGGGCTTCCTGTAGAAGCCTGTTTCTGCTTTCCTGTAGGCACGGGTGTCTCCACCTTTGCTTGCTTGGCTACATGGGTTTTGCTTTTTGGGTTGGTTGTAGGCGTTGACGAGGTACTTGGGCTGATGTGGACCACCTCAGCTTTGTCCGTTCTGCTCTTCAACCTCTTTTCTCTTGCTGATAAGATGGGTGTGTCACTTTCTTCTTTGTCATCCTTTTCCTCGTGCTTCTTCTTTTGTTCTTTCTTCTGCACTGTGGTCGGGGTCTTCTGACCTTTTTCTCTCTTTCCCTCGGCCACTGCTTCTTGTTCCTCACTGCTGGAGGAACCACTGTCTTCAGTGAGCATCCTTATGTCTCCATCTCTGGTTAAGTTTCTGAATGATTCCCATGAGAGGGGAACCTTATACGAATGAAGTGCATCCTCCACAAGAATTTTGATCAACCCATGGTGGGCTATCTGATCTGGTATGCCCTCTTTTAGCTTCGTAGCACACTCCATCAAAGACTGTAGCAGGAAATAAGGAATGCTCAGTTTCTTTTCTACAGGAAGATCAATTCGGTGCCTTAACTCAGTGAGCAACCGAAAGTGATACCCGTACACGATGCTATAACGGCCTTCACATGTTATATATTTCATTATTTGCAGGCTAACTTCGTTCCATGGTGGCAACAGACTTGTTCTTCGCACCCCATTTTTGTCCTCCGAGAATTCCTCCTCAGGTGGAAAGAATTCTTTCTTGGCCTACTGGCTCAACTTTCGTTCTTCCTTATCCCACAGCAGACCCATTGGGAGTTCAGTGATTCAACTAATATATTGCGGGGTGAGCTTGAGGCTTAGGCCCTTGAAATTCACTGTGGTTAGTGTCTTGGATTTCGGCCTCAGAGCCTGCAAGAATTCTTCGGCCACTTCATCGTCGTAACCCTGCAGCTTATCACAAAAGGATATCCATTGTGCTCGTGTGAAGAGCTCTACCACCCCCTGGTTTTCTCTTAATTTGGCTGAATCCGTGGGTTCTCGTCTAATAAACCCACCCGGCATGATAACACAGTTTTCTTAACTAGAGGTGGTGATTGTGGAAGAGATTTTGGTTTACTGAGATAGAGCGTAGAATGTCATGCACATAACCCACAAACTTATCCCTGCGGAACTTAACATAGTTTAATTACCCAACATCCTGTAGAATGACAGTATAGGCACAGCAGACAAAAATTTCACCGTTTTTCTATGACTCGACTGTGGACGACAATTCCGCCACCTTTAATAACCAGTTGCATGAAGAGTTCAGGGTTACCTCTTTAATTGGCCACCTTTTTTCGTGAGGCACCCGCTTTCCTGTAGAAGGCTGCGTTCCTGTAGGATGACAGCGTTCCTGTAGAATGACAGCGTTCTTGTAGAATGCAGTGCGCGATTTTCGGGAGAGACTGCAGTCGGTCTGCGCCTTGGGTGAGCTTCTCAATCGTTCTGATGGCCAAAGGCTCGGCGTATCATACTGCAGAAGGATCAGGATCGCCGCTCGAGTTCAAACAGTGGTTGATAATTGCATGAATGCAATCTAGCCGATTAGATTTTGAATTCGGCGGAATTCGTGGCGCGGGGGGTGAGCTGTCCCCGCCGGACCATTGGGTGACGTCACCCCATCATTCAACTGCGTGTTCACTTGCTGCCGCACTAATTCCCGCAGATCTGCCGCCGCCTCCTTGGTTAAACTCGTTCTCTTCGAGGAGATCTCTCTCACGTGCATGCTGCCCATTCTTTTTGTCATGGCCGTCACCCACACATCCACTAGACCATTAACTGGCCGACGTGGCCAGCCAAATGGCCACACAGTCGCTCAACCAATTCACCTTTACACTTAGCAATCATTCAAAGTAACATTCATGCAATCTGATGGAAGGAAGGGTCGAGACACTTACCTGCACGACTGCACACCATGTTTCAGCTCTTTGGACGCTGATGAGTCGATTTACCTGCTGCTGGCGAACTTACACAGGCCCGGAGGTCCATGTTCACGAGCTGCCGTCGATGGATGGGATGCTTCAGTTGCATGCGCCCACGTTTCCTTGCATATGGCCTGGCTGTGAATGGTATCCACTCTAGTAGGTTCAACTGTTACAGGACTCCTGCGGGATGTCTTGGAATAGTTCTTCCTCCTTGGGTGCATGCTGCACGACGATGGATGGCCTCACGATCATGCTCTCGGAGCTGCTGGCTGACTGTGATGAAGATGGTGTGAGATCTTTAGCGCTTTTTCTATTTACAATTTGCTTTTTCTTGAGACTCATCGATTTGCTTTGCTGGTGCAGGTACTTTGTTGCATGTCGACAAGGATGGTGGAGCAAGATAACAGCAATGTGCATGGTTGACAATAGTGGCATGCATGTGTCCAAACCGATCCTTAGCCTTTAGATCTCTTCATGAAATGAATTCTGGGCCGTTCTGGGCTTCTACGGGAAGTTTCCTGTAGAAATACAGAGCTTCCTGTAGAAAATCTGCATCTTCCTGTAGAAACTCTGCATCTTCCTGTAGAAAATTTACGTCTTCCTGTAGAAGACTCAAGCTGTAATAAAATTGCACATACCTTGGAAAAAATGAGTATTCTTGGAGGGGGTGCTGGTGAGGTGTCCTAACTACATGATGAGGACCCTTGGCTTTGAGTTGAGAGGCTTCCTCTCCTCCATAGAACACCTGCATGCAATTTTACATAATGAATCTGCTGACCTTGTTTTTTTCTTTTTCTCTTTTTCTTTTTTCTTTTTCTTTTTCTCTTTTTTTTTGAAAGATAACAGGGGCGCCTCAATGAGTTTTTCACCCTTGCCATCTGCCCTGAGCACCTCGGAGAGGTTTTCACTCAAGGATCTTTTCAAATCTTTATATTTTTTTTTTTGAAAGACAATAGGGGCACCTAAATGAGGTTTTCACCCCTACCACCTACCTTGGGCGCCTCAGAAAGGTTTTCGCCCAAGGATCTTTATTATTTTTTTATTTATTTTATTTATTTATTTATTTTTTTAGATTCTTCAGGGTATGCCCAAAACAGGGGCAGAACCCTTCTCTATGACCAACACTGCCTTCTCCATAGTTTTGATGAACTCTTGTCTTGAGAGAGGCTTCCTGTAGATCTTCAAGCGATGCCCATTGACAAGCATGGGGATGGCTTCCTCATCAATGGTCCGGATAAGAACAGATCCATTGTCATGACATTTTTCCACTGAATATGGCCCTAGCCATCTGGTTGTCAGCTTCCCCTTGAAATCTTTGTATCTGGAGTCATACAACAAAGCCCAATCTCCCGGCTGAAATTGCTTGTCATGGAGATGTTGGTCATGCCACACCTTTCTATGAAGTTGAATCACTTCTGAGTGAAGGAGGGCCTGCATTCGGTGCTCATCCAGTCCATTCAACTGCAATAACCTCTCTTGTTGTGCATGGCTGAGATCTAGGTCCATCTGAGCTGCCATCCTCAAAGTGTTGTATTCAAACTCAATGGACAGCAAAGCTTTCTTCCCATAGACCAGCTCATAAGGTGTGAAGCCGGTGGTGGTCTTCCAAGTGGTGTTGTAAGCCCATGTGGCTTCAACCAGGCGATCTGCCCAGTCCATTCTGCTGCTGCTCCCCACCTTAGTCAAGATCCCTTCTAATGCTCTATTGGTGACTTCCACCTACCCATTTGCTTGAGGGTGATAGGGGGTGGAAGTCCTATGCTTGATCTTGTGATGAGCTAGTAGATCTTCAACCAGGTTGGATGTGAATTGGCTCCCTTGATCGGTGACCAGCTCTCTTGGATAGCCAAACTTATAGAAGATGTTTTCTCTTAGGAACTCGGCCACCTTTTCTTCTGTTGCTGCTTTGATTGCTTTAGTCTTTGCCCACTTTGTCAAGTAGTCAGTACACACAATGATGTAAGACCGTTGCCTCGAAGGAGGGTTGATTGGGCCCACTAAGTCCATACCCCACTTCTCAAATGGCTCAAGAGTCACTTGAGGTTGGAGAGGCATCTCATCCCTTTGGGTCGGTTTCCCCATTCTTTGGCATTGGTCACACTGGCTGACATATCTTCTGACATCTTGATGAAGTGTGGGCCAATAGTAGCCTGCCTGCAGGATTTTGAAGGCAGTTCTCTTTGCTGCAAAATGTCCTCCACAAGGCCCATCATGACAAGTGAGGAGGATATCAAAGACTTCCTCCTCCCTTACACAACGCCTTAAGATCTGATCGGGGCCAAGCTTGAACAGATTGCCCCCGATCCAAGTAAATGAGGCACTTTTTCTGATGATTCTGCTCTTTTCTCTTGAAGATAGGTGCGGAGGGAACTGTGCTGAAACAAGGTAGTTTGCTATATCAGCAAACCATGGAGAGAGTGCTGAAATAGCAAACAGATGTTCATCGGGCATCTGATCATCCACTGTTCCATCCTTATCTGCAGACAAATCCAATCTAGATAAAAAGTCAGCAACAACATTTTCTCTACCTGGTTTGTCAATAATGGTCAAATCAAACTGCTGCAATAAAAGTAACCATCTAATAATACGAGCATTCACATCTGGTTTATTCATTAAATATCTAATTGCAGTATGGTCTGTATGTACAAAGGTCTGGTAACCAGTAATATAATGTCGGAACTTGTTCAGTGCATGGACCACAGCCAAGAATTCTTTCTCGGTTACAGTGTAATTCAGCTCAGCTTTGGACAAGTTTTTGCTAACAAAGTAAATGGCACATGGAAGTTTTTGCTCAACTTGTCCTAAAGCTGCACCTATGGCTTTGTTCGAGGCATTAGTGTGGATGTGGAAAGGTAGGGCCCAGTTTGGACCTCTCAGTATTGGGGCTGACACCAACTTGTCCTTCAATTCATTTAAAGCCCTCTGACAATCGTCAGTCCATTTAAACTCCACATCTTTTGCCAACAGGCCAAACAATGGCGAGGCTAGCTTGCTGAAGTCTTTAATGAATCTCCGGTAATATCCTGCTAATCCCAAGAAACTCCGGACATCCCTTAACTTTTGAGGAGGTGGAACCTTCTTGATGAGAGCAATTTTGTTAGGATCCACCTGTAACCCTTGGCAAGAAATGGTATGGCCTAGCACGGTCCCTTCAGTCATTAGGAATTCACATTTTTCAGGACTAAGGGACAAGTTCATCTCAATGCATTTGGTTAGGAATTTTCCCAGATTGGACAATGCTTCCTGGAAGTTGGCCCCATAAGGAGTAAAGTCATCCATATAGATTTCCACTGCATCATGGACCAGCTCCGAGAAGATGCTCAAGACAGCTCTTTGGAAGGTAGCAGGAGCATTGCATAGCCCAAAGGGAAGAACTCGGTAGGCAAAGGTACCCCAAGGACAAGTGAAGGTGGTCTTATCTTGGTCTTCCACGCTGATTTGGATTTGGTTGTACCCGCTAAACCCATCCAGGAAAGAGAAGAACTTCTTTCCTGCCAGTCCATCCAACACTTGATCTATGAAAGGTAGAGGGAAATGGTCTTTCTTGGTAGCTTTGTTCAGTTCTCGGTAGTCCACACAGATTCTCCATTTCCCATTTTTCTTGGGAACCAACACCAGAGGGGACACCCATTCACTATCTGAGATGGGGTAGATGAATCCTGCATCCAACAATTTTTGCAATTCTTCCTTGACAATGTCCTTAAGAGTTGGATTCATCCTCCTCTGGGGTTGCCTAACCGGTTGACAATCCTCTTTGATGTATATATGATGGGTACAGACCGAAGGATGGACTCCTTTCATCTCCTTATAGCTCCAAGCAAAAGCATCTAGGTGGTTGGCCAACAGGCTACACAGCTCCTTTTCCTGGGAAGGAGATAGGGAGGAGCTGATCTTCAATGCTCTCTCAGGGCCAAACTCCACATTCTTGACTCTGGGAGTAACAGGGTTGGTGGTACAAAGATCCACTAAGGTGCTAGCTTGGGCATCCTCCACCAATTTTTCTAAGGGTAGTGTACTGGAAGGTGGATTCTGGATCAAGGTCTCAATCAAGTCATCCTCGGTTGGGGGGTCTCTTCTAGTGGTATCTAAGGTGCACAGAGGTGCTGAGTACACCTCATCTTCCTCTCCTTCCTCCAACCAGAGTGGTAAGTCATGCTCTAAGGAGGGTTGGGCAGGAGGGTATAGGACTAGCTGCTTGGACATGGGACCATTTTTGATGGTCATGTTTCCTGCACAACAACTTATGTAAGCATCTGCAGTAGCTAACCAAGGCCTTCCCAAAATGAGAGGATATCCAGTAAGCTTTGCCTTTGGTTGCAGAACCAGGAAGTCTGCAGGGTATTCCCAAGAGTCAATAGAGACCAAGACATCCTCCATAATCCCTTCGGGAGTCACAGTGGAGCGATCTGCTAGTTGCAGTACTGTCGAGGTCTTCCTCAAGGAACCCTGAAGATTAAGTTTGAGCATGGTATCCCTGGTCATCACATTAATGGCAGCCCCCAGATCAATCAAGGTGTGAGGTATGATGGTGCCATTGATGTGGACATCTACTACAGGACTTCCAGGATCTAGGTACTTTGGGCAGATGACTTGTCCTAGCATAAGGTCAGACAGTTGTCCTATGACATTAATGTTTGAGGCATCTTTCTTCCGCCTGCCTGGGTGTTTGAAGCACTTTTCCTTAACCAGTTTGTTGTATATTGGCACATCCTTGATGGCTTGGAGAAGTGGAATTTTCACACACAACTGCTTGAGCTCACCCAGAAGCTCATCCTCCTCTGGGTTTGGTTGTGTGGTGGCTGTTAGTCTCTCAGGAAAGGGTGGAATAGCCTTTGGTTCACTTTCCTGTTTGTCTTCCTCATCCTCTGGGGGAGGAGGTTGGCGATCTGGTAGAGTCTTTCCAGATCGAAGATTGATCTCCTGGATCTCCACAGCATAGGTAGGGCATGAGGTTTCCCCAGTGTATACCTGCTGAGCCTGTCTGTTGTTGGGGTTCGGGTTCGGTTGAACAGGCATTTGAGGTTGCCTTGGAGGAGCAGGAGGTAAAGGCTGAGGTTGAACTGGTGGTGGAGGCAAAATGGCAGGAGGAGTGTTGTATTGGGGCCTCCACCCCAACTGAGGTGCATTCCACTGAGGCTGAGGCTGGACATGGGAATGGTATGAATGAGAAGTAGGTTGAGTAGAGTATTGAGGTGGATAAGACCATGGAGGAGGCATGGACCAGGAAGGATGAGCAGGGGGACCCCAGGAAGGCATAAGAGTCGATTGGTTGGGGCTGTAATAAGCTTGAGGTGCCCCTTGCATTCCCTACTGATAAGGTCTAGATCCTTGTGGCCTCCTTTGGTTGAGATAATAGAGAGGTTCAGTGGGAGCTTCTGTCCCTTGGTACATGGCTTTAAACCCTGGTAAGGTTGGACACTGATTTTTGGGATGGTCCTCCTCACAAACGAAACACACTTCAACTGAATGCAATGGGCATTCGTTCTTAGGGTGTCTCCTTGTGCATCTAGGGCAGAAGATAGCCAAGGCTCTCTCAGCTTCCTCTTTCTTTTGCTGGATCCTGAATGTGTCCAGCTGCATGGCAATGGTCTGTCTCACCTCACTCTTGAGATCTTCTAATTGATTTGCAAGCTCATGTTTGGAGAAAGGGACATTGGTTGAGAGGAGGTTTCCTCTACCTCGTTTCCGAGCTACCCTGGAGTGGTTTCTAAACACAGTTTTGATGTCCTCATAAGGCAGTTGGTAAATGTCCCCCCCAGCTAACATGTGAACGGTATCTAATAGGTCTTCAGGGACTCCTCGGAGCAGGACCAACTTGAGGGATTCAGGGTCAAGTGTGCACCTGGCTCGCTTATAGCTAAGTTGGAACCTCTCCTCATAATCCTCTAGGGACTCATCATTTCCCATGGTCATCCGAAAGATTTCTCCCTTGGTTTCCTTGGACCTACAGTAATCCCTGTACTTGGTATTGAAAGCTTGCTGCATATGAGCCCAAGTGGTGATACTATTCCCAGGTAATCCCATGAACCAGCGCAATGCTGCATCCTTAAGAGTTGAAGGGAAGAGTTTCAGCTTTTGCTCATCTTCAGTATAGTCATAGGTTCTACAAAGGACAACAAACTCAAACAGGAAGGTATCAGGATCTTCAGTAGTCAGTCCATGGAAGTGAGGTAAGGCGGAGGGGCTAATATTCTTCATTTTCATCTCTCCATTGGTCTCTCGGATGGGAAAGGCACCTTCTATTCTCTCATCTTCTCTTCTATTGTCAGCCATAGCTTCAGATGGAGTGGTCTCTAACTCTTCTTCTTCTATAGGATCTTTGTCTATCTCAGGATGCTCACCTATAGGTTCTTCTGGGTCACTGTCACCAAAGAAGAGAGAAGGGTGACTCAGTGATGTGGTGGGGGTGTTTGGTAGGAATTTGCCTGATTTATCTCGGTTCCTACGAGGCATGAAAGGGAAAAGGCTTTCTTTTTCTTTTGATTGCTTTTGCTTTTTCTTTGGTACCTGCAAAACTGAAACAAATTGATCTACAACTAACTATAAAAGATGCAGAATTAAACTGAAAGCAGGAAAGAACTAATCTACTTTGCTCAAATGAAATTGCAAGAATGGAAATGCTAGTCTACGCTTGCAGAAAGGAAATTCTAGTCTATGAAAGCAAGAAATGCTAATCTATGAAAGCAGGAAATGCTAATCTATGAAAGCAGGAAATGCTAATCTATGAAAGCAGGAAATGTTAATCTATGAAAGCAGGAAATTTCTATGCTACTTTTGCAGAATGGAAATGAAGTAAACTACTGAGCAGAAGGTAAGAGTAAGAAAATGGAAGAAAAGCAACAATTACTAATACTTTGATGCTTCCCCGGCAACGGCGCCAAAACGATGGTGGGCTCCAGTATTGTAGCAATAATGCTACAACTCCTGGAGCTTCCTATCTCTAATTTTATCAACCCGGTAGTTCGTACAAACTTGGAAGCGACGGTGCTGTGTGCACAAGTACTAGCTCTTGTCGCAGCTGTCACTTGGTCAGCTGGCACAAGTCCGCTAGGGCTCAAGCCAACTTCTATATGCTCTCAGAAGAAGCTTTCTAAATGATGGACGAAGGCTATCTCAAAGGAAATTAATCTACTTTGCAAAAATGAACTGAAAGCCAACCAAAACATGGAAACCCTAGTAAACCCTAATTTGACTAGCTTGACCCTTGCAATGCAAAAATGTGAATGAAACTTCTACCAATGATTCCATTACTTGCAGTGAGTTGAAATACATGAATCTAAGCTACTTTCATCTAAAAAGACATGTTTTTGTATTTTTTCATTAAGTGGTTGGATTTATTGTGATGGTGCTTTTGATTAGGGTTTGACTGTGCAGGAGCGGTTCAAAGGGATGGAAAGCTTGGGAAAGGTCAGGGGGGCTAGGAGAGGTCCCAGGGGATCCCTAGCATCAGTCCACAGAAGTCTACAACGTTCAGGTGCTCAGCAACCGAGTTTGCAGGCTTCTACAGGATGTCTGCAGGGGATCCTACAGGAAACTCAGGAATTTCTACAGGAAGTCTGTTAACTTCTACAGGATGTTCTATCGTGGGAGTTTTGGGTGATGGTGAAGTGATGGAGTGGTATGGGTGGATAGGTAAGACAGAGATGGAGCTGGTGATGGCTCAGGGACAGAGAAATAAGGTAGAGAAAGAGTGCATGAAGTCAGTTGGTGGATGGTAGGATGGGATCAACGAAAGGTCAAGAAAATGGAGCTACGTGAATAATGGAAGAGCTGGAAGGTAAACGAGCTGAACAGAGGTCGATTAGGTGGCCTTAGGCGTGGTTGATAAGAAGAGGAAGGAAATGGGATGATGTGGAGCAGTGTAAATAAAACAAATTGCTTATGACTGTCACCAAAAACGAGAACTCATTAACCTGTGCTACCTGTGATATTAACCCAATGAACAGCAATGTAAATTGTGAAGGAAACTCGTGCATGGAAGTGGAATGAAGAATTAATGCTCAGGATCAGAGTGCATGGATGGATCTATGATTAAGGTAACTATGTTGCAGCTTTCATGAACGTAAGAAGACTGCGTTTTTTTGTGTGGTTGGGACAGACTACACCCCAATCTCCAAACAGAGATGGCAGTGAGGTCCTTTCAACCTTTTCTGGAGCTCCAATGAATTACAACTCTCCTATCCTGATCTAAGCAACTGAAAGCAAAGTAACCATAAGCTAATCCTACTCAATCACATAAAAACTAAATCAGCAGACTGTAAATTCGAATTGCATGTCAAAGTAAAGAAACAAAGTGCTGGAACGAAAGGCAAATAACACTACAAAACAGAGGAGGTCTATTTCTCTCAGGTTGGGCCCTAACTTGAGAGCTATAGCTCCCTTAAAAACTCAAAATTAGATCCAAATCTGCTTGCCTTTATTCATAATCAAAAGTCTAATGTCATGCCAAAACTGGCTTACAAAACAAACAAGACACTGAGCTGTAACTCGTGCTCAAAGATTACAATAATAATTCCAAAAGTCAAAAAGCTTATAACAAAGGCTACGGCTTTCATATTTATACAAAATGAGGATCAAGCTGGCTGCCTTCATTCGTGGAGCTTGGCTGTCCAACTGAAAGTCAAACTGCTGTAAAACTACTGATCCTGTAGAACGTGTTGGCTGCCTCTAAGCTCGGTGGGGAGAGCTGTTAGAGCTCGGAGTTAAGGTGACAATCACAAGGGAAGTCATTTAAAGCTGTAGACAACCTCCCTATAAACATGCAATGCCACCTTTGCTGTCTCCTTGTCTCCTTTTGCATGGTCTTTTGCTCTCTTTAATGCCAAGAACCTGAAATCATCATGTATTAGTCACATAGATATAATGCCTGCCCTTCTTCCTACAAACAACACGAATATACTGAGAAATGAATGCATAAGTGGTAAAAGATGAATGGTTGAACAAGGTAAGTAGGCCAATATGAGCCCAAATTGTACCAAAAACTGGGGCTCATCACAAAGTCAATCACCCACTTCTTGAATGGTTGTAATGATATCTGCAGATTCAGTGGCAGTTCATCCCTCTGTGATGGTCCGCCAGTTCTTTGGCATTTATCACATGCCCTACAATATGCTTTTGAATCCTTATGCAGTGTCGGCCACCACAACCCAATGCGTAGAATCTTCTGCATTATTTCTTTTCCCGCATAATGTCCTCCCATGACTCCTCCATGAGCCTCAGCAAGGATGTTGTTTTATTCAAATTCTAGCACATAACATTGTAGTTTTTCATCTGATCCCATTTTATACAAGTGCCCTGCAATGACAAAAAAGTTTGCCACGAGCATGAACAATTACTTCTTTTGTTGGCTAGTATATCCTTCTGGAGTCATTCCCGTCGTTAGGAAGTGTATACTATCTTCAAAGTGGATGTCTCTGATGCACACCGCAAAGAGTTGCGCTTCAGGTAGTCCTTCCTCCAAATTAGTAGGCTTCTCTCCTGATTCAATGCACGATATATGATCTGGCCTGACATTCAATCGTCTTGCTTTCACAACAACCTCAAAATTATATTCCTAAAATAGCAAGAGCCATTTGCATATTTTCCCCCCCAACAAAACCTTGTTCCCCAAGTACTTCAATGCAGAATGGTCTGTATATATCTTAAAGTGTTTGCCTAGCAAGTAGTGCTTGAACTTCTGGAGTGCATTTACCATAGCCAAACCTTCGCGCTCTGTCATTGAATAATTCTTCTCAAGTTTAGATAGCTTCCTATTTGCGAACACTATAGGATGATCCAATTCTCTCTCACTGTCCTGTGTCAATACTGCTCCCAACACAATACATGACGCATACACATGCACATGAAATTCCTTCTTCCAATCTAGGAAGAATAGGATCAGTGCGGTGACCATTTTCTGTTTTAACACATCCAAGCTCCTCTGACATTCCTCATTCCAATAGAATGTAGCATGCTCTTTTAAAAATTTCTCCATTGGCACGGTAATATCCACATAGCTTTTGATGAACATTCTATATTACCCTGTATGCCCCAATGTCACGTGCAGCTATTTCACACTTCTTGGTGCCTCCAAATTGATTATAACCGTGATCTTCATAGGGTCTACCATCAAGCCTTGTCTGCATATCATGTGACTCAAAAAGATCCCAAAAGGGACACAGAGCAAAAATTTCTTTAGATTGAGTGTGATCTGGTACCTCTGGCATGTATCCAGCATCAAGTGTAGACTTGCTACATGGCGCTTTACCAGGCCAAACATTATCCAATCATCAAATTATACCTCTAGAAATTTGTGAATGAAATATTTGAACGTTGCAATGACTACATGCGAGAAGATCATTGGTGCATTCTTCAGCCCAAAAGACATCAACGTATACTGGATGCATCCCCATTCAGTTGTGAAGGTCATCTTACTTCTATCCTCTGGTGTGATCTTGATTTGATGGTACCCTGAGAACCCATCCATAAACAAATATGCTTCCTTACTACCAACATTATCCAGTACCTCATCGGTGAATAGAGTTGGGAAAGGATCATGCTTACAAGTATCATTCAACTTCCTAAGATCTATGCATATACGTATCTCATCCTTCTGTTTCTTGCCTTGAACTACCATGGGGCTTACCCAATCAGACTCTTCTACTGGTTCAATAATGTCTGCTACAAGAATTTTATCCAACTCCAAACAGACCCTTTCTTTATACTTTGAGTTGAGGTGGTAAGGCCTTTGCTTAACAGGATTCATGTATGGCTTTACATTGATCTTCATGACACCCAAGTCCCCTATTATCCATTTCAGATTTGAAAAATTCGTAGGGAACAAATCTTGATATCCACAGATCGATTTGGCGACATTATCTATTGTTGCATCACCCCAATAGTCCCCAATCTTTGCAAACTTTGGCTCTGCCTCCGTGCCAATATTCACCTGTCTAGTTTTGAGCGGCTCAATGACGTCTAGATTCTCTAGTTACAGTCCTTCAACTTCATAGTGACCTTCAACCTCTAGAATATTAATCTTCCTTGGGTCTTCGTCTTCTTCTTCTGTTGTCACATTGTAGCACTCCAATGCGTGGCTCAACTGGGTAGTTCGATCATGTTGAATCAAATATACAGGATCCTATGATTTCCTGAAGATCATCGCCTTAACCTCTTGCAACGCTTCATCAATACATTCACACCCATTCTCAATGTTGAACGTCATCAAAAACACTTGGCACAAAACATCCCATTCTTTAGTGCCATGGTGGAGCTCTGTCTCCAAGTACCAATTCATCGGTATAACATCAAAGGTATGATAGAACATATGTACCCACTCTCGTTGAGGCTCTGCTCCATACACTTCAATCCATTTGGCCAAATGGTTGCATGGGTCATTCCTCCCATCATATTTTTCTATTATCCACACTTGTGGGTGACCAAACCGTACTCTCATAATTTTTCTGTACACATGCAAATCATCAAAATTGTTCATGTGCATGCCCCACCATTTTGCAAGTGTAGAATGCAGTGCCCAATCCAAGGCCAAGATGCAATGCTGCTCTGGCACATCTCTTTCGAATGCATCCAAAAAGCGATCGATATCAGTTAAACCATCATGGTAGGGCATATTTCTTACCTCTGATGATACCCAACAAAACGACTTGGTCATCATATTACAGCACAATGTAGATACTTCATGCAGTCGATTCTTCTAATGCTCCAACTCTTCATTTGAATATGAGGTGTAGGAACTTTCACGATCACATGCAATATGCCCATCTACTATCAGATTCACGCAATCCTGATCTCCCACCGTTATCTTGTAAATATGGTCTAAATCTTCATCACTTTCATAATCACGAACATGTTCAGTATAGCGCGGTCCTTCTACAGGGTCTAGGGGCACCACTATGGGGAGTGATTTCTTCTTAAATATCATCTTCTACTTCTTCAAATTTATTACCACATTCTTTTCAAAGGTCCAATCGATCCCAAGGAGCATAGGGTGGGGATTTCTATCATCCACAATCTCTATCACTTCAAAATCAGCTAGTGCGCTTGCACCCCCAATATCAATCGTTACTCCCTGCAATCTTCCCATGGGGATGATTTTCTACTAATTCACCATCCTTAACTGAATTAGAGACCACTGTAGCATAGTCCTCCCCATCATTTCCCATGTTTTCTTAGGAAAAACATTCGCGTCCGACCCTAGATCTAAAATAACTTGACCCATCTCACACCGCATTCTCGCCTTATACCTTCCAATCTTCTTGACTACACGTGGTCTGTCAATAGTGTTTTCCTTCCCATCTCACCTATTGATTAGCTTGTGTGGTCCCTTCAGAGCCTTTGTATCACACAACAACTTCATATAAGTTTCTAAGAAAGTAGTAATCATGGACGGGTCCATTTCTTCAGATGGCTTCTCTTGACTTCCTGAGGTAGAGGCCTCAGCGAAGATTTTCTTCGCTTCATAAACATTTCCCTTGCATGTTTTAAATCAAACCTGGTCTATTTTTTTGGCGCTTTGCGGACACACTCACCTTCTTCAGCCTACCTCCCCTTATCTTGACCAGTTGTCGCTCCACTCTGCAGCATAATATTTACCTTAGGATCTTCCTCGCGAGGCTTAGCCCTCATCAACTACAGGTTCTGAGTCATTTGTTGAGGTTGCACCCCCTTTTCACGTATCTTAGCTAATAATATAGGGAAATCCTCCATCACGTGGTCAAACTGAGTACAATAGCGACATGACAAATGCGTCGGATTCTAGCAGTCTCGCACATAGTGTCCTGGTCCCCCACAGTTGTAACAAATGACTTGCCCCCGACCTCTGCCAGGTCATCCTCCACCTCAGCCTCGTCTGCACCCTTGATACTCACCTCGCGCCCCCCCTTGCCTTGGTCCAGAGACCAGGTTTCTACCTGCACCCTATATACAGGCGTTATATCCATCATTAATTTGTAACTATGGCAATTTCACTCATCATGACCCACTGATTGACAGAAGTTGTAGAAGAGATGTTGCAGTGTTTGTATGAATTTCTGCAACAAATGGAAATTATCTATTTCATGTTTTCCAGCTACCTGATAGATAGCACACCAGAGTGTGAGTCATGTTCTTGGCCCTACTAGAGCTTCCAGCCTCATTGGCATTAGTCCCTTACTGCAACATAATTTGTGAAAACTGGACAACAATCTTTGTCATTCCCCTGGCTTTTTCACTTCAAGCATCAAACTTCTTCGTGCACCTTGGGATGAGTTGTTCTATCTTTCTTAAAACTGCATTTCCAGGCAAAGGTTCTGCAACTACGCATGAATATACTAAACCCCCTAGATTAGCATATTGCATCGAAGTCTCATGCAATCTCATTGCAATTTTCAGGGCTTCTGCCTGGGTCCTAATATTTTGTTGTGATAGTTCAACCCTTAGATGAGGCAAGAGCGAAGCCACAAACCATTCACGGTGCTGCTGATTAATCAGATTCATGTTAGCCTCACAGATTGTACACTTCAATTTCTTATCGAGATCCCAAAGTGTCTCACTAGGCTTCATCATGATCTCTTTGAATCCCACAATATATTGTGCTTCAGACTTAGGTCTACTGAATTCCTTATTCAGCACAATCTAGATATCTATCAACACAGACGTCAGGTTATCAGTGTAGTACTTAATGTACCACATTAGCACGCGATCTTGAAAAGCACTAACCAATGTTTCTTTCTTTATTTAATCATCTATGATACCCTGAGCTTCCCATACAACCTTCGTGACAAACCAAAACTGGTCTGGATATTCATTTCCCATGCCCTTGAACACATGTAGCTTTATTGAGTTCACCATATTGAATGGTGGCAGAGGTGGCGGTGGTGTAGGTGAAGGTGTATGCGATGGAGGTGAAGATGGAGGTGGTGTGGGTGGATGGGGTATTCATGGGAACCCTTACTTTATCAACTGAATAGCACTCTGTGGAGATGCCTGTGCTACTTCCTCTTTGTCACTCAGAGGAGGTTCAATTAGGGGGCTATATTCATGCCCTGTTTTCCCCTTGTTCCTAAATGTCCTTCCATTTTACGTAGCCCCAAACATCAAGGTAGTTGCATAACCCGCTTTTCACACAAGAGCATCTTAATCTAGGTATTTAACGATTTTAAATACTTACCTCATGGCCCCTTGAAGAAGCAGCGCTCTGCTTCACTGTAACTGACTGAGGTATTGACTGTGAACTATATCACAAACCCTCCTATGATACGATTGAGCCAATGATCAACAATGCATGTGATCTTATCTTTAGAGACTTCTAATCTCCGCACTAACTCCGGGGTCTAGACTATTGGACCATCAAGCCTCCACCTTTCTTGTCCTTCTGTCAATTTCGTAATCCACTTGTACAACTCAACCGGGAAGGAAAAAAGAAGATCTCATGTATCTTTGTGTACAATTATCTATCCAACCACTTTTCTTTCGTTAATCACAGATTCCTGCTCTCTTGTGCCATGAAATCGTGGATCTTTCTATCCAACCAATCTTCAATCTCCTTCTTACTTGGACTCCATTGATGCGACACCACACATCTCATTATGTAGATCTCAGTCTCGATAATGAAACCATTTGTTGGCTTGATGGGCCCTGACCCAGGTTCAAC
The DNA here is from genome assembly GCA_031772625.1 of Pinus tabuliformis. Taxonomy (NCBI): domain Eukaryota; kingdom Viridiplantae; phylum Streptophyta; class Pinopsida; order Pinales; family Pinaceae; genus Pinus; species Pinus tabuliformis. The sequence continues at coordinate 675,861,956 of CM062809.1, read as the reverse complement.
ATTAATTATCCAAGTAAATCCCTACACTACTGTCCCTTTCAGCATCAATCCGCAGATCGTGGGCTGAAGTCTCACCTGAATCATTATGGGAGGATGCAGGAACCAAGTATCTACACCTTGAGATAGTTGTGATGTCGTTTTATACCCTAACCCTTCCTTCACGCAGACCGATAAACCTTTAGATATTATCAATGCACTTCTCTTATTCGGCTTCGAAACCTTCACAAAGGTCTGCAACCGTCCTTCTTAGACCCTAAATAGGTAATTCAAACACTTATGCGCCTCTGTAATTACTATTACTTCTGTGTCTACCCAAATTAGCTTAAGTATTGGTTAACTTCAACATGCATTATGATTATTTTCGCATAAACATATATTCTTACTTGCGTTCATATGACAAAGTAAAACACATAGATTCGTGCCTCAATACAACATTAAATCATAAAACTAGTATTCACCATAACATAACCGCATATATTCATAACAGAAGGAAAATAGCTCCTACATAGATATCTCTAGAATAATTATCTTTATTGATGGTTGTGATCTCGATTACCGACTCTAACTTCCCTACGCACACAACTGTAGGGGTTCGCGCACTCAGCTGCAGACTTCTATCTAGGCCTTTGCGCACTCAGCTGCAAAGCCTTCTTCCTACACTAAGACTCCTCGCTCTTAGCTCTCTTAGACCCATTACATCCATCAATTCCCTAAAAAGCTACTAAGAACTGAACTTCCTTAGACTCTTATAAGACTCCCTTTTGATACATTCCCATGGTCCGCAAACCAAGGGTGGCTCTCATCAAGCCGACACAAGCTACCTAAACTAAGGGCGAAAACCCTTTTTGATTGTTTACATCTTTGTGCTCCGTGACCACAAAATGTGGAGACTTTACATTGTTTATACAAAACTTGGGCCTTTAACCCCAAAACTTGGGATTTTAACCCCAAAATTGACCCTAGGGGACCCGTTCCCAACAAGGTATGTGATTCATGGTTGTTGTAAGCACTAGGGTTACTTATATGGTTTCCATTCTATGGTTACATATACGATAAATGGTATTTGATTAGTGTAGTCATATACACGTGTCACATAGTCATGAATAATAGAAACATGCGGCTGTATGCATTGTTGTTGTTATTTTATGTTAGTTAACCTGATGATTATGTTATATGTCGTTGATAAATATGTTATATGTCAAATTGTAGTTAACTCAATGATTATGTTATATGTTGTTGATGAGCATGTTACATGTTAACTTATTGTAGTTATATGTTAGTTAACTTGATGATTAGGGTTATAGCATTAATATCTTGATGTTATATTTATCATGCTAAATTGGATTGGCCTATGCAGATGGTTAGGGTTATGACATTTAGGTATGAGTCGACTTATTTGTGACATTGTGTTTTTCTAATCTAGATTGATCATACATATGTGACTGTTATGCATGAACGACAAATGTTTATGAGCTTATGATGTGAACATGTTAGTTAGTTACTGTTATGGGTATCATGACCTTATTTATGTTTGAGTTGATATGTCGTGAAGTTATATCATGCTTGGTATTAGCATGACAAGGTAATAGTTAATTTGTTTATATAAATATCCATTGGGTGATGTGACAATACATAGTAAGACTGAGTGGCAACAACGTAAGGTAAAATAAAGGAATTGGGTGAGAATTCCTTTGGATGTGTCTTTAAATGGCAGTTCCGAAGGAATGAGTTCTTTAGATACATGAATTCTTCTTAACCCTAATATGTCTAAAATTATGTGGATATGTGTTATATTCATGGACATGTATTTGACAGATATAACAGTTGGTGTCTAGTTATAGCTAGATCTGTCAAGGGAAGTGGAGTCCCTTGAGTCATGGCACAGATGAGTTCAGCTACAAGGAAATGAGTTTGGAATAACAAGGTAAGCTAACTCGTATTTATTTTATTTATTTATACATTTACAATTATGTGTTTATGGTAGTGTGATGCAGGGAGTTGCATGGCAAGAGAGATTTCCATGAAATCTTAAAGAAGGCTTGAGTTGAGATTTCACTTGGAAGCATTGGAAACCTATGTGGATGGAGTCATGGTGTCTATTGTTAGCCTTGTTCTTTTGATCTTTTGTGATTTTTTATGCTTGATTTATAGTTTTTTTATGTCTAATGCAAGGCCTTTCCACTCTGTTTGTGATGCCGTATTGTTATTGATTTTCATGGTTTTCTTCTTGTTTGTTTCTTGTCTTTCCTTTTATATTTTGATTCTTGAGAATTGGTTTGGGAAAGAGGAAGCTTAATGGAGTTTGGGGAGAGTTGTACGGTACCCAAAAGGTGATGTAAGAACTGAATGAAGCTTAGTGCATGTATAAGGGTAGCTGAAGGCAATTGTATGACAACTAGTTGGATTGGTTGGGCCCATTGATGTAAATGGACAATGATAGGACAATCATGGGAAAGGTAACAGAAAGGGTAAAGTAAATGGATTTTAGGTTTCATATGCCTTGGCTATGTTTTGAACTATTGTTCTCAATATTTTTCATGTTTTGAATGTTTTTCATGAATAAAGGAAGTTCTCTTAACCTTGGCCTTATGATATCTAGTAATTATGATGTGATCACGATTGCTTTATGCTAATGTTTATATGCATATATGTATGTATGTATGATTTTTGTAAGATAGGGTCATCATGGATCATGATTGATTTCATGCTAATGTTTATGTGTATGTATGTCTGTTGTTGTCTGACAAGATCATGATTATTTAATTCTAATGTTTATATGTATACATATGTATGTATGTATGTTGTTGTCTGACAGGGTCATTAGTAATCATTCTTGTGGTGGAATGATTTCTTATGCAAGTGAATGGCATGAAGAGGTTAATGGTTTATTAGGAATCAAGTGGGAAGAGTAGTTATGGAAAATATATGAGGTCAGTATCATGTGAATATGAATTGATATTGTATGCTTGTACTATTGCTATGTTTATGTTATGAAAGGGAATGTCAAGGGATACATCAACGAAATGAAAGTAGTGTGGTATGTGTCATGCTTGGACAAGCATGGATAAGACTTTGGAAGCAAGGTTTCTTGGTAGAGATAGTGTGGTTTTTGATGTGGGGTACTACTATTGTGCATATGTTTTAGATGTTGTAAATGTTTCATCTGTGATGTTGTGCACATGAGGTGTTGTGTATATATAGTGTGTGTACATGTTGTTTATGCAGTATGTATAGGGTGGTACAGATAGTGTTGTGCAAATATTGCATATGTAGTGTTGGGAATAGATGGTGCTATGTACATGTTGGATATGTAGTGTTGTGTACATATAGTATTTTGTGCATGATGGATATGCGATTTTTTATGCATATGGTGTTGTGTGCATGTTATACATGTGATGCTATGTACATATGGTGTTGTATTAATGATTGTACAAGTGGTGTTGTGAACATGTGGTGTTGTCTACATGTTGTACATATGGTGTTGTGTGCAGGTGGTGTTTTGTACATGTCTTGCATATGGTGTTGTGTACATGTGGTGTCGTGTACATGTCATGCATGTGGTGTTGTGTACATCTAGCATTGTGTACACATTGTATAGGTGGTATGATGTACATGTGGTGTTATGTACACATTGTGCAAGTGGTACTGTGTACATGTGATTTTGTGTACACATTGTGTAGGTGGTGTTGTCTATAGGTGGTACTATGTACATGTTATACATGTGCTACTAGTGCACATGTGGTATTATGTGAATGTCATACATGTTGTGTTGTGTACATGCGATACTACATATGTGAGTGTATTCATTGTTTTCTAACATGTGTACGTATGTGTATTGTGTTATACACCAGATGTAGGTGTATGTATGTGTTATGTTGTACACTGTGTGTGGGTGTAAGAGTTATATGGTAGATGTAGGTGCATTTATTGAATGGTGTTGTATGTCGTGTGTGTTGGATGTGTGTGAGACACACTATGTGTATGTGCACATGGTTGAAGAGAAGCCATTGGGTTTTTTCAAGTATGGCAACCGATCCGGAGTGCGTACGGAATAAGGACAAAGATAGAAGTTAAGGATTTATTAAAGCATAAGTATCAATATTTTATTTCAGTTTTATTATGCATGTGATTTATTATTTTGGTTTATGATGGCTGCATGTGATTTATGATTTTGATCTATGATGTTTGTGTTTTGAGCTAACATGATGTGATATGTTTATACATGATGATTTGGTCAAAGCTGCTAGTTTGACTTGTTGTGATAGGAAGTGAATAGAATTACAAGTGTGCCTTGTTGCGGGCCAGCAATGAGGTATGATTTGAAGTGATTTCAATTTATTTTGAATCATAGCTTCAACACCACAAACCAGCCTGAAATGCGTCTATCCAGTTAGCTTCTTACAAGTTGTTTTGTAAGCACATAGCATAGTGGGTACGTGCACATCCCAATCATTTCTTTGTGCATTTTAGGCCTTCATCAGCACGCTCTCCAATATCTTATTAAACCTTCTACCTTTCCATTATCCCGTCAGTGATATGGCGTACTTTTCTGATCATAAACCTGAAACTTCTCCATTAACGTGTTGATCATTTCATTAAGAAAATGTGTCCGCAATTGCTCATAAAAATTTTTAGACAACCAAACCTTGTCAGCATGTACTCAAAGATGAATTTTTTTGTTGTTGTGCTTGTACAGTCTTTCACAGGTTGCACCTCCGCCCATCTGGTTAAATACTCAGTCGCAATGATGATGTACAGCACACCCGTCTTCTTTCCTTGAGGTTGAATTGGTTCTACAAATTCAATCGCCCACTTCTTGAATGGTTGTAACGATATCTATGGATTCAGCAACAGTTCATCCCTCTACGATGGTCTGCCAGTCCTTTGACATGCAACGCATGCCCTACAATACACTTTTGAATCCTTATGTAGTATCGACCACAACAACCCAGCGCATAGAATCTTCTGCATTGTTTCTTTTCACGCATAATGTCTTCCCGTGACTCCTCCATGAGCCTCAGTGAGGATGTTGTTTCATTCAAATTCTAGCACATAACGTCATAGTATTTCATTTGATCCCATTTTATACAAGTGCCCTGCAATGACAGAAAAGTTTGTCATGCGCACCACCAATTCCTTCTTTTGTTGGATAGTATATCCTTTTGGAGTCATTCCCGTCGTTAGGAAGTGTATACTATCTTCAAAGTGGATGTTTGAGACGTGCACAACAAAGAGCTGCACGTCAGGTAGTCCTTCCTCCAAATTAGGTAGGCTCCTCTCCTGCTTCAATGCGTAATAGATGATCCGACCTGACATTCAATCGTCCTAGTTTAACAATAACCTCAAAATTATATTCCTGAAATAGCAACAACCATACACATATCTCCCCCCCAACACAACCTTGTTCACCAAGTACTTTAATGCAGAATGGTCTGTATATATCTTAAAGTGTCCACCTAGCAAGTAGTGCTTGAACTTCTGGAGAGCATATACCATAGCCAAACCTTCATGCTCTGTCATTAAATAATTCTTCTTTGCTTTAGATAGCTTCCTACTTGCCAATGCTATAGGATGATCCAATTCACTCCCATTGGCCTATGTCAGTACTACTCCTAGCGCAATACATGACGCATCCACATGCACATGAAATTCCTTCTTCCAATCTGGGAAGACTAGGATCACCGTGGTGACCATTTTCTCTTTTAAAACATCCAAGCTCCTTTGACATTCCACATTCCAATAGAATGTAGCATCCTTTTTAAAAAGTTTCTCCATTGGCGTGGTAATATCGACATAGCTTTTGATGAACTTTCTATATTACCTTGTGTGCCCCAACGTCGCACGCTACTGCTCCACACTTCTTGGTGTCTCCAAATTGATTATAACCATGATCTTCGCAGGGTCTACCATCAAGCCATGTTTGCATACCATGTGACTTAGAAAGATCCCAAAACGGACGTAGAACAAAAATTTCTTCATATTGAGTGCGATCTAGTACCTTCGACATGTATCCAGCATCAAGCGTAGACTTGCTACATGGTGCTTTACCAGGCCAAACATTGTCCAATCATCAAAATATACCTCCAGAAATTTGTGAATGAAATCTTTCAACACTGCGATGACTACGCACGAGAATATCGTCAGCGCATTCTTCAGCCCAAAAGGCATCAACATATACTGGAAGCATCCCCATTCAGTTGTGAAGGTCGTCTTACTTCTATCCTCTAGTGTGATATTAATCTGATGGTACCCTGAGAACCCATCAGTAAACAAATATGCTTCCTGACTGCCAACATTATCCAATACCTGATCAGTGAACAGAGTTGGGAAAGGATCATGCACACAAGGATCATTCAACTTCCTGAGATCTACGCATATCCATATATCATCCTTATGTTTCTTGTCCTGAACTACCATGGGGCTTACCTAATCAGACTCTTCTACTAGTTCAATAATCTCTACTACAAGAATTTTATCCAACTCCAAGTGTACCCTTTCTTTATACTACAAGTTGAGGTGGTAAGGCCTTTACTTAAATGGATTCACGTTTGGTTTTAGAGTGATCTTCATGACACCCAAGTCCCCTATTATCCCTTTCAAATCTGAAAACTTTGTAGGTAATAGATCTTGAAACGGAGCAATTCTGCAACCTTATCTACTGTTGCATCATCCCAGTAGTCCCCAATCTTTACAAACTTTGGCTCTGCCTCCGTGCCAATGTTCACCTATCTAGTTGTGAGCGGCTCGGTGATGTCTAGATTCTTTAGATAGGGTCCTTCAACTTCGCGGTGACCTTCAGTCTCTAGAATATTAATCTTCTTTGGGTCTTTGTCTTCTTCTTCCGTTGTCACATTATAGCACTCCAGCGCGTGGCTCAGCTGGGTAGTCCAATCATGTTGAATCAAATCTATAGGATCCTACAGTTTCCTAAAGATCACCACCTTAACCTCCTGCAATGCTTCATCAATACTTTCAAACCCATCCTCAAAGCTGAACATCATCAAAAATCCTTGGCACAAAACATCCCATTCTTCAGTACCATAACAAAGCTCTCTCTCCAAGTACCAATTCATCGGTATAACATCCAAGGTATGATAAAACATATGTACCCACTCCAGATGAGGCTCCACTCCATGCACTTCAGTCCATTTGGCCAAATGTTCGTGTGGGTCATTCCTCCCATCATATTTTTCTGTTACCCACACTTGTGGGTGACCAAACCGCACTCTCATCATTTTTTTGTATACACACGAATCATCAAAATTGTTCTTGTGCGTTCCCCACCATCTCGCAGGCATAGCATGCAGTGCCCAATCCAAGGCCTGGAAGCAATTCTTCTCTGGCACTTCTCTTTCGAATGCATCCAAAAAGTGATCGACATCAGTTAAACCATCATAGTAGGGAATATTTCTTACCTCTAACGATACCCAGCACAATGACTTGGTCATCATATTACAACAAAGCGTAGATACTTCATGCAATTGATTCTTCCAATGCTCCAACTCTTCATTTGAATCTGAGATGTAGGAACTTTCATGATAGCATGCAATATGCTCATCTGCTGTCAGATTCACGCAATCCTGATCTCCCACCATTATCTTGTAAATATGATCCAAATTGTCATCGCTTTCATAATCGCGAACAGGTTCAATATAGCGCAGTCATTCTGCAGGGTCTAAGGGCACCACTACGCGGAGTGATTTGTTCTTTAATATCTTCTTCTTCTTCTTCAAATTAATTACACCATTCATGTCAGTGGCCTAATTGATCCCAAGGAGCGCATGGTAGGGATTGTTTTCATCCACAATCTTTATTACTTCAAAATCATCTAGTGTGCTTGCGCCCTCAATATCAATTGTTACTCCCTGCAATCTTCCCATGGGGATGATTTTCTGCTAATTCATCATCCTTAACAAAATCAGAGACCACTGTAGTGCATTTCTCCCCATCCTTTCCGATGTTTTCTTAGGAAAACCATTCACGTTTGACCCCAGATCTAGAATAACTTGATCCATCTCATATTCTCCTATATGCATAGTGAGCCTCATCTCATGCCCCGTTCTCGCCTTATGCCTGCCAATCTCCCTGATTACGTGCGGTCCGTCAGTAGCCTTTTCTTTCCTAGCTCACATATTCATCAGCTCAAGTAATGCCTTCATAGCCTTGCTATTGCGCAACAGCTTCATACAGGTTTCTAAGAAAGTATTAATCATGGATGGGTCCATTTCTTCAGTTTCCTTCTCCTGACTTCCTGAGGTAGAGGCTTCAGTGAATATTTTCTTCGCTTCCACAAACGTTTCCCTTGCGCCTTCTAGATCAAACCTAGTCTCATTTTTTGGCACTTTGCAGACCCACTTACCTTCTTCAAGCTACTTCCCCTTATCTTGACCAATTGTCGCTCCACTCCACAACATAATATTTACCTTAGGATCTTCCTCGCAAGGCTCAGCCCTCATCATCTGTAGGTTCCTAGTCATTTATTGAGGTTGTACCCACTTTTCACATATCTTGGCTAATAATATAGGGAAATCCTTCATCGCGTGGGAAAACTAAGTACAATAGCAGCATGACAGACGCGTCAGATTCTATCAGTCTCACACATAGTGTCTTGGTCCCCCATAGATGTAACAAATGACCTATCCTCGACCTCTGCCAAATCCTCTTCCACCTTGGCCTTGTTCGCACCCCTAATACTCGCCTCGTGCTCCCCCAGTGCCTTGGTCTAGAGGTTGAGTTTCTGCCTGCACCCTATATACAAGTGTTCTATCCATGGAAAATTTTACGGGTGAATTTTCGCCCTTAGGCAAAATTAAGTGGTTTTAAACTTTTAGTGGGTGAATATTTTGTATCATAGTACATTTTTACAAATCGCGTCAAATAGCCCACCTTATTTTAAGGGAGAGGGTAAAAAAGGTAAATTTAGCCCTTGAAATTAGGAGTTACAACCTTCCATTCGCCCTAATTTTCAAGAATAGGTTTTATTTAAGCGAATCCTATGGGCCAAATACCATATTTATAAAAGAGGTATGGTAAATAAATAAAACATATTTATATTTACTCCATAAGTCACCTTATATACGTGCAAGGGTGCAAACAAATAAAATATTTTTAAAGTGGAGGTATGGTAAATAAATAAAACCTCTTTTTATATTTAGTCCATAACCCTCTTTCTATTTATGAAGGCTCAAAAAAGAGGTTTTGTTTAACTGAATCATATGGGCCAAATACCATATTTGTAAAAGAGGTATGGTAAATTAATAAAAATATAAATAAACGAGAGGTATGGCAAACAAATAAAATATTTTTTTATATTTACTCCATAAGTCACCTTATATTTACGAACACTCAAAAAATGCGTTATGTTTAGGTGAAACCTATGGGTCAAATACCATGGGCTAGATTATTATTAATACCATGCAAAAAAACATTATTAACCCTAATATTAGTATTAATAAAAATAAAAATGGCACATGGTATTGACCCATGGTATTCACGTGGAATGTAGCCTATTTAAGTGGGGGAATTAAACCAGCATAGATCCATATTTACTTTGGATCGACTAAGCCCTGAGAGGGATCAAATATTTTGATATGCAAACTAGCATAGAGTGAAAAAATATTTGATCCCTCTCAGGGCTTGGTGGATCAAGAGTAAAAATGGATGTTGTAATTTAATGTATGTTAAACATTGTAACTTTGTTAAAATAAAAAATAAAATAAAAATCAATTATTAATTTTATTAATTTTTATAAATTATTAATAGTAATTTTTAAGCTCCAGGTTTATGATAACCCATGGTATTGACCCATGGTAATACCATGGTATTCATGTGAGCATAGAATATTTAAAGGGGAAATTCTATCATCTTAGATCCATCTTAATTCTGGGTCTACCAAGTGCTCAAAGGGATAAATAGATTTCATCCCCCTAATACTGGTAGATGTGGAGTTAAGATGGACATAGGTTGGTTTTTATGATAATGAAGATATTAAATAGACTTACGAAATTATATTGTAAAAACATCTTAAGGTGAATGGTTAAAGCTAATTTTAGTCACTTCACAAAATTTAGTAAAAAATACCAATATCTCCATTAATATTGGTTTTTAACTTTTTTTGATTTAACAAAAAAAATTCAAAACAATGAAACCTTATCACTCTTTCCACATCATGCTCGCAGAATATTTCTCACCATTTTTCAAACATTTTGAATATGATATCTTCATGAAAATGTTTAGGTACTCATGTTGGATTATTTGTTTGAAAAATAAGCTGCTTTGTACAACCTTTCATCTTCTGTGCTATTCTTAGTTTGTCCTAATGATCTATAGGGGTTGGAGCCACTGCACCATATTTTCCTAAAAGGTGGAGATTGTTCACCAAAAAGGAAATTAATCTACATGTTACAATGCTGTTAAAAAATGCGAGACCTATGAGGGTAGTGAATTATGCTAATAAGAAATTTAGATTGGCAGAGATGTAATTAAATTTTATTATTTTAATTGAATATTTCCAATTAAAATAATAATAAATCTACTTTTATATATTCATATATTGATTGGAAGGATTCTCACAATGGTCACTTCTTTCAATTAGATCCCCTTCAAGCCTTTGGGATAGCTAATACTTTCTTATATAATATAGTTGGGGCTTGCTACTTGTTGGAGTGTTGGGGTAAACAAACTTGATGTGTTTTTTTTATCTTACAGTTGGAGTTTATGGAATAAGAAAGAAATTTGATAACTTGAAAAAAGTGGTAGCTTGACAAAAGTCGTAGAGAAAAGATTAATCTCTCCTACCTTGACAGAACTCGTTGTCAATATCAACACCTACAAGAACTTTTTTGTGGAATATTATCAAAACTAATAGAAGGATATGAAAGAGTGTATTGTAATAACCTTGACAAACACAACCACTGAAACTTGGAACATTGTTTGTAGGAAGAGAAAATTATGTTTCTTTTTCCAAACATCTATGTTAGTATACTACAGTTTGATGAATATGTTTTCTTATTATCATATATGGTTTCATACTTTAACAAAACATTCGCCAAGACTTCACAATTTTTTATTATTTAGTAAAATATTTGCCAAGATCCTACAAGATTTTATAATCCAGTGAAAGATTCTCCATCACTATACAAGATAATATAAGATGGTGAGAGATTCGCCAAAAAACTTATATATACATATTATATTATTAATAGAATCACCTCCCACTTTTCCAATGTGTCATGGGGATTAGCCAATTTATTATACATATAAATTTAGGGTTGTACCTAAAATTTTCCCTGGCTCTATCCATCATTAATTTGTAACTATGGCAATTGCACTCATGATGACGCACTGATTAACAAAAGTTGCAGAAGAGATGTTGCGGTGTCTGTACGAATTTCTGTAATAAATGGAAATTATTTGTCGCATGTTTTCCAGCTACCTAACAAATAGCACACCATAGTGTGGGTCCTGTACATGGCCCTACTGGAGCTTCCAGCCTCATTAGCATTGGTTCCCCTGCTACAACATAATTTGCGAAAACTGGACAGTGATCTTTGTCATGCCCTTGGATTTTTCACTTCATGCACCAAACTTCTTTGTGCACCTTGGGCCGAGTTGTTCTATCTTTCTTCAGACTACATTTCTAGGCAAAGGTTCTGCAACTGCGCATGAATCTGTTGAACCCCCCAAATTAGCATCTTTCATCGATGTCTCATGCAATCTCATTGCAATTTCTAGGGTTTCCGCCTGGGTCCTAATCTTTTGTTGCGATAGCACAACCCTTAGATGAGGCAAGAGCGAAGCCACAAACCATTCGCGGTGCTTCCCATCAATCAGATTCATGTTAGCCTCACAGATTGTACACTTCAATCTCTGATCCAGATCCCAAGGTGTCTCACCAGGCTTCATCATGATCTCTTTGAATCCCACAATGGATTGCACTTCAAACTTAGGTCTACTGAATTCCTTATTTAGCGCAGTCTGGATATCTACCAACGCGGACGTCGGGTTATCAGTGCAGTACTTAATGTACCACATTAGTGCGTGATCCTGCAAAGCACTAACCAATGTTGCTTTCTTCATTTGATCATCCGTGATACCCTGAGATTCCCATACAGCCTTCGCGATGAACCAAAACTGGTTTGGATCTTCATTTCCCATGCCCTTGAATACATGTAGCTTTACTGAGTTTTCCATATTGAATGGTGGCAGAGGTGGTGGTGGTGTAGGTGAAAGTGTATGCGGTGGAGGTGAAGATGGAGGTGGTGTGGGTGGATGGGGTATTCACGGGAACCCTTGCTTTATCAATTGAATAGTGCTCTATGGAGATGCCTGTGCTACCTCCTCGTCATCACTCAAAGGAGGTTCAATTAGTGGGCTATATTCATGCCCTATTTTCTCCTTGTTCCTAAATGTCCTTCCATTTTGCATAGCTCCAAACATCAAGGTAGTTGCATAACTCTCTTTTCACACAAAAGCATCTTAATCCAGGTATTTAATGATTTTAAATACTTACCTTGCGTCCCCTTGAAGAAGCGGCGCTCTACTTCACTGTAACTGACGAAGGTATCGACTGCAAACTATGTCACGAACCCTCCTATGATACGATTGAGCCAATGATTGACAGCGTGTGTGATCTTATCTTTATAGGCTTTTAATCTCTGCACTAACTCTGAAGTCCAGACTATTGGACCATCAAGCCTCCACCTTCCTTGGCCATCTGCCAATTTCATAATCCACTTGTACAACTTGACTCGAAAGGAACAGAAGAAGATCTCGTGTATCTTTGTGCACAAGTATCTATCCAACCACTCTTCTTTCATCAATTGCAGATTTTTGTTCACTTGCACCATGAATTTGTGGATATTTCTATCCAACCAGTCTTCGATCTCCTTTTTAGTTAGATTCCATTGATGCGACATCACGCAACACATTATGTAGATCCCGGTCTCGGCAATAAAACCAGTTGTTGGCTTGATGGGCCCTAACCCAGGTTCAGTGTTAATTAGCCAAGAAAATCGCTACACTATTGTCCCTTTCGGCACCAATCTGTGAATCACAGACTGAAGTCTCACCCGAATCAGTATGGGTGGATGCAGGAACCAAGTTTCTAAACCCTGAGATAGTTGTGATGTCGTTTATACCCTAACCATTCCTTCACGCAAACTGATAAGCCTTTTAGAGCTTATCAATTCACTTCTCTTATTCGGCTTCGAAACCTTCGTGAAGGTCTGCGATCATCCTTCGTGGACCCTAAATAGGCAATTCAGGCACTTATAAACCTCTGTAATTACTCTTACTTCTATGTCTACCCAAATTATCTTAAGTATTGGTTAACTTCAACATGCATTATGATTATCTTCACGTAAACATATATTCTTATTTTCATTCATATGAAAAAGTGAAACACATAGATTCTCGCCTCAATACAATATTAAATCTTAAAACCAGTATTCAACATAACATAATGTATATATTCATAACAGAAGTAAAATAGCTCCTACATAGATATCTCCAGAATAATCCTCTTTATTGATGGTTGAGATCTCGATTACCAACTCTAACTTCCCTACACACACAGTTGCAGGGGTCCACGCACTCAGCTGCAGACTTCTATCTAGGCCTCTGTGCACTCAGGTGCAGAGCCTCCTTCCTACGCTAAGACTCTTTGCTCTTAGCTCTCATAGACCCATTACATCCATCAATTGCCTAAAAACCTACTAAGAACTGAACTTCCTTAGACTCTTCAAAGACTCCCTTTTTATACATTCCCATGGTCCACAGACCAAGGGTGGCTCTCATCAAGCTGACACAAGCTACCTAAACTAAGGGCGGAAACCCTTTTTGATTGTTTACATCTTCATGCTCCGCGACCACAAAATGTGGATACTTTACATTCTTTATACAAAATTTGGGCCTTTAGCCCCAAAACTTGGGTTTTTAACCCCAAAATTGACCCTAGGGGACCCGTTTCCAACAAGGTATGTGATTCATGGTTGTTGTAAGCATTAGGGTTACTTATATGGTTGTCATTCTATGGTTACATATATGATAAATGGTAGTTGATTAGTGTAGTCATATACACATGTGTCAGATAGTCATGAATAATAGTAACATGTGGTTGTATGCATTGTTGTTGTTGTTTATGTTCATTAACCTGATGATTATGTTATATGTCATTGATAAATATGTTATATGTTAAACTATAGTTAACTCGATGATTATGTTATATGTTGTTGATGAGCATGTTACATGTTAACTTATTGTTGTTATATGTTAGTTAACTTGATGATTAGGGTTATAGAATTAATATCTTGATGTTATATTTATCATGCTAAATTGGATTGGCCTATGCAGATGGTTAGGGTTATGACATTCAGGTATGAGTCAACTTATTTGTGACATTCTGTTTTTATAATCTAGATTGATCGTACATATGTGAATGTTATACATGAACGACAAATGTTTATGATCTTTTGATGTGAACATGTTAGTTAGTTACTGTTATGGGTATTGTGACCTTATTCATGTTTGAGTTGATATGTCGTGAAGTTATATCATGCTTGGTATTAGCATGACAAGGTAATAGTTAATTTGTTTATATAAATATCCATTGGGTGATGTGACAGTACATAGTAAGACTCAGTTGTAGCAAGGTAAAGGTAAAAGAAAGGAATTGGGTGAGAAATCCTTTGGCTATGTCTTAAACTACAATTCCAAACGAATGAGTGCTTTACATAAATGAATTCTTCTTAACCCTAATATGTCTAAAATTATGTGGATATGTGTTATATTCATGGACATGTATTTGACAGATATAACAGTGGGTGTCTAGTTATAGCTAAATCTGTCAAGGGAATTGGAGTCCCTTGAGACATGGCACAGATGTGTTTAGCTACAAGGAAATGTGCTTGGCATAACAAGGTAAGCTAACTGGTATTTCTTATATTTATTTATACATTTACAATTATGTGTTTATGGTAGTGTGATTTAAAGAAGGCTTGAGTTGAGATTTCACTTGGAAGCGTTGGAAACCTGTGTGGACAGAGTCATGGTGTCTATTGTTAGTCTTGTTCTTTTGGTCTTTTGTGATTTGTTAAGCTTGATTTGCAGTTTTTTTTATGTCTAATGCAAGGCCTTTCCACTTTGTTTGTGATGTCGTATTGTTATTGATTTTCATGGTTTTCTTCTTGTTTGTTTCTTGTCTTTCCTTTTATATTTTGAGTCTTGAGAATTGGTTTGGGAAAGAGGAAACTTAATGGAGTTTGGGGAGAGTTGTGTGGTACCCAACAAGTGATGTAAGCCCTGAATGAAGCTTAGTGCATGTATAAGGGTAGCTAAAGGCAATCATATGACAACTAGTTGGATTGGTTGGGTCCATTGATGTAAATGGACAATGATAGGACAATCATGGGAAAGGTAACAGAAAGGGTAAAGTAAATGGATTTGAGGTTTCATATGCCTTGGCTATGTTTTGAACTATTGTTCTCAATATTTTGCATGTTTTTCATGTTTTTCATGAATAAAGGAAGTTCTCTTAACCTTGGTCTTATGATATCTAATAATTATGATGTGATCACGATTGCTTTATGCTAATGTTTATATGCATATATGTATGTATGTATGATTGTTGTCTGACAGGGTCATCACGAATCATGATTGATTTTATGATAATGTTTATATGTATGTATGTATGTTGTTGTCTGATAGGGTCATAATCATTCTTGTGGCGGAATGATTTCTTATGCAAGTGAATGGCATGAAGAGGTTCATGGTTTATGAGGAATCAAGTGGGAAGAGTAGTCATGAAAAATATATGAGGTCAGTATCATGTGGATATGAATTGATATTGTATGCTTGTATTATGCCTATGTTTATGTTATGACAGGTAATGTCGAGTGATACATCAACGAAATGAAAGTAGTGTGGTATGCGACATGCTTGGACAAGCATGGATAAGACATTAGAAGCAAGGTTTCTTGGTAGAGATAGTGTGGTTTTGGATGTGGGGTACTACTATTGTGCATATGTTGTAGATGTTTCATCTGTGATGTTGTGCACATGCAGTGTTGTGTATATATAGTGTGTGTACATGTTGTTTATGCAATGTTATGTATAGTGTGGTACAGATAGTGTTGTGCAAATATTGCATATGTAGTGTTGAGTATAAATGGTTCTATGTACATGTTGGATATGTAGTGTTGTGTACATAGGGTGCCAGGTACATGTTTTATATGTAGCATTATGTACATATGGTATTGTGTGTATGTTATACATGTGATGCTATGTACATATGGTGTTGTATGAATGATTGTACAAGTGATGTTGTGAACATGTGGTGTTGTCTACATGTTGTACATATGGTGTTGTGTGCAGGTGGTGTTTTTTACAAGTCGTGCATATGGTGTTGTGTACATGTGGTGTCATGTACATGTCATGCATGTGGTGTTGTGTACACGTTATACAGTTGGTATGATGTACATGCGGCGTTATGTACACATTATGCAGGTGGTGTCATGTACATGTGATGTTGTGTACACGTTGTACAGGTGGTGTTGTGTATAGGTGGTACGATGTACATGTTTTACATGTGGTACTAGTGTACATGTGGTATTATGTGAATGTCGTACATGTTGTGTTGTGTACATGCAGTACTACATATGTGAATTGTGTAGTCATGGCATCATGACATGTGTATTCATTGTTTTGTAATATGTGTACGTATGTGTATTGTGTTATACACTAGATGTAGGTGTATGTATGTGTTATGTTGTACACTGGGTGTAGGTGTATGAGTTGTATGGCAGATGTAGGTGCATGTATTGCATGGTGTTGTATGTCATGTGTGGTTGGATGTGTGTGAGGCACACTATGTGTATGTGCACATGGTTGAAGAGAAGCCATTGGGTTTTTTCAGGTATGGAAACCGATCTGGAGTGCGTACGGAATAAGGACAAAGCTAGAAGCTGAGGATTGATTAAAGGATAAGTATCAATATTTTATTTCAGTTTTATTATGCATGTGATTTATGATTTTGGTTTATGATGGTTGCATGCAATTTATGATTTTGATCTATGATGGTTGTGTTTTAAGCTAACATGATGTGATATGTTTATACATGATGATTTGGTCAAAGATGCTAGTTTGACTTGTTGTGACAAGAAGCGAACAGAATTACAAGTGTGCCTTATTGACGGGCCACCAATGAGGTATGATTTGAAGTTATTTCAATTTATTTTGAATCTAATGGAAATTATGTGCTTGGTATAGGAAAGCATAAAATGCCTGGTTGGGTGGTCGAAATTGACGGCAAGCATTAGCAACAACAACAAAAGGAATTGGAACATGTTGTAGTATGTTTGTAAATCACTTCAGGAGCATAACCATTGTGGGACATTGGTACCCAATAGTGGTCATTGATTTCCTTGAGCATACTATGACCAATATGATGGTTTTAAGGCAAGGATATGCCTTGGTTTTTAGACCTTCAGATGCGAGGAAACCTTGCCAAGGGATGGACTGCCCAAGATGGGGGTGTCGTGTGACTGCACGGAAGGGGTTGACTGGATTTCCCGAGGGACTATGTAACAAAGAAGGGAAGGTCGGGGATATATTTTTTGGTCATTAACATTTCTAGATGGAATCAAATGCACATTGGGAGTGTGCCCTGGAATAATGAGCTGGTAATTGTTCACTGAGAGGATAAGTGGCGCAGGATTATAGTGTTGGACATTCAATGAAGATTTGACCTTGCAGTGGATTATGGATCTCTTGGGAAGGAGGTGAATCCTAGTATTACTTTGAGGGTAGAGGTGTGAGCCTTTGGATTTCCTTGTTTCAGATGCAGGTATCATATCTTTTATTTGTTGGTTGAGAAAATGTGCATATGTGTATATTATAGTAAATACTTTATCAAGCTGGATTTATAAAGCTCCATAAACAATATAATTATTTTTTGGGTGAAGCAAATGTGTATGTGTGTATATGTCGTTATTAATGTAAATATCATAATGAGTTGTGTTAGAAAGCACCAGTAAACAATATGTTTTTCATGTTTTATCATATGGTCATTGTAAATACTGCAACAAGCTATTTTATAAAGCTCCATGGGTAGTATGTTTTGTTTTCCACAGTCTTGTTGGTTATAGGTGTCATTGAACACCTAGGATAATTTTCCCCCCCTGGTTAAAAAAATCCATGTAACTATAAAAATATAAGACCATAGTCATGGGACACGTATTCCAAGCTAAATGGTAGGCAAAAACATCATAGTGGGTGTTCACTTTGGTTTATTATGGATAAGTAAATTAGCAAAGGCTTTGGAAAGGCATGAGACATTTAGTAGAATTTTACCTATGAAAATAAAGGAAATTAGGAGAAAAGGAAGGTGAAAGGGTACAGGTTGCATGCGAGGAGAAAAATTAAGGAAAATAATGGAAAATGAAGAAAATAGAGGCCTCATTGATAAAAAGGCTTCTGAGGATCAGTTGGTAGGATTTTTCCAGTTCAGTTTTGGAGCTCTCATTCTATTTTCTCTCTCTCTCATACTCTTGGATACTTAGAGTTTTCTTGGATCACTCTTAGGGGAGTGTGGCATACTTAGATTTTTGGAGAAAGAAGGCAAAGGAAGAGCAGGAAATTACAAGAGTACATCAGGATCAGAAGCTGCAACGGGTTTTGCTTGCAGGTACCGAGTTGCATGTATATTTTCCTCACTATTTTTGGCATGCATGGCATATGCATGTGGTTTATTGGTCATGATCTATCATTGGCATGGAGGATTGCCTAGATTGATAGTGGATCTACCTAGCCTTGCAATTTCCTAGATAGCCATGGTGTTGTGGGTTCATTTCTTTGTTTTTCTAGTTATATCTCATGTTTCCTTTAGCTTGGGTTGAGTTATTAGTTATTGGAAGCCCTGGTTAGAAAAACGCTCTAGAAGCCCTATAACAACTTGGGTTGAGTTACTAGTCCTAGAATCTTGGGTTGGACAGATGCTCTGGAAACCCTTGGTGGGTTGAGTTACTAGTCCTGGAAGCCCTAGTTGGACAAACGCTCTGGAAGCCTGGAGTAAGCTGTGGGTTGAGTTACTAGGCTTGGAATCCTTGGTTGGAACAAATGATCTAGAGCCCTAGAAGGCTTGGGTAGAGACCAATCTGATGATGGTTTTGTGATGTCTGGTTGTGAGATGGAATCATTGTTTGATGGGTTGATGTGATTGGCCTCTAGAAACCCTGGATGGTTTTGATGGATGTGTTTTAATGAGATCCCACATTCATTCTTGGAATATGGCATGGGGGTGAATGGCTCAAGAGATATTTAGCTCAGCCATGTCTACGGTCGGGTGGTATGTGGAAGTCCCAGACCTGGTTGCATTTTGCATATGGCAATAAGAGCTCTTTCCTCTTGTAAATTATGGGTAAGTGTACTTGTTATTATGTGATCTTGATGGTTGTATTATCATTGTTATGTTGTTGGTTATATGTTGATTATGAGCATAGTTTATGACAGTGATGATCTATGGCTCTCATCAGGTTTTTATTTGTCAATGAATGAACAATGTATCTATGGACTAATAGATGAAATTGTAGCTAATGATATAAGGGAACAATACTTCTTTGTGATTCTCAAATAAGTATGAGACCCCTATGCTCATATATGTTGTTTAAGCCTGTAGATTACATATTTGTGACATGTTTGACAAAATTCCTATCATGGCTAGTAGGGATCCATTCTAATCCTTGTTGATTTTTTTACAAATGAATCATTTTTATATTGTGTAAATTCATTCCGAAAGTGTCATTGAGTTTTGGACAGTGACCTAGGCTCTAGGCCAGAAAAAGTGGTTCAAATCCCAGAGACGCTGGCATGGAACTCAGCAGAAAAGTCCTTGGATGCATGCATTCCCATGTTGTGGGAGCGTCCAAAGCCTCCTTGATGCATGCATGCCCATATCAAGGGAGTGTTAGGGGGTTTAATGGTCTAAAACTTTAGTTGGTCTTAGGGGTTGGTTACCTGAGTGGTTGGGATGGATCCTGGGAGTTCTATTGCTAATGTGGAAGATCTGTATGGTGTGTTTTCATCGATTCCACTTCCTTAACTGACACATAGGGAGTCGAATCATATCATAGTAACTTCTCGTCACATATTTACTCTAGTTGGTCAGTTACTTGGGTAGATGTGGGAGGAGGGTGTTCATTTAATTAATTCGTAGACTAATTATGATTTGTCCTTGTCATTATGTACACAGACCCATATGCAAAGTGTTATTGATGCCACTATTATGTGGAGACATGAGTGGGATTTTGGGTTTAGAGGAATTGATGATGCAGGTCCATTGATGCATGCCCCAATCATCGAGCCATATGTAGGGGAGAAACAAACCCAGATTCATGATCAGACCCCCATCCTAACTTACTTGCATTTGGACTCAACTGAGGTTAGTAGAATCATGTATATGTAATTAAAAATATGGTTCATTATCATTTATTTCCATATTTTTATTTTATACAAATAATGATCTAAATAGTTTGAATTTGAATGTGTTGTATTGCAGTACCAACTAATGGACACTTACTTCTGGTGGTACTTAGAGTGTTTTCATTTGTATATTTTCAAGCTCATTTCATCTAGGGCATATTCACATGTGTGATACATACTTTGTATATTTTTATACATTGACAATTTATGGATGTACATCATGGACATTATTTTAGTTTAAGGATGTTTATTATTTCAATTGATGAATGTTCATTTGATATTTGTAATTTGTATATATTTTCATATGGATAATTTATTGATACATGTATTCACTATTTCAGTTTATGGATTTGTATTACTCTTGTTTATGGATGCTCATTAATTTTTGAAATTTATGGATCTGTTAAAATTATTTTGCTAATTTAATAATTTATCTATATACTATAACTTTTATTAGTAAAATATATGTTCAATTTTGATTTCCAGTTTCATATACTAAGAAAATAAGTACAATATTAAGTTATGATAAAAGTAACTTTGATACTTAAAATGAACTAAAATATATCATGTATCACTTTAATATTGAACATGGAAAGAATTATAATCATGCTTCATATTGTCTTGTAGAAAGTTTCTTCTAGTGAAATCAACATATATGTTATTATAATTCAATTTTAAAAATAAATTATTTTAATTATAAAGTTATATATATATATATATATATGAAAAATTTTGTGGCCCACCCATATACCATTACATGGATAATTTTTTTAAGTATTTCAATCAATTTCTTATGTCAGGGTTCAATTAAAAACCACAAACATGATTGAAATATGTTTTATTCAATTTTAATATTAAAATATGTCATGTAAACAACAAACATATTTTATTCAACATTATTTATTTTGAGATTATCTACAAGATCTTAGTCATAACATGATATAAGTCAATCATATTGAAATTTAATATATAGGTCAAAAAACAATATATGACAACATTTCTATAATTTTATATAATATTATCAACTTTCTTAAATTTACAAGTAGTTATCCAAGTATTTCAATCAATTCCTTATGATGGAAATTTAAGTTTTATTCAATTTTTAAAAACTCAAATATGATTAAAATGAGTTATATATTCAATTTTAAAATATGTGGACATGTAAAATTTACAAATACATGTTTTATTTGAATTTATTTTGTTTGAGGTTATCTACAAAATCTCAGTCATAATTCATGTCGTAAATAATTTTTTTTTGCAACTAATTACTTTGAAATTAATGTACACCATATATCTAGTTGCATCATTTATCAGAAATCAACATCTTCGTTGAAATCAATGCATATAATGCAAGTAATCAAATAGGATGAGAAATCAACATCTACACTAAAATCAATGCATATAATGCAAACAATCAAACATGATTAGAAATAAACATCTACATTGAAATCAATGCATCTAATGTTGCAAGCAATCAAAATATGATTAGAAATCAAAATCTACACTAAAATTAATGCATCTAGTGCTAGAAAACAAATAGGTTAGGAATCAACATCTACACTGAAATCACTGCATCTAATGCAAGCTCGATCAAACAAGATTATAAATGAACATATTTAATGAAATGAATGCATCTAATGAAAGTAATGAAATAGAATTAGAAAGAAACATCTATACAGAAATCAATGCATCTAATATGCAAGAAATCAAATAGGATTATAAATCAACTTTTGTACACTAAAATCAATGCATCTAGTGAAAGAAATTTTCTTCCCTTTCTCTCCCTCCTCCATCTATATTGATCTCTCCCTCCATCTCTCCTTATTTGTCTCTCTATCTCACCCCCAAAGAAATTCACACAATCTCTGTTCATATTTATCTATCTCTCCCTCCCTCCATCTATCTCTCTCTTCTTCCCTCTCTCCCCTTTCCATCTATATCTCTATCTCCCTCTATCTCTCCTTCATCTCTCTATATCACCCTGCAAACATACACATATTTCTCCATATATATCTATATCTCCCTCCATCTCACTCTCTCTCTCCCTCTCTTCCACTTCTCTTCCTTTGTCTCCCCTTCTATCTCTCTTCCCTTCTACTCTCCTCTCTCCCTCTCTTCCACTTCTCTTCCTTTGTCTCCCCTTCTATTTCTCTTCCCTTCTACTCTCCTCTCTCCCTCTCTCTCTACATCTCCCTTTCCACTCCCTCTCTCTCTCTCCACCTTTATCTCTCTATATATCTTTTTTATTACCTCCCTCACTCTCCTGCTCCAACTCCATATCTCTCTCTCCCTCCCTCTCAAGTCCTCTCTCTCTTCCTTTCTCTCCCACCTCCCTTTGTCTCTCCCCCATGTCTCTCTCTCTCTCTCTCTCTCTCTCTCTCTCTCTCTCTCTCTCTCTCTTCAACCTACAACCCTGTTGACTATCTCCCTCTCTCTCTCATTCTCTCTCCCCCTTCTCTCCATCTCTCCTTATTTGTCTTTATATCTCACCCCTAAACATACACACTCTCTCCATCTCTCCCTTGTCACTTTTTCTCTCTCTCTCTCCACCTTTCTCTCTATATATGTATTCAACTTCTTCCTTCCCTATCTTTTCCTCGAACTCCATCACTCGAGCTACCTCTCTTTCATGGAGACTCTCTCCTCCTCTCCCTCTCTCCATCTGTGTCCCCCTCTCTCTCTATTACCCTTCTCTCCCACTCTCTCTCACTCTATATTTCAAAAAATTAAAATACTTTGACAATTAAAATATTATGTTTAAATATTTTTATTTATTTATTTTGATGTCATACAACAATTTATTTTTTTATATAATATATATTTAAAATGCAATATTTCAAATGTGTGTTGTACATTCACTTGGAGGGAAAATGATAATGATCATTTTCCATGGAAGGATTATCTAAAAATTTTGAAAATATTAATGTTCCAACTACCTCCATTAAAGATACATAAAGCACTTCATGTCTTCCAATTGAAATTGTTTAGGTTTTATTTATTTAAAGGTAGTTTTAGGTTATGATTACTTCATAATTTGAAAAACATTATATTTTTTATTATGTTAGATTTATAAAAAATTAGGTTAAATAAAATTAACATATATTGAATCATCTTGTATGACTTTTTTTGTGTTAATAGTCAACTCTTTTGTTAACGCCTATAGGGTAAATCAACCACATTTATTAATGTGGTTGTATATATTATAATATGAGAAATTTTATTATATATTAAAGTTAATAATATTATATTAATCCGAAATTAATAAATTTAATATTAACATTAAAATATATTAATATTAATTTTTTATATTAATATCATTTCATCATTTAATTTAATAATAATAATAATATTCTTTTAATATTAATATTAAATTTAATAAGGTTTTAACATGAAATTATAACAAAAATTCTAATAAGATTTGGAATTTTAAAATGAGGTAAAAGTTTAATTTTAGATCATTCAAAAAAATTCTATAAAGGCTCAATCGAGCTACATAGCTCGATCGAGCCCATGTTAATCATGTATATGGTTTGATCGAGGGTTTACAAAACCCTCAATCGAGCTATTTAAATTTGAAATTTAGGAGCTTGACCAAGCGCTTTAAGTGCTCGATCGAGCCTCTTAAGTCCTAACATCAACAATTTCAGCACCTCTTCTGCAAAATTTCCTGCAACTCCATTTTGTACCATAGCATACATAGGGCTAAATTTGTCCTTAGGTGGTGGGTTGATCATGTTGGATTCATGAAGGAATCCTCTATCCAATGGAATATGAGTTTGACATTTTCAAATTCATATGATATTTTTCATCTAATTTCTTTTAAACATAATGCTTGAAATTTTTTAAAACTATTTTAAAGAGGTTGAATAAAAAATCAATATCATAAAATATACACAATGAAAAAAATTCAAAAAATACCACTATCTTTGTTTACGATTCCTATTCAAAAGGGTACTTTTGGTTTTTCAATTTATTTAAATATTTAAGAAACAACCTTATGTGAACACATGTGTCTGCAAAATGCAATTGAAATATTACTTTGCTAACTTCACAAAATAATAAAAAATACATTTTTGCATAAAAAAATATGAAAAACTTAGCTCTCTCCATGTAGATCATCCTCATCTATATATATATATATATATATATATATATATATATATATATATATATATATATATATATATATAAATTACACATTTTATACTAAGTTATATGCTACGTGAACACATGCATACCTCTTAAATGTGTGAAAATTTGCAAGGACAAGCATTTCATTTAATGGAAAATTGACATATTATACGATACTAAATATTTTCGCAAAAAATATCTTTAGGACAACATAATTCTCCACAATTTGTATTTTTACTCCTAATCTAAATTCACAATGCTTATATGAATTTTGAGGGTTTAAATTCGATAAAAGAGGAAAAACTCAAAATTTCATCGCCACATTTGGCCCAAAAGTGTAACCCATATTCATAGTTTCACCCCTTCTCATGTTGAGGGTGTGGACCACTGCATGGACAATCTTTGTCCAACCAAACGACTCTACTTGCTCATGACTCAACTCCTCGGGTTGAGGGCATGGACCACTGTGAGAATAATCCTCGTCCAACTAAATGATTCAACATGTTCATGACTAAGATCCATGAGCCAAGGGTGTGGACCTCATCATGCCAATCCAAAATGACCTGGGATCAAGCCAGTGTGACCGAAACATCTTTGCAATCTCTGACTAGAATCTTTCTCTCATGGTGGCCTATTATTGACGAGTCATCATCTCAACAGGAACCAAACTTCTCTATGTATGCCTTCAAACTGCAATGCCCATTTGGGCTCCAATGCAAACGAGAACGTGTAATGAACCGAATAAAACGGTTTATGAGATTTAAAACAAGGCAATGAACCATGAAACACTTCGCGAACCATAAAACATAACCAAATAAATAACCAAACTCATAAATGTGAAGTCTTTCATTTTCAAATTTGATCTCTATAATATCTATGTGTATAATTAATTTGTGATCTCTTTTATATATAGATGGTTAGGTGGACCCATGGCTCATGAGAACTGACCGAGGGCCAAATGGTTTCACAATAATTCCTTTTATTAAATAATTAAAGGTCGTGCCATGGTCTATATCACCCCATCATGTGACCAAGTTTGATGGGTATGCCTTAATACCTAGAGACTTAAATGCATGTGAACATGCCCATATGTCTAGGACCCAAGGTGATCCAGGTGGATGTTAGTGGCCACTGACCTATCCCACTTGAACCCCCACAACTGTCACTTTAAGTTTTTCAGTTTCCTTAATTTTACCACAGTTTACTATTTTTAGCAGTTTTTCGAGTCCTGAACTTCCGAAGCCATTTTGAGGCCATAAAAGATGTTTTTCAAGAAAATTGGGAGCAACATGGGTCCATGTACAAATGTTTCTCATCCCAAAGTTGTAGTCCTCAGATAGATCATTCTAACAAGGTATTGTCCAGATTGTATGCCAAAGTTACGACCCCAGGAAGTTGATGTACTAATTTACCCAAAACAGGGCGCATAGTTTGGTGCTTCATCTCCTAGGGTTAGGTTTTTGGATGTTTAGGGTTTTCCATTGTTTCTCAACAACAAATAGGCCTACAAACCTCATTTGAAAATAGTTCAAAGGCATGTCGCTACCACATCTCTTCTCAAAGATAAGCTACCATCGCCCTAGCTAGTTTATTTCCATTTCTATCTGTAACCATATTTCAGTATTCTACATTAATGAAATGAAGTATTATTTCTGCTATATCTCTATATTTATGGTTATTTTTGTAATTTTTTATGTTCCTGTTTAAATCTGGATCAGTCATATTAGAGCGGTTTACACTTTCTCTATTTGTCTTTGCATGTCCCCAACGGGGTCGGGATATAAGGAGTTAGGCATTGAACTAGTCGAACCTTTGCAAGACCAGCCTCACAAATCCCGGCGGCCTCCCATGGCAGATGAAAATAAATATGAGGGGTAAGAGATCCTATCAAAGTATTGCTTGAAGAATCCCTTGAGTGACAAAGGAACATGATGATGGAAAACTTTTCCCAGATCCTTTAGCAGCTATCCAGGGGTGAGGCATCAACATCCAACAGCTACTCTGGAAATGTCACACCCTTTAAGGTACAAGTTAACTTTGAAATCCCCATATTCGAGGGTCAGATAGATGCAGATGTCATAGATAAATGGTTAAATCTACTAGAAGGTTATTTTTCTATTCATGATTTTTCTAGTTGGGAGAAGATCACTTTTGCACATCTCAAAGAAGCCCCCCACATCAAGGACTAGTGGGAAACCTACTGCGAACATAAGGATGAGAGCATGGCCTCACTTTTTTAAACTGCACCCACTTGGAATTCATTCTGAGATGCCATTAAGGATTAGTACTACCCTGTCAAAAGCTACGAGGATAAATACATAAAGTGGACCATGCTGTGGTAGGGAAGGGACCAAGATGTGCTGGAGTTCATAAATATTTTTCATACCCTTCACACAAATTTGGGTATCAACGATTCTGAGTTGCATTCGGTACTCCAATTTCGTGGTTGCTTACACAGGTACATCCAGGACAAGATGGAGTTCCTGAACATCTCCTCGCTTCGCACAGCATACAGATATGTTGTCAATATCGAGCAGAAGTTTAAACAAAAGAAGCGAGACTTTGGATCTGCGAATCCGAAGAACAAAGGACAAAGCCAAGGCATGGTGACCCAAGACAACCCATCGAATTCAAAAGAAAATAACAACACCACGAAGTTAAAGAAAGACATAGGAAGGTGGTGTGAGTTCCATAAGAGCCCCACTCACAATGCAGGTGAGTGTCGGACCAAGTAGTCGTTGGTGGCTGAGTTGAAGGCTTCTAAATCAGATGCATGTTCTAACCTGTTGAAGCCCCGAAAATCGGGTCGACAACAAGGGGGATACCCACCCGGTCCGGACCTTGGTTGGCAGCTCCTTATCTGTTTGGTATAGCGGATCCGACTGGGGATAATGGGACCAGTTTCCCAATCTAAGGGTGTGTGTGTGTGTGTGCAGAGTTGGATGTTGTTGATCTAAGAATACTTAAAGCTAATCTAATTCAAACTTTTAAACTAAATCTATGCTATTGTAATCTAATGAAAAACGGCACATCTAATCTATGCTAACCCAGGGTGTATTTCTTCTATTATGCAATCTAAAAAGATTTCAAACAATAACTAGTAATAAAGATCATTCAGCTATCATAAGAATAGAAATCAATTAAGATGAACTACTTTACATAAAAAGTTAGGCAAAACAGTTGTGAACAACATATCACATAATAAGTTATTCATATATCAAACATAAATAAATGGCTCCACCGTACAAAAGTCCAAATGGTAACTCACACATTCATGCAATAACATATAAACAACTAAAACTGTATATCACTTTCAGAATATAAGCAGAAATGGCCAAGAGATAAAAGTACCATTTATGACTGATCCTACTTATAAGCTTCAAGAAAAAATGATTTATCTCTACTTGTTCTAACATCTACTAAGAGTACAAAAGTGCAACATCAGTAGCAGACATCAAATGCAAAAATTAATAAACATCGATCCATCCATTCATCAAAACCTCTTCTGAGGGTGCAAAAGTGCATGTTCTGAGGACAAGTTTTTGACAAATTTCTGGACCCCCCTCCAAATGCAATGAGAAGTGTTAAAATACTACTTCCTAATTCTAATAATAGTTTGTTTACAAAATTTAGGATGCGGTTTTCAAATGACCGTCCTTTTTCTAATCTAATTCTAAAAGAAAAAACAACATTCTAAATAAGGCTATTTCTGAATCTGATCTTTAAAGCTGCAAGTGTTCATCATGGGCTTGAGGAGAGTCGGCTGGCTGATTTATGCTCTGAGCTGGGCTGCGAAAACAGAATCTATGAGAGCTGGCACTACTTTTTTGGCCGCGTTTATGATGCATTTCACAATCATCCAATGACTATGCGGCTTGACCAAGTATGCTCAGTAACACTCCCAATTTAATCTGTTTAATGCTTGGATCGCTTTTCCCTTCTCCTGTGCCTTCTGCTTCCAGTCGTAGTTTATTTGGTAGATACCCCGGGGTGGTCTCTTCGATTAAATTTACTCTGTGCAAATTTTCATTTACACAGTCGATAAGAATGCTTGCCTGCGTGGCGGCTGTCTCCGCTGCTTGTTCCGCCTGCCTGATTTGATCGTCCCATTTATCAAAGAGAAATTCTTTATGATTCATGTTTATTCTGGGTGCACTTGCTCTTTTCCCTTCATCTTCATCCTGCAAAGCCAAGTACTCTATCACTCATTTGTCACTCTGATCATAGTCACTCCACAAGTCTACCACTTGATTGGTGATTTTATTGCTCAGTTCGCAATAATGACTCCACTGTGATATCTTACGTCCCAACTCTTCCTGTTGCTGCAGTAGTTGTTCATTTAAGCCAATAGACTCTGAAATAAATTCTGTAAGCTTAGGCTCATCTTTATGCATTTCTTGGAAAATTTGTAATTGTTTTCCTTTCTCGTCTAGACTTCTTTGATAGCCTATCTATATCTGCTGAAAGTCTTTATGCAACTTCTCGAGCTATTTGTTAGCTTCAATATTAGCATTGGCTTGTTGCAATTGTTGTTGTAGTAGTTGTATTTGATCTTCTTGTTCTTTCAATAGTTGTTGAACTTCTGATGCCTTGTCAATAGTTGCAGAAGCATATGCTCCTGCGATCTGAGACAACTTAGTGAGATTTTCAGATGGGTTATTGTTGGGGTCTTTCCATAAGACGTCCAATTGTTCAGCATCTTGTGACAGTGTATTTTCTAGTTTTCTTTTCTTTCTCTATCTTCTTACTACTGTTTTATGTTGGGGACTATAGAATACGTCCAGTGGAGGAATTTCTTCTACATTAAGTAGAAGCTCAGAAGGTGGAGCGATAGGAATGTGCTCTGTTTCTGTGACACTGCTGACTATGGTCGAAACCACTTTTTGTGTTACCTATGTATTGCTCACAGGCGTTGTTGGGGCTTGCCCTTCAAGATTGATCAGCTCGTTGAAGGTTTCCCATTCTTTGTCTAACTCTGTCATGACGGGTGGCATTTTAATGAGGAGAGGAGGGACATCTCTTGGTGGAGAGGCGATAACCTGCTATTGCGACATTGCACTTGACTGAGCCGTGTCCTTAGCTGTTTCTTCGTTCTTGCCTTGGTCGCTTCTAGACCCTTTAGAATGTCCAGGTACTCTTTGCGCAATGTTAGATTTAGATCTGGAAGTGCTTGAGTTCCCACTGAGGCTAACGCTTGGAGTCGGTTCTCTGGTAGGCAGTCGCAGCTTTTCTAAAGGAACACTGGCCAGTCTTCTTTCCCTGTATACCATGAATTTTTGGAGGTCATCTAGAGACAATTTTGACTGAGCTTCCCGCAAAATTTCCTGGAGTGAGAGTTTATTTTGAAATAAATCATCAAATAAATCCTTCTTTCCAACGAATACCTTTATTTTGACATTCGTTGTGAAATCTTGAACAACTTCATTAGGGTCAAATGGCCTTGCTGGGAATTTAAATAATTGTAGACACGTTACATTCTCCACTTCGGTGAACGCGTGACCTACATCGAACAATGAAAAGGCCCCACAAGCTACAGGAAACTGAGGCCATATGGCCTTCTTTTTGTCTTTTAGGTCCTTAGTTAGGCCACCTTCTGAACAGGTTTGATAAGAAATTTCTCGAGCCAGCAGTTTGTCAGGAATATACAAGGGCAGTACATGAGGAGGGACGGTGCTTCCAAATACTCTAAAACAGGTGAACCATTCGTCCCCGAACCATCTTGCGATGGGGATGATATCTATTTGTGCCTCGGGTAAGCACCTCGGGGGGTCTTCATCATACATCATTCTATACAAGGGTAAGATAAGCCTGTGAGAAATCTGGTAGAAATGTGGGATGAACTGAGAATCCCACAGTATCTTATGATAAACATGGATAGGTAATGGGTCTTGGGTAGTACATTTCCAACCCATAATGGGAAATTTAGACACATAACAAATAGAATCCATAATATATGCAGATAGATAAAAAGGAGGATAGATCCTTTGAGACAATGATCTCTTAGACCGGTAATTGATAATAGCCATGTATAGATTATCATAAAAGATCTTGGCCCAATCCATAATATCGGCATTTGTGGCAGCATCTATTAATGGTAACCATTCAGACGAAAACTTATTGATATCTGGCATCCCAAATAATCTACAAAGCATGGCCGCAGCAAAACAATATGGAGAGGTGAGGGAACCAGTGTTGTACATACCATTTTTGTCTTTCTTGAGCGGTTCGTCTTTTCTGGACCAATCTTTGTTGGTCTCTGATAGGTCTGGGTTCTCCGCCACAAAATTTCTTAACGAATTGTGCATTGTAAGTCGCCTACGGTTCAGGAAGATGATACATAAGCTTTAAATCTTGTGCAGCGAATGATCCGATGAGCCCTTGTCCTTGAATCTTGAATTGTCTGTCATTCATGTCTGCATTGTCAAGTATCCACTTGATCATATCCGTATATGGTAGAATTTTGGGTCTTGCTGCTATCCGATGAAGAAATGAGCATGCTAGCTCTTCTAAGGACGCTTCGGAAGAGTGTTGTGAGCCCGTGACAGCAGTAACCTTCATTATTCTGGGATTCTCCTCTTCATGCAGTCTGTACATGCTTTCCCACATTGATATCCCTACGTCTTTGTTATAGGCTATGTCTGTATACAAAGGCGCCATTTCCTTCGTCTTTTCCTTCGCCTTAGAGCCCTGAGCTCTATTTTTCTTTCCCATTTCTTCCTGCGTATGGTTGTTTATCGTCTTTTGCTCTTTGTTCCTGTAGCTCACAAGTGAAATGGAAATGACTGATCAAGAAAGGTGATGGGAGAGTTTTAAATGCAGCAGATATATCAAATATGCCACCTTACGTGAAGTAATTCTTTACAAAAGCATGCGTCTACATTTCATTTAATGGCTGACAACTAATCCCTTTACTATCATTGAAAGCGCATGATCTTGAGTCAGATTATGGTAAGTGGCTTTCCTTGAATAGCATGCCCGAAGGATTCGTAATGAAATGATTTTACGATTTGCCTACGTAACATCGCAGATCGCGCCGTCGCAGATCGCGCAAACACACGAATATAACATCGCAGCGATCGCAACATCGCAGATCACAGAAGTTTTATGCTTGCTAAATCTTGTCAGCTCATTTTCTGCGATATGCGATCTTGCGATCGGTGTTATCGCAGATCGGTAAATCTTGAAGTTTTTCCGTTATGAGTGTTACTTTATTGCGATGCGATATATTGCTTAGCATGAGGGTCTTGTACATACCAATATTATAGTGAAATGGAGGCACTTCCTATCCTTTTTTTGCAACGCGGCTTTAAAGATTTTTCCCTTATCATAGACTTAGGTTTTAAAATATTCAAAAGATCTTCCTAAGTTTACGATGGTAACCTTATTTTGAAGAAAGGAAACTCTTGCTTTTCCTAAATTTTAACTAAGGGTCCCCATTCATTTAGTATTTTGGACAACACTTAAATGAAAAAATGGGGGGTTGTTGCTAGCCACAACAATTGGCAATTCACTTGGGAGAACCAGTTATCTCTGCATTTTCTATTGAATTTTTCAAACTTCCGAAACAACAAAAAAATTCAGAAAATTAAACTTTATTATAAAAAGATAAAGCATATTATACTCCAAACTGTCAATGATATCTTGTTACAACTTCTTTCTTTTTTAATTGTTTGTTTCCTCAGCTTGTCCTTGCATTTACACCAACCATTACTTGGTCTTGTAAAGATAAAAATAAGGTCTTCCCTGTGTAGCAGCTTTTTTAAATATGCTCCTTTGTCGCAGGTAGAGCCTCTGCTGCCAGCAGGCATCCATAGCCTCGACAAGGTTACCTATTACCCAGTAATAATCCTTTATCCTGTTTAAGGTGATCTACAACCTTCAAAGAAAAATCCAGATTGACACTTTTTCCTTTTTTATTCTTAAAGAACAATGTCTTGGTTTGGTAGCCAAATTATGACACATTCATTCACTTGATTTACACTTTTGCTGAACAAGCTGGCTCGTGATGAGACCCCTTGTCTTGTGATTTTAATAATCTTAAGTCATTTCCCTATTTTGGTGGACAGTCATGGCAAAGTCAGCAAAGTTTATAGTATCTGTGATTATGATAAGCCGGCTCGTGATGAGACCTCTTATTCTTTGAGATATAGTGTTTCTTGGATTGTCTCTCTGAATGCTGCGATTTTCTCTAACAAGGAGGATATCATCGCTTTCCTTAAGAAAGTTCTAAACGACAATAATAGAGTTTTTTTTTTTTGGAAATGGCTGTTTCTACAGGGGATCCTTATTTTGTTATTGATACCTTTCATTGTACTGATATAAAACAAGTTCTTCACTAAGATTGCTTTCGTCAAGTTTTTTGGAAGTTGAAACTAGTATCATATCTGGTTTAAAGTTTTTAACTATATCTATTAATAATAAAGATCAAGTTTCTAAAAAAAAAAAAATTATTTATACAAGCAAAAGTTCAAAATCTGATAGAGAAATGGTGTCTTTAGTAAATGACAAATGCTGTTAACCACAGCAAATTTTATTAGGAAACAAAAACATTCAAAGAAATGAGAGGTTGAAATTCCCTAGGATTATGTACATAATAGGGATAATCTTTTCTCTTATTTTGCCTACCAATACTTAAAAACCAAATTATCCACCTAATAACCTAGATAAATTACTCCTACTCCTATTCTAATTATACACAGAAAAATTAACTAGGTAAAATGATATTTCTAGTGGAACCATCTTTTCATTTTTATTCCTACACGTATGTACCTGTTAAACATCAGTGTTGAGAACAAAGCTTTTCTTGAATTGTGAACATTGGATGTGAAATTAGAAAGTGTAACTTCAGTCGAAATCCTGTCTGAAATTTCTTTCTTATGAAATCTTCTGTCCAATTGGATACCTATTGGATCATAAAAATCTGGATGAATTTCTATTATGGATTGGTGATCATGTAATAGGAAAGATGACAAGCCAGGTTGCGAATATGACTTTTCAGTTTTAATGGCCTGTAATCCATTAGGCGTAAGAGTCAATCTTTTAGCAATTTCTTGTAAAAGGAAAGTTTCCATATATAAATCACTAAATAAATTAATGAGGAATAGATAGAAATTTGTGACAAGAGATTTATCTATTAACGCGAATTGCTGGCAAGTTTCCAAAAATACTTTCTTTCTTCGATGATGTCTTGGAGGACATAGAAGTTTTTTAAGGAAGTCTGATATTGATTGATCTTGGAATTGAAAAAGTTCTATACTTCCTTGACACAATCTAGTTTTCCAAAATGGTAGCACATCTTTCGAATGTTCTTTGATAAGGTGCTCAGTATACCATAGTAATCTATCAAAAGTCTGAAAATTTAAAACACAATCCGATTTTGTACAAAATGAGTGCAAGTGAGAAAGAATGAAATGATTATCTATACAAATAATGTTACAGCATAACTGGGATTGACTTGAAATATCTTCTTTGCACAAGAACTGGCCAGAATTATGGGATCCGAGAAATTTCGAATTCCGTCTTGTGAATCAGAAGACAAGTTATGATTTTGAACAGGCATGGGGGTTTCTTCATGATATGAATCATAGATCGGGGTATTGTCTTGGATAGTAAAATCATGCAAATGATCCTTTACTTTGGAATGAGGATTGACTGATATGATTCTTGAATTAGAATATCTCTCATTATCTGAGCTTTGTTGAGTTACTTGAGATAAATCAACAACATCATTGTCATCAAAGTAGCTATCATAAACGATTTTATAGGTTTCCCTAGATTTCTCTTTTTGATTGAATATTTTCAGACAAGGAAGGTCAAGTGGTTCTTGTTTGAAAATGATCAAAGGATGTTCTATAGCTGTCTTTTTATCTTGAAAGCCTAATGATGACTTATTTGAGTAATCCTCTGTACCTTTTGAGATATCTTTAATATTGAGAGGGGAAAAATTATCATCACTAAAAACATCAGGATAAAGAGAAAAATGCGATTCTGGAACAATGCATTTGAAAATATCATCGTGGAAAAATCTTTGTTCATCAGATTCATCATAGAAATCGAGCTTTAGATCATACCTTTGTGTACTGATACTTTTCAAAAGAGAATTAGTTTACTGTTCTAACCTTGGCATCTGCATTTGTTGACTTGCAATGATATTATCTGACCTTGTATCAAAATCATCTCCTGGTTCCAAGGCAGGCTTCCCTCCATCATTCTCACTTTCGTCTTCTTGCATTAGAGCATGCATGTCTCCTAGGCTTTGGGAACCTTCTCCATCATGAGTGATTTGTATATTAAAATTGGAATTCTCATTCATATTAGAAGAAAATGAGACACAACTTGGACTAATTTCTACTGGATCGGACATAGGAGGCAGGGAATGCTCAGCATAATTTGAAGATTCTTCATCCATGAGTTCACTTTCAATATCATACTCTAGACAATTAAGATGAAATCGCATATTAAAATCCCTAACAGATTCATCTTGTTCCCGTAGATAATCAATTTCATCATATACTTGGTCATAGTCATAACAATCAAATTTACAAATGAAAGTCTTGACGAATTGGTCCCAGCTGTGAATTGAGGCAACTGGGAGGGTTCTACACCATTTTCTAGCTTCCGCCGTGAATGTAAGAGTAAAAATTCTTCATAAAACGCCTTCATCAATTCTTTGAACATTCGAACTTGAAACTCTTTGAATAAATTGAAGAGCATGATTAAAAGCAGAAGAATTATTCTTACCATTGAATTTTACCTGAAAAAGAGTCTTACCACTTCAGGTGGAGTGTTGGAAGAGACACGAACATGGATGCAACTCCAAATGGGAAGTTTGTGAGGAAGTTTGTGAGCAGCCATCCTAATTCAAATGTTACAATTGAAAACCATTCCAACAGACACTATGTTCAGCACCTCCTTCTAGCGCCAAATATGTTGAAGCCCCGAAAATCAGGTTGACAACAATGGGGATACCCACCCAGTCCGGACCTTGGTTGGCAACTCCTTATTCGTTTGGTATAGCGGGTCCGATTGGGGATAATGGGACCAGTTTCCCAATCTAAGGGTGTGTGTGTGTGCAGAGTTGGATGTTGCTAATCTAAGAATACTTAAAGCTAATCTAATTCAAAATTTTAAACTAAATCTATGCTATTGTAATCTAATGAAAAGCAACACATCTAATCTATGCTAACCCAGGGTGTATTTCATCTATTATGCGATCTAAAAAGATTTCAAACAATAACTGGTAATAAAGATCATTCAGCTATCATAAGAATAGAAATCAATTAAGATGAACTACTTTGCATAAAAAGTTAGGCAAAACAGTTGTGAACAGCATATCGCATAATAAGTTATTCATATATCAGACATAAGTAAATGGCTCCACTGTACAAAAGTGCCAAATGGTAACTCACACATTCATGCAATAACATATAAACAACTAAAACTGTATATC
The DNA here is from genome assembly GCA_031772625.1 of Pinus tabuliformis. Classification (NCBI taxonomy): domain Eukaryota; kingdom Viridiplantae; phylum Streptophyta; class Pinopsida; order Pinales; family Pinaceae; genus Pinus; species Pinus tabuliformis. The sequence continues at coordinate 675,825,901 of CM062809.1, read as the reverse complement.
ACTTTCAGAATATAAGCAGAAATGGCCAAGAGATAAAAGTACCATTTATGACTGATCCTACTTATAAGCTTCAAGCAAAAATGATTTATCTCTACTTGTTCTAACATCTACTAAGATTACAAAAGTGCAACATGAGTAGCAGACATCAAATGCAAACATTAATAAACCTCGATCCATCCATTCATCAAAACCTCCTCTGAGGGTGCAGAAGTGCATGTTCTGAGGACAAGTTTTTGACAAATTTCTGGACCCCCTTCCAAACGCAATGAGAAGGGTTAAAATACTACTTCCTAATTCTAATAATAGTTTATTTACAAAATTTAGGATGCGGTTTTCAAATGACTGTCCTTTTTCTAATCTAATTCTAAAAGAAAAAACAACATTCTAAATAAGGCTATTTCTGAATCTGATCTTTAAAGCTGCAAGTGTTCATCATGGGCTTGACGAGAGTCGGCTGGCTGATTTCTGCTCTGAGATGGGCTGCGAAAACGGAATCTATGAGAGCTGGCACTAATTTTTCGGCCGCGTTTATGATGCATTTCACAGTCATCCATTGATTATGCGGCTTGACCAAGTATGCCCAGTAACACTCCCAATTTAATCAGTTTAATGTTTGGATCGCTTTTCCCTTCTCCTGTGCCTTCTGCTTCCATTCTGCTTCCAGTCGTAGTTTATTTGGTAGATACCCCAGGGTAGTCTCTTCGATTAAATTTGCTCTGTGCAAATTTTCATTTACACAGTCGATAAGAATGCTTGCCTGCGTGGCGGCTGTCTCCGCTGCTTGTTCTGCCTGCCTGATTTGGTCGTCCCATTTATCAAAGAGCAATTCTTTATGATTCTCATTTATTCTGGGTGCACTTGCTATTTTCCCTTCATGTTCATCCTGCAAAGCCAAGTACTCCATCACTCGTTTGTCACTTTGATCATAGTCACTCCACAAGTCTACCACTTGATTGGTGATTTTATCGCTTAGTTCGCAATAATGACTCCACTGTGATATCTTACATCCCAACTCTTCATGTTGCTGCAGTAGTTGTTCATTTAAGCCAATAGACTCTGAAATAAATTCTGTAAGCTTAGGCTCATCTTTATGCATTTCTTGGAAAATTTGTAATTGTTTTCCTTTCTCGTCTAGACTTCTTTGATAGCCTATCTATATCTGCTGAAAGTCTTTCTGCGACTTCTCGAGCTGTTTGTTAGCTTCAATATTAGCATTGGCTTGTTGCAATTGTTGTTGTAGTAGTTGTATTTGATCTTCTTGTTCTTTCAATAGTTGTTGAACTTCCGATGCCTTGTCAATAGTTGCAGAAGCATATGCTCCTGCGATCTGAGACAACTTAGTGAGATTTTCAAATGGGTTATTGTTGGGGTCTTTCCATAAGACATCCAATTGTTTAGCATCTTGTGACAATGTATTTTCTAGTTTTCTTTTCTTTCTCTGTCTTCTTACTACTGCTTTATGTTGGGGACTATAGAATACGTTCAGTGGAGCAATTTCTTCTACATTAAGTAGAAGCTCAGAAGGTGGAGCGATAGGAATGTGCTCTGTTTCTGTGACACTGCTCACTATGGTCGAAACCACTTCTTGTGCTACCTGTGTATTGCTCACAGGCGTTGTTGGGGCTTGCCCTTCAAGAATGATCAGCTTGTTGAAGGTTTCCCATTCTTTGTCTAACTCTGTCGTGACGGGTGGCATTTTAATGAGGAGAGGATGGACATCTCTTGGCGGAGAGGCGATAACATGCTGTTGCGACATTGCACTTGACTGAACCGTGTCCTTAGCTGTTTCTTCGTTCTTGCCTTGGTCGCTTCTAGACCCTTTAGAATGTTCAGGTACTCCTTGCGCAGTGTTAGATTTAGATCTGGAAGTGCTTGAGTTCCCACTGAGGCTAACGCTTGGAGTCGGTTCTCTGGCAGGCAGTCGCAGCTCTTCTAAAGGAACACTGGCCAATCTTCTTTCCCTGTATACCATGAATTTTTGGAGGTCATCTAGAGACAATTTTGACTGAGCTTCCCGCAAAATTTCCTGGAGTGAGCGTTTATTCTAAAATAAATCATCAAATAAATCCTTCTTTCCAACAAATACCTTTATTTTGACATTCATTGTGAAATCTTGAGCAACTTCATTAGGGTCAAATGGCCTTGCTGGGAATTTAAATAATTGTAGACACATCACATTCTCCACTTCGGTGAATGCGTGACCTACATCGAACAATGAAAAGGCCCCACAAGTACAGGAAACTGAGGTCATATGGCCTTCTTTTTGTCTTTTAGGTCCTTAGTTAGGCTGCCTTCTGAACAAGTTTGATAAGCAATTTCTCGAGCCAGCAGTTTGTCAGGAATATACAAGGGCAGGACATGAGGAGGGACAGTGCTTCCAAATACTCTAATATAGGTGAACCATTCTTCCCCGAACCATCTTGAAATGGGGATGATATCTATTTGTGCCTCGGGTGAGCACCTCGGGGGGTCTTCATCATACATCATTCTATACAAGGGTAAGATAAGCCCGTGAGAAATCTGGTAGAAGTGTGGGATGAACTGAGAATCCCACAGTATCTTATGATAAACATGGATAGGTAATGGGTCCTGGGTAGTCCATTTCCAACCCATAATGGGAAATTTAGACACATAACAAATAGAATCCATAATATATGCGAATAGATAAAAAGGAGGATAGATCCTTTGAGACAAGGATCTCTTAGACCGGTAATTGATAATAGGCGTGTATAGATTATCAGAAAAGATCTTGGCCCAATCCATAATATCGGCATTTGTGGCAGCATCTATTAATGGTAACCATTTAGACGAAAACTTATTGATATCTGGCATCCCAAATAATCTACAAAGCATGGCCGCAGCAAAACAATACAGAGAGGTGAGGGAACCAGTGTTGTACATACCGTTTTTGTCTTTCTTGAGCAGTTCCTCTTTTCTGGACTAATCTTTGGTGGTCTCTGATAGGTCTGGGTTCTCCGCCACAAAATTTCTTAACGAATTGTGCATTGTAAGTCGCCTGCAGTTTAGGAAGATGATACATAAGCTTTAAATCTTGTGCAGCGAATGATCCGATGAGCCCTTGTCCTTGAATCTTGAATTGTCTGTCGTTCACGTCTGCATTGTCAAGGATCCACTTGATCATATCCGTGTATGGTAGAATTTTGGCTCTTGCTACTATCTGATGAAGAAATGAGCGTGATAGCTCTTCTAAGGACACTTCGGAAGAGCGTTGTGAGCCCGTGACAGCAGTAACCTTCATTATTCTAGGATTCTCCTCTTCAAGCAGTTTGTACATGCTTTCCCACGTTGATATCCCTGCGTCTTTGTTACAGGCCGTGTCTGTATACAAAGGCACCATTTCCTTCGTCTTTTCCTTCGCCTCAGAGCCCTGAGCTCTATTTTTCTTTCCCATTTCTTCTTGCGTATGGCTGTTTATCGTCTTTCGCTCTCCGTTCCTGCAGCTCACAAGTGAAATGGAAATGATTGATCAAGAAAGGTGATGGGATAGTTTTAAATGCAGTAGATATATCAAATATGCCACCTTACGTGAAGTAGTTCTTTACAAAAGCACGCGTCTACATTTCATTTAATAGCTGACAACTAATCCCTTTACTATCATTAAAAGCACATGATCTTGAGTCAGATTATGGTAAGTGACTTTCCTTGAATAGCATGCCCAAAGGATTCGTAATGAAGTGATTTTACGATTTTCCTACGTAACATCGCAGATCGCACCATCATAGATCGCACCATCGCAGATCGCGCAAACACACAAATATAACATCGCAGTGATCGCAACATCGCAGATCGCAGAAGTTTTATGCTTGCTAAATCTTGTCAGCTCATTTTCTGCGATATGCGATCTTGCGATTGGTGTTATCGCAGATCGGTAAATCTTGAATTTTTTCTATTATGAGTGTTACTTCATTGCGATTTGATATATTTCTTAGCATGAGGGTCTTGTACATACCAATATTATAGCGAAATGGAGGCACTTCCTATCCTTTTTTTGCAACGCGGCTTTAAAGATTTTTCCCTTATCATAGACTTAGGTTTTAAAATATTCAAAAGATCTTCCTAAGTTTACGATGGTAACCTTATTTTGAAGAAAGGAAACTCTTGCTTTTCCTAAATTTTAACTAAGGGTCCCCATTCATTTAGTATTTTGGACAACACTTAAATGAAAAAAGGGGGGGTCGTTGCTAGCCACAACATGACCCTAAGTCAAAACCCAACAAGGGAAATGACAAAGGGAATCAAATCATTGATGTGAAGCCCAATGCCACTATTTCCACCACTAAGGCCCAAAAGAATGAGCCTGAAGATCCAGAGGAGGGGGAGCGTCGTTTCCACTCACAAATGTGGGTGAAGAATTCGCCGGTGCAATTCATGTCTACAGTGGTAGCCAAAAGAACCTCATTTCAGCAGAGGTCATGAATTGGTTGGGCCTATCGACTACACCACACTCGCAGTCATACAATATCGGGTGGCTTCACCAAGGAGGAGATCTCTGAGTCTGCCAACAGTGCCGCCTTCCCCACAACATCAAGCCCTTCACAGATGAGGTATTGTGTGATGCTGCACCTCTTGATGTTTGTGACGTACTATTAGTCTAACCATACTTATGGAGGAAACATGTTGTGTATGACTCAAGGCATCACACTGTTATTATTTCTTTGGGTAATTCATTATACAGGATACCAGAGGTATCCCCACCTAATGCCACCTCTTTGGTCACTGCTAACAAAGGCAACAAGCTCATCTCCTATACTAGGAGATTCATTTTCTTTCTGGTTCACTGCCAAAGTAAGGGAAGATAATCGCCACATCCATGACCCTCGTGATGGTTTCCTCCATGCAGCAGTAGAAGTAGGTGGATAGGGTCATGAAAGAAGACAGGAACATATTCTCCTCACCCACAGGGGTACTATTGCACTGTCAGGTCAAGTATTCATCCAATTTGACTTCTGAAGCACCTCTACCCAACGAGCTGATCTATCACCACTCCATTCTAGAAAATGTCAAGTATAAGCAGCAACATGATCAGCATCAGGTACCATACAAGTTTCAAGTGGGCAACAGATTTTGGTTGCATTTTTGCAGAAAGAACACCTTACAAGAGCCCATCAGAAGCTGAGACCACTCCAATATGGTCCTTACACCATTACCAAGGTTGTGGGAAACAATGTTTTGGAGCACATCATTCCCCCATTCTTTCACTTGCACCGAGTGTTTAATGTGGGCTGCCATCAATCATGCTTCCCACCATTACTGGACACATCAGAGGTTGCAGAACAGCTCAATAGGGACCAAGTTCAACAGAAGTTTCCTCATCTCATGGAGGAACTCAACACAATGGCGACCATCGCTTCCTATGGGGGGAGGAATGATCCAGGTGGATGTTGGTGGCCACCCACATATCCCACTTGGACCCCCACAACTACCTCTTTCATTTTTTCAGTTTCCTTAATTGTAGCATAATTTACTATTTTTAGTAGTTTTTCGGGTCCTAAACTTCCGGAGCTGTTTTGAGGCCATAAACGACTTTTTTATGGGTAAAATGGGAGAAACATCGGTCAATGGACCAATTTTTCTCATCCCAAAGTTGTATTCCTCAGGTATATCTTTCTAATGAGGTATTGTGCATGTCAAACAGAGATCATATGCCAAAGTTACGACCCTAGGAAGTTGATCTACCAATTTACCCAAAACAAGGCCCATAGTTTGGCGCTTCATCTCCTAGGGTTAGTTTTTTGGATGTTTAGGGTTTTCCATTGTTTCTAAACAATAAATAGGAATACGAGCCTCATTGTAAGATAGTTCAGAGGAATGTGGCCACCACATCTCTTCTCAGAGATAACCTACCATCACCCTAACTGGTTTATTTCCATTTCTGTTTGTAAGCATATTTCAGTATTCTACATTAATGAATGAAATGAAGTATTATTTCTACTACATCTTTGTATTTATGTTTATTTCTGTAATTTGTTGTGTTCTTGTTTAGCTACCAACCCCTAACTAGTTTATTTCCATTTCTGTTTGTAAGCATATTTCAGTATTTTGAGTTAATGAAATGAAGTATTATTTCTGCTACATCTCTATATTTATGGTTATTTCTGTAATTTGTTGCCTTCCTATTTAAATCCAGATCACAAGGGTCACTAATCATCAATTTGGTGACATCAAGATGGCATCATCATGCCAAGGGGGGCCACAAGTCACACGTTTTTTTGCTTTACACCAATTGAAACATGTCATTTATTCATGCCATGTGGCAGCCCCTAGTGGTGCCACATCACTGTGATGATGTTATATATTGATGTGTCATGATGACATTGTTGTTTCCTGTGTAAAAGAGCCATGTGTGTGATGCAAGTAAATTCTAAGTGTGGGCACAAATAATTCCTCTAGCACGAGAGAGCGGGTCTAGTCACAAATAGTCAATCTATGGAATATTTCCTTAGGCTAGAATAAATTAAGAGGGCCCACCTCTCAGAAAGCTATTCCTCTTGGTGATGATTCTACTTCCTCGCTCCAGCTATCTTTCGTTTCCTTCCTTCAGACACCTAAAACAAAAAAACAACAGCAAACAATAAACATAATAGCATACAATATTTTACTCAACCTACTTAACAGGTCAAGTAACATTAAGCCATAAATATGTGAGATGACATTTCATGTAGGTAATCAATCAATAGCTGCATCTATATTAGTTCAAGAAGATATTACAACCAAGGCCTTCATGTTGTTATTCTCCTCTGACATATTCGGGTTCCCACACTTCTGCTAGCATCTCATGGATAGCCTCTGTTAGGTTCCTATACCAATAGGAGTCATAATTTTTTAATGGTTGAGATTAAATCTATAATATGTACATACCTTCACTTTCTCCAAATGTTTTCCATATTTAAAAAATAAAAAAAATAAAAAAATTTAAAGAGGGTATGTCCTAAAAGAAAAATCAAAGGACAAAAAGAATTAAAAAAAAGGTCAAAAAAGATGAAAAATATGAACCCCAAAAACAAAAAGACCATGACAGTGTGCAAGTCCAAATGCCACTACTATTTACTTTTTTGCATAATAATGATTGTGTGCAACTTGTTATTCATGCCACAATCCATGGTAATCAAACTATTTAATCTTAGCAGATAAGTAGATAGGTAGAGTTAATAAAAGGAGCTCAACTGTTTAATCTGAGCCCTTGGACGTAATAAGGACAAACTTAGATAGATTTCTATTGTAAAAGAAAAGAAATGTTTTGATAAGGGTTTGCCATCTTAAGTGCACCCTAATAAAGAGTAGAAAAAATGGTAGGATGAGTATATGGGTAAGTAGTTGAATGGTTGCAGAATTGTAATGAATGGTTGCAGAATTGTAATGATTGATTAGATAAAATCATATCATTTACTTTCATCATCAAATTTCTAAAGCATGGATGATAATTGAGAATTTACCAAAGTATACAAAGTCAAATTGATTAACCTCCCTCATTCACTGTTATCGAACCAGCTCAAGAAAAGATAGAAAAGATAGATCAACGCCTTAGAATTCAGCCTCTTTGAGGGGGCAACCTCCTTTACATTACATAAATGAACAATTATTCGATGATTCAAATGACAAAACCTCCTTTCTATATATAGGAGTCTAAGGAGTCACAATATAATCCAGCCGACCTAACAATAATAATATAAAGCCACAAAAATAACAATAGAAGGATTCTATGGGACACATAAATAATAATATTGGGGTAATAGGGGCACAACAATATAAATAAGGGGTATAACTACAATAGTAATGGGGTAATCACTAGTATTATAGTGACCCAACATGCCCCTCTCCTTCAAAAAAGTGTTGTCCTCAACGCTTGAGTAGTTCTGGATACTTCTGCATAAAATTCTCATCCTCCCATGTGGAATCTTCAGTGGATAAGTTCTTCCACTTGATAAGATACTCTGAAATTGATCGATTTCATAGCTGTCGAGTTCTTGTTTCTGTGACTGCTTCTTGTTCCAATATAATTTTTCCTTCCTCATCAAGTTTTGGCAATATTGTTTGAATTGGGAGCTTGTCGCCTATAACCTTCTTTAAACATGAAACATGGAAAACTGGGTGCAATCGAGAAGCTGCAGGAAGCTCCAATTTGTATGCCATAGTACCAATCTTTTGCAACACCTTGTACAGACCATAATACTTTGGTGATAATTTATTATCCTTCTTAGATTGCTTTAGGGACATTTGCTTATATGGTTGTAGCCATAGGAATACCCAATCACCTACATGAAAACTTCTTTCACTCCGATGTTGATCTTCCTGTTGTTTCATTCTATTTTGTGCCAACGCGAGGTTATCCTTTAAGAGTTGGAGTACTTGTTGTTGATTTTCGATGTGATGTTCCACTGCCTGAATCTTAGAATTTTCTCTTAAATATGATGTGATGGATGGTGGTTGATACCCATAAAGTGCCATAAATGGGGTCATTTTTGTTGCTGTATGGAAGGAAGTGTTATACCACCATTCAGCCAGAGGCAACCATTTGACCCATTGTGTCTGTTTATCAGATACAAAGCAATGAAGATATCCTTCCAAACATTTGTTTACTATCTCAGTTTGCCCATCAGATTGAGAATGATAAGATGAGCTATGAGCTAACTGAGTACCAAGACAAGACAATAATTCTGTCCAAAAATTTCCAGTGAAAATGGGATCTATGTCACTTACAATAATCTTTGGGTTTCCATGTAGCTTTTGAACTGTTTCCATAAATGCAGTAGAAACTGTACTGGCTTTAAATGGATGTGATAATGCACAAAAGTGTGCATACTTGGTAAGCCTGTCAACTACCACCATGATGACACTCTTTCCCTCAGACTTGGGTAAACCTGTGATAAAATCCATTGAAACCTCCTCCCAACGTTGGCTTGGAATGGATAAAGGTTGTAATAGACCTAGTGTCTTGATTGTTTCAACTTTATTTTGTTGGCAAACCAAACATTCTGCCACAAACTTTTGAATATCTGATTTAAGGCCATCCCAAAAAAATTCCTTCTTAACCCTGTGGTAAGTTTTTAAAAATCCTGAGTGCCCTCCTAAGGGAGAAGTGTGCAATTCCATAAGAATCTTTTGTTTTAGCTGGGAATTCTTACAGAGGTATAAGCGATCCTTGTACCATAACGAATCATTTTGCCAGCTAAATGTATCAGAAGTACTGGAATCTTGTTGTAGCTTTCAAATAAGTTCCCACACTTCTTCGTAATTCTTCCATTCCTCCCTTGCTTCATTTATACAATCTGGTTGGATAATAGAAATGGCACACAACAATGTTTCCACATCCTCATCCTTTCTTGAGAGTGCATCTACCACCACATTTTGCTTCCCTTTTTTGTAGATGATTTCAAAGTCATAACCCAACATCTTTGTGACCCACTTTTGTTGCTCTTCAGAGGATAATCTTTGTTCTAAAAAGTATTTAAGGCTATCATGATCTGTTTTTACCTTGAAGTGTCTTCCCATTAGGTAGGGTCGCCATTTCTTAAGTGCATGGAGTATTGCGAACATTTCCTTCTCATAAATAGATTTTCATAAAAACTTTCCCTTGATTGGATGACTTTCAAAAGCAATGGGTCTTTCATCTTGCATTAGAACAACACCAATTCCATTTCCTGAAGCATCAAATTCCACAATAAAGGTTTTTGTGAAGTCCGGTGTAGCTAAGACCGGTGCTTGGCACATTGCCTCTTTAAGATGTTCAAAGGCCTTTGTTGCTTCCGGAGTCCATGAAAATGAATCTTTCTTCAATAATGTTGTTAGAGGTGCTGCTATTCTCCCATAATTCTTAACAAACTTGCGATAATACCCTGTCAACCCAAGAAATCCTCGCAGATGCTTTATGGATGTGGGGATTTTCCATTCCTTAATGGCTTTAATTTTGCTAGGGTATACCTTAACTCATTCATGAGATACAATATAACCCAAATATTCCACCTCCTGGACTCCAAAGAAACATTTGGATCTTTTTGCATATAATTGTTTCTCCTCCAATAGTTGTAGCACCCTGTCAACATGTTCAACATGATCCTTCCAAGACTTGTTGTAGATTAGTATATCATCAAAAAATACTAACACAAATTTTCTAAGGAATGGTTTGAAAATTGAATTCATCAAACCTTGAAATGTTGAAGGTGCATTGGTAAGGCCAAAAGGCATGACCAAAAATTCATAATGACCCTCATGAGTTCTAAATGTTGTTTTCAGAATGTCTTCAATCTTCATTCTGATTTGATGATATCCCGAATGAAGATCCAACTTGGTGAAGTAAATTGATCCATGCAATTCATCCAGTAATTCATCAATGACAAGAATGGGGAACTTATCTTTAATAGTGAGCTTGTTGAGCTCCCTATAATCTAGACACATGCGCCATGATCCATCCTTCTTGTGCACCAATACTACTGGAGCTGAGAAAGAACTTTGACTCGGTTGAATTATACCAGCCTCTAGAATTTCTGCAACCATACGTTCAATTTCACTTTTTTGGACATAGGGATATCTATATTGCCTGATGTTTGGAGGAACACTTCCTGGAATCAGATTAATAGCAGGATCATGATCACGCATAGGTGGAAGACTTTTGGGAGTCTCAAATACCTTGGAATGATTGTCCAAGACTTTTTGGAGATCTGGAGAAATAGATGATTCCAATGTGGAAACATCTAGCGAACATAATTGTGCAATTACACCTCTTTGCTCCTTTCTTAGAAGCTTTGTCATGCCATTAGAGTTGATTATCTTTCCTGGTTTCCCTGCAATACCCCTTAATTCAACTTCCTTTCCTTCTGTAGAAAATTTGATGAAAAGTTCTTGAAAATTAAAAGCCATTGTACCCAAGGATTGTAGCCATTGGACTCCTAGTACAACATCAACACCTCCCATTGGAATGGAAAGCATTGGGCTAGTCAATACATATTCTCCCATGGATAGCTTGATATTATGGCACTTTCCAGAGCAATTTATTGTTCCTCCATTTGTAATCATCACTTGACACTCTGGTGTTGGATATAGGAAGCAATTCAATTCTTTTGCTACCCTACAATGAATAAAATTGTGGGTGCTTCCTGAATCAATCAACACTATTACCTTTTTCTTCTTGATTTGTCCTTCTATCTTGATGGTTTGAGGAGTGGTAATGTTGTGGGGAAAAATGCCTATGCAGGACGATCCTATCCACCTAAGGTGTGACAGTGCCTTAGCAACAAACAGATACAACTATTCTGGTTTCTTCCTTTATGAAATGTGAAAGAGGGGAGATCAATGGACTTACCGGTGTCTTCCGTTTGTCCCTCGATCTAGATCCTCTTCTCTTTGGGTCTTCACAACTACTTGCCTCCTCGCTTGCTCAAGAGAACAGCTACTTGATTCCAATGAGATCACAAGAGAACAGCTACCTGCGACAAGAGAACAGCTACTTGCGACAAGAGAAGAACACAACACAAAGGCAGGTATTCATATTCATAAATGATTCAGGATTAGAAGTAAATCAAATACACTAATGCAATCGTACAAATACACCAATATATAGGAGAAAACCAAGATAACTTTATTTATAAATAACAAGGTTCAAGAAGAGATACAACCCAGAGGGCTCCAATCCAGCATCTCCTTCCCAGCAGAATGGAATTCCTATCTTCACCTCCCTTCAAAGCATTAAGCACCCAATGATTCCAGTCTCAAACCAACAGCAATTGTTTGCAATAACAAAATTCCAGCCTCTAGATCTCATGGAGGAGAGATCTATATATAGTTATTTTGGAGAGAGGATGAGTCAGCTTGAGATCTGACTAGTGTCCTCTCCCTCTCTCAGTTCTTGAGTCCACTTGGAGGTTCTTGCTTCCACTTGGAGATTTGGAACCTCTTACTCATCACCAGTTGAATTCCCTGAGGCAAGTGTCATTTTGGAAGCTTCCTGAGCATTGACACATTGAGGAATGAGCCTGCCACTTGTCCAAACTCGCTCAGTGCAGGTAGCTAGTGTTGGAGTTGACATTCAATGTAGGTAGACAGTGGAGCCACTGACATTCAGCGCAGATGCTCAGTGGAGCAGTTGACATGATCCTGAATTGACTTGTTTTTTAGCAGTTTCAGGTGGAGAACTTCTGTAAATTGCTGTGGTTTGTTGGCCTTGTTCCTCTAGGGGTAGGAACAACATGTTTAGGGACTTTGGATCCCTTATATTATGGACATTTCATGCTCAATGTTGTAAGGCACAAAAATGTCTATAACAGTTGCCCCCTAAAGTATGAGGCCGTTTATCGGGTGAAATGCTTTATCCAGGAGGGTCCGAAGTTCATCCATTTGCTGGGAGGAGACCTGTAATAAGATACAATACAATACATTATGATTCATACTGCTTTCATGATCTAGCTGAGGCGGGCATTCCCATGCTCAGCTTTATAAATTCATTTTTGTACATAGAACAGACGATTGTCTGATGGTAGACTAACAATTTTGGTGAAATTATCATCCTTTGAGTAGGATGATCATCTGCTGCAATGATGTACATGTCAAATGTCTTTATTTTTCCTGAATATATATCGCAGCCCGGATGGATGAAACTAGATCCGGGGTCTTCAAACTCGTTCGATCTTCACTCTAAGTACAAGTCGATCCATGTGAGAATTTCGCTGAAGTCGAACATGGAAAGACATCGCTTGATTACTGGTCAATGAGGTAAACCGTTAACAAGCACGAGAGGAATCACCGATAATGATAATGACCCTCAAGGTACTGTAGTACAATTCACGTGGTGTGAATAAAGGACTTGGCTTCGAACACCACGCAAAATCTTATGGTCGAAGGCCATTGATGTATACCTGTCACCGGAAGTGAGAAACTTGCCATTGAGGCATGCAAGCTTCAAAGTACTGAAGGGGTTGTTCCTAGATCAACTTCTTGGATAATGAGCTGATGTCGACAAGAAGCGATTCGTCAAAGGAGGGCCTTAATGAATCCCACATCAGTGACACGGAACGGAGCTAATGATTTTGATGGAGGTGAAAACGATCTGTGACATATGATTCAGGGTGGCGGTCATGAATGGATGAAGGATAATGTATGGCAGTGGATGGGACCCGGTTGACTCTTTCTGAACAACTTCTCTTGAACATATGGTGACACTGATGCGATGGATCGGTAGCATTACCCCAAGTATGGATGGTATGGCGAGACCATGGTGATGTGACCGGTGAATGAAACAACCCAACCCGATTGTGGTATGGAGGAAAAGTGTCATGTTCAAGAGCGACCTGCTACCATCAAAGTTTTCTTGATTTTCTCCCAATTTTTCCACAGTCATTGCTGACCAGTACCTCTTTATTTTTGTCAAGCTTGAGGAGGATAACATATGCTTGTTCTATAACCTGCCCTTCGGGCAAGCCCATCGCTATGTTTTAACGAGCCTAGCGATAATGAAACTCGTTCTCGTCTAAAGACGAGTTTGTCGCTATTTAGTGATTTTAAGGAGTCTAACGACAAGGATAACTCGGTCCTTTTCATTTTTAGAGAGTCTGAAAAGGTACATAAAGTTAACTCCAAAAGTCCTTTTTCGTCATCTAATCCCTTAAGTCCGAAAAAGTATAAAACAATACAAAAGGGATGAGTTTTCGATAGTTTTAACGAGCCGAACAAACAAGCACTCGATATTTTTGTGCAATAATCCCTCGGGTCCAAAAAGATTAAAATCTAGAGGAGGGATAGCACTTCTGGTCGCTTTAACGAGCTGGAAGGCCAAAACTCGGCAATCTTTTCATATTTTACGAGTCAGTTGAAAAGAGCTTAAAGAAGACTCGTCTTTTGAGGAACGAGTGATGAACAGGGTTAGCAGCTGATTCCAGGTACAGGTTGGAATTTTCCAATCACGGCAGTGTCACAAGGATGGCTAGGTGAAATCACTCTTTGCAGCTGTTCCTCAAAATGGGTAAACAATCATATGGAGGTGAACGATCGGCCAAATGAAAAGTGGAGGTGACGGTGCAAACACGACCAAGGCTTTTATGGCAGATGAGGTTACATACACAATGGTTATTTACCGGGATAGGTTCATTTTTTAATGAGCTTGAATGCGCCAAAACACTGCTCGGACTTATGTTTATTTTTTAACGAGCATGAACTATGTGCTAAAACTGCTCGGATCTTGTGTTTATTTTTTAACGAGCATGAACTTTATGTTAAAACTGCTCGTTTATACCAGTCATATGATAAGAGTGTCTCGTTAGAGATGTTATTTTTTATGGAGCTTCATCTCACGTAAGCTTTGCCCTAGATCCTTTCGTTATGCAAGTTCGGAAACGACTAATCCTACGAGTTTAAAGGGTTAGAGGTCCTAAAAATTTTAAAAAATAAATAGTCGCCCCTTGCTTGCATTCCAAAAGGTTTGCATACCCCCAGGTATAAAACAGAGTTTCAAGGTTACCTCTACTTATTTTCCGTCAAAACATTTGTTTTAACGAGAGAGGCTTACCTCTTTCAGGTTACCCAAAGACTGTTTCGTTCGCGGCTATGAATAAAACACTTCTTTGGCGATGTCTACCATCGGTGAGCGACGACGATCGCCGACTCACATAACTTTGACAAAAGAATCTTATTCTAGAACAACCCCTCTTCCTCTACGGACGGGGTACGGACTAGTCATATTCTCCCGCGGAAACCTACCCTATACCCAAAGTTTTCCTGCCAAAGCAGACCAGGACGCATGCCCCCTGGGTTCCAGTCATATCCTCCCAGATTACTCGCGCTCATCAGGAGGACGGACCGTGGGTTGAGACACTTCTTGCGTGAACAGACCATTTAGGGATGGTATCTGACTATTTGCGATGCGTGATCTGGGGAATGAAAGTTGGTCCACGAGCTTGACCATTCTTCCTTCATGCGGAAAACACATTACTCTAAAGAGTGATGAGACGATGGCTCTCATGCAATATATATAGTCTCGTCCAAGGAGTAGGTTATAATCCAAGGGTCCTTGAACGACCATCACGTTCATTTGAACGGTCTTCCCTTTCAATGTTATGGGCACGTTGGGGAGGATCCCTAAAGGTCGACTGGTTCCTTTATCAAAGCCTGATAGATTTCTCATTTCAGGCAAAAGCGCAGGCGAACCAAGCGCTTTCCAAGCAATAGAGGAAAGGATACTCACAGATGCCCCTTCATCAATAACTGTGCTAGCCATTACCATTCTGTATATTTGGACAATAATTCTGAATGGTATGCTAGCTGGCAAGCGGGGTCTGCCTAGTTGGTTCCAGTCGAAGGACACAACCAGGTTGCTTGGTGGTGGGACCGAATAGACGGCCGGATATCGCTCTGACGAACTTCCTTCCTGCGATAACGGAATGGTGGCATTGCCCCCTTGATCATCAGAGTCAGTGTTGATGAAGAGAATTTGGACGGTGTCGTCTTTATTCTCCTCTGTGATGGTGTCATTCGAAGATAGAGCCTCTGAAGGCAAAACCGGGTCAACTACCGTTTCAACCTTTAGACTTTCATCAGGTATGGATTTAGACGGTTCATCTTCAATGACAGGTGCTTCGGCTGACCACCTGGGCGGGTCAGCCGGGTTCTCAACTAGCGAGGGACTTGGCAGGAGTCTTTGATGTCCAGGAGGAAGTTGCGCTCGTAAAATCAGGCGATCTTCCAGAACTCTTTTTGCCTCGTCTAAGAAGGGACAACGGTGGATGGCATGATCGCCTTCACATAGCCTGCAGGGAAAATTAGCTTTCCCGCTCTGTCCTGGGGCTTCACTCCCACTAGTTGACGGTGAGCAGTCGACATGGCTATCAGAGGTCGATGCTACCGAATTGTGCAAACGGGGGGACCAGTCCCTTAGTATCCGGGGGATACAGGGACAATCTCTATGGAAGTGGTCTCCCTTGCATATGACGCATGGCGATTTAGGCCTTGCGAGTGCTGTGTGTGGATTTTTGTCAGATGACACTTGTTTGCCCCCAATCGCCTTAGGCTCCTTCTTCTTCTTCTCTTTCTTCTTCTTCTCCTTCTTCTCCTTAGGAACCCGGTTTTTTGATTTACCAGTTCCATCAAGTGAAGAGGAAGGAGGAGAGGAAGACGAAGTGGAAGGTTGGTGGGAAACTCTTGTCTGATCTAACTGTTGACTCGACTGTTCAGGAACGATGGTATTCTGAATGACATTGGTTGAAAAGAGCCAGACTGGTAGGCCAATTGTCAGTCCTGGAAGCGACAATGTGGCCATGTGGGGTGCACCAACATCTCCCCAAGAGGAGAAGGGACTAGGATTTCCACCAAGGGGAATTCCTTGGTCGGTGTGCTCCATATTTTCAACCTAAAGATCAACGCGGGAATAAAGGGTGATTGTTCTGTTTAAAATAAATTGTTAACGACGCTTTAGACACAACTTGCTTTTTCACTTTTAAAGAGTCGAGAAAAAGCTAAAGATGACTCTAGTCTCCTTCGATGTTTTAACGAGCCCGAAGTGACAAATGCTCGGATGGATTTTTTCTGTTATAGAGTCTGAAAAAGGCCAAAAGGAACTGCTCTAGAGATCTAGGCAGAGGGTGTGCCAAACTTTTCGCAAAACCGCAGAATACTTTTTAAGGTACGGGCGGTCGATCTTCGTGAATGTTGTGTTCATTGCATTGCGATCAGTAGGGCGGCTGACATGACTTCCTAAGGATAAAGGATATATGCCTATAGGGGTCTCCCAATATATACGCGACGGTACGTGGGAGCACAATCCGTACTAGCGCTATCGTCCCTTAGGAGGAATCACCCACCTTCCACGAGATTGACAGTCACTAGGCTTAACGACGCCGGAACACGTCTCTAGCCTAGACCTCTATGTTGTGCGTTATGTTGCAAAGCGTTGTTAAGTTCATTCAGTTTATTTTAAGTTGATCTTTCTAGAAGTTTGCCTTTCAGGATCACCACGAGATGTATGGTACAATTCCTAAATGCAGTCTAAGATGATAAGCAAGCTTTATTATCTTTTCGACTTTGAAAATCCTAGCTACTAAGGGAAAAGAAAGACACCATCTTTTCTCAAAGAGCAATCAGCACACTCTAATGCACTCTTTCCTAAATCAAGCATGCAAACTTATCAAAATGCAAATGCACAATGCAGGTGTTTGTTTTCCACTTTCTTAGTATTGATGCCTACAAAGAAAGCTTTTTGTACAACTTTGAATTCGCTTTTAAATGACAGATACAAACAAGTTTTACTTTTTTCGAAATCAACAATGGTAGAAGAGATTACAACACTTTGCGATTTTCGAAATGAATACTTGTTTTGACACTTAAAAGAGACAAACTCAAACCAATAAGCAATGAACTCTCTCCTAAGATCGAAATCAACAGATCTGAATCAAGGGCTACAGGATGATTATTTCACTCATGCAAAGGAAAACTGTAAATGACGCCACAAACACATAAAAACACTCACAGTCTTTTTGTACAAAAGGAGGTGGAATCTAAGCAAAGAAAAGGAGTTATCAGACTGGTACCTATGCTGGTTAAAGGCTGCAAAAAACAGAGATCAAAACAGGGCAACAGAGAGCAGAGAACCCCAGCTGCACAAGGCTAAACTGGTTCAGCGCAAGTCCAACACTGTGGGTTTGACATTCAGTGCAGGTAGCCTTCACGGGACCTGCGTTGAAATGCAGACTGCCTTCACAGCAGTTGCGCTGAAGGAGAAACTCTCGTTTCTCCTGGGTTCTGGGTCACAAATTGCTCAAAAATCAACAGTTTCAGGACAAATCAGAAACACAAGCAAGGTATAATCAGAGGGATTCTTTGAGAGGGTACTAAGATCTATCACAAAGGATCATCAAATCATTTGTGAGTCCATTGTTCAGATCATAGACAAAATCCAGTGAAGGATCAAGGCAGCAACTGTCTACTTTGCAGAAGCAGTTCGATTGTTGCTGTTGAGTCTATGAAACAAACAATGATGTAAACACAAATAAAATGACTAAAACAAATCTCCCCAGTGGAGTCGCCAATTTGTTGTGGGGAAAAATGCCTATGCAGGACGATCCTATCCACCTAAGGTGTGACAGTGCCTTAGCAACAAACAGATACAGCTATTCTGGTTTCTTCCTTTATGAAATGTGAAAGAGGGGAGATCAATGGACTTACCGGTGTCTTCCGTTTGTCCCTCGATCTAGATCCTCTTCTCTTTGGGTGTTCACAGCTACTTGCCTCCTCGCTTGCTCAAGAGAACAGCTACTTGATTCCAACGAGATCACAAGAGAACAGCTACCTGTGACAAGAGAACAGCTACTTGCGACAAGAGAAGAACACAACACAAAGGCAGATATTCATATTCATAAATGATTCAGGATTAGAAGTAAATCAAATACACTAATGCAATCATACAAATACACTAGTATATAGGAGAAAACCAAGATAGCTTTATTGATAAATAACAAGGTTCAGGAAGAGATACAACCCAGAGGGCTCCAATCCAGCATCTCCTTCCTAGCAGAATGGAATTCTTATCTTCACCTCCCTTCAAAGCATTAAGCACCTAATGATTCCAGTCTCAAACCAACAACAATTCTTTGCAATAACAAAATTCCAGCCTCTAGATCTCATGGAGGAGAGATCTATATATAGTTATTTTGGAGAGAGGATGAGTCAGCTTGAGATCTGACTAGTGTCCTCTCCCTCTCTCAGTTCTTAAGTCCACTTGGAGGTTCTTGCTTCCACTTGGAGATTTGGAACCTCTTACTCATCACCAGTCGAATTCCCTGAGGCAAGTGTCATTTTGGAAGCTTCCTGAGCATTGACACATTGAGGAATGAGCCTTCCACTTGTCCAAACTCGCTCAGCGCAGGTAGCTAGTGTTGGAGTTGACATTCAACGCAGGTAGACAGTGGAGCCACTAACATTCAGCACAAATGCTCAGTGGAGCAGTTGACATGATCCTGAATTGACTTGTTTTTTAGCAGTTTCAGGTGGAGAACTTCTGTAAATTGCTGTGTTTTGTTGGCCTTGTTCCTCTAGGGGTAGGAACAACATGTTTAGGGACTTTGGATCCCTTATATTATGGACATTTCATGCTCAATGCTGTAAGGCACAAAAATGTCTATAACAGGTAATTCCTGCCAATGCATTGCAAGATATGGTAGGATTTATTTTTTCTTCATCTAGGCTTTGTTCCTGGACTATATCCTCATCTTTTGACCTTTCTTGCTCCTTTTCTTCTTCCTCTTCACAATCAATGTAGAATAATTTCTTCTCAGCACACTTATGACCTTTTGTGTATTTGCTATCACAATTGTAACAAAGCCCTTTTGCTCTTTCTTCTTCCAATTGTTGTGGTGTCAACCTTGTAGGTTGTGGAAGACTAGGGGCAACAACACTTCCATCTTTATAGTTGTGAGTGGTATGCTTCCTAGTTGCCATAATTTTTCTTTCCATTTTTCTTGCTAACCTGAATGCCTTCTCTAATGAATCAGGTTCCCAAAGGCGAACATCATGTTGGATATTATCCTTTAAAGACCCTATGAACACATCAATCCTGTGCTCCTCTGGAATATCTTTTACCCTTATATTCATTTTTTGGAACTCCTCAATGTGCTCCATTATTCAACCCTTTTGTTTGAGACTTATCAATTGGATAAAAAAAGTGTTGCTTTTTGTATCCTCATAATGTGCTATCAATTCTTCTGTAAAAATTTCCCATGTGATAAATTGTTTACGAGAACAAAGCCATTGATACCATACAAACTGATTTGGTTCCAAATATACAGTTGCCATACGTACCTTTTGTGCATTTTGCACATTATTGAGATCGAAAAATTGCTCCATCTGTAATATCCATGTTGCGAGATCCTTGCCATCAAAATTTCTCATATCGAATTTTGGAATATGGTAGTTCTTCGATCCAACATTAGAGTCTATGATATCATGATTAACATTTCTTTTGTTCGCATCATGAGTTTCCTTTACTACCTTTTCACCATTAGTAAGTATTTCTTGTAGAAAATTTGTCAAATCTGTCTTCATATCTGTCATGCCTGTCTTCAAGTTTGTGTTCAAATCTATCTTCAATTCTTCCATGTCAGTCTTCAAATCTGTCTTCCAATCATCCATATTAGCTTCCACGCCCTTTATCTTAGATTCCATGCCATTTATCTTAGCATCTGTTATCTTTTGTGAGCGTGACATTTGTTGCACTTGTTCTTGTAATTTTGATATATCATGTAGCATTTCATCCTCTTCTTCATGAGTCATGCTAGAGATTTCAGGGTCCTTACTAGTTGTTTGCATTTTCTTTCCTCAGGGCATCAGTTACCAATAATAATTCTTTACTATGCCCTTTGAATTCCTTCAAACCCAGCTTACACAAAAATTAAAAAAAAAAACTACACACATTTTTTCACTTTGTAGAAGCCTAATATTGAATCTGATGTATCTCTGTAATTCTAGATCCTCCAATTCTGAAATTGCGACTTGTAGTAGCCTTCTGTGTTCTCTTTCTAATGCCATAAGTCTGACCCAAATTGGATTCTCCAAGGAAGAGTTATGCGAAATCTCCCACAGTGACTTGATTATAGACTAGTTCAGTAGAGCGAACTTGTACGACATGCCATGAGTCACTGTTTCGACCTATAGATCTGAAAAACACATACAAGAAACTACAGTCCGTCCTCTTTCTGTACCTTCTTACAAAACTTCAATCCGATCCCCAGAGAGAAATTTATGACGATTTTCCCCAGGTCACCTGTTTCGAATGTAATTCAGGAGTCTGCAAAAAGACCGACTTCCTCAGATCATATCTCCGCAAATATCGCGCGAAAAGCTCTGAAATTCGGACCCAAGGTTCAGCGCGATTTCTTCTAAAATGAGTTTTTTTTAGACTTCTGAAACGTCACATAAAAGAAGTTATAGCGAAAATGCCACGATGACCTGTTTGGAGCCGCGAAACCCTAGAATCCAAAGCTCTGATACCAAATGTTATGGAACCAGCTCAAGAAAAGATAGAAAAGATAGATCAATGCCTTAGAATTCAGCCTCTTCGAGGGGGAAACCTCCTTTACATTACATAAATGAACAATTATTCGATGATTCAAATGACAAAACCTCCTTTCTATATATAGGAGTCCAAGGAGTTACAATATAGTCCACCCAACCTAACAATAATAATATAAAGCCACAAAAATAACAATAGAGCGATTCTATGGGGCACATAAATAACAATATGGGGGTAATAGGGGCACAACGATATAAATAAGGGGTATAACTACAATAGTAATGGGGTAATCACTAGTATTATAGGGACCCAACATTCACTACATTTTTCACTTAACTAATTTCCAAGAAAAGTCTTAAAGTACCTAAAACCTTAAGTTAAAGGGGCTCAGAGCATTTCTCTGACTTTTGGAGGGCCCGGACCCTCGACCCAATAACTTATAGGTCCTAAGTACTGAAAGTCCCCTCATAAGCATTCACCCCCTTCAATTCATTCATTTTCCCCTAAAAAATCCCTTTTCCTAAGGTAAAAGCACCATTTGCCAAGGGAAAGTAATCACCCCAAGCAAGCCCCTTTTTAACAAAAACCCACAAATGTGCATCTAGCCTAGTTTATAATGTTCTATGTGAAGAGTAAATAAATTTCAAACACATTATACTTAGTGCAAAATCCATTTTTCTGTTTTCATTTCATATTAACTCCTAATTTTAATTATATTTATTAAATACCAAAAATACCCTTTTCCCGTATATATATCAATAAAACCCTTATATTAATACCCTGCCCCAGAAAGTTTGAAATATAAACTTTATGAATAAAACCCGAAATAATTAATCAATCCGTGGTTAATTACAAGTCAAACCATTCGCTAATGAAATCACCCCTGATGCCCTTAATCCACCATAATCCGTGATTAATTAAAATCTGCTGCTTTTAAACCCTCGTCGGGTGCCCCCCACTGTCGTTCATGCATCTTCATGAACCGAACAACGCCTGATCTTCCCCTGCCAAATCTAATGATGCTCATTCATTTCACGAGGCCTCCGAAGACCAACCTTTATATATCACAGTGGCTCCACTTGGGGATGGCATTTCCTAGTGAAATGTCAAGAACTTGTAGATCAATGGCCTTCTGAAATTTGGCTTTAGTTACCTTGTGCTTATTCATCCTTATGATAGTAAATCCTTAAAAGCTTATGGCCTTCTCTCCGGGCTTCAACTCCAAAGGTTTACTATCCAATCCAAACTAGACTTTTCAAAATAAAATATGTACAAATGGGAAGTGGCCATTAGTAACTAGGTTCAAACTAATGTTTTATCTTTCGAATATTTACTGGCCCATCTGCTTATTCAATACCATAAATTCCTCTTGGGAAGTAAGCATTATTTCCTTTGTAAGCATAAATGACATAGGGACCTTTCCATAGGAAATAAAATTTTCCATGTTTACCTTTTCCTTCCCTCCTTAAATCCCACTTGAGTGCCTTGTCACCTAGCTAGGAGTCGTCAATCTTGGTCATTTTATCAAAAAAAAATTTAACCTTTTCCTTCACAACTTGAGATCTGATCTGAAACTAAAAGGTGTTGCAACCTTCAAACCAAATTAGTAAATCATCAAGACCTTAGGGCCTTTTGCTTGGATTCAAATCTTTTATGATTTATTTCATAATCTACTAAAAACTGAATTAAATCAAACTGAAATGCTACCTACTCTATATTGTTGAAAATCAGGCTGACTTAAATAATACAAAAATGCCAATGAAGCCAGTCAAGCAACTGCAGAAACAAATGGACTGCTTGACTGATTGTCAGTAAAGTCAGAAGCATAATTTGATCATGTACCCACATAATCAAAACTGTGATATATAAAGGCCACTGCTGATGTATTTGGTCCTCATAGAGAAAACATGTTAAAGAACTTGAGCTGAGAAGAACCTCCATATAATCTGCTATAGGATCAACAAAAGCATAAAGTATGATAGTTTCTTCTAGGCCTTCAATGTCTAATTGATTAGCTATATCCTCAATACTAAACCCTGAAACTACTTCTTCAGTCTTGCTCTTGAAAGCATAATCATCCTCAATCTGCAAATCAAAAGGCAGTACAATTTCCTCTTGGTTTGGAGAAGGAAGATTTTGTAAGAATTCTTTAGGATCTCGGAAATTATATGACTGAATTTGAGAATGCAAAAGTTTAATCTCATTTTCATATTTTTCACCAACTAACTCAAGAACACACATTTTAGCTTCATGAGAGTATTTTCTTGATTTGACAATTATAAACACAACTCTTAAAAAAGCTTCATCAAGCTGAAATTTTGATAACTCATCCCTGAATTCATTTAAAATTTCATGAAATGAAAGATTTTCCACAAACCCTGTCATCCTATATCACTATTAATGCTTTGGAATATGGATTATTTGGTTGTGGAATTGCTCTGAAATTTGAAGCTCTGGATCTTTGAACAATGGAGTCGCCAGGTGGATGATTTTAACTTTTGTGTGTCTGATCACTGTCCACCACATAGATCAGATCTAAACCTGTAAATTATTTCTGAAGAGATTGTTAATCTTCCTGGTAATCAGAATTCTAACTTTTTTGAATGTTTTTTATGGAAAATTTTGAAAACTTCTACAAAAATTGACCTTAAGGGCTTAAGATAAAGTTTATGATTTCCTTAAAGTTTTAGGAGACTGAGGATTGATTCCCCAGTATGGTCGCCACTATGTTATCACTCAGATGTCTTCCCTACAAGTTATCAAAGAAGGAATAGTCTGAGGTAACTACAAACCTAATCTTTTAGACTCAGGTTCTAGCCAACCTAAGTCCAATCTTGAGTATAATAGCTCCTTGGCTCAAAATTAAGTGTCTACAGAAATGTGTTTAATCCACCCCCAATACTTCAAATGAATAAGTATTTATACTAATTCTAAATTGAAATATCTTAAAGAATTATCAAGATTGGTTTTACAAATATTTCAAACTGTTTTACATTAATAGAACTTAAATAAAGGACAATCAAAACTAATGAATCTATTTGGCACTATGTTTATGGATTTATGGTGAAAAAGAAGAGAAATTCAAATCTGATAGCAACTCTTAAGTGATGATGAGGCATCCCAGACACTAACTGCATCCTTTCTTTGTGCATTCTGCTCCAACAATTCTGCAAAATTAGGGTCCATTGATTCCTTTGTATATCTCAATTCGAGATAGATATATAAAATGTGAAAGAGTTTACTGTACATATAAGTAAGATTTTGAGATAAACCTCTCTTAGTTTCCTAAAATTCAGCTCCATCTGTTCATAATATTTTCTGCAAAACGATGTCAAAAACAGGACTTTGCACAGTTCGAAAAATAGGTTGTGAAGACATGCACTTATCTCCCTTTTAGTAATACCCATTTAAAAAGTGAGATAGGTTTTTGTATATTAGCCTTTTAGGAACAAAAATCTCCTCCATTTTCTCAAAATACTTCTTGGATTGCCCACAATAGTTTCTGCAAAACTATGACTTAAACAGGAAATTTTTGAAGAATGTACCATTTTTGCTCTAATTTCATCTTTTAACCTTAAATTTCTTTTAATTGATTTTCAATTTTACTTTGGATAAACTTCATTGTTGCTCGTGAAAGTGTTTTCATCTCTTTTTAACCCTTATTGCCTCCATTTTTACTTTTATTATTTACATTTACCACTCTGTTTTTTCATCTATCTTCACTTTGACATGAATCTGTATGCTTTGTAACTGTCTTCCCTGTTGTTTGTCCTCATGCTAGCTGCTTTACTTGACTTGGTCTTCAATCTGATACTCTTTAACCCTGATACACTTTGACTGTTCTTTACTGTGTTCTTTTACCTTCACTGTATATTTTAGGTTTTTTACTGTCTATTTCAACAGTAAATCATTTAATTTCATGTTTCCTTTGCTTGTCTTTTAACTGTATGTTTTATTTTCCATCTCTGTTTGAATAGATTTGATAACAATCTTAGAATAAACAAGTCTTATGACTAGTATTAAGACTATTTATCCAAGGCTGCGGCCTTCTGATCGCTTGTAAAATAAAACAAACTATTAGGAAAACGTTGGGTTGACAGGGAGGGTCATTAATGGATTTATCGAGTTTTATAGGTCTATGTAGTGAGTCTAAAGTGATTTTGGGAGGTAAACCATGCTTGAATTGGTTAGCAGAGGCTTCACGTGGAGTATAAGGATTTCATAAGTTTACACAGTGGAATGGGTGAAGGGCGAGAAAACTTGGGTTCTTGGGGTTTGAACTTTAACATGCAAGCTTTTAAAATATGGTGTGAACTGAATAGTAGATGGTTTGTCATGTAGCGGGCAGGTGGTAAGCGGTTTGTTTCACACAACTTTTGGGCTATTGGTGATATTGGGGGGGGGGGTTCCCAATTTCATTAATCAGGTGCCATGTAGCATTGGTGCCCAACAGAAAACCACCCATATCGGGCAGGTAAAGTTTGGTCTTCGAAGGCCTTGCGAAATCAACAAGGATCGTTAGATTTGGTGGGAGAAGATTAGGCGGTGGTCAGTTCATGAAGATGCACAAATGGCAGTGGGGGGGCCCAACGAGGGTTTAAAAGCGGCGGGTTTTCATTAATCACGGATTACGGTGGATTAAGGGCATCGAGGTGGATTTCATTGGCAGATGGCTTGACTTGTAATTAACCACGGATTGATTATTTATGTCAGGTTTTATTCATAAAGTTTATATTTCAAACTTTTCGAGGCGAGGTATTAATATAATGGTTTTATTGATATATATATACGGGAAAGGGGTATTTTTGGGATTTAATAAATATAATTAAAATTAGGAGTTAATATGAAATGAAAACAGAAAAATGGATTTTTCACTATGTGCGCATTTGTAGGTTTTTGTGAAAAAGGGGCTTGCTTGGGGGTGATTACTTTCCCTTGGCAAATGGTGCTTTTACCTTAGGAAAAGGGATTTTTTAGGGGAAAATGAATGAATTGAAGGGGGTGAATGCTTGTGAGGTGAATCTTAGTACTTAGGACCCATAAGTTATTGGGCTGAGGGTCCGGTCCCTCCAAAGGTCAGAGAAATGCTCTGAGCCCCTTTAACTTAAGGTTGTAGGTACTTTAAGACTTTTCTTAGCAATTAGTTAAGTGAAAAATGTAGTGAATGAGGGAGATTAATCAATTTGAATTTGTGTACTTTGGTAAGTGCTTGATTATCATCCATACTTTAGAAATTTGATGATGAAATTAAATGATATGATTTTGTCTAATCAATCATCACAATTCTACAACCATTCAACTACTTACCCATCTATGCATCCTACCATTTTTCTACTTTTTATTAGGGTGCACTTAAGTTGGAAAACCCTTATCAAAATATTTCTTTTCTTTTACAATAGAAATCTATCTAAGTCTATCCTTATTACATCCAAGCTCTCAGATTAAACAATTGAGCTCATTTTATTAACTCTACTTATCTGCCAAGATTAAATAGTTTGGTCATATTTTATTCTCTATCTATAAACATGAAATTCAAAACATGGAATAACCAAGATTAAATTGTTTGATTACCATGGATTGTGGCATGAATAACAAGTTGCACATAATCATTATTATGCAAAAAAGTAAATAGTAGTGGCATTTGGACTTGCACACTTTCATGGTCTTTTTGTTTTTCCTTGGGGTTCATGTTTTCATCTTTTTTGACCCTTTTTACTTTTTTTGTCCTTTGATTTTTCTTTTAGGACATACCCTCTTTACATTTTTTAATTTTTTGATTATTTTTAATATGGAAAACATTTTCAGAATGCAAAGGTATGTATATATTACAGTTTTGACCTCAGCCATTCAAAATTTATGACACCTATTGGTATAGGAACGTAACAGTGGCTCCACTTGGAGATGACATTTATTGGTGAAATGTCAAGAACTTGTAGATCAATGGCCTTCTGAAATTTGGCTTTAGTTACCTTGTGTTTTGTCATCCTTCATCCTGCTTTATTCATACTTACGGTAGTAAATCCTTAAATGCTTATGGCCTTCTCTCCATGCTTCAACTCCAAAGGTTTACCATCCAATCCAAACTAGAATTTTCAAGGCCTCGTTGATTTCACAAGGCCTCTGAAGACCAACCTTTACCCACCCAATATGGGTGGTTTCTAGTTGGGCCCCAATGCTACGTGGCACCCGATGAATGGCATCAGGTAGCCTCCCCCCAATACTGCCAAGCGCCCAAAAGTTGTGCGAAACAAACTGCTTACCACCCACCCGCTATGCGACAAACCGTCTACTATTCAGTTCGTACCATATTTTAAAATTTTTCCCGTTAAATTTCAAACACTAAGAACCCAGGTTTTCTCACCCTCACCCATTCTACTATGTAAACTTATGAAACCCTTCTGCTCCACCTGAAGCCTTTGCTAACCAATTCAAGCATGGTTTACCTCTCGAAATCACTTTGGACTCACTCCATAGACCTATAAAGCTCGATAAATCCATTAATGACCCTCCTTATCAACCCAACATTTTCCTAATAGTTTCTTTTTACTTTATAGGCAATCAGAAGACCTCAACCTTAGATAAATAGTCTTAATACTAGTCATAAGACTTTTT
The DNA here is from genome assembly GCA_031772625.1 of Pinus tabuliformis. Classification (NCBI taxonomy): domain Eukaryota; kingdom Viridiplantae; phylum Streptophyta; class Pinopsida; order Pinales; family Pinaceae; genus Pinus; species Pinus tabuliformis. The sequence continues at coordinate 675,798,288 of CM062809.1, read as the reverse complement.
TACTCCGAGATTGTTATCAAATCTATTCAAATAGAGATGGAAAATAAAACATACAGTTAAAAGACAAGCAGAGGAAACATGAAATTAAATGATTTACTGTTGAAATAGATAGTAAAAAACCTAAAATATACAGTGAAGGTAAAATGACAACGTAAAGAATAGTCAAGGTGTATCAGGGTTAAAGAGTATCAAATTGAATACCAAGTCAAGTAAAGCAGCTAGCATGAAGACAAACAGTAGGGAAGACAGTTATAAAGCATACAGATTCATGTCAAAGTGAAGATAGATGAAAAACAAAGCGGTAAAAGTAAACATGGAGGTAGTAAGGGTTAAACAGAGATGAAAACACTTTCACCAACAACAATGAAGTTTATCCAAAGTAAAATTGAAAAACAGTTAAAAGAAATTTAAGGTTAAAAGATGAAATCAGAGCAGAAATGGTACATTCTTCATAAATTTCTTGTTTAAGTCATAGTTTTGCATAAACTATTGTGGCCAATCCAAGAAGTATTTTGAGAAACTGGAAGAGGTTTTTGTTCCTAAAAGACCAATATACCAAAACCTATCTTACTTTTTAAATAGGTATTACCAAAAGGGAGATACGTGCATGACTTCACAACTTATTTTTCAAACTGTGCAAAGTCTTGTTTTTGACATCTTTTTGCAGAGAATATTGTGAACATATGGAGCTGAATTTTGGGAAACTAAGAGAGGTTTATCTCAAAAACATACTTATCTACAATAACCTCTTTCACTTTTTACATAACTATTTCTTATGGAGATATAAAAAGGCATCAATGGACCCTAATTTTGCAGAATTGCTGGAGAAAAATGCACAAAGAAAGGATACAGTTAGTGACTAGGATGCCTCATCATCACTTAAGAGTTGCTATCAAATTCGAATTTCTCTTCTTTGTCACCATAAATCCATAAAAATAGTGCCAAATAGATTCATTAGTTTTGAGTGTCCTTTATTTAAGTTCTATTAATGTAAAACAGTTTGAGATATTTGTAAACCCAATCTTGATATTTCTTCAAGATATTCCAGTTTAGAATTAGTATAAATACTTCTTCATTTGAAGTATTGGGGTTGGATTAAATGCATTTTTGTATACATTTAGTTTTGAGCCAAGCAGCTATTGTACTCAAGGCTGGACTTAGGTTGGCTAGAACGTGAGTCTAAAAGATTAGGTTTGTAGTTACCTCGGACTATTCCTTCTTTGGTAACTTCTAGGGAAGACATCTGGGTGATAACAGCCTCAACAATGATAGTCTCAAGGCTCTTCCCTTTAGTCTTCACACCAAACCAAACTCACAATTCTCCCTTAAACACAAACTAGAAAGCTACAAAGTACGGGTAGCTTGCTGACTACTCCAAAATCAAAAGTTCAGCCAAAACTTAATTAGGACTAAAATCTAACTTGTGCTTGGGAAAAAGAGAGGTTTATATAGCTGAGAAGGAAGGGAGATGGTTCCTCGTCTCATGGGAGAGGGCCTTATCTCTTGGATTAGTTCCATCCGAATAGGGGAAAGGAGCCCAAAATTACCTCTCAACTCCATCTGGCATAACCATTTACCAAACTTCCGTTACGAAGCTTCTAGAGCTGGAAGCTTCGGATCCATATTTAAAAAAAATTCCAAAATGGGATCGGTGTGACATAGGAAGGGCTCATTTGATCTGATCAGCACTAGGGATAGTTGTAAACCATGCATATCTGCGCGAGGAGGACATAGGTCTTTAGCGTCGGTCTTGTAAACTTGGATAAACAGAAGATTTTTGGGAAATGATGCAAAAGGGATTTGTTCTCCTCATGAAGAAGGACACAATGGGAGTTTCTTCATGGTAGGAAAGCATATCGGGTGCACTATAGAGGTCCTCTAGGATCGTGGTCGGGGAGTACAAGGATAGTGACAAAATGATGTGTAACCACGAGTCATTAATACAAAGGCTCCATGTTATCATCATATGTGATGTTTCCATGTGTCATAATTTGGTTGGGCCAATAGGGCTAGTTAAATGTCATGTATCTTTGATATCAACCATTTATTGAAGCGTTATGAGTGTCATTGTTTAGCTTAAAAGTTGCACACAACTTAACAATGTTAAACAATGCACATGTTTGTGTGACTGAGGACATTTATTTTTCTATCAATGGTGGATCTATATTAAACATGTGCACCTGTTAACAAATTTGGTATTTGGGATTTTTTCCTAAAGTTTGGTCCCTTAATTAATACAGAAACTTCATTTTGCAATAACTTCTCATCCGGGAGTAGTTTTTCCGAGAAGGATATATCATTGGAAAGGTATCGATGAGATATACACAACCATGTTGTTTGTAGAATCATTTGAGCACCATAACTTCATAAAAAAGATCAATAAACTTCAAAAAAAAAAAAAAAATTGACCTTGTGAGAATATGCATGATGTTCATTTTTCATACTGCTTCCTAGGATTCATGAGTGATACAACTATTTTCTCGGACATTCCCTTTGACATCAATGACAACACAATGTGCAACACTTTGAACTTCCCCACTACTCTAGGTAGCCTACCACCTAAAGTGCATTTATATTTCCATTACTTTAAAAAAAAAAAAATGAAATCAAAAATTATCATATGGGAGTTTGTGGTAGTAGGTGTAATTCATCCTAGCACTAGCCCATATTCCCTAGTCATCATGGTCCTTAAAAAAGAATGAATTCAGAAAATGTGTGCCAATTTTAATCCCTCAACTACTTGATTGTCAAGATCAATCTGTTATTATGGTCATTGATGACCTCTTAAATGAGTTACATGGCGCTTAGTTTTTCACAAAACTTGATCTTTAGTCAAATTATCATCAAAGTCACATGAAGGAGGTATATGTCCCTAAAACCTCTTTTCACACTCATAAAGGTCATTATGAGTTTTGGTGATGCCTTTTGGTCTTTCTAATGCACCTTCCACTTTTGCAAGCCTCGTGAACAAGATATCTCAACCCCTTTCTATGTCATTTTGTCTTGATATTATATGCCAACAAGCTTTACCAACTTAATAAAAACTACACCAAATCATGATTTTCATGCTGATTATGAAAAGTGTTGATGTAGCATCAACCCTTTTTTTGGAGAAGCGTATTCTTGACACTTTAAATTTTTGTATATATTAAGTATGGTTTTTTTTTAAATGTTATTGATTTTCATGCCGATTTTCAAAAGTGTTGACGCAACATCAACTTTTTTTTGTTAAGGGGGAAGGGCATATTTCTAACACTTTAAAAAAAAATCTTTGTATCAAGTATGGATATTTTTTTTAAACACTGGTGCTTTTCATGCTAATTATGAAAAATGTTGATGCAGCATCATCTTTTTTTTGGGGACATAATGTAGACACTTTAAATTTTATTATGTCTTAAGTATGTGCATTTTTTAAAAATATTGTCTATCTAACCAATTTTCGAGTTGTCTTCTTTTTCTTCTTCTTTTTCATGAGATGTTTGTTTTTAAGAGTTTTTCAAGTTTGTATTTTTTGTTTTTCTTTGCAATGATATTTTTTAATGAAAATTTCATGTTTTTTTGCAAAGTTAAAAAATATAATAATAATAAAACCAATATTTTCAAGTTAGGATTTTTTTATATAATTATTTATCATTAGTTAATACTTGAATACATAAAATAATTGTCATTGAAAAAAATAATTTTAAACAATTGACAAAAAAATAAACACTTTGCATATAAATATAATTTAAAAAAATACACATTTTGAAACCTCTTTGCTAAAAATGTCATGTCAAATAAAAGAATTTAGTGGAAATTTTTTAACCGGAAAAAAGAAAAGAAAAAAAGAACAAGAACAAGAACAAGAACAAGAAGAAGTTGAAGAAATTGAAAAAACTAGTAAATTTTATGAATTTTATGTCCAAAAATGATAATATTTGAATTTTTTCTCCCAAAAATAATTATTCGCATAAAAATTTAAGTAAAAAGAACAAACTTAAAAAAATGATAACCAACTTAGAAAAAAAGAAAAAAAACAAAAACTTAAAAAATGTAAAAATATCTAAAACAAAAAAATGGAAGAAAAAAATGAAAGAAAAACAAAGTAATAGTTTAGCCAAAAAAAAAAAACAAATGATTATATATATATATATATATATATCTGTGTATGTGTGTTTTATTAAAAAAAACAAATAAATAAATATATTATACAAATATTTAGAAAAAATAAAAATAATGACAATAATAAACATAAAAAGATTTAAAAAATAATAATAATAATAATAAATGAAATAGATTATAAATTAATCAAAATAAGAAAATAAACAATTAAAAAATTAAAATTAAAATGCAGGTGAGGTTGCTCCCTAACTAGGGCTAAGGGGCCACTAGCAAGGCATCTAGAATGGTGCACATGTTGCTCCAGCCACCCTGCTGACAACCCTTTGTCACCAACTGGAAGGGGTGAATCGATACCCCTCCCAACCAATGGCCAAATGGTCGATGCACAACTCTAGTTGCCTTGTCATCAGTGCTTTTATCCCGGCCATGCAGGGCATATCAATACCCTACCTGACCAGGGCCAAAGGGTCACTAGCAGGGCAGTTGGAGTCATGAGTGGACCACTCCAAATGCCCTAGTGGTAGCCCTTTGGCCCCTAGTTATGTGGGGTGTAAATTCACCTACCAAGCCAAGGTGAAAGGGTCGGTAGCACGGTGGGGTGCTCCAACTTCCCTATCAATGGCCCTTTGACCCTAGCCATGCAAGGGCATACCAATTCCCCACCTAGTTGGAACAAAGGGATACATGTAGGGTGGCTAGAGTGGTAGGTGAGCCACTCCAATCACCTTGTCAACAACCCTTTGGCCACGACCGAGCAGGGCATCAATTTCAAAATATTTGCTCGGCTCAGTCAAGGCCAAAGGGTTTCCAACAAGGTAATTAGAGCAATGGGATATCGCTCTAACCACCACTTCAATAGCCCGTTATCCCCATTGGTCAAGAGATCAATTCCTAGAATTGAACTTGCCCTCAACTCTATGCATTGAGGACGAAAGCTGAGGGTGGGGTCAATTCCAGGAATTGGCAAGCGAATTGGCTCCCGTCCCTTTTTTTCACAAATTCCCTTGGAATTTTCAATTATTATTTTTTTTATGTTTTTTTAATATTTCTTTTTTTTAATATAAATATTTTAGCCCTTGAAGCATAGAACAGATGGTGATGGGTGTACTATTAAGATACTCTATGATGTAAAAGTTACCAGTTCGAAACTCCATGAGAAAAAATCCAAACATGTTAAGGGTTAGTGTGGTTCACGCCAAGTGCGATCTCCGAGTGATTTTGACAACTTATATGCCCCTAGATCGTGGTTTCTCAAGCCAAAAGTTAAAATGTAATCATCTCAAGGCTCATATATATATATATATATATATATATATATATATATATATATATATATATATATATATATATATATATATATATATATATATATATATATATATAGATATATATAGATATAGATATATATATATATATATATATATATATATATATATATATATATATATATATATATATATATATATATATATTATTTGATTTTTTAAAAAAAAAAAATTAATTTTGTATTTTTCTATTAAAATATGTTTATTGTATCTGAATGGAGGATTTTGTGAGAAGAGTTGTTCAAATATTTGTCTTCAGGATCCGTCACATAAATCATTTAAATTGCCAACATGTTTCTAACCAGCTAATGAGGTTCATCATCTAGACAATTAGATCTAATCATCTTGAGAATGAACAACATTAGCTAGTTCAAAAACATGTCAACAATTTAAATGATTTATGTGATGGCTTCGGAAGACATATTTTTAATTTATTTCATATTTTGTTTAAAAATTATAATTATATGTGTGTGTGTGTGTGTGTTTTATTAAAAAAAATAAATAAATAAAATAAATGAATTCAAAATATATTAGAAAAAATAATAAATGAAAAAAAAAAAAAACAAATATATTAGACAAATATTTAGAAAAAATAAAAATAATAATAATAATAAACATAACAAAATTTAAATAATAATAATAATAATAAATGAAATAGATTATAAATTAATTAAAATAAGAAAAAAAAAACATTTAAGAAATTAAAATAAAAATGCAGGCGAGGTTGCTCCCTAACTAGGGCCAAGGGGCCACCAGCAAGGCATCTAGAATGGTGCACATGTTGCTCCAACCACCCTGCTAACAGCCCTTTGTCCCCAACTGGAAGGGGTGAATCGATACCCCTCCCAACCCAGGGCCAAATGGTCAATGCACCACTCTATTTGCCTTGTCATTAGCACTTTTATCCTAATCAAGCAGGGCATATCAATGCCCTACCCGACCAGGGCCAAAGGGTCAATAGGAAGGCAGTTGGAGTCATGAATGGACCACTCCAAATGCCCTAGTGGTATCCCTTTGGCCCCTAGTTATGTGGGGTGTGCATTCACCTACCAAGCCAAGGTGAAAGGGTTGCTGGCAAGGTGGGGTGCTCCAACTTCCCTATCAATGGCCCTTTGACCTTAGCCATGCAAGGGAATACCAATTACCCACCTAGTCAGAACCAAAGGGATACTTGTAGGGTGGCTAGAGTGGCAGGCGAGCCACTCCAATCACCTTGTCGACAACCCTTTGGCCACGACCGAGCAGGGCATCAAATTCAAAATATTTGCTCAGCTCAGTCAAGGCCAAAGGGTTTTCAACAAGGTAATTAGAGCAATGGGATATCACTCTAACCACCACTTCAGTGGCCCATTAGCCCTGTTTGTCAAGAGATCAATTCCTAGAATTGAACTTGCCCTCAACTCTAATATGCATTGAGGACGAAAGCTGAGGGTGGGGTCAATTCCAGGAATTGGCGAGGGAATTGAGCCCTGTCCCTTTTTTTTCACAAATTGCTTTGGCATTTTCAATTATTATTTTCTTTTTATGTTTTTTTAATATAAATATTTTAGCCCAAGAAGCATAGAATAGATGGTGATGGGTGTACTATTAAGATACTCTATGATGTATAAGTTACCAGTTCGAAACTCCCTGAGAAAAAATCCAAACATGTTAAGGGTTAGTGTGGTTCAGGCCAAGTGTGATCTCTGAGTGATTTTGACAACTTATATGCACCTAAATCGTGGTTTCTCAACCCAAAAGTTAAATGTGAAATCATCTCAAGACTCACACAAATTAGCAAACATATATATATATATATATATATATATATTATGTTTTTAAAAATTATTTGATTTTTTTAAATTGATTTTTTTTTTAATTTTGTATTTTTCTATTAAAATGTGTTTATTGTATCTGAATGGAGGACTTTGTGAGAAGATTTGTTCAAATATTTGTCTTCAAGATTCGTCAAATAAATCATTTAAATTTCTAACATGTTTCTAACCAACTAATGGTGTTCATCGTCTAGACGATTAGATCTAATCATCTTGAGAATGAACAACATTAGCTAGTTCAAAACACGTCGACAATTTAAATGATTTATGTGATGGTTTCGGAAGACATATTCTTAATTTATTTCATATTTTGTTTAAAAATTATAATTATGTGTGTGTGTTTTATTAAAAAATAATAAATAATAAAAAAACAAATGGAATTCAAAATATATTAGAAAAAATAATAAATGAAAAAGAAAACAAATAAATAAATATATTATACAAAAATATAGAAAAAATAATAATAAACATAACAAAATTTAAATAATAATAATAATAATAAATGAAATAGATTATAAATTAATTAAAATAAGAAAAAATCATTTAAAAAATTAAAATTAAAATGTAGGCGAGGTTTCTCCCTAACTAGGGCCAAGGGGCCACCAGCAAGGCATCTAAAATGGTGCACATGTTGCTCCAGCCACCCTGTCGACGACACTTTGTCCCCAACTGGAAGGGGTGAATCGATACCCCTCCCAACCAAGGGCCAAATGGTCGATGCACCACTCTAGTTGCCTTGTCATTAGCGCTTTTATCCTGACCAAGCAAGGCATATCAATGCCCTACTCGACCAGGGCCAAAGGTTCACTAGTAGGGTGGTTGGAGTCATGAGTGGATCATTCCAAATGCCCTAGTGGTAGCCCTTTGGCCCCTAGTTATGTGGGGTGTACATTCACCTACCAAGCCAAGGTGAAAGGTTCACTAGCAAGGTCGGGTGCTCCAACTTCCCTATCAATGGCCCTTCGACCCTAGCCATGCAAGGGCATACCAATTCCCCACCTAGTTGGAACGAAAGGGATACTTGTAGGGTGGCTAGACTGGTAGGTGAGCCACTCCAATTACCTTGTCGACGACCCTTTGGCCACGACCGAGCAGGGCATCAATTTCAAAATATTTGCTCGGCTCAGTCAAGGCCAAAGGGTTTCCAATATGGTAATTAGAGCAATGGGATATCACTCTAACTGCCACTTTAGTGGCCCATTAGCCCCATTGGTCAAGAGATCAATTCCTAGAATTGAACTTGCCCTCAACTCTATGCGTTGAGGACGAAAGCTGAGGATGGGGTCAATTCCAGGAATTGGCGAGGTAATTCACCCCCGTCCCTTTTTTCTCACAAATTGCTTTGGCATTTTCAATTATTATTTTTTTTATGTTTTTTTAATATTTCTTTTTTTTAATATAAATATTTTAGCCCATGAAACATAGAATAGATGGTGATGGGTGTACTATTAAGATACTCTATGATGTAAAAGTTACTAGTTTGAAACTCCATGAGAAAAAATCCAAACATGTTAAGGGTTAGTGTGGTTCAGGCCAAGTGTGACCTCCGAGTGATTTTGACAACTTATATGCCCCTAGATTGTGGTTTCTCAAGCCAAAAGTTAAATGTGCAATCATCTCAAGACTCACACAAATTAGTGAACAAATATATATCTATCTATATATATATATATAATGTTTTTTTAAATTATTTTATTTTTTAATTTAATTTTGTTTTATTTATTTTTTTAATCTTGTATCTTTCTATTAAAATATGTTTATTGTATCTGAATGGAGGAGTTTGTGAGAAGAGTTGTTCAAATATTTGTCTTTAAGATCCGTCACATAAATCATTTTAATTGCCAACATGTTTCTAACCAGCTAATGAGGTTCATCATCTAGATGATTAGATCTAATCATCTTGAGAATGAACCACATTAGCTAATTTGAAACACGTCGACAATTTAAATGATTTATGTGATGGCTTTAGAAGACATATTTTTAATTTATCTCATATTTTGTTTATTAGTAATTCTATTTATTTATTTTTAATTTTTTTTATTTGGTTCTTCTTTTCCTTTTTTCTCTCTTATGGGTTATGTTTTATTATTTTAAAAGAATATGCATGAACTTATTTTACCTTTTTTACGTTTGAATTTATATATTTTTTTTGTTTTTAATTATTTTTTTACCTTTATTTTTATTTTATTTTTTTAACTTTTTTTTTTTCTGTTATTTTAACTTTTTTTTTTTTTTTTTTTTTAATAATTTTTTTTTTCATTTTTTTATTTATCTATTTATTTATTTAGTTAACTTCTTTTTTTTGTTGCAGGTGTTGTAATGATGCTCGACTAGCAACCCAAGTCGACTATATGTTAATTTGATAGTTGATTTTTTATTTTTCATTACAGTGTGTCAAGTCCACCCTTGCGTGTCAATTTGATGGATGATTTTTAAGTTTTCATCACACTGGGTCAAGTCAATCCCCATTGTGTGTCAATTTGATAGTTAATTTTCAAGTTTTTGTTGCAATGTGTCAAGTTGTCTTATGTTCATATTTTAAAAAATTTATACTTTGATCATTTAAAAAAAATACGCTTGATATAGTGATTATTTGATTAGGTATTCATTTCTAAGGTTTTTTTTAGTTGTGATGTTCGGTCTAAAATTTCATGATTGAAATATGATGAAAATTTAAGTTTTTTGCATTCATGATATTTGGTTTTAATTCCATGGTGAAAAATTGTCGAAATTTTAAGGTTTTTGAAATACTATGTGATTTTCCTGGATGCCTCAACAAAATTACATAATATTCTAGACGCTCTAAAAATCATATTGTTAACTGTGAAAGTATGCATAATTTTAGGGTTTTTCAGAGTTGTAATGCTTTATCTTAAATGTCATGGTTGAAAAATGTTAAAATTTTAAGGTTTTTCGGAGTCATGATATATATCTTTAACGTCATGATTGAAAATTGTTGTAATTTTAAGGCTTTTTTTGACTTGTGATATTTTATATGTAACACTATTTTCAAAAGCTATTAGAATTGTAAAGATTTTCAGAGTCATAATATTTTATTTTTAATGTCATTGCTAAAAAATGTGAATATTAAACAAATAAAAAAGAAATTGTGATGCAACATCAACACTTTTCGATTTCGGGGTGTTTTTTCATGTTTATTGCACAAACATTTTAGTTTTTAAAGCCAGTGTTAAAAAAACTTAGTATTTTAAAACCAAAAAAAAAGCATTGATGTGGCATCAACACTTATCAATGTTTTTCATGTTCAGGGCGTTTTTTCATATTTTTGCACATAAAAATTTGGTTTTCACTTCCATTTCTAAAAAATTGTTGAAATTTTATCCAAAAAAAATATTGATGCAACATTACCACTTTTTCATTTTCGAGATGTATTTTCAGGTTTTTTGCGCAAAAATAGGGGTTTTTCTAGGCTAGAGTTCTCATTTTGGGATTATAGTTCTTATTAAGTTGGTAAATTTATTTTCAATATTCAAAGGGTTACTTAAAATTTGGCTCTTCTAAATTATCATAAGATCCACCTAGTCCTTCAAGTGTCCTACTTGAAGAAAGTTGTTATGTCCATTTATCATAGTACAAAACAACCTTCCTATACTAAATAGGGACAATTCCAATTGGTTGTAGTATGAGGTTGTTTTCAATAAATGTGAGCATTGTCTTCCCTAAGGCATTATTGACGAATCATTGATTCAAAGGAAGAATACACAATTTGAAAATGATATATGGGAACTAGCAAAGGTTCTCCACTACTTTCCTCATCAGAAACATTAGGAGAACACATCTTTGTAAGAGGGGTGACATGTTAGGCTCTAACCTTAACTCCATTAGTTAGGAGAATATGTTGTTACTTAATGTATTAGAGACATCAATAAGGTCCAAAATTATTAGAATATGAAAACAATACATGTGAGTTGTCCATATTAATGAAGATCCACTAATTAGTGGTTATGGCCTCATTAATGGATGCCCACTTGGTGGTTGGAGTTTTGGTTAGTTAGAAACTATATATAGTAGTAAAAGATATGTAATTAGGTGTCAAGTGAATAATAATTGTATTTCTAACTCTACTTACATGTAGGTTGTCACATTGAACAGATAAGGGAATATTGATCTATATTCTAAATATGAAGAAAGTTTTACTCACTAGTGTTGTTTTCATACTCTAATTTTGTATTATTTTCTTTTCATAATTATAATTATATCTATCTTATTTATATTGTTCTGTTTCATCTATCAATGAACATGATATAGATGGATTACGATCTCTATGGCTTAGATGGATTATGATCAATTGTCCTAGCCTCATTAATGGAATCCCACTAGGTGGTTAGGGTTTTTGTCAGTTAGAAGCTATATATGATAGTAGAATCTATGTAATTAGGTGTCAAGTGAATGATAATTGTATTTGAAGCTCTAATTAGTTGAAGGTTGTCCCACTGAGGAGGTAACTGAGCATTGATCCCTAATATGAATATCAAGAAAGGTTTACTCACAATTATTGTTTCCATACCCTAATTCTATTTTATTTTCTTTCTACAAATATATTTATATCTATATTGTTTAGATTGTTCTCTTTCAAATAACAAGGGATATCACATAGATGGATTATGATTAAGTATGATCATAATTACATAAGAATGAACATGTTTTAGATGAATTATAATCTTGCTAGAATTTAGTAGATTGATCTATAATTGAGGGAGTGAGGGTCCACACAATTCACCAATATGCATTATTGATTTAGAATAAATTTTTTTTTTTATAAATTAATAGAAATTTGCTACTATGGATGAAATCGAACTAAAATCAAGATATTACAAATTTCCTCTACTATTCTGCAGAATGGAAATCACAATTTAGAAACTCATGAAATGACGCGCAACCATTAAAACACCATAAGAACACAATGATTTACAGGGGAACTCAACTGGGAAAAACCCCTCCACTGCTTTTCATTAATCATATGAGAATGAGAAACTATTACTATTACAATGTCTTGCTTCGATCCTGAAGCACAACCTACACTGTAAATTTGTTCTCCTACTGACTATCCTACTTTGGCAAACACTTAGCTAATTCAAGGCCCAAAATTGCTCCTATTTCCTTGTGCAATCATGGAGAAAATTAGCTCCTAAAAGATAGGAATTTTCTCTTATTTTCTTGCAAAATTCCCAAGGAATGGTTCACCTACTTAAACTCCAAGCATGTACACTCAACTAGTATACAATTGATAATTACAATGTGTATTTTCCTCCACTCCATATAGGCATGTAGAAATTAGGCCGTATATTTGCAACTGCTCATGAAGTTTTAATCAAAACCACAAGACAAAAACCTACTCTACTACTTCGCGGAAATTAATTCACAATTTAGAACGAAATATTAGACATGAAAGACGCAATAACACATATGCAACAAGTATTTTTATCTAGGGAAAGAAATCTACTAAAAACCCCAATGTTTGCTTGCACTAATCTTATGAATAGGGATGTATTATAATTGTTTTGCTCAACTGAGCACACCCTACAAGTGCATAATCTATCTTTGGTCAATGAAGGCCTATTACCTAGACTTAGTCAAATTTTCCCTCGTCTTGAGATCCTATTTCCTTGCGGTAATCCTTGAGGATTTAGCCCCTATTATTTAGGAAATTTCTCAAATTTAATTGTGCAATTCCTTAGGTTGATCATCTGAATTCATGCAACACATGTACATTGAAGACTAGTCTATAACTGATGTTACACTTCCTTGGAATCTCCACCTCAATTGGGTAACTTTAATTATCTTCATGCACTAAATATTTTAGGGTGATTGATCAGTTAAGTGGATGATCACTGAGTTTGACTGACCTTCCACTAGTTCCTCCAAAGGTTGGAACTAGTTTAACTGAAAACAACATGAGATAACTGATGTTGACTGCTACAAATTAGAAATCACACATGTTGAACTAAAATATAACTCCTCCAACTGGAATTTACTAAGTAAATTGGGTGACACAAGCCATCTCACACAAGTTAACATCATCCAAGTTGTCTGTTGATGTGGAAATTTGAATTTTCTCAATTTAATCAAGGCAAATCAAACTGAGACTTTATTATTGAATTTTTCAACACTCCCTCTCAGCAATAAAGTGATTATCAACCACCCCTATCCAACACCTGTGGAACTCAAAATTCCCTCTTGAGAAGGCCTTTGTCAAAATGCTAGCATCTTGTTCCTCTGTCAGAATGTACTCCAACAACATTATCCGCCTCTGTACAATGGTGATACTGGATATCTATATGGTTGGATCGATCATGAAAAAAAGGATTCTCAAAGATCTTGATGTAACTTTGATTGTCATAGTAGATCACAGTTGGATCCATCATATGACCAAACAATCCAATAAGTATCTTTCTCATACAAATTACCTCACATGTTACTTAACTGGAAGCCATGTATTCTGCTTCTACCAAGATGAGTTCCATAGATATTTGATTCTTGCTTTACCAAGAAACTGTTGCAGACCCAACACTGAAAATCCCACCCGATGTACTCTTTTGATCTGATGGACTCCCTACCCAATCTACATATGTGAAGCCACATAGCTTCACTCCCTTTATTCATATGTTCCATATTCAAAACTGGGTAGTGCCTATAAGGTACCGTAGAAAATTCTTAGATGCCCTCCAAAATAATTTGGTTGGCCTAACCATAGCTTGGCTCAGTTGGTTGACTACATAGCACATATTAGATCATGTGTTCAAAATATGCATTAGTGAAGCCACCAACTATCAATAAATAGTAACATCCACTTCCTCACCTGAAATGGCATCCTCTTTCCTCCAGCTGGTTGCTAGAGGTGTCTCCATGGGTTTGCAACTATCCATGTCGAAACTTCGAAGTATCTCATTGGCATACTTTCCCTGAGAGACAAACAGTTCCCCATTTCCTTGCCATACTTCCAATCCGAGGAAGTAGTGCATGAGACCCATGTCCTACATTTCAAACTATCTTGCAAGGCCCTCCTTGCAAGATATGATCAGTTGTCCATCACCAACTAAAATCAAATCATCAACATATAAGACAATAATCAACAATTTACCTTCTACCAATATCTAATAGAGGTTTGCATCCACTTCACTTTTGGTGAAGCCCAAACCGGTGAGATAGTTAACGATATTAGTGTACCAAGCATGGCGTACTTGTTTGATACCATACAATTCTTTCTTGAGTATACACACATGAGACTCCCGATCATAAGTCTCAAGGCCTTCTAGTTTCTTGATATACACCTACTCCTCAATAACTCCATTGAGGAATGTTGTTTTTAAATCCATCTGGTGGATCGTCCAACCCATCTGTTCATCTAGAGCAAGAATTGATCTAATGGATGTGTAGAAATTCTAACTATAGATTAACCTGATTATGCAATATAACTAAAGCAAAATATTTAATCTACTTCTACAATCAAACTTGTGGAAGCTTAATAGATTTGAGAAAGCTCAAGCAGAACACATATAATAGAGAAAAAGAATCAATACACATGAAACACAGAAGAATACTCAGGGGAAAGCCTTAGCTAAAAACCCCACTATCTGTATTATCATACAAGGTGGAAATATCTCAGAATTACACAAAGCCTTAGCTCTCATAGCTAACTGGGTCTCAGTACAATCCTCCTGGATGCTCATAGGAAAACAAGGCTTCTCACAAACCTTCTTCCTCTAACCTCCAAGCCTCCCATTTCCTTGCACAATTTCTCCTGGGTGATCCTCCTGTTACCAAGTGTAACACTGATCTCTCACACTAATCTCACACCCTGTAAAACTACGCAATCGTCAATGAACCTTATTCCTTCTACATGGATGAGTTTCCTTTATAAGAAAATTCCTCCAAATGGTAATACATTTTTCCTGTCTTTAATATCAACTGGGTCTTTGTCTGAATAGACATGCATGAGTTATTTATGAGAGAATCTTCAGTTATATGGAGCACACTAGTTTGATGCATGCATGAATTAACTAACTGAACTCACAATTAGTTCCTCAAATTGTTTGGAACTAATTTATCTGGACATAGCTCAGTTAACTAAGCTAACTAATTACAACTCATCCTTATCTCCTTAATTAAGGGATAATCTCCCTAATTTAAGGGATAATTGTTGCATGACTTCACAAAAACTTCTAGCTTGAATTTCTCCAACTAATTAATCCAAGATGAATTAATTCATTATTTTTCAAGCAACTGGTGAGACTAAATTTGAATTTTAATTCAAGGACAAAATAAAATTGGAATATTTTGAATGTTATTTTTAGCATTTCTTGTTGATATTCTCAACACTCCCTCTCAACAAGAAATGAATTCAACTCGATCCCGATCCTGAACCTTTGGAATGTTTTGCATGCAACACTTCTCTCTAGTATTGTTGCTCCAGCAACTCCAGAAACAAAAAAAAAACATCCAACCTGAATCAGTATGATGCATTTGTCACCAAAGTCTTTGACTCCTATTGCCTCTGTCAACTAAAAATCTTTGACTGCACCAATCCCACTAATTCCTCCCGCTACTATGTACTTTGGGCTCCCGTAGCAAGGTAAAATCCATGAGATAAAACCACTGAATGGACCCTGCCCAATTACAGCCTTCTTGGGACTATCACTTCACATCGCCCAACCTCACACCTGGAGGTATGGCTGTACGTGATCCCTCTGCCCACATCTCCAATTGTGGTTCCTCCACAATTGTCTGGGACTTCTTCTGGGACTACATGTTCAGAGGTAATTTACTCTCCCTCTCAAGCACCAAGTCTCTAACATTTTCCTTGCTCCTCAAGGCTTTGCATGCATCTTGAACCTCAAGAGCATACAGGTTCTTAACTCGCAAACCTATCTGTTTCACCTGTCTCGTGGTGATGTGTCTAAGGAAAACCTTTCCCTTACTGAAGACAACATCGTAGCCTTTATCCTCCAACATCGCGATCGATACCAAATTCTTCTTCAGTCCAGGCACATACTTCACATCAGTCAAGGTGATAATAGCTCCATGCTCCCTCTAAAAAGCAACCGTTCCCACTCCTGAAACATTGTACCTTTCATCGTCACCCATCTCTATGCGCATCTTTAGGTCTTTCTCCTCTAGGGTACTGAATAAAATTTTATCGTCGGTCATGTTGAATGAGGCTCCACTCTCAAGAAACCAACCACAACCCATCATTAATGACACCATGCATGTGATGAGGATGAAGTCCATTTTGAACTGAGAGGCTAATGCCTCACCTTCCGATCCTTCCGAGGATCCCTTCTTGGACTTCTTAGATGGGAAATTAGTCGCATAATGACCCATCTCATGACAATTAAAGCATCTCACTTTAGACTTGTCAACATCTTCCCTCCATGAGAAGAATTCGTTTCGGAATGGGATGCATTCCCCTTCCCTTTCATTGCCTTACTTGCTAAGGCCAAATTTACTTCATCATCCTTGGATGAAGAACCATCTCGTGTGCTCCTCCTGATCTACTCCTGCTTGAGATCCGACCATAATCATTCCCAATCTAGAAGTTTCTCCCTTCCATTCACAGAGTCCTGGTAGCTATGCCAGCTCTTTGGAAGGCCAAGGAGAGAGAGTCTCACCATATCATCATCAGCAGTAGTTATTCCCACATTTCCAATCTCATCTCTATAGGTGATGAGCTTGTTCAGATATGTGGAAATAGTATCACCGTTCTCCATCTTGATTATTCGAAGCTTGTCCTTGAGCACCAATTTCATCTAGCCGCTACTATTCTAGTAGAGGTCCTTCAATGTCTTCCACATTGAATATGGAGTATCTGTCCCATCGAGACTAGAGACAATATGGTCTCTAACTCTCTCAAGGTTGATCCATCTCACCCTCACCACACACTTCTTCCATTCAACCAGCTCTTGTGCATTAGTTGAACCTCGCTTTGGGATTTCTTGATCAATGAAATCCTTCAAACCATTGTCTTCTAATACCGCTTCTATGCGATCTTTCCATGCTATGTAATTCAAGTTTCCATCCAGAGCATACTCGAGTCTCAAGCCATTGAACGCCATTTACGAACTTTGAAGTATGATAAGAATTCGATTTTTGCACCTGCAACCAAGAACTTCAACCTTCAAATTTCCCTTCTTAGTATACTTGTTCACAGCTCACCTTTGCTCTGATACCATGTAGAAATTCTGACTGTAGATTAACCTAATTATGCAATATAACTAAAGCAAAATACTTAATCTACTTCTACAATCAAACTTATGGAAGCATAATAGATTTGAGAAAGATCTAGTAGAACACATATAATAGATAAGAAGAATCAATACACATGAAAGACAAAAGAATACTCAGGGGAAAGCCTTAGCTAAAAACCCACTATCTATATTATCATACAAGGTGGAAATATCTCAAAATTACACAAAGCCTTAGATCTCACAGCTAACCAGCTCTTAGTACAATCCTCCTGGATGTTCACAGGCAAACAAGGCTTCTCACAAACCTTCTTCCTCTTCCCTCCAAGCCTCCTATTTCCTTGCACAGTTCCTCCTGGGCGATCCTCCAGTTACCAAGTGTAACACTGATCTCTCACACCAGTCTCACATCCTGTAAAACTGTGCAATCCTCAAGGAACCTTATTCCTTTTGCATGGATGAGTTTCCTTTATAAGAAAATTCCTCCAAGTGATAGCACATTGTCCCTGTCTTTAATCTCAACTAGGTCTTTGTCTGAATAGACATGCATGAGTTATTTATGAGAGAATCTTCAGTTATCTGGAGTACACTAGTTTGATGCACGCATGCATTAACTGACCGAACTCACAATTAGTTCCTCAAACTATTTGGAACTAATTTAACTGGACATAACTTAGTTAAATGAGCTAACTAATTACAACTCATCCTTATCTCCTTAATTAAGGGATAATCTCCTTAATTTAAGGGATAACTGTTGCATGACTTCACAAAGACTTCTAGCTTGAATTTCTGCAACTAATTAATCAAGATCAATTAATTAATTATTTTTCAAGCAGCTAGTGAGACTAAATTCGAATTTCAATTCAAGGACAAATCAAAATTGGAATATTCTGAATGTTATTTTTAGCATTTCTTTTTGTTATTCTCAACAATGAGTACCTTGCTACAGGAGAAAATTTCTCCTCATATTCAATCCCCCTCAACTTGAGAGTACCCCTTGGCCACAAATCTAGCCTTGTAGTTTTCTATACTTCCATCTTCTGCATGATTTACCTTGAAGATCCATCTTGAACCCACAACTAATTTGTCTGATGTTCTTTGGACCACTTCCCAAACATTTTTATTTACAATGTATTCATATTCCTCCACCATTGCATCAACCCATGCAGGTTTCTCTACTTCTTCCTCGAAAGAGGATGGCTCAGTCTCTACAAGCTTAGTCATTAGAGCGGAGTAGCCAGTGTAGTGATTTGGTGACCTTCTCTTCCTACACTAATTTGAAGGATCACCCACATTCTCTATCACATCCTACACAAGTCTCTCAGCTTCCCTAGTCCTTTTTCTTCCTTCTATGGATGGTTCTTCTTGATGTGTTGTTTCCACTCTATGCTCCTCAACTTATGGCTATCCATAATTTCTTGAGCTTCCTCCTTTTGAGCTAAAAGTTCTTATCTAGGTGGGATTTGAAGCTCCCTCTCAAGAAAGCACTGCATGGTTTTATCTTCATCAAATTTTACATCCCTTTGCACAACTACCATTCTAAGGGATGTAAAGTACACATAGTATTTGTGGGGGGTTTTTGTGTAACCCATAAATACCCCCAATTCTATTGTCAGCTCTACCTTCTTCCTTGATTCTTTGGAGACATGGCAACAAAGAGAGGCTCCAAAAATCCTGAAGTGTGACACATCCGACTTTCTCCCCGAGAAATCCTCCTCTAGTGTAGTCATGCCCAGAATCCGATGAGGACTGTTATCGAGAAATCTAGTGTCTATGTAGAGCTGCTAGTCCCACTAAGACTGGTAGCTATCTTAGAAACAAACAAACTAAAACTACTTTCATTTTCCTTTATCAGAAGTAGATAAGAGGGGAACAAAGGAGACCAACCTCTGTCTTACGCTTGGCTCCTTGCTTGATTCCTCTCCCTTCTGATAGATCTTTGCCACTTGCTTCCTCGTCTACCCAGCTTCAAAGAGCACCTGTGGAATCAAAGAAGCATAACACTATCCAAGAACAAAGATCTACTATCACAAACAATATAGGACCAGATATATATTGACCACACAAATGCATATATCATTAAACATACAAGAATGTGGAGGAAAACTTGAATAGCTTTATTAATATCAAGAATAGCAAAGAGGATTACAACCAATTGTTCTGACCCAACGTCATACTCTCAGCAAGAAAGCCCTTCTTCACCTCATGAAAAGCTTAGATCACCCAACACTATGATGTTGCACCAAGAAACCAACAGCACTTCCTTACAAGATACAAAAATTCTAGCCTCTGGATCTCTGGGATGAGTGATCCATATATAGATGATTGCAGGGAGGTGAGTCAACTTCTGAGATTTGATTAGTTTCCTCTCTCCGATAGTTCTTGATTCCACTTGGACATTGATGATCTCTTACTCATCCCTGGGCGAATTTAGAGAGGCAAGTGTCATAAGAGAAGTTCTGGAAGATTCCATGTCGAACCACCTTGCAAACTATCTCTGCCATTTGTCCACTCTCACTCATCGCACCCTGCAGAAGAGCTATCTAGTATGCATCACACCTTTTACTCTGGGTAGGTGGGATGCATCACACCTTCTGCACTGGGCAGTCTGTATGGTCCAGATTTGACCAGTTCTGAGTAGTTTTTTGTGGAGAACTTCTGGGAGATGATGTAATCAGCTGACCTTGTTCCTTTAGGGTGTGAAAAAACACTTTTAGGGACTTAGGAGCCCTTGGTTTATGGACATATATGATTGGGGTTGCAGTTCCCAAAAATGTCTATAACAGTTTCCCCCTAAAGCATGAGGTCGTTAATCTTCTGATGTCAGGTGAAATGCTTTATAATGAGGATCCGAAGTTTTTTCGAGCTGGAAAGTGACCTATAATAAGATACAATGCAATACATTATCTTCATAATATTTTCATGATCTAGCTGAGGTGGGCATTCCCATGCTCAGCTTTATAAATTCATTTTCATGTACATAGGACAGACAATCGTCTGTGTGCAGACTGATGATTCTGGTAGAGCCATCATCCCTTAGATTGGATGATTATCTGTGCAGCAATGATGTACATTTGATTTCTTTATTTTCCTAAATATATATCGCAACCCAGATGGATGAAACTAGATCCGAGGTCTTCAATCTCGTTCGATCTTCACTCAAAGTACAAGTCGATCCATGTGAGAGATGTTCTAGAGTCGAACATGGAAATACATCACCTGATTACTAGCCAGTGATGTAAGCTATTAACAGGTGCGAGAGGAATCACCGATAATGATGATGACCCTCAAGGTACAACAGTACAATTCACGTGGTGTGAAAAAGGGACTTGGCGTCGAACACCACGCAAAATCTTTCGGTCGAAGGCCATTGATGTAAACCTGTCGTTGGAAGTGAGAAACTTGCCATTGGGGCATGCAAGCTTCAAAGTACTGAAAGGGTTGTTCCTAGATTGACTTCCTGGATAATGAGCTGATGTCGACAAGAAGCGATCCATCGTAGGAGGGCCTTAATGAATCCCAAATATACAGCACGGAATGAAGCAAATGATTTTAATGGAGGTGAAAACGATCTGATGATATAAGGTTCAGGGTGGCGGTTATGAAAGAATGGAGCGTGAATGTATTGCAGTGGATGAGACATAGGTGAATTCTCTGAGCAAATTCTCTTGAACATATCGGTGACACTGACATGATGGATTGGTACCGTTAACCCCAAATGTGGATGGTGTGATGGACCAATGGTGATATGACCAGTGAACGGAACAACCCAACCCGACTCGGATGCGGAGTAAAAGTGTCATGTTCAAGAGCGACTTGCTATCAATAAAGTTTCTTCAAGTTTTCTTCCCAATTTTCCCCAGTCATTGCTGACCAGTACCTCTTTATTTTTGTCAAGCTTGAGGAGGATAACGTATGCTTGTTCAATAATTTTCCCTTCGAGCAAACCCATCGCTATGTTTTATCGAGCCTAGCAATAGTGAAACTCGTTCTTGTATGTATGGACAAGTTTGTCGCTATCAGGTTTTAACAAGTTTAACGACAAAGAGAACTCGGTCCTTTTCAATTTTAGAGAGTCTGAAAGGGACGTGAAGGAAACTCCAATAATCCTTTTTCATCATATAATCCCTTAGGTCCAAAAAAGTATAAAATAATACGAAAGGGATGAATTTTCAGTAATTTTAACGAGCCGAACAAAACAAGCGCTTGATCTTTTTGTGTAATAATCCCTCATGTCCAAAAAGATTAAAATCTAGAGGGATAGCACTTCTAGTCACTTTAACGAGCTAGAGAGGCCAATTTCTCGGCAATATTTTCATATTTTACGAGTCAGATGAAAAGAGCTTAAAGGAGACTCATTTTTCGAGGAACGAGTGATAAATTCAGGTAGCAGCTGATTCCAGGTAAGATTTGGAATTTTCCAATCATGGCAGTGTCACAAGGATGGCTAACAGGATCACTCTTCGCAGCTGTTCCTCAAAAAGGGTAAACAGTCAAATGGAGGTGAATGACTGGTCAAAACAGAGTGGAGGTGATGATGAGAACACAACCAAGGCTCAAAGTCTGATGATAATGCATTCACGATGGTTATTTACCGAAAATTGGTTCATTTTTTAATGATGAACTTAAACTCTGGGGAAAACATTTGCTCATTGCTTATGTTTAATTTTTAACTAGCTTGAACTCCACAAAAAAACTGCTCGATATAATGGTCATTGATTACCTTGATTTTACCATTGACAACTTTGTTCCTTCAAAGGTTTTACTTCCTATTCAATTGCTTCATCAAACTAGTTAGAAACGAATAATATATGCTTGAAAAATGAGTTAGAACACTAATATTTTACTCGAATTATGTGAAAATTAATTTAAAAGTGATTTTTACCTCTCATTTTACCATTTCATTTGAACTTTGGTTTTTTGGAGCTTTGGAGGTGCTTTCCCCCTTGATTTTCACTAGCTGATTCCGGGAGATTCTGTGGACGATTCTTTCCTTTCTGAATTCTGAGCATGTTTCCTAGTTTTTCTGAGCCCTTGGGGTTTGAAAAATTCACCCTGGCTCCATCACACCTTTCCTACATCGAAAAGTGTGATGCATACTGGCCTAGCCATTGGCCAATCAGTATGCATCCCACCCAGTACACTGTTGGGGATGTGATGGGCGCAAGGAGGGAAACTTGTGCACAGTTTTTTCATGGAATTTTTGCATGTTTTTCACCAAATCAAGATCCTGACTCTTCTCTTATTTGCTTTCAGAGATTCATCGGAGAAAAATGCCTATTACATGGTGAGAACGTGAGCATGAAGAAGAGGACATGCTTTCTTTACATGATCCGGGTATGGTAACTGCATTGCGGAACTGTGACCTGCTGAAGTTTTTCCGCATCTCTAGCATGAGGCAGCAAATCAACTTGTTGCAATATTTTCTCGATGCATGGGATACTACCGACCAGGTGTACCATATTAGGGGTAAATCCATCCCCTTGATTGTCGTGGACATCTATCTTTTGACCGGTTTATCGAGGCGGGGTGCCCCTATCTCATTATCAGGTTTGGCCTATGGGGGTGAATCCGTGAGAGATTACATTCGTCGGTACTGCAGAGAGGGATCTCAGCCGAGTAGGAATGGAAAGATCAATATCTAAGATGTTACTGACAGGTCCTTTAGGACCATTCTGTTCACTTTTGTGAGACTGGCTAGTTGTGCGACTCTTCATGTGGCCAACAGGTCTTATATGCAGTATGCCTTGGAATGCCTTGAACCAAAGTTGTTCAACTAGTGTGATGCAGTACTCCCTGTGATGAAAGAACAACTGACAAAGGTAAAAAACGGAAGATTGAAGAACTTTGGTTATGGTTCTATTTTGACCGCTTTCACCTTGGAAAAGATCCCACTGATGCAGCCATAGTATATTTCACTTGCTTTACCTCCACCAACTGAGCCACGGATGCAGAGATGGGTTGAATTCATGGCCTGACATGTGGGTCAGTCCCAGATTTCTTTCTCTGATACCTTCTTTGAGTGGTTCCACCGTCAGCAGATGGTTTTTGCCGAGTTTCCATATGCTGGTATGGATTTCCGGGGTGATCCGGATTTGGCGCTGCCGGCTGGCGAGCAGTGGGGTGCCATAGGTAGATTCTCTGACCATATTCCTATTTATTGCTTTTAATAATGTTCTTATATTTTCTTTACTCAAGACTAATCAAAACTCATGTGCTCATGCAGACATTGGACTAGTTCGACCAGTAGTACGTCTGAGAGCGCCAGATGCCACTTTGACAGGAGAAGCTATGAGGAGGGTTATCCTTCATGACCTTGATGTGGCCGAGACTCTTTCAGCATTGTAGGATCAATTTGAGAGTCTCACCCTTGGTATTCTGGACGTGAGGACCGACGAGATGCCTCTGAGGCTGCAACGACATACTACTGGCATGCCAAGTCGATGGACTCGGATTTTACGCATGATTGCACAGGCGGTGACTTGTTATCATCAGCACCATTAGACTAGGGTGCCCCCTAGCATTTTGAGTTTTGGGTCATCTGCCCAATTTTGTCTTGGTTATAGAACATTATGTGTAAACCACAAACAATTATATATATATTTTTGATTTTCGGAGTTTTATTTTGGTTAAGTTACATGATCCTTATGCAAATATTGATGAAATGCTTCTTTTTATAAATGTTGCAAATGTCTATCTAACACATAATTTTCCAATGAGTTTGTTAATGTGTTTAAGTTTCTGGAAATATGCTGATATTGAATAGAATCAAACTGCCTTTCCAAAATCTTGACCCTTAGGAACATGCGATAGATAGCTGGATTTCGGATGGAGTAGATACCAATGAGTTGTGGGATGATGAGTTGTGAGTCTACCCTAACGACAAGTTGGCATATGCCATGCGCGATGGCATTAGAGAGGAGTTCTATCAACGCGCTATATTCAACGATGTTTTTTGTTGACCAACCAATACATAGCCCTCTGAAGCTTACTAACTCGCCACTTGGATCAAAAATGGCCCAGGCCACAGAAGATAGGTTCCACGAACTACGACTCGCTCCGTCAGCATATCCAACAAATGATTCCAATAGGTTCGACATCTGCAACAAATGTAAAAAGTGGATTACCTAACCAAAACAATTACCCTTAGCAAAAACAAAAATGTAACAAAAGAATAGGGGTTACTACACTGAATCATGCGTAGTAATGCTTAAGGTTCAACCCGTTACGGGGTTGCGCCAGTGGAATGCCATCATAATCCACTAACTCGTAGGCCCCTTTTGCTAATACACATTTAAAAATATAGGGGCCCATCCACAAAGACATGAATTTACCTGCTCCCAATTTATCGGATTCCTGGTCGTAAAGTAAGACCAAGTCACCTTCTAAGAAGACACGGGGTTTGACATTCTTGTCGAACTACACCTTGACTCGTTTCTTATGGGCTTCGTTAGCCAAAGCGAAACGAGCCTCCTCTTCTGAAGTTCCGGGGAGAAGGTCGACTATGAGTTTGAGGGACGAGATTTCACACTAAACTGGTAAGATTACTTCTAGGCCATACACTAGTTGAAAGGGTGTAAACCCAGTTGCATTCCTTACCGATGTTTGGTATGCCCACAAGGTTGAGTACAGGATCAGGTGCCAGCTCCTTTTGTGGACTCCAATCATCCTTTGTAGCATCCGCTTCAAGACCTTGTTGATTGCCTCAACTTGTCTGTTGGCCTGTGGGTAATATGGAGTAGAACTATCGTGGGACAACCCTAAGTTGGCAGCCAATTCAACCATCATGTGATTGCGAAAATGTGATCCATGATCTGTGACTATGGCCTGTGGAATGCCAAATCTGGCGACTACATGATTGAAAAAGAAAAGGGCAGTTGTTTCACCGGTGTTGTTTAATGTAGGCATCGCCTCGGTCCATTTGGTAAAATAGTCCACCGTGACTATGATATACCCATGCCCCCTGGTCCAGGTGGGGTTACATGTCGTGAAATCTATGCCCCATTTGGCGAATGGCCCAACAACAACTACTGGTTGCAGGGGTGCAGGTGGTCTTCTGGCTTTTCTATCCAAAATTTGACACGCATGGCAACTTCAGACTACGGTTATGCAATCTTTGAAAATTGTTGGCCAGAAGTATCCTGCTCGTAAAAAAAATTGTGTCGTAGCGTAACCAGATTGATGCCCCCCACATGCACCTGAATGGCAATCATTCAGGACTTTTTCAGCCTCCTCATGGGTGAGGCACCTCCTCAGAACTGTATCGACACCATGATGGTAAAGCGTATCACCGACGATCATGTAGTCTTTTGATTTGTATCGAATACGTCTTTGTTCCGAGCGAGAGGTATTAGACCTATATTTTTGGGTTTGGAGATAGATTATTATACCTCCATACCACGGATTGCTTGAAGATATCAGAAACAAAGATTCATCCACGATGGTTTCTTTGGATGTTTCATCGTTGGATGACGATGGGAGATCGCATATTAATTCCGCGAAAACCAGGGATTTCTTCGATTTGGATTTTACAAATTCTAGATCAAACTCTTGAAGAATTGCTATCCATTTTTAATATTTTCCCCTCAGCAACTATCGCTACAAGATATAAGTCATGCCATTGCAATCTGACAAAATGGTAGTTTTCCGAAAGAGGACAGAGTGTCGAAATCTCTGTATCGCTTGAACAGTTGTGAGAGCCAGCTTTTCAACGTAGGAATATTTTCTTTCTGTATCATTTAATTTTCTACTCAAATAGTATATAGGATGTTCAATTCCATTGTCTTATTGGACTAAAACCATTGCGATGGTTGTATCCGCTGCAGTCAGATATAGGTTAAAGTCTTTTCTATAATCAAGAGCATACATTAATGATGCTTTTATCAGGGATTCCTTTAAAGCATCAAAGGAAGATTGCGCGACCTGATCCCAGATGAAGGGTACTTCTTTTTTCAATAGACGCGTATAACCTTTAGCAAGTTCGGCGTAATTTGGAATGAACCTCCTCAGAAAGTTTGCTTTCCCTTGGAGTTTCTGAATCTGAAGCAAATTTGAAGGTGGAGGAAAATTTATGATTTCCTGAACCTTACATGGGTCGAGACGAATCCCGTCCTTTGAGACTACAAAGCCAAGAAAACGACCAGAACTGAAACAGAACACACATTTGTGTGGATTGAGTCGTATCTTGTAGTGTCAGCAACGTAGAAATATCGCTCTCAAATGCTGCAGATGATCGGTCCGCTTTCGCGAATGAGCCGGAAGATCGTCGAGATATGGTTGAACGATGTTTTTGATGTCATGGAAGGCATAATTCATTGCCCTCTGAAATGTTGCCCTTGCGTTCTTTAAACCAAAGGGTAGCTTGTGATACGCAAATGTGTCCCACGGACAAATAAATGCAGTCTTTGACTGGTCCTGTGGGTGGATATTTATTTGATTATACCCAGAGAATCCATCCATAAATGAAAAGATTTCACATCCGGCACATTCATCAATTATCTGGTCAATAAAGGGTGTAGGGTAGTTGTATTTTGGACAAGCTTGATTTACATCCCTATAATTGACGCACACTCTAATCATTCCTTGTTTCTTTATTACAGGAATAATATTCGATACCCAATCAGTTAGAGGAACCGGGTAAATAAAACCAGCATGGAGAAGTTTTTCAACTTCTGCCTTGATGGCAGCGGCTTTCTTGGGGTGCACCTGCCGTAGCCATTGTCGTACTGGTTTGACATCTGGATACATCTTGATTTTGTGTTCAACTATACTCGAGTGAATGCCTGGAATTTCATCATATGAACAAGAAAAGACATCTCTGAATTCACAAAAAGGAGCTTCGTATATTTCTAGTTCTGAAGGAGAACAACATTTGCCAACATAAATATTCTCTACAGAATCTATTTTGGTCGAGATATTTATGGCGATAGTCTCTTCGATATTGGAAAAATTTCGCTCGGAATCCACTGTGTTTACAGTATTTGATAGGAAATCAAAAACTGAAGGATGATGAAGGTCATCAGGAGTATCTTCTTGACAATCCGGAAGATGGGAACGATGGTGGTAATCTTCCCATGATGCCCCGTCAATTATCATTGACTGAACAATTCCTTCATCTGTGTAATGTACTTGTGACCAAGGATCTGAAGGGGTGCCATATTCCTTAGACCTATCTATCCAAACGCTTGATGAGCATTGATTTGGGTTTGCCTCCCATGCCAAAAACATTGATTGCTACAATATTTCTATTGGGCTTGGAGGCAATACTTGCAGATGATCCATGCTAATATCGTTTTCTGAGATCTTTTGAATAGAAGATATCATATTGCAGGTTCCTACTGTCGCCACTTCCGCCAGATTGATTGGAGGTGGGAGGGCAAAAGTCCCCATTAATATAGGGTCTTTTAGTAGGCCTACTCCGATATTTTGAAGCGAATGGGGGCTTCCATGGATCATCGGAATGCTTCCCGTAACTTGGGAACTATTGGGGAGAAATGTTTGTTGGTCGACGATTGTAATCCCCCCTTGAAAGGGAAATGCAATCTTCCTGAAGTAGGTCGACACAACCACAACCATAGCATATATCCAGGGCCTTCCCAGTAGGATGTTGTAATCGAGGTTTCCGTCGATTAATTCAACATCTATTTCTACTGTTTTCCCCCCCGTTCAACTTGCAAGTTACTTAAAATCCCATATGGGGTATATGTTCGTCCATCAAATCCTTTTAATGTCGTCAAAGATTGCGACAAGGTTGGAGATCCTACAGTTTTCCAGCAACTCATCGACATAATACATGTAGATGCCCCCTCATCAATAATTGTTCGATGACTAGTTTTGTTGAGGGCTTTCACTTGGATGAGGAAAGCTAGTTGAGCTCGTAACTGAGGATCATATCCTTTGTGATTAAAGGATACAAGATTTGAATCCTTTGGGTCAATCCCACCTATTGCTGATAATAAAGCCTGCTTTTGGCAGGGGCAATTTTGCAGTACCTCAAGTGTCGACATAGCGGATGGTGATTGGGCTAGATCTTCCACTATATTATAATGTTGTGCTGCTCTGGCACGAGGATTAAATGTCGACTTGTGTACTACTCCCTTTGGCGGTTTTATTGTTAGCTCTGGAATGATGGGCGGCACAACTTCTGTCGAAGTTGTTGT
The DNA here is from genome assembly GCA_031772625.1 of Pinus tabuliformis. Taxonomy (NCBI): domain Eukaryota; kingdom Viridiplantae; phylum Streptophyta; class Pinopsida; order Pinales; family Pinaceae; genus Pinus; species Pinus tabuliformis. Next base: position 675,769,687 of record CM062809.1, on the reverse strand, counting down.
CAAACTACTAGGTTGATATTTATCCTTGTTGTTCGACAGCTATGGATTCCCGTAATCTTTATTCCTTGTCATTATCAAAGCATCATTTTGCTACTTCGAAACCGACAACATCAGCACTTGGGATGGGGAAGCATTGTCACTGGCAACCAGATTTGTTCTTGGATTTGGAAATGGATCAGTTAATACCGCTGAGGTTTTTGAATTCTTGAAGAATTTTTTAAGCTCAGCTTTATATGGACAATCTCTTATCCAATGATCCTCATCACATATAAGACATGGACGATTTGGTTTCTTATTTCTAGAAGGGTTTGCAGAAGATTTTCAGGTGATGATTCCTCCTATTTCTTCTTCTTCCCTTTGTTTTTCTTCTTGCCTCTTGGTTGCTTGGTTTCTTTGCCTTTGTTAGTTGAGATGACATTTACTTTCAAGGCGAGAAGTTCCTCATTTGCATTCTGATTAGAAATATTACAGGCATTTTTAGATGTAGCCTTTGTGGATTTCATGTTTTTCGTACCAATCACACCATCGGCGGCATGAGAGTCATTGTTCGATTTAGGAGGAGGAATGAAAAATTCCGGTCTGGGAGCGTCAGGGATTTTATCGTAGAGCGTGCCAGACTGAGTATAAATCAAGTCTAAATATTGCGCACGAGCAATAACTTGCTCTTTAGTGATGACTTCTCCCTTTGCCACATCTTTTGTAATGGAAGGTAATAATGACTTAATAAACCATTCAGCTAAAAGCTAATTAGGAACGTACGTTTTTACCATTCTACGACGACTTCGCCACTCATGAATATGATTGGATATGTGAGTGGCTGTCATTTGCTTGAAATTGGTAAGAAGTTTTGTTCCCGTTTCGTACCTTATGGGTAACTGAAAATGGGTTAAAAAGGTTGTGGCTAGGGTACTAAAGTTATCAAACGAAGCTCTAGGTAATTCGATATACCATTTTGCTGCTGGACCAGTTAACGTTCTCTGAAAAAGGTGAAGCCTAATCGAATCATCGTTTAGGGTGTTTGATGAACACCACAGATGAAAGGTCATAACATGATTCGACAGGTCTTCACCCGATTTCCATTAAATTTAGGAATATCTGACGGAATTTTATGCGGAATCGTTGGCCACCATGGGGCATAAGCAATTGGATCGTTCGTTAGCCGATTTAGATCCGGTAACTCTAAAGTCGCCATGAAGGGAAACTGTTGATTCAGGTTTGGTGAAGCATACCCAGGATAAGATGGAATTGCCTGAGTAGTTGGTCTTTGCATACCAGCATAATGCATTTGATGCTGGTAACTTTGGTAAGGTTGATGGGCATAACCATTATAGAATGGTTGATTTTGACCGTTTTGAATATACGACTGCCCATTATTTGCAAATATTTGTTGCTCAGATCCTTGGTAAGCTTGTTGGAATTGTGGTTGTTGATATTGCACCAGCCATGGTTGTGAAGCCATGTGCTGTTGTCCAATATTGGCTGTTTGACCAAGATGGGGGGTAATTGTACCCGTTTGGGCCTATGTCATTCTACTAGTTGGCGATTGTGGCTGAGTCACAGGGATAAGAGGCTGTTGCATTATGACCTGAGAAACCTGAGGTTGGCATACAACAGGAAACGCTTGTACTTGCGACACTGTCACAATAGCCAGCGTAGTCCGTAGTCGGTATATTCGACATAGGTAAACATTGTTGCATCAAGTATGTTGGGTTGTGTTATATTCTTTCCATGTAGTTAATAGGGGGTTTGAAGGGCACCCGTAACCCCACTTTATGGGGTCCAGGGCAGCGCCCTGGAAAATTTTGGTTTTGGACCATATGTTAGGTTGGGCAGACCCACCTATGGTTTTGTGCATGATTTTCGCACATGTTTTTTGGATGCGATGGTTTTTGATCCATGGTATTGGACGCGATGGTTTTCGGTCCATGGTATTGGATGCTTCGGCATGTATAAATATGTATTGTAACATTGAAAGGAACATAATGAAAAATCAAGCTGGTAGTCCCGGTTTTGGGATCCAAGGAAAAATCTCTGTGCATATGTGTTTTATGGGTTATGCTCTCGCATTGTTTATTTTCTTTGTTTAAGAATTCATATGCAGGTAATTTCTGTACAGGGTTAAAACCTACATTTGGTATCAGAGTTGTTTTGGCTTCAAGGGGACGCCTTTGTTGCTGAGGGGTTTCGCTCGGGCCTGTGGTAGACCCTGTTCAGTGGGAGATCTGTGAGATCGATTCTGGTGGTGAAAGAAGATGGTGAGCAGTGGAAAGATAGAGATTGAGAAGTTCAATGGTCAGAATTTTGAGTTGTGGAAACTCAAGATGGAGGATCTGTTGGTGGATAAAGATCAGTGGATCGTGGTAGATCTGGGTACTAAACCATCGGGAGTGACCGATGAAGAATGGAAGAAGTTAGATCGGAAGGAAAAGAGAACAATACGATTGTGTGTCTCGGATTCAGTATTGTTGAATGTATCAGGGGAAGCTACGACAAAGGCTTTGTGGGTCAAGTTAGGGACTTTGTACCAATCTAAGTCTCTGGTGAATAAACTATTCATGCGGAAAAAGCTGTATAACCTGAGGATGAAAGATGGAGACTCAGTGACAGAGCATCTGAATGCGTTTAATACTGTGGTAAGTCAGTTATTATCTATTGATATTAAAATTTCAGATGAAGATAAGTGCATCAGTCTGTTGTGTTCTCTACCAGATTCGTGGGATAGTCTGGTTATTGCAATAGGTAGCAATGCAACTGCTTTGCAGTTTGATGAAATAGTCTCAGCCTTGCTGACGGAGGAGATGAGACGGAAAAATATGGAAAACCAAAATGGTGATTCCTTGTCTGTACGAGGACGGTCCCAGAACAGAAACAAAAATAAGTCATCAAGTGGGAGATCTAAATCTAGAGGGAGATCTAAATCTCCAGGAAAACCTACAAAGGTGGTGTGCTGGAAATGCGGAAAGGAAGGGCACTTCAGAAGGGATTGTAAATCTAAAGCTCCTGATAAAGGAAAGGGATCTGATGATGCTCCTTATGCAAAGGCAAAAACCACCTCAGATGAAGGTGGGGATGTGTACCTGGCTTCTTCAAGTACACATGTAGATCATGAGGCATGGTTGATTGACTCAGGTGCATCCTTTCACTTCACTCCCAATAGAGAGTGGTTCTGCGAGTATGAGAAATACGATGGTGGTGATGTCTTCTTAGGAGATAATAGGAAGGCTAGAATCATTGGTCAGGGAAAAGTAAAGTTGAAGTTGCAAGGTGGAAGGGTTAGAACACTTCGGGGTGTTCTACATATTCCTGCATTGGCCAGAAATCTGATTTCTGTAAGCAAGTTGGATGATGCAGGTGTAAAGACGGTGTTCGAGAAAGATACCTGCAAGATGGTTCAAGGAGCACCAATATTAATGCGGGGAGTTCGGATTGGAACTCTGTACAAGCTACAAGGTAGCACTGTTGTTGATGGGTGCAATAGTTCTGTGGTTCTTGAAAATGGAGTAGAGAATCTAGTGGTCTCTGGAGAGAAGACCATGTTGTGGCATCAAATGCTTGGAGATATTGGAGAGAAGGGCCTTTGAATACTTCATGGTAAAGGTATGGTAGAAGGTATGAATAATAGCTCTCTGGATTTTGATTTCTGTGAAACTTGTGTATATGGGAAGCAGAATCGGGTGAGTTTCCCCTCTGGTGGTAAGAGGACGAAACATATATTAGAGCTTGTGCACAGTGATGTATTTGGACCTGTGAAGGTTCCATCACTGGGTAAGTCTGTGTACTATGTATCATTCATAGATGACTTCTCAAGGAATACATGGATATATTTTCTTAAGAAGAAATCTGAAGTCTTTGACAGGTTTAAAGAATTTAAGGCTCTGGTGGAAAATCAGAGAGAGAAGAAGATAAAGGTGCTGAGGACAGATAATGGTGGAGAATTTTGCAGTAAGGAATTTGAAGAATTTTGTAAGAAGTGTGGTATAGCACGGCAGAAGACTACTCCATATACACCTCAGCAAAATGGAGTCGCAGAAAGAATGAACAAGACGTTGATGGAAAGGGCAAGAAGCATGCTCAGTGGTGCCGGGTTAGGACAGGAATTCTGGGTAGAGGCGGTGGATACTGCATGTTACCTGATCAACAGATCACCTTCATCAGCATTGGAGGATAAGACTCCACAAGAAGTATGGACTGGTAAGAAACCCTCTCTTTCACATCTAAGGGTATTTGGATGTGATGCATATGTACATGTTCCAAAGGAGAAACGAACCAAGTTGGATAGTAAATCTGAAAAGTGCATCTTTATTGGGTATAAGGATGGTTTAAAGGGTTATAAGCTTTGGAACCCAGTCACACGAAAGGTTGTGTACAGCCGAGATGTGTTGTTCAGAGAGGTAAAAGATGTTATTCAACATGAAGTCCAACCAAAGGAACCTGAGAAGATAGAGTTTGAGCCAAAGGAGGAAGAATCAGACTCTGCAGCAGAGGAGGAAACAGAAGATGAAGAGCCACAAACTCCGGCTCTGAGAACATCAGTTCGAGAAAGAAGGCAGCCAGAAAGGTATAGTCCATCTGCTTTCAGTTCAAATTTTGCTTTGTCTGTTACTGATAATGATCCCAGAACTGTGAAGGAAGCAGTGGATTCAGAGGATGGAAAACTCTGGAAAGAGGCCATGGTCGATGAAATGGCATCTTTGCACAAAAATGAGGCTTGGGATCTAGTGGAGTTGTCGGCTAGAAGGAAACCCATTGGCAGCAAATGGGTGTTCAAGAAGAAGACAAATGCAGAAGGAAAGGTGGAGAAATACAAAGCTCGGTTGGTAGCAAAAGGTTATTCCCAGGTGCCGGGAATTGATTTTGGTGATATTTTTTCTCCTGTTGCCAAGGTAACTTCTATTAGATTACTTTTATCTGTTGCTGCTGCTTTTGATTTTGAGGTAGAACAGATGGATGTGAAGAAAGCATTTCTTCACGGGGATTTGGAAGAGGAAATCTACATGAATCAACCTGAAGGCTTTGCGGTGAAGGGTAAGAAAGAACTGGTATGCAAGTTAAAGAAGTCTCTGTATGGGTTAAAACAGTCACCAAGGATGTGGTATCAGAAATTTGATACATTTATACGGGGACTTGGCTTCACTAGAAGCAAAGCAGATCATTGTGTGTATTTTAAATTAATTGGTGACCGTATTATTTATCTGGTCTTGTATGTGGATGATATGTTGCTGGTTGGAAATGACAAAGAAATTATCCAGGATTTGAAGACCCAATTGTCCTCCAAATTCGACATGAAAGATCTTGGTGCTGCAAACTATATTTTGGGCATGGAAATTAAAAGAGATCAGTCAAAGAGGAAGCTCTGGTTAAACCAGAGGAAGTATGTCGAGACAATACTCCAGAGGTTTAATATGCAAGATAGTAAACCGGTGAAGGTTCCTATTCCTGTAGGTGTGAGGTTATCTGCTGAACAGTGTCCCAAGACACAAGAAGAGGAAGAGGACATGTCTCGTGTTCCATATGCAAGTGCAGTGGGTAGCCTGATGTATGCAATGGTCTGTACTAGACCAGACATTGCACATGTAGTGGGAGTATTGAGCAGGTTTATGTCAAAACCTGGGAAGGAGCACTAGACAGCAGTGAAGCGAGTTTTCAGGTATTTGTGTGGCACTAGTGATTATGGTTTTTGCTACCAAGGAAGACCAGGATTGGACAGAGTGTTGGATATTCATGGCTTTGTTGATGTAGACTAGGCTGGAGATCTGGATCAGAGAATATCTACAAGTGGGTATGTGTTTAACCTATTTGGAGGTGCAGTCGGTTGGATGAGTAAGAAACAATCTGTAGTGGCACTATGAACTACAGAGGCATAATACATGGCAGCCACTCATGCAAGCAAGGAAGCAGTTTGGTTGCAGAGATTGTGTTCAAGTATGGGGTTAGTACAGGGAGCTATAAGAATAGACTGTGACAGCCAAAGTGCAATTTTCTTGGCAAAGAACCCTGCTTATCATTTAAAGACAAAGCACATTGATGTTCAGTATCACTTTGTGAGGGATATGATAGAAGACAGAAAGGTGTTGCTGGTAAAGGTGGACACTTTGAAGAATACTGCAGATGCATTGACAAAATCTGTGAGCTCTGAGAAGTTCTCTTGGTGTAGAGAAGCAATGGGAATCTCAGGGCTGAAAAAATGACTAAGCTCTCCTGTGGAAAGAAAACAACAAGTGGGAGATTGTTGGGTTGTGTTATATTCTTTCCACGTAGTTAATAGGGGGTTTGAAGGGCACCCGTAACCCCACTTTATGGGGTCCGGGGCAGCGCCCCGGAAAATTTTGGTTTTGGACCATATGTTAGGTTGGGCGGACCCACCTATGGTTTTGTGCATGATTTTCGCACATGTTTTTTGGACGCGATGGTTTTCGGTCCATGGTATTGGACGCGATGGTTTTCGGTCCATGGTATTGGATGCTTCGGCATGTATAAATATGTATTGTAACATTGAAAGGAACATAACGAAAAATCAAGCTGGTTGTCCCGGTTTTGGGATCCAGGGAAAAATCTCTGTGCATATGTGTTTTATGGGTTATGCTCTCGCATTGTTTATTTTCTTTGTTTAAGAATTCGTATGCAGGTAATTTCTGTACAGGGTTAAAACCTACAAAGTATACAACTCTTGGTTGTTGAGGCAGTATTGGCACCCAACCGCTAGATGTGATTCCAGCATAACCTAAATTTTATTGTGAAATCTCGTATGGTTATTCTCCCAAAGGAGACAATGAAAGGGTATATTGCCCCCCATACGGCGGTAATCAGGTACTCAAAGGAATGATTTTCCCTTGAGGACCGGACTGCCCAAATTGACACCGTGAACGATCAATTTGCTCAGACTCAACATAAGAGTTCCTGGATATTATTCCGGATGAAAAAACGGGAACGGACCATACTATCGAAATAGCCCCTGAGTGGGCCCCATCTAGCGATTGAGAGCTAGTTGGGACAGCTGGTATGTCGGCGAACATTGTTGGAGTGACAACAGGAAGTTCTGTCATCGCTATGTCAGATGACACAGTCCTAGATGTCGATGGTTGTTCAGACATATCTAGTCTATCCAAAAGATTTCCTAGCGATTCTACGGGAGCTTCCGATAATGGTAGACTAATTTTGATGAAGAAGGATATAGGGTGATCCCGACTCCAAATTGTGATGGAGTACTAGATGGAGGATCCTCCAAAATCTCTTCTATAACAATCAAACCAGGTGGAAGAGGTAGACCATTAGGTCCGTAAAGTATTTCTGGTGCCAAAGAAGGTATAGATTCTGCAGCGACAGATGTTTGGGGAATAACACCTTCTGAATCAGCTATAGATGGAGCTGGTTCAATAATACAAGTGTTTACCTTCACACTAGGATCAACTCTACTGTCCTTTGGCGGCTGCGGAATTTCTTCTGTAAAGGCAGGGATACCAGAAATGTTTGGAGTAACCAGAGTCTCTGATGGTCTTGGAACACTTGTTCCAACTTTACCAGGGGATTTTGAACCGGTTAAACGAGTTCACTTCGTTCGTAGCAGTTTTGATTCTAGAGACAAAGATGGTTGACTCGTAAGCCTCTACGAACGACGGGGTTTCAATTGACTTTCTTCCATGATTGTGGATTACTCGATCAACTAAAAGCCAAGGGGAAATTTGTTTCCGAATTAAATGAATTTTAGACGCTTTGACACAACTTGTTTTTTCAATTTTTAAGAGTCGAGAAAAAACAAAAGATGACTCTAGTCGCCTTCAATTTTTAATGAACTTGAAGTGACAAGTGCTCAGATGGACCTTTTCCTTTAAGGAGTCTGAAAAGGAACGAAAGAGACTACTCTGGAAGTCTAGACAGAGGGATTACCAAACCAATCGCAAAACTACAGAATACTTTTTACGGTATGGCAGTCAATCTTCCCGAATGTTGTGTTCAGTGCATTGCAATCAATAGGGCGGCAGACACAGCTTCCTATGGATAAAGGATATAGCCTATTGTGGTATCCCAATATATACTCGATGGTACGTGGGAGCACAAGTCCGTATTGGCACTTGTCGTCTGAAAGTGGAGGAATCACCCAACCAGCAATGAAAACAACACTTACTAGGCTTTACAACGCCAGAATACGTCTCTAGCCTAGACTTCTAAATGTTGTGCGTTAGGTTCCAAAGTGTTTTTAGATTCATTAAATTTATTTTACAGTTGATATTGTTTAAGAAATTTGCCTTTCAGGTTCACCGCATGATGTAGATATACAATTCCTAAAATGCAATCTAAGATGATAAACAATTGTTTAATCTTCTTTTTGCAATGAAAATCCTAGCTACTAAAGAAGATGATATTCTTTCAACATAGAGTAGAGAGCACACACTATATGCACTGTCCTAAATCAAACCAACAAAGGGTCTAAATGCAAATGCACATGCATGTATTTGTTTTCAGCCTTCTTAATGTGTGAATGATAAAAAGAAAGCTAAGCGCAAATCTGAATTATTTTTCAAATCAAATACAAGAGTAACAGTGTAATCGACTATCAAGAACAATCAGATTCTCTTCTATGACTGAAAACGACACTTGCGACACATTCAAATCAAGAAACGACAATTCAATTATGCTACTTCTTTGTAAAAGAGAACTGAAAATGGCTCACAATACATAAAAAAAATTACATTTCTTTGCACAATGGAGGCGGAATAATGGCAAGGAAGGGGGTTTACACAGAGGTGTACTGACTACAGATAGAAAAACTCCTTAATAGAGCTGAAAAGAGTGAAGAAAAACCAAAGTCTGGAGGCAAAATTAGCCTTCTCTGACCATCGCACCTGTTACACAGGGATTCCAGTATCCATCCCACCTACTGCACATGGGAAGTGTGATGCATACTGATATCCTTGAAGAGAGGGTGCGATGGTACAGTGCGAGACTTTTGATCCAGTTCTTGATCACAGTTTGTAGCACAGTTTAGGGATTTAGGCTGAGAAAGTGATAATCAGTAAATAAATCACAGGGGTAGATCTAAAGAGGTTACTAGAGGCACCACAAGGGTAATTAGGATGTTCACAAATTGATTGTTCAGTTTATAAACAAAACCTAGAGATAGACTGAAGCAGCATTGATCTACTTTGCACTTTCATAGCAAATGCAGTTCGAAGGCTTGTTGGCTTGACCTCAGGCTCTATTTGTAAGTTTATAAAAAAAACCAATATAGAAAAGCAAACAAGCTATTCGCTCCCCAGCGGAGTTGCCATTTTGTTATCGGGAAATCTAGTTTCTATGCTGAGCTGCTAGTCCCACTAAGACTGGTAACTATCTTAGAAACAAACAAAATAAAACCACTTTTGTTTTCCTTTATGAGAAGTAGATAAGAGGGGAACAAAGGAGACCAACCTATGTCTTGTGCTTGGTTCCTTGCTTGATTCCTCTCCCTTCTGATAGATCTTTGCCACTTGCTTCCTCGTTTACCTAGCTTCAAAGAGCACCTATGGAATCAAAGCACCATAACACTATCCAAGAACAGAGATCTACTATCACAAACAATATAGGACCAGATATATATTGACCACACAAATGCATATATCATTAAACATACAAGAATGTGGAGGAAAACTTGAATAGCTTTATTAATATCAAGAATTGCAAAGAGGATTACAACCAATTGTTCTAACCCAGTGTCATCCTCTCAGCAAGAAATCCCTTCTTCATCTCATGAAAAGCTTAGATCACCCAAAACTATGATATTGCACCAAGAAACCAGCAGCACTTCCTTACAAGATACAAAAATTCCAGCCTCTGGATCTCTGGGATGAGGGATCCATATATAGATTATTGCAGGGAGGTGAGTCAGCTTTTGAGATTTGATTAGTGTCCTCTCTCTGATAGTTCTTGATTCCACTTTGAGATTGATGATCTCTTACTCATCCTTGGGTGAATTCAGAGAGGCAAGTGTCATAGGAGAAGTTTATGGAAGATTCCATGTCGAACTAGCTTGCAAACTGTCTCTGCCATTTGTCCACTCTCGCTCATCGCACCCTGTAGAAGAGCTATCCAGTATGCATCACACCTTTTACTCTGGGCAGGTGGGATGCATCGCACCTTCTGTTAGTGTCAGTCTTTCCAGCCTTCCTCCAGTGATCAAATATGCCATTACAAAGTGGTCTCAGAGTGTCAAGGTCAAATTTTGTCATTTCAAAGAGTCTTCAAGAAAAATTTGGTCACTAGGCTTTAGGTCTAGGGTTTGCTTTCACTCCTTCTAAAGTTGTCCAAATGTCATTCCATGTCATCATTCAGCTGATTATATCATCATTCATAGGGTTTTCATTATCATGTCAGTGTCTAATGAGTCATTTTACACCTTGTTCATGCTTCAGTTGCGCCTAGGCAAGGTCATTTCCCTCTCTTAGGGTTTTGAAAGCTAATTTCTCTTGGATAATCAAATCATCAGCAAAACTTATATCCTGATGTTCATACACCTTCCCCTATCCTTAAAGTACCTTATCAAACACTTCCCATCACTGAGATTCCCCAAATTCCTCATTTTTTCACAAACCCTAGTTTCTTGCCACAACTTGGCAATTTTCTAGGTTGGGCCTGTGTTTTTCCCTTTTAGACCCCTTCCCCTTGCTTGATCTCTAAGACTCCACTTTCCCCTGCTTCCTAACATCCCTCCCTACTTCCAAAAATTTCCCCAAGAATTTAGAAGCCCCTTATCCCCTTCATTTCGCTTCATTTCAACAAAATCCCTTGTTCCACACATCGGGATAAGTTTCACTCAAAAGATGTTTCAGAGCAATAAAAGATGAATTTTGGGAAAATGAGAGAGTTTTTGTCCACAACATGCCAAAGAAGGAAAACCTCCTTCATTTTTTACACAGGTGTCATGGTTTTAGAGAAATGTCAAAACTATCGTTGCCTCAAGAGAATCGAATGCACCTCTGAAGTGACCTTGGTAAAATCAATTTTTCTCCTAGCTTGGTTGGCCAAATGACTTTTTGATGAGTCAAATGATAACTAGACACAAATATCTTTCCAATGAGCTATCATGAGCTCAATTTGGAGTTGAGGAAGGCATTCAAAAGTTGACTGCAACAGCACTCTGCCTTGAGGCAGCCTCATTTGGCACGTTTTGACCAGTCTTGGGAGATTTGATATTTTACAAGTCAAATGAACTCCAATTTGAAACATTCTAGTTGGCTTGGAAATTAGACTCAAATACCTTTCCAACGAGCTATCCTGCGCCTGATTTGGACACCAGGAAGGCCTCCAAAAGCCTCTTGCAAAAGGCACTACGCACTAAGATGGGCGCTACGCACTGGGCCTCACTGGCCAGTGTAAAAATACACAGGTGCTACGCACTCAGGGGTGCGCTACACATTGGGTAAAATTTTTTGTTCCTTCATCCAGATTCATGCCAAATTTTGCCTCCAATTGCTTGCAAGTAGGTTCTTTATGTTTTCTCAGTGAATTTTAGACATGATTATGGTGTTTTGAAGTGGAGAAACAAGTGTGAAATGTAAAACCCTATGTTTATTTCCAAATTCACTTCTTAGGGTTTGAAACAAATATTAGGGACTGTGTGGGTTAATATATGCCTATGTCATATATTTTCAGTGGTGTCCATGCTCATTGTTAACCTTAGCCTCACGCTCTTTTTTTTCCATTACATCCCTACTGTCATTGTTATGGCCATTGTCATTTCCACCTCTTTTCTACACACTTGTCAAATTCCTTCATAATCAAAGCAATGACTATTTTTTTCATGCAAACTCGTTTGACAAAACTATTTGCATTGTGGCTTTCCTATGATACTTGGATACATATGTGACATATCAGCGAGGTCACAGGGCATTATTTGCATCTACACGACGAGTATTATCTCCACCCGGGGTGGAAGGGGTCTCATTGACTTCATCGGCACACTGAGTGTTATCTCCACCTTGTGTCGAAGGGGCCTCGCTTTCGACAGCAGCATTGCAGGTAAAAGATAAGGGCAAGAAGCCCAAGCATGAGCAGGGACCTTCAGGTGAGCCATCCGGTTTTGTTACTATTCATGATGAGACAGCTTCAAAATCAGAGAAGACCCAATATATCATGTATCTAGAGCAGTGGAATAAACAGCTTGAGGACCAGCACATGATCATAGAGCTACAGAACATCCGTGAGAATCGCCAAGCTGCCCAACATAGGCAAATTGAGTTCACCTCTCTAGAGCAACAGGTAAATGAGGATCGAGAGGCTAATCTCGAGAGGGTCAACATCTACTTGGAGGAATAGCTGAAAAGGGCCAATAGAGATCATGCATTATTGAAACACATGGTTATGCATTACAAGGTCCAGAACCTGGTTTGCAAGGCGCGAATTAGGAGTCTTAAGGCAAAATTGAGGAAAATGGTCAAGAAGCAAAAATGACAAAAGGAGCTTGATCGTCTTCGGATTTTGTCCGAAGCCTCTTTGATTGAGCATAGTACTTGATTAGGGACCCCCAGCCCAAATTTCAACAAGTTTGGGGAAAATTTTGTCAATTTTGAAATTTTCGTGTAAAAAACAGGTTTTTGGGCTCAACGCGTAGCGTGCCGCGCGCTACCCTTAAAATTGGGAGGTCCAAATCACGAAAGTTTTGCATTTTTGGATTTTTCATGATGAAATACACCTGCTCAGCCACTTCCAAGGCATTTCATCAAGGTTTGGGTCCCCAAAAGGTCAAAAAACATGCAAAAAATGACCTCACTACCCCTTTTTGGACACACAGGTAGCAGCCTTGGGCGAATGCACTTTTGGAGGAGCAAATGGACACCAAATTGGAAAATTCCACTTGGGTTGGAAAGTCGACATCCAGACCTTTCCAACGAGATATCGTGAGCTCAATTTGGATGCCAGGAGATGCCCCAAAAGCAGGTGGAAAGGCGCGCTATGCATCAGGATTTTTTGCAAAGTTTTCATCTTCAGCTCAGGAAACGAAGCCAGTTTGATCAGTTTTGACTTGTGATGGGATTTTTCACCCTCTTTGATGTAATTAATGGAACTTTATGTTTACTTGACACTTATTTACCTATTCTAGATGATTCATTCATAAAATAGAAAAAATTTAATGAATGAATTGGTTTCCTAGCTTATAGAGGCAAGTTGTTTTGACTGCCTAGATTGTAGTGCTTTGTTTAGAATTGGTTGAAACAACTCCTAGGATGATGATCTCGACCCCTAGAGGCAAGGGAATGTGTTAGCTTGCCTATATTATGTATTTTTCTTAGTCATTTTCAGGGTTGGACTCTTGGGAATAGCTTGATACACTATTGTACATATTTTATCTGCAATTTTGGCAAAGGATAGACCAGGGTTTTGCAGCACTATTTGGGATTCATGTGGCCTTATGTGTTGATGGTGTGTTTCTCTCAGTACTTGTAAGTTTTGTATGTGTACCACTTTCCTTGTTTAATCTTCTGCAATTAAACAAATGAAGTGTTAAGGTAGAATCCGTAAATTTGCTATGCTCTGCCTTTAAGTTTGTTTAATTTTCCATGTTTTCTTCAGTTTAAGGAGAATCCTTGAGACTTCCTTTCTCTCCGTAGCTCCTCACCTATCAGGACTCTTCATTCACTCACTTTAAAGGCATCAAAACAATCGCCTATCTTGCCCCAAGTAGACCTCTGCAAAAGCTATGCCTCATCCCCGCACCCAAAATTGCCTTTCCCTTGAATTCAACAAAACTTTAAAAAATAAATTCCATAATCTTTGTACTTTATACCTAACCTAAAATTAGTCATCAATTCAGTCATCTCAAACCTCTTTGATTACCTTTTGCCGAGATTGACCAGAGAGAGCCCTCTCCTGTCCTCGTAGGGCTAGCTACGAGGCTGAGCGTGGTTTGATGTGGCCTCGAGTCTTGCCTTCCTCAGCCTGAGGAAAATTTGAACGCTAACACCTTCTACACTGGGTAGTCTGTATGGTCCAGATTTGACCAGTTCTGAGTAGTTTTCTGTGGATAACTTTTGGGAGATGATGTAATCAACTGACCTTGTTCCTTTAGGGCGTCAAACAACACTTTTAGGGACTTAGGAGCCCTTGGTTTATGGACATATATGACTGGGGTTGCAGTGCCCAAAAATGTCTATAACAAGGACTCTAGTTCTGCAAATAGACTATTATGTTTCATGCCTTGTTCCACAAATGCATAGGTAGGCCTTCATCATGTGACAATGCCCTCTCTTCTCCCACAATGCTACAATTTTTTCTCTCAATGACCCCATTTTGATGTGGGTTGTGGGGTGTTGTCAAATATCGTTGAATCCCTTCTTTTGTAGAGAAACTTTTAAATTCATCCGACACGTACTCACCTCCATTATCGCTCTTGACAGCCTTCACCTTCTTGCCCGTTTCTTTCTCAACTAGTGCCTCGAGTTTTACAACCTTGGAGAATATCTCATCCTTCTTCTGCATGACAAAATCCATCACTTTTGTGAGAAGGCATCAATAAAAATGAAAAAACATTTGTGCCTGGCAGTGGAGGCTATTGGGAAAGGTCCACAGAAATCAGACTAGATCCCTTCAAGCACTGCATGTGCTTTGTTCTCCTGATCATGGAATGTGGATTTTGTGTACTTTCGTAAGGTGCATCCTTTGTATAAATATTTTTGATCAAGTGCTCCTTTGGGGAGGCATGTGGTTATCTGTTGCATGATATTTAGAGTGCCATGATGCAAATGTCCAAGTATTATATGCCAAATTTCACTGACATCACAGCTCTGCATCTTCTTTGCCTTTGTGCTCAATGAAGTAGAATCCTCTACATCTAGATTTTGTACAGGTTCTTCACACGAAGCCTGATCTGCTTCACCTATCCCATGGCTATGTGTCACAATATTGTATTTCCTTTGTTGAAGATTACATCACAACCATGGTCTTCCAAAACTGCAATAGAGACAATATTTTTCTTTGGGCCTGGAATGAACATGACATCCTTGATCCTTGGGGGGGATCCTAACTCCCTCTAAAAGGTGATTGTACCAATCCCGATTGCGCTATACCTTTTGTTTTCCCCAATCTCGATGTGCATCTACAAATATTTCTCCTCTGGATCACTGAAAATTCTCTATTCCCTGCCATGTGGAACAATGCACCTGAGTCTAGGTACCACATGCTTCCCATCATTGTGCTAGCCATGCATGCAATGAGGGTAATTTCAAGCTTAAATTTTGAAGCCAAAGCTTCACCTACTTCTCCTCCTAAGGTCTTCTTTATTGTCTTCTTCTGTGGACACTTCGTGGCATAGTTCCTGAATTCATGACAATGGAAGCATTTTATTTTTAAAAATTATTTTTTCTTACCCCCTTGACTGCGTTCTGGTTTGGATTGGGATTTCTTCCCTTTTCCCTTCTTTTCCTTTCCATCTAATGCAAATTTTTATTCATCCTCACCCTTGGATGAAGTCCCATCTCCGGTATTCCATTTTATTTCCTCCTATACAAAATCATACCAAAAGCACTCCTAGTTCGGTATTTTCTCCCTCTCGTTCACTGAATCTTGATAGTTATGCCAACTCTTGGGAAGGCCCAGAAGGGCTAGGATTACCAAGTCATCTTCAGGGACAGTAACACCAACCCCGCCCAATTCATCACGACATTAGGTGAACTTGCTCAGATACTGTGGTATAATGTCATTCTTCTGCATCTTGAATCTTGATACTTCAAGGTTTATCCTTGAGTGCTAGCTTCCTGTGGTCAATACTATTCTTGAACAATTATGTCAGTTATTTCCACATCGCGAATGAAGTTTCTTTTCCATGGAGATTCGAGAAAATATGATCTCATACTCCCTCCAATATTATTGTCCTCGTGTTGGCTACATCTATCTTCCACTGTGCAAGGTCCTAGACATCAATTGTTGGTGGTCTTGGAATATTTGTCTTGATATATTCAAGCAATCGATTATCATCCAATATTGCCTCCATGTGGTCCATCCATGAAAGCAACTTTGAGGTGCCTTCTAAGGCATACTCTAGCATTAGTCCATTGAAGGCCATCTTCTCAGCTCTGAAGAAATCCTTCTACATTGACCTTCAAATTCGAACCTCTGAGAACCAATTTTGAAATTCCTGATCTAATTTGAAACATTCACTAATACCATCTAGAAGTCAGGTTGTGAATTTACAACTTATCATGAAGTTTTAATCAAAATCACAAGATGAAAACCTATTCTACTACTCTAAGGAAATTAGTTCATAGTTTAGAACAAAAATCTTAGACAAGAAAGAAGAAATAACACACATGCAACAAGTATTTTTATCTGGGGAAAGAAATCTACTAAAAAACCCAATGTGTGTTTGAATTAATCAAATGAATAGAGATTTATTACAATTTATTTTCTCAACTAATAACACCCTACATGTGCATAACCTATCTCTTTGCTCATTGAAGACCTCTGACCCAGACTTAGTCAAATTTTTCCTCGGCTTGAGCTCCTATTTCCTTGTGTTTTTCCTTGATGAATTAGCCCTATTATTTATGAAATTGCTCAAATTGAATTGTGCAATTCCTTATTCTTATCATCTGAATGCATACAACACCTATACACTCAATACTAGTCTACAACCGATGTTCCACTAGCTGAGAACCCAAAATAGCTAGTGTTGCCTTAGAGCTTCACTCCCTCTTTGCTCTTGTACCATAATCCATACTTGTTTATGCCTCTAAGGTACCTCACCTCATGTTTTTCTTACTTCTAATACAACTTGGTAGGCTTCACCATCGCTTGACTCAACTTATTAACTACATAGCATATGTTGAGCCTTTTGTTCACCATATACATCAAGGAACCCACAAGATGCATGTAGATGGTAGCATATACTACCTCTCTTGAAGAGGCATCCTCCTTCCTCTAGTTTGTATTTATAGGAGTGTCCATAGGCTTGCAGTTCTCCATGTGAAATCTGTGAAGTATTTCAAAGGAATACTTCCCTTGACTCTCAAATAGCTCACCATCACCCTACCGTACTTCTAGCCCAAGGAAGTAATGCATCAAGTCCATGTCCTTCATCTCAAATTTTCTTGCAAGGTCCTCTATGAAAAACTAGATTAACTACTCATCCCCTATAAATATCAAGTCAACAACATACAAAACCAAGATAAGCAGCTTTCCATCCACCACAATGTGATAGATATTGGCATTTGCTTCACTTTTGGTGAAGCCAAATCCACTAATATATGTTTCAATCTAAGTGTACCATGCTCATGGTTCCTATTTGACACCATACAAGGCTCTCCTAAGTCTACACACATGTGTCTCCCTATTATATTTCTCAAATCCCTGTGCTTTCTCTATGTAAATTTCTTCCTCAACAACACCATTGAGAAAGGCGATCTTCACATCCATCTGATGGATCTTTCACCCCATCTGCACAACTAATGATAGAATGTCTTTGATCAAGGAATATCTTTCCATTGGGGAAAATGTTTCCTCATATTCCATTCCCTCTACCTAATAGAAGCCTTTGGGCATAAATATGGTCTTGTACTTCTCGATGCTCCCATTAGTTGCACACTTCACTTTGTAGATCCATCTAGAACCAACAAGTGACTTATTCTCTAGTCTTGGAACCACATCCCATACATTGTTCTTCATGATGTAGTCATATTCCACCATGGCATCAACCTACACTAGTTGAGAAACTGCTTCCTCAAATGAAGAAGGATTTTTCTCAATGAGTTATGTCATGAGAGCCATATACTCAGCTCTCACTCTAGAGAGCATCTCATAGCCCTATCCTCATAAATTTGACATCTCTCCTCAATATTGTCACCTTAAGTGAGGGAAAATACACCCTATAGTTATGTGGTGTCTTTGTGTATCCTACAAAGACTCCCATATTAGTTATAGGATTGAGTTTCTTCCTTCTATCCTTGGAGACATGAAAATACATAGTAGCTCCAAAGATTCTAAAATGAGGTACATCTAGATTTCTCCGAGAGAAAGCTTCTTCAGGTGTGATCATGCCAAGTATTCTATGAGGACTCTTGTTCTGCAAATAAGTTGTGGTGTTGCATGCTTCTACCCATAGATGTAATGGCAGCCCCTGATCATGCAACATGGATCTTTTTGCTCCCATTATGCTTCTTCTTTTCCTTTCATCCACCCCATTTTGTTGTGGGTTATGGGTTGCTATCAATTCTCTTATAATACCCTCTTTGGCACAAAATACCTTGAAGGTGAAAGAAACATATTCTCCTCCATTATCACTTCTTAGGGATTTCAATATCTGACCAGTCTCCTTTTCAGCCAATGCTTTGAATTCAACAAATTTTGAGAAAACTTCATCCTTCTTCCACATGAAGAAGATCTAAAATTTTCTAGAAAATTCATCAACCAAAAATACATAATACATGTGTTTTGTTGTAGAGGTTGTAGAAAATGGTCCACATACATCAGAGTGGACTTGCTCCTAGATTGCTCTAGCTCTATTATCTTGGCCCTAGAAGGTGGATTTCCCCATTGTGCAACCCTTGGAGACATCATGTTGGTCAAGGGTGCATTTTGGGAGACTAGTGGTAATATGCTACATGAATTTTAAGACCCCATGGTGTGAGTGTCCCATGTGCCTATCCCAGAATGTTGAAAATGGCAACAAGAAATGCTAAAAATAGAAGTGTTAAAAATAGCACTGCTATAAATAGCGGTTTGGGTACCAGTGTTGGGTAACAGGGAATGAAAAATGGAAGTGCTAAAAATAGCATTCTATCTTTAGCAGTTCAGGATGGATTCCTATATTAGTTAGTCCTTGGACTAAAAATAGGAAGCAAAAGTAGAATTTTAAATTAACAACTATTTGAAAATAAATTAATTAATTCACCATGAGTTAATTAGTTGTGAAAAATAAAACATGAAGTCTATGTGAAGACATGCAACAATTTCTCCATTAATTGAAGAATTTATCCATCAGTTAAAGAGATAAGGATGAGTTCTAATTTGAGTAGTAATTAGTTGGCTCAGTTAACTGAGTCAAGTCCAGTTAGATTGATTTAAACAATTTCTTTAAATTAGTGTGAGTTCAGTTAGTTAATGCATGCTTGCATATAACTATTGCACTCCAGATAACTAAATATTCTCTCATGAATAACTCATGCATGTTAGTTCAGACAGAGACCCAGTTGAGATCAGAGGAGGGACAGTGTACTATTAGTTGTATGTATTTTTCCTATAAAGGAATCTCATCCATGGAGAAGGATTTATCTCCTTCAGGATTGCGTAGTTGGATCAGAGGTTAGTGAGTGTGTGAAGAGGCCAATTCACACATGTGGCTTCACTAGACCCCAAGGAAAATTTCACAAAGAAATAGGAGGCTTCGAGGGCAGAGGATAAGGTTTGATAGAGGCCTTTGACTGTCTATGAGTAGCAAAGGCATTGCAGAGAGAGAAGGATAGCTTTTGAGCTTATTCTTTTTGTAATATTGAACTTATTTCCACTTGTATGATAATACAGAGTTGGGGTTTTAGGCTGGTGATTTCCCCTGGTTATATATTTTGTGTTATGTGTGATTGATTTCTCCATATCAGTTATATCTGTTCTTATTGATGTTGTTCATATTCGATTAAGCTTCTGCTAAATTTGTTGTAGAAGTAGATCAAGTATTTTGCTTTAGTATATTGCATTATCAGGTGATCTACAGTGGGAATTTCTACACGGTATTAGTGCAAGGTTTTGTATAAAAAAAATCTACATGGTATCAGAGTGAGGTTTTGCAGAAAAATTTCTTCATGGTATCAGAGCCAAGTTGATCAAAGGAGAGAACATTATACTGAGAGGTGATTTCAAAGTTTTGAGTTTTGGGCCGAGAGTTTGCAGAGTAGATTTGAAAATTCTTGTAAAAAATTTTCCAGAAACAAATAGCAGATTTGGGTTCCTTGCGAAAAAAACCCAAATTCAAAAAAAATTGGTTGAATCAGAGTTCGAATGAGGGAGATGTCGCTAATTTAAAATTAGCTTTTTTTCCAGAAAATTTCGTGACAGTGGGAAAGATGAAACAGATTGGTGTGCTAGCCAAGAATCTGTATGCACTTGAGGTAAAAGATGCATGCAAAGCCTTGAGGAGCAAGGCAAAGGTTAGATACTTGGTGGTTGAGAGGGAGAGTAAATTACCTCTCAACATGCAACCACAGGAGAAGTATCAGACAATTGTGGAGGAGCCATGATTGGTGAAGCAGCTTCAGGAGGTTGTGGAGTAGCCACAACTAGAGAAGCTGAGTGGAGATCGAGTGGAGGCATCCACTCATGCAGAGACCTCTAGTAGGGGGAAATTTCGAACCATGTGCACAGAGGGATCACATGCATCCATACATCTAGGTAGGAGGTGGGGCGATGTGGAGTGATAGTCCCAAGAAGGTTGGAATAGGGGCAGGATCCTTGAGGTACCCAACCTCTTTGATTCGACCTTGCTACGGAAGACCTGGTGAGGAATAGAAGGACTGTCTGAGTGGGTAGAGACAGATGCAGATGGAGTGGCAAAGAGAGCTACAGTGCAGGAATCCCAAGACTGTGCAGAGCTAGCAAGCTGCAGCAATGCGAGAGGCACAAGAGTGTTGCACCAGTGTAGGATGGCACAGAGAGGTGTGCAACGGTGCGAGATGCATGGAGTGTTGCAACAGCTTAGAGGTCAGAGAGAGAGCACTTTTCAGCGGCAAATGGAGCTTCAACATCAGAGTATGTTTCTAGCCCAACATAGAGGTCATTTGTGAGTTTTTTTTTGTTCCTAGAGTTGATGGAGCAACCACACTTGGTAGAAGTGTTGCATGCAGAACATTCCAAAGGTACAGAATCGGGTTTGAGTGGAATGCATTTCTTATTGAGAGGGAGTGTTGAAAATGGCAACAAAAAAATTCTAAAAATAGAAGTGCTAAAAATAGCATTGTTATAAATAGCAGTTTGGGTACCAGTGCTGGATTGAGCAACAGGCAATGAAAAATGGAAGTGCTAAAAATATAATTCTATTTTTATTAGTTTAGGATGGATTCTTATTTTAGTCAGTCCCTGGACTAAAAATAGGAAGTAAAATTCAAATTTGAACTTAACAGTTGTTTGAAAATAAATTAATTAATTCACCATGAGTTAATTAGAAGTGAAAAATCAAACATGAAGTCTATGTGAGGACATGCAACAGTTTCTCCATTAATTGAGGAATTTATCCATCAGTTAAAGAGATAAGAATGAGTTCTAATTTGAGTAGTAATTAGTTGGCTCGGTTAACTGAGTCAAGTCCAGTTAGATTGATTTAAATAGTTTGTTTAAATTAATGTGAGTTTAGTTAGTTAATGCATGCTTGCATATAACTTCTGCACTTTAGATAACTGAATATTCTCTCATGAATAACTCATGCATGTCAATTCAAACAGAGACCCAGTTGAGATCAGAGGAGGGACGGTGTACTATCAGTTGGATGGATTTTTCCTATAAAGGAAGCTCATCCATGGAGAAGGATTTATCTCCTTCAGGATTGCCCAGTTGGATTAGAGGTTAGTGAGTGTGTGAAGAGGCCAATTCACACATGTGGCTTCACTAGACCCTAAGGAAAATTGTGCAAAAAAATAGGAGGCTTGGAGGGCAGAGGATAAGGTTTGATAGAGGCCTTTGACTGTCTATGAGCAGCAGAGGTATTGCAGAGAGAGCAGGATAGCTTTTAAGCTAATTCTTTTTGTAATACTGGACTTATTTCCACTTGTATGATAACACGGAGTTGGGGTTTTAGGCTGGTGCTTTCCCCTGGTTATATCTTCTGTGTTATGTGTTATTGATTTCTCCATATCAGTTATATTTGTTCTTATTGATGTTGTTCATATTCGATTAAGCTTCCGCTAAATTGGTTGTAGAAGTAGATCAAGTATTTTGCTTCAGTATATTGCATTATCAAGTGATCTACAGTGGGAATTTCTACACAGAGTTCTCCAACATCTTGACTCTGCAACATTCAACTTCCTTTCCTTTTGAAGAAAATTTCATAAAATGTTCTTGAAAATTAAAAGCTATTGTACCCAAGGATTGTGGCCATTGGACTCCTAGTACAACATCAGCACCACCCATTGGAATGGAAAACATTGGGCTATTCAATATATATTCTCCCATGGATATCTTGATATTATGGCACTTTCCAGAGCAATTTATGGTTCCTCTACTTACAAATGTCACTTGACACTCTAGTGCTGGATCTAGGAAGAAATTCAAGTCCTTGGCTATATTACAATTAATAAAATTATGGGTACTACCCGAATCAATCAACACTATTACCTTTTTCTTCTTGATATGTCCTTCTATCTTTACAGTTTGAGGAGTGGTAATTCCGATGAATGCATTAGAAGATATGGTCGGATTCATTTCTTCTGTCTCTGGGTTGGTTCCTGGTGAGTATCCTTTTATTTTGATGTTTCTTGATACTTTTCTTCCTGATATTTCACTGTTTGAACCTTCTTCTTCTTAATATGTCCTTATATCTTGAGAGTTTGGGGAGTAGTAATTTCTTCCAATGCTTTACAAGATATGGTCAGATTCATTTCTTGATGCTCGATGTGATCTTTCACTTCTTGAACATTTTTCTTCTTAATATATCCTTCTATCTTGATAGTTTGAGGAGTGGTAATTCTGGTCAATGCATTACAAGATATGGTTGGATTCATTTCTTCTTGATATGTTCTTCTATCTTGAGAGTTTGAGGAGTGGTGATTCTTGCCAATGCTTTACAAGATATGGTTGGATTCATTTCTTCTTTCTCGGGGGTTGGGTCCTGGCGCATATCCTCTTCATTTGATGTTCTTGGTCCTTTTCTTCCTCATCTTCATACTCTATGTAAAATTATTTCTTCTCTACACACTTATGACCTTTAGTGCATTTTCTATCACAATTGTAACAAAGCCCCTTTTCTCTTATTTCTTCCAATTGTTGTGGTGTAACCCTTGTAGGTTGTAGAAGGCTAGGAGAAACAACACTTCCATCTTTATAGTTGTGAGAGGTAAAATTCCTTATTGCCATAATTTTGCTTTCCACTTTGTAACAAAGCCCTTTTTCTCTTTTTTCTTCCAATTGTTGTGGTGTTGCTCTAAAGAAGGTGTTGCTCTTTGTATTCTCATAATGTGCTATAATTTCCTCCGTGAAAATTGACCACGTAACAAGTTGTTTAGGAGAACAAATCCCTTTATACCATAAAAATTGATCTTGTTCTAAATACGAAGATGCAATACATACCTTTTGTAATAGTGGTACACCATGTAGATAAAAATATTTCTCCATCTGTAGTATCCAATTTACTAGATCCTTGCCATCAAACTTCCTCATCTCGCTTTTTATTGATTTTAGGAGTTCGATCTTGCAACAACTGTAACTTTGTCCTTTAGGATCTTTAAGTTTTGAAATTGTGGCCTGTATTAGCCCTCTATGTCCTCTTTCCAATGCCACTAGTCTGATCAAATTTAGATTCTCCAAGAAAGAGTTATGCACAATCTCCCAAGATGACCTGATTATAGACCTTTTCAGAAGAGCAAACTTGTATGAAGTTCCACGTGTCATTGTTTTGACCTTCAGATCTAAAAAATATGCACAGGAAACTACAATCTATCCCCTTTCTATAACTTCTTACGAAATTTCAATTCGATGCTCAAAACGAAAATTATGATGATTTTCCCCAGGTCACCTATTCAGAATGTAATTCGAGAGTCTGCAAAAAGGCCAACTTCCTCAGACCATATCTCCACAAATATAGCCTAAAAAGCTCTGAAATTCAGACCCGAGGTTTAGAACAATTTCTACCCAAATGGGTTTTTTCTGTAACATCTGAAACATCGCAGAAAAAAATTTATAGTGCAAATTCCACGATGACCTGTTTGGAGCAGCAAAACCCTAGAATGCAAAGCTCTGATACCAAATGTTATGAAACCAGCTCACAAAAACATAGAAAAGATAGATCAATGTCTTATAATTCAGCCTCTTCGAGGGGGAAAACTCCTTTACATTACAGAGATGAAAAATTCTTGGATGATACAAATGACAAGACCTCCTTTCTATATATAGGAGTCTAAGGGGTCATAATATAATCAGAGCTGAAATAAGAATAATAATGTAAGGGAACAATAATGACAATAGTGGGCTTCTATGGGGCACAATAATAACAATATGGGGACTACATGGGTACAACAATATAATAAGGGGGTTGTACTAAGAACAATAAGGGGTTACACTAGTAGTGTAGGGGCCTAACACTCTATCCCTCTAAAACTACTACTAAAGCTATGCACAAATGGAAGCAAACTAATCAAATTGACCACTGCTTGCAATGAAACAATGCTAAAATCAATCCAACTCTTAATCTATGAAATAACCTAACATACAAGTACAAGAAGAGGGGCCTTTTCTTCTAGAGTTGGACCCTAACCCAAGAGCTTCAGCCCTCTGAGTCAACTCAGTCCTGGATCAAGGAAATGTTCATTCTCATTATCATATCAGAAAAATTACATAACAATGTTTTGCCACAAGACTTGAACTCGAAAATGCTTAGTGCTCTTACATAAAAAAAAACTAAATCCTAATGAGGCTCTAGGCCTCCTTATTTATACAACTAAAGTCTCCAACAACTTCCTTAAATCTAGGGAGGCTTGGCTTCCAAACTCAAGATGAACTGGTTCTTAATTGTCACTCGCTCGGTTGCCCATGATTTCCCTGACTCAGTTGCTTGCAACTCCGAGCTAGTGTGATTTGATTGAGGAATATTTGAATGAGTGGGGGTTTAGTGAGGGGGATATATCTCTTGTAATCTCTTCTCCTTGTCTCATTCAAGTTTCTACCCTTAATTAGCCAAAATTGCCATGATTTTCTCTCAAAAACCTGCAATCAATGCACATTAGACCACTAGACATAACATCTTACTTTTACTCATCTCATTAAGAAAAATATAATTAAAACATGTAAGGAATTATGAGAAGAGTTGATTTTAGTAAGCTTGGAGGTGAATTAAGGTCTATATAGTTACCCAATGATGAGGCTCATCACCTCTACTATTCTACAGAATGGAAATCACAAATTAGAAACACATGCAATGACATGCAACCATTAAAACACCACAAGAACACAATGATTTATATGGGAAACCAACTGGGAAAAAACCCTTCGTTGCTTTTCATTAATCAGATGAGAATGAAAAATTATTACAATGTCTTGCTTCGGTCGTGAAGCACAACCTACATTATAAAGTCATTCTCCTATTAACTATCCTGCTTTGGCCAACACTTACCAATTCAAGGCCCGGACTTTCTCCTATCTCCTTACATGATGCTGGAGGAAATTAACTCCTAAAAGATAGGAATTTTCTCCTATTTTCTTACGCAATTCCCAGGGAATGATTCACCTGCTTAACTTCCAATCATGTACACTCAAGTAGTATATAATCGATAATTACAATGTGCATTTTCCTCCACTCTAGCTAATTAGAATTCCATGCATGTCTAGCCTATTTTTTGTTTGATTTAATAGTCTAACTGAGAGATCATTGAGTTAACAATGGTTTTACTACTCAATTGACCTTCAACTAACACAACTAGTTACTTGAGCTCAATTAACTAAGTCAAACTGAAAATAACTGAACTAGATTGCTAAAGTTCAGCAACCACTACATGCACAACTCTACTTATAGCCTATAACTCGAATTTATTGAGTAAACAAGTAGACAAATCCATGTCACATAATTTAGCTGCAATCCAAGTCATCTTGTTGATGTGGAAAATTGAATTACTAAATTTGACTAAGGCACAAGTCAAAATTATCCTTTCCTACTACAATTTCTAACAACTTCCTTTCGCAATTACTATTAGATTAGAATATTCTCTACTTGATTAAATCGTAGGTATTTATCCCTAGTGTTAAACTCCTTTTTTTTATGTTCTTTGATAGCCACTATGAGTTCCATCTCAAAAGGAAATTAAATATTGTGTTGTAGAACAAAAATCAACACTTCGAAAATTAAAATATTCCACTCTACACTCCAACTCTAAGTTATAAAAAAACATATTTGCTAAAGAATTTTCAATCCATATAAAGATTATCTGCTAATTGGTTTTTTATCATACAAGGGAACAACATAATCAATCAAAGATGGAATCACCATTTGCATGTGTGCCAAAAAGGATTTGTGGATTGAGTTTAAGAAAAACAATTGTTATGAGTATAAAAAACAATTTGTGGATAGAGTATGCATTAGTAGTATCCCCTACTTCAGGGGAAGAAAATAGGAGGGAAACGAAATTGTCCCATACACCATAACCATTTACTTGATGATGTGGATGGCCTATGCGCAAGGAAAAACACCCAACAATTAACAAAATCTTGTGGATGGTCTGTGGGAAAAAAGAAAATTCCCAACAAGTAATAGATGGTTGTGGATGACTTGTGAGAAAATAAAAAATGCTCAACAAACAATAGATGGCTATGAATATTTTATGGGCAATGGAAAAATGTCGACCAATACAAATTTGACTCACGGAGTGAGACTAAAGAGAATTCTTAAACCAATGAATAGAGTAGGGTTCCTACATTGTGTTTATAGGAATGAGATTGTTATAGCTTGCATGAAACATCCATAGCCAAAAGTTCTCAAGCACATAATAAACCAGTAAACCGAAACCAAATCTATGAAACTAAAACAATTACACACATATTTAAACAATTAATTGGCATTATATAAGCTCAGGAGATAAATGCAAAGGGGTGAGCTATACATAGATGTGTGTTTTTATTCAAAAATCATACAAAAAATTGTAGATGGCCATGGCTCAAAGGAAACTTCACTTATTATGGACATAATAGGTTTAACTCCTTCATCATTTATTCTACATGTATGTTGTCCAACCTCTTCAAGCTCTTATTTTTGCTACTATATTCCCTTAGTTCTCCTTGCATCTCCCTTGTAGATGTCTTCAATGTGGCCTTCATTGCTTTAATGGGATACCTTTGGAAGGCCAACCACCACAATGGTTAATTTCTACTTCCAAATTTTCCAAAAAGACAAAATAAAATAAAATAAAATAAAATACATTTTTACAAATTTTACAAAAGGTAAAGAAAATAGGTTCTTATGATAAATTTTAACAAGGATCTAACTTGGATCATACCTACCCATTTATAGTATTTTGGTACCCAAAATAATCAACTCCCTTTGGTATTCTTCTCTAATCGCCATGAAGAGTCTAGAAAATCTCCAAGAAAAGATTCCCCTATTGTAGGATAAAATCTAAGGGTTTCCAATAAGGGATGCCTTTTGCATAAACCTATTGTTTATGTCATGGTTAGGTATGGCATTAACCATTGTAATAGTTCATTGGAAAACCATTATTTCTTGGGCTTCAAGTATCAAAAACTCCTCTTTACCTTTGGTATTGACTCTTAAGCTTTATTCTTGGTTGTTTGGTTCTTGGGATGGAGTTTTGATTGAATCTTCAAAATTTGGCCTCCAAATTCCTAGTCAAACTACAAGACTAGCAATATTTCCTACATGGGTTTCTTTGCTTTCGAGAGTGTCAAAAATTGCTATCCTTATGACCCATTTTATTCCAAATAAAAAAAACTATTCCACACTTCTTTAGTTTGTGATGATGATTGTCAGTCTTGGTTTCTTGATCCCATAAGAGTTTCAGTTGATCTGGATGGAAGATTCATCTATTCATTAAATTCTTTAAACCCTCTATAAGTAGATTTGAGAGGCTTGTTGCACACTCCTTTTCTAATTTCATTTTTCTCTATGGAATTGCTTTTTTTCCAATTTCTCTAGACTTGCAAAAAGGTGGTTTGATCTAAACTTGTGCTATCTTCTTATCTACTAAATCATAGGCCTTCATGCTTGGGCCTCTATTAAGCTACAGTGGGGATTAGAATCCCTTGGCCTTCATTAACTAGACCTTGGCTATAATACCCAATTTTCCTCATGAGTGTTTAATAAATGCCTCTATTATGTTTTTCAAAGCCAAAATATCTCTTCAAAAGGGTCTCAGAAGGTGAGTTTACCAAGCTTGACTCGGTCATGTTTTTGGCCTCCTTACCTTTCATTACTAGTGTTTATCTTACCATCTTTGTTAGTGTATAAATCCTCTGCTCCATCTGAGCAAATATAACCTCTTAGTATTCCCTATCATGTTCTTCATGAGGACCCCCCACCATTGGTGTTATTCTACTTTTATGTAGACCTTACAACGATGCTTGTTCACTACATAGGGATTTATTGTGGGTGTTTACAATGCAATTGTTTTCCAAGTCTTTGGAACTTTATCTTACAATTTGATCCACAATTGAGGGATTGAAATCCACATAATTCATTGGTATGGATTCTTAATGCAAAACAAAAATTACTTTTTCCTTTATAATTATTATGAGATTGGAATATGTTCTCCCAAATTAAATCATAGGCATTGAAACGTAGTTCAAAACTCTTATATTTCTATTTCACTTTAGTTTTGGACCCCTGATTTGGTCATACAAGAAACAACATGTAGTATCCCTCTCGATTATAGAAGCATAATATAAAGGAGTTATTAATGCAAGGATAGAGGCATCTTGGATTCGTTAACTCTTGGAAGAGTTTGGGTTTCCTATTAAGGCCTCGACTACTATTTATTATGACAATCAAAGTGCAACTCAAATTGTTTACAATCCTATTAAATGCAGTCAAATAAAGCATGTTGACCTTCACGCTCATTGTTCACAATTATTTTTTCAAGACAAGATTATCACTCTCGTCTAATGAAGAACATTAACTTGTTGATATCAATATGAAACCATTAAATGGAGCCAATTTTCTTAAGTTGCATGGTATGCTTAGGCTTCAAGAAGCTGCAATTATTGGTGGGTGTTTCTTGTGGAAATTCCTTGTAGATCCAAACTGCATATTGTAATATGCTAAAATAATTGAATTGAATCTATTCTACTCATGAGCGGAAACAACAAACGGTCGATGAAATAATGAAGCATATAAGAGAAAGAATTAAATCACACATAACACAATGATTTTCTAGGGAAAGCCATAGAAAAAAACCCTTGCTATCTGTATATTGCATTAATAAGAAAATATGAGAAGATTGCAATGCTTTGATCAAGCCCAAGAAACCTCTACAATATCTCTACCTATCTCACTGCTTCCTAGGCTAACTCTAGCTAACACTTAGCCAATTTCATCACCTTCCAGGTTCCTACTTCCTTGCGATATTCCCTTGGGAATTAGCCCATATTTAATTGGTAAATCCCACAATTATGAATTGCACAATCATCATAAGGCTTCCTCTGATTGCATGCACCACTTGTACAATTCAGATGATTATACAATTGATAGTACATTTCCCTTAACTTCAATCTTAATTGGGTCTTTCTCTGATCTAACATGCATGAGCTAATTATGACTAAATCTTCAAATTAATGATTAGTGTTGGTTACACCCCACTGCTACAGGTTACACCCCACTACCACAGGTTACACCCCACTGTAGTAAGTCACACCCCACTGTAGTAAGTCACATCCCACTACAGTATGTTACACCCTAGTAATGTTGGTTACACCCCACTGTTTTTTATCTCCCACCAATTCCTCCATAAGTTGGAACTATTTTAACTGAATTTAACTCAGTTAGAGTAAATTAAATAAATACAACCCAAAATATACTCAACTAGTGCTCCTAATTGTAGGAGACACTCTATATGACTCTAGTTAGACCCTCAACTCGAATTAACTAAGCTAACTAAGTCAAATTAACTTAGATAACTATTACAATTTAATTCCTAATTTAATTCAAGGACAAATTAAATTAGGATTTTCTTGTTGCATTTTCAACACTCTCTCTCAACAAGAAAGGGATTATCTACTACCCCGATCTTGCCTCTGTGAAACTCGAATTTGCATCTTGACAATGCCTTTGTCAAAATATTTGCATCCTGCTCCTCTATAGGAATGTACTCCAGCAACATGATTCTCCTCTACACACAATATAATAGATGGTGATACCGGATGTTGATATTCTTGGACCGACCATGAAAAAATGGATTCTCAAAGAATTTGATACAACTTGTATTGTCACATTAAATCACTATAGGATCCATTTGCTGACCAAATAATCCAACAAGGATCTTCCTCATTTAGATAGCCTCACAAGCTTCTTGACTTGAAGACATGTACTCTGCTTCTACTAAACTGAGTGCAACTGATCTCTGCTTCCTGTTGTACCAAGAAATTGGTACTAACCCAATACTGAAGATTCCCCCTGATTTTCTCTTCATGTCAGATGGGCTCCCTACCTAATCTACATCTGTGAAGCCTTAAAGCTTCACTCTCTCTATCTGTTTGTACCAAAGACCATACTGAGTGTTGCATCTAAGGTATCTCAACACATGTTTAGTTTCTTTCCAATAAGGTTTGTTTGACTTAATCATGGCTTGACTAAGTTGGTTAACTTCTAAACACATGTCCTGTCATGTGTTCACCAAATACATAAGTGAACCTGCAAGTTATATATAAATAATAGCCTTCACTACTTCACCTAAAGTAGCATCTTCCTTCCTCTAATTACCTGCTAGAGGAGTCTCCATGTGTTTTCTTCTCTCCATGTGGAACTTTTTTAGTATATTTTTGGCATACTTTCCCTGAGAGAAAAATTGTGCCCCATATCCTTGTCATACTTCCATACCAAGAAATTAATGCATGAGCCCCAGGTCCTTCATCTTGAATTCTCTTGCAAGATCCTCTTTGAAATATTTAATCACCTTCTCATCACCTATTAGAATCAAATCATTGACATATAATACTATAATAAAAAAATTACCTTCAACCACAATATGGTAAATTTTTGCATCTGCATCACTTTTGGTGAAGCCCAAACCGATGAAATAGTTTTCAATCTTAATGTAGCAAGCACGGGGTGCTTGTTTCAGTTCATACATTGTTCACTTGACTTTGCACACATTCAACTCTCTGTTGAACGTATCAAATCCTTATGGCTTCTCAACATACACCTCTTCCTCAATCATGTCATTGAGGAATGATGTCTTCACATCCATCTGATCTATGCTTCCATCCCATCTGCACTGACAATTCTAGAATAGATCTTATTGTAGAGTACCTTGCTACTAGAGAAAATGTCTCATCGTAATAAATTCCCTCCACTTGAGAGAATCCTTTGGCCACAATTTGGCCATTTTTTTCTCCACAACCCCATTTTCTTCTCTCTTTACCTTATAAATTCATCTAGAACTCACCATTGACTTGTCTTCTGGTCTTGGGACAACTTCCCAAACATTGTTTCTAATAATGGAGTCATGCTCTTCAACCATGGCATCAACCCATACTAGTTTTTCCACTGCTTACTCGAATGAGGATGGCTCAACCTCTACACTCTTTCTCATCAGAGCCATGTAGCTAGTGTACTGATCTGGTGACCTCCTCTGCCTGTGTTGTGATGTGGTTGCTCCCATGTTCTCTCTATCATCATGCATCAATATGTCAACCTCTTTGTTGTGCTTCCTTCCATCTTTGGAAGTATTTGCATGAATTGGTGCTTCCACTCCGCTCCTCTCCATGTCGCTGCTCCACATCATCTTAAGGTTCCTACTTTAGAGCTAAAATATCCTCATCTACATGTAACTGGATCTCCCTCTCAAGGGAAAATCTCATGGCCTTCTCTTCATTGAACTTCACCTTTATGAACCATTTTCATCTTGTTGGATGGTAGGTACACTCGATAGTTGTGAGGTGTATCAGTGTACCCCACAAATATGCCCAACTCAACTATTGACTCTATCCTTTTCCATGCATCCTTGGTAACATGACAGTAGGTTAATGAACCAAAGATCCTGAAGTGTGCCACATCTGGTTTCTTACCTAAAAATGTTTCTTCTAGTGTACTCATCCCGAGAATCCGATGAGGACTTATGTTCTGCAAATACAGAGTTGTGTTGCATGCTTCATCCCACAGGTGCAACGGTAAGCCTGGATAATGTAACATTTCCCGTGTAGCTCCCACAATACTTATGTTCTTCCTTTCAGCCACCCCATTTTGTTGTGGGTTATGAGGTTCTATTAACTCTCATTGAATTCCTTTTGATGCACATAAGTTCTCAAATTCATTTGACATGTATTCTCCATCGTTATCGCTTCTAAGAGAATTAAATTTCCTCCCAGCATCTTTCTCAAAAATTTCTTTAAATTCACAAAATTTAGTGAACATTTGATCTTTCTTCTGCATGAATAAAATCCAAGACTTACGAGAAAAATTATCAACAAATATTACATAATACCTATGCTTGGTTGTGGATGCTGTCGAGAATGGTCCACACACATATGAGTGAACTTGATCAAGGATCACTTGCGCTCAACTATCTTTATCATCAAAGTAAGATTTGGTGTACTTCCCCAATGTACACCCTTTGCATGTGTCTCTCTGCTCTAGTGTACCCTTGGCAAGTCATGTAGAAATTTATTGCATGATCTTCAAAGCTTCATGTTGCAAATGACCCAATCTTCTATGCCACAACTCACTATTGTCTCAACTCTGCACCTTCTCTACTTTTGTGCTCAAAGCAGTGCAATCTTCTACATCTAATTTGTAGAGGTTCTTCACTCAAACCCCGATCCACTTCACCTGTCCTGAGGCTATGTGATGATGGAAAGCATTTCCCTTGCTAAGTATCACATCGTAGCCACAGTCCTCCAACATGGCAACTGAAACCAAATTCTTCCTCAAACCTGGAACATACATGACATCTTTTAATATGAGAGGAGTGCCAAAATCCCTCTGAAAGGTAACAGTACCAATGTCGGACATGTTATACCTTGCATCATCTCCCATCTCGATGTGCATCTGGAGGTCCTTCTCCTCCAATTCACTAAAGAACTCTTTGTTGTCAGTCATATGGAATGAGGCTCCACTATCTAGGTACCACACACTACCCATCACTAATGTCACCATGCAATCGATGAGGGTGAATTTCGACTCGAATTGTGAATCAAGAAATTCATCTGCCGCTCCTTCTGATGGATTCTTACTGGTCTTCATGTGTAGACACTTTGTGGCATAACGTCCCAACTTGTGACAGTGAAAACATTTAATCCTCAACAAGCCCTTCTTCTTGTCACCCTTACTAGAATCTAATTTGGAATGGGATGACTTCCCTTTCCCTTTCTTCACCTTTCCAACTAAGGCACAACTCTCCTCATCATATTGCTTGTATGAGGATCCATCTTTGGTCCTCCATCAAATCTCTCCTTGTACCAAGCCAGACCATAATAACTCCCACTCTGGTAGCTTCTCCCTCCCATTAACTGAGTTCTGGTAACTATGTCAGCTCTTGGGAAGGCCTAGAAGCATTAGGCTCACCATATCATCTTCAGTAACTGTAACACCAACACTTCCAATGTCATCTGGACATTAGGTGAACTTGGTCAAGTACTTCTGTATTGAGTTTCCCTTCTCCATCTTGATCTTTCTTATCTTTTCCTTTAGTGTCAGCTTCTTGTGCTCATTGCTATCCTGAAATAGGTTTGTAAAGTCCTTCCACATTGCAAATGGAGTTTCCTTGTTGTGGAGGTTCGAGACAATATGATCTCGAACTCCTTCTAGGATAAACCTTCTTGCCTTTTCCACACACTTTATCCACTTTTCCAACTCCTAAGCATCAACTGGCTTAGGAATATCTTTGTCTATGAATTCCTTAAGCATGATGACTTCTAACACTGCCTCCATCCTATCCTTCCAAGCAATATAGTTTGAACTACCCTCAAAGGCATATTCGAGTCTCAATTCGTAGAACAACATCCTACTAGCTCTGAAGTATGATACTACAAATTTGATTTCTCCTGCAAAAGACAAACTCATATTCTCCTCTTCTATAGTGATTTTAGCTCTGATGCAATGTAGAAATTTCTTATAGATTCAAATTGCATATTGTAATATGCTAAAAACAATTTACTTGAATCTACTCTACTCATGAGCAAAAAGAATAAACAATCGATGAAATCACGAAGCATATAAGAGAAAGAATTCAATCACACCTACCACAATGATTTTATTAGGAAATCCACAGCTAAAAATACCTGCTATTTGTATATTGCATTAATAAAATAATATGAGAAGATTACAATTGTTTTCTCAAGCTCGAGCAACCTTTACACTATCTCTATCTATCTCATTGCTTCTAGGTTGACTCTGCGCAACACTTAGCCAATTTCCTTGCCTTCCAAACTCCTACTTCCTTGTGTTGTTCCCTTGGGAATGATCCCATATTTAATTGGGAAATCCCACAATTATGAATTGCACAATCCTCATAGGTCTTCCTTTGATTGCATGCACCACCTGTACAATTTGGATGATTATACAACTGATAGTACATTGTCCCTGAACTCCAATCTCAACTAGGTATTTCTCTGATCTGACATGCATGAGTTAATTATGAGTGAATATTCAGTTTACTAATCAGTGTCGATTACACCCCACTATTACAGGTTACACCCCACTACCACAGGTTACACCCCACTACAGCAAGTTACACCCCACTATAGTAATTCACACCCCATTACAGTGAGTCACACCTCACTACAGTAAGTTACACTGCACTAATGTTGGTTACACCCCATTGTTTCTAATCTCCCACTAATTCCTCCATCAGTTGGAACTAGTTTAACTGAATTTAACTGAGTTAAACTGAATTAAATAATTACAACTCAAAATAACTTCAACTAGTGCTCCTAATTGTAGGAAACACTCTACATGACTCTAGTTAGACCCTCAACTCAAACTAACTGAGCTAACTAAGTCAAATTAACTTAGTTAACTATTACAAGTTGTCATGAGATATGGAATTACAATTTAATTCAAGGACAAATTAAATTAGGATTTTCTTATTTCATTTTCAACATTTACTGCAAACATAATTTCACCTCATGAACCACCAGAATGTTGTGCTAATGGGGGATTGTTGGAACCTAAGATTATACTAATCCATCACACGTATGGACATTTTGGAGATAGCTAGTCAAAGGATCAACTAACATCTAACAATCAGTCGAGTGGTCGACTAGTAGAGAAACCCACTGAGTGGTTGTCATATTGGTCAAGTAACTGACTAGAAAATAGTTGGTAAAATGATCGACTAGCAGGATAATTGACAAAGTAATTGGATGAATCGACGTGGTTGAAAGAATCAACAGGATATACAAGTCAAGTAGAATAGTTAACTAGCCATTGAAATGGCATGGATTTCATGAAAATGGATGGAACAAATAATGCTCGTTAGAGGACCAAATCTTCCACAATTCGAAGAAGTTGGTTATATTTTGATACTATAAAAGAAATACCCTATGGATCAAATATGAATCGAGTGAATGATGAAGGTCAGGAATTATTTTTATCATGCATTATGACGTTTTTAGCATAATGCGATGTGCTTAAGTGTTGTAATGGTTTCTTTAAACACCACCCACCATCTTGGAGTATTATTTCTCTTTATTTATTTTAACTTAGATTATGTTATCATTTATATGTTCTCGGGTTCCCCTTAGTCCCCAAAACTTAGAAGAAACCACCTAAATTTCAAAGGGAGAGTTAGACTAAATCATGTTTCCATCACACAGATTTACTAACAATATCGTGAGTAAGTGATAACTTCTCTTTTTACAAGTGGATTATAATGTACAAGCATCATCCTCCACATCGATGAGACCCCTTGTACCTTATAACTCTTCTTATTTCATGTAATGGGATGCATAAGAAAGAGAGAGGAAGGAGGAGAGAGAAGGGTATATCTCGACCATCTATACTCTTTAATCCTTGTTGTTCCCTAAATTTTGGGAGGAGGCATGTCAAGAGGTACGTAACACCTTCACACACCCAAGTGCATGAGAAAATTCAAGGTGGTTGGTGTTTCTGTTAGGGGAATAAATGAAAAGAAATTTGGCATATTGAGGTGACCATCCACAAAGATAATAAGGAAGGAAAAACAAGAAAATAGGAGGAGATCAACAAAAATGAGGAAGAAACCCAGGTTGGAGAAGATATTCCTTGGTAAACCCATTGTATCCTCACCAAGGCTTAGAAAAAGAAGGATATTATTTTGATAGCTTGAAAGGTATATTACCCAAGAGTTTGGGAGGAGTCTAATGAGGCAAATTTTTGGTCCTTTTCGAACAAATTTTCTAGTCGATTTTACCTAAAATCCAATAAGAAATTGTGAAAAATGTAATTTTAAGTTGTTCAATTTGCAAAATCCATGAACTCCAAGAGTTTTGAATGACGTTAAATTCATTTTTGCATTCAAAATCACAATTTAAATGGCAGAATGATACAAGAGCATCTTTCACGTCCAAATCATCAAACTTGTGGAGGTCAAAGTACAAGAGGGGTCTTGACATTCGTGAGAATTTTATGTAAATAAAGTGGTTTTCTAAATTAGGGTGGTTCACTATTCTAGAATAATTAATAAATTGAGTTAATTGAAATTATTATTGAATTTGCACTTGTGAGGTGGAGTTCAATTAGGATTGTGGTTGAGTGATCGTAGAATCTAAGATTTTGTTTAGGATTTAAAATAGGAACCAAAACAAGTTGTGATATATCCATATTTATTTATATAAGGATGTAAGCCTACGAGCATGAGAGGTATCAAAGTGTAGGAGGAAGAGAGAAGGCGAGGGTTGTGCACCCATGTTGTATATGGGGCCATGTAAATTCTATATACTAAATTTATCAATGAAGTGTATTGTAATTATCATTTCCTCTCTTTTATCTCTATAATTGAATATGTGTTGGAGAAAGCAACCTTATTGTGAAGCATTACAATGGATAGCACTTCTCAGTGCTGAGTGATATTCTCAAGTTAGTCTGAAATTGTATTATTGATCCAATGTTTTAGGTTCTCGGAAACAATTGAAAGATTAGAATTGTGATTATACCCATGGGAAAGAGCAGAGTGCTTGCTGGATAAATCTAATGCAGGTTTGAAAGGTGATTTGTGAAAGTGTGTGAAGATCGTGGATTGTGTTTGGAGAACCTTTTTACCTCCTCGGGATATTTTTATAATTGCTAGATGCTTTTATAATGTGAATGAAGTGCGAACCAATTGGGGTTTTAATGTTTGATGGAAATTTAATTTTATTTACCATTCACAAGTTTATTGGACTGAAGAGGATTATTTTCCACTCACTATCCATAGGCCACCAACATGAAATCGTAATCATTGTTTCTCAAATTAAGTGAATGATAATGGTTGATGATTAATTATTGGTAGGTTTTTCTAAATTGGCTTATAAACCATGGTTTTTTTTACATTGGCACATGGTTTTAATATATTATGTATTAAAACTATGAGTTGGTTTGGAAGGTTGTAGTGTTTTTTTTAAGAAATCATTGATTGGTTTTCAAGAAACCATGTGTTGGTTTGAGAATGGTTTTATTAAATTAACTAGTGTTTAAATGTTTTATTGGGTTTAAATAAGTATTGAAGAATTTTTTTTATGGGACAAATGGTTTTGAGAAAACCATCAATTGGAATTCTAAACCATGGACAATTTTTTTATTTATGAATAGAGTATGCTAAATCATTCATGGATAATGGTGCATGAAAATTTATTTTGTGTGAGAATTATTGGAATGAGTCAAACATGAACATTTTTTTTCAAAAATAAGTGCATAGATATGGTGATGCATTCAAGGAAATTTGGCACTAAGTTAATTGCTACATCATTTGGTATCAAAGCTGGTAAGCTCTTTGGAATGAGGTTGTTAATTAAGAATTGCAATCAGATGAAGGAATGCAGAATCGGAACATGCAGGTAATTTGGTATTGACGTTTTTCAATTAGTTGTGAAATCGTTAATGACAAGTAGCAACAAATGATATGATAATTGTGGAAAGAATTTATTTAGCTATTGTAGCTCTAGTGGAAAGAGGAAGTGTGACTGCATAAACCTGGAAGAGCAAAGAGTTCTCAAGGGGTTCCACAGGAGGGAACCAAAAATGCCAAAAGGCCATGTGTGAATCTTGGTGAGGTATTGTGTAATAGAGAGGTGACATATTACCACAGAGTTTATTCGTAGTTCATAATGGGAATAGAAAAGCCCACATAGGAAGAGGAGGAGATGAAGATGACTACGTATAGTCATTTAAAGAATTCCTAAGGAAGCCACATCAATGCCACAACAGTTGCGATAAGGAAGATGAATGATACAGAGTTTGAGGAGGAACTCCTTGAGATGAAAGAACATTTGAATGTGCTTATGAAGTTGCTACAACAAGGTCAGAAGAACTAGAGAAGTGGGTGGAATATGAGGAAAAGGGTCAAATGGCCTATTGAGAAATTATTTGCAAGAAAGCTGATATGAAAGCCAGGACATAGGTTAAAGGAAGAACTCATGGAAACTGAGTATCAGGAAGCAGCTCACATATTTGAACCTAAGCAAGGAGGAATTCTTGAAGAGGATGGAGATGATGTTGATGGAGACTTAATGTTTGAGACATCACATGAGGCTAAAGAGATTATGTTTTTAAATATGATGATTTGTGTGTGATTGTAGGTGAAGAACAACCCTTTGAATTTGTCATGAAGATAGAGGAAACTAGAGGAGAACATAATCTGAATTTTGTTCTAAGCAAAGATGAAGAGCAATATTTAAACACAATGTTCTTGAAGGGTGATGAAGAATCACAACCAGAAGTAGAAATGATTTTCATCTCTCATGTTGATTACATGTATGCAAGTGATATAAAATGTGAAGTTGAAAAACTTCCAAAAGTTGTCATGGAGGAGGTTGCAATATATCCAAATGTTAAAGGGTTTACTAACATAATGGAAACAAAGTTCAACCAGCAGATTGAAAAATGACAAAGAGTTTGAGCACCAACTCTACAAGTAAGTGAAAACAAGAGTAAGTGTGAAGGCATATTTGTTGGGTTGTATACTCTTCTTTTAATTGTTTTCATGGTTGGAAAAATTACACTTGAAATGGTGAATAGGAGCATCATGAGAAGTAGAAAGGTAGAGATGATTATCTTGCACGATTGTAAGCAACAAGAAAAGAAAGTATGGAATCATGGTGAAGTTCGAGAAGCAGCAAGACAACAACATGAGGAGACGAATGATCAATAATAATGAAAAGTTTAGGATCCTCAAGAAACTATCACATTATTACATAAAACTGGCAAGCCTCATAAACAAGAGTCGATGAAATATTTCTATTATGGAAATTTGATGCAAGAGCATCTTTCACTTCCAAGTCATCAAACTTGTGAAGTCAAAATACAAGACGAGTCCTGAAATTCGCAAGAAATTTATGTAAATGAATTTGATTTTCTAAATTGATTTTCTAGGTAAGATGAATCATAGACTATAATAATTAACGAACTGATTTAATTGAAATAGTAATCAAATCTGCTCTTGAAAGGTGGATCTCAACTAGGATTGTGGTTGAGTGATTATGGAATCTGAGAATTTGTTTAAGAATTCAAACAGGTACCCAAACAAATTGTGATCTATCCATATTTATATAAAGATGTAATCTGAGCATTAAAGGCACCGAGTGTAGTAAGAAGAGAGTAGGCCAAAGTTGTGAGCCCATGTTGTATATGGGGCCATGTAAATTCTATATTATGAATTTGTTAATAAAGTGAGTTGTAATTATCATTTTTTGTGTTTTATCTCTGTAATTAGATATGTGTCAAAGGAATCAACCTTATTGTAAAGCATTAGATTGGGTCAAAGTATGTGAAAGTGATTTTTCAAAGTATATGAAGGTGGTTTGGGTTTGTAGAGCCTTTTTAGGGGCTTATGATATTTTTATAATTGCTACATGCTTTTATAATGCGACTGGAGTATGAACATATTTTTTTGACCATTGGGGTTTTAATGTTTGATGGAAGTTTAATGTTATTTACCATTCACAAGTTTATTAGACCGATTAAGGATTATTTTCCACTCACTATCCATAGGCCACCAGCATGAAAGCGCAATCATTGTTTCTGAAATTAATGGTTGATGATTAAATATGGGTAGGCTTCTTCAAATTGGCTTATAAACTAAGGGTGGTTGAACATTGTCACATGCTTTTAATATACCATGTGTTTTGTATTAAAATTATAAGTTGTTTTTGGAAGATTTAGTGTTTTTTAAAGAAATTATTGATTAGTTTTCAGAAAACCATGTGTTGGTTTGAAAATGGTTGTATTAAATCAATTGTTGTTTAAATGTTTGATTGGGTTTAAATTGGTATGGAGGAATGGTTTTATGGGACAAATGGCTTTGAGAAAAGCATCAATTAAAATTCCAAACCATAGACAAATTATTTTTTGATGAATAGAGTATGCTAAAATCACGAATGGATAATGGTGCATGAAAATTTGGCAAAGAGAATTTATTTCATGTGAGAATTTGTTTAAATGTTTGATTGGGTTTCGATTGGTATGGAGGAATGTTTTTATGGGACACATAGCTTTGAGAAAACAATCAATTGGAATTCCAAACTATGGACAATTTTTTTTGATGAATAGAGTATGTTAAAATCACCGATGGATAATGGTGCATGAAAAATTGGCAAAGAGAATTTTTGGAATGAGTCAACTATGAACATTTTTTTTCAAATTTTATTTTGCGTGATAATTATTGGAATCAGTCAACCATAAACATTTTTTTTCAAAAGTAAATACATAAATATGGTGATGCATTAAAGAAAATTTGGCACTGGTGACATCGCATAACATTACAATCTTACTAAGAATCTTATTGTTAAATTACAATGAAATGTCGTTAGAGTACACCCAAAGTTTGTGACACTAAAAAAGAATTGAAGCTTACATGCAAATTCTTTGAAGTTTAATTAGTAAATTGGTTAAATTATTTTGCATCCATTAGGTGTTTATTAATTTGCATGTTAAGTTTGTGACACTAAAAAAGAATTGAAGCTTACATGCAAATTCTTTGAAGTTTAATTAGTAAATTGGTTAAATTATTTTGCATCCATTAGGTGTTTATTAATTTGCATGTTATTTTTTCTGATTCCATTTTAAATGGTATGGTCTGAGAATTTAATCACAACCTTGTAGATAGTCATGGGAAGGCACTAAAGCGCTTTGAAGTTTAATTAATAAATTGGTTAAATTATTTTGCATCCATTAGATGTTTTTTTACTTGCATATTATTTTTCTATTCCATTTTAAATGGTATGGTCTAAGAATTTAATCACAACCTTGTAGATAGTATGTGGGAAGGCACTAAATTATTGTCCATATTCTTAGCAATATCAAACAGTTTATCTAAAATATAATTAAATACTTGTTAAGTAAACACTATAAATAATTTCTTCATAGTTGTGTTAATACCATACTCTTAAAATGTGATGCTTATTAAGCCATTGATTGAATGGTAATTTAGCTAAATTTTTTCTTTTCAAAAAACTTCATGAAACACAAAGTAGTGCTTCAAATTCCATGCTTTAAAATGCGACATTCATATATATAAATAATAGGATCAAAACTTTTACAATACTCAATAATTGAATTATGGAATGCAATTTGATGAAGCAAAAACACATGCAAAGAGAAAATAGTTAAGGAGAAACTAGAACAATTTTGAAAAATGCACCAAAATGGAGCTCTAAATTTACAGGAATCATTCACACTCTTCTTTAGAAGTAGAGTGATTCTTAGCTTTTTACAATGAAAAATGCATCAATATGGAGCTTTGAATTTATAAGAAATATCTATGCTCTTTTTTGAATGACCTAATATGGAATTTAAAGGGTTTGCAATGAATTTGTGTAAAGGACACAAATTTAAATTCAAAAAGTTTATATGTAAATTTTAGAAAAAGTGGGAAATTTGAGAAAAAAAATCTAAGTGCCATGTTTAATAAAAATATTATATTTTCATTGTTTTTAGATGATAAAAAAAATTTACTTATAATGAAATGGTTTTGCATATTTTTTTGCCAAATTTCTCTAGTCAATGTTTAACATTTTGACTAAGTCAAAATATATAAAAATTTAGAAGAAAAAATAACACTATAAAAATTAAATAAAAATGGGTTATAGTATTCATGTGGAATATAGTCTATTTAAAGGGGGGATTAAACCAGCATAGATTCATCTTAACTCTATCTATCAAGGGGGGAGAGGGATCAAATCCTTGATATGCAAACCTCTTTTAGAATGAAAATCGATTTGAAAATAGATTTCTAAATTAAAATTAGATTAAGAGTCCTTTCTTTATTTATTTTGTGTTGATAAATACATTTACATCTAAATTTTAATCCCCTCTAAATTTAAACGCCTCTGCCAGGAAAATAGAAAAAAAAATGTTCTTCTACCATAATTAATTTTGACTAGTTAAGCATTTAATTTTTCCTCGCAACATTTTTTAATCCTATATTGAAGAGAAGTCCCTATGTGTTAATGAAAAAATTTACAAGTAGATTTAAGTCCACGTATAAAAAGTACCATATTAATTCAGAGATGTTACCCCGTCATATATTTACGCATCTTGAAATAGGAAAATCTCTTTCCCTGTATATGGGGTGTTATAAGATACAGCAGGCAAATGAGAGGTTTATCCCTTGAATGAAAGTGAATTATTCCATATTCAAGTTGGAACATGACATAATTGAGAAAATCTAAATAGCTTGTTACGATGTAAGGTGTTCCCCTATGAAAATAACTTCCTCCAGTGCCACGTGTATCCTCCTGCACCCTTCGATCATTTGTTAGACAATTCAAAAACTGTCTACTGTGGGATGATTCCATCAGCGGTTAGGGTAACCAGGTAACCACCTACCCTGTTACGGTTTCTTCGTTTTACTGACCATCACTTCACCCCTCCGCTTTCTACCCTGTTACGGTTTCTCCGTTTTACTGACCATCACTTCGCCCCTCTGATTTCTTCATGGGTTTACTCAGCATCTGGGTTATCCTTTGCTCTGCTTAATTGTATTCACAGTTGCCTAAGTTCCCCTAGGTTTATATATTACGACACTCACCCATGTTTTGTTTAATTAATTAGGTTATCATTTTTGGATCTTAATCAATTGAAATCTTTCAAATCACTATAAGACGATGTTTCTGTTTAGTTTTATGCTAGATGGTTTTATACGAGTGTGAAATTTAGCTCAATATGGTGAAACTACCATGCATTTTACATTTTAAACTTTCATGGCCAAGTGCAAAAGGCTGCTTTCTTTTCATGCCCGCCCTTATGGGAATTTGGAGGGTTTTACTTTATAACTGAA
Source organism: Pinus tabuliformis (assembly GCA_031772625.1). Taxonomy (NCBI): domain Eukaryota; kingdom Viridiplantae; phylum Streptophyta; class Pinopsida; order Pinales; family Pinaceae; genus Pinus; species Pinus tabuliformis. The sequence continues at coordinate 675,726,425 of CM062809.1, read as the reverse complement.
TTTCTCAAAATACTTTCAAAAATCCCACAATTATTTCAAATGTGGCATGAGACGAGTTTTGTCCTTTTATTGTTATTTCATTCTATAGCTTAAACATAAAATTCAATCAGAAATTGAAGTTCATGTTAACAGAAACATTTGTTGCTATTATGGTTTTCGTGTGTGTAAATGTGTGTTTGTCTATGTCCTGTTTCTGCACAAAAATTTTAAAAGCCTAGAGAAAATTTTCTGCTTATGCTTCTACTTCTTCAAATTAAATGGAATAAAAAGCAAATTTAGTTTGCATGAGCTTCATTTCCCATCTTCCTGATGGGAAGTGGCTTGTTTCCTAGAATTGAGCATTCTAGGCTTAGTCCCCTTGAAACAGTGAACGACATTTTACAGATGGGGCTTTTAAGTGCATTTTTGTGATCAAGTTGGAAAATTTATCTTTGCCTAACATCCCTTTCAGGGAGTGTCGATCCAACTGTGGTGGCTTACCCATCTAGTATCCTTTTGGCATTGATGATGGGTGTGGGAGTTTTGAATATAGATCATTGCTTGTGTGCACCAATGACACCAAACTTGAACTAAGGACACCCACAAGGAGATATCTTGTGAAGAACATCAGCTATGCTAATCCACATATAATTATCTCAGATCCTTCTATGTGGAGCTGCAGTGCAGGAGATGAACTTCCCCATAGCATAAGCTTTAGTCTTGACATCAGTAGAAAGTACTCCATTTCAATTTTAAATGCTTTTCTCTACTTCAATTACAATGCATCCTCTGTCCTTGTCAAGCCTCAGCCTAGTGATTGTGAGGACAAGATCAACCTATATGAGTCTGTATATTATAGCAAAAATTACCTCTACAAAAGTTTGCTTGATTACCCAAATTCTCTCTCTAAGGTCTCTTGGTGCTCTTACTATCCAAGGACCTCATATTCCTTGAGGCTTATGCTCCAAAACTATGAATCATATACTAGCATATATTGGGATATTACCAATGCATCTGCAAATGCTTTCTATAACCAAATTCCCACCTATGGTATTCGCTTTAATTATGAGAATCTAAGCACAAATCACTGCCTGAGCTGCTAGTATGATGGGTATGGAAGAGGGACCTGTGGCTATCAGACAGAATTTGGAAATTTCCTGTGTCTTTGCAAGGACAGGAATGTCAGTACTTACTGTTCAGGTATGTTGGTTACAGAGTGAAAACTACTTTCTAATCCGTGTTTACAAATCTAAATTTGATGCCCCTTTTATTTGATATGTATTTTTGGTTAAACACAACCTGTGCATGAAAACCAAGCCTGCGTCAGTGTACTTTTGAATCAGAAATTTTGAGGTAGTTTCAGCTTGAAACTGGTTTATTTCTTTATGGCCATTTATACAATGATTTCCTCAGCACTCTTTGAGAGGCATTTTCCTTATAACTTTCTTGATATCATTACATGACTTCTAGTTTTTCAATTACGATACTCTTCAGAATGTTAAATTCGACAAGTATTTACTTATATTTTTATTATTTAATTATTAAATGTTGATCACTTTAAAATCCGGTATAGTAGTGATATTTAATTTTTAACACATCAATTATATATATCTATATATATATATATAATATTTCATATAAAAGTAAATTTCAATAAAAATAAATAAAAGAAGTCATTAATTAAAAAAACCATACGCTTCAAAGATCCAAGTGCCTAGAATATTATTTATGCCACAAAAGGATGATTTAGAAGATTCAAGTGTCTATTGTCAAGTTAGAGATGGTTCTGTATTTGTGTGGATGATCCATATTCAGTTCCTAATAGTGAAAACAATATGATAAGGAAGGTGATAGTAGGCGTGAGTGCACCTCCTGGCCTACTTACCTTACTGTAATAAACTGATAATGAAAATATGACATGAATTTGCACTGACCCTTGCTTTGCACAGCTGGAAAGACACTATAAAGCCGAATTTGTAAACTAATCTAAGATTTAACCATTCCCATGACCTCATTTCTTACTCCAGTTGCAGAGCTATCCTAGCCTATTCCTTGCCAAATTTGTATCTAGAACAGAGGTGTTTCCCTTATAACTTTCTTCACAGCATTATCGAGTTATCCTGTCAATATGGCAAGTCATCTTTATTTTGATTTTACAACAACTTTTGGTTTTTTCAATTACCATACCCATCATCATGTTAAACATGACTTCTAGTTTTCCAATTACTATACTCTTTAGCATGTTAAATTCGACAGGTATTTACTTATATTTTTATTATTTAATTATTTGATATTGATCACTTTAAAATCTGATAGAGTAGTGATATTTAATTTTTAAAACAACAATTATATATATATATAGATATATATATAATTTTAATAGGCTTTTTGCAGATGGGGTTTTTGAGTACATTTTTGTGATCAAGTTGGAAAATTTATCTTTGCCTAACATCCCTTTCAGGGAGTGTCAATCCAGTCTCTGTAGGACAAGTTGTGGTGGCTTACCCATCTAGTATCCTTTTGGCATTGATGATGGGTGTGGGAATTTTGAATATAGATCATTGCTTGTGTGCACCAATGACACCAAACTTGAAATAAGGACATCCACAGGGAGATATCTTGTGAAGAACATCAGCTATGCTAATCCACATATAATTATCTCATATCCTTATAAATGTGGAGCTACATATCCTTATATATGTGGAGCTGCAGTGCAGAATATGAACTTCCTCATAGCATAAGATTTAGTCTTGACATCAACAGAAAGTTCTCCATTTCAAATTTAAATAATTTTCTCCACTTCAATTACAATGCGTCCTCTGTCCTTGTCAAGCCTCAACCTAGTGATTGTGAGGACCAGACCAGCTGATATGAGTCTGTTTGTGATAGCAACAACTAGCTCTACAAAAGTTTTCCGAATTGCCCAAAGTCTCTCTCTAAGGTCTCTTGCTGCTCTTACTACCCAAGGACCTCGGATTCCTTGAGACTTATGCTCCAAAATTGTGAATCATACACTAGTATATATTGTGATATTACCAATGGATCTTGAAATGCTTTCTATAACCAAATTCATGCCTATCGTATTTGCTTGAATTACAAGAATCGAAGCACAAATCACTGCCTGAGATGCTAGTATGATGGGTATGGAAGAGGGACTTGTGGCTATGAGACCGAATTTGGCAATTTTTCATGTCTCTATAAGGACAGGAATGTCATTACTTACTGTTCAGGTATGTTGGTTACAGAGTGAAAGCGACTTTCTAATTTCTATTTACAAATCTAAATTTGATGCCCATTTTATTTCATATGTATTTTTGGTTAAATACAAATTCTACATGAAAACCCAGCCTATGTCAGTGTACTTCTGAATCCGAAAGTTTGAGGCAGTTTCAGGTTGAAACAGGTATATTTCTTTAAGTACACGTGACACAAGTTGGTTGAATGTAAGGAATATTTGTGGATTGGTATTGGCTTAGTCTTGGAAACTTTCCTTAATCAGGAAGGAAATCCACTGCTGCTTCCTCGCCGACAAAACTTAGAGATACTCTGATATTTCTCTTAGGTATTTGCTCAATTGTTTTCCAGTGGAAAAGGGAAAAAACTAGGTGATTTACATATCATTTTTAAATAACTAGACATTAACTAGAATAAATTTATTTTAATTTAGGATTTATTACTCATTAAAGTGGTTGGAAACATTAAAATTTGCATCTTAAATTTTTTCTATTTCTGTAAAAACTTAGTTCCAGAGTTAAAATGAAACTATGTTTCTATACTGGTATAGATTCTATTCTTTATATTAAATTCAACATATATCTCTGTAATGGAATTTAAACATTTATGACTCAGATAAGATTGTGGAAACAATGTCTTTCTTCAAATTTTAAGCCCCCAGGGGCAGCTTAAATGGTGATTGCCATGATAATGAAGTGTTATGTACCATTGCCAAGAAATTTGAGGTTCAAATCCTCTGATTTACCCATATCTAAAGAAGAGACAAATGTAGACACCTATAGGTTAGTCAAAATCAACTATGTTCCCAGTTACCCATTCCTTTAGTCATTAAAGAATAGAAGTCCTCTAAAGATCCATATCCACATATGAAAGGTTTGAGACTTAAAGTTATTTCTAATTCCAAAACTTTCTGCTAATGACAAAATGTATCTTCCAAAGGAGTACTACAAATTTTAGCTATTGTTATATGCTTTCTTGTTTACAGTTCATGGCCATCTTCACCACAAAACTAGCGGGTGATTGCAGGTAAAACACAGGACTCAATTATGGATTACATGAACAATTCTAGTTGTTTCATTTGATATAATTCTATTCATGCATATGAAGCTTTAAAGTTAACGTTGGCTTCTTGGATGGCAGGGACCGTGGTCAGGGTTGCTGTTGGTGGATTGATTTTTGTAGGTGTTATAATTTGGTATTTCAGGAGGATTAAACCAAACAGACCTGTGAGAATTGGGGTTGAGAACAGTAGAAATGGTAATATGCAGTCAGCTTACCATTCTTAACTATTTTTTTTTTCTTTTTTGGTATATGAGTCTTAGGACCGGAACGTTATTTGATCAGACCTCAGGGCCAACCTTTTAGTCCAGGCCTGAAGGTATAGCCTTGTTTACAAAGAAAAGGCCTTACCTAAGCTCAGATAAGGTCTTGGTATTATGTGTGAGTTAAAAGTGTTGATCCTTACATCTGAGTAGTAAGGTTTATATGTTGAAAACAAGGCCGTGATTCTGCACTACAAAATATTACAGCAATCATCACCACTATCAAGAGTTGTGCAGCCATAGAAAATATGCTATGAGCATTTGTGTGGGGTTTTCTGAGTTTTCCAGATATTTTTATTTTTTCAATGTAAATCATGAAATCTATACTTTACATATCATATTTAGATAATAACAATTTTTTCTCTCAGGTCCAATGGTGGATAAATTAAGTACTAAGTTTGGAAGCTTATTTGACATTACAATGTGAAATTTTGAAACTAGAGTAGTTGGCTGAAAAATATAATATTATTTTTTTGAGGCTTCTGCGATCAGTGCTTTGTGTGTTGTTTTCTTCCGGAGTTCTTGCATCCATGATTTGTTTGTATCGACATTTCGAGCCCTCCACCGTGGCTCATCATCAGGATAGATAAATAATTGTGTAGGACATATCTCCTTGGGTTTGAATAAATGGGATAAGAGATGCACAGGGAACAGAAGCTGACTTTGCCAGACTTGTTTGATTTTTATTTTTTATTTTTTTTAATTAAATGCTTTTTAATAAAATAAAATAGTTTAAATTGAGTTAGAAATATTTAATTATGTAATTGAATTGTTTTAATTATTTTTTTTTTAATTTAATTAAATGCTTTTTAATAAAATAAAATAATTTAAATTGAGTTAGAAATATTTAATTATGTAATTGAATTGTTTAATTTTTAATTTTATGTTCATATAGTTTAATTAATTAATTAATTAATTTTTATTTTTTATTTTTATTTTTTTTACTTTAACTCATTTTAGTTTTAGTTTTTGTTGTTTAGAGTTATATAGAAGTTTTTTAATTATGTGATAGGAGTATTTAATTTATTTCAATATTAATAGGAGTATAGAAATAGGTAAAAACCCTAACAACCTCAATCTAGATGAAGGATGGAAAATAAGTGACAATTGGATTCCTACTTTAATGTCCTAGAACACCCTCTTCTAACCTAACCTAACCCTTTCCCCCATTAAAACTCTTCTCACCTGTACTAAACACTTACCCAAACTTCCAACTCTTAAAATTAAAATCATTAATTTACATCTTAAAACTATAAATCTTAGATTAACAATATTAACATTAATATTCATTAACATTAAAATTATAGAAACAAACATTAAAATTAAACTAGTGCTAATTAACATTAGATTATTATTAAATTCAAACTAATTAATTTACTCTGAATAATAAGAACAAAACTAAAATAAAATCAAGTATGAAATAAGGTAGTAACAAACATAATATAATTAATCATAAATAAATAAACAACAAATTAAATTAAAATAAATTAAAAATTAAAAATTCATTTTGATATTAATATTGAAATAAATTAAATACTCCTATCACATAATTAAAAAACTTCTATATAACTCTAAACAACAAGAACAAAAACTAAAATGAATTTAAGTTTAAAATAATAATAATAATAATTAAACTATATGAACATAAAATTAAAAATTAAACAATTCAATTACATAATTAAATATTTCTAATTCAATTTAAATTAGTTATTTTATTAAAAAACATTTAATTAAATAAAAAAATAATAATTAAAACAATTCAATTACATAATTAAATATTTCTAACTCGATTTAAATTGTTTATTTTATTAACAAAACTTTAATTAAAAAAAAAAAAAAAATTACGAAACAAGTCTAGCAAAGTCGTCTTCCATTCCCTGTGCATCTCTCATCCCTATTTATTCAAACCCAAGGAGATATGTCCTACAAAATTACTGATCTATCCTGATGATGAGCCACGGTGGAGGGCTCGAAATGTCGATACAAACAAATCATGGATGCGAAAACTCCGGAAGAAAACAACACACAAAATGTAATATTGGGAGTCCCATCTGTTGCTTTTTTTGGCCTTAGAGCATGTAGGAAAACCTGTTTCTAAGTTGGCAAGTTTGTAGTGTTCAAAGATTCTGTAAACAATATATGGTTTTTACACTAGGATTCGTCGTATTCATCAACTTGATAAAAGATTCAATGCATAAATTTTAAAGGAACATTAAAATTTATTTTACTTTTATTTAGTTATATATTTTTGTATAGTATGACAAGACAATCTGACATCACAAGTCATAGGCATACATAAGATACATGTTAAGCCAAAATGACATATATCCACATTAGTGTGAAAGGTCAATTACCATCAAGGATTTAATGTTGTTGGGCGCATTAAGGTGAATTAATATTTCTTCTTGATATGGTTGAGAGTTAGTGAGGATTACCATAATATACATAATACATATGATAATTGATATTCCAAAATGTGAAAACAGTTTTTTTGGTTCGAACAATGCTACAAGTTATAACAACAGAGAATTTTATGAGATTTATATGCAATATTAATTCAATAATTAATAAAAGATATAGTCTTCAATTTCGGTTTATACAACTTTAGAGTTTCATTTCTTCTACGTCTGTGCATCTTATTTAGAATTTAGATTTGCATATGATGAGCTGAAGGAGGAGTTTGAGCATGAGGCTGAGGGCATGCGAAATTGTGAAGAGCACATAGATATACCCAATGTGACACAGGAGTCATCTTTGTTGGAGATTCCTTTGATAGCCCTGATTAACAAATTGATGGAGACAATTGAGAATACACTCGTAGGGCCCTCCATTGATGAGGTATCCATTGATGATGTACTTGTAGTTGTGACTGAGTTTCTAAATGATGGCCACCCATATAAATTTGATAAGGTGCCAAGAGACAAATAGGTGTCCACCATTGATGAGGTGCAAGAGACATATCCATCATTGGTGAGGTACCAAGAGACACAGAGGTATCCAGAGTTGTGACTGGGTTTACATATGATAACCACCCATGAGAGTTTAAACAGCTCTAGGATTACATTCTAGCATTGAAAAGAAGGTCGTGATAGTTCGAGAGACCATTCTATAGCAGAATGAGGAGCTAGAGGGCACAAAAGTGGTTTGTGCTGAGTCAGTGGCCAAACTTACTCGAATTTGGGAATAGTTATATTTCCTAACATACAAATAGAGTACACATTGGAGCATTAGATCATCCCTCTTCAAGCATACATAGATGGGGCTTAAAACACTGTTAGATTACCTCTACACATTGAAGAGCTAGAGGTAGAGTTGTCTAGTCAGATCTCATGTGTTGACCAGAATAATGAGATGAGGCGACATGAGTTGCATAAGGCATAGCATTTGCATGTTATGTTGTTGCATGTATGGGTACACATGCATTCAATCCTTCCCTTGGTGTTGGATGGAAATATACTCTAAGTTGGTACCCAGTGGAGTGGGTTAGACCTATGGATATGATCGTAATCTGGAGTGAAGCTCAATAGAAGCTTTTAGACATTGGGGATGTTGGAGGCCCGGGTTAGCATTGGGATCCAGGTTAGGCTTCCTACTATAATATACTAGCGGTGCAATATTTCTACAACATTGGTGGTATAGTTGGCCTAGAAATTGAGTGCATGCACTCTTTAGAGGAGTTCTAGTCGCCACTAGTGGTGAGTCATTTTGTGATAAAACTACATGGGTTGTTTGAGCATGTTGGTTGTGCATGGGGTCGTGGGATGATTAATATACTCTAGTAGGATATTGTCAGAGGTGGCATAGGTGGGCCACCGAATAGGGAATTATATGGATATGATGCTCTCTCCTGTAGATAATGTATAGGGGTATGCAGTGATGAGAAATGGCCTACAAAGGATCACGAAGGTGTATGGTGGTGTGTCGTGCTACATGGGTTTGCACCATGGAGTAGGAGGAGTTAATCACACTGCATTAGGTTTATGGGTGGAATGACAGATGCGTTAGTACATAAGGGACACCAACCAATATGAAGTGACACAGTAGTGGGTGGTGGCATTCAGTGGTATGCATCAATATGCCACAAGGCACAGTGTTACATAAGAATGTACAGGGACACATGGTTGTGTGCATTGGCATATGGTATTGCACTATGAGATCCTGAAGCATTGTCTCTAAAGAGGACTCTTAACAAGGACATCAAGCATACCATCGGGTTTGACTTACCCAATGTTAATGAGGGGATATATGAGCATATGATGACATCATGTTCAGTGAAAATAGGTCTTCGATTGAGTTATCAATAGATCCAAGGCAAAGAGAGGGATATCCATAAGATTACCCTTGAGTATCCATATGGGATAATTGTCCTATGCTTGGGGATCTATACACCTATCACTCTCTAGTATTGCTTATAACTGTAGAGAGTTTGGTTGTTTCGCCTTGATGCTCTTTGTATAGGGGGGAGGATGAGAGAGGCTTATTCAAGACATTTGGATGGGACACAGTGTATCTGAAGAGAGACTTCTCGATGGTGGCATTTGCTCAGGGTGCAAGATTACAGATACAGGCTAGGGGATTATGCCATTTACCATAGAGGTATCATATGTTCCACCCCTTAACTCACACTTAGGAAGATGATTGCAAGGGAGCCATGTGATGCACTTTTGGTAGGATAGACCGAGCTGATATATGAGCACGGGATATAGTGGATAGAAGACTTCATCTATAAGAGGGTGTCCAGACTCTAGGAAGAATCCAGGTGCATGATCAACAGTTGGGATAACAAATTTCGTTGTGTGGTCTACCAAGATCAGAGTAGTTTGGCATGTATAAGACTTATTCATGATGACTAGTAGCCATTTGATTACATACAGGAGTCAAGGATGAGACACAAATGGAGTCTAGCAGATAACAGGGCTTCATAGAGGCATCTAGTGAGGAGTGGGAGTTGTGAACTTCCATTGTAGCTATGGGATCCAGGGATCCAGTTGCCTGATGGATTGTGCCACTTCCTGGTGAGTACGACCATGATAGTAGGTGATTCAGTTCATTCTTCGATTGACACATGGGGGATTTTTATGGTCTTCATCATATGGTGAGGTTGTTGCTCAGGATCAAGGCTAGCCATGGAATGGTAGACTCTAGCATTACTGAGGTTCCCTTGTAGGTAAGGCACAACTTCAATCATGACAGGTATTGTGGTCAAGCATTGCAGGAGAGGAGAATTTGATATGAGCATGTTGAGTAGTCAGCCATGACTGGGGTTTTGCAGTGTCAATACGACAGTCTCACGTTGCAATGGGCATGGGATCCTGGCATCATAGGATTTGGAAGTTCATCTACCCTTAGGGATGAGTTGGTTCCTACAAGGGAAAATCATTCAGATCTTCCATTGGGTTTTAATGGTTTATTATTGGCGTGGAGGACTTCACCAACATGGTGGGAGATCAGTAGGAGGAGACCAGGGGGAGCTCATGTAGGCAGATATTCAAATCCATAGGGGTTGGATTGTATCTTTGAGAGCCTACTCCTGAAGTGCATGAGGTTGACTACTTATAGGGCAGCTTCATGAGGGGTTGATCGAGAATTATAATATCATTATCCTCTACTCATGAATAGTATGGGGATGGCTTATGGAGCTTATACATAGTTGCATGGTGGGTGGAGTAAGGGGTGATTCACATTGATCAGGATGTCTTGAGATCTTGGTATCAAGGGATTCCTTTATGACATGATAGTGCATGTGACAGGGATGACTCAGTAGCACATTTGGGACCCCGGTATTGTTTGTTGTGATAATTTAGGTCAGAAAAGAGAAGGAGCATTTGTTTGAGAATTTCACGAGGACAAGAAATTTTTGGCAAGGAGGACTGTAGTATTCCAATTTTTTGTGAGTGAAAAATTGTTAAGGGATTTTTCCCAAATTTGATTAAAAGAGGGTAAAGATTATTTTTACTAAAAATGTGCAGTGAAATATTATTTTATTGCAGAATGGAAAAAAATATTGTTTTACAAAAATGGTGCCAAAAGTTATTAAGTGGAAAATTTCCCACAACAATAAATTAATATTAAAAATAAGTCTAGAAGCATTGAGAGGAATTATATGAGGAGAGACTTATTTGTTGGGCATATTTTGACTATTACACTTCACATGTCATCTTCTCTTAGAGTGGTTTAGCACAAGGTCCAGAGTGTTGTTTAGCACGAGAATTCTAGGCAAAATTTGTGATATTCCTGCTTAATGTTTCATTAAGGGAATATAAAAATTTTGATCTATTTTTTCACTCACATTATCTCACTAAGGAAAAAGGGGGACTAGGGGGCCCATATGTGATTCTTGGCCTAAGAGGCAGTCCAACTATAGGCTCAATGAAAAATTACGGATTTGGTGGAACGTGAGGGCCACCATGAAGGAATTTTTGGCCCATAAGGAGAATACACTTTCATTGGCTCAAAGAAGGTAGGTGGAAGTCAATGTGGTCCCACATGGGTAGCCTTGGAGGCAATTTGATAAAACAGGGAGGAGATCTCATTTTTTGTTATCACTCATCATTTTCAAATTTGTCTTTGACAAGTGCAAGCTTGAGCAATGATCCAAGTCTGCATGTGTTGTTCAGCACACTAGGTGTTTCCGAGTGGAAATCCCAGCCCTTACTTTGGTGGACTTCGAGTGCCAACCCAAGGAGGTAGTTCTTCTTCAACATAATCCACACCAGCAACATGAGGTCGATTTGTAGTAGCATGGAAAGCCACAGCAGTGCAGGGACTACGCAGTCATTCATAGAGGCATTCCGGGAGTGTGTGGAGATAAGGGAATTTGAGGTGGAGAATTGGCAAGAATGCTTGGGAAGCCTTCTAACTAGTTTTGCAGGTATTTTGGAGTAATTTTAGCAAAACATCATTCAATAGGCCAAATTTCCTATCTAGAGAGCTAGTCAAGGTCAAGGGGGTCGAAATTCCAAGGTCAATCTTTGGCCAAACCCTTCATGGGTTATTTTGGGTTTCCTAAGTAGAGGGTAGGATTAAATTCCAGGAATTTTCTGAGTAGTAGAGATGGCTCTAGAAGCTATTCATTTTAGGAAGCAACACCATTTTTTGGGTTTTACAGCACAACAATTGGGCCGAGTTCACAAGGCTTGAAGGAGGGTGATTCAGGGATCATTAAGGGCTTTGCTATCTTGATAAAAGAAATCCCAGGTGCATACATTCTAGCACCTTGATTGTAGACATTTCCCATTTAATAAAATGAGTAGACAGCGGTATTGTGGAAGCATTTTCGTGGTCTGATTGTCTGTTTCGATTTTTGTGATGTGTTGTCTATTTTTCTTTGATTATTTACTGTTAGTTTTCCCTTAGGGATATTACTGTGGTATCAAAGCCATAGAATTGGCATAGCCTGTGGGAGTAGTGCAGTCTATGACACCAAAGGATAGGCATAATATGACATATCGAAGAGAAAGGTATAGGAGCAAAGAACGACAACTAGAGATCACTCATGATCTTGTGGCGAAAAAAGTAGAGGTAGAGGAACCCAACATGGGGGATGACGAGGGAGACAAAAGGGATGAGGAGAAGTAGTTTTCCCAACTCATAATGAAGGCAGTGCAGGATTTGTCTCGGAACATTGAAGAGATGGGATAGTGAAATTGTAATGGCAACAAGGGAAAAGGAGTCCAAGGAGATTTCCACTATAAAGAAGGGTCTGGCACATCACACCACTATGCATATCTCCATTCTAGCATGCCATTGGTCCAACAGACACCCCCTAGATCCACCATTACCACATTCGTATAATCTGAAGTAGGAGGAAAACTAGAGAAAGAGGAAGCACCCTATGGAGACTACTTTCTGGAGTATCAGTCCTATGGGCCTGAATTTGGGAGGGCCATTACTTTCAAATATTTATGCCAATTGAAGGGAAACAACAAGTCCAAGGGATAGAATGGAGGAAGTTATGTGTAGGAGACACACTTGAAATGCACTATGGGGAGGCTATTTCTCCCAACTTTCGATGGGTCCTCGAAGAGCTCGGCCAAGGCCTAGGTTGAGAAGTTGGATGTTTATTTCCAGCTAAACCAAATGACAGAAGGTGAGGCAATCAAGATTTCCACATTACACTTGGAAGGGGAAGCCCATGACTAGTGGTTCCATGGATTGACCACTTTGGGGTATGCTAGAGTGACTGCCTATGATGAGTTCACCAGGAGGGTGTTGGAGCAGTTTTAGAGAAAGGATCCAGAGGAGTATTTTGGGGAGATGACTATGTTCGGGAAGACCGAGAGTGCAAACACCTACGTCTCAGAGTTTATGCTTTTGTCGATGATGGTCCGAGAGTTGTCAAAGTCTAGGAGGATTTTCATTTTTATCGATGGGCTAGCAGAGCTATTACGTGGGTTGGTGAGGTCCTACAGGCCCACTACATTACAAGATGTCATAGGGAGATCCAAAGACCTACAAGATTCCCTATCTCAGACAAGGGCACCATTTCCCCCTAGACAGGGATTCCAACATAAGGGGAAGGATAGCAGGGCCCCACCACCGAGATCCAATCAGGAGCGTGCACAGTTGGATGATGAGACTAGAAGAGACCTTAGGAGGAGGAATTTGTGCTTCACGAGTCACAATCCATGGGCATTAGGCCACAGGTGTGTAGCAGGAAAGGCTCACACTATAGAGGTCTTCTCTGACAGTGACGCAGAGGAGGAGACTTATTTTTAGATTTCAGTATAGGATAGCACAACATCACCAGGAGGAGGAGGAGGACCACCACCACAACCACCATTAGGGGGAGTTTCTTTCGCACCTACTGGAGGGTTACTTTCATCGCTGCTAGGGGTATCCAAATTTTTTACTATGAGGATCTGAGGCACTATTCAAGGGCAGCGTGTCTCAGTGCTGGTGGATAGTGGGGCTACCTACAACTTCATTGATGTGCATTTGGTTTAGAGGAGGGGCATCACAACTGAGGAGTTCAAGGGATTCTTAGTCTTATGCCTAGGGACAGGACCATGTAGTGCAACCGCTATGTGTTAGCTTTGACAGTGACCATGGGGAATTACTCCATGATAAATCATTACTTTGTGGTGGATGTACTGGACAACAATGTTGTGTTGGGAGTCTAGTGGCTCTATACATTGGGTAGAGTCATGAAAAATTGGCAGAAGCTGGAGATGGAGTTCATAGGGCCAGATAGAAAGATTGTGTTGCTTCAGGGGATGCACTCATACCCCCCATAGAATATCTCAACCCACAGGATGGAGGTTTACTTGAGACATGGATACCTCAAGTGGGATGTGGAGTTTAGGATCTTAGATGCTGGAGGAAATCCCAAGTCACCACATCCTGAGATACGGGCTATTCTTGATAGATATCCAGTGGTGTTTGGGGACATACCAACGGGACAAAATCTAGACAAGGGGTTTGACCACATCATTGAGTTGGAGCCAAGGGCATAAGGCATCATCACCATCCCTTATAGACATCCCAAGGCTTATCAAGAAGAGATTAAGAAGGCCATTCATGATCTCTTGGAACTAGGACACATTAGACCCAGCTCTGGCCCTTTTTCTTCATCAGTTGTGCTATTGAGAAAGAAGGATGGGTCCTTACAGATGTGCATTGACTACAAGTCTCTCAACAAGAAAAAGTTGAAGAACTACTACCCTATTCCCCGTATAAATGATTTGATGGATGAGTTGAGGGGAGCGAAGTTCTTCTCAAATATTAATCTAAGGTCAGGGTTCCATCAAATCTGGGTGAGGGACTAAGATGTCCCAAAGACAACATTTTGGTACCACTATGGGCACTATGAGTTCTTGGTTATGCCCTTTGGGCTGACCAATGCACCTGCCACATTCCATTCATGCATGAACCACGTGTTTCGTGGGAAGTTGAGGAAGTTTTTGTTGGTGTTATTTGACGACATATTAATCTATAGATGGACATGGGAGTAGCATTTATAGCACCTTGAGACAGTATTTTCCATCTTGGAGGAGAAACAGTTCTATGCCAAACTATCCAAGTGCGAGTTTGGGCTAACTGAGATGATCTACCTTGGGCATATCATTGGGGAGGATGGTGTCAGAGTCCATGAGGATAATATTAGAGCTATCTAGGATTGGCTAGAGCCCCGTAATTTGACCGAGTTGAGGGGGTTCGTGGGAATTTGCACCTATTACAGGAAATTTGTGAAGGGTTTGTCACAGTTGGTTGCACCCCTCACTGATTTTACAAAGAAGATTTCGGGTGGACCACTACAACGCAAGAGGCATTTAATTGCCTCAAGAAGGTCATGAGTAGTTGTCTAGTGTTGGCACTCCCTGATTTAATTAAGCCTTTTGTGTTGGAGTGTGATGCATCAGGAGTGGGTGTGGGAGCCTGTATTGATGTAGGGGGGGCACCCCATAGATTTTGAGAGTAGGAAGATATTTCCCCATGAGATTCTCTACTCGATCTATGAAAAGGATATGTTGACCATCATGCATGCGTTAGCCATGTTCATGCAGTCAAGGTCAAGACCCACCACAATAGCCTCAACTTCTTTTCGAAGCGGAAATAGCTACAAGAGAGGCAGCAAAAGTGGGTGAGAAAACTACAACCATATGACTTTGACGTCGAATATGTCAAAGGGAAGCACATCGTAGTTGTTGATGCATTGTCCAGGAGACCAGCCACCTTGTCCTTGATGAACATTGCCCTAGACTGGAGGGTGTAGTTACTTGTTGAGTACTCCAAGGAAAAGTTTTCATGCGAGATCTTGATGGGTTGGTGATGAATGACCAATATTGAGTGATGAACGAGGTGATATACTATCGATATTGGATTTACTTGGTACCCAACTCCCCACTGAGGGAGAATATTGTGCAAGTTTCCCATGATTCACCACTAGGAGGGCACCATGGGTTTACGAAGACATACATACCATTAGGGAGTGCTTTGCATGGAAGCGCCTCACAGAGGATGTTATAAGCCATATACGGGAGTGTGACACATGCCAGAAGAACAAGGGAGAGTAGACACACCCCGTTGGTCTACTACAACCACTTCCCATTCCTGAGGGAAAATGGGAAAGCATATTGATGGACTTCATCACCCGTTTGCCCATAGTATAGGGCAAGGACTACATATATGTCGTGGTGGATTACCTAACGAAGTACACTCATTTATTTGCCATTTTAGCCCGATGCTCGGCCTCACAGGTGGCCGAATTGTTTTTCAGGGAGGTAGTTTGGCTACATGGTCTCTGTAGAAATTTACAGGGTAAGTTCCTTAGATAGAACACCAAAATACACTGCTCACAAACAGATCGCAGATCAATACACCAGTATTCTTGATGTGGTTAAAACCCTCAAAGAGGGGAACATTCCAAGGCCTGGGTCAACGCAGCCACTTCAGCCAATTTATTAATAAAAGAATGAAAATTTACATAAGCTTCTCCCATGAATAGTCACCTTACAAATGACCCTCCATGCTCTTTAAATAGAGCTCATGGACCAACCTAGTGTTAAGCCATGGATCAAGTGTTGGTAATACCGAGGAGATAATGAACCGTAGAATCACTACATATCGTGACAGTCGGATTGTAAGTTACAAAAGTACATAGTAAAGAAACACACTTTACCTAACTCTATACTAGACCAAGTTATACTTAACTATTTCATATGTGTCAGAATATCCTAGCATCCCTCCTTAACAAAAACTTGGGATAGTATTGAAGGATGTACAAATATGACACAATAGGAGACGGAAGGAGGCATTAGAGCCTATCTCCCCTTACTAACAACTTCCTGAACTCGAACTATAAATCAAAGTTTAGTAAACTTCGCCTCTGTGAGAGCCTTTGTAAAGATGTCTACAACATGATAATCAGTGGAACAATATTGCACTTCAAGAACATGGTCATGAGTGAGCTTTCTAATGAAGTGCATGTGTAGTTCAATTTGTTTGTTGTGCTGATGTTGGACTGGATCTTTACATAGTTGAATGGAACTTTCATTATCACACCAAAGTGTAGTCGGATGCTGCTGCTGAAAACCAAACTCTGACAGGATCTGACAAAGCCACAGGGCTTCCTTACTAGCTTCTACGGTGCCACGATACTCTGGTTCTGCTGAAGAAAGCAAAATGGCACTTTGTTTCTTACAAGCCCATGCAATAGGTCCAGAACCAAGAGTGACGACATAACCTGCAGTAGACTTCCGATCATCAGGGTCACCGACCCAATCGAAATCAGTGAAACCAACCAATAGAGGAGATGCTTCCACGCTAAAATGAATCCCAAATTGAACTGTACCTTGAACATAACAAAGTATTATTTTAGTTGTTTTCCAATGACTCTCATGTGGGTTTTTTATAAACCGAGCAATAAGGCCAACATCAAAGGAAAGGTCAGTACGAGTATGGGTTAGATACAAAAGTTTTCCTACAAGCTAATGGTATAAGGTAGCATCAACTTCAAGGGAAGTACAAGTGACTGAAAGTTTGGCTCTAGACTGAAAGGGAGAAGGGGTTGGATTACAGTCTTCCATGTGAAAGTGGCATAGAAGATCATAGGCATACTTGGACTGGGAAAGGGAAATACCTTCCTTGGATTGCAAGACTTGAAGACCAAGAAAATAATGCAAGTGTCCTAAGTCTATCATTTCAAACTTCTTTTTAAGGCTGGACTTCACATGGTTTATAAGGTTGGGATCACTACCAGTAAGGATAAGCTCATCAACATAAAGAACAAGAATGATAAGAGACTTGCCCACTTTCTTGGTCTAGACAATATTGTCAGAACGACACCTAGAAAAGCCAGTATCTAAAGAAAGCTATCCATTTTGGCATACCAAGCCTTAGGGGCTTGCTTGAGACCATAAATGGATTTCTTAAGCCAACACACAAGGCTAGATTATGTTTGTATAAATCCAAGGGGTTGTTCCATATTGATTTCTCCATGCAAGTCCCTATGCAAGAAGGCAGATTTAACATCCATCTGATGGACTTTCCATTTGAAAGAGGAAGCAAGGGAAAGAACAAGGCGGATAGAGTTCATTTTGGCAACAGGGGAGAAGGTTGCAGTATAATCAATGCCTTCAACTTGTGAAAAACCATTAGCAACAAGATGAGCTTTATGTTTATCAACTTTTCCATCTTGTCCAAACTTGGTTCTGTAAACGCATCTGCATCTAACAAGTCTTTGTCCATTTGGAAGAGGAATAAGATCCCATGTATCATTTGCCAATAATGAACGATATTCTTCATTCATAACTGCGTCGCAATCTGGATGGCCTAAAGCTTCTACAAAGGTGTCAGGATCATAATTCATTGAAACTTGAGCTAGTAAGGAAGAGGCTCTATCGAACTGAGAACATGTACGTCGTTGATCTATAGGATAACTTGCAAGAGAAACTACTGCATCTCGAGTAGCATGGACCCATTTTGGAAGCTGAGGAGCTGAAGGAGGATCCTGGGAAGGTGGGGGGATTTTCATCCTCGTTGTCATCATCTAAAGAAGAAATATTTTCAAAAGTAGAAGGGATAGAGAGAGGTGGCACATTTGCCAAACTAGGCTCGTAGGCCGATATATTTTCATAAAACTTTACATCTCTTCTAATGATAACATTTTTGGACTTAAGTGGAATAAGTCTATATCCTTTGACATCTTTAGAATATCCAACAAAAATACATTTTTCACTCTTAGGTTCTAAAGATTTATGTTTCTCATCTAGAATATGGGCCCATGCTTCACTTCCAAAAAAACGAAAGTGACTTATATCTGGTTTAATTGAGCTCCATGCTTCTTCTAGAGTGATATTCTTTAAAACCATAGCAAGAGTGCAATCTACTATGTAATTTGCAAAGTTAATTACTTCTACCCAAAAATTAAGACTAAGTCCTTTAGATTTAAGCATACAATTAGCTATTTCCTTTAAGGTGTGATTCTTCCTTTCAGCTACACCATTTTGTTGTGGAGTATATGGAACATTATGTTGCATTTGAATTCCATGCTCAGTGCAAAAGTTGATGAATTTTTTGTTAACATATTCTCCGCCATTATCAGATCTTAGCTTAAGAATTTGATGTCCAAATTGTTTCTCAATAAAGGCCTTAAAGGCCAAGAACATGTTAAATACTTCACTCTTGAGTTTTAAGAAGTATACCCAACTACATATGGAGAAATCATCAATGAAAGTTGAGAAATACTTGTAGCCAGAGAATGAAACAACTGGAAGTGGACCACATAAATCACTATGCACAAATTGTAAAGGGGTTGAGGCATACCAAGAGGCACATTTTTCAAAACTATCCCAATGATGTTTTCTAATTACACATTCAGAACAAACACCATCTCTATAAGATACCATAGGAAGACCTGTCACCATATTTTCTTTACATAGATTTTGAAGGGAGTGATAGTTTAAGTGACCAAATCACTCATGCGAAAGCTTGTCCACTTCATCATTATGAGCAACAAATACCGAGGGAAGAGTTGATGACCCAAAGTTGTTAAACTTATACAACCTTGTAGAATCATCAGCAATGCCAATAGCTAAAATCTGTTTAGGATCTCTTAGGTATTTAATTACAACATCGTGAGGTGAAAATTCAATGATTTTACCTTCACCTGAATGAGTTATGTGATATACAGATAGAAGGTTGTAGGATAAGGTTGGAACACATAATACATCATTAAATTGACCATTGTCTATGTTGTCCCTTAAGAAACCAATTTCTTGGCTATGTAGAAACTGTGCTTAAGACATTAATGTTTATTATTCTTGTCACTTATTTGTATGATGTATCCTCAAGGGAAGGACATAAAGGGCCTGACTTTTAACCTTTAATATGTAGCTGATATGAAAGTCTCAAAATGCCATATGGTCGCTGGATATAAATGCTGAGTGAAGAATGCTTTGAGAAGTTAGATACAATATGTTGTTTTTCATAGAAACTATTATCTGTAATGCTTTGAGAAGTTAGAGACAATATGTTGTTTTTTCACAGACACTATTATCTGTAACTTAGAAGAAATGTAGAAGTAGGAACTTTAAATATAGGAGTGCTATTTTAAGGAATTTTAACTTCATTCACATAAGTGAACAAAGACCTGCAGCTTCATTACCATACTTAAAGAAAGGAAGACACATGATTACACATAGCAGAGAAATTACAAAATCATACCCAAAAATGTGTGGAAAACTCCTAATTATTTCATTAATCATCAATTTTATCAAGAATACAATAGCATAGCCTCCAGGCTCTTCAAAATTTGGACCCTTTTTCTATAATTTTGCCTCTTTTTATAGATCATGGGACAACTGGTAATCACCAAAACTGTCAAACTGCTTAACTATATCCTAACTATCTAAAGTAAAAGTCATTACATAATACTACATCGGAGGGTAAAGACACCTCATTCTTCTCAAGAAAACAAAATAAAAAGTAACAGAAATTAGAATATGACTAGTGAGTGTTTCTCGTTGTTCGAATCTGTGGCTTGACTGTTGATGAAATTTCCGTATAGATGTTTTGATGATAGCTAAACTGCTTTAAAGCAACAAAACTACATCTTTACAAAATTCTGTGCATGGACTTGTGGGTTATGGGCCGACATATACATCGAAAGCATTCTAATTGGTAGAACCACAAAGAAACCTGACCAATAGTAATATACCTCTACTTTTACTTATTATGCTAAAACAGCGAAATTGGTTGATTTACGCAAAATATGGAAAACCTTCAGTTACCACGGAACCAAAGGAATTAAGACTCTGATTCATAATCTCATCACGTCCGCCTTTTCCAAAAACCTTTACCTTCCCCACAAAATCGAAAGGAAACAAAACTACAGTTCATAGACTTCTCGAGTCCAAAATTTAATATAAAACCTGTGCACCTTTTAACACAATATCCGTCGGATCTTGTCCCTTCTTAATGAGTGGCTGTGATTGATCTAGACTTCAACAAATTAAATCACATTCCATAAACCATCGCGTCTATTTTATGAATTAAACCTCATCCTTGTTAACCACGCGATTACCATCAGATCTAAATCCTTCAAGCGGACGATCCTATTAACTGAGGTTTTAACTCAGTTTTATAATTTCTCACGTCTGATTTTGGAGTTATCTTCCATGCTTATTAGCACGCAATTATTGTTAGATCTGTTGCCTGTCGATCAAACTGCTCAGATCTTCTCCTAGCTTTCTCATGTTCGAAAGCCATCAATAATATAAAACACACCATTTCTTTTAGACTTTCGCATTCTCTTTCAATTTTGTTATAACATAATATTTGACTTTTTTCTTTTTTGCGATAAAATTGAAAACGAAATTTAAATGACAATGGATGCTACAACAGTATAGATGAATAATTCTAGTCCCTATAACACTAAGAGATCTATCATCACCAACATATATATTTTTGGTGTTACAATCATTTAAAGAAGAAAGCATGGCTTTGTTTTTGGCCATGTGATAAGAAGCTCTAGAATCAATGAGCCACTCATGAGAATGAAAAGAAGAAAATACATTTAGTGCATAACCAAAACGAGATGCTTGACAACCACATGCAGAAAGTGTTATTCATGAAGATGAGGTTGAAGTTGAAGAATGATCCAAATGGATGTTATGCTTCTTCATTGCTACTTCCAAGGCTTCCATCTTCTTAAAGCATTTGGATTCTAAGTGGCCATCTCGATTACAAAAGGTGAAACGTCTATCAGTCTTCTTATCTTTGTTTTTATTTGACTTATCATTTTGTTGAAATGATTTTTCATTTTGAGACTGAAATTGCTTAGGACCCTTGTTTGGTTTAGAACCATTATTTTTAGGATAGTGCTTCTTAGGATTCTTTGAATTTGGTTGTTGCTGGGTGGCTAAGGCTTTCTTAGAATAGTTTCCAAGATTAAGAAAACCAAGATGTAAGATTTTTTCTTGTTCTCTTATTAAAGAGTCACAAAAGGAATTAAAAGAGGGGGACTTGTAGTCTTGTACTTGAGAAATAAAGGCTTTTCTAGTAGAATGGAAGGTGGAAACAAACACAGAGTAGGTTGGTCCAAACTTAGTAAGAATGGAATAGATAAGGCTAACATCTTCTTTCTTAACATTAACACCTTCAAAGAGAAGTCTAAGGGTCTTGAAATTGGAAAAAAAATCTTCAATGGAAGAAAAATTATTGGGGTCCAACATAAGAAACTCATTTTCGAGTTGATTGGCTCTAATTTCATTTTTAATTCCAAAAACTTTAGTGAGTTGTTTCATTGTTTCATTAGGGGTATCAAGTTTTGTGATATGGAATCTAAGGTCTTGAGAAATAGACATCCCTATCAACCCACGTGTTTGATCTTGCCTATTTTTCCATTTGGCTGTCCTATCTTCGTCTTTAGCTTTAGCTTCTTGGCTTGAGGCTATTCTGTAAATACATTTGCTTCTAAGTAAATCCACAATGTAGGACCACCATTGGAAGTAGTAGGTGTTGTCAAGAATAACTTGGCATGGAATTTCCATTTTAACTAAAACTGAAGCTGTAGATATTGAAACTAGGTGTTTCAATTGAAAGATCTCGAAAAATTAGGCCTATAAAAAAAAACGGCTTTGAAAACGGTTTTCAGATGAAGAAGTTATGGTTTTTTGAAGAAAAGTTGTTGAAGATGCCGACGAAGTGTGTGAATGTGCAGAAGTGAATGATAATGTTATATTTTAAAAAAAAATCTCCCCTCTTTCCAAACTTAATCTAATTAGCTCACTTAAAAAATATTTTATGTGACCCACTTTTATAAATAGGTGAAAGTCACTTTTACAATCATACTTTATGAGATACTCACTAAATTGTAACTTTAAATAAAAGATAAAGAGACTTTAGAATTATAAGTGACTTAATTTTTATAATGGGTGAGAACACTTTTACATAAAGTAACTTTAAAACATAAGTTACATGTTCTTTTTCAAAAAGTAACTCAACAAAAAGAAAGACTTGAACTCAAGACCTTTATTCTCATAAAGTAACTTTGGACCAAGTGAGCTAATTTAAAAGGTTAGTAATTTTGGGAAAATAGGAAGGCGGGTTTTTGTTTTTGTTTCTTTTTTTTTATTCATTGACTATTTGGGGTGCGTGCTTACTCGAAAAATGTTTTTTTTCCTACAAAACAAAAAACCACACAATCCAACACAGACATACAAAAAAAAACAAACCTTATGGCTTGCAGTTAGTTTTTTCTAGAAACTAAATATTTTCCTCAATGTTTCTGATTTTCCGAGATCACACTAAGGCGCGGCGGAAAAGAGCATACACATGAGAAAAATCCTTCCTTTCTATTTTTGATTTGCCTAGATCACACAGAGTCGCGTGGTAAAGAGCATACACAAAAATAAAAGGTATAAATCTGGTAATAAAAAAACAGAGAGATAAATAAACTGTAATAAAATAGAGAGAAAATAAGTAAAACTAAAAATAAAAATTGTATACCTCCAGATCTTAAAAATGATGTATCTAGGGCTATCAAAACCTTTTCGCATGAAATGAAAGGGGTTCCTCTTGGAATAGATTCTCCAAACATAATAGAGCAGTCCTCTCAGCCCGAAAGTGGTCAGAAACAATAGATCTAGGAAATGACAGTCGGATGCAATTGTACTAGCTTCCAATTTGGATCACCAACGGATGCGGCCCTCAAATAGCTCTGATACCATGTAGGAATTTATAGGGTAAGTTCCTCAGATAGAACACCAAACGACACCGCTCACAAACATATCACATATCAGTACACCAGTATTCTTGACGTGGTTAAAACCCTCAAAGAGGGAAACAGTCCACGGCCTGAGCCAACACGACCACTTTAGGCAATTTATTAATAAAAGAATGAAAATTTACATAATCTTCTCTCATGAATGGTCACCTTACAAATGACCCTCCATGTTCTTTAAATAGAGATCATGGACCAATCGGGTTTAAGCCAATAATCTTCTCTCATGAACAGTCACCTTACAAATGACCCTTCATGCTCTTTAAATAAAGATCATGGACCAATCGGGTGTTAAGCCACAGATCAAGTGTTGGTAATATGGAGGAGAGAATGAACCATCGGATCACTACATATCGTGACTATCAAATTGTAAGTTACAAAAGTACATAGTAAAGAAACACACTTTACCTAACTCTATACTAGACCAAGTTATACTTAACTATTTCCTATGTGCCGAAATATCCTAATAGTCTCCCCAAGACCATTGTCAATTATCGGGACAACAGGATCATGGGTGGGTCTCGGCAGGAGTTGTTTATATTGGTGGGTACAGAACTCACCCCAAGTACCAGTTACCACTCACGGAGGGATGGCCAAACGGAGACAGTTAACAAGTGGTTCGAGGGCTACTTGCATAACTATGTGATAGGGTAGTAGAAGGCATGGATACGATGGTTGCAATTGGGGTAATACTGCTACAACATTACGCATCACAAGTCTATAGGTATGTCACCATTTTGAGCCCTACATGGTTATGATGCATTATCTTTTGATGACGTTATGTTTGGAGACAGTAAGGCCCTAAGGGCCAAGAACTAGATACAAGAGAGCTAAGACATATTAAGGGCTCTAAAAGATAATCTGCAAATGGCCCAAAATCAGAAGAAGATTTATGCAGATAGGGGCAGAGTTGGGAGGCAGTTCAAAGTTGGGAACTTGGTCTTTTTTAGGCTCCAACTGTACCTGTATTCTAAATTCAAGCAGAAGGGGGATGAGAAGCTCAAACACTGCTTCTATGGGCCCTATCATGTTGCTTGAAAGGTGGAGGAGTTAGCATATGAGTTGGAGCTACCACTAGGGAGCCAGTTGCACAATGTTTTTCATGTGTCTTGCCTCAGGAAGGCACTAGGGCAGCAAATCACAGCTACTACAGAGTTACCCCATATGGATGATGAAGGCCATTTGGTGCTGGAACCAGAGGCCATTTTGGATTCCAAAGAGAGGCACATGTGTAATGATATCATCAGGGAATTTTTGATTCAATGGAGGAATCTACCCGATGAGGATGCCAGCTAGGAGGGGGAACAAATACTACAACATCCTTCTTTGCAGTTACTTGAGGACAAGCAACGTTTTGACAAGGAGGGCTATCACAATATTCCTACTTAGTGTTTCACTAAGGGAATATCAAAATTTTGATCAATTTTGGCACTCACATTATCTCACTTAGGAAAAAGGGGGTCTAGGGGACCCATATGTGATTTTTGACCTAAGAGGCACACCAACTATAGGCTAAGTGAAAAATTGTGGCTTTGGTGGAATGTGGGGGCCACCACAAAGGCATTTTTGTTAGAAAATTATATATTACAGAGCAATGGAACACATAAAATATATTTCAGAAATATAAACACATAAAACACATAAAACAAGAGAGACACAGATATACGTGGTTCACCCCATTTGGGCTATGTCCATGGGAAACAACCAATCCTTCCTTTTATATTATCCAGCAAACTAAAGAGATACAACCTACAGTAGATCCATTGTAATTCCTTCTTCACTCTCACACAATCTCCTCTCTCTTTCTCACTTAGAATACATATCTACATAGACACAATATAATTCCCTCATATATGTTGGAAATAATACTGAGAGGGGGGGTGAATCAGTATTATCTAACTTTTTTAATAAATCTTCCTTATTTGTTCCTTGAATTATTTTTGCATGTCAGTACCATAAAATAATGAACATGAACAAAGAAAATAGATAGTCACACCAAAGAACACAAGATGTAAGGTGGAAACCCAATGTGGGTGAAAACCACCTGCTGCAATATGTCTCTATCTTCTTTCAAATTAGAAACTCCTTTTACAATGGTTATGTACTGGTGCAGTCATTTACCAGTACGCAGGCTGCAACCTGCAGAGAGCTACAACTCTCTCTCTCGTTTTCCAGTCTCTCCTGGAAGGGAGCTACAACCCCCTACTTCTTTTCTTACAAGGACCACTTTTCATAAATTTTCAAACTGGATCCATAAGCATCAAATGATCATCAAGTATAAGAGAATCACTCAGTCAACTGTAGTAACCAGATCAACAATAATAGGACCAAACCCAGAACACAACAATGATAAACAAATATTTTAAGAGAAGTAAGCACCCTGCTCAACTGCTCGCCTGCTTACGTAAGCACCCTGCTCAACTGCTTGCCTGCTTACAGTACTCACCCTGCTCAACTGCTTGCCTGCTTACAGTACGCACCCTCCTCAACTGCTCGCCTGATTACGTACGCACCCTACTCAACTGCTCGCCTGCGTACCTCGCTCTGAGTCCATTGAACTGCCTGCGGACCTCCGCACCTACAACCCTTCTGGGCCTGCGTATGTACGCACCTGCAACCCTTCTGTGCCTGCGTATGTACGCACCTGCAACCCTTCTGTGCCTGCGTATGTACGCACCCGAAACGCTTCGTTCCTACGTATGTACGCACTTTTCGTTCACTATACTTGCGTACCTTTGGGCATAGATGCTTTCAAGACTTCAGTAATAACCCAGACAGACAGATCTACAGATCTGAACGTGCGTCGAAAAGATCTCTATCCATCAATAGATTCGCCTTATTTAGATCTAGACATACTCCCAAGAGATCATAATATTTCAGATCTAGCCCCTATAAGATATTCAACCCAAAACATACTAAAGCCAAATGATCTCCTTTGCTTTATATAGGAAAGCTCTTCCTCAAATCATGGATCAATACCACGAGCCGACACCATAATAACACAAATACCGTCAGCTAAATACCAAAGATTAAACATAAGAAACCCCACGTGTGCTTTTCTTTGCCTTGAAATGTGTGCACTAGGGGTACGCACCTCCTAAACGGCTGACCTGCGGGTATGTACGCACTTTATGTAACACCAACCTGCGTGTACGCACCTTATGTAAGGTGTACCTGCGTACCCCTTATTTTCTTCAATATTTGATAGCTGATCATCAATCTCTGCTACTGACTTGAAGTACTGTGATCTATTACTTGAATGGGTTGCCATCAAGGACAACACTTTAGCCATAATGCCAACAATCTCCCCCTTTGGACTTGATGGCAACCTCAAAACTTCAGCTTCATTCTCCCCCTTTGACATCAAGGGCAAAGGGTTATGCTCCCCCTAAGAACATGCTCCCCCTGAATATGAGCCAGATCTGCAACGAAGAACCATAATCCACCATGAAAGAGATAGAGACATATTGCAGCTACTTCCAAGATCTCCTTCTGCACATCCTCCATAATGCCAACAATGCATTATATGCTCCCCCTGAACCTGTACCATCAATCAGAAGAGGTTCAGCAATAAGATGATGCATCAACAACCCCCAGCTTTTGCCTGAGGTATTCAAAAGTGTCCCTGGGCAATGGTTTGGTGAGAATATCAACAATTTGTTCCTTAGAAGGAACATACTCCAACTTGACCTTCTGTTCAAGCACTTGTTCCCGGAGAAAATGATACTTGATTGGTATGTGCTTGGTTTTTGAATGCATAACAGGATTCTTTGAGATGCTGATTGCACTTGTGTTATCACATAAGATGGGAATTGGTGGTGTACAAGTGATTTGAAAATCCTGCAAAGTCTGCATCATCCAAAGGAGTTGGGTGCAACAAGATGCAGCAGCAACATATTCCGCTTCAGCTGTAGACAAGGCAATCGAACTCTGTTTCTTGCTGAACCAAGATACCAGTCTGGAACCCATAAAGAACGCACCACCACTTGTGCTTTTCCTATCATCCACGCTTCCGACCCAATCTGCATCTGTATAAGCATGAAGTGTAAGATCTGTATCTCTAGGATACCATAAGCCATAATTTTGAGTCCCTTGAAGATATTTGAAAATTCTCTTCACTGCCTGAAGATGAGTCTCCTTCGGATTTGCCTGAAATCTTCCAACTATTCCAACTGCATGCATGATGTATGGTCGGGTACCTTTCAAATAAAGTAAACTTCCAATCATAGACCTGTAGGTTGGTTGATGTACTGCTGTAGATTCATCATTTGCACTGAGGCTACATCCTATGACCATGGGTGTACATACTGGTTTTGCATCTTCCATACCATATTTCTTCAAAATCTGTTTGAGATACTTGGTTTGAGATAAAAAGATTCCTCCTTCTTTTTGTTGGATTTGCAAACCAAGGAAATATGTCAGTTCTCCTAGCAAGGACATTTCAAATTCTTTCTGCATGACCAAGGCAAAGCTTTGACTCATAGCTTCTTCATTGCTCCCAAAAATAATGTCATCTACATACACAACAAGTATTAGCAATTTGTCATTTTCAACTTTTATATAAAGATTGCTATCTGCTGATCCTTTTGAAAAGCCTTGTTGATGAAGATATTTGTCCAAACGGTAGTACCAAGCCCTTGGAGCTTGTTTGAGACCATAGAGAGCCTTTTTCAATCTGCATACAATATTTGGATCATTTCCAAGAATGAACCCATCTGGCTGTTCAATGTACACTTCTTCTTCCAAGTTTCCATTCAGAAAGGCTGATTTCACGTCCATTTGAAATACTTTGAAGTTTTGAGAACTTGAGAGAGCAAGGAACATTCGGATGGCCTCAAGTCTTGCAACAGGAGCAAAGGTTTCTTCAAAGTCTATTCCTTCTTGCTGCGCATACCCTTTACACACAAGTCTGGCTTTGTTTCTAATTACTTCTCCATTTTCATTCAATTTGTTTTTGAAGACCCATTTTGTCCCGATAACATTCTTATCTTTTGGTCTAGGAACCAGCTCCCAAGTGTTGTTCTTTTCGATCTGCTCAAGTTCTTCATCCATTGCTTTCACCCAACATTCATCTTTGCATGCCTCTTTCACATTTTGTGGTTCAATAGAGGAGAGTAATGCCAAATAGCTTGAAGCTTCTGCAACTGTTCTTCTTGTTTGTACACCTGCTTCTTTCTGCCCCATAATCTGAGATTCTGGATGATTCTTCTGAACATATCTGGATGGAGTCTTTTCTTCTATTCTTGTTTGCTCCTCTGGTTCTTCTTGAGATTCTTCTTCTTCATCATTCTGTCGTTGGGGGTAGCCTTCATCTTCTTCGATGTCTTCATGATGTACTTGCCTAGGAATGTATCCCTTCTCATCAACCACTACATCAATGCTGTCAACAATTCTGCCAAGTCTTTTATTGTAGCATTTGTATGCTTTGCTATGTGGAGAGTAACCAAGAAGAATGCCTTCATCTGCTCTAGGTTCAAGTTTTCCAAGCTGCTCATCAGTATTCTTGATATAGCATTTGCTCCCAAAGATTTTGAAGTGCTTTACCGAAGGAGTCCTACCACTCCAGAGCTCATGAGGAGTTTGAGTGCTGTTCACCCGGACATTTGTTTTGTTGAGAATAACAACTGCAGCATGTGCAGCTTCACCCCAAAAAGTTGCGGGAGTTCCTGACTCATCAAGCATAGCACGAGCCATTTGTTGGACTGTTCTGTTCATCCTTTCCACAACTCCATTTTGCTGAGGAGTTCTTGCTGTAGAGAATTCTCTTCTTATCCCATGTTCTTCACAGAAATCGAAAAATTCATTTGAAGTAAATTCCCCACCTCTATCGGATCTGAGGCACTTAATTTTGTGACCTGATTCATTTTCAACCAAGGCTTTGAAGGATTTTAATTTTTCGAATGCTTCATCTTTGTGCTTCATAAGTCCTAACCAGACAAACCTGGAGAAATCGTCAATGAATAATATCAAGTATTCTTCTCCTCGAGGTGTTCTTTTCCTGAATGGACCGCATGTATCTGTATGTACTAGCTCAAGAGGCATGCTAGCTGATCCTTCTTTCTCTGGAAAGTTAGTTCTGGTTTGTTTTCCAAACTGACATGATTTGCATATGGTGTTGTCAGGAATTTTGATATCTGGAAGATCGCGAACTGCCTGATATTTGCATGCTTTCCTTATTTGTGAAAAGCTTAGATGTCCCAACCTCCGATGCCATAACCAGTGCTCATCATCCTTGCTCAGATAGCATTGTTGTTGTCCTTCTTCAAATATGTACAGATTATTTGGAGTTCTTTTGCCTTTGATCACTGTTTTACCTGTATCAAGATCACGAACAAGACATCCATTTGATCTGAATATAACCTCGGTTCTTTGATCACACATCTGGCTGACACTTAGAAGATTATGCTTCAATCCATCAACATACAAAACATTCCAGCCTTGACCTTTTCTTTTAACTGAGCAATACCTTTTCCTTTTATAGTTGCAGGAGTATCATTTCCAAAAGAGACTTTCTTTCCTTTTTCTAGAGCAGAATATGACTCAAGTTTTTCTTTATCACCTGTCATATGCTTCGAACATCCACTGTCAATGTACCATAGATTTTCCTGTCCCTCTGCATAAAATGCTATCCCACATCTTTCTGTTTGTGGTTCCTTTATTCTCCATGTTTTGGTGCTTGAGGCTTGTTCCTTTTTCTGCTGAAACCTGCTCCTGCATTCAGAGTCTTCATGACCAAAGTTATTGCAAATAGAACATTCAACTTCATTTTCAAGAACCGAAAAGTTGTTATAGGTCCTTTTTGTAATCCCGGTCATACTTCTTTGTTTTTGAGCTTCCCTAGTCATGATCGTTTTATATGCAACACATTGAGCTGCTTTGTGACCAAAGTTATGGCAAGAAAAGCATTGTCCATTGAAGAAACTTCTGCGGTTATTGAATCTACCAGCCAATTGATTGTAATTTCTATTGTCATCTATTCTTGAACCAAATTGAGAAGATTTTACCTGTGGCTGGTTGTAGCTTTTGTTCACTCTTAAGATGGATTGCCCCTGATAGTTTCTGTTTGTAATTCATCCCTGCTTTACCTGATGATCTTCATTGTGCTTTTGCTCATTTCTTCTTGCTGCATCAAGATAACTTTTTGAGGTGGATGCTTGAGAAGTTTCTCCATTATAGCCCAGACCTGTCTTGTTTAGTGGAGACCGCTGCACATTGATAATCTCATCCAAAGTTTCAGATCCTTTGACAAACTTGAGATTAATAGCTTTTGTTTTCTCAATCTCTTTTCTAAGACCAACAATTTCACCTTCTAATTTTTCAAGATGTTTTTCCTTTTCATCAATTTGAAATTGTAGAGTATCAATGATCATGTTCTTTTCTTCTATACATCTCTTGAGTCTAGTAATTTCATCATAAAGGTTATCCACATCTATAGCATCCATATAATCATCATCTTCAAATGCCATTAACAACTTATATTCATTACCTTGTTCATCTTCATCACTGTTTGATAGACCATCACTATCTTCATGAGTGTAGTAGCTTTTCTTATTTGCATTATGTTTCTTGTTCCATCTAGCAGGTTCCTTTCCTTTATCCTTATAAGGACATTTTGCAGCATAATGACCTACTCTTCCACAAGCAAAGCATTTAAAAGGTAACTTACCTCTGAACCTTCCAGAACCCCTTTGAAGATTTCTGACAAAATTTGATTCTTCTTCCTCTTCTTCTGGGACGTGGCTCGCTTCATAATAATCTCCTTTGCTTGATGCCTTGAAAGCAGCTTCTCTTCTGTCTGATGGACCTCCCTTTCTCATTTCATAAGCAGTTAGAATTCCATGTAGCTGAGACATAGTAAGAATTCGTAGATTTTCCTTTTCTTCTATTGCAGATACTTTAGATTCAAACTTGGGGGACAATGATCTTAGAACCTTTTCAACCACAATAGCCTCTTTTATTTCTTCACCCAAATTTTTCATACAATTAACAACCTCATCTACCCGAAGAAAATAGTTAGCCACACTTTCATCATTATACATCTTGAGAGTCTCATACTGAATTCTGAGAGTTTGAAGTTTAGCACGTTTTACCTGTTCATCTCCTTCATAGCTCGTGACAATTTTGTCCCATATCTCTTTTGCGGATTTATAGTGCATTACCTTCATGAATTCTGATTGGGATATACATCCCAATAGAGTACTGACTGCTTTCGCATTTGTTTCATACTTCTTTTTCTCGGCTGCATCTGTAGGAGTGGCTGAAGGAAAAATGTAGCCTGTCTCTACGATGTCCCAAACTTCTATACCAAGAGATTGAAGATAGGTAGTAACTCTTACCTTCCAATAATTGAAGTTTGTCCCATCAAAAACCGGTGGCCTGATTGATGCTTCTCTCTCGTAGTTGCTCATGATGAACGATCTACCTTCAAGCGATCAAGCTTCTCTGAAGGACCTGCTCTGATACCAATTGTTGGAAATAATATTGAGAGGGGGGTTGAATCAGTATTATCTAACTTTTTTAATAAATCTTCCTTATTTGTTCCTTGAATTATTTTTGCATGTCAGTACCATAAAATAATGAACATGAACAAAGAAAACAGATAGTCACACCAAAGAACACAAGATGTAAGGTGGAAACCCAATGTGGGTGAAAACCACCTACTGCAATATGTCTCTATCTTCTTTCAAATTAGAAACTCCTTTTACAATGGTTATGTACTGGTGCAGTCATTTACCAGTACGCAGGCTGCAACCTGCAGAGAGCTACAACTCTCTCTCTCGTTTTCCAGTCTCTCCTGGAAGGGAGCTACAACCCCCTACTTCTTTTCTTACAAGGACCACTTTTCATAAATTTTCAAACTGGATCCATAAGCATCAAATGATCATCAAGTATAAGAGAATCACCCAGTCAACTGTAGTAACCAGATCAACAATAATAGGACCAAACCCAGAACACAACAATGATAAACAAAGATTTTAAGAGAAGTAAGCACCCTGCTCAACTGCTCGCCTGCTTACGTAAGCACCCTACTCAACTGCTTGCCTGCTTACAGTACTCACCCTGCTCAACTGCTTGCCTGCTTACAGTACGCACCCTGCTCGCCTGCTTACGTACGCACCCTGCTCAACTGCTCGCCTGCGTACCTCACTCTGAGTCCATTGAACTGCCTGCGGACCTCCGCACCTGCAACCCTTCTGTGCCTGTGTATGTACGCACTTGCAACCCTTCTGTGCCTGCGTATGTATGCACCTGCAACCCTTCTGTGCCTGCATATGTACGCACCTGCAACCCTTCTGTGCCTGCGTATGTACGCACCCGAAACGCTTCGTTCCTACGTATGTACGCACTTTTCATTCACTGTACTTGCGTACCTTCGGGCATAGATGCTTTCAAGACTTCAGTAATAACCCAGACAGACAGATCTACAGATCTGAACGTGCACCGAAAAGATCTCTATCCATCAATAGATTCGCCTTATTTAGATCTAGACATACTCCCAAGAGATCATAATATTTCAGATCTAGCCCCTATAAAATATTCAACCCAAAACATACTAAAGCCAAATGATCTCCTTTGCTTTATATAGGAAAGCTCTTCCTCAAATCATGGATCAATACCACGAGCCGACACCATAATAACACAAATACCGTCGGCTAAATACCAAAGGTTAAACATAAGAAACCCCACGTGTGCTTTTCTTTGCCTTGAAATGTGTGCACTGGGGGTACGCACCTCCTGAACGGCTGACCTGTGGGTATGTACGCACTTTATGTAACACCAACCTGCGTGTACACACCTTATGTAAGGTGTACCTGCATACCCCTTATTTTCTTCAATATTTGATAGCTGATCATTAATCTCTGCTGCTGACTTGAAGTACTGTGATCTATTACCTGAATGGGTTGCCATCAAGGACAACACTTTAGCCATAATGCCAACAATATATAGTGAGGGGTTTCCTTCTAGGGAAAAAAGACCCTAAATTAAACATAACTTCTACCGTCAGATCTCTGCCTAATGGACGGCCTAGATTGACTACAAAATTACAACATTTTACAAGGCAATTTTACATCTATTTTTAGCTTCGGGGGTGCTGCCCCTGATCCCCCACCAGGGGGGCCTCCCAAAGATCGCAGTTGCCCCCCACAGACCCCCCTTGCAAAGCAAATATTATGGGCAGCATTTCTGCCACATTACAAACTAGGGTCCAATGCGGTGATACCTATGAATAAAGAAGATAATCAAGCTCCACACCCAACAATTTTTTTCCCACAAGGAGAATATGCTTTCATTGGCTCGAAGAAGATGGGTGGAAGTCGATGTGGGCCCATGGGCAGCCTTGAGGAATTTCGATAAAAGAGGGAGGAGCTCTCATTTTTTGTTATCATTCATCATTTTCGAATTTGTCTTCGACAAAAGCATGCTTGAGCAGTGAGCTAAGTTTGCGTGTGTTGTTCAACACACCAGGTGTTTCTAAGCGAAATTCCTAGACCTTGCTTTAGTGGGCTTCGAGTTCCAACCCAATGAGGGAGTTTTCCTTCAACATAATCCACACCAGCAAAAAGAGGTTGATTTTCAATAGCAGGGAAAGCCACAACAGCGCAGGGACTGTATAGTCATTGATAGGGGAATTCCAGGAGTGTGGGGAGATAAGAGAATTTGAGGTGGAGAATTGGTGGGAAGGCTTGGGAAGCCTTCTAATAGGGTTTGCAGGTATTTTGGAGGCATTTCAGCAGAAAATCATTCAGGAGGTCGAATATCCTGGTTGGAGAGCTAGTCAAGCTCAAGGGGGTCGAAATTCCAAGGTCAAGCTTTGGCAAACCCCTTCGTGAGTTATTCTGGGTTTCTTGAGTAGAGGCCATGATTAAATTCCCATAATTTTTTGAGCAGTAGAGAGAGCTCTAGCAGCTCTTCATTTCAGGAAACAACACCATTTTCTGGGTTTTACAGTGCAACAGTTGGGCTAAGTTGACAAAGCTTGACGGAGGGTGATTCAAGGACCATTAAATACTTTACTAGCTTGCTAAAAGCAAGCCTTGGTGCACAGATTCCAACACCTTGATTGTACACCTTTCCTAGTTAATAAAATTAGTAGATAGTGTTGTTTTGGAAGAATTTTCATGGTCTCATTATCCATTTCGATTTTTGTGATGTGCTGTCTATTTTGCTTTAATTATTTATTGTTAATTTTGCCTCGGGGACATTAAAGAATTCCACCCTAATTTCATAGAACGTCGAGTGTATCCCTAGTGAGGAAGTTGGGGAGTCCATTTTCAAGCTTCCATGGAGCTTATTGCAGGTGTTTACCCAGTTTTGTGCATTTTTTGACTGCATAAGCAATTCAAAGTATCCATTTGAGAAACAACTGCAGAAGGAGTACAAGAGATTTTGCAGGAAATTTCTCTCATTTGATATGGTTATTTTGTAGTGGGTTTGTAGGACTGAATAACTGGAGCATTGTGGTATGAATTTTTCTTATTTGGAGTAGTGCAGAGGGTTGGGTATACACGGGAATTCACACTACTTGGGGTTTTCCAAGTTAGTTGGAATTTACCCAAGACTATTCTAAGATTTTTTGGGTTTTGTGAGAGGAGTCTGTGGTTAAAATTTCATAATTTTTTGGGTAGTATTCGAGCTAGAAATCAACATTTCTTCAACAGTACATTTTATTGGTAAGCTAAGTAATTCATGCCAACTAGTGGGCTTCATCTTGGCTTGGATTTAAGCCAAACCATTTGTGATATTTTATGGGTTTGGTGTGAGAAGATTTGGTTAAATTTTCAGACATTTCTTAGCAGTTTTGAGGGCAGAAACACCAATTCTTCTGCAGCAGTAGAAGTATTTTTTGGGTAGTGCGTGCTACCTATTTGGGTCATTTCCAACACTTGGGTCTTCACCTTTTCACATTGGTTTTGCAGTGCTTGTAGAAGCAAGCCTAAGTTCTTTCATTCTCACTTATATGTAGCATGTCCTTTATGCTTAATTAAAATGCCTCAACACTTTCGTCTTATTTCTTTGGTGTACTGGTTGGTGCTTGCAGGGAAAACTTTAATTTTCTATTGTTAGTTCATGTTTTGGTAATTATTGTTACTTTTACAATTAGAAATATTACAAATTGTTTCCCATAAATAGAAAGATATATCAACAATATTATTCATTGAACTTGATACTCCTTAAAATATGATAATAGGGGATATTTATAGAAATGCAAGTTTAAAAGAGATATAGAAACTTTGATGCCACTTATCTGACTTTAATTATGCTAAACTTTAACTTCTTGAGAGAACACAATCTCACCAATATGATATGCAACTATTTAATGCTCATAATAATTCTTACAATGGAATGCCTCAAATCATTTAATATCAACAATACTAGACATTGGACTTGATATACCTTCAAATATAATACTAAGGGAGATTCATAGAAATGCAAATTTAAAAGCAATATATAAATTTTGATGTCACTTATTTGACTTCACTTATACTAGACTTTAACTCCTTGAGAGAACACAATATCACCCATACGTTATGCCATTATTTAATGCTCATAATAATTCTTACAATGGAATGCCTCAAATGATTGTATATCTCAATGTATGTATATGTCCAATCTATATCACTATTTGAGCTTGGGGATTTTTGATTAGCATAGACAGATTGTGTATAAATATGTCTAATGTAATAAATTTATTGTTGGGAGATGTTTTTTGTAATAAATTTTAACACTAAATTTAGTCATGGTATGCTTGCTTTTGTGGGTGGTGTGTTGTCTGACATTTATTACATGTGACTCCTTATGCGCAAAACTCAAAAGCACAACAAATGGATTTGAGTGACTTGATAGTTTATTTTTCTCCCTAGAACATGAAGACATTTCATTGGGTTGTTGGACCTCAAAAATATCAGTGAGGAAGGAAACTAGAGGCAAGGGGCATTGTGAGGAGAAGGTATCACTGGGGTGTTGCAAAAAATAATTGTCTTTAATAAAACAAATTAATTGCTTGCACATAAATTGTCAACCAAGGAAGGTATGTTTATTTCAAGGTTATTAAGAACTATATATACATGAAACAATTGATAGCTAACATTGATTAATACCTAATTATTCATGAGAACATGGCACTCAATCAAAAAAAAAAATTATAATTGTTCACTTATAACGTCGCCTCCTCTCACATCTACCCACTTTCACTAGCTTACTCATGGTAATCATGAGATGAGGGGTTAATATGATATAAATCAACCTCCTATATGACCTTAATGAAATGGAGTCGACACAGCAAGACCTTACTGACTTCCCTAAGGTGCCACAGGACCTCTAGGAGTAAACCAACCCCTCCGGGTGTCGAACCCCTGAGACATCTCATCTTTTCCCTAACTTAGAACCCCATTCGCTCCCTTACAAATACCTCCATGTGACTATGGGTTCCCAGTCACTCCCATAGGCCTACATCAATGTGATTATGCCCATTTTCCGCTAGTGTTAAGCCAATGACTATGATAATTAAGGCTACTTTCCAGGGTTGGGGCTTCGCCTCTACCCAAAAAGCTATGAAACTTCCAGGACTCATAAAAGATATGAAGACAATGATTGTAAACCAAAATCTGGAACTAGGAATTGACCTGACCATCCCCAACCAGGAGTGACATTTGGTCAAACACTTGGTAGATATGCCACCTACAGGTCATGAATGAAACTCTGAACATAAGGGATTGAAAACTTAACTGATATTTAAGAAGAAGGGTCTTTACCTTCCCACATTAGCTTTCATAACAACAATTAGGTCTTACATTCCTTATTTATTAAATTATGATTGACAACATGAAAAGAGACATGACTAATATCTGTCATAAAACCATGTTTATAACCAACATATAACCAGAAAAATAACCATAAGAGAACAACCACTAAAGCCACATAATAACCAATACATGTCCTTACCAAACGCAAGGGAAACTTAGCTTTTATTAACCATAGGCAATTACCAGCCAAGCTCGAGACTTCCACGTTCCACCCAACCATAGATTGGTTGAACCAAATCTTTCTCTAAGTCAATCACCCCCACGCCATATTCCAAGCATGAATGTGGTATCTCACAGGATAAACCAATTTGTAAAAAACCAAGGGAATCCAGAGGTTAAACCACCTCCACCCTCACCATACTATGATCTCACCTAAACCAGTCCCAAGATCACAAAAACCAAACCGAGCTTTGGCGCCTCAGAATTTCTTTACCATCCTTGAGGAATTTCCATATATCCACCCTCAGGCTTTACTGTGTATCCCTCCATTACCAGTCAAGGTATTCCAAGGTCTTTGGGAATTTTACAGTGACCAACTCACCCTAGATTCTAAAACCATCTGGAAATCCAAAGCTCAAATCGATAAAGAATCGCATCACACCATGGCTAGCCGTAAATGGAAGGGATAGGCTAAAATCCATTGTTGAATCCCAGCAAAATCCATGTCAATGACATCAAAAGGACAAAATACCATCATGCACATACCATGCATGTTAAAATCAACTAGGAAATAACACATGAAATTTGTTACCTACAAGTATTGCCGCTGAAGTTGCTTGATCCTTGCCTTCCTTTGCTTTCCTTGTCCTTCTTTTTTTTTCCTTTCATTTCTTTACTTTTCCTTTCCTTGCCTTGCTTGCTTACTTTCTTTCTCCTCTTGGTGTTTTCTCCTCTCTAAGGCAAATTATGACACTAACTGATAAAAGGTTGATAATATCTACCAACTAATGCTCTGAGGCCCTTTTATTATTGATGAGGCTTCTAATTTCTTCAAGTTTCCATTATTTTCTTTCATTTTCCTCCTCACATGCAAATTGTGACCTTCACCTTCCTTTTCTCCTACTTTCCATTATTTTCATAAATAATGTGCCAAAAATAACTTTTTCCTTTCGAACGCCTAAGCCAATTTTCCGTTAGCCATAAAACACAACAAGTGATGCCTACTAGGATATTTTTCCCAACATTCAGCTTGGAATAAGTGTCCCTTTCCTGTGGTCTTATTTTACCTTTATTAACTTTTATTACATGAAATTTTAACCCAGGGTTCTTACAAACCCCTCCCCCTTAGGGGAACACTGCCCTTGGTATTAAACCACACCTAGACCCAACAAAACTGTTGAAGATAAAAAACATATTTCCTATGGAGCTTATAACCTAGCTCATTGCAATATTTACAATAACATCCTATTCAAAAGAAAAACCATCATGTAAAACATGGCAACATTACAACCATACTTCTTATTGGAGCTTATAACTTAGGTTATTGTGGAATTTACAATAGAAACCAAAAATAAATATTTACAAATACCAAGACTGGTTTTCCTTCATTGGAAAAAAATAAAGGATACATAGCCCACATCTGATCATCCATCTCCCATGTAGTTTCATTGGGACAAAATTTCTTCCACTGCACTTTAACCTGCTCAAGTGCTCTGTTCCGGAGCACAAGATGTTTCTGTTGCAATATTCATTAGGGTTCTATATGGAATTCTCCTTCTTGCTCCACCTGTAATACAGGCCAATCAATAACATGATCAACATCCTTTACATATATTTTAAGCAATGAAACATGAAAAACATCATGGACTTTCACTATCAGAGGTAGTGCAAGTCTGTAGGTCACTGGTACAATCCTCT
Organism: Pinus tabuliformis; assembly: GCA_031772625.1. Classification (NCBI taxonomy): domain Eukaryota; kingdom Viridiplantae; phylum Streptophyta; class Pinopsida; order Pinales; family Pinaceae; genus Pinus; species Pinus tabuliformis. The sequence continues at coordinate 675,687,504 of CM062809.1, read as the reverse complement.
CAAGGATCTCAAAAGCTTGCAATACTGTCGTGCCAACTTAGTACATGATCCAATCCTCAAGGAAATATTCTTGCGCTTGATGCACAAATACACATGATCCCCAACCTGAAACTCCTTAAATGCCCTATGTTGGTCTACATAAATTTTTTTCTCATCTTGTGTTGCCTTTAGATTCTTCTTTATAACCTACATTTCTTGTTCCATATCTGCCAGCATGTTCATTCCAATAAGTACCATGTTCACTGGATCACTCCAGTTGATGGGAGTGTTACAAATCAGTCTATACAATGCCTCAAATGGACTCATCCTCAGTGACTCCTGATAACCATTGTTATATGAAAACTCAACCAATGGAAAGTACTCCTCCCATATCCTCTGTTGATGCATGAAATACATCCTCAACATGTCCTCTAATATCCTGTTGACCCTCTTTGTCCGTCCATTTGTCTGTGGACGATAATTTATGCTGAAGGCAAAATCTATCGCCAATCATGAAAACAAATCCTTCCAAAACTTGCATATGAACTTGGCATCCCTGTCTGACACAATATTGTTTTGAACACCATGCAATCTCACGATCTCCCTGATGAAAACTTGTGCTACCTCACTATCTAAATAAGTAGTTTTCGCTGGAATGAAGTGAGCTACCTTGCTTAATTTTTCTACCATAACCATGATAGAATCATGCTACCCAATGTCCTCGGAAGACCTATAATGAAATCCATGGAAATGACCTCCCATTTCCACTCTCAAACTGGAATCAGCTAAAGAAACCCACTGGGATGCTTACAGTCTACTTTTACCTTCTGGCAGTCCAAACATCTTTCCACGAACTCTACCACTTCATTCTTCATATTCAACCAGTACAAGAACTTCTTTATTTCTATCAACATCTTTTGATATCTTGGGTGGCCTGAATATGGTTTTACATGAAACTCCCTAAGATAAGATTCGTGATTTCATTGTCATTTGACACATAGATCCTATCCCTAAATCTCATGAAGCCATCTACTGTAAGATGATAATCCACATCCTGACCAACAATACTCTATTGTAACCTGAGTATAAGCTCATTGTACCTGTCATAATGGTGTCATACCTATAAGATTCGATCCTTTAAATATGTCCCATATGATCTCACTTCTGCAACATGTTTCAACTGCACCTTCCTACTGAGAGAATCTGTAACCTTGTTCTCCTTGATCTCAAGGTAAAACTCACTAAGGGTAGCCAACCATCTAGATTTTCTATCGTTTAGATTTGGTTGGTCAAATAGATATCTTAGTCCACTTTGATCACTCATCAACACAAACTTCCTGCCAAGAAGATAATGTCTCCACATCTTTAAGGCATGAATAATAGATTTCAACTCAAGATCATGAGTCACGTAGTTCTTCTCGTGCTCATTCAGTTTCCTAGAATCATAGAATGTCATTTTTCCCTCCTTCATAAGGACTCCACCAAGCCCTCTCTTGCAAGCATCTGTACATAATACAAACTCTTTAATCTAGATCTACAATCTTTAACACTAAAGCATTTGTTAACAACTGCTTCAACTGCTCAAAATTGGTTGCACACTCCTTTGTCCATTCAAACTTCTTACCTTTCCTGTAATAGGATATGCAATGTGTGATAATTTCTTGATGAACCTCTTGTAGTAACCTGTCAAGCCCATGAATGATATGTCCTCATCCACATTTCTAGGAGATTCCCACTCCATGATATCCTTTATCTTCTCTGGATCTACTATTATGCCATTCTTGCAAATAACATGTCCCAAGTAGTGTACTCGTGTCTAAAATAAATTTCACTTGCTAAGCTTAGCATAAAACTGATTATCTCTTAGCAATCTCAACACTATTGCTAAATGCTCGACATTCTTTTCCTCATTAGAATATATCAAGATATCATCAATGAATATAATAATAAACTTTTCCAAATAAGGACGCAACACACTATTCATCAAACAGATAAAAGTAGTTGGAGCATTAGTCAAACCAAATGGAACTACAACAACTCATAATTCCCATAACTAGTCCTGAAGGTATTCTTGTAGATGTCTTCTTCTTTGATGTTTACCTAATGGTAGCCTGATCACAAATATATCTTTTAGAAAATTGTTGCTCCCTTAAAATGATCAAACAAGTAGTAAATCCTCATTAGTGGATGAATGTTCTTGATCATCACCTTCTTCAGCTACCTATAATAAATGCACAACTTGAGAGTACCATTTTTCTTCTTTACAAATAATACTGGTGCACCCCAATGCGATACATTTGGCCTAATGTATCCCTTGTTAAGCATTTCCTTCAACTACAACTTCAAATCTATGAACTCTGGAGAGATCATCCCATAGGGTGCCTTTGATGCTAGTGTTTCCCCTTGTACTAATTTAATAGAAAAGTCTACTTCCGTGTGTGGAGGAAACTCTGGAATCTTTGCTGGAAACACATCCTAAAATTGTTGCAATATAGGGTAACTCTTGAATATTTATGCATCCTCAATATCCTTACCCTCGTCACTAGAAATATGAATTACAAACATCAAACACCCTTTTCTACAACTGCGCTTAGCCTACATAGTTGTGACCATCCTCCTGATGTAGGCTTCTTCTTCCCCTGCAATATTCTCTTCTCTCCATTGTCATGCAGGCACTCAATAGCCTTGTCATAGAAATCTACCTTGGTCCTATGAAGATACAATCAATCCATACCCATAATCATACTATACGATCCCCATGGAAGTACATTCAAATTTGATGATGTAGGCATACATTTCAACTCAAATGCATAATATCTTACTAAGTGATGAACTCTCTTCTTTGTACATGTATCCAACTGCACCAACCAAGACTCTGCATGCACTTCTTTTCTCAAGCCACAATTATCCACCAAGTTAGGATTAACATAACTATAATTGGATCCAGGATCAATCAAAATAGAAATAACTTGATCACAAAGCTTACCATTCATCTCAATGATAAATTCTTGGTGATCCACCTACCTATTGTCCACAGCCACATAAATTCGAGGAATACTATGACCAACATCCCTAGTTGTTTGTGCCTCTCGAGTATTATAGATTTGAGGCCTACCTTCCTAGTACAATGGACAATCCTTCTTATGATGATCTCTGCCACAAATCCAAAACTGCAATGGTGCTCTACTATCACCAGGCTATAACACATGCCCCTTCTCAACTGCATTGAACTTCTTGTAAGGAGAAACATTTTCTTTCTCACCTGCATCTTGAGGTCTTCCCCACTTTGGTGGCCATTTTCATTTTACTTTCTCATTTCCCTTCAAGTCACATTTAGGCTTAGTTTTTCGCTTTGACTGCTCATAACAATGCTTCAATTTATGGATGGCTTCCTCTAACAATCTAGGCTCATCAAATTCAATATTTTCTCCATATGTTGTTGGAAATCCACTGATGAATCTCTGAATCTTAGCCTTCTCCTCCTTGAGATATGACACATACCTCAACAACTCCAAGAATTTGCTAGTGTACTCATCATCTGTCATACAACCCATCTACAACTCATAAAATTCCTTAGCTCTATCAACATAGTATCTCTATGATAAGTACTTCTTCTTGAAGATCCTCTCAAACTCATCCCAGATCAATTCTTCTTCTAGAATACCTTTGACATTATTTATGTTCTTCCCACCAGATATTTTCCTTCACTTTAAGACTAAAAGTGGCTATCTTAGCTTTCATGTTCTTTGAATAGCTATGCAATCTAAAGAATTTCTTCATTCCAAGTAAACATGCCTCTGCATCTTCTGGTTTCTTCATCTCTCCATAAAATGTAGGAGGCTTGACTTTCTTGAACTCCTCAGGTAAATACTCCCTCCTCCTACAAGGATGATGTTAGGTCCCTATAAAGACATCAATCCTATGCTCCTCTGGAATATCGGTTACCCTAATATTCAATTTCTAGAAGTCCTCAATGTTCTCTTCCATTAAACCCTTTTGTTTGAGATTTATTAATTGGCTTAAGAAGGTGTTTCTCTTTGTATCCTCATAATGTGCTATCACTTCCTCCGTGAAAATTGACCTAGTGACAAGTGGTAATTCCTGCCAATGCACTACAAGATATGGTCAGATTCATTTCTTGTTTCTCTTAAATATGATGTGATGTATGGTGTATGATATCCATACAGTGCCATAAATGGGGTTAAATATCACATCAAGCATCAACAACAAGTTCTACAACTTCTAAAGGATAACCTCACTTTGGCGCAGAATCAAATGAAACAATAGGCATATCAACATCGTGGAGAAATAAGTTTTGATGTAGGTGACTGGGTATTTTTACAGCTACAACCATACAAACAATTGTCCCTAAAGAAATCTAAGAATGCTAATAAATTATAACCAAAGTATTATGGTCCTTACAAGTTGTTGCAAAATATTGGTATTATGGCATACAAATTGGAGCTTCCTACATCTTCCCGAGTGCACTCAGTTTTCCTTGTTTCATGCTTAAAGAAGGTTATAGGTGACAAGCTCCCAATTCAATCAATATTTTGAGAACTTGACAAGGAAGGAAAAAAATATTAAAACCTAAAGAAGTCATGAAAACAATACCTCGACAACTATGGAATCGATCAATTTCAGAGTATCTCATCATGTGGAAGAACTTATCCACAGAAGATTACACATTTGGAGGATGATACTTTTATACATAAGCATCCATAACTACTCAAGGATTGAGGACAACACTTTTTTAAAGGAGAGGGGCATGTTAGGTCCCTATAACACTAGTGTATTCCCTAATTATTATTAGTGTAGCCCCCTTATTATTATTGTTGTGCCCATGTAGTCCCCATATTGTTATTGTTGTGCCCCATAGAAGCCCGCTATTGTTATTGTTGTGCGCTTACATTATTATTGTTATATCAGCTCTGATTATATTGTGAACCCTTAGACTCCTATATATAGAAAAGAGGTTTTGTCACTTGAATCATCCAAGAATTTTTCATTTGTGTAATGTAAAGGAGTTTTCCCTCTCAAAGAGGTTGATTTTGAAGTCGTTGATCTATCTTTTCCATCTTTTTATGAGTTTGTTGCGTAACAAATGATGACAGTGATGACTATGATGATCTCTCCTGGATGAGGAACTAGAATGATGCCCATACATACCATTCCTCCTGTCATTTCTATTCAAGGATCTGTCACCTCTAACTTTATCCCCTCTATCCAACCTGTATCTGGACCGAGACCTACTACCATAGGCTCCATTATTTTTCTCTTCCTACTCTTGACCGATCCTCATTTGTCCCTGTCTCTATAACTTTGACAAACTCCAAAGGATTGTTGCATTAACCTCTACCTTCTTCTCCTAAGACATTCCAAGTCTTTCCTAAGCCTCAACCAACCTGTCATTGTCTGCTTTGCAACTTCTAATGTTTTCCCTCAAGCTCCTTAATGTATCTACTATACTGGAAGAATACTCATCTCCTTGTTGTCCATCTGATTTGTAGGGAGAGTCATGGGAACTATAGTCTACCATTTTTCTTATCATCCTAAATTCTCTTCTTCCTACAATTATACCATGTCAAATAAACCAAATAGATACCAAAACCAAATCCATACCTTAGTTATTTTGAGGGGAGGCTTATCTCATCTACAAGATCAGTCCATATTAGCATGTACATGTATAATCATTACCATATACGTGTAATAACATAACATCACGACAACATCATGCATGATCATATCAATTGTATACTTGGATCCCATGCATGACAAGCATAACCTTGACAACATCAAACTTACACAAAGAGAGCAAAACCATGCCCTGATACCACCTTGTGATATCAGATATGACCAAAGAGAATGCAACTTACTCTGATACCACTTTGTCATATCAGATATGACCCAAAGAGAGCGCAACCCGCTCTGATACCACCCTGTTATGTCGCCTCCTCTCACATATACCCACTTTCACCAGCTTACCCAGGGTAAACATGATATTAGGGGTTACTATGATATGACTAAACCTCCTAGATGACCTTAAGGAAATGGAGTCTATACAACAAGACCTTACTAACCTCCCTAAGGTGCCACAGGACCTCCAGGAGTAACCCAACCCCTCCAGGTGTCTAACCCTTGAGACAACTCACATTTTCCCTTACCTAGAGCCCTAGTCTCTCCCTTTCCAAGGCCTCCATGCGACTATGGGTTCTCATTCGCTCCCATAGGCTTTCATCAGCGCAACTTTCGCCTTTTTATCATAGCGTTGTACCAGTGACTACAATAATTAAGGCTACTTTCCAAGCCTGGGGCTTAGCCTCTGCCCAAGAAGCTATGAAACTTCCAGAACTCATAAAATACATTAATACAATGATTATAAACCAAAAACTAGAACTAGGACTTGACCTAACCATCCCCAACCAGGACTGAAATTTTGTCAAACACTTGGTAGATATGCCACCTACAGGTCATGAATGTAATTCTAAATGTAAGGGATTGAAAACTTAACTGAGGTTTAACTAGAAGTGTCTCTACCTTCTCACATTAGCTACCATAACATCAATTAGGTCTTGCATCCACTATTTATTTAGTTATGAGTGAAAACATGAAAAGGGACATGACTAAGATCTGTCATAAAACCATGCTTATAACCAAACAAATAACCATAAGAGAATAGCCACTAAAGCCACATAATAACTAGTGCATTTCCTTACCAAAAGAAAGAGAAAATTAACTTTTATTAACCATAGACAATTACCAACTGGGTTCAGGACTTCCACATTCCACCCAGCCATAGATTGGTTGAACCAGATCTTTCTTTCATCCAATTACCCCTGTGTCATATTCCAAGCATGAATGTGGATCTCACTGGATAAACCAATCTTTAAACAACTAAGGGAATCCATAGGTTAAACCACCTCCACCCTCACCATACTGTGATCTCACCTAAATTGGTCCCAATATCACAGAACTGAAACTGATCTTGGATGCCTCAATCTTTCTTCACCGTCCTTGAAGAATTTTCCTATCTCTACCCACAGTCTTTTCCATGTATCCCACCATTACTGGTCAAGGGATTCCTAGGCCTTTGGGAATTTTCCTGAGACCACCTCACTCCATATTTTGAAACCATCCAGTAATCCAAAGCTCAAACTGGTAAATAATCCCATCACACCATGGCTATTTGGAAATAGCAAGGCTAGGGTAAAATCTGTTGTCAAATCTCAACAAAATCAATGACAACAAAAACAAAAGGACCAAATACCAACATGCACATACCATGCATGTCAAAACCAGCTAGGAAATCACACATGCAATCTATTACCTACAAATATTCCCATTGAAGTTGCTTGATCCTTGTCTTCCTTTTATTTCCTTGTCCTTCTTTGTTTTTCCTTTCCTTTCCTTTCTTGCTTACTTTCTTTCTCCCCTTGGTGCTTTCTCCTCTATGAGACACCTTCTAAAACTAATTGAAAAAAGGCTGGCAAAAGCTACCAACTAATGCTCAGACATATTTTTATTGATGAAGCCTTTAATTTCTTCAGTTTTCCATTATTTCCTTTATTTTCCTTCTCACATGAAACATGTGACCTTTCACCTTCCTTTTCTCCTAATTTCCATTATTTTCATAAATAATGTGCCAGAAATACTTTTTGCCTTTCCAAAGCCTTATCAATTGTCTTTGTCATTTTCCCCTTAGCCATAAAACACAACAAGTGATTCCCACTAGGTTATTTTGCCAAACATTCAGCTTGGAATAAGTGTCACTTTGCCCATGGTCTTATTTTTCCTTTATTAACTTTTATTACATGAACTTTTAACCTGTGGTTGTTACAGTGACTCTTGTAGGAATAGAAAATAATTCAACAAAAACATCATTGTAAAACATGAGTTGCATAAAATTAACACTTGAAACAATACTGGAAATGAAAACACACTTGTAGAATAAAATGACACATATTTTAGACCACTCTTGCAAGAAAGGAACTATCACCTCTTGAATCAATTACATAAAACAATTAAATATAAATTGCACAACCATCAATCAAATTAGAATCAACCATTCATCGACTAAATAACACATGGTAACAAATGTAACAACAACCAAATAACATTTTGCATCGACATTGAATTATAAAGTTGTAGCAGCAATTGAACAGTGACAACATATTGTTAGTAAGGATTGATGATGCGAGCAATCTATATCATATATTTTGGAAACTAGATCAACCAATAGTAATGACAATGTATTGACAACAAGAATATATAATAGTGATAACTAAAAGTATAACAAAAATTGAATTAACATAGCTTGCAATTAATTTAAAGTAAAATGAATATGGTACCTCTTTAACACAGTGATCCTTACTAAAGAGGAGGGCCCTTCCTCCTTAGCACGGAGTTGGTAATCACAGCCCACTAACTAGCACAAGAAACCATGAATAAATGATGAAACCATAAAATATTGTGTTAACTTTGAGAAATAGCATATAAGATGCATAGTTCTCAAAAATGATGGTGCCACCCCTTGCACAAGACAAAGGGTTTGTGTCTTATAGGTTTTCTTCCTATCTAATCTTGGTACCAAATTTATCCATGAGAATCTCTCAATTCTCATATTTTTCAAACTAAGAGTCATTTCTTAACAAATTAAAACAATTTAATAGAAATAAAAGTAAAGCCATAAAGGTATCTCATTTTAATGAGTGACTAAAATGGAGGATTGTAACTATTACAACTGAATTCATTGAATTTTCAATGGAAGTCAAATCCTTGTTGACACAACAATCGTAGTTGACATAGCTAAGTAGAAGCATCCATATCAACCCTCAAAAATGGCACTGAGAAAACATTTTGTACATTGGCATGGAATAAAGTAGAAACCAAAAAATGTCAAGCCTAGTGTGACATTGTTGCAAAATTCCTAGGAGAGGAGCATAGCATCATCTAGGAAAAAAAGAGTAGTGGAATCCTAATAAGCTGGGCCATCCTTGTAAACATGCCCTCACTTTGTTAGTAAAGTTACACCGAAGCAGTGATCCTCTCATCAAATACAAGAAAAACTGCAGAAGTTAAGGTAACATGAGAGAATAGCCACTACTTTGGTCAAAAAAGTAATTAAAGGAGTAAAAGGATGCAGTTGTAAAGGTGAAAGTGATAGAAAAGGTATGGAAATAATAATAATAAATATGCCAATTCCTAGACCCAACATCTCCCCCCAAATCAAGCAAATTCATGCCCTCATGTAAACCCCTCGATAAGCCTTCAATGCATGTTGTGAATGCAACTCAATAAAATTGTAGGCTTTTGTTGTATCCTCAAGGATAATTATGTATCCCTCAAAAACAATCAAATCCAACCACTAGGTCTCTTCCTCTCCATGTTTCAACTAGAAATAATTTTGAATCATACATGAGTTTTGGAATCCAAATCAAAGGAAATCTAAACTTCAACTCAAGCCAATTAGGCCTGCATCATATGATGCAATAACATACGCATGTATTCTTTAAAATTCATGTATGAAGTTTAAGTAGGAGTATGGGTCTTAATATCCTTGTTTAGTGTCACACACTTCCCACCTTAACTTGATACCATCTAGTGCACTCTATCTTAATTGCTCAATTCTCCTAGAATAGAGGTCTAAAACTTTATTGTGGACCTAACTTACTTTATCCCTTCTATCTATGGACTAAAAAAAGTTTCCATATGTTCTCACAATAGTTGCAAAAAATCTTGCTTCTTCTCGAATGCACAACAATCTATTCTCCTAGTTTGTTGTTACAGCTTCATAGGCTAATTTCTAGCTTATCTGATTTTTCACAAATGAGGTAAATATTTTTAGCTATATATTTCTCACATTAGGTGAGAAATTGAAGCTATTTACTCCATAATAGACAAACTCGTGCAAATACAACTCCCACAATAGATTTTTGTCTAAAAAGTTAATTTTCTTGAACACCTCAAGAAAATGCATAATGGTGGTTATTTTATATCGCCTCCATTCTTTGATAGCTATCAATCAACAAAGAAGAAGTTTCTCTTGAATAAATAAGGGGTATATTCCTACAACTCAGTGTTTCATGTACAGTGTTGTATATTTGCACTTTTTCCTCCTATAACTACTAGACATTCTCTTACAATTCTAGCACTTGTCTCCTTTCTTTCTCCCTTTACTCTTTCACCTTCCCCCATATGAGTCTTTGGATCATTAATTATTTATCCCAAGCCTCTTTAAGATTATAAATAATCCTCCTATGCTCTCTCATTGGGAATACCCCTTTTCGTAATGATATAGAAAAATTGTCCTCCAATTATTCAATTTTGCAAATAAAAACATTGTCTTTAAATGATCACCCTTTTCAATTTTAGGTCACACTATCTCAGCTACTTTTATAGCATTGTCTTTGACATATTTTTTTTATTCCTCTTGGATTTCAATTTTCTTTTCATCCTCCACCTTTACTTCCTCGGTTACTGATTCTTGTATGTCATTAGTATCATTAGAAGGTTCTTGTGTACCAGTAATTTGATTCTCCTCAAGCTACTTTACCTCAGCTACCGGTTCTTTTGTGGCAACAATATTGTCAATAGCTTCTTGTGTACTATCATGTTGATCTTCCATAGGTTTTTATGCCTCCAATGTTGGTTCTTGTGTGAAAGTAGTATTTTCAGTAGGTTATTATGTAGCAGCCCAGAACTCCATATCCTCTTCCTCAAACTCTATTTTAACTCCCACTGAGATAGAATCTAGATTTTTTAACTTGTCACATGTATATTCGGCCTCATCGATAATTTCCCCACAAACTTTATACATCATTTTCTTAGTGTTTTTAGTTTCAAATGGGAGAAAAAATGCATTCACCATTTCAACAGCCTCGCTAAGGTGTCTAAACCTAAGGGTTTCTTAGCGAAAATTTTCTCTTTTATTATTGCAAGTTGTTTTCTTAATTCATTTTCTTTCTTCAAACTATCAACTTGTTGAACTAGGGGGTCAAATTTAGGGTTACTAGAAGGAGATATGTCATCCTTTTTTCTGCTTGGATTCCTACTCTTTCTCCTTGTTCGGTTGTTCCTTCATATCATCTGTATCAATTGGAATTTTGAATGATTTAGTAGATGATGTTTTTATAGTAGTCCTAACCCTCCTTTTTTGAAAACTTTCCACATGCAAGCCTTTTCAACAAACTTTTATTGATTATTTCTTGCAAGGGTTGTTCCTCTACAGTACAGTAGACACCAAATTATGAACTCTTTGACTGTCCACTAGTTATGTTGACTATTGTGTCAACATGAAGACATTTATCAACATGAGAGTCTTTAGAAGATGTATTAGCAAGGAAACCTTCCTTGGGGGTATTAACATAAGGGTCATCGACATGTGTTTAAGTAGAGGAACTTTTAGTGTCACTCCTTTTGCTTGGTCCTACTTCCTCCATCTCAACATCCTCACTCTATTCTTCATACTCATTCTCTACTTCCTCTCAATTTGTCCCTCTAGTAGTGGCCAAAAATATTGCCCAAGTTCTCCCTTATCACTCCAATGTATCAATGATAATGAGCTTAATTATCACATGGTTTGTCACACAAGTCTCTGGATACTTCGTCTGTAGAATGGAATTGGTTGTATGTTTTAGTGATTCCATGAGAAATTATAACATGTTAATCAATTCCCTTAAAAAAATTGGGCTAATAGTTGAAAATAATAATTATAGGCTACTCCAAACTAACCTTCATAGGTAAGGTACTTTTGAATGGATTATGCCACATCCTCCCATGAATGTGGGAGTGAAGTTATGTATGCCCCTTTTCATTTATTTCTAATACATTCCCCTTATTGAAGAAAATTAGCTTTCGCTATTAGAACTAAAGTCTTCTTGCTAAACCAACACACCCCTATTTTTAGCAAGAGTGTCACTCTATTAATTGCCTCTTCTTTAACTATGAATTGAACTCCTCCCATAGTTGAGCCTTGTTATGTCATGTTTTATGTGAATTCCAAGGCAACTTCCTCATTGAATCCCCTTAACTTATTAAAATACACCAGCCATGCTTGACTTTGGAAAATTCTATATACTCTTGGATATTCATTTAGTGAATCAGTTGAGTTGGGCTCATCACACACAATGGCTCCCCCCCATAGCTTCAATTGCTGGTACAAGTGTTGTTATAGGTCCAAAAATCGTGACATGCATTTATTTGTTGGTAGAATAATGTCAAGTTTGGAGAATATGGAAAATTAGATTGTAGCAGGGTATTGAATTAGTACATAGGATGTCATAATTGACAAGTTATCTCAGATGTACAAACATATTTTAAAAAATCAAATTAGAGTAATCGTGACAAAAAGTGTTAAATGATGAATAGTATTGGAAATAGCGATATGAATGCCAAAATTGATTTCCCATCATCTTAAGTCATAGTATTGATGGTATATCATATGATAGCATGATGTGAAATCCCCCTCCCAACTAAGATGGAGGTCATCATTAGCCATTGTTGAAGGGTGGATCATGTCACACAAAATGCAGTAATGCAAGCAATGAGAGAGGTATATCTTTTGGGTACTTATCGGCTATGATGATGCAGCTATTGGTTAGGATGGTGTTGACTCAACAAGGATCACACACTAGAAAATATTGTGGTAGGAATCTTCAGTGGGTCCCCTTATGCAGTTGAAGTGCCATTAGTAGTGGTACTTCTTCAATATCAGTAGTGTCTGGTGTAGTAATGAAAAAATGTAATAGCAAATGTAACAAAAACTAGTCATCAATGGTAGTAATAACAGTGGTTCATGGCCTTTAATATCAGTATCAATAGTAGCCTATGATATTTAGTATCAACAAATATATCAGAATAAAATGTAACAATAACAAATGTAATAACACCTAAAATTGTGAAGTTGTTACTGTTAAAGTATACTACAGACAAAAAGATGTGATGTATCAATTACTACCAAGTTTGTTTCACTTGAAACCTATTTAACCATGCCCCAAATGGGTTTTCACCATTCATTATATATATAGATAAATAAAAAAATTAAAAATGAATTAAATAGTTGGCGACAGAGGAAGATTCTTACTTTCCCCAACAATATCAAGCTCTGAATTTGAGACAATGTGAAAAAATGAATCCTCACACTACAAGGAAAAGACCTTCTAATGGAGGTTATAATGAAGGATTTTAGCGTTATAAAATTGGCAAAATTTGTGAAAAAAAAAAAAATTACGGTTGCAGTAGTGAATTTTTTAGCGGTGATGATAATGAAACTTCATCACAACTGGAAAAAAAAAAATGGGTGTTCAGAGGTTTTAGTAGATGTTTTCTTATCAGTGCATTTCATGGAAATAATAGCGCTAGTGCACTAAATAAATAAAAGCATCAGGATGTATACATAACAAAAAGAAAATAACATTAGTGCCTGAAATGTATACCACCCAGATGCGTATACATTAACAAAATGCTTTGGGATGCTCTTTTTAGGAACGATTCCAGGGAATGCAAGAATTATTTTAAACCTAGTTCTTTAATTTAAACTCTCATCTCCAATGCATATGATTTAAATAAAAACATCGGTGTGCTATTCGTATAACAAGACCAATGTTTTCAATTTGAATCATGCACCAGGTCTGCAAATAATATTATGTATCATTAGATCGTTAGTTCTATGAAAGCACTGGTGCTTTAAGAATTATAGTGCATTGGGGCATTAAATGCAAACAACACTCGTGCTTGAAGAACATGATGCCCCAACGTTGTCATTTTCAGAAAAGGCACTGGCCATGCAAAAATCTTGAAGTAACAGTGTTCTTATATAAATTAACACACCAGTGTGTGTTTATGTTATAAACACACCAGTATTTTGTATGAGAATTTTTTTTTAGAAGCATCGACCTATGAGAGTGAAATTATTGTGATTTTTTTAATTATTATTCATCAGAAGATCGACATATATCTTATAACAATATTCATATAAATTAAATTTTGATTAGTTCATTTGTATATTATGTTTGTATTAATTTGTTATATCATCAGATTTCGCATCTCTTCATTATAATATTTAATCATCCATATATTTAATCAGTGGTGTAACATTTCACAGTGACATTGGATAATGCAATAGAAGAAATTAAAATGTAATTTATTATATATCAATAAGAGGCTAGGGTTGGATTGAATTGGAGCTTGAGGCTTCAACGATGTTTTGGGCTCTGACGTGGCCTCAGGCAGGCAAGTTGCGCGCACACATCCCTGCACCTACACAAAGACAGAATTAAACATGTTTACCACGGTAATTATGGGCTCTCGCGATAGCTGTTACCATTTCTTCCGACCTGTCGACATCTGGTCCCTGTGTGCATGGTCAACAGACTCTCCAGCGGTTTCAATGGTGGTTTCCGTCTATGGACAGAATCGATATAGAGGAGGAGGCGTTAGATTACTCTCTGGACCCATATGAGGGTCAGTCTATCTTCGACAATCACAACCCTAACCCTACCATAGAATGCCCTGCTCTAAATAGGCTATCATATCCGGTTTCCACACCGATTGTTTCACTGCCTGGATCTTCCTCATTGCCATTACACTTCGGATCACTCTCTCTAGACACATCGGGCCTCGATTGCCCCACTCTATCCCCCAGTACTCTCAATCTTCTTATCGTTGTTTCACCTCCATCCCCCACTTTCAATCTGCTACTTGCACACAACCCTTCGCCCCCTCCTTGTTCTATCCCCCAATATTCATCAAACCCTAATCCCCTCCCCTCAGGTTGTTTCGACTCACTGGTCATTATGGCCAAAGCCTTGACTCCACTGATGGATGTGGGATCGGATCCGCTGAAAGAACACCCATCGACGCCAAGAACTGGAAAAAGAAAGGTTAAGTGCGTGAAAGCTTCAGCGAAGGACCTCACCATTACATTTAGTGAAGATATCCTGATGGACGAGGTGGTGGACAAAGTTAACACGGTTCTTGTTAGGCATGTTAGAGGAAGATCATACTCAGCAACCAGGCTCACCAACTAGGTAAAAGAAATCTGGGGGGGCATGCTTCAAGAACTACCAGAGGTACAAAGCCTCGCTAGAGGTTGGTTCGTGTTGCACTTCTCCTAGGCAGACTACACTGAACTGATACTCACAAAATACTGGCATATTGAGATGGCACCGGTCCTTCTCAAGCGTTGGTCTCCATTATTTGATCTGGAATGGGAGCAGATAGGTGCAGGCCCCATATGGGTGTGACTACTAGGCCTTCCTCTTCAATTCTTGTCTGAAGTTGTGTTTATAAGGATCGGAAATGCCCTTAGCACCTATCTGGAATACGATAAAACCTATGTGTAGACAAAGAATCGTGTGCTGGCAAGAATCCTGGTACACTTGGACACAAGGGAGGGCCTAGAAGAGAAGATTACCCTCAAGTGGAGGCATTATACCAGAGTACAGATATTGGATTATGAGGGAGTCCCATTCCGTAGTAGGAGGTGCCACAAGGTAGGGCATGTATTTAAGGAATTCCCTTTGCTCACGAAATCAGCAAAACCTCTTGGCTCACCAGCACCTCAAAAGGGTAAAGCTACTGCTACTGCATCTCGAAATAGTACCCCGGTCCCTAAACAGCTTAATCTTGGTGAATCCTCAAAGACAGCGGAGGAGCTCCTCAATTCGCCCTCACCCCCTTTGACTCGGGCAAGAGTTGCTGCTGCTGCGGAGATGGCAAGAAAAGTGGGTACAGCTCCACTCTTTCCCCTTTCCTCTCATTTTACTTCTTTATCATATTCTATATGTTGATCAATTGATATATCACCTCCTCTATCACCTTCTATCTCATGAGAGATTTCCTTACCTTTGCCCATCATTGCCTCCACCACCCCTGCCTTGCCTCCACCCCCATCCTCACTCAGGACCTTGGCCATCTCCCATCTGGTATTGCCCCATTCTTACAATCTCTAATCTCAGAATATACCAAATCTGGCATCCAACTGGTCTAGGTATATCCTTCCCTAGACCTTCTACTCAATATTCCATAGGTCAAAAATCTTACATAGCTAAATCCATACAAAAGTCCGGGGCTAAAGTAGCCTCTAGCAAGCAGTCCACTATGGAAGGGGTTCTTAGAGCACTCAACACCCCGGGAGGGGTTCCACCATGAAATGCCTCTCCTTCAACTGTAGAGGTCTGGCTAGTGCCTCTAAAAAACTAGCCATGAGGAGGTTATTTGAAAATGAGCTGACTGATATTATAATGCTGCAGGAAACCTTAGGCAATGCAGAATATATTGATCAAACCCTATCCACCATCAAACCTGGTTGGAAAATCCATGCCCTGGATGCCATAGGTAGAACTGGGGGTTTAGCCATAGGATATAACCCTCGCTCCATTAATGTATCTGCCACTTGGGGAGGAGTGGGATTCGTTGGACTGGATCTTTTCTCGGTTGAGCTTGGATTATCCATCAGATTCATGAATGTTTATGGCCCATGCCAACGGAGAGAATATTTCTGGTAGTTCTTTCTTCAATCTAATATTACCTCAGTGGATCAAGTAATCATTGGGGGTGACCTAAACTTCTCCATAGGATATGGGAAATCCTTGGGGTCACAGGCCCAAGTTGACCCCATGTCTGATTTCTTCAAGGATATTCTGGACCAGTACAAACTTACTTATGCCCCCATGATCAAACCTCTACCCATGTGGAGAAGCCGAAGAGTAGGGGAAGCAGCCCTAGCTAGAAGGCTTGATCATTTCCTAGTCAAAGTTCCTCTGCTTCAAATATTTTCTAGATATAGACAGTGGGTTGGGTCTAGGGGAATATCAGGCCACTCTCCTATCTTTCTAGAGATCCTTGGCCCTGATGCCAAGCCAAAGGCCCCTTTCAAATTTAACCATGTTTGGTTAAAAGATGTGGGATATACAAGCTTAGTTAAGGACTTTTGGACCCCCCACCCTATATCAAATCACAGATCGGCAACTGAAGGTTTCTGCCATAACCTATCTCAGCATAAACACTTAACCATAGCATGGGAAAAAGAGAAAAAAGCCAAGGATGATCAGTCAATTATAGCCATTGAAGCTGAGTTGAACAATTTATTGGATGACATAAATCTTGACTTTACCTCACCAGAAGAAAAGCAAAGCTGATTGAGCTTGAAAAACAAAAAGATAAGGTCTTGAAGGAGAGGGAAGAATCATGGAGACTGAAGAGTAGGGCCATATGGCTATGGGTAGGAGATGAAAATACAAAATTTTACCAAAACTTTGCAAAGGGAAGGAAGACAGCCAATACTATTTGGAAAATGCCTCTTCCAGATGGAGGGCAAGCTGACAATTTCCAAAAACTATCTAGGTTGGGCACCTCACACTTTCAGAATCTGTTTAGATCCCCACAAGAAGCAAATCTGGCTAATATCATACAAGTGGCTGGTCTATTTCCTAGATATGTGGGGGAGGAGGCAACGATTGGACTTAATTCACCAATTACCTTGGAGGAACTTAAAGGGACCTTAAAGTGGTTCAAAAAAGACAAAAGCCCAGGTCTAGATGGGTGGATGATAAAGTTTTACTTGGCTTTTTATGATTTAGTGGCCCAGGACCTTCTTTAGGTTGTGGAGGAATGTCGATCCACTGGCAAAATGTATAATGCTATTAATACTACCTTTATCGCTCTCATTCCTAAATCCGACTCCCCTACTTCCTTCAATGATTTCTGACCCATCTCTCTGCAACTGTCTCTACAAGATCATTACCAAAATCATTACAAATCGTATCAGGCCTATCCTATCTCAGCATATCCTCCCTGAACAATTTGCATTTCTTGAAGACCGACAGATCCATGAAGCCATAGGAACTACACAAGAAGCCATTCACTCCATTCAATCTAGAAGACTAAAGGGAATCATCCCCCATCATTTTACTACATGGATCATGGCCTGCATATCCTTGCCCACCTATAGCCTCCTCATCAATGGCTCTACCTCTCCTTTCTTCCATGCTGAAAGATGACTCAGGCAAGTTTTCCCTCTCTCCCCACTCCTTTTCCTAATTGTCATGGAATGCCTAAGCAGGCTAATATACCATGAAAAATAGAATGGCAGATTAACAGGATTAAAGATAAATGATCAGTGTTTCCTTACTCATCTTCTATTTGTGGATGATGTCCTCATCTTCTTGGATGGAAGTATTCGTGATTTGGTTTCCCATGACAAGATCCTTGCCACTTTTTATAGGGCCACCAGTATGATGGCAAACCATGTAAAATCTACCATTACTCTGGCTTACGCTTCAGCTCAGGAATCCACTTTTTCTTTGCATCACTTCCCTTATAATCCCCATCCTCTTGACCAACGCTTCAAATACTTAGGATTCTGGATCAAGCCCTTGAGTCATAAGATAGCTGACTGGACTTGGCTAATCACCAAATTAGGGAAAAGGATATCCCACTGGAGCCATCATTTCTTATCCAGAGCAGGCAGGCTGGTGCTTATCAAATCTGTCCTGGAAGCTACTCCGGTATTCTAGATGGCTTTAGCATGGATCCCTAGAAGTATCCTAGCTCGTCTCAAGCAAATTTGCTGTAGATATCTATGGAATGGAGGTCAGGACAAAAGAGTCTTTGCATGGATAAGCTGGAACAAAATTGCCTTGCCCAAAAAGTGGGGAGCATGGGGTCTCAAAGATCTACCCTCTTTTGCACAAGCCCTGGCTACAAAAATGGGATGGTCTCTTCTTACCAAGCATAACCTCTGGACATCCATCTCCTATCACAAATATATCTGGCCCCTCCAAATAATGGATTGGATAAGATTGCCCGGTTGGAACAGGACAGGCATATCCTCAGTCTGGAAAGCTCTACTATTCTCTCTCCCTATTATTCGAAGTCACCTTGCATGGAGAATAAACGCAGGAACCAATGCTTGCATTGGGCTGGACCCATGGACTGGGGGAGGGGGTAGATGTTTCCTCCCAAGAGAGCTCACTCTATTACTTAACCAACATAACATCAAGGTAATTGCTCATATTGCGGATCAAGAGAATTCCTTTGTTTTTACACAAGCTTGGAAATTGGCCACTCAACTAAACTTGCCTCCTTACTGGCACCAAATATAGAATGATTATACAAATTCATTGAGTGAATCTCATATTTGCATCAAGGAGGGACCAGACGAGCTCATGTGGTGTATGGAAGAATCTGGTTTCTATACCCCAAAGGAAGGCTACTTGTGTCTGCTCCATGACAAACAACCTGAAAACATTCAAAAATGGTGGAAGCACATATGGCAATTAAAATCTCCACCCTGGACCAGACTTTTTTTCTGGTGCATCCTTCGAAACAAGGTACCAACAGGGGATATGCTTACTCACATATCCATGCATGGTCCTCATTGGTGCATACTATGCAAACAGAGCACCGAAACGACCGAGCATCTGTTCCTCACCTGTAATACTACAAAACAGATCTGGAGAGACATTGCTGCTGAGATCAGATACATGGGAGCATGGGAAGGTGACAGTATAACAACAGCTTGGGAAGCTTGGAATAGTGCTCACTCAAGGACAAACCTGCCATGCTTTCCCCTGATCATTTGCTGGGCAATATGGATGGTTAGAAATAAATTGACCTTCAAAAATTGCACGATCAGATGGCAGAACATAATTGCAAAAATCATTGCTTCCTATCTTGAACTCCCAGAATACTCACCACCTCGTCTGCACAGACGCTCTACTCTTGATCCTATAGACTACTCCTCTCTATGGGCCTTTTTCGATGGAGCAGCCCAACAACATGGATGTGGGGGGGCTTCATTCTCTACCTTTCAAATCAGCATTACTACAAAGTCAAGTTGGGATTGGGTGAAGGAATGAAAAATTTCGCAAAACTAATCACTCTTCAACATCTACTTCACTTTTCCTTAAATCATGATTGTAGAGATATTTAGATATTTGGTGACTAAAATATCATTATCAATTGGATCAACAAGAAAACTAGATGTCACGCACACACACTTTTAAATATTCTGGATGAAGTGATGCATTTAAAATCTCTATTTAATACAATCCTTGTTCGTCATATTTAGAGGGAACACAACTACTGTGCTGATGGCCTTTCCATGGAGGCCACTCACCTACCAAAAGGATAGTGGATAATCCATGAATAGAGGGGTACTACACAATACCAGTACTATCGGAGGCCTTATATAGATTAGACCTACCATCAGGTGGATGGTACCTAATTTTTTTGCAGAATTATCGGCCATATATGATGATGTAGATATCTAGTTTTTATTTATGCTCAACACCCTACGAGGTGTAATTTTGTTTTTATGAACACTATACAGCATCATCCTACGTGATGATTTCTTGGTTTTTGATACGGCCATTCACAAGAATGGGTTTTTAGATATTATGGACATATTGATATAATCGCATATGCTGATAAGCATATATTATATGTAATTTTTCATCTTATTAATGAAAGATTACGATTTTTCCGGTGGAATAAAAAAAATAAAAAATAAAAAATAAAATAAAATAAAATCAATAAGAGGCTATTTTTCATACAAAATGGGATAGTTATTGGTAACTCCTTGTCTTTCAATTGACACTATGTCCATTACATTAAACAATGTTTATGATTTTTACAAACAAATATTTCAAAAAATATAATAGCTTGCATTGATATCCAAATAGATCATCATTCTTCATTGGAAATATTGTCACCGCTTGAGCTACATGCATGACTTGGGTTATTTGGAAGAATATTTTGTTGATTTCATCAATTGTTTTCCTCTTCTTGATCATGTTCCATCTGCAAACATAAAAATAAAGTGTAATGAGTGTATCTACATTGGTGATAATAATTAAAATTGAATTAAATAATATACATCAATGTAAATCAAATAGCAATATACCATAGCATGAAGTGACTCATGAAATGTACACATAGTTTCAAAACCAAGTCTCATGTCTTGTTGCAACAAGTCTTTTGTTGGCGTAGTTCCATACTTTGTTTTCTGCAAGTTTTTTACCCCATTAAAAATCATCGATTTATTATAAAGGGTTTTTTTATTCTATTAATTATAAACTCAGAGAAGTGAAACAACATAGATACTTACAAATTCCACAATTGACATTTTATATGCCAACATATACTCTCAACCAATATTTAACCCAATGTCAATCAATTCTTCTGATGGACCTTCTTTGTATGTTGGCACCTATTTGAAGACATTCAAGGATGGTTGTTGTAAAACAACTTAAAATGTAAAAAAATGAAATCTTGAATTGTTATAAGGAAATATTAACAATTACTCACAAACTTTGATATTAACCCTTTTCTTCCCTGTCGTCTTGTTTTATGTGCTAAATGAGTTCCATTTTGTTTTCTTTTCTGTAAGAAAATACTTGAAAATTAATATTTAATGATAATTAATTGTTTATATGTATTAACTCAATCATGATTGCATACATTTAACGCATGTCATTGTTGAGATGGCTCCTCCTGTGATGAAATTATGTCCATTTCTTTCACCATATCCTTGTACATTTTTTAGACATTCCCACTTGCATTTTTTGCATATCAACTCATTGATCCTTTGGTTTTTTTCATAATCTTCTTTAAAAAGTAATAAACTATTTTTATATTGATATATGAAAACTAAATATAACAAAATTGATATTAATAAATGATTTTTTTGTAATAATATGTACATATAATTCTAGAAAATCATTTTAATTAGGAATATTACATTTTGAATTATTTGTTTTTGTTGTTGTATGTTTTTTCTATTGCAAGTCTAACAGGTCTCATTAATCATTGCTCTGGAAATGCTTCCTATAGTTTTGATATAATTTGGTTCTTGTAATCATTGGATTGATTTGTGTATTGTAAGTGGAAAGTACGTCTATACTCATTCCACTATATCCCTAATAGTTTTGTAAAAAAAAATCCCCCTTTCACTATCTTCCAGCACCACTCCAGATGAGCTAAGGACCAATTCATCGTCATTTAAATGTTCTATCATTTTTCTTTTCTTATAAAAACATTGATCTTTTCCTTCGTTGTTTCTCCTTGTACAAAATTAAACATTTATGTATTAATATATTATTTGAAACATGTTATCTAATATTATTAAGTACATTATTAATGAAAATTCAAAAAAAAAAAAAAACTCATATTGAATAGTATTTTTTCATTCACCTTATTCATCGGCCTTCGCCAATTTTTCTATCAGGATTTTATGCTCTTCTGCACTTAGATTAGAAATAATCTTATTGACCTTCATCATTTTGTGGCTATGCATGATACACACTAACCAATACATATTAGATAAACTTACATATAGTTCAAACATATTAATTTTGTAAATAATTTAAAAAGAACTTGTCTTTTCTGTTTTTTTTATGCGCTATAAATGTGTCAAGAAACATTTTTGCTACTTGACAACTTTTCAAAAAGATTTTATCAATATACAACCTATGTCATTCAATATAGATCCATTAAATATGTTTTATACATAAATTAAATACTTTTAAGCCAAAAAGAGCTTTTCTAATTGGTGTGGTTCTTTGAACCAAATGCCCCGTTGCATTTAATAAAATGCCTTGGTGCATTTAATTTATTAAACACACTGGAGGTTTAATTGTTTAACACTGGAAATGAAAATTAATTTTTTAAAATAAATTTAAATTATGACAATGTGATTTCTGACAATAAATGCACTATCATCAAAGTAAAAAACAAACACATAAAAAAATTAAATACAAGCCACTTAATGGTGTTATTTCATAGAGGCGAGTCAGTGTGTTATATTACACCAAGAACATTGATAAGTACGCCCTATTTTGTAAAAATGGACAGGACCGACAAGATTCGGTGCAATAGAAGTATTGCCAGCACCGGTGTGTTAGATTACACAATGCGCATCATGGAACAAATGTTTAAAAAAAAACAAATAGGACCGACAAGGTTTGGATCTAATTCAATAAGTGACCCTCCTACTTCACATATCAAATTCTCTACATATAGTAAGTACACAAACCCATTAAATCTAAAATACCTAAAATGAAATACTTTAATTGTGAAGTGGTAGAGGGAGTTAAACCCTAAGGTGAAATTTTGCAGTCACATAAGCAAAAGAAAAGGTTTAAGGTAAGTATTGAATTTTCTATTTTTATTTTAAATTTTAATTAAATTTAAATAGGAACAAAGATCATAAAGATTTTTACTAGTATAATCAATAGTAATTTTTTTATTATGTAGGGTTTTTAATTTTTTTCTGAATTTGGAATAAATCTAACAGAAATTGTAAAATTTTGTAACAGTAGAATTCAAAAAAAATCTATGTAGGGTTTTGAGTGAATCACCATACCTTTCAAATTTTGATCTTTCTGCAGTTCCAAAATTGTTGCTCCATAGTGCCCCTAGTATGTTTATGTTGCAAAGGATCTCTCTTTTAATTAAACCTTAACAACAATTGTAAACAAAAATTATTAGTAAACTCAATGATATAATGTAAACATTTTACTATGGTTTTGAGTGAATTACCATAACTTTCAACTTCTGATCTTTTGAACAATTTTGTTGCTCCAAAATATTATTTTGCTACACAATTCTCCCAGTATGTCTCTCCTATAAATCTCTCCCTTGAAATTTTGGGAAAAATAAAGAATTAGTGAATAAATTATTACTATTGATAAGACTTTATGAAATTAGATTTCAAAAAACCAACTGCCACTCATTTTTCAATTTAAAAAAAAAAAAAAACTTGAGATTTTTTTTTTACTTGATCTGTGTTTGATAGTAAAGAGCACCTTTGTATTTACAAGTAAAGTAAAATGACTATAATAAATTACTAGTGTGTCAATTTTTTTAAATGCACCAACATGATAGAATTTTTATTTTTATTTTTGAAATCCCAAAACGGTGTAGTTCACATTTTTTTTTTTTTTTTTTTTTCTGAATAAGTCTACTCCTATTATTGATACAAAAACATTTTACATCAAGGCGACAGCCTCAAGAGGTCTAGCCTGGAAAATGGCTTTCTCGCATGATAGATTTGAAAGATAATCCACTGAAACAAGCGTTAGACCGCCTAGATCTAAGACTATTACTGGAGCCTTTAAACTAGAACCGCCATGACAAAATGCAGACTGACTAGAGTTCCAAAACTACTTAACAGAGGTGTTACTATTGACTCGAACTGTTAACATAGACAGAAACCAGCTGAACATAGACAGAAAACAACTGAGCATTTCCTTTGAATAGACACGATAATTTCAAAAGAGAACGACAACCTGATCAATCATCATGAGCAGTGGAGGGCGATTCTTCTACAATTCGACAACCAAAACTGGAGAGGTCATCATCAGCAGAGGCAAGGCTCTCTTCTTTTGGCGAATCCCCTTCACCTGGAAGATTTGAATGCGCCACAACAGGCTTGACCTGGAAAGCAGAATTCTTTGGAACTTCACACTGCTGGTGCTGATTCTGAGAGGTACATGGCAAATCGTCCTCCCCCATCTTCGATGTAGCATGTGGAGTTGCCAAAACCATGCCTGTTGTGTCCTCACTTAATTGAATCATGACAGTGGCAATAAAAGAATGATTGCATAGTGTGCAGGGGATTTGAAAGCGGGCTGAGTGCTCATGAGCATGATGGGGGTCGAAATTGCAACCTGTTGTCCCCTGCCACGACCACGCCCTCGTCTAGGAACAGGATGACTCTCAGAAGAAGAGCCAGGGAAAGTATCCGCGGAAGAGGATGGGGCATGGCGCAAGGGATGACCATGAACTCCACCCCTACGACAACCCATTCTCTGTCACAGGATAGTCATTTTGCTGAGAGAATATAGAGCAGGACAGATAGCAATGCTATGCTGAACAGGGGAAACAGGAAGGGGGAGATTTAACAATTTTAACGGAGAATTGAGAGAGTTGGAGGGCGAACAATTGAGGAGAACGCTGAAGGGGCTATGGAATTCCAGGAAAACCATCACCAAAGTTACACCACAAGCCTGAGCACCTTGGAAACCTGAATCCTCCATCGAATAGAGCATAGCCCCTCCGAAGAGGCCTAATATGCGAGAGAAAGGAACAAAACTGAAATGGGTATGTGCCATCGATTTTGAGCAGGGGAACCTGTGTAAAATGTCGAGCCACATTAACACGGCTTTGAATGAGCTCTCCAGTGTATTGAATACAAACCGCAGGTGAGGCCAGATGGCGCAGGATGTACTCCATGCGTCGACTGGTCCTGCCACCATCATCCCATTATCTGTCACATTCACCCACATCCGAGAGGTGTAGTTAATATTTTAATGCAATAGTACGATTTAAATTTAAATGCATCAGTGTTGTAATTATTATAAGATCTCTAACATGGTATGATTCCTCTTCATTCTCGAAATACTGGAAACGGGTGTGGATTGGTGTTGTTTTTATTTAAATGAAATGGTGTTATTTTTTACAAAAACAGTGATATAATAGAATATTTTCTTATTTTCAAAATCCCAAAACTGGTGTGGTTATTAATTTAACACCCCAGTGTGGCTACTATGTATACGCATAGGTGTGGTCATTCATGATAAGAGCGCCAATTATCCTTTAAGATACATCCACATGAGTTACAATAGTTCATAGTATACATTTTCTACTTAAAATCGTCTTATTCTTGAAAAATGGTTGGAAAAATGTATTGAAATTTAGATTGTGTCTATATGGTTCTAAAAATTAATTTTATGTACAAAAAAAATTATTTATGATTTTACTCGAATGTAGGGAGAAAATCTCATAATATCAAATGGTCAATTCTTCAAATTCCAATATGTTCCATATTTTTCAAAGTTCTTCGAAAAGTTCTCCCTTTCCATGTCGAAAAAGTTCAAATTTTATTTATATTTTGATTATCTAAATGAATTGAATTTTTTTATCCATATCAATTTGAATATAAATGTATCCAAATTTGCAGGATCCTGATTTGAAATCAAGTTCAAATGAAGAAAATAATCCTCCATTTCAAAAATGTTGGTAGCTCTTATCAAGAGCAGCATATCGCAAGAAATTGGTAGATGAAATGGACAGTTTCTTTACCCTACCAATTGGAACATGGCATCTTCTAGCTGGAATCCTAGACCAATGATGGTAATAATTGTTTGGTATAATGTAATTTCAATAAATCAATTGCATTAACATGCTTACTAATATCATTGATGTACTAATGTTCAATATTTTTTGAAATTAGGATTCTAGTGATGATGAGAGACCCCCCTACCATCTTCCGATGCACCCCACTACAACGTAAAATCGAGAGAATGGTGCATTAAGAGCAATATTCAGAGAAGAAGCATACAAATAATGGTTGAATCAACCATTTATTCAATTTCCACTATGTCTAGATTAACCAATTAGGAATGAATACAACAATAGTAGTTCTTCATCACAAGGTGGTAATGAAGGCAATCAAATAGAGGTTGGTATGGATGATTACTTATGGAATATGACTAACATGGAGGCAATGTTGTTAGATGCATTCAAATGCAATGAGCTAGGGAGTAATTTTCATATCACGGATACCTTATTTGAAAACTTGAAATCTGCTTCCACCAACCCTCTCCTTGGACTTGGCATCAAGTCAAAGTCTACTCAGCTGGGGACAAAGATGTTATTGTACAACTTGAAAGAAAATTTTGGCATGTCAAATGCATGTTTCTCAGAAATATTGAGGTAATTGACCTGCATGATCAATCAAGTAACTTATATTTTCAGAAAACTTGTCACACAATCAACATTAAAAATGATTGATTTTCTGAACATTAAATATTGACATTGGTGTTGAGTGCATATCATATCATGCATGTCGGAATGATTGTATTTTATATAGAGGAGAATATGCAGACAGAGATATGCCTGAAATGTGGGCATGATAGGTACCATAAATAAATAAAAATGAGTAAATCACATGGTCCTTCTCATAAGATATTGAGGCACATGCCTATAATCGCAAGGATTCAAAGTCTCTTGCAAATAATTAGGTGTGTTGTAAGAATGTCATGCCTCACACGAAAGTGAGTCATGAGTTATGAAAACCCAAACAGATTCAATAGCCATGAAGCATATAGAGGATACATGGCTTGAAAAATTCAAATATGAAGTACGATTTCTATGACTTGGCATAGCCATGGATGGTGTCAACCCATATTCCCTCCAAAATAATAACTATTCTATTTGTCCTAAAGTAGTGATCAATAACAATATCCCCCCATGGTTTCCCATCAAGAAAGAACATATTATGTTGGCTCTCATAGTCCTTGGTAGAAGACAAGTGAATAATATTGATGTCTACTTACAACCATTGGTAGATGAATTGAGGGAATTATGGGAAGGGATACATGTCTACGATGTATCAAGGCCCATTGCAATAGAGAGGAGTTTTACGTTGTATGACATATGTACTTACACCATACATGATTATCCAAGTTTAGGAGTTTTCTCTGGTAAATTACATTTTTATTGATTTATTTATATACGTAACAATATTGTTTCACATATTAATTTAATTCGCTATAGTTGTTCTGATCTTCATGATCACTAACGTGTCCTATATATAATAATTTCACAGGTCTTGTAACAAAAGGGTATCATGGATATAAATTTTGTGGACCTTATCTAAAGTCCAGGTGGTCTGAACACCTATGAAAGGCAATGTATTATTTCTCCAGGGTATTTCACCTAGAATAACGCCCTTACAAAAGACCAACATCTGCTTTTAATGACACTAGCTAAATCGCCTAGAGAATATGAGTGAAAGAAGGAGGAGTTTGAAGAAATTTCTAATTCAAAAGGGGAGCCTATGTTCGATGATCTAGAATTCTTCGACATCTGTTGAGAAATTTCCCATTGGGATGAAAAGGAAATTTGTCTTTTATGAGCTCCCATGTTACGAGCATCTTAAGATTGTCCACTTACTAGATCCCATGCATATATATAAAAAAAATTCATATTCTTTATTGAGGCACATATCATTGAAATAAAATGACACATTGGTTGTTAGGAGAGATGTTGTTTTTTCAAAAACTAAAAAGAAACATTGGTCAAGGTAAGAAAATAGAGGAGAGGTTGGTCCCTTTTTGTCTTTCAAAGAGGTGATGTCCCATGGATTTTAAAGAAAGATGACATTTATTTGGACAAGGAATTTATAATGGGTGTGATTCTGCCTTTTTTATATGGGTCTTCACTATGACACTACTTCATTGTGGAAGACCATTTGTCAAGGTTGAAATCGCATGATCATTTCAACCTTCTAAGAGTACATATGTCAAAAACATGATTTTATTATTTATTATTATTTTTATGCAATGGGATATTTTCAAATTATTTTTTGTATAATGTACTATTTACTTTGTTGTGTTATGTTGTAGTGGCTACAACCACCCTCCAAAATTTTGGCCTGCACCCAATTTCAGAGCCTCCCTTGAGAGTTTCACTTGATGACTGCACACACTCGGGTTCACTCTGTGAGCCCGTGTGAGTCTTTGCATCCACCTTTCTTTTTCATTTCATCCAAGTTTTTGCATGTTGGTATCAAAGTCATGCTTGCGACCATGTTCTGGTCATGCTCAAGGTCTTCGCTTCATGTGTACATGTTGTGTTCGCTATGAAAGCATCTCTCACACTCACACATGGAGTCACACTCACTGTCGCACAAGTGTTGTCACGGTCGATCAACAATCAATCACAAGTGTCACACTTATCGCTCACATCGTTGGTCAGTCATGTTGAGCATGTGTGTCTAGATGGTTTGGGTTGTCTTGTTGTCAAGTCATGTTGGTGTGTGTTTTCAAGATCAGATGTGCATGTTTCACTCATTCACACACTTAGTCATTTTGCAGAAGTTTCGATGACCGTCCTCCCCTCTGACAGTCAGACCATCACCCCGCCATCAACTCGATCAACTGTCACCCAGAACAGTGCAAAAGCATCAAGAAAGTCATTTCAAGCTACGCTGCCTGTAAGCATATCAATCAGCCTTCAAGCTAGTTAATCAGAGGATTTGACCCAGCAGCCACCGTAAGACTCATTCCAATCAAAATTTGTGCAGAAGATGCAGACCTTGCCTACTCCGCTGGCTAGGAAAATTGCATAGACATGCTAGACAAACACCAAGTACCTATCCCTCTCTCCCTTAGAAAATTGCATAGTTTTTCTAGCTAGTCCTCCCAAAAGTCGACTGGCTGCTCATCCAGAAAATTGCACAGTTTTCATGAGTGGGCCCTCTGCTACCCAACAGTCTTCTTAGCTCAAAAATTGCACAAAGATGATTATCATACCGGCCTCCCAACCTCATTGTAGTTTCTCTCACCAACATCTCCCAGCAGAAAACTGCTAGTTCCCTCCAGGAATTGTGTAGTTTCTACTGCCAAGCATCCGACCAGATGACTACCAGTTCCCCTTAGGAATTGTACAGTTTCTGCTACCAGTGACCTGGCCAGCTGACTAGAATTATGCAGTTTCTATTACCAGGCACCCAGCCAATTCCTCCAAAAATCTACGCAATTTCTGATAATTGATCCTCAATGCAGCCCAGCCTGTTCCTAACAAATAGACAAACAAACATGGCAGGACGATGAACAGGATGAATGAAAGGAGCACATGCAGAAGGACAAGTCCACCAACGGATGAATGAACGATCCATGCGAAGAGATGTGCTCGTGAATTGATTATCATGCAAATGTGTTCGCGGATGGAGGGACGAGAAAACATGCAAGATGTGCTCACCGACAGACAAACGGACGAACATGCACCTTGTGCGAGCAGACGAACCTGTCAAGCCTTCCAACATACAAGTAAGGAGAAATGTGCCAAAGCAACATCAAGCGAACCAACGACCATCGAAGACTTTGTGCACCTTGCCATGTGGAGGTGAAGCTGTGACACACCATGAAGACATCCATCACCCAGCAGCACTGCAGCTCGACATGCACTCTAGCAGCAGCACAAATGTACTAGCACTGTCATGTTGAGTCATGTCATCCACATCTCTACTATGGGCCATGTTGTCAAACAATGTAATGTAATGTGGAAGTCCAAGAGACCCACTTGTTGTACAAAGAGTCGTGGAAGTCAAAAAGTCATGAGGGTAGTCAAACAACCACAAGGGTCAATTTCGCGCTTGGCTATAAATACCCCCTCATTTGTACATGCAAAGGACTTTTCACCTCAGCTCCTCCCACATAGCCAAGAGAGTCTGTAATCTTTTCTTTGAGGAGTAAGTAGTGGCTCCAACGCCCTACACACGGGGTTAGTGATGTATGGTGTAACGATGTGTCTTAGAACTTTCACTTAATTCAGAAGCCTGCTAATAGGCCAACACATTTTCACACATGTATTGTATCTATTGTAAGACTAATATTTAACACTTGTAATGCATGTTGTTGGAACCTGTGTTTAACACTTGAACTAATTCACTTGTTGTAATTCACATGTTAATGAAATTGTGTTGTATATGTTGTTAACATTGTCTCACCCATGTAGACTACTCTCTCGGACATCAAACAAACTTTTCACATGGAAATTTCTATAACAACTGTTGTACCCACGTGGGCTAATCCGCTCAGTTTTATACATGTTATCTTCCCTTGTGTGTTTTGACTGCCGCATCCATGTGGATTGTTCCACCGGAATCTGCGGATGTCCTCTTGTGTTGTGTGTTCCTAGCAGAGTTGGGACTTCTCACAACTGACTTAGGACTTACTCCCACCCTCTCCCTCTATGTTGAAAGAACCATTGACATAAGTGACACTTACACTCACCAGGCACGCTAACCTCACTTCTCGGAAGACAAAGCATACCACTCTCTTGTGCTAACAAGTAAGAGTTGAGGAAAATCATTAATATAATGGCAACCGGTCCATCGTAACGGATGGGACTCCAACACCAAATGGTGTGAGGTCTAGTTGGGACTTCATACCGGAGAGATCCCCTGATGTTGGCGAGTCTAGCATTGCCAAAATTTTGGCGCTAGAGGGAGGGCCAGATGACAAGCTGATCTCGTACATCTGGGTTTGAATATCTTACCCATGAATAATACACAATTCGTGATCTTGGGGTGTTTCTATCATTTCTCCCTTAAACAGTTATCAATCCCTAATGAGCTTCTTGATTACTTGTCCTTGTTAAAGTTTGACGATGAGGACAGAACGTTCATAACCAAGCACATTTCTGATTTTCTTCGTTTCTGTGAATCTTGTGAAATTGATAGTGATGATATTGTTTGTGTACTCTTATTCCTCACCCTTGAAGGTTGTGCTAGTTGATGGTGTCATACCCAGCCACCTGTTTCCATCCATTCCCTTATCACTTTCCTCAAGGAGCTCCATCAAGCCTTCGATGAGTGTGACCACCAAAATGTCTATGAAAGAATCTCTCATTTATGAATGAAGCCTAGTAAATCAGTTGAGGACTTTTCTACCTACTTCCTTCACCTATGTCACGAAATTCCTGAGCAGTTTGTGGACCTTGACTTCATGAGCCAAGAGCTAAAACGCTTGGTTCATGTCTCCCGAAATGATGAACTTCTTTATTTCCCTTATTCCTCAACTCTTGTGGATCACAAGACACCTCATGTCTCGAAGAGGGTGCCCCCTAGTAGCAACCTCAAAAGGAAGAAATTTTCGCAGTGGTTGCAAAGCTGAGAAATATGAGCAGCATGTTCCCAACACATATTCTCAGTTGCCTCCCGCCCCAACAGAGGAAATTCCAGAATGGTTCAGAAAGCCTATGGAAAAAATCATCCCTTCATTTCACAAGAGGACGTCACCATTCATAACCAAAATCTTGAGTCTAATCTTCATCTCTGCCATCCTCCATCATATACAAGACATTACTCGCTTAAGTCATCTACTTCACAAGATAGCTATGTGCACTCTCTTGATTCTCAAGTTGTTGGTTCAAGTTGGATTCATGTGCAAGGTAGTCTCATCATACAAGCGGAGAAGCAGGATGATGAAGGCACAATCAATTCTTTTGATCAACTTCCAGTCTTGGGCTTTCATCACTCCCATGCTTCCGTATGTTATGATGAATGCCCAAGCACATCATATGATCTATTTCATCTCATACACACTCTAACTTAGATCTGGAATGTTCACCAGTCAAAGAAGACATCCATATCAAATCTTCCTCTGCACCTCACTTGCTTGTGTGTCCTATCATTCACAACACATCAACATGCGTTAGAGACACTCTGAATTCTCTTGCTTCTTCATCTTCTGAGTTATCTCCTCAACCAACACAAGATAATGAGGTTTTCCATGATGAAAATAGTCTCAACACACAGGACTCTTCCCACTCATCATCATCTTATGTGTTGCATGAAGACAACTCATCAAGTCAGCTTGCTGAAAATTTTGATGAAGCCTATGACAGAGATGGTTGTCATCCTAAGAGAAGTTTTAAAATTAGTAACAACATCCATCCTCAATCCATGCATGATCTAGTTCACATCCCAAAATACAATTTTTCAATTCTGGAAAGTTCAGGATGTTCCAGGGAGTCGAGGCACTTCAACGTCTGTTGATAGTTATGTCAGGAACTCATGACTCTTGTAAGCCCGTCAAACCTAATTAGATCTTATTTCTCACACACAATCCATCTATCTGCATGGTTTCACTTGACATGGATCCCCGTGTAAGGAATATTTACTATTCGTCGTATGATATTTCAAAATTTCATATTTTCGCTAATTATCGAATCCATGAGTCTGTCACAACATGTCCATCTTCATGCACCTCTCTTACATCCAATTTAGGTTGGGAGTGTCCATCCCTCATCCAATCATGGGACAGTGAAGTTGATCATCTCAAAGAATATCTATATCTAGAATCACACTTATCAGATGTTCTCTCTCGTAATCAACTCCTTGGTCTTTTTACAAATTTTTCACGTCAAATTTGCCCACTCATCACATCAGAAATCTCCTTGTGTGATGACGAGCACACAACTTATCACGCAAATCAAGTTACTCTCATTTTGCCACACCCCAACCGGTTTCACACATTCACAATGCTGGCATCCTTTCTACATTTCTGTGATGACCATGATGCCTACGCACTTTTTCACCAATTGCAAGTGGGTGTTCTATCATGCCTAGCACATAACGAACTTGGTTCCCTCATTCAGAGCATTCGCATGATTGTTCAAAAGGTTTCTTTTTTCATGTCAAACTGGGAATCTAGCATCTCGACCGACTAGTCTGATTTCTCTTCTATCTTGGGTGGTTGTCATGCAGTTTATCATTTTCCCAACAATACATCCAATGACAGTCGCTTCACACACTATGATCTTCACCATGTAACATATTTCCTCTTAGACTTCTATCAAGCAGGTGAGGCACTTCGGCCTGCACTGATGGCTATGGAAGGCCCTCATTGTCTTGACATGATTGATGAGAATGTATAGATATATCTATCCGTATCAGATTCCCATCATGATATCCTCTCTCAAATCATGAATTTTATGATCCTATAGCTGAATGACTAGAAAAATCTTACTTGGTGAGTTGTGTTGCAGGTAACAAGCTTCAATCCTTCTTCGTACTCACTGAGAAAATTGGTGCAAAACAACACACACTTGCAAGAGGCCTCCGAGGTTTGTTGAAAAACAGTAGTCATGGAAGAGGTAAGCATGTGTGTTGGGTGGTTGTGACACATTCTTCCACCCACAGGCGAGACATTCTCTCTCGTGTGCAAGTTTTGCAAGTTTTTTCATTTTCTATTGCACACTATTTTCTATCTATTTTAATAGCTCGTATCTTTGTGACTCTAGGTTGGGTATGCCTACGATGGCTTCATTAGAAATTTCATTTCACGTAACCCTGACCATTTAATGTAGGAGTAGGAGTAGTGTTTTCTTTTTTTCTTGTCTTTTCTTTCTGGTTTGCATGACTGTTTGCTTGCTGACTTGGTGCTTGCTTGTTGTTGTTTTCGCTTTGTTTTCTTTTCTTACTATTTTTGTTTTCATTTGTTTGGATTATTTAATACCTTACTATTTTGTTTCCAGAAATAAGTGTTGCCAACAACTACGTTCTGGCTTTTGAATAGAGTACATGGCTGAGATTTGAAGAGACATGTGACACTGCTCCACTTGGCCTATCTTGTATCTGTCTTCTCTGTGCTTGGTTATAACCTTCGGCCGATGAAGTATTGATGGAAAATATAAGCCATCTGCAAGGAAATTTTTGGTCCAGCCATGAACCTGTGTCCATACTGGGAAGCCTCATGCCTGTACTCAGCTTTCTACTTTGTGTGTTCAAGCTCATCCAACTAGTAGAAACGGAGAAGGGGAAATATAAATAGGCAAACCTATGTCAGAGGACTTACATGCTTCTCTGAAGGAACAACCTCTTCTTCTCTCAATAAGTTGGGATCCCTCTTTTTCCCCAAAAATAAATAAGTGCCTATGCACAATCTTCTTTAGAAAACACAAAGGGGAAAGAAGAGAAAGGATTCCTATGCAAAGAGGTGAAGCATGCAGCTCCACCAGGGTACTGACCAGGATTGCTGGTAGTGGAGCAATGTGTGTGTTCCTGCGTGATTCCATTGGGGTACTTTCCATGCCTGCTAGAAGAGGAACAACACCAGAGATGAAATCATATACTCTAAAAAAATTCAACTCACAAGCTAAACTACCCTTCCCGGATGTGAAACACTACGATAAAGATGAACTTTTGTTTGTGTTTAATTGAGTTGGCTAAAAGTGAACCATGTATTTCCATGGGGTAAGTGGGGAAGCTGAAGTAACCCGCACATCAATTGAATACTCCCCAAAAGACTAAGGTCATGTTCTATTAATGAACCAAAACATAGAAGTTGGAGTTCTACCAATGTGTCGCCAAGTGTTGTAGCAGCTACAACCACCCTCCAAAATTTTTATCTGCACCCATATTCAAAGCCTCCCTTGAGAGTTTCACTTGATGACTGCACACACTCGGGTTCACTCCGTGAGCCCGTGTGAGTTTTTACAGCCGCCTTGCTTGTTTATTTCATCCAATTTTTTGCATGTTGGTATCGAAGTCATGCATGTGACCATGTTCTCGTCATGCTCAAGATCTTCGCTTCATGTGCACATGTTGTGTTCACTATGAAATCATTTCTCGCACTCACACACGAAGTCACACTCACTGTCGCACAAGCATTGTCACGGTCAATCAACGATCAATCATAAGTGTCGTGCTTATCGCTCACATCGTTGGTAAGTCATGTTGAGCATGTGTGTCTAAATGGTTTTCGTCATCAAGTCATGTTGGTGTGTGTTTGCAAGATCACATGTGCATCTTTCACTCATTCACACACTTAGTCATTTTGCTGAAGTTTCGGCGAACGGACTCCCCTCTGACAGCCAAACCATCACCCCGCTATCGACTCGATCGACTGTCACCTAGAACAGTGCAGAAGCATCAAGAAATTCATTTCAAGCTACGTTGCCCGCAAGCATATCAATCAGCCTTCAAGTTGGTCGATCGAAGGATTTGACCCAGAAACCACCCCAGGACTCATTCCCCTCAAAATTTGCGTAGAGATGCAGACCTTAGCCACTCTGCTAGCTATGAAAATTATGCAAACAGTTCGGACAGACACCTAGTGCCCATCCCTTTTTCCCTCATAAAATTGCTCAGTTTTACCAATCAGTCCTCCCGACAGTCATCTGGCTTCTCATCCAAAAAATTGTGCATTTTTCATCAGCATACCCTCTGTTTCCTAGCAGTCCGCTCAACTCAGAAATTGTGCAGAGATGATCATCATGCCGACATCCTAGCCTCAGTGCAGTTTCTCTCGCCAGTAGCAGACTGTCAGTTCCCTCCAAGAATTGCATAATTTTTGCTGCCAAACACCCGGCCAGTTGACTGCCAGTTCCCCTTGGGAATTGCGCATTTTCTGCTACTGGTGACCCGGCCAACTGACTGCCAATTCCCCTTAGGAATTGCACAGTTTGTACTGCCAGGCTCCCAGCCAGTTCCTCCAAAAAACTATGCAATTTCCGCCTACTGATCCTCCATGCAGCCCAACCTGTTCCTCCAGAAAATTACGCAAATTTTTCTTTCAAGCCCCGGCTACCCATTCATTCTAGAAAATGTGAAATTTATGTCTGCCTTGCCTCCCTACAGCCCAAACTATCCCTCCCAAAATTTGCACAATTTTTCCTTCCAACCAAGCCAGACCTCACAAACAATCATTGTCGACTCAAGTTTCCCGTCTTCATCGCCCAGTGACTCTTGCATAGTTTTCATCAGCAATACACGGAGCCATCAACCCGCCTTGCAACCTTGCTACTTTTCCTGGTCACCTATATCTAAAATGATCATATGTCATGGTAGATTAGGAGGTTTTTGGATTTGATGTTGTCTCATCATGAGTGACTGCAGGTACAGGTATAATAACAAACATAGCACTACGATGATTGGGATGAATGAAGGGATCACATGCATAAGGACAGGTCCACCAACAGACAAATGAACGATGCCTGTGAAGAGATGTGCTCGTGAACTAATGATCATGAAAATATGTGTTCATGGACGGACGGACAAGAAAACATGCAAGATGTGCTCACAGACGGACAAACGGAAAAACATGCACCTTTCGCAAGCAAATGAACTTGTCAAGCCTTCCAACATACAAGTAGCAATGTGCCAAAGCAACATCAACGAACCAACAACCATCGAAGATTCTGCTCACCTTGCCATCTGGAGATGAAGCTGTGACATGCCATGAAGACATCCATCACCCAGTAGCACTGCAGCTCGACATGCACTCCATCAGTAGCAAGAATGTACCATCATTGTCATGTTGAGTCATGTTGCCCACATCTCTACTATGGGCCATGTTGTCAAACAACATAGTGTAACATGGAAGTCCAAGAGACCCACTTGTTGTACAAAGAGTCATGGAAGTCAAATAGTCATGAGGGTAGTCGAACAGCCAGAAGGGTCAGTTTCGCCCTTGGCTATAAATACCCCCTCATTTGTACATGCAAAGGACCTTTCACCTCAACTCCCCCCACATAGCCAAGAGAGTTTGTAATCGCTTCTCTAAGGATTAAGTAGTGGCTCCAACGCCCCGCACACGGGGTTAGTGATGTATGGTGTAATGATGTGTCTTGGAACTTTCACTTAATTCAGAAGCTTGCTAACAGGCTAGCACATTTTCACACATGTATTGTATATGCTGTAAGACTAATATTTAACACTTGTAATGCATGTTCCTTGAACCTGTGTTTAACACTTGAACAAATTCACTTGTTGTAATACACATATGTTAATGAAAATGTGTTGTATATGTTGTTAATGTTGTCTCATCTGTGTATACTACTCTCCCAGACATCATACAAACCTTTCAGATGGAAATTTTTATAACAACCGTTGTACTCGCGCGGACTAATCTGTTGAGTGTTATACATGTTATCTTCCCTTGTGTGTTCTGACTGACGCATCCGTGTGGACTGTTCCGACAGAAGCTCAGATGTCCTTTTGTGTTGTGCGTTCCTAGCAGAGTTGGGACTTCTCCCAACTAACTTGGAACTGACTCCCACCCTCTCCCTTTACGGTGAAAGAACCACTGACACAAGTGACACTTAGACTCACCGGGCATGCGAACCTCACTTCTTGGAATACAAAGCAAACTACTCTCATGTGTTGACAAGTAAGTGAGGAAAATCTTTAAGATAATGAAAATCGGGCCATTGTACCGGATGGGACTCCTACACCAAACAGTGTGAGGTCTAGTTGGGACTTCATATTGGGGATATCCCCTGATGTTGGCGGGTCTAGCACCATTGACATGTAATTATATTCTGCTCGTGTGTGGGTGTGTGAACCATGACTTCCACCAACACCTACGACATGCTATATCTAAATTATTTGCATTTGTATGTTGGAACACATCAAAGGAGATTCATATGGATAGCATTCCACGTTGGCGTCAAGGGAGAGCTGAGATTGTTTGTATATTTAAGAAGGAACAATCAACAAGTTTCATGGACTCGTAGGTTCATCTTTTAATTCACCTAGAAGATGAGGTTGAATTAGTTGGTGTGGTTTCTTGTCATTGGATGTTCTTCTTAGAGATGTACATGAATAAATTGAAAGGTTTTGTTCGAAAAAAGGAAAAACCTAAGGGGTCTATGACAGAGGGGTGTATATCATACGAGTCTTTCTATTATGTCAGTGATTCCATCAAGGAGATCGAAAACACACCAGGTGTGGAAATTTGGGACGAAGAAATGGATGAAGACAAAAGAGAAGGGGAGCTTCTCTAAATGAATGAAAAGATGTGCATGATAAAGAGTAAGTGACTTATCATTTGTCAAATTTCAACACATTGATTATTTACACTAAACATTATATTAATGCATATTTTGAATCCATCAACAAATTCATTCTTTACAATGTGGAAGCAACATAATCGTGGGTTGCATTATACAAGTTGAAGAGGAGGAAATGGGACAATGACAAGAAAGAATTCAAATGTTTGTATGGTAGAAGCGTGCCTTATCCTGATCATTTAAAAGAAAATATGCCAATGTCATGCCCTAATAGCTAGGTTATTTATCAAGTGAGAGAGAAATACGGTGCATCTAGTCATTACCTGTGTCCTGAAGAGGATGTGCTAAACATAGGGATTGGATGCAGCAACTCAGTAATAATCTTTCTGTAGATTTTTAACTTCATAATTCACCTTTGAATTGTAACATATATATTTTATATTTTTAATTATGTTCAGGTTATTAGACACATGACATTGTGATTTTTTTAGTTTTTATAGGTGCATTGGTTCACATCTATGTCAGCATATGCACATCATTTTTTCACAAGGGATGTTGATGATGGATGCATGACATAAGGCTTTGGAGTGGAAGTCGAGTTTGACCAACCTAGTCATGTTAGCCGCTATGATCAAAACCTAATATACGGGACGTTAGCTTAAGTTGGAAAGATACAAGACATCATTCAAGTGGGCTTATTTTTGTTCCAATGTGTTATTTTTAGGTGCAAGTGGTGGAACAACTTTGATAGGAATAATGTAAAGGAATATCACAATAGTGGGCTGCTATCTATCAACTCTAGAAATATGTGGCATGAAGCTAGGGAGCCTTATGTTTTCCTCAAACATTGCAACCAGGTGTTTTTTACCCAAGTGTGTTGGATAGGGATCAGTGGTTCGTATTAAGACACGACCCTAGATCAAAACATATTTTTGAGAACAATAGTGTCATCATGCTAAGCGAGGAAGATAATAAGGGTGATGACAATGGAGAGTGATATGTACTTGTGTTATTTCAGCATTTATACTATTGTTGTGAGTTTTTGTTTTCTTTGTTTCACTAATTATATTTTTTTTTATTCGTCTTGTTGACATTTTATATAATTGGTAAGATTCACAAATGTTTTTACACATTTTTTGCAGTGGAAACATTTTTACACTTAAAATTAAGTATTTCCAATTGTGTAATTTATAATTTAAAAATTAAAATTTTAACATATTTGTTTAATGTATTTAAATCTATTTTATAGTAGACTTCTTCTATAGGCTTTGGATAGACATCAGGATGGATCAAAAGATTGTAATTCTAAACATGAGTTATCAATTCATAACTATATATTATTAAGATATCAATCTAAATATACTCGTATTATCTCCTTTCTCAAATGACATTGTGACTGTCAATCTAAAATAACTCACAAAGTGATAGAAATGGAGAAGGAAAATCATATTTGTATTATATATGTGTACTAAAAGGCCTACTATAACCATCATCAAATTTTTCAATAATAGTAAAATAACCTCCCTTAATTTCACTATGCAACATATCTCCATAAATATAAATGCAATGTAAAACATGGTGTACAATATCTATGGTAATAAGGATTCAAGGTAACAATCCTTCTCAAATAGGAAAATGAGAAGAATATAACCAAAATGAGAAAATAGGGAATTTGGAAACAACATTGAAGATTTATTCTAGATTTCGATAATTACTGGTTTATTAATCAGTTCACATGTTTTTTCTTCAAGTTTATTTCAAAATCAATGTAAATTAGGTAGTGATAAATCTATGAGGACTTTAACAATGAAAAATTTGTGTATTAATATGTAAGATTAAATTCTTGACATGAGAGGTAAATTCATGTTTACTATACTTAAATCATGGTTATTTCAACATTATGTAAACTAAAAGGAGGTCTTATGCATGTATAAAATGTTGATTACATCTTTTTATGGACCATAAGAGAAACAAATGGGCCTC
The DNA here is from genome assembly GCA_031772625.1 of Pinus tabuliformis. NCBI lineage: Eukaryota > Viridiplantae > Streptophyta > Pinopsida > Pinales > Pinaceae > Pinus > Pinus tabuliformis. The sequence goes on along the minus strand of CM062809.1, from coordinate 675,647,235 downwards.
ATGGATGCATGAGAGGTTTTAATTTTTTCTTCATAGATAGCGGAAGAGTTTTAACTTTTCTTTTCAATGGTAATTATAAATAAAAGTCGTATTAATATATTTATGGCTAAGAATCAAATAATAAATAATGTGATGGTGATTAATACACATTTGTTTGACTTTCTAATACACTTGGTGATGCATTTTTCCTTCTTATTTAGATTATATAGAATAAATATCTATTTTTATGTATTTGTAACTAAATTATTTAAAGTATACATGATTTTATCATTGTGGACATGATGTAATATTAGCTAGGAGAAATGTGAAACCATGAATTTTAGTGTCTATCTTGTGATAAGTATGTGGAAAAAATAATATTTCTGGAGTTGTTCATTAAAAACTAATCAAATATATTATTTTTCAAAAAGTTAAAGCTATTATAGTATAATTTTTTTATTATTTAACTCATAATTATTATTAAAAAGGATAAATTTAAATCACAGCAACAAAATAACACCAAAATGTTATATCTTTATTACTAGAAAAAAATTCTCTCCTCTTTAAGGGAGAACTTCCAATAGAGCAAATCTTCAACTACAAGTAACTTCACAAGCCTTATTTTACATTTTTAATTTAAATTGGTAAGAGTTGCTATAAATGTTGAATTTAAATTGCTTGAAAATATCATAACTTTAGTGAAATTTTGTTAAAATAGAATTGTTCAAGTTATATTAAATCTAAATTAACTATAAAAAAAAAAATGACTTAAGTTTTTTAAATTTAACAGTAGATTGAATTTTGTAAACTAATATAGATCCATATTAACAAAGGATCAACCAAGAGCCGAGAGGAATCGAGTCTCATTATATGAAAATCTCTTTTTAGAATGCAAAACTTGAAAAAAAATGTATATGTCAAAATATTTAATCTCTTTTAGTGATTGATAAATTTGTGATTAAGATGGATCTATAGTTGTTTTCTATCTCTATATATAGATCCACCAAAGTGTAATTTTTCATCAGTTAAATTGTATTTTTGAACAATTTATTATTATTAATATTTTATATTAAAAATTGAATGAGTTACACATTTTCATCTTATTAAGAACTAACTAAATTATTTTACCTTTAATTAGTTTTTCCTTGCGAGTATTGAAATATTTTAATAACTATGTTGGAATGAATATGAATGAACTATTTAAGCAATAGAAATATATTTATGGATATTTTACAATTATAGTTTCAACCATATTAAACTTTGTAATTTATAAAAATATCTTTGTATTTTTATTTTAAAGTCATTTTGCATGTAATTTTATATATATAATTTCGATATAAGTTCATCAATATATAATCTATAATAAATATTATTTCTCAAAAATAAACATCATGATGATAACCATCTAACAAACATAAACATAATCTAAAATACACATCCAAACTCACTACCATCATAAAAGTATATACACCTCCATCACATATAAACAACACTAGCTAGCACAAAAATCTAATAATCTAATAGGGCATAATCATCGTGATCACATCTAACAAAACACGTGAATTGTAATCTAACATTATCAACACAAACTACTATCAAATATATGATACAACAAATGTAGTAGTGGCATCCTAGTTTATAGGAGAAGATGATGGATGGTCAAGTACTTCCTCAACAATCGAACTATGAGGTGGAGGAGAAGGTGGTTGGTCTACTCTCTTAAAAGAAACATGAGGCACCTCTTCCAATACTGGGACATGATCATCAGTCAAATGATGAGGTGTACTACCAGAAGGATCATCAACACCCTAACCATGATCCGATGGGGTAGTACTACGAGAACAATCACTTACACCCAAACCATGATCCGATGGGGTAGTACTACCAGAAGCATGATCAAAACCCTCATCATCATGATCTAATGGGCTAGCACAATGTGAAGGATCATGTGACATATCTGGTGTATTCCATACATCCCTCCTCGATTCCAATAGCCTAGTAGCTCCAACAATATGACGCATAAGACTCATCATATTGTGTGGACTTACCCTCAAGAAATCCAAATGCCTAGGATATGCCCTAATGTCTCGAGCCCTCGCAAGGTAGACCCCCTCCACAACCAAAATTCTAGGTAGTCAGTTAAAGTAGTTCATCTTAAATCTGAGACCAGCCCTATGGGCCCACATGCCCATGCCCCTCTTGTTATAGATATTTTTGGGCCCTGCAGCCACAGGCATAAAATATCCATAAACTAAGGGCTCCTAAGTCCCTAAAAGTGTTGTTCCAACCCCTAAAGGAACAAGGTCAACTGATTACAGCTTCTCCCAGAAGTTCTCCATGAAAAACTACTCAGAACTGGTCAAAACAGGATCATTGCACTTGCTCCATGGCTAGGGTGCGTTGCATCTCACCTAAGTACACTTGGTGGGTGCGTTGCATTTCAAAAAGCCCTTCTATGGGGTGTGATGAGTGGGAAGAGACAAATGGCAGTGTCATTCTGCAAGGTGGAAAAGCATGGAATCTTCCAGAACTTTCTCCTGTGACACTTGCCTCTCTGAATTCGACCAAGGATGAGTAAGAGATCACCAATCTCCAAGTGGAATCAAGAACTACCAGAGGGAGGACACTAATCAAAACACAAGCTGACTCATCCCCCTTACAGATATCTATATATGGATCCCTCATCCCAGAGATCCAGAGGCTGGAATTTTGCATCTTGTAAGGAATTGTTGTTAGTTTCTTGAGGCAACATCAGTGTATGTTGGGTGATCTAAGCTTTGTATGAGGTGAAAGAGGGCTTTCTTGCCAAGAGGATGATGCTGGGTCGGAACAGCTGGTTGTAACTCTCTTGGCTTTTTCTTGATTATCAGTAAAGTTATTCTTGTTTTCTTCCATACTCTTGTGTAATCTATGTTTTATGCATTTGTATGGTTAATCTACATCTGACCTTAGATTGTTTATGATAATAGATCCATGTTCTTGTATAGTTTTATGTTGCTTTGATCCTACAGGTGCTCCGTGAAGCTGGGTATACGAGAAGGCGAGTAGTGAAAGACTATCAGAAGAGAGAAGAACCGAACAAGGAGTCAAGCACAAGACAGAGGTTGGTCTCCTTATTCTTCTTTCATCTATCTCTCATAAAAGAAAACGAAAGTAGAATTTACTTTGTTTCTAAGGTAGCTGCCACACCTTAGTGGGATAGAGCAGTTCTATATAGACACTTTTCCCTGTAAAAAAATGGCGACTTCACTGGGGAGCGAATAGATTGATTGTTTATCTACATTTGTTTACTGTATAAACTCACAGACGGAGCCTGAAGCCAAGCCAGCTAGCCTTCGAACTGCATTTGTTTTACAAATGCAAAGTAGATCAACGCTGCTTCAGTCAATCTCTGGGTTTGTTTATAAATTAAACACTAGATCTACAAGCTCTCTAATTTCCCTTGTGCTAGCCTTGATAACCTCTTTAGATCTACCCCTGTTGTTGAGTTACTGATTACCTTTTTCACGGCCAAAATCCCTGAACTGAACTGCAAACTGTGACTCGGAGCCCATTCAAAGTCTCGTTTCTAGTCCAACGCACCCTCTGTTATGAGAAACTGACATTCAGCGCACTTCCCGAGTGAGGTACCTACGCTGCAGTTCAGTTTCCCTGTGTTACAGGTGCGCTGATCAGAACTGGACTTTGTCACTGCATTTTGGTTTCTGTGTTCACTCTTTTCAGTTCTATTCATGAAATTTGTTGCCTATAATCTGTACACCTCTGTTTGAAACCCCTTTCCTTGCTGTTATTCCGCCTCCAATGTGCAAAGAACTGTCAGTGTTTTAAGTGTATTTTTGGTCATTTTCAGTACTCATTTGTAAAAAAGTAACATAATCGAGCTGTCGTTCTTTGATCTGAGAGTGTCATAGCTCTCGTTTTCAGCCATAGAAGGCAATCCTATTGTTTTTTAGTCGATTATATGATTTACTATTGCATATGATTTGAATTTGTGATTTTTTAAAGTGTCAAAAAGCGATATTTCATTTCAAAATTGTTGAGTGTCTCTCTTACCCTCGCTTCATTTTGGAAAGAACTTGTTAAGTACTGTCACTTTAAAAGTAATTCAAATTTGCACATAAGCTTTCTTTTTATCATCTACATATTAAGAAAGTTGAAAACAAATACATGCATGTGCATTTGCATTTAGACTGTTTGATTGGTTTGATTTAGGACATTGCATATAGTGTATGCTCTTTGCTCTTTGTTGAAAGAAAACTGTCTATCTTTCCTTAGTAGCTAGGATTTTCATGGCATAAAGAAGATAAAACATTTGTTTATCATCTTAGATTGCATTTTAGGAATTGTGAATATACATCACACGGTGACTCTGAAAGACAAATTTCTTAAACAAGATCAACTCTAAAATAAATTGAATGAATCTAACAATGCTTTGGAACCTAACACAACATCTAGAAGTCTAGGATAGAGACGTGTTCCGGCGTCGTAAAACGTGGTAACTGTCGCTTTCACTATTGGTTGGGTGATTCCTCCACTTTGAGACGACAAGTGCCAATACGGACTTGTGCTCCCACGTACCATCGAGTATATTTTCGGAGACCACTATAGGCTTTATCCTTTATCCATAGGAAGTCGTGTCTGCTGCCCTATCGATCGCAATGCACTAAACACAACATTCGAGAAGATTGACTGTCGTACCATAAAAAGTATTTTGTAGTTTTGCAATTGGTTTGGTAAACCCTTTACCTAGATTTCTAGAGCAGTCCCTTTCGTTCCTTTTCAGACTCTTTAACAGAAAAGGTCCATCTAAGCACTTGTCACTTCAAGCTCATTAAAAATCGAAGGAGACTAGAGTCATCTTTTGTTTTTTCTCGACTCTTTAACATTGAAAAAACAAGTTGTGTTAAAGCGTCTAACAATTTATTTTAAACGGAATAATCATCACCCTTCCTACGTTGGTCTTAGGTTCAGAAAATGGAGTCCACCAACCAAGGAATTCCCCTTGGAGGGAATCCTAGACCCTTCTCCTCTTCGGGAGATATTGGTGCGCCCCATATGGCCACATTGTCGCTTCCAGGATTGACAGTAGGCTTGTCGGTATGGCTCTTCTCAACCTCTGTCATTCTGAACACCGCGATTCCTGAATAGTCAAGTCAGCAACTAGACGATTCCATAGTTACCCCCCAACCCTCCACTTCATCCAATTCTTCCTCTCCTCCTTCCTCTTCGCTTGATGGGACTGGCAAAGCCAAAATTCAAGTACCTGAGAAGAAGAAGGAAAAGAAGAAGAAAGAGAAGAAGAAGAAGGAGCCAAAGGTGAAAGGGGGCAACCGAACATCGTCTAGCGAAAATCCACACACTGCACCGACCAGGCCTAAATCGCCATGTGTCATTTGCAAAGGAGACCACTATCACAGAGATTGCCCCTGCACCCCTCGGATCCTAAGGGACTGGGCCCCTCGTTTGCACAATCCGGTGTCGTTGACCTCTGGTTATCATGTTGAAAGCACACTGTCGACTAGTGAAAGTGAAGCCATTGGACAAAAAGGAAAATGTAAATTTCCTTGTAAACTATGTGAAGGCGATCATGTCGTACACCATTTTCCCTTCTTAGACGAGGCTAAAAGAGTTTTGGACGATCGTCCGGTTTCACCGTTACGACTTCCTCCTGGATATAAAAGACTCTTGCCGAGCCCATCACTAGTTGAGAATCCGGCTGACTCGCCCAGATGGTCGGCCAAAGCATCTATCATTGAAGATGAACCATCTGAATCCACACCAGATGAAAGTCAAAAGGTCGAGACAGCAGTTGACCCGGTCTTTCCTTCAGAGGTTCCATCTTCAGATGATACTGGCACCGAAGAGAACAAGGATGACACCGTCCAAATTTTTTTCGTGAGCACAAACTCCAATGAACACGAGGGCAATCTACCCATTCCTTTACCGCAGGAAGGAAGTTTTTCAGAGTCATACCCGGCCGTCTATTCGGTCCCACCTCCAAGAAACCTGGTTGTTTCCTTCGATTGGAATCAACTAGGCAGACCCCACTTACCGGCTAGTGTACCATTTCGAATCATTACTAAAATATACAAAATGGTCATGGCCGATACCATCATAGATGAAGGGGCTTCTATGAGTATCCTTTCCTCGACTGCTTGGAAAGCGCTTGGTTCACCATCGCTTTTGCCTAAAATGAGAAATCTAACAGGCTTTGACAAAGGAACCAGTCGATATTTAGGGATCCTTCCCAATGTGCCCATAACATTGAGAAGGAAAACCGTTCAAATGAACGTAATGGTAGTCCAAGGGCCCTTAGGTTATAATATACTCCTTGGGTGAGACTATATTTATTGCATGGGAGCGATTGTCTCCTCACTCTTTAGAGTAATGTGTTTTCCGCACGAAGGAAGAGTGGTCAAGCTCGTAGACCAGCTTTCATTTCCCAGTTCACACATGGAAAATAGTCATATACCATCCCTAAATGGTCTTTTCGCGCAAGGAATGTCTCATCAATCCCCAGTCCATCAGCCCGATGAGTGCGAGTGATTTGGGTACGTGACTGAAACCCAGGGGGCATGCATCCTGGTCTGCTTCGGCAGAAAAAACTTTGGGTATAGGATAGGTTTCCGTGAGAAGTATATGACCTCTGACACTCCCCTCCGAGAATGGAAATGGGGGCTGGACTGGAATAATATTCTCTTGTTAAAGTTATGTGGGTTGGCAAGCATCACCACTCACCTTTGTTTATTTCGGTAGACATCGCCGAAGAAGTGTTTTGTTTGCGCTGTGAATAAAACAATCTTTGGTAACCTGTAAGAGGTAGACCTCTCTTGGTAAAACAAATGTTTTGACGGAAAGAAGAAGGGGTAACCTTGAAACTCTGTTTTATACCTGGGGGCATGCAAACCTTTTGGCATGTAAGCGAAGAGCGACCATTTATTTTTTAAATTTGTAGGTCCTCTAACCCTTTAAACTCGTAATATTGGTCATTTCCTAACTTGCATAAAGAAAGGATGTGGGGCAAAGAGTTGAAAAATTGCCATTTTAAATGAGACATTCTTATTATACGACTGGATTAATCGAGCAGTTTTAACGCGGACTTCATGCTCGTTAAAAAATAAACATAAGCAATGAGCACATGTTCCTCCAGAGTTTAAGCTCATTAAAAAATGAACCAATTTCCGGTAAATAACCATCGTGAATGTAAGACTTTAGCCTTTAAAGCCTTGGTCGTGTTTGCACCGTCACCTCCACTTTTATATTGGCCGATCATTCACCTCCATTTGATTGTTTACCCATTTTGAGGAACAACTGCGAAGAGTGATCATGTTAGCCATCCTTGTAACACTGCCGTGATTGGAAAATTCCAAACCTTACCTAGAATCAGCTGCTACCCATTTTATCACTCGTTCCTCAAAAGACGAGTCTTCTTTAAGCTCTTTTCAACTGACTCATAAAATATGAAAAGATTGCCGAGCCATTGGCCTCTCCAGCTCATTAAAATGGTCGGAAGTGCTATCCCTCCTTTAGATTTTAGTCTTTTTGGACCTGAGAGATTATTACACAAAAAGATCGAGCGCTTGTTTTGTTCGGCTCGTTAAAAGTATCGAAAATTCATCCCTTTTGTATTGTTTTATACTTTTTTGGAATTAAGGGATTAGATGACGAAAAAGGGATTTTGGAGTTTCCTTTACATTCCTTTTTAGACTCTCTAAAAGTGAAAAGGACCGAGTTAGCTTTGTCGTTAAACCCGTTAAAAAAACATAATAGCGACAAACTTGTCCGTGGCAGACAAGAACGAGTTTCACTATCACTAGGCTCGTTAAAACATAGTGATGGGTTTTCCCAAAGGGAAAATTATAGAACAAGCATATGTTATCCTCCTCAAGCTTGACAAAAATAAAGAGGTACTGGTCAGCAATGACTAGGGAAAAATTGGGAAGAAAACTTGAAGAAACTTTGTTGGTAGCAAGTCGCTCTTGAACATGACACTTTCACTCCGCATCCATGTCGGGTTGGGTTGTTTCATTCACCGGTCACATCACCATGGTCACATCACACCATCGACATCTGGGGTTAATGCTACCAATCCATCATGTCAGTGTCGCCGATATGTTCAAGAGAAGTCATTCAGAGAATTCACCCGTGTCTCACCCGTTGCAATACACTTACGCTCCATTCTTTCATGACCGCCACCCTAAACCTTATATCAACAGACCATCTTTTACCTCCATTAAAATCATTTTCTCCATTCCATGTCATTGATGTGGGATTCATTAAGGCCCTCCTATGACGGATCACTTCTTGTCGATATCAGCTCATTATCCGAGAATTCGATCTAGGAACAACCCTTCAGTACTTTGAAGCTTGCATGCCTCAATGGAAAGTTTCTCACTTCCAGCGAAAGGTTTACATCAATGGCCTTCGACCGAAATATTTTGCGTGGTGTTCGATGCCAAGTCCTTTATTCACACCACGTGAATTGTACTGCAGTACCTTGAGGGTCATCATCATTATCTATGATTCCTCTCGCGCCTGTTAACAGCTTACATCATTGGCTGGTAATTAGGCGATGTCTTTCCATGTTCAACTCCAAAACATCTCTCACATGGATCGACTTGTACTTTGAGTGAAGATCGAACGAGATTGAAGACCTCGGATCTAGTTTCATCCATCCAGGCTACGATATATATTAAGGGAAATAAAAACATCAAATGTACATCATTTCCGCATAGAGAATCACCCGGTCAAAGGGATGATGACTCTACCAAAATCATCAGTCTACACTCAAATGAATATCTGTCCTATGTACATGAAAATGAATTTATAAAGCTGAGCATGGGAATGCCCGCCTCAGCTAGATCATGAAAAATATTATGAAGATAATTTATTGTACTGTGTCTTATTATAGGTCTCCTCTTGGCTTGAAAGAACTTCGGATCCTCATTATAAGGCATTTCACCCGACATCTAAAAAGAATTAATGACCTCATGCATTAGGGGGCAACTGTTATAGATATTTTTGGGCCCTGCAGCCCTAGGAATAAAATGTCCATAAACTAAGGGCTCCTAAGTCCCTAAAACTGTTGTTCCAACCCCTAAAGGAACAAGGTCAATTGATTACAGCTTCTCCCAGAAGTTCTCCATGAAAAACTGCTCAGAACTGGTCAAAACAAGATCATTGCACTTGCTCCATGGCTAGGGTGCGTTGCATCTCACCTAAGTACACTTGGTGGGTGCATTGCATTTCAAAAATCCCTTCTATGGGGTGCGATGAGCGGGAAGAGACAAATGGCAGTGTCATTCTGCAAGGTGGAAAAGTATGGAATCTTCTAGAACTTTCTCCTGTGACACTTGCCTCTCTGAATTCGACCAAGGATGAGTAAGAGATCACCAATCTCCAAGTGGAATCAAGAACTATCAGAGGGAGGACACTAATCAAAACACAAGCTGGCTCACCCCCCTTACAGATATCTATATATGGATCCCTCATCCCAGAGATCCAGAGGTTGGAATTTTGCATCTTATAAGGAATTTTTTAGTTTCTTGAGGCAACATCAGTGTATGTTGGGTGATCTAAGCTTCGTATGAGGTGAAAGAGGGCTTTCTTGCCAAGAGGATGATGTTGGGTCGGAACAGCTGGTTGTAACTCTCTTGGCTTTTTCTTGATTATCAATAAAGCTATTCTTGTTTTCTTCCATACTCTTGTGTAATCTATGTTTTATGCATTTGTATGGTTAATCTACATCTGACCCTAGATTGTTTATGATAATAGATCCATGTTCTTGTATAGTTTTATGCTGCTGTGATCCTACAGGTACTCCGTGAAGCTGGGTATACGAGAAGGCAAGTAGTGAAAGACTATCAGAAGAGAGAAGAACCGAACAAGGAGTCAAGCGCAAGACAGAGGTTGGTCTCCTTATTCTTCTTTCATCTATCTCTCATAAAAGAAAACGAAAGTAGACTTTACTTTGTTTGTTTCTAAGGCAGCTGCCACACGTTAGTGGGATAGAGTAGTTCTATATAGACACTTTTCCCTGTAACACCTCTATATTTTAGGGCATCCCTCACCCTCTGGGGCTGCACCAATCTCCACATACCCTTGATCTTATGGGGGAGGAGGAATGTCCCCAACAAATGTGTCGATGCCTACAAAATATATAGTACACAACAATAATTAGATAATTTCATTAAAAAATCTAATAAAACAAGTTAAAGAACATGTTCAATAAATTTCATTCTAATTAATTAAGACATTAAAATGAAACTATATTTATTTAAACACTAATATTACCTTTATCAATTGCAGGCTCATCCAGTGCGAAGAGGATGTTGTGACATTGTCTCTAATCCATCTCCGTGTACAAAAACGACAACAAGAAAAACATGTGCTCAGCCTCACTAGCAAATAGCGCTTGTGCCTGGGTGGAAATCCTGGTCGGATGCTTCGGTAGGCCCCTCTTGGGTATCATCTTGCCCCACATGTGCATCTGCACCTCAATCATCGTCCAAGGATGACGATGGTCAAAAGTAGGCCTCGTCTCTAGAAACCTCTCCAAAAATAAACATAAAAGCTTTGAAGCAAAAGGGAAGTTTGTCCTCCCATGTATCATCGCACGACATCTATCTAAATCCCTACCAAACTGTTGCAAAAAATAGCATACCATATGATACATCATAGGGTCTACATCAAAGAATCAACATAAAGCAAAAGAGGGCAACTAATGTGCTACCCATCACTAGTATAATGTGTAGTGTTCACTAATAATGAGAGGCACCTAACCTCCTATGCAGCAAAAGAAGCAATTTGTACTTGTCCACTACACACTTGAAAATATACTAGATGGACTACATGATCCCCAACATATATTTGGGAGTAGACAAGATGAATCTATGTTGCAACACCATGGAGGACATCAAGGAACTAGGGAAAATCCTCTCCTCCTGTATAATCTAATCATAAAATATATGTCCTACTTAGAAGGCCTATACCACTTCTTAGGACCAACACAGAAATATTGTTGGTGGAAATCCCACCGACGGACTAGTTGTGCCATCAAGCCAAAGTGGGCCTTCAGGGATGTAGCCTCCTCATAATACTTAAGGAGGCATACATTCATCAAGAGCACTCGGTTCACTGCACTAATAGGGAAAGGGTATAAATTTCTCTCCCTCTCATGCCTCCCATGGTTGGATCACATTGTATTGATCCGTCATTTCCTCCTCCTGTTGTTGCTCCCTCTATTGACATCTCTGCTACATGATTGACATATAAAATACATCAACCTCATACATAAAACATAATTTTTTTATGAAAATAAAAATATATTTATAAATATGGACATATAACTTTCAATTAAAAAAAAAAAAAATCATCCCCGGTGCACCCAAAAATCAGTAATGCATCGGCTTTGGTGCATTATCAAACAGAAAAGCATTGGTAACAGTGTGTACATACATATGACACACCATTTTTGGTTCACATACATACATTTTCAACATGGTGCATTGATACAACCTTACGCACCGGTGCATATGTATAAGATTTTCGTACCAGTACGAAACGTTCAGGTTATCAAACGCACCGATCTATATTTTTTAATATTATGTTTGCAGTGTGTTTAGTAAATATAAATGCACCAACATACAATTTATATCTTTTCCATGTGCATTATAATCTACAAAACGCATCAACAACATCATGGTGCATTAGGTTCACGCACCAAATAGAGGTGCACCCTATAAATTTACATGGTGCACCGCTATCAGTGCAAGTTAAACATGTCGAACGCACCATGCGGGAATTTAAAAAAAAAAAACAAAACAAATTTTTTGACCTAATTTGCAATTGTAATATGCTAAAAAAATAAATTAGAAAGAAACATAGAGATTAATTGGACATTTTCCCATCGGGGATGCATAGTTGATACCGTAAATGAGAAAAATTTGAAAGCCACACGTTGAGAACAATATGAAAGGGTGGTGAGCAAGAGAAGCACTAACGATAGGGCACTTGTGTGAGGCAAGGGTGGCATCGATCCTTCAGAGATCTACAGTACTACAAATGATAGAAATGAAATTTACAACTGGTAGTTTTTTTTATTTAAATATGTTTATGTGTGTTAGTATAACATGACCACCAGTACATACTATTTCCAGGAGCACCACATTTTCTTAAAATTAAACACTAAAGACGTGCTCTTGTTAAGACGCATCGAGGCATTTTAATAAATGAACCACACTAGTGCTTTGTGGGAATATAGCACCATTTTTTTTTTTAAATCAAAAAATCTATAGCGGTGCTCTTGTTAAGTACACGATGGGGAGTTTTAATACAGGAACAGCACCAGTGCTTCGAGAGGATATAGCACTAATATGGTGAAATTAATTTTTGGATCGACATTTTTGAAAATTTAACTGGTGTTATTGAATAGTATACCCACTAGTGTGCTTTTTTACTTAACGCACTGTTATTTTTTTATTTTAAAAAAATAAATCTACCACAGTGCACCATGTCTTATTAGGCATCGGTGCATATGTGGATAGTAAATCACTAATGCGTTTGTATATTATAGATGCATCGTTATAAAAAAAAATCCACTAAAACATTCACCCACCCACATTCGTTAGTGACCTCCACTACAAACGGACTTTTGGGCTATTTTTATAGGGGCTTTCGCAAAAACCTCCACTAAAAGGCCTTTTCCTTGTAGTGTTAGAGGATGGTTTATGATACAACTGAAGGTAGTGTCCATGGCAATAAAAAAAGTTTTTGATCCATCAATAGTTGTAAATTTAACAGTCCCATTGTTGAAGACTATGTCATCTTCATAAGGACCTATCCACCTTGTACAAAGCTTCCCTTTAAAATAATTGAATTTGGATTCATGTAATAAAGCCCAGTCACCTTTCAAAAGCATCTTCTTCTTGATAAACATAACATGCCACTTGGGCCCTGTTACTAGATGATATCAGTGTGTTTTATGGAAGCCAAGTTAATTCCTCCCAATTCATTTAGTTGGTTCAAATAGTGTCTTTGTGTTGTAGTCAAATCCAAATTTACTTCTAAAGAAATCTTGAGTTCCTAGATCTCGAACTCAATGGGAAAAATAAGACTCTTACCACACATAAACTCGTATGGAGAGAAGGTCATGGTGTTTCTTCATGTAGTTTTATACACCCAAAGTGCCTCTAGAAGTCTCTCATCCCAATATCAATGGTGACTAGCCATGGTCTTTGTCAGAATTGCCTCAATAGCTTTGTTGGTACTATCTACTTGTACATTAACTTGTGGTTAGTAAGGTGAAGTAATCCTATGATGAATATTATACTTTTTGACGATATTTTCAATCTACTAGGAAGTAAAATGTGGCCCTCTGTCTGTGACTATCTCCTTTGGCACTCCATAACAAAGAAAAATGTCTTAAAAAGAAAGAGTATAGAATAGCTTGCTCAGTAACTTTAGTGTGTGCCTTAGCTTCAAACCACTTGGTAACATAATCTATAAAAACTCGAATGTAAGAATTCTAATGAGATGGGGATTTGATATGCCCAACAAAATCCAAATCCCATTTCTCAGAAGGCTCTAAAATGAACTAAATCTAAATGACATCTCATATGATTAGATGGGTTGCCCATCATTTGGAAATTGTCACACCCTTGCACATACTTCCTTGCATCCTAAAATATGGTAGGCTAAAAGTAGACCATATGAATCACTGATCCGAATTGGATCCTTGAATATTATCAGAGTTTCCATGACTGTTTCAAATTATGTCAGGCTTCAAAATCTTATGAACAACGAGATTATCAGGAAGGACCTCTGGACAGTGGCAATTTGTAGCCAGCATGGAACAACGAGGACCCTCGGTCAAAGCGCGCTGACCGTTGGCCCATGGAGACTGCGCATTGGCGCAAATTGGCAAATGGGGAGTCTAGATCAAAAAACAGAGATCGTTTCTGATACACGATTAGCGCAAAGTAGGGCAATCCCCTCAATGAAGGAAAGCCCCAAGCGCTCGGTCACAAGGAAAACAGGAAACCGTGCGAAAACGCCTAAACCGTCAGAAGGCAGGTCCCGTGCCCAAAACCAGTAGGATATCACGTGCATTTCAAGCGGTAAGTGGGTTTGGCTGAGGTCTGCGTGATGCCACACACCGGGTGACACGTGTCTAGCGGATGAGAGAGAAAACTGCTTACATTGCGTGAGTAACGGTCGAGCAACTCACCCGCGCGATATGAATGGAGACCGTAGGATCTGGAGGCTCCAGATCAACGGTGGAGGATCAACCCAATGGATGACCAGATTTGACGGGGAAATAGAATGAGGCACATGAGATTTGGGGTCTGGCATGACTGCTGAGCTGGCAGATGAATCATTTCACAGGCAATCTTGGAGCAACAGAAATAACGACCGTTCAAGGAAAAGCTGGCGCTCAGTTCGTGAGGAGACAAGTGGCCACCTCTCTGTGAAACGTTACACAGTGGCGATGACACAGAAGCAGGGGAATTCCAGCGGACAGAGGTAGACGATCCGAAGAGCCGGGAAGAGGAAGTGAACAGTCAAGGAACAGATTGGCTTTAAGCCATGAAAAAACAAAGACAGAGATAGAGGAAGAGACATGAGAGATAGAAGAAGAGAAGAAAAGAAAGGCAGAAAGTTGAGAGACCAGAAGGAAGCAAATTGCAGAGAACAGAGACGTCGAGCTGACCTGTAGAGCAAAGGCAACATCGAGCAGACAGAGACAGAGAGAGTCCGAGAGTCTGTGAACTCCTAAGAAGGCTTGGGGAATTCAAGCAACTCCTCTGTGCAGACCTGTCAGGTGTGAGTACCGAATTGGACTCATACTACGAGGACCAGTTGAGGTCGAAATCTAGTGAGGGGAGTCTGTGTACTCTAGAGACTTGGGGGATCCAAGTACCATCCCACTGATTATTCTCTGTTAAAGCGAGACTCAAATTGAGCTCCTTATTGTAAAAACTTTGCTTTAAGACACAATAAAAAAGGCCACCACTGAAGGCTGGACCAGGAGACGTAGCCCAGGAGGATTGGGTGAACTCCTTATTAAATTTGTTGTGTTCATGTATTTTCTTACTGTGTTCTCTTACTGCTTTAATGTCTGTGTAATTCGCAATCTTATCGATCCGTTGCATAAATTAACACAGGCACACCCCAGCACTTAAGTCTGTAATACCTTTATTTATTTCTCTGAAGTCATCTAAGGGTGAATTTCAGATCAAGTGGTATCAGAGCTCCTAGGTTGTTAAGGTTAGACAAGTTGTGCTGGATTTTGCTGTTGAATGCTAACTAGATCAAAGCTTAAATTAGGAGAAGGAGAGTTGGTTGAGACTAACCCAGAAATTGGAAGAGTCCATCCTCAGAAGAAAATGTCAGAGGAAAGTCCTTTGGGGCCAGACCCTCAATTTATAGATAGTTTCTTGGCCATGAGGTCCATGGTAGAGGAAATGTATAGGGACTTTAGGAAACATAAGGATGAGGATTCCTCAGGCTCCAAATAGGATAAAGGGGAAGAAGAGTCTCTTCTCCATGACCACTCAAAAGGAAAAGGGAAAGAAGAAAGCTTTCTCACACCTCCTAATAGCCCTAAACACACAAAGAAGACATCTTTGATTAAATTAGATGTTAAATTTGATTTACCAATATATGATGGAGAGTTGAATGCAGAGAAGCTGGATAATTGGATCAAACAAATTGAAGTTTATTGTAGAGTGCAGAATATTGACTCAGACAAGAGTAAGATTCAGCTGGCTAGCCTACGCCTCGGAGGCACTACCTTGGTATGGTGGGAAGGCAGGACACAAGCTGACATGAAGAAACATGGTAAGATTCTTTCTTTCTGGAGTGAATTTGTTTCTACAATCAAAAACCAGTTCTATCCCATAGCTTACATGCAGCAAGCCATGATGAGTTGGAAAACTCTTCGCCAAATGGAGGGCAAAGTGTACAAGGCTACACCCAAGAATTCAAGAAGAGAGCTTTGATTCTAAGAATTTCTTTAGACTCACCTGAGACTCTGTTGAAGTACATAGGTGGTCTACACAGCTACATGAGGCACACTATCCTCATGTTTAATCCCACTAGTATAGATGAGATATCTGTTCAAGCTACGCATCTAGAAGCTAGAGGAAAGAATGGGAACCTAGAAATTGGGGGATCATGCAAACCCATTGCAATCAAGAATAGGGAGAAAAGAAAACAGAAATGGAAGGAGAGGAAGGCCAACACTGCATAGAAGGGCAAGTCTTCATGCACTCACTATAAGGGAGGGGCATGATGATGATCACTGTTGGATCCTGCATCCAGAGCTGAGACCTAAGAAGTTCAAGGGCAAGGAGAAGAAGACTTCTACAACTATTTAGAAAGATTTGGGATCAAAATTGGGAGATGAAACAACCATTGCAGCCACAGGTATAAAATGTTGTTTTCTTTAGAGAATGTAGAAATCAAGAAGTAGGTACAGGAGTTGCTCGAGAAGGGGTTCATTAGACCTAGCACATCACCATGTGGGTCTCCAATCATTTTGGTGAAGAAGAAAGATGGCTCGTCGAGAATGTGCATTGATTACTAAGCACTAATTAAGATAACAATCAAGAATCATTATCCACTTCCTCGTATAGATGATCTGTTAGATTTGTTAAAGGAAGTTGTTTATTTTTCCAAGTTAGACTTACATAGTGGATATCATCAGGTCAGGGTTGCAGAGCAAGATGTATGGAAGACCGCTTTCAAAACAATGTAGGGATTGTATGAGTGGTTGGTTATGCCTTTTGGCTTAACCAATGCTCCTACTACTTTCATGAGATTAATGAATGATGTACTCAGACCTTTTCTTGATGATTTTGTTATTGTATATCTGGATGACATTCTTATATTTAGAAAAACGTGGGAAGAACACTTAAAGCATGTTAAGCAGACACTAGATGTTTTAAAAAGAGAAAAACTTTATGTTAAACTCTCAAAATGTGAATTTGGCAAAACATCTTTGAATTATTTGGGACATATAGTAGGGGTTGGTCATTGTAAACTGGCCTAAAACCAAATCTGCTACAAAAGTTAGAAGCTTCTTAGGAGCAGCACTATATTGGAGAAAGTTTATTTCTAACTTTTCCTTAATTACAGCTCCCATACATGCTTTAACAGGAATGAGCAAGGTGTTTCGGTGGGGAGGCAAACAGTAGAAAGCCTTCGACACCTTGAAAGAAAATATTAGTACAACACCTGTACTAGCACTACCTGATCTTCAAAGACCATTTGAGATCCAAATGAATACCAGTGACTATGCCATGGGAGCAGTGTTGATATAGCATGGTAAAGCCATATGTTATCATTCTGAGACATTTAATTCTACAGTGATTAACTATCCCACAAATGATAAAGAATTGTATGCATTAGTACAGAGTGTGAAAAAGTGGAAACATTACTTAATGGGCAAAGAGACAGTTATACATACTGATCATCAACCACTTCAATATCTACACTCCCAAACTAAGTTGCAACAATCAAGACACTATAGATGGATGGGTTTTCTATAGCAGTTTCATTTAGTCATCAGATTTAAAAAGGGCATACACAATAAAGTTGCAGATATGCTATCTAGACCAATTATAAATGCATCCACTATAGTTAAGCATAATTCAGTATTGCATGAGAGCTATATTGAACAATATGCTCAAGATATAGATTTTAAGGATGTGTATGCAACTTTAAGTCAAGGCAAACGAGTAGAAGAATTGGATTACCACCTTAAGGACCAACTCTTGTATCATTGTGGGAAGCTATGCATTCCTCAAACCAAAAGAGTGAAGATAATTCGAGAAGCACACACTTCTCTAATATCAGGTCACTTTGGGGTAGGTAAAATGGTTGCACAGCTACAAAGATTTTGTTATTGGCCAAAAATGAAGGAGACAGTTTCTAGATATGTAAGGGGATGTACCATGTGTGCTAAAAGCAAGCCCAGCAATAGAAAACTAGGCTTGTATACTCCATTACCAGTTCCTTCTCATCCTTGGGAAAGTGTTTCCATGGACTTTGTTGGAGGACTGCCCAAATCTAGGAAAGGTCATGACTACTTATATGTTGTTGTGGATAGGTTCAGAAAAATGTGTATTTTGGTACCTTGTAATAAACAAATTACAGCTGAACAAACTGCAAAATTGTTCTTTCAGCATGTGGGGGTTCATTTTTGATTACCCACTTCCATTATATCTGATCGAGACACCAGATTTGTGGGGAATTTTTGGTCAAGTCTGTGGGAACTGATGGACACCAAACTGAAGAAAAGCACAACCTTTCATCCAAAAAAAATTGGCCAGATAAGAGTGGTCAACAAGACAGTGATGCAGTTGCATAGAGGCTATTGTAGCAAGCATCCCAAACTCTGGGATGAACATTTGTGTTATTTGAAGCATGCTTACAACCAAACAAAACATTCTTCCACACAGAGATCTCCTTTTCAGACCTGTTTTGGTTTCACACCAAGGTCTCCCTTAGATTTTGTCTTTGGTAAAGACATAGCAGTTGATGGACACAGTGATGTGGACAAGGCAACCAAGTTCATTGAACAAATCCAAGAGATTCACCACGTAGTACAGGAACAGCTGGAAAAGAGCCAAGCCAAATATAAGGCAAGGCGTGACAAGCATCAGATGGAGCATAGTTTCCAAGTTTGTGATCAAGTCTGGCTATATATCAGCAAGGAAAGAATGTAAGGTGAAGGTAAAAAGCTAAAGCCCATCAAGTATGGACCTTTCAAGATACTTGAGAAAATTGGTGAGAATGCTTTTCGCCTTGATTTAACAGCTTACATGCACATCTACTCAATCGTTAATGCAGACAGCTTGAGACTATTTGAACCTTCGTTAATTGAAGATCCCAAAGAGCAGAGTCAATTGCCTTCTATTGATGATCTGTTCCCTGAATATCTCAATGAATTGCAGGAAGACACAGTTCTGGACAGAAAGGTGAGGATGATGCATAGGGGAGATGTTGAGTACCTCAGGATTGGACTCAAGTTTTCCAATCCAAGCAGTGAAAAATGGATAGAGATTGGACAAGTGAGACAATTATATCCTCACTTAGTCAATGCTTGAAAACCAAATTTTGGTGGTCCAAAAGCTTTTTCAGTGGGAAGGTCGTGATCCAAATTGGATCCTTGAATATTATCAGAGTTTCCATGACTGTTTCAAATTATGTTAGGCTTCAAAATCTTATGAACAACAAGCTTATCAGGAAGGACCTCTAGACAGTGGCAATTTGTAGCCAACACAGAACAACAAGGACCCTCGGTCAAAGTGTGCTGACCGTTGGCCCATGGAGTCCGCGCATTGGCACAAATTGACCAATGGGGAGTCCAGATCAAAAACTAGAGGTCATTTCTAATACGTGATTAGTGCAAAGGGCTAATCGCATGTCGTAGGGCAAACCCCTTAGTGAAGGAAAGCACTGAGCACTCAGTCACAAGGAAAATAGGAAACCGTGTGGAAACGCCTAAACCGTCAGAAGGTGGGTCTCGTGCCCAAAACCAGCAAGAAATCATGTGTATTTCAAGCGGTAAGTGGGTTTGGTCGAGGTCCATGCGATGCCACACACCAGGTGACGCGTGTTTGGCAGATGAGAGAGAAAATCTCTTACATCGCGTGAGTAAAAGTCGAGCAACTCACCCGCGCGATATGAACGGAGACCGTAGGATCTGGAGGCTCTAGATCAATGGCGGAGGATCAACCCGATGGATGACTAGATTTGACGGGGAAATAGAATGAGGCACATGAGATTTGGGGTCTGGCATGACTGCTGAGCTGGCAAATGAATCATTTCATAGGAAATCTTGGAGCAACGGAAATAATGACCGTTCAAGGAAAAGTTAACGCTCATTTCGTGAGGAGACAAGTGGCCACCTCTCTGTGAAACATTACACAGTGGCGATGACACACAAGTAGGGTAATTCCAGAAGTCGGGAAGAGGAAGTGACAGTCAGGGAATAGATTGGCTTTAAGCTACGGAAAAACAAAGACATAGATAGAGGAAGAGACATGAGAGATAGAAGAAGAGAAGAAAGAGAGGAAGAAAGTTGAGAGACCAGAGGGAAGCAAATTGCATAGAATAGAGAATCCGAGCTAACCTGCAGAGAGAAGGCAACATCGAGTAGACAGAGACAGAGAGAGTCCGAGAGTCTGTGAACTCCTGAGAAGGCTTGAGGAATTCAAGCAACTCCTTTGTGCAAACCTGTCAGGTGTGACTACCAAATTGGACTCATACTATGAGGACTAGTTGAGGTCAAAATCCAATGAGGAGAGTCTGTGTACTCTATAGACTCGGGGGATCCAAGTACCATCCCACTGATTATTCTTTGTTAAAGCAATACTCAAATTGAGCTCCTTATTGTAAAAACTCTGCTTTAAGACACAATAAAAAAGGCCACCACTGAAGGCTGGACCAGGAGACGTAGCCCAAGAGGATTGGGTGAACTCCTTATTAAATTTGTTGTGTTCATGTATTTGCTTATTGTGTTCTCTTACTACTTTAATGTCTGTGTAATTCGCAATCTTATCGATCCATTGCATAAATTAACACAGGCACACCCCAGCACTTAAGTCTATAATACCTTTATTTATTTCTCTGAAGTCATCTAAGGGTGAATTTCAGATGGAGCACTTTATGATCCATTCTCTTATTAGCAAAGTGTATGCCACAAGGTTCGTCATGGAAAATATTCAAGATGTTGTGGACTTCATAAACCCTCACACATCTCATTTGATGATTTGGCCTAGTGAAGAGAGATAACCATCCACCCAAAAATATCACACACTTTGTTGAATGATTTTTCGTTTTCTCTAGGAGAAAGGTCACGTGGAAGTCTTCTGCAGTGAGATAGTTAACAATGCCTACATACCACGGTGAGTGAGTAGAAACTGCAAAAATATATTCATCCACAAAATAATCCTCAACACATAAACTATCAGTATTGTTGGGAAGCCTAAAAAGGAAGTTAGCATTGGCATTATCCTTTCCAAGCTTGTCCATAATAGTGATATCCAATTCTTGCAATAAACATAACCACCTAGTAACCCTACCACTGGTGACTAGTTTATTCATTAAGAATCAAATAGAAGAGTGGTTAGTATGTACAAAAACCTAATAACTTGTAATATAATGCTAAAACTTGTTAATAGCATGTAAAATAAGAAACTCCTCATTTATTTAATAGTTCAATTTAGCAAGGGTGAATTCTTGATGATGTAATAGATAACATAAAACTTGTGTTCTTCTTGTTGTCCCAGCACAACCCCAATAGCAATGTCAGAGGCATATGTAGAAATATGGAACGGTAACGTCTAATTGGGTCCACATAAAATAGGAGTTTTTGATACACACATTTTTAGACTTGCAGAAGTATTTCTACATTTCTTAGTCCATATAAATTCTGCATTTTTTGAAAGTAAGGCAAATCATGGGGATGATATCTTAGATAAAATTTCTGTAAAACGCTTGTAATAACCGACATTCCCTAGAAAACTGTGTCTCTTTTTTTGTTTTGGGAGTAGGAATTCTTAGGATTACCTCAATTTTCGTCGGATCAGTCTGTATCCTTGTATTAGAAAGATAGTGTCCCAACACAATTCCTTCATTCATCATCATATGACATTTTTCACTGTTCAAATAAAGATAAGTTTTCTTAAATCATTCTAGAACCTTCTCAAGCTTAGCTAATTCTATATCAAATTCATTGACATATGGTGTAAAATCATCCAAAAAATCTCTAAAAAATAATTAACGAAGTCTAGAAATATTACTGACATAGCTTGTTGGAAGGTAGTTGGTGCACTGCAGAGTCCAAAGGGAAGGACTTGGTATGAAAACATACATGTTGGAATGAGCATTGAGATATGAATGATAAGCCTGAATTGCTTTATTATTCACAAAGATGTTACATATAGGTACATTGTGTGACTATTGGATTCATCTTCCAAAGCCTCTTGGACTCCTTGTGATGGTTCACCTTCCACACCATAGCCCTATGAGAATTAGGTATCCAACATTCCCCCATTAATCTAAAGGGGTATATATAACTCCAAGAAGAGAGTTGCAATAAAAAAATGTAAAAATTCATAGCAATAATTGGCTGAATGTGCTCTCTGAAATTATGGTATAAGGTGGGAGAACTCAAGGTCTCAACCAATGGTAGTTTAAGGTTGACCACCAACACTAGCACACTTTGTGTAATTCCTGGAATAGTTCCAAATGTGGCTAGAAGTTGAATTCTTTTAAAAGAGGAAGTGCTCCCTAATGTTTTGAAAAGGGAGACCATTGGGGTCTCAACCTAGAACACTTGATGCAGTTCCTAGAATAATTCCAAATTTGGCTAGAAGTTGAAGTCTTCTACTAGAGAAAGTGCTCCCTAATTATTGGAAAAGGAAGACCATTGAGCTCTTAGCTGATGGTGGTTTAATGTTGACCATCAACTCTAGAATTCTTACTACAGTTCTTGGAACAGTTTCAAATCTGGCTAGAAGTTGAAGACTTCTGCTAGTGGAAGTGATCCTAATACTAGTTTGAAGATGACCATAAACAGAATCATGCTCATAATTTTGACTTTGGTTGCAACTTTGATTATGGTTCAGGGTTAAGGATCTAATTTTCACTTTTTCTTAGGCTATGGCTTAGGCTCTTCAAAATTGGTATCTTATTATCAATTCACCCTATTGTATACAAGGTGAGTAGATAATATCATTGCTACTCAGGCTTGCTTCAATACTTAAATCTATTGAAGAATCTAGGGAAAATGAAGTTAATGAGATTCTTCTCGCCATGATAACTATTTGTGAGGCATTTTAACTTTTTCTTATTATCACAATCTTCTTATTACTATTAGAGTTTGTCTTCTTATTTCATCAAAGAGTTACTAAAACAAAAGAGACACGAACACAAGATGTTGGCTTTCTTCCAGGTCCAAAATCTCTCACTCTTTGAGAGGAAAACCCGCAAAAAATTCTTCGTATAGAGATTCCAATTGATGAATGCCAAGACCATGACCCTTGACCTATTAGGTCACTCCAAGACCAAGACACCAATCCTCTTCTTTGTCACTGCTGAGATCATCATCATTGTTGCAACACTGAGGCCATCACTACTGCACCAGAGAGATCTTCATTACTACTACAATATCAAGGTCATCACTGAGATCATCAATGTTGCAACAGTATTGCACCTTCATAGAGATATTTGATCATAACAATGAGATCTTATACTGAGATATGTACATGTTAGCTCTGCTACAGTTTCAATGTTTATGGGATAAAAGCATTTTTTGCGGTGCTGGTTGTGCTCTCAAGAGGTCCATAGCAATTGTTTTCTTCTTCCCCTTCATCCTCCTACTTTCCTCCATTACCCCTTAGTCCCTTCTCAAAACTTGTTTAAACCTTTAAACCCTTTTCCCAAAGGCCCCACATTAACCCATTTCTCACGGCTTCGGGGCATTTTTGTTGCATTCCCATTAATACCCCATATAAACTTATTAATCGTTTTACCCTCGCATCATGAGTTTTAACTCTTATAATACCGCGTATATAGTATAATTCATCGCCTAAGCCCACCCTTATATGTCACATCACCCCATCATATCCAACAACATGTACATTAAAGTTTTGACAGTCCAATCATCCTAGCTGTTGATCTGACGCCATACACTTTTCCCGCTCCGTGAATCTGCACGTCATATAACCTGCGGGGAAGCAGTCTATCGCTGACCATGTGTCTCACCCTGATTGCGTCGCATCGCTATATACAGAAACCATTGTTCCTGTAAAGCAGTGCGATAAGATCGCTTTCCACTTCCCGTACCATTTCCCTGCCATTATCCCTCGTGCACCTTTAATGTACGATCACCATCGGATCTCTCCGAGTATGATCCGACAACCCTCATTTCATCTCCTCTGTCATGTTCCGATAACTCCTCCCATGCAATCTCCACCGTCCATCCGAATCATCTAACGGCCATCATTCAATATCGGCTCATGCACACAAAGAAAAAGAGTGATAATGTAGCAGGATGCACATTAATTCTTCAGCTACCTGCATTCAAAGGAAATACGACCAAGGACTAGGAGAGTGTTCCTCGAGCAGTTCAATGGCAGTAGCAGTTATTAAAGAGTATCAAGATAATATTTCAACTGTTCAGGAAGGACATTGAAGTACAAAGGAGCTAGTTTGTTTATTTAAAACAATCAGTATGTAGCAAACGAGCCATTCCTAACTGTAAATGTGGTTGGTGATACATTAAGACACCTCCACGCATACCCTAGCAGAGCTTTTTGTAATCAGATTCTATATATACCCAGAAAAATGATGTAATCAGTTGATGAGTGTTAGATGAATGCTAGGGCGTTGTAAGGTTCAACTTCTGGAGATTGTAACTACTTTGTAACCTGCAGCGTCTGGTCTTCATTTCCAACTAATACAAGCTTCTTTTGCTGTCATTTGCTCACTTTTCACTTCTTCTATGTTCCAGGTTGTGCCTGCTTTGCATTTATTTCATGTGCTGTGAATGTTTAGCATCAAAGGGGCCGTCATCCCACCTCTGTATTAGAATTTAGTTGTTCATTGAAATTTCTTGCAGGTGTCTATTGTTTTAATATCAAAGAGTTGTAATCTTGTCTGTGTATTAGATAATAGATTTATAGACCTCCTAACTAGTTGCAGCTGGCCATCACAGGGTCCTGTGCATCTGCTGGTGTGGTCAGTCTTCTCCATTATCACCTTTACATTAAGCTGTGAGTATTTGGTGGTTAAAAGCCTTGTAGTCTTGGGGTGTTCACCCATGTCTGGGGTCAATCATAGTAGGAGTGGTTATCTAGCTTGAATGTGCAACATTTCTTTCATTCATCCATCATTTTATCCAACATATTTGTTGAGTTTATAATGTTCCCGAGCATCACTGATATACAACCTAGGTGAGTTTCTTGGGGTGATAACATTAATTAGTGTCGTTGCCGGGGAGAGGAGAATCGAAGCTCAGCTTCCCTGGGAGAAAGACACAGCTTCAAGCCTTGATGACAGATAAGGTTTGAACACATATTTTGGTTGTAATCATATGTCTGGCGACTCCATTGGTGGAAGACCATCCCTTGGTGACTCCACATTGAAGTTCTGGCTTAGTTTATGAGACATACTCAAAGAAATCCTCAGAAATCTCCAGCTGAACCATTGCCTGAACTTGAGAGGATTGTCAAATTGAAGAAAGCTTCACAGAAAGGGGCATTAGGATCAGGTAAGCCTAAGAAATCTAATTCATCTCTAAAAGATAAACTGATTGTTGAAGAATTGCAGTCTGAAGATTTAGAAATCAGCACTGTTAATAAGGAAACTCCTTCAGAGATTAGTTCAGCCCCTTGCATAGTTAGTTCCCCTTTGAATCTCAGTCCAAAGAAAGCTTCCCATACTGTCCATAACATCCCATTATCTCAGTCATCGATCACATTACTCCCTACCATTAAATCTGCTAGCATTCTTCCAAATAGCCCAATCATGGCAGGACAGCAAGCACCTACGAGGATAGAAAGAATTGTTGCTGCTAGATATGGACCTCTAGTGTTGCCTGTCCCTCTAAATCCTATGCCTGTGGGAGAATATCAGAAATATATGCCTGAATTCACTGGTACAGAGGGAGTAACAGCAGAAGAACACTTAGAATCTTTTTACAGTTATGCTAATAATCTAGATATGAGTGAAAATGATCTGTGGATGAGAGTTTTTGTCCAGAGCCTTGATGGAGAGGCTAGGAAGTGGTTTAGAGAATTACCCCAGAGATCTATTACAGATATAGAAGCATTAGATGATGTGTTTTTGAAGCAATGGGGAGATAAAAAGGACTTGATGTATTATCATACTGAGTTTGGGAATCTGAAGAGGGAAAATGGGGAATCAATACCTGATTTTAATAAAAGATTCAATCGTTTGTATAGTAGGATACCAGCTGAGGTAAAACCTACCCCCACTACTGCCAAACTCACTTATGCCAATGCTTTTGACTCTGATTTCTGCCTGTTATTGAGAGAAAGAAGATGTGCTACCCTGGCAGACATGCAAGATGCAGCATTAGAAGTAGAATCTAATATCATGGCTGCAGAGAAGCTAAAGAGTCTAGCTGACAGAAGAAGGCAGAGAAATCAGGCTTCGACTTCTTCTGTGTCATCTTTAGAACCTAAATTAGATAAAATGACTAAGATGATAGAGTCATTAGCCACTGAAATTTCTAAGCTAAAGGTTGAGCAGAATTCTAGAAAAACAAGGCAGCAAAACACATTTGCTCCAAGAAATCCAAATCCATTCAGAAGAGCAAATGAGCAGTTACAAATAATACAAAGGGGTGAAGAATCAAAAGAAGATCATAAATTTAAGGCCCCTTTCCAAAATGTAGTCATGGAGGAAGAATAATTTGAATAATATGAGGATGAGATTCATTGCATGGAAGACAAGGGCAGCGCTGCATTTTTGACATTGGCTAAATATGAAGAGTCATTGCTGCAAGAACAGAATAGTTAGATGTGGGACAAAGGTGTTGTTCTACAAACTGAGTGGCAGCAGAGATATAATCTCAGGTCAAATGCAAAAAATGTCAAAGAAAATCCTGCACAAAGAGCTGCCATTCAAACAGAACCACAGAAGATCAAGCAGAGAAAGCCAGCAGCTGATCCAATTGTCCTCAAAGCTCCAAATCAAGAGGTAAAAATTGCTAATAAATCATTTTCTTCTTTCAGCTTTGAGTCAGAGGTCCAAAAGTTGAAAATATCTGTGCCTCTAGTTGAGTTGATGAAGAGTGAATTATTTAGAAAGCCTATCCTTGAAGCCCTTGAGCTAGAAACCAAACAAACCTCCATTGACTCTATCAATTTGCAAGATGACAAGCCTACCATTGTGCTTAGCCCTATGATTGAACATGTTGATAATAATTCTCCATCTTTCTATGTCTCATTGACCATCCATGATAAAATCCTCCACAATTGCCTGCTAAACACAGGGGCCAGCCACAATCTGATGCCTAAAGCTGTCATGGAAGAGTTAGGCCTTGATATCACTAGACCTTATCATGATTTATTTTCTTTTGATTCAAGGAAGGTGAAATGCCTTGGATTGATTAAAGATCTGGCCATTACCTTAACTCAGCTACCCATGAAGAGTATGATGATGGATATTGTGGTAGCAGATGTCCCTCCTAAGTTTGGTATGTTGTGTAGAGGGTGGATTAAGAGACTAGGTGGGATATTACAGAATGATATATCTTATGCAACTGTCCCAGCATTTGGAGGAGAAAGCAGGAGACTATATAGAGAAGCATAGTTAGCATACATCATTAGTGATGAAAAGAATCCTACAAATCATCCCATATATGTAGTGGACACTGATTTTGGAGCCTGTATTCTCTAGATAGAAGAATCTCAGAAGGCCATAATGCAGCTCAAGAAACCAATTGTTGAGGCCGAGAAAGAGCAAGGAAGTCAGAGTTGGGAGATGTTCTTTGATGGAGCATGTTCTAGGGAGACTACAGGAGCAGGGGTGGTGCTAGTATCTCCACAACAAGAAAGGATTCAACTATCTTTTAAGCTGGTTTTTAAAGTGACTAACAATATAGCAGAATATGAAGCACTGCTAATGGGCCTTAATGCAGCAAAAGATAGAGGAATCAAAAATCTAAAGGTGTTTGGAGATGTTGATTTGATCATTCAGCAAGTCAATAAAACTTTTCAAGCAAAGCACCCAAGGCTAAAAGCATACAGAGATGAGGTATGGAGAATCAAATACTCTTTTGATTTTTTCTGTATCTCATATATCCCTAGAGCCCAAAATCATCTTGTTGATTCCCTTAATGTTTCTGCCAGTGTGTTCATCCCTCCATTGCCTCCCAAACTAGTACATGAAGTCCAAATGAAGTATAGACCGTCCTTTCCTGACAATGTCCACCATTGGAAGGTTTTTGATGATGATGATGAGTTGAATAGGTTCCTTCAAGTCATTGATGAATTTTCAGAGATGCAAATTGACCAAGAGAATGATGCCTTGTTAAAAAATCCTAAGTCCTCAGCTTAGAAATAAAATTGGTAAAGATAGCATAGTCCAGTATCCTAGTAACCATATTCCCAAGGGTCTAATTCCTCTTGAAGGACTGTTTGACCAAAATGATGTGCCTTACAAAACTGCCCAAAAAGAAGATCAATCTGCAGTTTGTAAGCATGATATAGGAAGTCAAGGTCAGCCTAAGTATGTGAATTTTTCCACCCATTTGTCAGCTGACCAAAGTTCTGAATCCTGCAAATTGATGAGGCAATTTGCTGATGTGTTTACCTGGGAATACAGTGATCTGAAAACATATGACAAGAATATAATTCAGCACAAAATCCCTCTGGAGAAAGACACTGTTCCTTTCAAACAGAAGCTGAGACCAATAAATCCTATGCTTCTTCCACTGATTGAAAAAGAAATTAAAAAGTTGCTAGCTGCCAAGATTATCGTTCCTCTTAGATATTCTAAATGGGTAGCCAATCTAGTAGTGGTAAGGAAGAAGAGTGGAGAAATCAGACTGTGTGTTGATTTTAGAAATTTAAATAAATGCTCCAAGAAAGACAATTATCCTCCGCCAAAAATTGGAGCATTTGTTGCAAAAGGTTTCATGAGCCAAAGTAATGTCTTTCATAGATGGATTTTTAGGCTTTAATCAGATTGCCATGCACCTAGAATATCAAGACGAGACTACATTTACCACTCCGTGGGGCACTTTTATGTATGCCAAAATGCCATTTGGATTAATGAATGATGGAGCAACCTTTCAGCAAGCTATGGATATAGCATTTTTGGGAGAGAAGGACCAGTTTGTGTTGATCTACCTGGATGATATAATAGTTTACTCTAGCAGCCATCATGATCATTTGCATCATTTGAAAAAAGTGTTCCTGAAGTGCAAGAGGTTTGGGATTTCAGTCAATCCAAAAAAATTTCAATTTTCTTTCTATGAGGGCAAGTTGTTAGGGCATGTTGTTTCTACTGCGGGTGCCCAAATTGACCCAGAAAGAGTCAAAGCAATCCAAGCTTTGACTGTCCCAAGATCAAAGAAATATATCCAATCTTTTCTGGGCAAAATTAACTTCGTAAGGAGGTTTATTCCTAATTTTGCAGAGCTGGTAAAGCACATAACCTCCATGTTAAAAAAAGGAGCGGAGGTAAAATGGACCGAAATAGCAAGGAAATATTTCGAGTCTATTAAGAAGGCTATAATGGAAGCTCCCACATTAATAAGTCCTGACTACAATAGGGAGTTCCATATATTTTCTTTTGCCTCTGAAGATTCCATTGCAGCAGTTTTATTGTAGGTGGATGAAGAAGGTTTAGAACATCCATTAGCTTTTTTCAGCAAGAATTTGAGGGATGTTGAACTGAGGTATGATATTATAGAAAAACAGGCATATGCTCTTATTAAATCCTTAAAGGCTTTTAGAGTTTATATCTTGCATTCGAAAATAATTGCATATGTGCCCTCTGCTGCAATAAAAGATGTCTTGACTCAACCTGATGTTGATGGAAGAAGGGCAAAGTGGATAGAAAAAATGATAGAATTAAATATAGAGCTGAAGCCCACAAAGCTTGTCAGAGGTAAGGGTCTTGCCAAGTGATTAGCTGAAGAAAATTGCAGGGCTTTGGATATTGACTTCTTGTGCATAATTGCAGCAAGCAATCAAACAAATGAAGAGGAAACAACTGAACCACAGAGAAAGCAGTCAGTGGCCGAGAATCTAGCTTCTTGTAACTGGTATGCTGAAATAATTAATTTCTTATCGAAGCTAGAAATCCCTTCAGGCTTTACGCAAAGTCAAGCAAGAACTTTAAAACTCAGGGTAGCAAAATATTGCATCAATAATAACCTACTCTACTGGAGGGATCCATCTGGAGTACTTTTAAGGTGTCTAGACAAAGAACAATCAAAAGAATTCATGCAGCAGTTTCATAACAACATGTGTGGAGGGCACCATTATTGGAAAACCATAGCCCACAAAATTCTTCAAGCTGGGTACTATTGGCCCACTTTATTTTCTGATGTTTTTGTTTTTGTTAAATCTTGTGACAAGTGCTAAAGATTTGAAGGAAAACAACAGTTGAAATCCCTGCCCCTAAAACCAATAATTGCAAAGGGACCTTTTCAGCAGTGGGGCTTAGATTTCATTGGTGAAATCAATCCACATTCCAGTGGCCAGCACAGGTGGATATTAGTTGCCACTGATTATTTCACGAAGTGGATTGAAGCAATCCCTTCAAGGAAGGTTGATCATAATGTGGTCATGAAGTTCTTATCAGAAAATATCTTCAGCAGCTTTGGTTGTCCACATAAGTTAATAACAGATAATGCAGAAGCCTTTAGGGCCAAAAACTTGGTGGAAATGTGTGATTCAATGGGTATTAAACTTGTTCATTCCACCTCTTACTATCCACAAGGAAATGGTCTTGCAGAATCCTCCAACAAGAGTCTAATAAGGATAATTAAAAAGTTATTAGAGGACAATAAAAAGAATTGGGATTCAAAGCTCAAGTATGCACTGTGGGCTGACAGAGTGACCATTAAAAGATCCACAGGGAATTCTCCATTCAAGATGGTGTATGGCATTGAGGCTATATTCCCAATTCAGTTAACCCTTCCTGTGGCAAAGTTCCTTCAAGAAGAAAAGAATGATGAAGACGATATGGCAAACAGAATCACTGATTTGACAGAGCTGCATCAGATTAGAGAACAGTTGGTTGAGAAAGCTGCAGCACATCAAAGAAAGATCAAGGAAGCCTCTGACAAGAAGGCAAAGACAGATAATTTTCAGATTGGTGACTTGGTCTTAAAATGGGATGCACTGAAGGAGAAGAAAGGCAATCATGGTAAATTTGATGCTTTTTGGACAGGGCCTTTCATTATTTCACACATCCAAGGGAACAACACCTTCATACTGAAAAGTATGGGAGGTGAAACAGTTTTTGATGGCCCAGTTAATGGGTGATTTTTGCAAGTTTATGTTGTTTAAGGTCATTGACCTTAAAGGTTGTAAATATTTTGTTTTTATCAGTTTTATGCAGGCGAAGTAGACTCCATGCCCAATCGAACACTAGGAATTTTGGTTAGTTTGTTTTCAGATTGGAAAGGCAGTGGTCTACAGGTTCTTGAGACCTCGCAAGGAGGATCTCATCCCTAGAAGGAGCCAGTATTAGCTCCGCTACAGTTTCAATGTTTATGGGATAAAAGCAGGTTTGGCAGTGCTAGTTGTGCTCTCAAGAGGTCCATAGCAGTTGTTTTCTTCTTCCCCTTCATCCTCCTATTTTCCTCCATTACCCCTTAGTCCCTTCTCAAAACCCATTTAAACCTTTAAACCCTTTTCCCAAAGGCCCCACATTAACCCATTTCTCACGGCTTCGGGGCATTTTTGTTGCATTCCCATTAATACCCCATATAAACTTATTAATCGTTTTACCCTTGCATCATGAGTTTTAACTCTTATAATACTGCATATATAGTATAATTCATCACCCGGGCCTGCCCTTATATGTCACATCACCCCATCATATCCAACAACATCTGCGTTAAAGTTTTGACCGTTCGATCATCCCAGCTATTGATCCGACGCCATACGCTTTTCCCGCTCCATGAATCTGCACGTCATATAACCCGCGGGGAAGTGGTTTACCGCTGACCACGTGTCTCACCCCAATTGCATCGCATCGCTATATACGGAAACCACTGTTCCTGTAAAGCGGTGTGATAAGACCGCTTTCTGCTTCCCGTACCATTTCCCTGCCGTTATACCTCGTGCACCTTTAATGTGCGATCACCGTCGGATCTCTCCGAGTATGATCCGACGACCCTCATTTCATCTCCTCTGTCATGTTCCAATAACTCCTCCCGCGCAATCTCCACCATCCATCCGAATCATCTAACGGCCATCATTCAATCTCGGCTCATGCACGCAAAGAAAAAGAGTGATAATGCAGCAAGATGCACATTAATTCTTCAGCTACCTGCATTCAAAGGCAATACGACCAAGGACTAGGAGAGTGTTCCTCGAGCAGTTCAATGACAGTAGTAGTTATTAAAGAGTATCAAGATAATATTTCAATTGTTCAGGAAGGACACTGAAGTACAAAGGAGCCAGTTTGTTTATTTAAAACAGTCAGAATGTAGCAGACGAGCCATTTCTAATTGTAAATGTGGTTGGTGATACATTAAGACACCTCCACGCATACCCTAGCAGAGATTTTTGTAATCATATTCTATATATACCCAGAAAAACGATGTAATCAATTGATGAGTGTTATATGAATGTTAGGGTGTTGTAAGGTTCAACTTCTAGAGACTGTAACTACTTTGTAACCTACAGCGTCTGGTCTTCATTTCCAGCTAATACAAGCTCCTTTTACTATCATTTGCTCACTTTTCACTTCTTCTATGTTCCAGGCTGTGCCTGCTTTGCATTTATTTCATGTGCTGTGAATGTTTAGCATCAAAGGGGCTGTCATCCCACCTCTGTATTAGAATTTTATTGTTCATTGAAATTTCTTGCAGGTGTCTATTGTTTTAATATCAGAGAGCTGTAATCCTATCTGTGTATTAGATAATAGATTTACAGACCTCTTAACTGGTTGCAGCCGGCCATCACAGGGTCCTGTGCATCTGCTGGTGTGGTCAGTATTCTCCATTATCACCTTTACCTTAAGTTGTGAGTAGTTGGTGGTTAAAAGCCTTATAGTCTAGGGGTGTTCACCCATGTCTGGGGTCAATCATAGTAGGAGTGGTTATCTGGCTTGAATGTGTAGCATTTCTTTCATTCATCCATCATTTTATCCAACATATTTTTTGAGTTTATAATGTTCCCGAGCATCACTGATATACAACCTAGGTGAGTTTCTTGGGGTGATAACAGTACATATAGGAGAGTTGCATCTAGATGACCTTCCATCAATATCATGACTATGTCTATATGATTACTTCTATGATGAGATTATAACTGTATTTAGAATGTATGTCGAGACATGTATGTTGGGACAGAGTGTGTCATTGTGGGATCACTGATATCCTCATCATATGAGACTGTGATTGTGCCTAGAGAGTATGTTGAGAGTGTATTACTGAGATATACTCATCACACATATGCTGAGATGGTGTATGCCGAGACAGTGCTCATTAAGACTATGAGGAGGCTGAGACATCACCTCTATGATACCATCTGAAAAACATAGAGATCCTTCTCCATCCGAAACACTGAACTGTTGTACTCATACAGAATTTTTGAACTACTGTACTTGTCCGAGATTTCAGAGGATAAGAGTTCCTACTTGTCTTGTAATAAGCTGACATGAGAGAGTGAATCGTCGTGTCCCCTTATTTGACCCGACATGGCTACTTTTTACATTGTTTGGAGGCCGACTTCTTCAAGAGGGATTGTGCTTGTCTTTGGAGGCTTGTTAGACATTTTTATAGACTTGTATACATTGAACATAGGCTCAAGAAGAGCTTCTTCATACATGGCATTGACTCTTTGAATTACTAACAAATATTAAGGCTCTCAATGGGAGCCACTAACAAATAAACCTCTTGCTCATGAAACCCATGCAACAAGGCATACAAAAATAATTTTATTTATTTTATTTCATCATTTACAAATATCATGTCATTATGAAGATGCAACCTAGCTACACTTTCTTCAACACTTCCTCTTAACTAGGGAGGTATTCATAATGGTACTTGGTCATTCTCAATCTGAAGAATTTCTCATAAGAAGAATCAGATTAGTAACCCATTTGTATAGCATCATAGTAACTAGCATTGTTTCCATAGCAAGGCCTTGAATGATAGCTCTATCTCTTATTAGATCATAGCACAATGTTGGTGAGACCAATGGCTATAGACACATTCATCATTGACTCTCAAGGTAGATGCCCACCTGGGTGTTTCACTGAGTTCGACCTTCTATGAATATTATTATCTTAGTTTCGCAGCCCTCAAAGAATATCAGTCCTCTTTCCTACTCTTATCTTGTATTCCCTACACATCATCAAAGAGCATTGGATGCCAGATGATTACCCAATCCTCCATTCTTTCTTCCCAAGTGAAGACAAGAATGTTGTGTCTATCTCTCCCTCTTAACTAGGGAAGATATGCCCATTCCTATAAAGGAATGTACCCAAGTTCCATATGATCGAGAACTTTCCCAAGCTCCCTCTCAATTAGGGACTTGTCAGAGCTCCCTCTTAACTAGGGACTCTCCTTTTCATCAACAGCTTCCTCTTCGTGGGTCCTTTGGCTTCTTGATCAATTTATTTTCTTGATGTCATGAAATTCAGTCAAGCTTCTTCCTTGTAGGGAATTAACCATCCATAATTTTCCTTATTGGTTCATCATGTCATTCCTTTCTTCATAGAAAGTGGCCTTCTTGATACATATCTAGAACCTTCGTCATATGGCTACTTCTTCCCCATCATGTTTCTTTCAGAAATTTCCATCCACCACATGAATGCTAGTTGTACTTGTACTTACAAATCTTGTTCCAGTAGCCCTGCATGAACTCATCCATATATTATTGAAGAAATCAAAACATAACATTAAACCAAATAGTACCTTATGAGATGGCTCTTCATCATGACATCTTCCTGTAGGTATCAGCATCCTGCATACATTTTGACATATCTCCCAAAGATATCCATTGTCAAGGGTCCCCATCTTTTCCAAACTTTCATCGGACTCTTCAAATCTTTCCGGGAGATTTCCTAGTCAAATATTTTTGGTCCTTTGGATGTTCATTTCCTTCATCATGGTTTCATAGCTCATGATCTCTTCCTTCCTCACACATTCCATTCCCAGGATATTTCAATCGAAGTTCCTGGTGGCCTGGGTGCAAGCGATATAGACAAACGCCCAAATCTTGATATAATTTCCTCTAATTTTGGTGGAGTTCCCTCTGTTTCCTGCACTGGAGTATTAGTCATCTATTTCTAGACTGACTGTTATAAAAATTCCCCTTTTTTCTTCAAAATCACCACTCTTTCCCCCTTAATTGCCCCAACCCTTGTTATCGGGCACAATTTATATCATAGAGTCTCTTTTCCTCTATCGGGACTATAATTCCATAGGAATTATAAAATACACTATCGGCAGGGCTTTTGAATGGAAATAACGCAAATAGCGTAAATTACACTATCGGCACTGTAAACCAAAGAAAATGTGTTAATACGCAAAATACACAGTCGGCGGGGCTTTATTCCAAAGGAATGGAATAACACTATCGGCACTTTAAATACACTATCGGCAGGTTATTTCACGAGAACTGAAATAACACTATCGGCGCTTTAACATCGGTGATTCCCCGATGCGATATAACACGTGGGCTATTGGCAATCGCTATCGGTGATTCCAACACTCCAATGCCAGGTTCCTTCTACTCTGGTCTTGCGATGCGATAAGCTTCGCGGACCTGATAGCTTATCAACTCTCCTCTATAATATTTCGGATCCGGTAGTTTCACACTATCGGATTTCAGCGCTCCAAAGGGTTAGTCCCTCCTCACTTCAACACAGCGATGCGATAATGGTTACAGACCCGAAAGGGTATCGGCCATAATTAATAAAGTTTCAAGTCCGAAACTTAGTTCTGACTAAGGTTTTTCATAGTTTTCCAGTGTAAAACAAAGTTTCCGCCTGTGGAACTCAACCATGCTTATAAGGGAAACAGGCATGCCGATATAAAGGAAACCACTCCACAGGCTTCGAATGAAATGTTAATTGAAAAACAAAGCCAAATCACTATTAATAAAACTCAAAAGAAAACAAAGCCGAATACACGCATAATACCAGATTTATAGGCAAACAGGCGTTCAAATGCATAAGAAGGGTTTCAAAGAGCACAAGTTCTCTGGGATCGACCAATACACAGAGATATCTTCTCCTCTCTTCAGAAATGCGAAATAAACACTTTCAGTCAAAATCCCTTTACAACAGCATCAAACTTACATATGTACTGGTTCGTGTTAACAACCAGTTCCTAAAACAGAGGCTTAATTTAATACAATTATCAGTTATGTGAGACATCCTCCTCAAGAACCTCCACTATGTTTAACTAATCCTATCTATTCAACGATGTATTCTCCTCGAAAACCTCCACTATAGCTTAACTATTAACATTTATTACAACATGATTTATTCCTAGATTCTATCTCTATACTAAACTAAAAAAACATGGAAATTCATGGCTAAAGGATCCCACTCCTTTGCTTGTATATTTTTTTGTATTTTTGGAATAAATTTGAAGATTTTCCCTCTAAGCCTCATGATCCTGCATCAGACTCCTGAGGACAAAATTCTTCATGGGCTCCTATCCATGAGCTCTTCTACAGAACTGCCCATCTTCTGGAGCATGCTTTCTGTTACAGAAGTAGCTTCAGCAGTTGGTTGATCCCTCCATTTTACCAAATACCGAAATTACTCTCATCCTCTGGTCTTCTTGAACACCTTCTTGTCCAAAATCCTTTTTGGTTGTAACTCTTTTGCTGTAGGTAACTGCTTTCCCAGTCAATCTCTCGTGTCCCTTGATCTTGTGTTATATCATCTGCAGTTTCACCTTCATACTTGTATAGGTCAGCGACATTAAAAATTGGAGATATTCCAACATCAGGGGGTAATTCAATCTCATATGCATTTGCATAAAACTTCCTTAATACTCTGCATGGTCCAATTTTCTTGAACTTTAATTTATTATACTCCCTTTTTGGAAATCTTTCCTTTCTGAGGTGTGTTGATACCAAATCTCCAACTTCAAATTTTACCTCTCTTCTTCTCATGTCTGCTCTAGTTTTGTACTTGATGTTGCTATCCTGCAGCTGTTGTTTCACTTGTTCATGTATTGCTTGCATTTCTAAAGCAAAATCTTCACCCTCTGCACTTCTCATCTTTTCTTTTCCCAAGTTTCTCAACTCAGATACTCCTCTTGGATGCATTCCATAGACAATATGGAATGGACTTTGTCTTGTACTCCTATTAGGTGAGTCAATGTATGCATATTCAGCTTGTGCTAACACTTGATCCCATTGTTTTGGATGTTTTGCAGTAAGGCTTCTCAAAAGATTGCCCAAACTCCTATTCACAACTTTAGTCTGTTCATCAATTTGTGGATGATAGGCAGAACTGAAACTCAGTTTAGTTCCCAATTTCTTCCATAGTGTTCTCTAGAAATTTCCAACAAATTTGGAATCTCTGTCTAAGATAATACTTTTAGGCAACCCATGCAATCTTACCATCTCCTTGAAAAACAAATTAGCAATGTGAGTAGCATCACTAGTTTTATAGCATGGAATAAAATGTGCCATTTTTGAAAATTTGTCCACGACAACAAAAATAGAATCATTACCCCTTTGATTCTTTGGTAAGCCCAAAACAAAATCCATACTTACCATATCCCAAGGCCTATGTAGAATTTGTAATGGAACATACAAACCTGTGTTTTGGCTTCTTCCCTTTGCATATTGACAAATTTTACAAGTTCTCACATACTTTTCCACATCAGATCTCATTTTTGGCTAGAAATAAAATCTGTTCAACTGTTCATAAGTCTTCTCTATGCCAAAATGTCCTGCAAGTCCTCCACTATGTTTTTCTTTGATTAAATTCTCTCTCATAGAACAGTTTGGTATGCACAGTTGATTTCTCTTAAACAACAGCCCATCTTGTAAGAAATAATCCAACCATTTACTCATATCCATCAAAACAATATTCTTACAAGTTTCAAATGCATCTTTAAAATCTAAATCTGTCTCATGTCATTCTTTAAGAAAATCAAAGCCTAACACTTGAATTTGACTTTCTTGAATTAACATATTTCTCCTACTTAAGGCATCTGCAATTTTATTTGATTGGCCATTTATATGTTTCAAAACAAAATGGAAACCTTAAAGATACTCTACCCATTTAGCATGTTTTTGGCTAAGCTTTGGTTGTTGCATAATATATTGTAGTGCATGGTTATCTAAATAAAGTATGAACTCCTTCACATTAGATAATGTCTCCACTTCTTCAATGACTGTACAACTGCATAGAACTCTTTATCATAAGAAGAATACTTCTTTTTGGACTCATTCAGCTTTTCACTAAAATAAGCTACAGGTCTGTCTTCCTGACTTAAAACACCTCTAATAGCTTCTCCTTTGGCATCACACTTCACTTGGAAAGGTTTATTAAAATCAGGTACAACCAAAATAGGCTTTTCAGTGATTTTCTTTTTCAACGGCCGAAAATTATTTTCTGCTTCAGTAGTCCATCTAAATGGTTGTTTATCCTTCTTTCTGGTCTCAATAATAGGTGCATTGATCTTACTAAAATTCTTTATGAATTTTCTATAACAACTAGCAAGACCATGAAAAATTCTTACCTCAAAGACACTTTTAGGTGAAAGCCACTCCATGATTGCCTTGATCTTCTCTGGATCCATCTTCAGCCCTTCAGCAAAAATAACAAAACCCAAGTACACTAGCTCTTCTTTCGTGAATGAACACTTCTTCAAATTCAGCAATAATTTCTCTTTTTGTTGCCTTTGTAAGACATAATTCAGATGTCTCATGTGCTCCTCCTTAGACCTGTTGTAAACAAATATATCGTCCAAATGTACTATCACAAATTTACTAATGAATTCTTTAATAACTTCATTCATGAGTCTCATAAACATACTTGGTGCATTTGATAACCCAAAAGGCATTACTCTCCACTCATATAGTCCCTCATTTGTCTTAAAGGCAGTTTTCCACTCATCCCCTTCTCTTATCCTTATTTGA
This sequence comes from Pinus tabuliformis, assembly GCA_031772625.1. Classification (NCBI taxonomy): domain Eukaryota; kingdom Viridiplantae; phylum Streptophyta; class Pinopsida; order Pinales; family Pinaceae; genus Pinus; species Pinus tabuliformis. The sequence continues at coordinate 675,608,407 of CM062809.1, read as the reverse complement.
TGATACCCACTTTTAAGATCTAGTTTTGAAAAATACTTTTCCCCACTCAAACAATCCATTAAATCTTCAATCCTAGGTAAAGGAAATATGTACCTGATTGTGATTTTATTGATGGCTCTTGAATCAGTACACATTCTCCAGCCTCCATCTTTCTTTGGACTCAACATTGTTGGTATTGCACAAGGACTCAAGCTTTCTCTTGAATAATACTTTGCCCCACTCAAACAATCCATTAAATCTTCAATCCTAGATAAAGGAAATATGTACCTGATTGTGATTTTATTGATGGCTCTTGAATCAGTACACATTCTCCAGCCTCCATCTTTCTTTGGACTCAACATTGTTGGTACTGCACAAGGACTCAAGCTTTCTCTAATCAGCCCTTTGTCAAGCAGTTCCTGCACCTGCCTCCTAACCTCTTCATTTTCTATAGGAATCATTTTGTAAGTTGCTTTTTTAGGTAGACTTGCTCCAGGAATCAAATCTATATGATTGTTGATTCTTCTAATGGGTGGCAACTCATTAGGTAAATCATCATCAATGATATCACAATATTTTTCCAACATTTCTTGAATTTCAATGGGTAAATCAAAAACTTATTGGAAGTAATTATTACCTTGGACTTGTAAATTACAACAAAATTTACCTCATTCTCTTCAATCTGCTGCAAGTATTCCTTTCCTCCCAATAACAGAGTTTTTGGATCAGTCTTCTTTCCTGATGCATCTTTTTCTTCCATAGGCAGCATAGTATGATTGATACCATCTTTACCAAACTTGTAAGTGTTTCTTTTCCCATCATGCATAGATCCTCTGTCATATTGCCAAGGTCTTAAAAGAAATATGTGACACACATCCATTGGCATCACATCACATACAATTTTGTCCTTATATTTTCCCAGCTGCAACTCCACTTCACACTGTTCATTCACTAACAGCTAATGTCCCTTTTGTAACCATGACGCCTTGTAAGGTGTTGGATGTTTCATTGTCTTCAGTTTTAATTTCTCCACCACCTTTGAGACCAAATTATCAATGTTGCCACTATCAATGATCATCTGACAACATTTCCCTTGAACCTTACACATTGTTTTAAACAATGTCTTTCTTTGTGATGGTTCAGCTATCTCCTTTGCTAGCTTGAGCAAGACTTTATTGATTACCAAATATTCTCCTCTCTCTGGTATATTTTCTTCTTCTGCCACTACTGGTGTTGTTGCTTCTCCCTAAACTTGAGCAACAATTACATTCCTCTGGCTTGTTCTTGCATTCTCTGGGCACTCAAAAGCTTTGTGTCCCAGTTTGTTACATATGTAACAGCTTACTTCTTTTCCTTTTCCTCTGCCTTCTCTTCCTCTAGAAAAACTCCCTCAGCCACTTGCATCACCATGCTGGGTTGAGTCATTGCTAGATCCATCTTTAGGTGTTGTAGATCTTCCTCTACCACCTTGACTTCCCCTTCCTCGGAAAGTACCTCTCCCTCTAGCAGACTGCATCCTTACGAGTTTTTCTTCAGCTTTCAGTACCATCTAATAAGCTTCCTCTACTATTTTAGGAGACAATACACTTATCTCATCTTGAATGTCCATCCAAAGATCATTCACATATCTAACCACCTTCTCATCTGTATCCTAAGTTTGTCAAGCTCTTATGCTTACTTTATAGAATTCCTCTATGTACTCTTTCACTGTCATAGACCTCTGTCTAAGATTCTGCATCTATCTGAACAAGGTTTGTTGGTAATTACTTGGTAGAAACTTACCTCTTAGCTTTGCTACCATCTTGCTCCAATTCTTGATAGGCTCCTTGCAAGTCTCTTTCTTTTTGCCTGCACACCATCCCACCAAAGTGCTGCATGGCCTTTTAGCCTTTTAGCTTGGTGACAGAAAACTTTACTTTCTTCTCATCTTTTGTTTCTTCATATTCAAAGAATTTCTCCATGCCATTAATCCAGTCTATCAATTCTTCTAGATTCAGTCCTCCTTCATATATTGAAACCTCAGTCTTTGGCCTAACTGTGGATCTCAACACTGACTGGAAGAATCTCATCTCAAGAGTAACTTCTACAACTTCCTCCTCTCCTTCAACTTCAACCTCAGGCTCACTAACATCCCCATCATCTATATTTCTCCTTGTTGTTAATGCCTCTAATCTTGCTTGCATCTGTTGCACAGCTTCCATCACTTCAGCATTTGCAACTGGCCATCCTTTTCTACCAAATCCTCTTCCAAATCATAAAGCCATATTAACTTTCCTTCTTCCACTTCTGAGATTCAATTCAGTGTCAAAAGGTTTCTCTGATACCACTAATGGTGGTCTGGGTGCAGGCGACATAGACAAACACCCAGATCCTGATATATTTTCCTCTAATTCTAGTGGAGTTCCTTATGTTTCCTACACTGGAGTATCAGTCATCTATTTCTAGACTATTTGTTATAAAAATTCCCCTTTCCTCTTCTAAATCACCACTCTTTCCCCCTTAATCTCCGCTACCCTTGTTATCGGGCACAATTTATATCCTAGAGTCTCTTTTCCTCTATTGGGATTATAATTCCATAGGAATTATAAAATACACTATCGGCAAGGCTTTTGAATGGAAATAACGCAAATAGCATAAATTACACTATCGACACTGTAAACCAAAGAAAATGCGTTAATACGCAAAATACACAGTTGGTGGGGCTTTATTCCAAAGGAATGGCATAACACTATTGGCGCTTAAAATACACTATCGACGGGTTATTTCATGAGAACTAAAATAACGCTATCGGTGCTTTAACATTGGTGATTCCCCGATGCGATATAACATGTGGGCTATTGGCGATTCGAACACTCCAATGCCAAGTTCCTCTCGCTCCAGTCTTGCGATGCGATAAGCTTAGCGTACCCGATAGCTTATCAACTCTCCTCCATAATATTTCGGATCTAGTAGTTTCGCACTATCGGATTTCAGCACTCCAAAGGGTTAGACCCTCCTCACTTCAACACAGTAATGTGATAAGGGTTACGGACCGGAAAGGGTATCGGCAATAATTAATAAAGTTTCAAGTCTGAAACTTAGTTCTGACTAAGTTTTTTCAGAGTTTTCCACTGCAAAACAGAGTTTCCACCTACGAAAATCAACCATGCTTATAAGGGAAATAGGCACGCCGATATAAAGGAAACCACTCCACAGGCTTCAAAAAAAATGTTAATTGAAAAACAAATCCGAATCAATGTTAATAAAACTCAAAAGAAAACAAAGACGAATACATGCATAATACTAGATTTACAGGAAAACAAGCATTCAAGTTCTCCGGGATCAACCAATACACAGAGATATCTGCTCCTCTCTTCAGAAATGTGGAATAAACACTTTCGGTCAAAATCCCTTTACAACAGCATCAAACTTACATATGTATTGGTTTGTGTTAACAACCAGTTCCTAAAACAGAGGCTTAATTTAATACAACTATCAGTTTTGCGAGACATCCTCCTCGAGAACCTCCACTATCCTTAACTAATCCTATCTATTCAACGAGGTATTCTCCTCAAAAACCTCCATTATAGCTTAACTATTAAAATTTATTACAACATGATTTATTCCTAGATTCTATCTTTATGCTAAACTTAAAAAAACATGGAAATTCATGGCTAAAGGATCCCACTCCTTTACTTGTAGATTTTTTTGTATTTTTGGAATAAATTTGAAGATTTTCCCTCCAAGTCTCATGCTCCTGCATCAATTCCTTAATTGTAGTCAACCACCTCATACTTCATATGAGGACATATTATGTTTATTTCATCTAGTGTGACTAATGCCTTCCTACATCCTTTCATAGGAGGAGATCCTTTCTCTCTTGATCATGCTTCTCAAGATAGAAGTAATGATCCATGTTACCTGCAACCATACGACATGAATTTATATTATTAAATACAAGCATACATACCTCATTTTACCTTTAGGTCATCTAGGATTCTTTGAGTAGCTTCCTTGATTAAAGTGCCTTCAACCCCTTGATATTCTTCTTCTCTTATGACATCATACATGAATTCCACAAGTTGGAGTTTCTGATGAAACACTTGCTTTCTCTCTAGATTACTGAACCCTATGTTGAGGATTCCATCAAAGAATCTTCAGGATCTTGCATATCCCCATCTGATAGATGTTTCCTTTTTGACTTGATGTACGATGAGCCTTGTCCTATATGACTTCTTCCTTTCCTTTAATGTCCAATGAGGTTTTGAAGAGATATATCCTTCATGTTTGATTGTCATGGATTTTTTCCTTCATGATTCCCTTGTTGATGTCACGAGATCTTGTTTCTAATGATGCCATGATGCATCTTATTATCATGGTCATATCTATAACAAAAGATTTAGGAGCTTATGATAGGACCCTTTTGTGAGGGATACTATCTCAATCATATTAGAGATATGTTACTCCCTCTTTCCTTGGCCTTTACCTTCAGCTTCCTTCATCTTTCCAACGATATGAGCTTTCTTTTCATAATATTTCCATAGCACTGGTCTGTCTTATTTGAGGACCAAACTTCCCTTTCCTTTCTGCAAATGTTTGAGTCCTTTAACCTTCAATACTTTTTCCCTCAACTTGTCTTTTTCTATCTAGCATAGAGACCACAAGTTGTCAAATGAGGTAACTTCCTTGTCATTTGTTACCTTGCTTTATCAGTTAGTTCATTTCAGAACAATGATGATTATCTTCTTATCATCTCTCCTAGATCTCCCAATTGAGATCTTATGAAGATATCCCTTCATTCTTTGATGCCTTCAATTTTGTGTAGATCGTGTCTAAGTGATATGACCTTCTTTTCTACATTATTCAAAGAGTATATCTTCTAGCATTTCATATATCTCTTTTATGTATCCTTTCCTGTTACATACGGATGAGAAGAACTTTGACTGATTTCATAAGAATCCTATGAGTCCCTTGATCCTTTTCAATGCATTCAAACAACACTTGATCTTTAGAGACTTTTCCATAGATATCAATGACTTCTCTTCTGGGAACTATATCTATCCTCCTTTCTTATGCAAGGAATTTGGATGACCCAACCAATTTATAGATCTCCTTGCAAACACTAAGTCATTTAACCAAACTTGATTATAAAATGAAATATACTTACTTGACAAGTGAAGATGAACTCTTCTACTTGATCACTTTGATGATGGTTGAAGAAGATTTATTAGAGCTTCCTCTTGGATGATCTTCTTTCAGATGAAAACTTTCTTCAATAGAAAAAGGTTGCTCCCTTTGATGAGGATGATTTGTTGCTTCTTCGGATGATATTCTTCTAGGGCAAGGAGATGATCCTTGATTGCTTTTATAACCTTGAAGATGACAATGCCTTCTTGCCTTCAATATGCTTTGCCTTCTTTTGTAGTGTAGGTAAGAGCTACTTCTAGGGTCTCTACTTTCTCCAAGATGATGTGATCTTCGTTTTTGAGGTCCTTCAAGCTACATTGCTTTGTAGAAAACTCAATGAGGGTCTTAGTGGCCTTTTGATGAGGACTACAAAGACAAAATATCTTGTTGTTGTAGACTGTTTCTTCGATCTAGGGTTTGATCCTACAATGTAGATATTGATATCCTTCAACTTTCTTTGATGCCCTTCTCAAAACTTGATCCTTGAATGTCTCTTTGCTAACTTTCCTTTGACTTTAGCAACTTAGCTCTGATACCATGTTGAAGAATTTAGGGAAAATTAATTTAATAAGATTCTTCTGGCCATGATAACCATTTGTGAGGTATTTTAACTTTTTCTTATTATCACAATATTCTTATGATTATTAGAGTGTGTCTTCTTAGTTCATCGAATAGTTACCAAAACAAAAGAGACATGAACACAAGATATTGGATTTTTGCCAAGGCCAAAAACTCTCACTTTTTGAGAGGAAAACCCACACAAAATTCTTCTTATAGAGATTCCAATTGACGAATACCAAGACCATGACCCTTGACCTATTAGACCACTCCAAGACCAAGACACCAATCCTCTTCTTTGTCACTATTGAGGTCATAATCATTGCTGCAACACTGAGGCCATCACTACTGCACCACCAAGATCTTCAATTCTACTACAATATCGAGGCCATCACTGAGATCATCATTGTTGCAACATTGTTGCACCTTCATAGAGATCTTTGATCATAACAATGAGATCTTATACTAAGATATGTACATATAGGAGTGTTGCATCTAGATGAACTTCCATCAAGATCATGATTATGTCTATATGATTACTTCTATGTTGAGATTATAATTGTATTTAAAATGTATGTCGAAAAATATATGTTGGGAAAGAGTGTCTCACTGTGGGGTCACTAATATCCTCATCATCTGAGACTATCACTGTGCCTAGAGAGTATGTCGAGAGTGTATTACTGAGATATCTTCATCACACATATTTCGAGATTGTGACTGTGTCTTAGTATGCTGAGGCAGTGCTTATTAATATTGTGAGGAGGTCGAGGCATCACCTCTATGATACCATTCGAAAAACATAGAGATCCTTCTCCATATGAAACACTGAAATATTTTACTCATCCAAAATTTTTGAACTATTGTACTTTTCTAATATTTCAGAGGATCCAAGTTCTTACTTATCCTGTAATGTGAATCTTACATGCCTATTTATATTAGTTAGTCTCCATAATAAGTTGAAATGAGAGAGGGGACCGTTGTGTCTCCTTATTTGAGCCAACATGACTAATTTTTACATTCTTTGGAGGCCGACTTCTTCAAGAGGGATTGTGCTTGTCTTTGGAGGGCTATTAGACATTTCTATAGACTTGTATACATTGAATATAGGCTCAAGAAGAGATTGTTCATAAATGACATTGACTCTTAGACTTATTAATAAATCCTAAGGCTCTCAATGGGAGCCACTGACAAATAAACCTCTTGCTCATGAAACCCATGTAGCAAGGCATACAAAAATAATTTTATTTCTTTTATTTCATCATTTACAAAGATCATGTCATTATGAAGACTGAACCTAGTTACACTTTCTTCAATAGGATCCTCACTGTCAATCCCCTCTTATACCATACAAAGTGAGAGGATAATCTTTCTAGAGTGCTCACATGGATTTACATAAAAAAATCATGATCCTCCATGCGAAAAACTCAATAAGGGTGTTAGTTTATACGGAAAATGCACCCATTTACAATGCAATTTAACTGGTGAACTTACAAAAAAAAAACACCATTTACAAGTTACCATAATTTTTTTCTTTATCCCCAAGCAAGCCTTCACCTTATGACTCCACAATCCCATGGCCACTTACAATAAAATAATACACTTCACAATCCAACGATGAATAAAAATATATGTATAATAACTAGCATGGACCATGAGAAGCCAAGAAATAACACTTTTTTTTTGTTTTTTATCATCAAGGCATAAGAAGAAAAACTTATAGTTGATGCATTAAGATCCCATTGGGATTGATCATATGAAAGGACACTAAATCAAGACCCAATGACTCATTCATAAGTTGCTCTCATATGCACGATCTTGCCTTCATCTCCCTGAGTCACAATGGGAAAAACTCCAACATCGACTGATATGGACAGCATCACCTTGAATATGGCTTGGTCATTCTTTATTACATTATGTTTTATAGTGAATCCCACCTTGCATCCATTTCAATACAGGCTCCATACATGAACCAAAAACAAAGATCCATCATGAGTGTTCTCTTTGTCACACTCCATAGCACAACTTAGCAGATCATATTGTATTTCCTTGATTTGCAGTGAACCAAGGAAAATATTCAACAGGTTTTCATCCTTATCTTGCTTGCTAGAATGTGTAGACACATATGTAGTGAGAATATATAGTTATAAAATATTCTTCCAATAAAGCACATTGACAAGATAATTCAAAAGAATGCTCACAGGGTTGTCAACCACATTTTTTATCCTAATTGTATAATTGTGTTCAATGTCATCTTGTCCATCATGTTAGCCTCCTATTGCAATAGGTGTTCATATTTCATGATTGATTGTTTTACATGCCAAATATGTCATCTTTTCATGCTGCAAGGTTCCATATTTCCAAGAAGTTCCATTTTTTAAGAATCAAACCATTATTGAAGAGTTTCACAGTTAAGGGAAAGCCAAATAGCTTAATCTTGGCTTCCCTAGGTTTCAATTGCTTGTTTTAGAATATAGAGATGAACATCTATCCAACCTGTTTAATCTTGGAAGATTTATAGATAGGTAGAGAAGCAAGGGTTCTCAACTATTTAATCTAAGCCCCTGGATGCAATAAGGATCAATTTATATAGGAGGATAGCAAAAATAAAAGTTGAAAAAGCTGGGTTTGCTAGTTCAAATTCACCCAAACCAAAAAGAAGACAAAATGCTAGGTAAGTAGGCTACGTAGGTAGTTTTGAGGTGGCAGAATGATCAATGGTGATCCATTTCATGTTTTCAAGTGTTATATCTATTCAGATCACAAGTATGAGGCAATTTTCCATTTGGATCGGCTCAAGCGAGGCATGTCTAACTTCCCCTTCTTCCTCTTCCCCAAATCACTCACTAACTTCCCCTAAAGAGGTCAAGATCTGCTTGATATCTCTTAATTTCATCATTTTTCATATCATTTGCCTAAGTAAAGGTCTACTTTGCTTAGGAGTACTCTTATTCACTCTATGAGTCATTTTCCCCTTTAAATAGCCTAAGATCTTCAAACTTAGCGCTTTCTTATCATTTTCATATTAATTTCTAACTATACTATGTAACTCCCTATCTATTTCCCCTTCCCCTACTAAAAAGCACTAAATAGCTCCCCTATGTACATATCCCCTCCCTCTGGTTGAAAAATAACCATAAGCATGCTTGGGAATTACTAAGTTTGCCTGAAACTTAGTAAGAACCCTCATTTTGCTCATCTAGCCACCTTCCGATGCATTTGGACTCCTTCCAATGCATAAAAGCCCCTATTTCTTCATAAAATCCCTCTTCCGATGGGCAAAACCCTCCATTAGCCATGTTTTAACCTTTTTCAAGGCTCAAAACCCTTCTCAAAACACATAAACTCCTCTTAAGTGCCTTTGGACTCCTTCCAAGGCATGAAATCCCTCTTTTTAGGCTATCGGGCCCCTTCTGATGCCTTAAAGACCCTTTATAACACCCAAAAACCATTCAAAGGCCTTAAAAACCCTTTGCTGAATCATAAAAACCCTCTTTTCGGTGAAAAAACCTTCCTCCGATCATAAAAACCTTCATCACTTGCCTCAAGCCCTCCTCCGAATTCATTTGCCCCCCCTCCGACGCGATATCGCTGTCGGAGGTCGCGGCGATTAAGTGTTGGCTTATATTTTGTATGTCCGATGGATGCTCCACCGATGCGATTTCGGCGATCGGCATTTTGCAATGTCATATGCCCCATATACATGCTCCTTCCCCTTTTCGCCGATGCGATATCGCTATCGCATCCGAAAGCGATATCGCTATTGGGAGGCCTCCATATCGCAATTTCCCTTTTTACCGCATATATCATGTTTTACCGCATAACCTAAGTTTTTCATAAAACTTAAGTTTTATCGCAAAACCCGCATTTTCATCTATCGCAAGCCTTATCGCAATGTCCCCAATGATAAAGCGCTGATTTGATCACAACCGTCCATCGCCCCCGCCCATCCAACAACTCTGATCTTTTCGGCGATCGCCCATTTCGGTGATCGCATATGTATAAACCCTCCGCCCCGCCGATTGCCGAAATGTCGAGTTAATCTCAGCCGCCCATTTGGGCCCGCAGATCAACGGCCCATGTTTAATCACATCATTCCCATATATGGCTCCAACCAGCAGAGCCGAAAAGTTATAAAGCGCGGCATGTAAAGATTTCGGGTCCAAAAAGACCTTTTGTACAGCGAAGAGGGAGTGCTCCGATATTCCGGAGCCGAAATACAATAAAGCAGAGCCTAATGTGTGTCGGGTCCGAAAAGGGGTAGTACTGTACGCTCCTTTTCCGGGCCCGAAAAGTTATAAAAAATAGTTTTGAAGGGATTTCGGGTCCGCAGGCTTCATCGCTCATCGGAGGTATTTCAGTTTGGGACCGTCGATCTGCCGATCGCCGATTTAGCGCCAGCCGTTGGATCTGCCTTCGCGCGATCCAACGGCCAGGATTTAATCCCCGCTACAGTGCCACTCCCGCCTGTGTTTTTTACGATTTTTGCATAGAAATGGGTCCTTTTTGTGTAAAAGGAAAAGGCGGCATTTTTTCATATTTTCACATATATGCCTGTACGCGCTCCCGATAAGGGAATTCATGCATCCTTAAGCCATTTTGGATCGCTCCAAGCCCAGTTTTGTTCCAGAAAGCCAGCCTCGGCCTCAGCACAGTCAACAGCATACAAATCCTCCTTTTTGCAGCATTTCTTCAGATTTTAGTACTATTTTTTATCGGCCAGCGCCGATAGCATCCCAAAGGCCACGGAAGACATTTGCAGCAGTTATTTTTGCATTAAAAAAGCAGAAAATGGGCGATTTGACAGTTTCAAACATACCAAGAGAGAGAAAAAGGCCTGATTCAAGTGTTAATGTATATCAGAGGAAAGATAAAGCCCAGATTCAATTAAAGAGTATCAGTGAAGCGGTGAAGTGTATCAGTGGACAATATCAGCAGCCCGAAGCAGGAAAACATTAAAGAGCCCCCCAAGCAAAGTCAAAGAAAGCGGTGAAGCCATTTAAGGCTCTCAGATCACAGTTAATGCACATCAAAGCCACTCAAGAGCAGGGGATCAAAGCCCAAAGCACATTTATGGCTAAATGAACAGCACAAAGCCATAAGGACAGATTTCAACTCATTTTTGAGGCGGCTGCCCCAGCGCAGCACTTGGATAAATATTTTATGCATTTACTTCAAGATAAGATAGATTAAAGCACTCATTTCCCTCAGATCTGCTTAAGATCTACTGTAATAGATATTTTGGGATATTTTTCCTATATAAACCACCCTAATTCATTGTTTAAAGGGTTGGTTGGTTGATAATCCAAAGTTTAGACTTTGCTATATACTTGGAAAGCATCTATAATCAAAGACTGCTGGAACGCTTGGATGTTGAACTATCTATTGTGTTTTTATAGCTGAAGAGTGACTGTGGATTTCCTGTGCTACTACATGGCTCAATAAGTCTTTCTCACCTCTGTTTTAAGTTTAATGTTTGCTATGTCATCTATGTGTCATGATCCAAATAGCAAGAAAGAAGAATAGCTTAGGATTTTCTTGACTCCACTCTATGCTCAGTTCTTGTTATTTCTATATGTTTTCCTCTGAATTGGATATGAATATGAAACCCCTTGGCTCATATATACACTAATTCCATCACATATGACTGTTATTTAGGAATTCTAAACTGCTCCTAGACAAACATTCATTCACCTTCCTTCTCTGCTAGCTGATGAAATATTCTTAGTTGCCTTTCATCCCTGGCCTTCATTCCATCTTTTTCAGTAATTGGTATTGTTTTATGTGTAGCTATCCTACTCTGTGTTCCTCTTGTGACCAAGAAAACGCAACAGCAAGCCCTAATCCATGACTCCATGCCCAATGGTTTGAACTTCTCACACTATGCATCCCAACTCTGCTTGAAAGAATCCTCCTTCCCACCAAAATCAAAACAAAACCCAAGAACATCATAACTAACCTAAAATCAACCCAAAACAAAGCTAAATTATAAAGAGAGAGCCCTCTCTGATTGCAGGTAGGCTAGGACTTGTAGTCCAAAGATTGGTTTTTGGTTACCTCGGCCATATCCCTTAAGGAGCTTAGGGACAACCTGAGTGATAACATCATTGGCGACTCCACTGGGGACCTCCTCAGATAATTTCACAAATCAAGGTGGAAAGCTCCACTAGGGAAGAATCTGACCTTCAGAAGTTTATTTCGAACCCATTTTTCTAGAAAAATCCTCAAAAAACAGGAAAGACACTGGCTCCAAAGAAAAAGCAGCGCCATACAAGGTCTAACCCAGACCCAGATCCCCCAGCTGCTCTTGAAAATCCAAATTTAATCCCAAGGAACCTCAGGAAGCTAGAGAGAAAAGAGGATTTTGCTGATTCTAGTCTTGAAACAGTTCACCCAAGCTGTGTTCCAACCCTTGTCAAAGTTTTATTTCGTTCAACCCTTACTTCCCCTAGTTCATCATCCACCTCTCAAAGCACTCCTTCCACACCTCCATTCACTGCACATACTCCCATTACCATTGTTATTGCTGCAGTTCCAGCGTTTCCATTTCCTCTTACTGTTCCACTTATACCTGTTAATATGGCTAATAGATATGCACCTCTGCAATTGCCAGCAAATCCAGGGGATATGCCTTAGGATTACTAGAGCAAGATAACTTATTTTGATGGCACAAGTGCCTGCACAGCTCTTCAGCATACCAAGAAGATGCAAGATTACTTTGAGAACTATGAAATAGAAGATGATGTTGTAAGAATGAACATTTTTGTCCAAAGTCTAACAGGAGATGTAAGGCCCTGGTTTAGAGGCCTTGCTGCAAATTCCATAGCTAACCCAGAGGCCCTTTACCAAACATTTCTTAACATATGGGAGAAAAAGAAGGATCCCCTGCACATATTATCTGAATATGACACTATCAAAAGAGACCCTCAGGAGGCTGTCTTGGACTATTGTGCAAGATTTAATAATGTTTATAATGCAATACCACAGAACTTAAGACCTCCACCTGATCTTGATTTGTATAAATTCCCAGATGGTTTTGATACCGACATGGCATATCAATTGAGGGAGAGAGCCCCTCAATCCTTAGCAGACATGCAGAACGTAGCTGTTAGTGTGAAGACAAACCTAATTGCAAAAAGAAACAGAGCGAGAGACGAGAGAAGAACCACCTTTATAGAGGAACCCTCAGCCTTAGATCAAAAGCTGGATGCTATTATCAGTGGCATGCACAGGCTGGGAGACAGAGTAGAGAGTGTTGAGAGGAAATCATCATGGGAAGGACAACAGCCCAATACCATAAGGAACCCAAATTTCAGGAAAACTCAAAACACTTACACTGGGAGGTCTAGCCCAGACCATGATATAAGACCTCCTTTTCATGAAAACTATGCTGAAGCATCCACATCTAGTGAGCAGATAGAGGACACTCACATGAACTTGATGGATTTGAAGGGTGAGCAACAAATTTTTCTAACCCAAGAAGACCAAGATGACCATGATATAAATCAATTTCAGACTAAGTCTGGTGAGTCTTTTGATTTTAAACAAGGTTATGATTCAACTGTTTATGAGGTCCACAAACAGTATAAGCTGAGGACAAGAACCATAGATGTGCCCGAAAAGGTTAAACCAAATGATACCAAACAGCCTAAGAAGATCAAAGAAAAGGCTGCCCTCATAGAAACTATTGATAAAATAGTCCCAAACCCAAAAGAAGTAACTGTAGAGGATATAACAGATATATCAGATGTACAAGTCTCTAATAACCAGCCTTTTGTATCCTCTTCCTCAAAAGAGAATGTAAATAGCACTCCTGGGAGCCTTTCCAAAGCAAAAATAGTTCAAGAAATCAATGAAGAACAAGAGCAAATCGCTGATACTCCAATGGAAAAAGGGAAGCCTGCCTCTCACAATACTAAAACCCAATCGGATAAACCATTTGATTTAGAGGCAGAAATAGGTAAACTGAAGATATCTATCCCTCTCTCTGAACTTGCCAAGCATGATATCTATAGGCAGCAAATCAAAAGATCGCTGCAAATGCCAGAGAATAGGGATGATGTGAATGTATTAGATGATCAACCTGAGCTCCTTTTCGGACCTGAAGTCGATGGAAAATCAGCACATGGAGCTGTTCTACCCTTTTATGTCAGTTTACACATACATGATAAAGTCTTGCATAATGCCATGTTTGATTCAGGTGCCTCACACAACCTTATGCCCAAAGCTGTAATGGAGAAGCTAAACCTTGATGTTACAAGACCCTACAAAGACTTATTCTCCTTTGACTCAAGTCAGGTCAAGTGTTTAGGCTTAATCAAAGACTTATGTGTGTCTTTAGTCCAATATCCCAACAAAACAATCCTAATGGACGTGGTGGTTGCTGACATTCCACCAAAGTATGGCATGCTGTTGTCAAGATCATGGGGAGAAAAACTCCAAGGATCTCTCCAATTAGACCTCTCTTATGCCACTATATCAGTCTTTGGGCAACCAAAGAGACTGTATAGAGAAACATTGATGAAGTATGTGGTAAGTAGTGAGGAAAAGCCCCAAAACTTTCCAATTTACTCAATCCATTCTGATATGGATTCTTTTATTTTGTTTAATGATGAAACAAGTCCTCCAACTGATGATAAGCCTTTGACTTTAGAGCAAGAAGCATGCATGAATGAGGAGTTGGTTGCCCATACCCGTGAAACTGTCAAAACAATCAATGCAACCAGCACACAAGTAGAACCTCCCGAAACAGAAAATTCAAATCTACACACTCCGAAATTGATTGAAACTCTCAATACTAGTCAAGAGCAAGAAATCCTATGGTATTTGGAGTTTGATGGTTCAGTTAATAAGCTAGGAGCAGGGACAGGAGTATGGATCCATAATACTCAAAACAATCATGCAGAGGGTCATGCTTATAGATTAAACTTCATATGTACCAACAACATCGCGAAGTATGAAGCCCTCCTTTTAGGCCTTAAGCTAATCAAATCTCTAGGAGCTGCCAAAGTTTCCATTCTAGGTGACTCCGACCTAATCATATAGCAAATGAAAGGAAATTTTGTCACTAATGATAGAAGGCTAAGAGCTTATAGGACGGCTGCCACAGAAATACTTGATACCTTCACCGAATCCGAGCTTGCCAAAATTCCAAGAAGCCATAACCTACATGCACACAGCCTAGCTACTTTTGCTAGCACTTGCAAGCTTCCTTTTGAGCCCAATCACCACTTTACTATTGAGATAAAGCACAGGCCTGCAGTCCCTAACAATGTCAAAGACTAGCAAGTGTTTGAAAATGATGCACAGATTAACAATTTCTTGACTTTACAGCAAGAATTTTCAAGCTTAAACATTGATATGGATGCCATGGATGATCCACAACAAGTAGTAAACCAAAATGAGCAAACCATAATAGCTGAAGCAGCAAATCAAATACTACACCCAACCATTTTTTGATGAGAAAAACATGCAAGAGCTAAAGCAAATTCATTTAGAAGAAATAGCTGAAACAGAGGCCGAAATCATTGATTTAAAAGACAATTTTATGCCTGCTTGCCTCACTCCATTAGAAGAAATATTTGATTCAAACGATGTCCCCAAGAAGCCAACGATGCAACCATTAAACGTTGTTGTGGAAGACTGTAATATTGGGACAGCAGAGAAGCCCAAAATGATTAAACTGTCCAAGTCTTTGCCTCCTGATCAGAAACCAAAATATGTTGACTTGTTTAAGGAGTTTCAAGATCTATTTGCATGGAGTTATGAGGACCTCAAGTCCTATGACATCTTAGTTATTCAACATACCATTCCCTTAAAGCCAAATCAAAATCCCTTCAAACAGAAACTAAGGAGAATCAATCCTGCGCTTCTCCCCTTGATTGAGAAAGAAGTAAAGAGGATGTTTGAAGCAGGTATCATAGCACCCATTAGATTTTCTGAATGGGTATCCAATCTTGTTCCCACAAGAAAGAAAACAGGCTAGATTAGGCTTTGTGTAGATTTGAAAAACTTAAACCAAGTCTCCCTTGAAGACCACTACCCATTGCCAAAGATGGACCACATCCTACAAAGAGTAGTGGGGTCATCTAGAATTTCATTGCTTGATGGCTTTTCAGGTTTCAATCAAATACTAGTTCACCCGGATGATCAAGACAAGACAGCCTTTACAACACCATGGGGAACCTTTAAATATGTGAAAATGCCTTTTGGGCTAAAGAATGCAGGTGCTACCTTTCAAAGGGCCATGGACATTGCATTTGCCAAGGAAATCCATGATTTCTTGGTTGTCTATCTTGATGACCTTACCCCTTTCTCCAAATCTGATCAAGAGCACCTAAAACATTTGAGACAAGTGTTCCTAACATGTAGGAAATATGGCATTTCCTTGAACCCAAATAAGTCTTTATTTGGCCTTGAAGAAGGCAAATTACTAGGCCATATTATTTCAAAATATGGAATTAGAATCGATCCGGAAAGGATCCAAGCCATTCTCCAAATCCCCTATCCAAGAAACATCAAAGAGTTGCAAACATTCCTAGGAAAGATCAATTTCCTAAGGAGATTCATCCCAAACTTAGCTGAGTTAACTAGAATGCTAAATAACATGTTAAAGAAGGATTCCAAGGAAAAATGGAATTTAGAGGCCAAGCAAGCCTTTGAGGGCATAAAATCTGCCTTAACCCAAGCCCTAGTCCTCACAAGTCCACAATTTGACAAAGATTTTATCATATTTTCTTTTGCATCTGATCATACAATAGCTGCTGTCCTTTTGCAAAAGGATGATCAAGGAGCTGAAAAGCCAATTGCATTCTTCAGCCAAGCCCTTAGAGATGCCCCTTTGAAGTACCAAATCATGGAAAAGCAAGCCTATGCCCTTGTTAAAGCAATCAAGGATTTCCGAATTTACATTTTATATTCACATGTGATTGCTTATGTGCCAAATGTTGTTGTAAAAGACATATTAAGTCAAGAGGGATTAGAAGGAAAAAGAGGCAAGTGGATGGCTAACATCCTTGAGTATGACATTGAAATAAAACCCACCAAGCTGATAAAGGGACAAGGTTTGGCCAAACAGATGTCCAAAACAAATTTTCAAGCCTTAGACATTAACCAACTGGACAATGAACAGGAGCTAGCGACTCCACAAATCAGTGAGGATTTTTTGCAATCCCCATGGTATGCTGATATTTGTTATATATTGTTAAACCTGTTTGCTCCCCCAGGATTGTCCAGAACCAAAAAGAGATTTTTAAAAATGAAGGCTTCAAACTTTTGTGTCGTAGATAGTGCCTTATTTTGGAAAAATCATGAAGGTATATTGCTTAATTGTTCAACCATGAATGAAACTGACAATGTTATGAAAAAATTCCATGCAGGTGACTGTGGAGGACATTTATATTGGAAGTCCACTGCTGATAAGATTTTAAGGGCTGGTTTCTATTGGCCCTCTCTATTTGCAGATGTCAAAAAGTTTGCTATCTCATGCCACAAATGCCAAATCTTTGAGGGAAAAAGAAAGTTGTTGCCCTTGCCCCTTAAGCCCATCTCAACCTAAAAGCCTTTTCAACAATGGGGTCTAGACTTTACTGGAGAAATCCATCCCTCTTCCTCAGGCCAGCACAAGTGGATTCTAACAGCCACAGACTATTTCACCAAGTGGATTGAAGCCATCCCATGTAGGCAGGCCAATGACTCCATCATTATCCAATTCCTTGAGACCAACATCCTTTCTAGATTTGGTTGCCCTGAGAAGATCATTACAGACAATGCTGCTGCCTTCAAATCCAATAAAATGATCAATTTTTGCCATAAATTTCACATCACTCTAGGCCACTCCACAACCTATTACCCTCAAGGTAATGGCTTGGCCGAATCATCCAACAAAATCCTGATTAATATCATCAAGAAAGTGATAGAAGAAAACAAGAAGAACTAGCACAAGAAGCTTGTTAATGCCCTTTGGGCAGACAGACTGTCAACCAAGAGATCCATTGGGATGAGCCCTTATGAGCTAGTATATGGTATGGAGGCCAGATTTCCATCTTCTTTGGGCATTCCTGTAATTAAGCTGCTACAGGAAATTCAAGCTGAACCAAATGATATTCAACGAAGAATTAATCAGACCATTCATCTTCAGCAAACCAGAGAGCAAGTTTACAACAGAGCTCAGATCTTGCAAGACAAGCTAAAGAAAGTATTTGACAAGAGGACTAAAGCTGAGGATTTCTGTGTTGGCAACAAAGTTCTAAGGTGGGATTCAAGAAGGGAAGACAAGGGAAAGCATGCAAAATTCGATTTCCTTTGGAAAGGGCCATTTGTTATCTCTGTTGTTCAGGGCAACAACACATATTTTTTGAAGACCACAGATGGCAGCGCAGTTGAAGAAGGCCCTGTAAATGGCCGTATGCTGAAGCATTATCATGATCCCTCGTAATGAGAGACAGCACATCTCTGGGTATATAGTTGTACATAAATGTTTGTATATATCAGCGCTTTGTTTCTATTTTTGTATAGCAGTCTGATTGTTAGAGGAGCAACAGCAAAGTTTTAAAGGCGCAGCTAACGCAAAGTCCTCCCTTTTAAGGCTCTGTCATAGCATTATTCTCAAGAGGGTAGCGCAGCACAGTTTTGAAGAGAAGGACCAATAGAACGCAGCATTCGAGTCCCTGTTCTTTGAATTAATTTGAAGGAAAATGCTCCTTTTGCTCCCTGTTTTGAAGCGGTTTCCAAAGCTGCGTTCAGGCAGTTTTGTGGATGTATAGAGCAAGCAGAAAGGGCTGCGTTCAGCCAGGGACAGTGCCGTTATATTACAGCGAATCAACTTGAAAGGAGTGCTGCACGCAGGCTTCAAAATTTGCAATCATTTGGCAGCAAATAGACAGAGGAAATGCTCTAGTTCTGTTCTCTGTTTTGATTTATTTCAAAAGAAAAAGAGCAGGCAGTTTTGAATATATTCAAAGCACTCAGTGAAGAAATGGAGGCAGCGCTGTTATATCGCAGCATTCCAGTTAAAAAGAAACTGTTTGCAGCTTGCAGTCTTCAGTCAATAGTATCAAAAAGAAAGGAGGATTTTCAGTTTACATCAGCACCCTTTTTCAAGACAGAATCAAGGGAAGTGCTCCAGTTTTGTTCCCTATTTTGTGTTTATTTCAAAGGCAGGTTCTCAGGCAGAGGTGCATGTAATGATAGAGCATGCAGAAGAAAGCAGGCAGTGCTGTTATTGTATAAAAATTCAGTTTATGAGAATGTTGTGTTCAGGTTTCAAAGTTTCAATCATTTAGCAGCCAACAGAGAAGTGTTTCAGTCTACAGCAACAATAGAAGATCAAGGCAGTCTGACCTGCTGTTCTTGGCTTTTCACAAGGAAAAGCCATCCCCAAGTGGAGCCACTGTTAGCCTCCTATTGCAATAGGTGTTCATATTTCATGATTGACTGTTTTACATGCCAAATATGTCATCTCTTCATGCTGCAAGGTTCCATATTTCTAAGAAGCTCCATTTTTGAAGAATCATACCATTTTTGAAGAGTTTCACAGTTAAGGGAAAGCCAAACAGCTTAATCTTGGCTTCCCTAGGTTTCAATTGCTTGTTTTAGAATATAGAGATGAAAATTTGTCCAAACTGTTTAATCTTGGTAGATTTATAGATAGGTAGAGAAGCAAGGGTGCTCAACTGTTTAATCTGAGCCCCTGGATGCAATAAGGATTGATTTAGGTAGGAGGATAGCAAAAAGAAAAGTTGAAAAAGCTGGGTTTTCTAGTTCAAGTGCACCCAAACCAAAAAGAAGACAAAATGCTAGGTAAGGATTCAGTCGGTTTATCTTCAATGATAGGCGCTTCAGCCGACCACTTGAGCGGGCCAGTTGGATTCTCAACTAGTGATGGACTCGGCAAGAGTTTTTTATATCCGGGAGGGAGTCGTATCGGTGAAACCGGACGATCATCCAAAACTCTTTTAGCTTCGTCTAAGAAGGGACAACGGTGGAGGGCATGATTGCCTTCGCACAGTTTACAAGGAAACCTAGCTTTCCCTTTTTGTCCTGGGGCTTCACTTTCACTAGTTGATGGTGTGCTTTCAACATGATCACCAGAGGTTGACGACACCGGGTTGTGCAAATGAGGAGACCAGTCCCTTAGTATCCGGGGGATACAAGGACAATCCCTGTGAAAGTGGTCTACTTTGCAAATGATACATGGCGATTTAGGGCTAGTCGGTGCAGTGTGTGGATTTTCGTTAGAAGACACTCGTTTTCCCCCATTCGCCTTTGGCTCCTTCTTCTTTTTCTCTTTCTTCTTCTTTTCCTTCTTCTCCTTAGGAACTTGGATTTTAGCTTTACCAGTTCCATCAAGCGAAGAGGAAGAAGGAGAGGAAGAATTAGAGGAAGTAGAAGGCTGGTGGGCAACTCTGGACTCGTCTAATTGTTGATTCGATTGTTCAGGAATGGTGGTGTTCTGAACAACATTGGTTGAGAAGAGCCATACTGGCAAACCAATTGTCAGTCCTGGAAGCGACAATGTGGCCATATGGGGCGCACCAACATCTCCCCAAGAGAAGAAGGGACTAGGATTTCCACCAAGGGGAATTCCTTGATTGGTAGGCTCCATTTTCTCAACCCAAGGTCAACGTAGGAAAAGGGTATGAATATTCCATTTAAAATAAATTTTAACACGCTTTGACACAACTTGTTTTTTCAGTTTTTAAGAGTCGAGAAAAAACAAAAGATGACTCTAGTCTCCTTCGATTTTTAATGAGCCTGAAGTGACAAGTGCTCAGATGGACCTTTTCCATTAAGGAGTCTGAAAAGGAATGAAAGGTACTGCTCTGGAGGTCTAGGTAGAGGGAGTACCAAACCAATCGCAAAACTATAGAATACTTTTTACGGTACGACAGTCAATCTTCCCAAATGATGCGTTCGGTGCATTGCGATCAGTAGGGCGGCCGACACGGCTTCCTATGGATAAAGGTTTTAAGCCTATAGGGGTCTCCCAATATATACTCGACGGTACATGGGAGAACAAGTCCGTACTGGAACTTATCGTCTCAAAGTGGAGGAATCACCCAACCATCAGTGAGGACAACAGTTACCAGGCTTTACGACGCCGGAATACGTCTCTAGCCTAGACCTCTAAATGTTGTGCGTTAAGTTCCAAATCATTGTTAAGTTCATTGAATTTATTTTAAGTTGATCTTTCTTATGAAGTTTTCCTTTTGGGATCACCACGAGATGTAGATGTAATTCCTAAAATGCAATCTAAAGATGATAAACAAACTTTTATCTCTTTTCAGCAATGAAAATCCTAGCTACTAGGGGAAAAGAAAGACACAATATTTTCGCAAAGAGCAAAGAGCACACTGTAAATGCACTTTCCTAAATCAAGCCAAACAAACTGCCAATATGCAAATGCACATGCATGTGTTTTGTTTTTCACTTTCTTAATATTGATGCCTAAAAAGAAAGTTGTTGTACAAATCTGAATTTGCTTTCAAGTGACAAACACAAACAAGCTTCTTTTCGAAATCAAAAGGTAGAGATGATTACGACACTTTATGATTTTGAAATAAATACTCATTTCGACACTAGAAAGTCACAAATTCAAACCAAAGGCAAAAGTAAAAGCATAATCGACTATCAACAGCAAATAAACTTTCTCCTATGATCAAAATCGACACTTGCGACAGATCTAAATCAAAGGACGACAGTACGACTATTATACTTTTGCAATGGAAAACTGTAAACGACGCAACAAACACATAAAAACATCTACAGTTTCTTTTGTACAACTGAGGCAGAATATCAGTAAGGAAAAGGGGTTTGAAACAGTGAAATACTGATCACAGGCTGCAAAAATCAGAGATAAAACTGGAAAAAATGAAGCAAAGAACCTCAGCTGCACAAAGCTAGGCTAATCAGCGCACCTGTTACACAGAGAAACTGCATTGCAGCGCAGGTAGCCCTCTCGGGAAGTGCGTTGAAATGCAGAACCTCTTCAGAGAGCCTACGCTGGGGCAGAAACGAGAATTCTATCCGGGTTCTGGGTCACGGTTTGCAGTTTAATCTATGGTTTTTGGCCGAGTAAAAGCAATCAGAAATGCACAATAAGAGGTAGATCTAAGGGGGGTTCTAAGAGATATCACAAGGGCAATCAGTTAGTTTATGAATCAGTTGTTCAAATCATAAACAGATCCAGTGAATGGATTGAAGCAGCAGATGTCTACTTTGCATTTGTTAATAGCAAATGCAGTTCGATTGC
Organism: Pinus tabuliformis; assembly: GCA_031772625.1. NCBI lineage: Eukaryota > Viridiplantae > Streptophyta > Pinopsida > Pinales > Pinaceae > Pinus > Pinus tabuliformis. Next base: position 675,586,455 of record CM062809.1, on the reverse strand, counting down.
TACTTCTAAGTTTATGAAACAAACAACAAGAGAAACACAAACAAACTAACTAGACACGCTCCCCAGCGGAGTCGCCATTTTGTTATCGGGAAAAGTGTCTATTTAGAACTACTCTATGCCACTAAGGTGTGATAGCTACCTTAGAAACAAACAGAGAAAACTACTTTTGTATTCTTCTTTATGAACTATAAACAAAGAGGAATAGGATGAACCAACCTGTGTCTTACGCTAGTCCTTCGATCCAATCTCTCTTCTCTTTGACAGCTCCCAGCTACCTGCTCCCTCACTTGCCCGGCTTCACCAAGTACCTGTAAGATCACAGAAGAAGGAAACTATACAAAGACATGGGTTTATATTCATAAATAACTTAGGATCAGATTTAAGTTAACCATACAAATGTAACAAGCATCAATGAAACACAAGCATGGAGAAGAAACTCAAATACTTTTATTGATATACAAGAAGATCCAGGAGGAGTTACAACCGATGATTCCTGACCCAGCATCAACCTCCCAGCAAAGAAATCCCTTCTTCAACCCCAACAAAGCATAGATCACCCAATTCTCTGATATGTATCTCAAAACCAACAACAATTCCTTACAATGTGCAAAATTCCAGCCTCTGGATCTCTGGGATGAGGGATCCATATATAGATGTATGCAAGGAGGATGAGTCAGCTCATGAATTGATTAGTGGCTTCTCTCTGTCAGTTCTTGCTTCCACTTGGAGACTGAGAGCCTCTTACTCATCCTTGGTCGAATTCAGTGAGGCAAGTGTCATTGGAGAAGATTCTGGAACCTTCCATTGTCTCTCCACCTCGTGGAATGACTCTGCCACTTGTCATTGCCCGCTCAACGCACCCTGGTAGTGCATTTAGGTGCATTGCAATGCACCTAGCTAGTGGACTTAGGTGCTATGCAACGCAAATGGCTATTGGAGCAGCTGAAATGATCATGATTTGATTAATTCTGAGCAGTTTCTAGTGGAGAACTTCTAGGAGAAGCTGTAATTTGTTGACCTGGTTCCTTTAGGAGTTAGAACAACACTTTTAGGGACTTAGGAGCCCTTCGTTTATGGACATTTCATGCTTAGAGCTGTAAGGCACAAAAATGTCTATAACACATCCTTAAGCCATTTTGGATCGCTCCAAGCCTAGTTTTGTTCTAGAAAGCCAGCCTCGGCCTCAGCACAGTCAGCAGCATACAAATCCTCCTTTTTGCAGCATTTCTTCAGATTTTAGTACTATTTTTTATCGGCCAGTGCCGATAGCATCCCAAAGGCCACAGAAGACATTTGCAGCAGTTATTTTTGCATTAAAAAAGCAGAAAAGGGGCGATTTGACAGTTTCAAACATACCAAGGGAGAGAAAATGGCCCGATTCAAGTGTTAAAGTATATCAGAGGAAAGATAAAGCCTAGATTCAATTAAAGAGTATCAGTGAAGCGGCGAAGTGTATCAGTGGACAATATCAGCACCCCAAAGCAGGAAAACATTAAAGAGCCCCACAAGCAAAGTCAAAGAAAGCGGTGAAGCCATTTAAAGCTCTCAGATCACAGATAATGCACATCAAAGCCACTCAAGAGCAGGGGATCAAAGCCCAAAACACAGTTATGGCTAAATGAACAGCACAGAGCCATAAAGATAGATTTCAACTCATTTTTGAGGTGGCTTCCCCAGCGCAGCACTTAGATAAATATTTTATGCATTCACTTCAAGATAAGATAGATTAAAGCACTCATTTCCCTCAGATCTGCTGTAATAGATATTTTGGGATATTTTCCCTATATAAACCACCCTGATTCATTGTTTAAAGGGCTGGTTGGTTGATAATCCAGAGTTTAGACTTCACTGTATACTTGGAAAGCATCTATAATCAAAGACTGTTGGAATGCTTGGATGTTGAACTATCTATTGTGTCTTTATGGCTGAAGAGTGACTGTGGATTTCCTGTGCTACTACATGGCTCAATAAGTGTTTCTCACCTCCGTTTTCAGTTTAATGTTTGCTATATCATCTATGTGTCATGATCCAAATAGCAAGAAATAAGAATAGCTTAGGATTTGCTTTACTCCACTCTATGCTCAGTTCTTGTTATTTCTATATGTTTTCCTCTGAATTGGCTATGAATATGAATACCCCTTGGCTCATATTTACACTAATTCCATCACATATTATTGTTATTTAGGAATTCTTAACTACTCCTAGATAAACATTCATTCACCTTCCTTCTCTGCTAGCTGATGAAAGATTCTTAGTTGCCTTTCATCTCTGGCCTTCATTCCATCTTTTTTAGTAATTGGTATTGTTTTATGTGTAGCTATCCTGCTTTGTATTCCTCTTGTGACCAAGAAAACGCAACAGCAAGCCCTAATCCATGACTCCACGCCCAATGGTTTGAACTTCTCACACTATGCATCCCAACTCTGCTTGAAAGAATCCTCCTTCCCACCAAAATCAAAACAAAACCCAAGAACATCATAACTAGCCTAAAATCAACCCAAAACAAAGCTAAATTATAAAGAGAGAGCCCTCTTTGATTGCAGGTAGGCTAGGACCTGCAGTCCAAAGATTGGTTTGTGGTTACCTCGGCCGTATCCCTTAAGGAGCTTAGGGACAACCTGAGTGATAGAACATCGTCAAAGACATAGCACCAATACGTTGTAGCTACTCTTACAAGACATTGAATCCTACAGATTGTGCATAAAGACACCCATTGATGCACTCTACAAATTTCTTACACTCATGAATCAACAATGTTTATCTTTTACATTAAACTAAAATACAAAGAAAAATTGTGCATTGTAGTGGCGTCATTTAGAAAGCAAGTCTTTCCAAAGAACTAGTGCAACAATGTTTAAGTGTATTAGAAGGGAAATGATAGCAAAGAAGCTTCAAGCATTGGACAGTGTCTCAATGCAAAGGAGGACAAATAATTGACATTACGATGGCTCACTTAGGCTAAGTGTTACTCAATTCAGTATTGTTCAAGGCAGGACCAGCGCGTTTCACGAACAATGGCAAAGTGAACATTGGAATATGAGTTGATACCATGTTAGAGCATTAGAGAAATGGCAGAAAAGACCAAGGGTTTTAATATTTCTCAAAGTGGCACATATGACAAATATAGAGAGGTATATTTGATAAGCTTCTCAAAAAAACCTTCTCTGATACTACTATTGGAATGAGAAACCAAATATGAATGATAAGCATGAATTGCTTTATCATTCACAAATAATTTACATATAGATACATTATGTGATCGTTGGATTAATCTTCCAAGGTCTCTTGGACTCCCCATGATGGTTCACCTTCCACACCATAACCCTTAGCAGATTAGATTAGGAGATTAAGTTAACGTGGTTTTATCTTGATCTTTAGGTGCAACCTATTTTATTATAACCCCTAAACCTGTCAACAAATGAAAAGAATTTCTTAATAGATTGAATATCAAAGGCTTGATCAATAAAAGGCAGTGGGAAGTGGTCCTTTTGAGTGACCTTATTGAGCTCCTTATAGTCAACAAAAGTTCTCCATTTGTTGTTCTTCTTAGACACGATGACAAATGGGGACACCCACTAGTTGTCAGAGATTGGATAGATGAAATTTGCATTCAATAATTTTTTAAGTTCTTCCTAAACAATATCCTTCAAGGTTAGGTTCATTTTCCATTGCAGTTGTCGGACAGGATGGAATCCATCCTTCAAATAAATATGATGAGTACATAAACTAGGATGAATTCCTTTCATATTGGTATAAACCCATCAAAACCTTGGGTGTTCTTCCACAACAATTGAATCAACTTTTCCGTCAGCTCAGAAGATAGATTATGGTTAAAACTTAAAGTATTTTTGGGTTCAATTTCACTTGAGCCACTCTAAATATTTGGGGCACTTGGTATCCTTTCTATGATAAGATCATTAATGACAACATTCTAACTAGGCCCATTCATTATATAATTCAAAAGATGGGATATTGGTTGAGTAATAGTAGAGGAATTACTAATCAAATTGTGAATAGTGCCATCCTTTGTTTCATTCTTAAAAGGCGGGGCCTTCCCAATAGTGAGGAGTGGCCATGCATCATCCCCTTCTAGTTCAAATTCAGAAGAAAGAGGGTTTTCATAGTCAACACTGGGTTTGGTTGGAGGGTAGAGGACGAGATTCTTTGTGAAATTTCCAACAAACATTGCCTTAAAACTTGATCTGCAACTAATGAATGCATTTGCGATCGCTAACCATGGTCTTCCCAAGATCATGGATTATCATCCTAGGTGTTTCGTAGGATATAACCTAGGAAATAAGCTAGATATTCCCAACAATCTACTGAAATGACCACATCTGTTAAAATTCCCTCTACCTGAATTTTGAACCATTATCAGCTAGTTCTAGTACAACAGGGGTTGGTCTCTAATTGGTGAATCCAAGAAAATCAAAATTTTCTAGTCATTACATTTATTGTAATGCCCAAATCAACCAATGCATTTTATTTAATAAGGATTTTTATTGTCAGATTCCCTAAGTCATCATATTTGGTATGTGGAGCTTCATCCAACATCAGTTCTGACAATTTTCCCACCACATAGATAGTGGGAGAATCTCAAGGCTTCATACCAAGTTTCTTAACACAAATTTTCCTTATTGCTTTTATGTAGATGGAGACATATCAGATTGCGTGGAGTAATGGAATTTGGATGTGAAAAAATTCCATCTCCTTTAGGAAATCATACTGAGGTTGAGGAGTAGTCTTGACTATAGTTAATCTCTCTAGAGAAGGTGGATTCTAAGGAGTTTGAACGTTGACAACAACATTATTTTTTACAAGTCCAACAATAAAAACAAAATCAACTATTGTAGGAGTTTCATCAATAATAGCAGTTCCAATTGTTATAGTGGTCTCAATAGTAATAGTTTCACTAGTTATATGGGTTTCAACATGTTGTCTTTCTAATAATCCTTGTATTGGAGTTTCTTCCCTAGGTGATTTCTCTTCTTTTTATTATATAATGACAAGTAAAACTCTTAGATTTACTATTCTCCCCGACTACAAACATACTTAGTTACATCCAACAAGAGAAATACAGTAACTAGGATAAATGGGCACTTCAACTTGTTTCACTACTTTATTATTTGGATTAGTATTACTCTCTACAGGTAGTTGGGGTCGCAGAGGGGGATTACTCATTGGTGTATTAGAAGGAAGTTATAGTTGTTTCTACTACATGGGTAATTGTATAGGAAATTGTCTTGGAAAATAGGTTCCACGCCATCCTTGTGGTCATGGAAATGGTTGATTTGGAGGGGAAGGCCACTAGGGCTAAGGCACAGGGTACTGAACCAAGGGAGGATTAGAAAATTATCAAGGGATTGTAGAATATTGCATTTTATAATGAACCTGTTGAGGATTATACATAGAGTCGAGGTATTTAAAGAAGATGATGGATCTTGAGCCATACCTGGTTTTCGATCTTGTCATGGTTTCTTAGAGCCAATGAAATATGTTAATTCAAATTATTTTCCTGATTCCTTGAATGTTTCTTTTAACCTTGACAACAATGGGAAGTTTCATGTAGAATATTCCTACTCACAGACGTTACATATCTCCACATTATGAAGATGGCATTCTTTAAGGGGTTCTTCTTCTTACAGTTGGGGCAGACCATAAATAGAATTTTCTTAGCTTCAATGTGCTTCTATTTCACTTGTAACATATCTAACTGAGTATATAGAGAACTAATAATATCGATTTTGACCTTTTCAAATAGATTACCAACTTCTACTATTTGTACCTCGCCATTAGCTGATTTTTGTATTTTAGCATAGGCATCTCATGCCAAATCCTTGGTTCTTTTGATCCTCTTGAGATCCTTAAATAAAGTGCAACTATATCAACATAGGTTTCCTTTGATGTCTCCCTTTTCGATGAGGTTCAACATGTCTAGACAGTCATCCCTCATTCTATGAATCATAATTATCATCAAAATATCTTTATCCAAATCACTATGCTTGGACCTTTATTAGTTGTATTGAAGGTGCTTGATATAGTCTTCCAAGCTCTTATCCTCCCTCTAGGACATTCTAAATAGTTCATCCCTTTGATCCCTAGTCCAACAATAATCTTGACACTTTTCTAAAAAGGTTTTCTTCATGCAATCCCATGAAGAAATAGATGCACCACCAAGTCCCATGAACCATCTTAATGCAACTCCCTTCAACATGGAAGGAAACAATTTTTATTTATGGAAATATGAGGTTTAATCACAACTCCAACATAAAACATTGAATTTGAAGATAAAAGTATGTTGATCCTCGTTGGTTGTGCTCTGAAAATTTGGGAGGGTTGACAAGGTAATGTTCTTCATTAGAGCTTATCCCTAAATGTTCCCAATAGGGAACTCAAAATTGGTAATTGTGTCATCCATCATCTTTTATTCCACAAGATCTGAGGATTCTGCAAAATTGTTTCAAGTATTCGTTGTTCGCTTGGCTATGAAAGGTTTTCTAGTGGTTTCTTAGGTTGTTTTACAACAGTTCTTGACTCTGTAGTAGAATGATCAAGAGGTTGCTTATTTTCTATACTTAATTCTTGATACTCCAAATTTTCTCTGTCTATACCTCACTGTCCTTCTAACATATCTTGGTATTCACCTTCTTTTGACACAAATGATTTATAAATCCTTGGACTTGCTTCTAAGGTAGAGGGTTTGCAAGATTTTTTCTCCCAAATATTTGCTTCCAACACAGATGACCCTTGAGATTCTATCCCTTGAGGAATAGTTCCAACAATAGATAATTTATGGGATCCTACTTTTTAAATTTTTTCTTAAGGCATATGATTTTTCCTTTGATTTTGAGATTAGTTCCTGAACCAATGTTACTCATCCAAAGTCTTGATTTTTCCTTCCTTCACGCCCTCTTCTTCCTGCACAAATAGTAATTTTGGGGGCATTGTATTTTCCTCCTTCTTTATTCATGAAACCTATGTGTCCTAACTCTATATTATGCCAAACCCTTTTCATTTTATCGAAGCAATGTGTAGATTCTTACCTTCCATCTTACAATCTTATCACCACATAGCCAGGATCACTTCTAATGCACTATATTTCAGTAAAGCATCCGAAAAAAGAAACAATGCTAGTTATTCTTGTACACCTTTAATAACCTCCCCAAAAATAACGCCAAAATGTTGGGAAATTTAAGTGTTTTTAATAAAACAAATTAATTGGTCCCACGTAAATTGTCAAACAAGGTAGGCCTTTTTATTTCAAGGTTATCAAGTGTTATATATGTAGGCAACAACTGATAACTAACATTGATTAGTACCTAATTATTTATGATAACATGGCACCCAATCAAATCAAAAGTTCTTGTAACTCATCACTCTTGCATGAATGGAAAATAATTCAATTAAAGCATCACTATCAAATCTCGCTTGCATAAAAATAACATTATGCATGCAATGGTGGAAATGAAATCACACTTGCAGAATAAAATGACACTCATCTATTCTAGATTACTCTTGCAAGTAAAGGAAATAGAACTCCCTGAATCAATTGGACAAAACCATTCAATCACAACCATCAAGAAAATCATAATCAACCATTCATTGTCTAAATAACATACTATAACAGATGTAATGGAAACCAATTAACGTTTTGTATTGATAGCGAATTATAAAGCTATAGTATAAATTGAACAGTGACAACACACATTTAGTAAGGATCGATCAAGGGTAACTATACTAACACACGAGCAATCTATATCAGATATTATGCAAACTAGTTCAACCAACAATAATGGAAATGTATCGACAAGAATCTGGAACAATGATAATTGAAATTATAACGAGAACTGAATTAACATAGTCTGTAATTAATTTAAAGTAAAATGACTATGCTACCTCTATAACACAGAAATCCCTACTAAAGAGGAGGTCCATTCCTCCTTAGTTGGGAGTCGGTAATCACAGCCCACCGGCTAGCACAAGAAACCACGAACCCATAAAATATTGTGTTAACTTTGAGAGATAAAATACAATATGCACAATTCTCAAAATTGATGGTGCTACCATCTACATGAGGCAGAAGGTTTTTTCTTCCTGTCTAATCTTGGTACCAAAATCAAGCTATTCAAACTAAGAGTATTTTCTTAACAAATCACAAAAATTTACTGGAAATAAAAGTATGAGTGACTAAAATTGAGGATTGCAGTTTTTATAGTTGAATTGGTTGAGTTTCCAAGAGAAGTGAAATCCTTGTTGGCACATTGGTCGTAGTTGACCTAGCCAAGTAGAAACGTCTGTATCAACTCTCAAAAATGGCATAGAGAAAATAGAGTGTACATTGGCATGGAATATAGAATCATCGTCAAAGTATCGGCAAAACCTAGTCTATCGTGGCTACATTGAAAAAACCATGGAAGAGCAACATAACATCGTCTAGGAAAAAGAGAGTAGCAGCATCCTAACAAGCCAAGTCATCCTGTAAACATCCTTCTTGTCACTTTGTAAGTAAAGTTACCCTGAAAGAAATATCTTCTTAGCAAATAGAAGCAAAAATGCACAAGGTACTGTGACATGAGGGAATATCATACTTTGGTCAAAAATGTATTAATGGAGTAAAAGGATGCAGTTGTAAAGGTGAAAGTGATCGAAAATGTAAGGAAATAATGGTGAAAAAGATGTCAATTTATAGATCCAACATAGGGTACAACAATTTGAAAAGAAAATTCAACATCATCTATCTGACCAACAAATTATTAGGGTAGTTCAAGGAAATTAAACTTAGTCAAGTTGCTAGTGATTCTCGAGCTCCAGGTTTATGAGAACCAATGGCTTTTCCCATGGTATTCATCTCTAATGTAGTCCATTTAAAGGTGGAAATACTCCATGTTAATTAGTCCTAGTGACCACCGTAATCCTAGCAATGATGTCATTAGACACCACCATTTCTCTTAGTGTTTTGTGATCCTAACAACTGGTATTAGATCCAAAGGTGGACATACCATAGTTTTGGTTAAATTTGCTATGCTAATGAGATCCTTGTAAATATAATAGCTAGAGTTGAGCATTGAAGGCCTAGTAGAATAGGCAAAAGGTTGATCTTAATTCCAAGTTGAAAGCTAAAGAAATATGTGAAAGGGAAAAATTGAGATCCACATAGCAATTGTAGTGGGTGGCATGGTAGTTTGTGCCAAGGAGAGCGTCAAGATGATAGTGAATTTGATAATTGAAACTCAAATAAAGATAATGAGTTGAACAATGAGGACAATGTGTTTGTGGATGATCCCATGATGAAAGTGATCGATAGTTATGTAAGGAGGAAAGTAACAAGAAATAACAGGTCAGCATATGGATCAACAAAGCTAGAGATGTAGTGAAAGAGTGGTTGTATGGATGAGAAAGAGAGGCTCAATGGTTTTAGGATAATGAAGGAGTCAATGTGTGATGAGAACCACAACGGTGTGTGAACACCCTAAGGGTTTTGGTCCAAAGTAGGGGTATTTTAACAGATAGTTGTAAGACTTGTTGTCCAAGAATACATGTTGCATAGGAGTACAGATTGTTATAAGGCCTTAAGACTTTGAGCAAGCATATATGTAGTGCAGTGTCGCATGGATTCATCAACTTGTGGAATGGACCACTTGAATAAGTACCAGGGTGGCATGTGTACTGGTACCCTACCTTGAGGGGGGGAATGTGAGATCTCAAATGAGATGGTTGATGAATTATTATAACCAAGTTAATCTCCTCGAGTCGAGTTTGAGGGGGGGATTGTTAGGGTAGTTAAAGTAAACTTGACTCAGTCAAGTTACCGACAATTCTCAAGCTTCAAGTTTATTATAACCCATGGTTTTTCCCATGGTTTTCATTTCTAATGTAACTTATTTAAAGGAAAAAAAACTCCATGTTAATTGTTCACAATGACTAATGGGATCTATTGAAGTTTGTAGCTCAAGAAAGTACTTCTTCACAAGACCAAGTGTCGTTAGGATACTTGCTCTAGGTTGAGCAAGTTTCTTTGTAACATAGGAAAAATCACATATTAATATGTTGACTTATTGAGCTAAAAGGAACTTAAGAAAAGTAAATTTATTTATTATCTTAGCCATTGAACTCAAGTAAGGTGAAGTCTAATCTTGACCGTCAATCACTTTGAGATTAGGGTTAGGGTTAAGGATTTAGCTCAATGTAAAGTTGTAAAATAAAGGCTATAGAGGGAGAAGACACATCATACAACGACACTAAGCTCAGGAAGAGTGTGAACTCTAGCGTGTTAGGTCCAAGGGAGTGTAGAGAGGATATAGATACAAGTGTGCAAAGAAGATAGAGCATCGATATAGGGAAGATCTATTGGATTAGATCCAAGCCTATTTTGTACTCTATAATTTCTCAGTTGTGTCATTATCCTAGGATGGGAGCCCAAGTAGGTTCATATTGATTTATTAATGAATAACTATTGATTGAGAAAAAAAATTGTGTGCCATATGTGATTGAGATTGGTTGTGTAATTGTGCTACTGCTAAATTTGTTAAGAACTTAGTTGTGTGTTTATTAAGTATGTTTTATGACAGAAATTAAAATCCAGGTGTTGATTCTTGAAAACTAACAAGATCTAGACAACGGTCTCTTTAGACATAACCACTTCTCTCAGTGTTTCATGATCTCTAGTGTGTACTCTTGCTTCCCCACCTATTCTTCCATTAACTCCATATGTTGTGTGTAGACATGAAGAAGGAAAACTACGATTCTCAAAGAAGGGATAGACATGTACCACAAATACATTCAATTTAGATCATTTCAAATACCTAAATATGAATTTCATAAGCCCTTCTTTGAAATGGTTGAAGACAATTGTCACTTGCATTTTAACCTCCAGTAAATACTTGTGGTTCCTAGGAGCATGACCTATAAAACATAATCTCATAAATAAATGCCCAGGATAAACGTAATACTAAAGTTTAATATTTTGTTTGAAAAATATTGAAATTCAAACCTTGATATCCCATTCTACTCTGCCAACATGATAATTAGTTGTGTAGAATGATACACCTCTGCATCACTCAAAGTGTCACCGAGATTCTATTGGTATGCTCTTTAGCAAGCATGCAATGCCACATCCTCTTGTATTTTGTGTCTTGAATAGGTTGTACGTTAAATCAAGTGTCTTCGTTGATAACTTTAAGGCCATTGATTTCATCGTCTTGTAGTAATGAAATGAGTCTACTACTATCCGTGGGGAATCATAGGTTGTCGACGAGGTCTAACCTCAACCATGGATAATTGCCCATTTTTATGCCAAAGAAAGATGTATTGCAGCTCCCCCCTATAAGGATTTCTTTTAAGATACCCTTTCTCTAGTCCCAAATTTTCACACATTTTTGAAACTCTTTCTGCTAATCGCTTCACTTCCTTTGCAAATTCCTCCATCATTTGCCTGCAATATCCACTGCAACGTTAATGTAGAAATAACTCAAAATTTGCAATTGCAAATGAATTCAGACTGGAAATAATAGACACAAATTTATACTCAATATGTGGAAGGGAAAACATATAATAGATACACATACAATCATTCAATCACAATGAACATAGTATTTTTACTAGGGAACCCAACTGGGAAAAAACCCTCCTCTGTTTGTATTATATCAGCTATTAATATGACAACTTCAATCCTTGAAGCTCAACCTGCAATGCAATATTGATCTCTTTCTCCTGAGTCTGCTTAGGAAATTACTTAGCCAAATCTAGGTCTCCTATTCCAATTTCTTTGCATAATTTATGAGAAAATTAACTCCTAAAGAATAGGGAAAGCTCATATTTGCTTGCGCAATTCCCAAGAGAAAAGCCTCACTTGCTACATGCAAACATTGTACACTCACTAGTATACAATAATGATTATATTGATGTCTTTTTCCTCCACTCAATTAGGCAATTCGAATTTCATGCATGACTATGGCTATTTTCAGTAAATTGACTAGTTAACTGAGAGATCAGTGAGTTAACAACAATTACAACTACTCAACTGAACTCATATTGACTCTATTCATGACTAGATCTCAGATAACTGAGTTTCACTAACCAAAACTCCACTAAATTACTAGATCCTAGCAATCAACTCATGCGCAACTCTACTTCTTGCCCACAAACTTGAATTCACTGATTTAATTAAGTGACTTAGCCACGTCACTCTTACTAACTACAACTCAAGTCATCCTGCTGATGTGAAAATTCGAATTTCTCCATTCAACTAAGGCACAAGCCAAATGAAGCCTTTTCTTTCTATAATATAACACTCCCCCTTGGAAAGAAAAGGTTTCTTAACCATCCCAATCCTACTCATGTGGAGCTCAAATTTGCCTCTTGACAAAACCTTTGTCAATATATCTACATCCTGCTACTTTGTAGGAATGTACTGTAACACAACTAACACTCCATTTCACCATTGTTGTTGTTACTACAATAATTGCAACTGAGAAGCATCCAAAATATTAAATCAATTGTGTCTTTATGTTGCAACTGTCTCCCAAGATCGGACTACATATTGTGGGCCCGTGTAGCAAGAGTAATGATTCATGAGAATAGTATACTACAATTGTTGTTGCTCTCCTATGGACCTTGCCCAAATCTTTGCAACTTTGGTACTAAGGCTCTACATCACCTCACCTTACACTTGGAGGTATGACTACATACACGGAAAAATCTACCTCTAGCTTGTAGATATTTTCAACTCGAACACCAATTTGTTTTACTTGTCCAATAGAAACATGCTTCAAATATGCCTTCCCTCTACTTAAAACCACATCATATCCTTTGTCTTCAAGTATAGCTACAGAAACTAGATTTTTCTTTAGACTAGGCACATACATTACATCCTTTAAGTGAAGATGGGAGCTTGACTCCCCCTTAAAGGCGACAATGTCAATCCCTTTGGTACTATACCTTCTATCATCTCCAAGCTCTATGTATAATTTGAGGCCCTTTTCCTCTAAGTTTCTAAGAAATCATTATTTCGTGTCCTATGAAATGAAGCACCGAAGTCCAGGTACCACTCACTCCCTCTTATTATGCTTTCCATGCAAGTAAGGAGGGTGAAATCCATCTCGAATTATGATGTGAGAGCAACTCTTCCTTCTGTTGTTCCAAGCTCCTTACTAGATTTCTTATGTGGGCACTTGGTTGCATAGTGTCCATACTCATGGCAATGAAAGCATTTAATTTTACTGAGGTATTTCTTCTTGCCATGGTTCTGGTTGGATTCTGCCTCGCCTTGGGCCTTCTTGCCTTTGGCATTCTTCCCTTTGCCAACTAGAGAAAAGTCTTCTTCCTCATCAATTCTAGATGAGACTCTGTTATGCTCCTATACCAATAGGTGTCATATTTCATGATTGACTGATGAAATGCCAAATATGTTCATCATTTCCATGCTGCAAAGGTTCCATATTTTGAGAAAATTAAAAAAATGAAAAGAGGGTATGCCCTAAAAGAAATATCAAAGGGCAAAAAGAATGAAATGGTCAAAAAGAAAATAAATGAACCCCAAAGAAGACCAGGAAAGTGTGCTAGTCCAAAATGCCACTACTATTCTATTTTGGCAAGGAATTTCATTGTGTGCAATCAGTTGACTCTTGCCACAGTCGATGGATGGCCAAACAACTTAACCTTGGCCAATTCATGTTTAAATTTCTTGTTTTAGAGATAGAGAATAAAATCTGTCCAAACTGTTTAAACTTGGAGATAAGTAGATAGGTAGAGAAGCAAAGGAGCTCAACTGTTTAATCTTGAGCCCTTGGAAGAAATAAGTGCAGACTTAGGTAGGCTTACAATGAAAAGAAAAGAAAAGTTGATAAGGGTTTGCTAGTCTAAGTGCACCCAAGCAAAGAGGAGAAAAAATGCTAGGTATAATAGGCTGGGTAGGCAGTTTGATGTTGCAGAATGAGACTTGTGATAAATTTTGTCATTCAAAGTGTTAAATCTACTTCGATCACAAGTGCAAAGCATATTCCCTTGAAGAAGCTCAAGCGAGGCATGACTAACTCCCCTTCACACTTCTCCAAAATCTTACTAATTTCCCCCAAGGATATTGAGATCTGCTCAATACTCCTAGATTACTCCATTTCATGAAAAAGGTTAAGAAAAACCATGTTCTTGCTTTAGGCAAGAAGTCACATTTCCTAAAAACCTTTTACTTTTTCCCCTTTGCCTAAGTTATAAAACTTTGTACTTAGTGCTTTCCTTTCAAAAACTCATATTAACCATTAACTTTATTGTATAAATCCCGCAAATATACCCCTCCCGTAAATTAGGTATAAAAAGACCAATATAAATATATAGCCCCACCCCGGTTGAAATATAACCATAAATATGTTTTTTGGGAATTAATAAGTTTATTTGAAACTTATTAAGAACCCTCCCTGCGTCCATTCAACATTCCGCGATCCAATCTAAATCGCAAATCGCAGTTTCACCTTGCCACCTCCGTTTTCCCCTTTAAAATTTCGCGATGCGATTCGGCTATGCGATCTGATCGCATATCTCATATCACACATCGCATTATCGCATGTATTTAAACCTTCGCCCCTTACCGTCTGCAATGTGATCTAATCGCAAGTCGCAAAATCGCCTATCACATATATATAAAAGCTTCAAACCCCATGTCCCCCGCCGATGCGATATTGCGATCTCTCCTCAACCATCTGATCCGCCCCTGCATGATCCAATGGCCCTCATCCATCCATTTCATCAAACGATGATCACTCTCGTCCTTCAAATCGAAAATCTCCCACCTAAAATCATTTTTGTTAATTAAAGGGGTAAAGAGGTTATTTTGTTATACTTTTTCACTCAGCGCCCCCGCGCTCCAGGTGTAAAAGGGACCAAGATCGCATCTTCAGCCATTTCGACCACTTCCGACCATAAAAGCTCCAAACAATGAGCTTGTACCCTCAACCAAGGTTACCATTGTACGGTCCTCCTACTTTTTTAAATATTGTTCGAGCCAGTGCCGAAGGATTTCCTAGCCCACAGAAAAAGAAATAAAGGGATCAACAGAGATACTTGCTGTCCTATCCAGTGGACCATCAGAAACATGATTCACCAAAGGAAAGGTAATAAGGGGACACGATAGCAGTTCTATTTTGCCATACAGTGGAAAGCAAGGGTGGTTCAACAATAAAGGGTATCAGGGGAACATTAAAGAGGATCCAAACAAGTCAAAGAGTATCAGTGGAGAGTTAAAAGCTGAATCAAATCAGAATTAATGAACATCGGAGCCGACTAAGAGGAGAAGATTAGAAGTCAATGAACAGTTATTACAGACAGTTGGCACGGAGCTACAAAGGACACTTGCAAGCTAAACCCTAAGGATCCAGCCTCCAGCACAGCATAAGCTAGTTGTTTCTACCTTGCTTTAAAATATCGTTAGGTTAAAATTAGATATTATCTCAGAACTTTTATGAGATATGTATTGTACATATTTTGTGATATAAATACCTCCACAAGTGATGTATTAGTGTTGGTTGGTGAACATCGTTATGGAACTGCGCTGTAAATTTGAGAACCCTTCTAAAATAAAGATTGCTAGAATGATTTGCTGATGAACTTTCTGGTTATGGAATTGATGGCAGAAGAACATGTTGCATAATTCTTGAATTATCTCTTGGAACAATAATTCTTTTCAACTCTTGTTTACTATTTCTATGTTTTATATATCATTTACATATCATAATCTTAAATTGCAGGAAAAAAGAATAGCTCAGAATTTACTTAGTTGTACTCTGTGCTCAATTCCTGTCATTTTTTATGTTTTCTTCAAGACTAGCATAGGCAGGAATTCTTGATTGCTCCTATTTACCTGGTTTTTACACTCTGAATATAATTAAGGAATTCTTAACTGCTCCTTGATAATATTTATTCACTTTCCCTCAGTCAGCATAATGAAAGATTCTTAACTGCTTTTCAATCCCTGACTCCATTTCATCTTATTTCAGCTTGAAAATTGTTCCATGGTTAATTGTCTTGCTTTGTAGTTCCTCCTTTTGTCAAAGAAACCATACCCAGAAGTTTATTTTCATTAGACTCCATTTACCCAATGTTCTGAACTTTTCATACTTTGCAGCCCTTTTCTATTGAATGTCACTTTCCAAACATCAAACAAATACCTGCACTTCATAAATAGCCTAACATACAACAAAACAAAATTAAATTATAAAGAGAGAGCCCTATCTGGCTGTAGATTGGCTAGAATCTGCAACTAAAAGATTGGTCTGTGGTTACCTTGGCTGTATTCCCTTTTCTACAACTTTTGGGGAACAACCTAAGTGATAACATCATTGGCAACTCCGCTGGGGACGTGAATAATTGTTTGTTACTATTATTTGTTTCATAAGCTACAGATGGAACCTGAAGTTAGTCAGGTAGCCTTTGAAACTATTTTTTCTTTGCAATTGCAGAAGTAAATAAATGCTACTTCAGTCTATCTCCGGTCTAGCTTATGGCTTGAACAGTTGGTTTCAAATGCTTGATCAGTTCCTCTTGTCAAATAAAGTCTTTAAGAAAGTTTAAATCTCGTATCTAAAAACCTCTTAAAGAAATCATAGAAGTTGTTTGAAAAATCATAAAAAAACCAAAATAATCATAAAAAACTCAAAAATTTTGTTTCCTGGAAAAACTGAACCTTTTCCTCATAACTGTTTTACAGGTTTATATCTGATCTGTTATGGTGGACAGGGATCAGACACACCAAGGTTAAAATCATCCACCTGGTGACTCCACATCATTTTCAGAATCAAGACTCCACTCGAGAAATGAACCTGAAAGAATTGTATGAAAAGATCAGGCTTTTGACCTGGATTGTTATCCAAGACATTATGTTCTTTCTCAATGATAAGATTTTTCAATCTATATTGTATTTTAGAGATGACTTTAGATTGAATTTTTATTATTTTTCTTCCAAAAATGTAGATGAAAAGTCTCCTTACACATTTGAACAGCAATCTTCTAATTCTTATGAAGATCATTTTTTAATTAAGGAGAACCCAAAAATGAAGACTAATCAGCCAATCCCTGAACTTATTCTGATACCTCATAAAGTTCCTGATAGATATAAACCACTCATTTTGCATCCTGCACTCAATGCTCTCCCTAACGATTATCCCAAGTCTCCCAAGATTTGATGGGGAGAATGGTGTCACTGCCCAAAAGCATATCCAAGTTTTTGAAGATTATCTTAACTTATTTGAAGTGGATGATGAGGATGTTAGTATTAGGCTTTTTGATCTTTCTTTGCAAGGCAAAGTCAGGAGCTGGTTCAAAACCCTGCCTAAGGCAAGCATCTCAAAACTTGAGCAGTTTCTCAAACTCTTCCTTGATAGATGGATAATCAAAGTCAATCTCCTCATGATCATAGAAGAATATAATCAGTTAAAAAGACATCCAGATGAAACAATACAACAATTTTCAGACAGATTCAATCAAATCTATCATTCAATACCATTGAATATGAAGCCTCCCCCTGATTCAGCTCTACTGCATTATCCAAGAGCATTTGATTCAGAGATAGAATTTCATCTGAGAGAAAGAAACCCCTCCACTATGGAACAGATGCAGAACATGGCAGTGGATGTAGAGGTTAATCTGAAAATTAGGGGAGAAAAGCTGAAAACAGAGAAAGAGGAAAAACTTGATAGTTTGATAAAGAAAACAAAGGAAATGATGAAGAAGATCACAATAAAAGTTGAATGTTTAGTTCAAAATCATCAGGACACATTTGTTTCACAAGAAGAAAAGATTGATATTCATGAACAAATTTCTACCAACTCAATCTACCATAGATCAGATGACAGATTCATAGAGCAATATGTGGAGGAGCAATCTCCTGATCTACTGTGTGCATTTGATGACATTGCTTCTTTTAAAGATTTGCCCAAATATGATCAATATGATGATGATTACATTCCTCAAAACCAAATTAACCTTACAGAGGAATCAGAATTCAATTTGGGGAATAAGGAAAGTCAGGTTCAACAGCTTAAAAGAAGTGATCAGCTTGTTCATTTCAGCAAAGAGAATGAGGAGGAAAGTGCAGAAAATTTTGAAATAAGTGAAGGAACTTTACCATTTCGTTTTGATTCATTTCAGTGTATCAGAGATAACTATCATGCAATAAAAAATCAAATGTCAACAAGTCTTGATATTAATCATCTAGAGGGCAATCAAATCTTTGTTCAAGATTTATCATATCTAGATTTGCAGTCCCAGAAGGCCATTAAATGTCAGGCTGTAGAACAAGACTTGGAAGCAGCAACATATGATCAAAAAATCCAAGTTGATTCCCTGCCCCTTTGTTTTGAGCCATTTGAAATTTAAAAAAAAAAAACGAGGAGTAGCTTGTAGAAATCTGTCAAATTCCATTTGAACCTGTATGTAATAAATTGCAACAATCCTTCCAAATTCTCTATGATCCAACAGCTCATAGGTTGAATGATGAAAGAAATTAGAATTCTTCTCCATTAACAGGCTATGAGAGTCAAAATCAAGATGATAATGGTTGTACTAGACAGGCATTACAATCAGAAAAAATATCACCACAAAGAACAATTGAAAACATACATGGTGATAAATACAAAAGTGATTTCCCGATTCCAAGGCATGAAAGCTATCCAGGGCATTTATACAGTTGTTGTTTAATTCAGTTCAATATTAGTGTATATATTTTGCAGGACCCTTTTGTACAGTTTCTAGATTCAGCGAGGGAGATCAGGAATTTCCTTATCTTCTCAAAGTTTAACAAAGCCAGATTTGATTGCAAGATCTCAATTTTAAACACAATCAAACACAAGCAACAAAGGTCACTGATGTATATAATTCTTAAGTGGTTGCATTGGTTATTTCATTTTACCTAACCAGCAGTCAAAAAGCTGATTAGAGTAAAGTAGGTAGGATTGCAGTTTGTTCTAAATTCGGTTTTCAGTGAGTTAGGAAATAAATCCTTAAATGTTTGAATCCAAGATCTTGACGATTTACTAATTTGGTTTGAAAGTTGCAGCACTTTTTTTGTTTCAGGCCAGATCTCATAGTTGTGCAAGAAAAGATTAAGAAGATTTTGATCAAAAGACCAAGGCTGCAAGTTCCTACCCAAGTGACAGGGTGCTCAAGTAGGATTCAAGGAGGAAGAAAAAATGAAAAAATGTGTTTAAAATGTGGATTGGATTGTAACTTGTTGCAGTTCAAGCCTGAAGAGAAGGCCCTAAGCTCCTCAAGTGTACTATCATGTATACAATAAAGAAACCAGCAAAAGGAAAATTTCAAAGTAGAGAAAAAGGTCATGCAGAAGGCCATTTGACCTACTGTTCTTGACTTTTCACCAGGAAAAACCATCCCCAAGTGGAGCCAGTGTTATGCTCCTATACTAATAGGTGTCATATTTCATGATTGACTGATGAAATGCCAAATATGTTCATCCTTTCCATGCTGCAAAGGTTCCATATTTTGAGAAAAATAAAAAATGAAAAGAGGGTATGCCCTAAAAGAAAGATCAAAGGGCAAAAAGAATGAAATGGTCAAAAAGAAAATAAATGAACCCCAAAGAAGACCAAGAAAGTGTGCTAGTCCAAAATGCCACTACTATTATATTTTTGCAAAGAATTTCATTGTGTGCAATTAGTTGACTCTTGCCACAGTCGATGGATGGCAAAACAGCTTAATCTTGGCCAGTTCATGTTTAAATTTCTTGTTTTAGAGATAGAGAATAAAATCTGTCCAAACTGTTTAAACTTAGTAGATAAGTAGATAGGTAGAGAAGCAAAGGAGCTCAACTGTTTAATCTTGAGCCCTTGGAAGAAATAAGTGCAGACTTAGGTAGGCTTACAATGAAAAGAAAAGAAAATTTGATAAGGGATTGCTAGTCTAAGTGCACCCAAGCAAAGAGGAGAAAAAATGCTAGGTATAATAGGTTGGGTAGGCAGTTTGATGTTGCAGAATGAGACTTGTGATAAATTTTGTCTTTCAAAGTGTTAAATCTACTTCGATCACAAGTGCAAAGCAGATTCCCTTGAAACAGCTCAAGCGAGGCGTGACTAACTCCCCTTCACACTTCCCCAAAAAACATCTTACTAATTTCCCCCAAGGATATTGAGATTTGCTCAATACTCCTAGATTACTCCATTTCATGAAAAAGGTTAAGAAAAACCATGTTCTTGCTTTAGGCAAGAATTCACATTTCCTAAAAACCTTTTAATTTTTCCTCTTTGCCTAAGTTACAAAACTTTTTACTTAGCGCTTTCCTTTCAAAAACTTATATTAACAATTAACTTTATTGTATAAATCCCGCAAATATACCCCTCCCGTAAATTAGGTATAAAAAGCCCCAATATAAATATATAGCCCCACCCCGGTTGAAATATAACCATAAGTATGTTTTTTGGGAATTAATAAGTTTATTTGAAACTTATTAAGAACCCTCCCCGCGTCCATTCGACCTTCCGCGATGCGATCTAAATCGCAAATCGCAGTTTCACCTTGCCACCTCCATTTTCCCCTTTAAAATTTCGCGATTCGATTCGGCTATGTGATCCGATCGCATATCTCATATTGCACATCGCATTATCACATGTATTTAAACCTTCGCCCCTTACCGTCTGCGATGCGATCTGATCGCAAGTCGCAAAATCGCCTATCACATATATATAAAAGCTTCAAACCCCTTGTCCCCCGTCGACGCGATATTTCGATTTCTCCTCAGCCGTCTGATCCGCCCTTGCATGATCCAATGGCCCTCATCCATCCATTTCATCCAACAGTAATCGCTCCCGTCCTTCAAATCAAGAATCTCCCGCCTAAAATCACTTTTGCCAATTAAAGGGGTAAAGAAGTTATTTTGTTATATTTTCACTCAGCGCTCGCGCGCGCTCCAGGTGCAAAGGAACCAAGATCGCATCTTCAGCCATTTCGACTGCCTCCGACCAGAAAAGCTCCAGACAACGAGCTCACAGCCTCAACCAAAGTTACCATTGTACAGTCCTCCTCCTTTTTTAAATACTGTTCGAGCCAGCGCCGAAGGATTTCCTAGCCCACAAAAAAAGAAATAAAGAGATCAACAGAGATACTCGCTGCCCTATCCAGTGGACCGTCAGAAACATGATTCACCAAAGGAAAGGCAATAAGGGGACACGATAGCAGTTCTATTTTGCCATACAGTGGTAAGCAAGGGCGGTTCAGCAATAAAGGGTATCAGAGGAACATTAAAGAGGATCCAAACAAGTCAAAGAGTATCAGTGGAGAATTAAAAGCTAAATCAAATCAGAATTAATGAACATTGGAGCCGACTAAGAGGAGCAAATCAGAAGTCAAGGAATAGTTATTACAGACAGTCGGCACAGAGCTACAAAGGACACCTGCAAGCTAAACCCTAAGGAGCCATCCTCCAGCGCAGCATAAGCTAGTTGTTTCTACCTTGCTTGTAAATTACGTTAGGTTAAACTTAGATATTATCTCAGAACTTTTATGAGATATGTATTGTACATATTTTGTGATATAAATACTTCCACAAGTGATGTATTAGTGTTGGTTGGTGAACATCATTCTGGAACTGCGCTGTAAATTTGAGAACCCTTCTGAAATAAAGATTGCTGGAATGATTTGCTGATGAACTTTCTGGTTATGGAATTGATGGCAGAAGAACATGTTGCAGAATTCTTGAATTATCTCGTGGAACAATAAGTCTTTTCAACTCTTGTTTACTGTTTCTATGTTTTATATATCATTTACATATCATAATCTTAAATTGCAGGAAAAAAGAATAGCTCAGAATTTACTTAGCTGTACTCTGTGCTCAATTCCTGTCATTTTTTATGTTTTCTTCAAGACTAGCATAGGCAGGAATTATTGATTGCTCCTGTTTCCCTGGTTTTTACACTCTGAATATAATTAAGGAATTCTTAGCTGCTCCTTGATAATATTTATTCACTTTCCCTCAGTCAGCATAATGAAAGATTCTTAACTGTCTTCCATTCCCTGACTCCATTTCATCTTATTCCAGCTTGAAAATTTTTCCATGGTTAATTGTCTTGCTCTGTAGTTCCTCCTTTTTTCAAAGAAACCATACCCAGAATTTTATTTTCGTTGGACTCCATTTACCCAATGGTTTGAACTATTCATACTTTGTAGCCCTTTTCTATTGAATGTCACTTTCCAAACATCAAACAAATGCCTGCATTTCATAACTAGCCTAACATACAACAAAACAAAGTTAAATTATAAAGAGAGAGCCCTCTCTGGCTATAGATTGGCTAGAATCTGCAACTAAAAGATTGGTCTGTGATTACCTCGGCCGTATTTCCTTTTCTACAACTTTTGGGGAACAACCTAAGTGATAACATCATGAGACTCCATCACTAGTGTTTTTTCTAATCTCCTCTTGCACCAGGTTAGACCAAAGTTTCTCCCAATTTGGGAGCTTGTCTCTTCCATTAACTGAATCCTGATAGTTGTGCCAAGACTTCGAAAGACCAAGGAGTGTTAAGCACACTAGTTCAGATGGTGGCATATTCTCTCCAACTCCTCTAAGTTCATCCTTAATTTGAGTGAATCTGGATAGGTACTAAATAATGGTTTCATTTTTCTACATTTGAATGTTCTCGATTTTATCTTTCAATGCCAATTTCATGACATCATTGTTGCTTTCGAATAACTCTGTGAGGGTTTTCCTCATTGCATAAGCAGTTTGTTTGTCATGCAAACTCAAAACCACATGGTCTCTAACTCCCTCCAAGATAATCCTCTTGGCTTTTGTTATGTATTTGATGTTGTTGGTTTTGGAATATCAGTATGGGTGTACTCCAATACTCCATTGTCATCCAATACAACTTCCATTCTGTCTTTCCAGGCTATGAAATTCGAAGTTTCCTCCAATGTATACTCAAGCCTCAATCCATAGAAAGGCATTGCTCCTACACTAAATAAATATCTGCACCACCAAACTCTGTTATTTGAAATTTCTCTAAGAGAATATCAGGAACCTTGTTTCTATGTAGATTTCAATAGCTTTGATACCATGTAGAAATAACTCCAAATTTGTAGTTGCTAATGAATTCAGACTAAAAACAATAGGCACAAATTTCTTCTACTCAATCAACGGAAGGGAAAACATACAATAGAAACACATGCAATCATCCAATCACAATGAAAACAGTATTTTTACTGACAAACCCAACTGGGAAAAAAACCTCTTCTATTTGTATTATATCATATGAGAAAATCATTTTGTTACAATGACAGCTTCAATCCTTGAAGTTCAACATGCACTACAATATTGATCTCTTTCTCTTGAGTCTGCTCTGGCAAATGCTTAGCCAAATCTAAGCCTCCTACTCCTATTTCCTTGCACAATTCATGAGAAAATTAAGTCCTAAAGAATAGGGGAAAATCATATTTGCTTGCGCAATTTCCAAAAGAAAATCCTCACCTGCTACATGAAAACAATGTACATTCACTAGTATACAATAATGATTACATTGATGCCTTTTTCCTCCAGTCAACTAACCAATTCGAATTCCATGCATGACTAGGGCTATTTTTAGTAAATTGACTAGTTAACTAAGAGATCAATGAGTTAACAACAATTACAACTACTCAACTGAACTCCTACTGACTCTATTCATACCCAAAACTCAGATATCTAAGTTTCACTAACTATAATGCCACTAGATTGTTATATCTTAGCAATCAACTCATGCACAACTCTACTTCTTTCCCACAAACTCAAATTGACTAATTTAACTAAGTGACTTGGCCATGTCACTCTTACCAACTGCAACTCATTTCATCTTTTTGATGTGGAAATTCGAATTTCTCTATTTGACTAAGGCACAAGTCAAATGAAACATTTTCTTACTACAATTTAACAATTAATTAATATATTTTTTGTCAAAGTTACCATTTAAAATAATCACTGCATAGCAAACTCATTCATCCAAATGATCAGTATTTTGTCATCTCCCAACAACATCAATCACGGTATTGATTAATATATTTCTAGTCAAAGTTATCATTTCATATTATCAATACAATGATTATCAATTTCATTATATCCAAATGATCAATATACTAGGAGTATCGATATTATTATACCTAAAATTGGGAAACAAAGGTAGTGTCCCTATGTTACTTTTATGGGAAAAATCATGGAAAAGTAAAACTATTTCCTCCTCAACATCTGCTTTGTTGATACTAAAATTCATGCCTTGAGAGAAAGTGCCTTTTGTCATGTCCCTTTTCCAAGTGATCACGGTAGGGGAAACAATTAAGTTAATTAGATTAAAATATCATCAAGGGAATAAGGAGAACTTTATAATGTCACATTATTATGGATTTACTTGCCCATGGTATTGGTGCCCATAGATTATATACATGGTATTTGTATCCAAAAAATGTTTATCCATGGTATTGGGGTGGCCAAAGATTATAAAAGGGAGCTCAAGGTCATTCTTTAGGCATGTCTAGATATCTAATGAATTGTTTACTTTGGCTCTTGAAACTTGCTAACCTGAAGCATGATTTTCTTAGGTGGAATGCTTAGCCACTTTAGTTTATTAAAATAATTTTTAGTTTATTAAAATAATTAGACTTTGATAGTGAAAAATCCACCCTTGCTAGTCTTGAAAGAGGAGCCATCCATGTTTCTCATTGAAAGTCAACGAATTCATTGGAGAGATCATTGTCACCCATTTATATATTTGACTATTTGTGTCATCTTGTTGGTTTCTTAACAGTTTCTCATGTATATTCAAATTCATGTTTAATATAATAAAGCTGAGTTTATGTTTAATATGATAAGGCTAAGTTTATTGCTTGTGCTTGATGTCAAACCAGGGTTTCATGTTAAATTATCTACAATATGTTCCACAAAATGTCATTAATAATTAGCAGAAAATCATTAGCAATGTCACTTTTGCAAAGCATTGGTTTAAAATCTATGGATGGTAATTATGAAGATTACTATAAAAATTTAGTTTGAGACATTACAGTGGTTTACAGTGGTATCAACTAGTTTTCCTAGCTGCCTAAGGGAGATTTAGTATTTAGTCGTGGAAGTTTTAATGCAAGTTGAAATTTTTTACCTAAGAGCCAAGTTTGATGTGTGGTTGAATTAGCTCCTATAGGTGCCAAATTCACCCTAGTCGGCGAAATTTTTTTAGCCCAATCCTTTACCCATGGAGCTACCGGGTTGCCAAGGGCCGAATTCCAAGAGTGAAGGGCCGATAATAGAGTTGGCATGTTAGTTAGGGTTTGTTGAGGCAAAAACCAAGGTGTTGTGGTGGAGTATCAGACCAAACCATAGGACCAAAATAATTGAATTGGGAGTTGAATCATGCATCAGGGTTGAGTTAATTAGGGCTCACTGGAGCCGAATGTAATAGTGCGCATAAGTAGGATCGGGGAGAAGCACATTTATTATATTTGCATGGACTGAGCCACTATATAAGGAAGTGAGTCAATTCATGGCTCGATTTGCTGGTGCGATTAGTCAATGCAGCCTCATAGTCGAGGTCGAGTCACATTGCACAGGAATAGTGAATAAACGGAGGCAGAAATTTGTTATTGTTGTGAGACCGAGTCTATCACAACTTTTAAACCAAAATCAAGGTAGATGTAACATCTAGATCTTTGTTCAGGTCGAAAACTTTGTGATAGGTAGCTTAAACCATGGATGATTGAGGGCTTATTCAAAAGTTCAAAAAATATCACAGAAGCTAGACTTTGGCGGCATAGAAAAAAGAAATTTAAAGAACGGTGCAGGGTGACTGGGGCCTCAAAGTGCATCTTTTTCGACGCGTGGAACCAGCACTGCATAATCCAGAGGAACTGTTCGATTCTCAACTTCGAACAATTGTGTGAGCCGCCATCAAAAAATTGGTGATTATAAATTGATATCTACTCTAAAGCCGTTGTAAAGGAGAATCAAGAAAAACTGATTATTCTTGATCCCAATTAAAATGAGCCATTGACTAGGAATATAAAAAGTGCCCCCACCAAAAGAGTATCTTCCTAATGAACAAGAAGACACGAAGTTGACAAATTCAAGAGATGATAGAATAATTGAAAGTCTGTTGCTATAAAAAAATTGGAATCAAATCCATTAGCTAGAAGGAGCTGATGTTGTGAACAATACATTTAATAACCTGTAGGGGATTTCCCATCTACAAAGGAGCTGATGTTGTGAACAACACATTTAATAAATTTTAGGGGATTTCCCATCTACAAATGGGAGCTTAAACAGATTTGGTGATAAATCTAAATAGTGTGTCTAGATAAGATAAGGTAAGATAATTATATTTATGTCTAATTAATGACCACAAAGTAGGTCAAAGGCACTGTTGAGTACACTAATATATATACAAAGTGGGAAAACCAAATGGTCTCCTATAAAAGATACAATGCATGAAGTAAATCAACATCTGGCCCTAGTGTAGAAGATCCAGGAGCTAATAGGTCTAAGGATCAGACCCATCTCTCCTAACATCTAAGGTTGAATGAACAACATTGAAGAAACTTAACAAACTTTGTTAGCCCAATGAAGAGCCGATGGAAAAAGCAGACTATCCACTAAATCATATTCTGGGGGGTTCACACGCTGCTGAATGCTGGAGGACCTAGTCTGTCTCCCAGGAACGGATATGAGACAGAATTGTTGCTGAGATCTCGTGTGGTAGGTGTTAGCCTCTTGCTGCAGCAGGTTAATCATCTTTCATGATCAACATTTTTACATGCCAAATATGTCGAACTATGCATGCTGCAATGCTCCATATTTGCTACAGTTGGCTAAAGAAGTGTGCTTGAGAGTGTGCTAGTCTAAAGTGCCACTGCTCTGTTCCAGTCTTGATGAGTAATCCATTTTGATCAGTTTTCAAGTATGGGAAGGCCAAACAGCTTAATCTTGGCTTCCCTAGGTTTCAATTTCCTGTTGTAGAATATAGAGAATGAACATCTGTCCAAACAGCTTAATCTTGGCAGATTTGTAGATAGGTAGAGAAACAAGGGTGTTCAACAGCTTAATCTGAGCCCCCGGCTGAAATAAGTGTAGAAGTAGATAGAAGCACAACAAGAAGAAAGAATGAAAAGCTGGGTATGCTAGTTCAAGTGCACCCAAACCAAAAAGAAGAGAAAATGCTAGGTGAGTAGGTCAGGTAGGTAGCTTTGTGGTTGCAAAATCATGGCTTGTGATCCATCTCATATTGTCAAGTGTTATATCTATCATATCACAAGTTGAAGGCAGTTGTTCAGTTGGAGGACTTCAAGCGAGGCATGTCTAACTCCCCTTTTTCCTCTTTCCCCAAATCACTCACTAACTTCCCCCAAAGAGGTCAAGATCTGCTTGATACCTCTTAGATTCATCATTCTCCATATCATTTGCCTTGGTGGAGATCTGCTTCACTCAAGGAATGCTTACACTTCTTCTATCAGTCATTTTCCCCCATTGATAGCCTAAGACATCATACTTAGCGCTTGTTCTCATATTTTTCATGTTAACTACTAACTTTATTATGTAGCTCCCTATTTATTTCCCCTTCCCCTACTAAAACTATGTATATAACTCCCCTATATACTTATCCCTCCCCCTGGTTGAAAAATAACCATATGCATCCTTGGGAATTGCTAAGTTTATCTGAAACTCAGCAAGAACCCTCATTGCCCCCTCAAACCATCTTCTCATGCATTTTGGACACTTTCCAATGCATAGAACCCTTCATCCCCCCTAACTATCTCCCAAGTGCATAAGGACTCATTCCTTTGCATAATTCCCCTTCACATGTTTAAAAATCACCCCTTTGACCTTGGTTTGCCTTTATAAGGCATGAAACCCTCTTTGGCCACTAAACCCCTCTCAAAACCACATCACTTTCCTCCTAAGTGCCTTTGGACTTCTTCCAAGGCATAAGAATATGCAAACCATGCAAAAACCATGAAAAACCTTCAAAAAATGATAAAATCCTCCCTTTTTTGGCTATCGGACCCCTTCCGATGCCTTAGAATCCAAGCAAAAGCATAAAAGTTACCCCCTCCGAATTCAAAAGACTTGCATTTTTGAATAAATAATGGCTCCGATGAGAAATGGGTCCTTTGGGTCCCCCTCCGATGCGATATCGCTATCGGGAGGGGGCAATCATATGTTCAAACACCATATATAACTCCTCCGAATTCATGTTTCCTTTACATTTTAATAAAATGCATGCCCCGATGAGAAAAGGATCTATTTGATCCCCCTCCGAAGCGATATCGCTATCGGGAGGGGGCAGTGGCATATATAAGTGAAATGGCTAAGTCTCAAGGCATGGGGCATAATGCCGATGGGTCAGACCCGAAAACATATAAAGTGGACTGGTAAAAGCATATCGGGTCTGCCACATTTCAGCGTTTCTATGTGGCAGCCCCATGACCCCGCCGATAGCGAATTGCCGAATTAATCGCAGCCATCCATTTTTGGGCCCCAGATCAACGGCCCATATTATATTGGCGATCACCCCATGTATATGGCTCCGACCAGCGGAGCCGAAATTTTATTAAGGCGCGGCGTATAAAGGATTTCAGGTCCGTAAGGGGGCGTTGCAAAGCAAAAAGGGAAGGCTCCGACGGGGCGGAGCCGAAATATAATAAACTGCAGCATATAAGCATTTCGGGTCCGCTAACCCTTTTTTATTAAATCCACCGATTGACATCGCCGATGGGCCGAACCCGATTCAAATAAAGAAAGGGCCTATAGCATATCGGGTCCGCGCAGTTCGGCGATTCTATATGTGCTGCCCCCCGATCCGCCCCGATGCGATTTAGCGATAGCCGTTGGATCGGCCCGCGCCGGATCCAACAGCCAGGATTTAAAGGCTGCTACAGTGCCCGCCAAAAGCAAATTTTTCATTAAAATTTCATGTTTTTGGCACATTTTCTGTGTTATTCGGAAATGGGCCGTTTTCAAAGGTTTTGTGTGCGGCGCCCGTGCCCGCCCAGGTATAAAGAAATCATGGTTTTCTCAGGCCATTCTTGGATCGCTCTAGGCCCAAATTGCCCCAAATAGCAGGTTTTCACCTCGGCAGGCCTTCAATGACCCTTTACTCATCCAGTTCGTGACTTTAAGTGTTGCTAAAGCATTTTGAGTCGGCCAAGGGCCGACAACCACCCAAAAGTGGCAGAAGGCCTCACAACAGATATTTGGGCTGATCAACGGCCAGTAAGCATTGATTTGACAGTTTGAGTGCATTTTTGAAGCCAATATGGCCCAGTTTCAGTGGCAAAGAGTATCAGTGTTGCGACGAAGTGTATCAGTGAAGGTGTTCAATGGAAACTTTGAACCCAAAGCACGAAATCATTAAAGAGCCTCCCAGCAAAGTCAACAAAGCATCATTTGGCCATTAAGGCTCACCAACACTTCTTTTGTTGCTTTAAAGCCACCTAAAGGCATAGATGAAGCCTTTCAAGGCAGAGTTATTGCAGAGATATTGTTCCCAGTCATATTTTTGGAGCAGCGCTGCTTCCTTAAATGCATAGTTATCACACAGAGGACAGCGCGTGGCTCAAGGAACTCTTTCAATCCATTTTTGAGGCAGCTGCCCCAGCGCAGCACTTAGATAAATGTTTTAAGCATTTACTTCAAGATAAAATAGATTAAAGCACTCATTTTCCTCAGATCTGCCTAAGATCTGCTGTAATAGATATTTTGAGATGCCAGTTACCCCAGCGCAGCTGTTAGATAGATATTTCTGCCATTTACTTCTGTACAAATTAGGTTAAAGGCATTTATTTGAGGAGATCTATCCCAGATCTGATGTTTGTAAATATTTTCTATTTAAACCACCCTCTGCACTATTTTAAGGGTTGGTTGGTCGATAACTTCCTCTCTAGACTTGCACTGTATTTTCTGAGAGTCTCTATAATCAAAGATCGCTGGAATGTTTGGGAGATGAACTGACTGTTGTGTTTTGATCTCTGAATAATGACTATGGAATCCTAACACTTCTACATAGCCCAATAAGTGTTTCTTATCTCTGTTTACAATTTATATGTGTTTATGCCATCATTGTTTCATTATCTAAATAGCAGAAAGAAAGAATGGTTCAGACCTCACTTAGTTGTATTCTGTTCTCAATTTCTGTGATTTATCTATGTTTTCCTCTGAATTAGTCCTGAATATGAATACAGATTTGCTCATATTTATGCTAGTTCCTTCATATATGAATGTTGTTTAGGAATCCTTGACTGCTCCTATATAAATGTTCATTCACCTTCCCTCTGTTAGCATAATGAGAGCTACTTATTTGCCTTTCATTCGCTGACCTTCATTCCAGCTTTATTCTAGCTAGATATTGTTTTATGTGTAGCTATCCTGCTCTATATTCCTCTTGTGACCAAGAAAACGCAACAGCAAGCCTAATCTACAACTCCATGCCCAATGGTTTGAACTTCTCACACTATGCATCCCAACTCTGTTTGAAAGAACCCTCCATCCCACCAAAATCAAAACAAACCCAAGAAAATCATAACTAGCCTAAAATCAACCGAAAACAAAGCTAAATTATAAAGAGAGAGCCCTCTCTGATTGCAGGTAGGCTAGGACCTACAGTCCAAAGATTGGTTTGTGGTTACCTCGGTCGTATCCTTTAAGGAGATTTAAGGACAACCTAAGTGATAACATAATGGCGACTCCACTGGGACTTTCCTCAGATAATTTCATAAAGTTTCACAAAGAAGGTAAGAAGACTCCACTGGGGAACATCCTCAGATAATTTCACAAATCAAGGTGGAAAGCTCCACTGGCAAGGAACCAGACCTTCAAAAGTTTCTCTCTAACCCTTATATTCTTAGAAAAATCCCCAAAAAACAGGCTAGAAGCTGGCTCCCAGGAAGAATTCACGTCATACAAGGTCAAATCTAGACCCAAATCCTACAACTGCCTTTGAAAATCCAAATTTGATCCAAAGAAACCTCAGGAAATTAGTGCTAAAGCAGGATTTTGCTGATTCTACTCCTGTGATAGTCCACCCAAACTGTGGCCCAACCCCTGTCAAAGTTTTATTTCGTTCGACCCCTAGTTCCCCTTGTTCTTCATCCACGTCTCAAAGCACTCCTTCCACACCTCCATTCACTGCACATACTACCACTACTACTCCTGTAATCCCTGTTATCCCTGTTGTTCCATTTATCCCTGCCAACATGGCGAATAGATATGCACCTTTACAACTGCCTGCAAATCTCGGGGCTATTCCTCAGGATTACCAAACTAAAATCACATATTTTGATGGCACAAGTGCCTGCACAGCCCTTCAGCATACAAAGAAAATGCAGGATTACTTTGAAAGCTATGAGATTGACGATGATGGTGTGAGAATGAAGATTTTTGTCCAAAGTTTGACAGGCGATGTCAGGACTTGGTTTAGAGCACTCCCGGCCAATTCCATAGCAGACCCAGAAGCATTATACCAGTCATTTATCAACAGATGGGAGAAAAAGAAAGATCCCTTGCACATACTAGCTGAATACGATACAATCAAAAGAGGTCCACAAGAAACAGTCTTGGACTATTGTGCAAGGTTCAATAGCGTTTATAATGCTATCCCACAAAACTTAAGGCCCCCACCTGACCTTTCCTTATATAAATTCCCTGATGGATTCGACCCAGATATGGCCTACCAATTAAAAGAAAGAGCCCCTAATAGCCTTGCAGACATGCAAGACGTGGCTGTCACTGTGGAGGCAAATTTAATTGCCAAAAGAAACATAGCTAGAACTGAGAGAAGAACCACCTTCAAGGAAGAGCCCTCAGCCTTAGATCAAAAGCTAGATGCTATTATCAATGGCATGCACAGGCTGGGAGACAGAGTAGAGAGTGTTGAAAGGAAATCATCATGGGAAGGACAACAGCCCAATACCATAAGGAACCCAAATTTCAGGAACACTCAGAACTCAAACGCTGGTAGATCTAGCCCAGACCGTGATATAAGACCTCCTTTCCAAGAAAACTATACAAAAGCATCCACATCTAGTGATGCCATAGAGGACACTCACATGAACTTGGTGGATTTGAAGGGTGAGAAACAAATTTTCCTAACTCAAGAAGACCAAGATGACCATGAGATAAGTCAATTTCAGACTAACTCTAATGAGTCTTTTGACTTTAAACAAGGTTATGATTCAGCTATTTATGAAGTCCACAAACAGTATAAGCTGACGACAAGAACCATAGATGTGCCCAAAAACGTTAAACCAAAGGAGGGCAAACAGCCCAACCAGATTAGAGGCAAGGCTATTATAACAGAAACAGTTGATATAACTATCCCAAACCCGCACAAAGTGACTGCAGAGGACACACCAGACATGCAGCCCTCTAATGATTAGCCTCTGCTACCTTCGTCCTCAAAGGAAAATGTAAATAGCACTCCTAAAAGCCTTTCCAAAATAGAAATACCGCAAGGTATCACTTACCATAACACTGATAATCAAGAGGAAAACGCACAAAATACACTTGAAAAGGGGAAATCTGCTATTGCCAACACAAAGACTCCATTGGAGAAACCATTCAACTTAGAAGCAAAAATAAGCAAACTTAAGATTTCTATCCCCTTATCTGAACTTGCAAAGCATGATGTGTATAGGAAACAAATCCAAAGATCACTACAAATGCCAGAGAATAGGGATGATGTGAATGTTTTAGATGATACACCTGAATTGCTTTTTGGTCCACAAGTTGATGGCAAATCAGCACATGGAGCTGTTCTCCCCTTTTATGTCAGTGTGCACATAAATGATAAAGTTTTACATAATGCAATGTTTGACTCAGGTGCCTCACACAACCTTATGCCCAAAGCTGTAATGGAGAAGCTAAACCTTGATGTAACAAGACCATACAAAGATCTATTCTCCTTTGACTCAAGTCAAGTCAAATGTTTAGGCCTCATCAAAGACTTGTGTGTCTCCTTAGTCCAATACCCAAACAAGACAATCCTCATGGATGTGGTGGTTGCTGACATTCCACCAAAGTATGGCATGCTGTTGTCAAGGTCTTGGGGGGCAAAACTCCAAGGATCTCTCCAATTAGACCTCTCTTATGCCACTATTTCAGTCTTTGGGCAACCAAAGAGACTGTATAGAGAAACACTGATGAAGTATGTGGTAAGTAGTGAGGAAAAGCCCCAGAATTTCCCTATCTATTCAATCCATTCTGATATGGATTCTTTTATTTTGTTTAATGATGAAACAAGTCCTCCAACTAATCAGAGGCCTTTGCCTTTAGAACAAGAAACATGCATCAATCAAGAATCGATTGCTCATACCCAAGAAACTGTCAAAACAGTCAGCGCAACCAGCATACAAGAAGAACCACATGAAGCACAAAACCTACGTCTGCCCAATCCTAAAATGACTGAAACTCTTATTGTCAACCATAAGCAAGAAATCACATGGTATTTAGAGTTTGATGATTCTGTTAATAAGCTAGGCTCAGGGGGAGGAATATGGATTCATAATTGTTGTTGGGAAAAGTATCCATTCAGAACGCCCCTATCCCACTCTAAGGTGTGATAGTGCCTTAGCAACAAACAAGGAAAACTATTTTCGTATTCTTCTTTATGAAATGTAAACAAAGAGGAAGGATGTAACTAACCGGTGTCTTTCGCTAGTTTGTTGATCCAATCGCTCTCTCCTTTGCTCGCTTCCCGCTGCCTGCTCCCTTACTGGTCCAACTTCACCAAGTTCCTGCAAGATCACAGAAGAGAGAAACTACACAAAAGACATAGATTTACATTCATAACTAGTTTAGGATCAGATTTAAACTAAACATGCAAATATAACAAAACATCATTGATATACAAACATGTAGGAGAAACTCAAATAGTTTTAATGATATGATAAGAAAGTCCAAGAGGAGATACAACTAAGTGAGTCCCGATCCAGCATCTACCTCCTAGCAAAGGAATCCCTTCCTCTCCTCCAACAAAGCATAAATCACCCAATGCTCTAATCTCAATCTCAAACCAACAGCAATTCTCTGCAAAGTACAAAATTCCAGCCTCCGGATCTCTTGGATGAGGGATCCATATATAGATGTAAGCAGAGAGGATGAGTCAGCTTATGTTTTGACTTGTGGCTTCTCTCTGTCAGTTCTTGCTTCCACTTGGAGGCTGAGAGCCTCTTACTCATCACTGGTCGAATTCATTGAGGCAAGTGTCATTGAGGAAGATTTTGGAAGCTTCCAGTGTCTGTACACCTCGCGGAATGACACTGCCATTTGGCATTTCTCGCTCAGCGCACCCTGGTAGTGCATTTAGGTGCGTTGCAACGCACCTATCTAGTGTACTGGGGTGCATTGCAACGCAGGCAGCTAGTAGAGCATCTGAATTGATCCTGAATTGACTGATTCTGAGTGGTTTTTGGTGGAGAACTTCTGGGAGAAGCTGTCATTGGTTGACCTTGTTCCTTTAGGGGTAGGAACAACACTTTTAGGGACTTTGGATCCCTTGGATTATGGACATTTCATGCTCAATGTTGTAAGGCACAAAAATGTCTATAACAGTTGCCCCCTAAAGTATGAGGCCGTTTATCGGGTGAAATGCTTTATTAGGAGGATCCGAAGTTCTTTCAATGCTGGGAGGAGACCTGTAATAAGATACAATACAATACATTATTTTTCATACCGTTTTCATGATCTAGCTGAGGCGGGCATTCCCATGCTCATCTTTATAAATTCATTTTTCTATACATAGAACAGACAATCGTTTGATGGTAGACTGATGATTTTGATGAAATCATCATTCTTTTGGTAGGATGATTATCTGTGCTGCAATGTTGTACATGTCAATGTCTTTATTTTTCCTAAATATATATCGCAGCTCGGATGGATGAAACTAGATCCGGGGTCTTCAATCTCGTCCGATCTTCACTCTAAGTACAGGTCGATCCATGTGAGAAATGTTCTGAAGTCGAACATGGAAAGACGTCGCTTGATTACCAGTCAATGACGTAAATTGTTAACAAGCGCGAGAGGAATCACCGATAATGATAATGACCCTCAAGGTACTGCACTATAATTCACGTGGTGTGAATAAAGGACTTGGCGTCGAACACCACGCAAAATCTTTCAGTCGAAGGTCATTGATGTATACCTGTCGCCGGAAGTGAGAAACTTGCCATTGAGGCATGCAAGCTTCAAAGTACTGAAGGGGGTGTTCCTAGATCAACTTCTTGGATAATGAGCTGATGTCGACAAGAAGCGATCCGTCAAAGGAGGGCCTTAATGTATCCCACATCAGTGACACAGAACGGAGCAAATGATTTTGATGGAGGTGAAAACGATCTAATGATATATGGTTCAGGGTGGCGGTCATGAAAGAATGAAGTATAATGTATGGTAGTGGATGGGACATGGTTGACTTCTCTGGATGACTTCTCTTGAACATATCGGTGACACTTATATGATGGATTGGTAGCATTTACCCCAACGGTGGATGGTATGGCGAGACCATGGTGATGTGACCGGTGAATGAAACAACCCAACCCGACTCAGGCATGGAGTGGAAGTGTCATGTTCAAGAGCGACTTGCTACCAATAAAGTTTCTTTGAGTTTCTTCCCAATTTTTCCCCAGTCATTGCTGACTAGTACCTCTTTATTTTTGTCAAGCTTGAGGAGGATAACATATGCTTGTTCTATAATTTGTCCTTTGGGAAAACCCATCGCTATGTTTTAACAAGCCTAGCGATAGTGAAACTCGTTCTCGTCTAAAGACAAGTTTGTTGCTATTAATGTTTTTAACGAGTTTAACGACAAAGATAACTCGGTCCTTTTCATTTTTAGAGAGTCTGAAAAGGAATGTAAAGGCAACTCCGGAAGTCCTTTTTCGTCATCTAATCCCTTAAGTCCGAAAAAGTATAAAACAATACAGAAGGGATGAGTTTTCGATAGTTTTAACGAGCTGAACAAAACAAGCGCTCGATCTTTTTGTGCAATAATCCCTCAGGTCCAAAAAGATTAAAATCTAGAGGAGGGATAGCACTTCTGGTTTCTTTAACGAGCTGAAAGGCCAAAACTCGGCAATCTTTTCATATTTTACGAGTCAGATGAAAAGAGCTTAAAGAAGACTCGTCTTTTGAGGAACGAGTGATAAAACGAGTAGCAGCTGATTCCAGGTAAGGGTTGGAATTTTCCAATCACGGTAGTGTCACAAGGATGGCTAGTGAAATCACTCTTCGCAGCTGTTCCTCAAAATGGGTAAACAATCAAATGGAGGTGAATGATCGGCCAATGGAAAAGTGGAGGTGACGGTGCAAACACGACCAAGGCTTTAATGGCTGATAAATTTACATTCATGATGGTTATTTACCGGAGGATAGTTCATTTTTTAACGAGCTTAAACGCGGATTGAAACACTTGCTCGATCTTATGTTTATTTTTTAACGAGCATGAACTATGTGCTAAAACTGCTCGATTAATCTAGTCATATGATAAGAATGTCTCATTTAAGATTCCATTTTTTATGGAGCTTGTGCCTTACAAAGCTTTGCTCCGGAATCCTTTCTTTATGCAAGTTCGGAAACGACTAATCCTACGAGTTTAAAGGGTTAGAGGTCCTAAAAATTTTAAAAATAAATAGCCGCCCCTTGCTTGCACTCCAAAAGGTTTGCATGCCCCCAGGTATAAAGTATGATTTCAAGGTTACCCCTCAATTTGCAGATAAAACATTTGTTCTACCAGGAAAGGCTTACCTCTTTCAGGTTACCAAAGATTGTCTCATTTGCGCAACAAACAAAACACTTCCTCGGCGATGTCTACCGAGATAGACAAAGGTGAGTGACAACGAGCGCCAAACACATAACTTTGAAAAAAGAATCTTATTCTAGAACAACCCCTCTTCCAATCACGGATGGGGTACAGACTAGTCATATTCTCCCGCGGAAACCTACCCTATACCCAAAGTTTTCCTGCCGAAGCAGACCAGGACGCATGCCCCCTGGGTTCCAGTCATATCCCTCCGAATTACTCACGCTCATCGGGAGGATGGACTGTGGGTTGAGACATTTCTTGCGTGAAGAGACCATTTAGGGATGGTATATGACTATTTGCGATGCGTGATCCGGGAAATGAAAGCTGGTCCACGAGCTTGACCACTCTTCCTTCGTGCGGAAAACACATTACTCTAAAGAGTGAGGAGACGATGGCTCCCATGCAATATATATAGTCTCTTCCAAGGAGTAGGTTATAATCCAAGGGTCCTTGAACGACCATCACGTTCATTTGAACGGTCTTCCCTTTCAATGTGATAGGCACATTGGGGAGGATCCCTAAAGGTCGATTGGTTCCTTTATCGAAGCCTGTCAGATTTCTCATCTCAGGCAAAAGCGATGGCGAACCAAGCGCTTTCCAAGCAATAGAGGAAAGGATACTCACAGATGCCCCCTCATCAATGATGGTGCCAGCCATGACCATTCTGTATATTTGAACGATAATTCGGAATGGTATGCTTGCTAGAAAACGGGGTCTACCTAGTTGGTTCCAGTCGAAGGATACAACTAAGTTGCTTGGTGGTGGGACCGAGTAGATGGCCGGATATCGCTCTGACGAACTTCCTTCCTACGATAAAGGAATGGGTGGATTGCCCCCGTGTTCGTCGGAGTCTGTGTTGATGAAGAGAATTTGGATGGTGTCATATTTATCCTCTTCAGTGACTGTATCATTCGAAGACAAAACCTCTCAAGGCAAGACCGGGTCAACTGCCGCCTCGACCTTTTGACTTTCATCTGGTATGGATTCAGTTGGTTTATCTTCAATGATATACGCTTCAGCTGACCACTTGAGCGGGCCAGCTAGATTCTCAACTAACGAAAGACTTGGCAAGAGTTTTTTATATCCAGGAGGAAGTCGTAACGGTGAAACCGGACGATCTTCCAAGACTCTTTTAGCCTCGTCTAAGAAGGGACAACAGTGGAGGGCATGGTTGCCTTCGCAAAGTCTACAGGGAGGTCTAGCCCTCCCTTTTTGTCCTAGAACTTCACTTTCGCTAGTTGACGGTGTACTTTCAACATGGCTATCAGAGGTTGATGACACCGGATTGTGCAAACGAGGAGACCAGTCCCTTAGTATCCGAGGGATGCAAGGACAATCTCTGTGAAAGTGGTCTCCTCTGCAAATGACACATGGCGATTTAGGCCTGGTCGGTGCTGTGTGTGGATTTTCATTAGACGACACTTGTTTTCCCTTATTTGCCTTTGGCTCCTTCTTCTTTTTCTCTTTCTTCTTCTTTTCCTTCTTCTCCTTAGGAACCTGGTTTTTAGTTTTACCAGTTCCGTCACGCGAAGAGGAAGGAAGAGAAGAAGAATTAGAGGAAGTAGAAGGTTGGTGGGAAATTCTGGACTCGTCCAATTGCTGATTCGACTGTTCAAGAATAGTTGTGTTCTGAACGACATTGGTTGAGAAGAGCCAGACCGGCAAGCCAATTTTCAGTCCTGGAAGCGACAATGTGGCCATATGGGGCGCACCAACATCTCCCCAAGAGGAGAAGGGACTATGATTTCCACCAAGGGGAATTCCTTGGTTGGTAGGCTCCATTTTCTCAACCTAAAGATCAGCGCAGGAAAAAGGGTATGAATATTCCGTTTAAAATAAATTTTAACGACGCTTGGACACAACTTGCTTTTTCAATTTTAAAGAGTCAAGAAAAAGCAAAAGATGACTCTAGTCTCCTTCGATTTTTAATGAGCCTGAAGTGACAAGTGCTCAAATGGACCTTTTCCATTAAGGAGTCTGAAAAGGAACGAAAGGGACTGCTCTGGAGTTCTAGGTAGAGGGTGTGCCAAACCAATCGCAAAACCGCAGAATACTTTTTAGGGTACGGGCGGTCAATCTTCCCGAATGCTGTGTTCAGTGCATTGCGATCAGTAGGGCGGCCGACACGGCTTCCTATGGATAAAGGTTTTATGCCTATAGGGGTCTCCCAATATATACTCGACGGTACATGGGAGCACAATCCGTATTGGCACTTATTGTCTCTCAAGAGGAATCACCCAACCATCAGTGAGGCAACAGTTACTAGGTTTTACGACGCCGGAACACGTCTCTAGCCTAGACCTCTATGTTGTGCATTAAGTTCCAATGCGTTGTTAAGTTCATTCAATTTATTTTAGGTTGATCTTTCTTAGAAGTTTTCCTTTTTGGATCACCACGAGATGTAGATACAATTCCTAAATGCAGTCTAAAGATGATAAGCAAGCTTTTATATCTTTTCAACAATGAAAATCCTAGCTACAAGGGGAAAAGAAAGACACAATTTTTTCTCAAAGAGCATAGAGCACACTGTAAATGCACTTTTCCTAAATCAATCCATACAAACTGTCAAGATGCAAATGCACTTGTGCATGTATTTGTTTTCACTTTCTTAATATTGATGCCTAAAAAGAAAGCTGTTGTACAAATTTGAATTCGATTTCAAGTGAAAAACACAAACAAGCTTCTTTCGAAATCAAAAAGACGATTACGACACTTTATGATTTTGAAGTAAATACTTGTTTCGACATTAGAAATTCATAAATTCAAACCAAAAGACAAAAGTAAAAGCGTAATCAACTGTGAACAGCAAACAAACTCACTCCTAAGATCAAAACGACACTTACGACAGGTCTAGATCTAAGGGCGACAGTATGACTAGTTTACTTTTGTAATGGGAAACTGCAAATGATGTAACAAATACACAAAAACAAATACAGTTTCTTTTATACAACTGAGGCGGAATTAAGGCAAAGAAAATGGATTTCAGATAGGTACACACACTGATAACAGGCTGCAAAAATCAGAGACAAAACTGAGCAAAAAGAAGCAGAGAACCACAACTGCACAAGGCAAAGGCTGATCAGCGCACCCCTTGCACAGAGAAACTGAATTGCAGCGCAGGTATCCCTCTCGGGACCTGCATTGAAATGCAGAACCTCTTCACAGAGCCTGCGCTGAAGCAGAAACGAGAATTGTCTCTAGATTCTGGGTCACGGTTTGCAGTTTAATCTACAGTTTTTGGCCAGATAAAAGCTATCAATAAGGTACAATTAGAGGGATGATTTAAAGGAGGACTAAGAGCTATCACAAAGGGCTGTTAGAGCATTTGTGGATCAGATGTTCAGATCATAAACAGGCCCAGCGAATGGACTAGAGTAGCAGATCTCTACTTTGCATTTTGTTGATGCCTCAAAAATCGCTGCAACAACATTGGGGATAACCACCCGGTCCGGACCTTAGTACAGCTCCTTTTCCGTTTGGAATAGTGGCTCCGACTGGGGATAATGGGACCAGTTTCCCAAAAGTGGATAAACGGGATGAATGGATGATTTATAAACTAAGCTAGAGGTGAGCGAATAACTAAATTATTAACAAGAATACATAAATTATGATCTATCCCGGGAACTTATTGAGCTTTAAAGTGCAGCGCTTGATGATCCGTGTCTATAAACAGGCATATAGATGACTCCATCTAACAGACAGGGACATTATTTCATTCATGATTACTATGCTTAAATAGTTAAGCAAAGCGATTAAAGCGATATTACCACACTTATCATTTATATCATTGACATATACATGATTAAAAAAGAAAGGCACATCATAAAACATCCAATAGTGGAATGAATATAGATCTGCTGTCACAGCGCATGCATATAATCAATAATAGCAAGAATAATCACATAACAATTCATATGAAAGGAATGAATTCAGACATAGATAGAAATACCATATGAGCTGCTTGACACTCCCAATATCAATCGCTACTTGTAGTTCTTCCTTCAACGCAAAAACATTCTCAACAAAGACAATAGTGCACAATTGCATAAAAAGCTTCCTTGTCGAATTAAGAACAACTGGTCCAGTTTCATAAAAGAATATTGACTGAAGCACAATAGTGCAAACTTCAGTCTTTAAGTCTGGTACAAAACTTTACGACCCTTTCCAAAATAATGAAAGGGTCTATAAATACTTAACAAATCTACCTATCTATAAAACAGAAATCCTATTAAATTGGTATCAAATAATTTTGATATGATTTTCTTTAGCGATCTGGCAGTCGGTGGCATGATTCATCAGGTAGGCTGCTTGCCTTTATATCTGAGCTGACTTATCACAAGCATTGGCTCTACTTCAAGAGGTTTGTTGAGGCACGAGCTGAGCTGGGCGGCATAGGTGGCGTCCTGAATATTGGGAATCATATACCCGATTGCATCTGTTAGGCATTTGAGGGCGGCTCTCTGTGTATGCGGCTTAATCAGGAAGAGCCAATATGCGTCCCAGGTTAAACTGTTAATCCCAGTGATTAACCTTCCCTTTTCCTCTAAATCAGGATAACATGATTGCTCCAATGTGTTTGTTATTATCAACTTTCCTGGTGTACATTGGGAAATCATATTTGATAAGTAGAGAGTGTTGTTAACTAGTTCAACTAGATTGCTGGAAGTTGATTTACATCTTGAAGCCGCCCTCTTCGCTTTCATCATCTGGGACTGCCATTCTGTGAAGAGTATATCTTTATGTGTTTCTAAGATCCTGGGCAAATTTGCTGCTCTCCCTTGATCAGAATCTTGCCAGTCAAGAAATGCAGCTATGATCTCTTCGGCTTGATCCAATTCATTTCTGGCCTTCTCTACCTGCTGATTTATGGATGTCGTTAATTCACACAGTGGCTCTGCCTGAGCGATTTGTTGACACAGGAGCTTAATTTGGGATATTAATGCAGTGTTTATTTGTAATGCTTCTGCTCTGAATTTAGCCACTTTTGGAGCGCCCTTTATTTTTTCGAGCTGCGATGACAATTGAGCGATTTGCTCATCCTTTGCTTTCATCATTTGCTCATTTGCTGCCCTTAATTGTGCCAATGCCTCTGATAATTCCTTCTGTTTCTGGATCGCAC
The DNA here is from genome assembly GCA_031772625.1 of Pinus tabuliformis. NCBI lineage: Eukaryota > Viridiplantae > Streptophyta > Pinopsida > Pinales > Pinaceae > Pinus > Pinus tabuliformis. The sequence goes on along the minus strand of CM062809.1, from coordinate 675,544,545 downwards.
TTTGGTCGATCCTTTGCTTTTCTGCCTGCAACTGTTGAGTTAGTTGACTGTTCACTTGCTGTTGTGTCAACAATTGCTGCTCTGCCTTCTGTCTTGTCTCAGCCAACTCTGCCTGTAATGAGAAAATCTTTTGATCCTTGGTTTTCAGTAGAAGACTAACCTCCGATGCTTTATCGATTGTCGCTGCTGAATAGGCTCCTGCATACTGCGACAGTTTTGTCAGGTCATCGAAGGGGTCAAATTCCTCCTTCCAAACCACATTGCCCGTAACAGTTTGCTCTGGGAAAAGGGAAGTTTGATCAGTTTTCCTTCTTTTCCTTTGTCGTTTTACCACTGCTTTATGCCTCGGGCTGTAGAAAACATCCAGGGGAGGAATATCTTCTACCTGGAGAATGATTTGGCCGGAGGGGTCCTTTGGTATTACCTCAATGTCCTTAGAAATGGGTGGGCCGCTGGTTCCACTTAGAACCTGAGGTGAAGTGATGTCCTGTGTATCGTTTGTCTTGGAAGTGTCTGTATCCTTTGAACATTCCAACCCACTGATGATAGAATCAAATTGCTTCCATTCCTGGAGCAATTTAGGGTCAATATGAGTATCTATATTGACATCAATGGTGGTTTGTTTTTTCTTTTCGGCTTGGGACTCCTTCCGCACTTCTTCCTGCTCTTTCTTCTGTTGCTCCTCTTGTTCTTTCTTTTGTCTTTCCTCCTGCTCTTTCCTCTGTCTTTCCTCCTGTGCTCTCTTCTGCTTTTCTTCTTTTTCTTTTCTCTGCTTTTCTTCCTGTTCTCTCTTCTGCTTTTCCTCCTATTCCTTCTTCTGATCCTTTGTTATAATGGGAGGTTCCTTTGACTGTTGTTGATCAGGCTCGCTTGATGATGTCGCTGGGGTTGTTGCTAGTAAATCTAGAGGCAGAGTTTGCAACCTCTGTTCTCTAAGTTTATTGAATTCAGTCAACCCTTCATCATTATATTTTTCTTTGGCGAAATCCTTAACCTAATTTATTGTCTCAGCTGAAGAGAACAGGTCATCAAACATATCCTCTTTATGGTCAAATCTTGTCAGTTTGGCCTGTTCTAGTGCATTATAGGCAACTTTATTTGGATCAAAATGCCTATTTGGGAGAGTCGCCAGAGTCAAGGATTGAATTTTTTGTGGCTTCCTTTTCTGCATGTTTGAGATCATGCAAGGTATATACACCACATCTCAAAGGAAAAGAGGGCCAGCCTTGCTTCTTATTTTTCTTGAGCATTTGTGTAACACTCTCAGCAATGATTTGGTAAGAAATTTCCCTCGCTAACAGTTTATCCGGTATGTACAAAGGGAGGACATGAGGTCTGGCTTGGCTACCGAAAACTCTTATGTAGGTAAATCTCTCCTCCCCAAACCATCTACCTATTGCGGTTAAATCAACTCCGGCTTGATAAGAAATCTTGGGAGCAGGTTTATCGAAAATGGAATAATAAATAGGCAACATAAAGCCATTACAGACTTGGTATAGATGATGTTTATAAGAAGATTTCCACAATTTCTGATGATATATATGAATAGGCGTGGGGTCTTGTGTAGTCCACCTCCAGCCGAGTACGGGGAATTCAGAGTTAAAACACAGGGTATCTAGAATATAAGCACTGTAGTAGAATGGGCGAATTACCCTTTCAGAAATACGAGTCTTACTCCTAAACTCAAGCACAGCTGTTGCTAACTTGTCAGAAAGGATAGTGGCCCAATCCATAATTACACTGTTGCATGCTGCTTCCATTAGAGGAACCATTTCTATGGTAAAATTAGCAGAGTCATGCAATCCCCATAATCTACACATCATTATTCCAGCATAGTAATAAGGAGAAGCCAGAGAATCAACTGAGTACTTACCGGAAGATTCGTGTTTGTGCTTGGCTGGATTTTGTCTCCAATCCCGGATGGGTTCGGATTCAACTTCATTTTCGTTTGCGAATTTCTCCAGGAACGCCTTATTATATATCTTCTCTGGCTCAGGCAAATGGTACATTTGCCTTAGATCATCCGCCCTGAATGACCCGAAAATTCTCCCGTCTCTGGTGCTGAAGGTTCTATCCAGGATTGGGATTTCTTCAATCGCCCACCGCACTACATCTGTGTATGGGAGAATTTGCTCCCTGGCTGCTATCCGGTGAAGCAAGGAGTCAGCCAAATCCTTGAGAGTACCCTCAGACTTCCGAGTTAAATCCACAGTAGCTTCTACTGTTGTCTTTACTGGTTCTTCGGCTTCAATCAGGTTGTAGGTACCTTGCCAAGTAACTCTGACGAGACCCGTACATGTAGTATCAGATATCAATCCCTTCTTTTTGTCTACGACAGCTTGTCCTGCAGCTGGTGCGGAAGCGCCTGTGGTCTTCTTGGATTTCTTCCCCATCTTGCTTGAGCTTTCTCCTTTGGATGAATTCTGCACAGCGGCGAAAATAAACGTAACACAGAGATATGCTAATGAAAATCCAATATGGGAAAGATATATTGATCAAAGCGTGCTGAGAGATTAACTCTTAAAAATGGCCGCGGATACAATCCATGGGAAGATCTTACAATTACATTAAATGGCCATTTAAGACCTGCCACCCCTTAAATGCTCATTATACCATTATTCGGCCGAATGGCCCGCCTAAGCGTGTTATGGATATTTTGGCGGTTGAGTGCAGTTGAACGATTGCTTAACAGATCAAGCTTTAAATATGAACAGATCGTAATATCCCTCCTTTTAACGGCTTTTTGAAATCCGCGCTATATCATGATCGGGCGTCGGGAACACCTAAATCCTTATGTTGACAATTTTGAAACCCTGATCGCCGATAGCGATATCGCATCGCATCGGGAGAATTGGTGTTATATAAACATATGGATAGCATACCACCGAGCGCCGATAGCGAAATCGCATCGCATCGGGGTGAATGGGCATAACAATGTGCATAAATAGTGTATCGCCGATTGCTGATTGCGATAACGCATCGCATCGGGGGTATGACCTAGGTGCCTTATTATTGTGCATAGGATATTGTCGATTGCCGATTGCCGATTGCGATATCGCATCGCATCGGGGTGAAAGGCTTGGGGTGCTTTAAGACTGCATATAGAGTATCGCCGATAGCGATATCGCATCAGCGGGAACCCATATGTCACTTATTTGTGTTTTCTATGTCATTGCGATATGCGATCTTGCAATCGCTTTATTGCAATGATAAAAGATTGTTTTATTCAAGCAAAATGGGTTTTTCAAAAGGTTTTATATAATGTCTTCATTCGGTTTGCGGACCTTTTTCAAATAATGCAATATTGATACCAATTAACTTCTAAAGGGACCCATTTCATATGATAATTTTGTAAATATAAATGATATGAAATGGGGGGGTTGTTGTAGGGCACAACACATTTGTAAATGGCAAATGCAGTTCGATTCGGCACTCCTGAGTTTATGAGAAGAACAACAATAGAAACACAAATAAACTAACTAGATACGATCCCCAGCGGAGTCGCCAATTTGTTGTTGGGAAAAGTATCCATTCAGAACGCCCCTATCCCACTCTAAGGTGTGATAGTGCCTTAGCAACAAACAAGGAAAACTATTTTCGTATTCTTCTTTATGAAATGTAAACAAAGAGGAAGGATGTAACTAACCGGTGTCTTTCGCTAGTTTGTTGATCCAATCGCTCTCTCCTTTGCTCGCTTCCCGCTGCCTGCTCCCTTACTGGTCCAGCTTCACCAAGTTCCTGCAAGATCACAGAAGAGAGAAACTACACAAAAGACATAGATTTACATTCATAACTAGTTTAGGATCAGATTTAAACTAAACATGCAAATATAACAAAACATCATTGATATACAAACATGTAGGAGAAACTCAAATAGTTTTATTGATATGATAAGAAAGTCCAAGAGGAGATACAACCAAGTGAGTCCCGATCCAGCATCTACCTCCCAGCAATGGAATCCCTTCCTCTCCTCCAACAAAGCATAAATCACCCAATGCTCTAATCTCAATCTCAAACCAACAACAATTCTCTGCAAAGTACAAAATTCCAGCCTCCGGATCTCTTGGATGAGGGATCCATATATAGATGTAAGCAGAGAGGATGAGTTAGCTTATGTTTTGACTTGTGGCTTCTCTCTATCAGTTCTTGCTTCCACTTGGAGGCTGAGAGCCTCTTACTCATCACTGGTCGAATTCATTGAGGCAAGTGTCATTGAGGAAGATTCTGGAAGCTTCCAGTGTCTGTACACCTCGCGGAATGACACTGCCATTTGGCATTTCTCGCTCAGCGCACGCTGGTAGTGCATTTAGGTGCGTTGCAATGCACCTAGCTAGTGTACTGGGGTGCATTGCAACGCAGGCAGCTAGTAGAGCATCTGAATTGATCCTGAATTGACTGATTCTGAGTGGTTTTTGGTGGAGAACTTCTGGGAGAAGCTGTCATTGGTTGACCTTGTTCCTTTAGGGGCAGGAACAACACTTTTAGGGACTTTGGATCCCTTGGATTATGGAAATTTCATGCTCAATGCTGTAAGGCACAAAAATGTCTATAACAATAATACACATAATAGCCATGCAGAGGGTCATGCTTACAGACTTAACTTCAGATGTACCAACAACATGGCAGAGTATGAAGCTCTCCTTTTAGGCCTTAAACTGCTCAAAGCTTTAGGAGCTGCCAAAGTTTCCATTCTAGGTGACTCAGACCTAGTAATCCAACAAATGAAAGGCAACTTCGTTACCAATGATAGAAGGCTAAGAGCTTATAGGACTGCTGCCACTGCAATACTTGATACCTTCACTGAATCCAAACTTGCTAAGATTTCTAGAAGCAATAACATGCATGCTCATAGCCTAGCTACTTTTGCTAGCACTTGCAAGCTTCCTTTTGAGTCCAATCACAACTTTACTGCTGAGATAAAGCACGGGCCTGCTGTCCCTAACAATGTTAAAGATTGGCAAGTGTTTGAGGATGATGGTCAAATCAACAATTTTCTTATCTTACAGCATGAGTTTTCAGGCCTAAACATTGATATGGATGCTATGGATGATCCACTGCAAGCAATAAACCAAATCCAGCAAACTGTAACAGCTGAAATAGCTAGAAAATTGCTACAACCAACCACCTTTGATGAAGAAAACATAGAAGAGCTGAAACAGATGCATTTGGAGGAAATAGCCAAAACAGAGGCCGAAATCATTGATCTAAAGGACAATTTTCTCCCGGTTGGCCTCACTCCACTAGAAGAAATGTCTGATGCAAATGATGTGCCCAAAAAGCCAACAATGCAGCCTATAAACACTGCCATAGAAGAACATAACATTGGGACAGCAGAGAACCCGAAAATGATCAAACTATCTCAATCTTTGCTGCCCGATCAAAAGCCAAAATATATTGATTTGTTCAAAGAATTCAAAGATGTATTTGCTTGGAGTTATGAGGACTTGAAGTCCTATGACACCTCAATTATTCAACATACCATTCCCTTAAAGCCAAATCAAAAGCCCTTCAAACAGAAACTGAGGAGAATCAATCCTGTGCTTCTCCCTTTGATTGAGACAAAAGTGCAAAGAATGTTTGAAACAGGTATCATAGCACCCATTAGATTTTCTGAATGGGTATCCAATCTTGTTGCCACAAGAAAGAAAATAGGTGAGATTAGGCTTTGTGTAGATTTGAGAAACTTAAACCAAGTCTCCCTTAAAGACCACTACCCATTGCCCAAAATGGACCACATCCTACAAAGAGTAGTGGGGTCATCTAGAATCTCTTTGCTAGATGGCTTTTCAGGTTTTAATCAAATACTGGTTCACCCGGATGACCAAGACAAGACAGCCTTTACCACACCGTGGGGAACATTTAAGTATGTTAAAATGCCTTTTGGCCTAAAGAACGCAGGTGCCACCTTTCAAAGGGCCATGGACATTGCATTTGCCAAGGAAATCCACGATTTCTTGGTTGTCTATCTTGATGATCTTACCCCTTTCTCCAAATCTGATCAAGAGCACCTAAGACATTTGAGACAAGTGTTCCTAACATGTAGGAAATATGGCATTTCCTTGAACCCCAAGAAGTCTTTATTTGGCCTTGAAGAAGGTAAATTACTTGGACATATCATTTCAAAAGACGGGATTAGAATTGATCCGGAAAGGATCTAGGCCATTCTCCAAATCCCATATCCAAGAAACATAAAAGAGCTGCAATCATTCCTAGGAAAGATCAATTTCCTAAGGAGATTTATCCCAAATCTAGCCGAGCTGATAAGACTATTGAGCAACATGTTAAAGAAGGATGCCAAGGTAAAATGGCCTCTTGAAACCAAGCAAGCATTTGAGAGTATGAAAGTTGCCTTAACTCAAGCCCCAGTCCTCACAAGTCCTCAATTTGATAGGGACTTTATCATATTTTCATTTGCATCTGATAATACCATAGCTGCTGTCCTATTGCAAAAGGATGACCAAGGAAATGAAAATCCAATTTCTTTTTTCAGCCGAGCCTTAAGAGATGCACCCCTAAAGTACCAAATCATGGAGAAGCAGGCCTATGCCCTTGTTAAAGCAATCAAAAACTTCAGAATTTACATTTTATATTCACACGTGATTGCCTATGTCCCAAATGTTGTTGTAAAAGACATATTAACCCAAGAAGGATTAGAAGGCAAAAGAGGCAAGTGGATTGCTAATATTCTTGAGTATGACATAGAGATAAAACCAACCAAGCTAATAAAGGGACAAGGTTTAGCCAAACTGATGTCTGAAACAAACTTTCAAGCCTTAGACATCAACCAACTGGACAATGAATAGGAGCTGGCAACTCCACAGATCAGTGACACCTTTTTACAATCCCCATGGTATGCTGATATTTGCTTTGTATTGTTAAACCTGTGTGCTCCCCTAGGATTGTCCAGGACCAAGAAGAGATTTTTAAGAATGAAGGCTGTGAAATTTTGTGTCTTAGATGGTGCTTTATTTTGGAAGAATCATGAAGGCATATTGCTTAATTGTTTGACTATGAATGAAACTAATAATGTCATGAAAGAATTCCATGCAGGGGACTGTGGAGGACATCTATATTGGAAGTCCACTGCTGATAAAATTTTAAGGGTTGGTTTCTATTGGCCATCTTTGTTTGTAGATGTAAAGAAGTTTTCTATCTCATGTCACAAATGCCAAATCTTTGAGGGCAAAAGAAAGCTGCTCCCCTTGCCTCTAAAACCCATATCAACCGAAAAGCCTTTTCAACAATGGGGTCTTGACTTCATTGGAGAAATCCATCCCTTTTCCTCAGGCCAGCATAAGTGGATTCTAACTGCCACCGACTATTTCACCAAGTGGATTGAAGCCATTCCATGCAGGCAGGCCAATGACACCACCATTATCAAATTCCTTGAGCGAAATATCCTTTCTAGATTTGGCTGCCCTGAGAAGATTATCACTGACAATGCCGCTGCTTTCAAATCCAAAAAGATGATCAATTTTTGCCATAAATTCCATATCACTTTAGGCCATTCCATAGCCTATTACCCTCAAGGTAATGGCTTAGCTGAGTCATCTGACAAGAGACTGATCAGTATTATCAAGAAGACCTTAGAAGAAAACAAGAAGAATTGGCATAGAAAGCACACAAATGCCCTATGGGCAGATAGATTGTCAACCAAGAAATCCATTGGGATGAGCCCTTATGAGCTAGTATATGGCATGGAGGCCAGATTTCCTTCATCACTGGGCATTCCTATTATCAAGCTGCTGCAAGAGATTCAAGTTGAGCCAAATGATATATAAAGGAGGATAAACCAAACAATCCATTTGCAGCAGACAAGAGAGCAAGTCTATGACAGAGCTCAAATTATGCAAGAAAAACTCAAAAGGATTTTTGATAAGAGAACTAAGGCTGAGAATTTCTGTGTTGGCAACAAAGTTCTAAGGTGGGACTCATGAAGAGAAGACAAGGGAAAACATGCAAAATTTGATTTCCTTTGGAGAGGGCCATTTGTTATTTCTGTTGTTCAGGGAAATAACACATATTTCCTCAAATCTATAGAGGGCAGCACTGTTGAAGAAGTCCCTGTCAAGTACCTTGACCCAGTGATCTAAGGGATACAGGGTTCTGATGTATATATTTATATATTAATGCATGTACATATAAGCGCTTTCTTTTTATGTTTGTGTAAGCAATATGATTGCTTGGAACCGAGCAGCGAAGTTATGGAGGCAGAGCAGCGCAGGTCCTCCATTTTAAAAACCTACCATAAGCAATGACCACAGCAGAGCAGCGCAGCAAAGCTTGAAGGTGCAGCCCACACAAATCCCCCATTTCAAAGCTCTGTCTTTGCATTGGTTTTGGGAAAAGAGTGCAGTCCCGAAGAAAAGAAGCCAAAGGAGCGCAACATTCGAAGCCTCTATTCTTTTGAGGTGAATTTCAAAGAGAAGCACATGAATTTTGCCCCCGATTATGAACTTACTTCAAAGGGTGCACAAGGCAGGTTATGATATATTTTAAAATACACTCAATGGTAAAGGGGCATCACTGTTATTTATAACAGCGAATTCAATTAAAAATGCTGCATTCAGGTTACCAGCTCTTCAGTCAATGGTATCAAACAGAGGAGCGGTTTTTAGTGTTACAGCTACAGCCTGTTCAAAGACAAAATTAAGAGGAGTTGCTCCAGTTGGTTCCCTTTTTGTGTGTACTTCAAAATGCAGTTATCAAGCAAAAGTGTATGCAATATCAAGCACACAGAAGAAAGCAGGCGATGCTTTATTTTTCACAATATTTCAGTTGAAGGAGAGTGTTGTTCAGATCTCAAAGTTCCTGTCATTTAGCAGTCAGCACAGAAGAAGTTTTCAGTTAACAGCAACTACAGAGGATCAAGGCAGTCTGACCTGTTGTTCTTGGCTTTTCACAAGGAAAAGCCATCCCCAAGTGGAGCCACTATTAGCCTTCTGTTGCAGCAGGTTAATCATCTTTCATGATCGACATTTTTACATGCCAAATATGTCGAACTATGCATGCTGCAATGCTCCATATTTGCTACAGTTGGCTAAAGAAGTGGGCTTGAGAGTGTGCTAGTCTAAAGTGCCACTGCTCTATTCCAGTCTTGATGAGTAATCCATTTTGATCAGTTTTCAAGTATGGGAAGGCCAAACAGCTTAATCTTGGTTTCCCTAGGTTTCAATTTCCTGTTGTAGAATATAGAGAATGAACATCTGTCCAAACAGCTTAATCTTGGCAGATTTGTAGATAGGTAGAGAAACAAGAGTGTTCAACAGCTTAATCTGAGCCCTCGACTGAAATAAGTGTAGAAGTAGATAGAAGCACAGCAAGAAGAAAGAATGAAAAGCTGGGTATGCTAGTTCAAGTGCACCCAAACCAAAAAGAAGAGAAAATGCTAGGTGAGTAGGTCGGGTAGGTAGCTTTGTGGTTGCAAAATCATGGCTTGTGATCCATCTCATATTGTCAAATGTTATATCTATCATATCACAAGTTGAAGGCAGTTGTTCAGTTGGAGGACTTCAAGCGAGGCATGTCTAACTCCCCTTTTTCCTCTTTCCCCAAATCAATCACTAACTTCCCCCAAAGAGGTCAAGATCTACTTGATACCTCTTATATTCATCATTCTCCATATCATTTGCCTTGGTGGAGATCTGCTTCACTCAAGGAATGCTTACACTTCTTCTATCAGTCATTTTCCCCCATTGATAGCCTAAGACATCATACTTAGCGCTTGTTCTCATCTTTGTCATGTTAACTACTAACTTTATTATGTAGCTCCATATTTATTTCCCCTTCCCCTCCTAAAACTATGTATATAACTCCCCTATATACTTATCCCTCCCCCTGGTTGAAAAATAACCATATGCATCCTTGGGAAATGTTAAGTTTATCTGAAACTCAGCAAGAACCCTCATTGCCCCCTCAAACCATCTTCTCATGCATTTTGGACACTTTCCAATGCATAGAACCCTTCATCCCCCCTAACTATCTCCCAAGTGCATAAGGACTCATTCCTTTGCATAATTCCCCTTCACATGTTTAAAAATCACCCCTTTGACCTTGGTTTTCCTTTATAAGGCATGAAACCCTCTTTGGCCACTAAACCCCTCTCAAAACCACATCACTTTCCTCCTAAGTGCCTTTGGACTTCTTCCAAGGAATAAGAATATGCAAACCATGCAAAAACCATGAAAACCCTTCAAAAAATGATAAAATCCTCCCTTTTTTGGCTATCGGACCCCTTCCGATGCCTTAGAATCCAAGCAAAAGCATAAAGGTTACCCCCTCCGAATTCAAAAGACTTGCATTTTTGAATAAATAATGGCTCCGATGAGAAATGGGTCCTTTGGGTCCCCCTCCGATGCGATATCGCTATCGGGAGGGGGCAATCATATGTTCAAACACCATATATAACTCCTCCGAATTCATGTTTCCTTTACATTTTAATAAAATGCATGCCCCGATGAGAAAAGGATCTATTTGATCCCCCTCCGATGCGATATCGCTATCGGGAGGGGGCAGTGGCATATATAAGCAAAATGGCTAAGTCTCAAGGCATGGGGCATAATGTTGATGGGCCAGACCCGAAAACATATAAAGTGGACTGGTAAAAGCATATCGGCTCCGCCACATTTCGGCGTTTCTATGTGGCAGCCCCATGACCCCACCGATAGCGAATTGCCGAATTAATCGCAGCCATCCATTTTTGGGCCCCAAATCAACGGCCCATATTATATCGGCGATCACCCCATGTATATGGCTTTGACCAGCGGAGCTGAAATTTTATTAAGGCGCGACGTATAAAGGATTTCGGGTCCGTAAGGGGGCGTTGCACAGCGAAAAGGGAAGGCTCCGACGGGGCGGAGCCGAAATATAATAAACTACAGCATATAAGCATTTCGGGTCCGCTAACCCTTTTTTATTAAATCCGCTGATTGACATCGCCGATGGGCCGGACCCGATTCAAATAAAGAAAGGGCCTATAGCATATCGGGTCTGCTCAGTTCGGCGATTCTATATGTGCTGCCCCCCCCGGTCTGCCCCGATGCGATTTAGCGATAGTTGTTGGATCGGCCCGCGCCGGATCCAACGGCCAGGATTTAAAGGCTGCTACAGTGCCCACCAAAAGCCAATTTTTCATTAAAATTTCATGTTTTTGGCACATTTTCTATGTTATTCGGAAATGGGCCGTTTTCAAAGGTTTTGTGTGCGGCGCCCGTGCCCGCCCAGGTATAAAGAAATCATGGTTTTCTGAGGCCATTCTTGGATCGCTCCAGGCTCAAATTGCCCCAAATAGCAGGTTTTCACCTTGGCAGGCCTTCAATGACCCTTTACTCATCCAATTCGTGACATTAAGTGTTGCTAAAGCATTTTGAGTCGGCCAAGGGCCGACAACCACCCAAAAGCGGCAGAAGGCCTCACAGCAGATATTTGGGCCGATCAGCGGCCAGTAAGTGTTGATTTGATAGTTTGAGTGCATTTTTGAAGCCAAGATGGCCCAGTTTTAGTGGCAAAGAGTATCAGTGTTGCGACAAAGTGTATCAGTGAAGGTGTTCAATGGAAACTTTGAACCCAAAGCACGAAATCATTAAAGAGCCTCCCAGCAAAGTCAACAAAGCATCATTCGGCCATTAAGGCTCACCAACACTTCTTTTGTTGCTTTAAAGCCACCTAAAGGCATAGATGAAGCCTTTCAAGGCAGATTTATTGCAGAGATATTGTTCCCAGTCATATTTTTGGAGCAACACTGCTTCCTTAAATACATAGTTATCACATAGAGGACAGCGCGTGGCTCAAGGAACTCTTTCAATCCATTTTTGAGTTAGTTGCCCCAGCGTAGCACTTAGATAAATGTTTTAAGCATTTACTTCAAGATAAAATAGATTAAAGCACTCATTTTCCTCAGATCTGCCTAAGATCTGCTGTAATAGATATTTTGAGATGCCAGTTACCCCAGCGCAGCTGTTAGATAGATATTTCTGCCATTTACTTCTGTACAAATTAGGTTAAAGGCATTTATTTGAGGAGATCTATCCCAGATCTGATGTTTGTAAATATTTTCTATTTAAACCACCCTCTGCACTGTTTTAAGGGTTGGTTGGTCGATAACTTCCTCTCTAGACTTGCACTGTATTTTCTGAGAGTCTCTATAATCAAAGATCGCTGGAATGTTTGGGAGATGAACTGACTGTTGTGTTTTGATGTCTGAAGAGTGACTATGGAATCCTAACGCTTCTACATAGCCCAATAAGTGTTTCTTATCTCTGTTTACAGTTTATATGTGTTTATGCCATCATTGTTTCACTATCTAAATAGCAGAAAGAAAGAATGGTTCAGACCTCACTTAGTTGTATTCTGTTCTCAATTTCTGTGATTTATCTATGTTTTCCTCTGAATTAGTCCTGAATAATGGTTCAGACCTCACTTAGTTGTATTCTGTTCTCAATTTCTGTGATTTATCTATGTTTTCCTCTGAATTAGTCCTGAATATGAATACATATTTGCTCATATTTATGCTAGTTCCTTCATATATGAATGTTGTTTAGGAATCCTTGACTGCTCCTATATAAATGTTCATTCACCTTCCCTCTATTAGCATAATGAGAGCTACTTAGTTGCCTTTCATTCGCTAGCCTTCATTCCAGCTTTATTCTAGCTAGATATTGTTTTATGTGTAGCTATCCTGCTCTATATTCCTCTTGTGACCAAGAAAACGCAACAACAAGCCTAATCCATGACTCCATGCCCAATGGTTTGAACTTCTCACACTATGCATCCCAACTCTGTTTGAAAGAAACCTCCATCCCACCAAAATCAAAACAAACCCAAGAAAATCATAACTAGCCTAAAATCAACCCAAAACAAAGCTAAATTATAAAGAGAGAGCCCTCTCTGATTGCAGGCAGGCTAGGACCTGCAGTCCAAAGATTGGTTTGTGGTTACCTCGGTCGTATCCTTTAAGGACAACCTGAGTGATAACAGCAGGGTGAGGTCCCATAGATCTTTACTGATCTGGAATCTAGATACACACTGGTATCAATCGATCTCTTGGTGCCTCTGTCTAAAGGTAGTACCCAAAAAAATGTCGTGATCCTCTATGTGAAGTCTGGTCTGATGGGACGCTGAAGAATATGAAGCATACTCTGAAGAAAAGTGAATAATGAAGAGGTTTTTATCCAATTTTAAGAAAAGATGGTGCCATTCTAATTTTTGGGGCATAGAACAAAGTTTTAGAATCGCTTAGAGTATTTAGTTCATAGAAAGATGGTCAATTCAACTAATATAATAATGACCAAGGAATAACACATGATCAATATTTGGGTTGTGTCCGACTTCAAAATTGCTAGAGATCAAAGTCGGGGTATTCGAATAACTATTATTGCTGGGCACTTCGTTAATCGAAGCCTATTTTAAAATGCCCTTAGGGATTTATGAAGCAAATCAAGTTGTTTGTTATCTCGTTGTTCTAATTATAGTGTTTGTATTTGCATGGATCATTTTTTGTTCTGATTCGATATACTCAAGCCTCAGTTTCAACATATTTATGTAGCTTGGATTATTGGCTCACTAGCTTGGATGGTGAACTCATTGGTTTGTTAATCCCATATCCACTTTGGAGGGACAAATTTTCTAGAAGTTATTGTGTGGTTCCCTAATCTGTTACCAATAGTAGGTGCCGTATTGACAACCAGTGACATGCGATTTTTTGTTCCATTTTTAGTTCTGGAATTCACTTCTTTGGAGGAAGGCGAGGCTTTATTATGTCATCATTACATAAAATGTCGGGATTGAATTAGATATGTGGTAGCGTTTGCTGAGTAGTTCCAGCAAAGACAATCCTGAGCTCCGATTCGACATTTTTCTTGGCTCTAAGGTTAAAGCTAGTGGACAAAATTCGAGTTATTATGGAATATGGGTTTTTTACAGCAGCTTTTTAGAGTAAGAGATCAACTTGGACAGTTGGCTGCATCCAAATATTTCCTTAGTTCATTGGAGGAGGTGACAAGGAAATTACAAATGGCAGGAAAACCACCTTCTCAGTTGACTCTAGCAATTATGGTTCCAACAATGATTAACTTGGGTGAGTATAGGCTATTGAGGCATAAAGATAGAAAGATAAGGCTACTTGTTGCACATTGTCCGAGTGAAGTTTTAAGGGTTACAGTTCCTAAAACCCCTTGTAAGGGAAATATAATGCAGGAATATTTCATCTGATTGTGGGAAGCTTCCAAGGGCTAGATCAAACTGACATTACATCTTTTGGCAAGAGAGCCTAGACCAATGTTACTTGGGAGCGGGAGCGAAAGCGGGGAGCGGGAGCGAAAACGAGAGCGGGAGCGACATTTTGAGAAGCTCACGGTTTCGGAGCGAATCCCGGAGCGTTTTTTATATAATATATATATATTTTATATTTTGATACATATATGTCAACAAAATCATGTAGAATAATGAATTAGATATAAAAAACATAAAAAAAACATTAGATTGAACCATACAACAACAATCATATAGAAGTTATAATCTTCATCAACCACGTCCACAAGTTAGTTACATAGTAACATACAACATATTGAGTCTCATGATTCATCAATCATAAAGTTTCAAGCTTTCAAAATTCAATATATAACATTTATCATCATTGATCACCAAAGTTGTACTTGTAAGCTAAGTGTAACCATTACAACAAATAATATCTAACATGAAATGAAATGTTATAAAAATGAAATGAAATGAAACAACTTTCAACTTTCACGAAGCATCATATTCATAATTCATTACTAATGAGTTATAATTGCCAACTTCAAACTTAAATTGTCATATATTGTTTAAAAATATATCATAATAAATATGAAAGAGTCAATAGTTATAAAAGTTACTAGAAACTAGAAAAGAGAAGTAAATCTATTATCTATTTCTTATGCTTGGGCCTCTTGCCACCACGAGAAATGTCTAATTTTTTAATCTTGTTGGAAAATCAGGGTCTTTGTCATTAATATCACCCTCTAGGCATTAATATCCAGAGGTATCTTTGTCATTACCTCTGTATCTGTATAGGGATCTTTGTCATTAATATCACCCTCTAAGCATTAACATAAGATAGAACAAGCTTAGCATGTCAAATCAAGATTTTGTTTGAGTGATGCGTACATTTTTAGGAAGGTCATGATAGAGGAGTTCGACAACCAATGTCACTAACAACAAGGTACATAGAGGGATTGGTGCTCTTGATTAAATACGAGTTCCATACCCTAATACATGACAAAATTCAATGGAAACATTGCAATCCCCCAATCCTGAAATCCTGAAAAACTGATAAGTCTGCTGGATTTTGAATGAAATCTAAAATTCTACGTTCTCCATATGAAATCCAATGAGGCCGGAACCACTCTCAAACATCCTGAGTCATTTCATGGTAATGTTAAAAATTTAAATAAAAGGATGAAAATGAATATTAAGGAGAATGTCACTTTTACTTTAAGAATTTAACATTACCATGAATAGCATATCAATACTAGGGCCTAGACTTGATCATTAAGCTGCCCCACTCAAAAATTATTTGTTTCTTAAAAAAAAATTGCATTTCAAACATTACTACAAAAAAAAAAATTGCAAAAAAAGCAAAATGCTCCTGAAATCGCTCCCGAAAAGGCAGGGAGTGAATTTTTTTTAGGGAGCGCGCTCCCGAACTGCTCTCGAGTCACTCCCTTCCGGAGCGCGGATTGGGAATGAGAGCGAAGGGGGGGGGAGCGCTCCCACGCAACTTTGCTAGATTCTAAAATTAATGGTAAAGGTAAGGTCATGTAGGCAAAAAATCCTAGATTCTAAAATCAATGGCAGAGGTAAGGTCATCTTCTTGACTATGATTTTCATGATCTTGTTCTACAGTTGTTTCATTATTTCCTCAATGCTATCAGTAAATACCATGGCAAATCCATTAATGATCACATGAGAATCATCATGGGTACAATTATTGCTAAGTGTGATGAAAGTGATGTGATTTTCCAACCCATCATATCTTTATAATTGGTTGTCCAGAAACAGAAGCAGGTTACTTCTACAATTGCTTCTAACTTGGTACAGAATGTTGTCGAACAACATGAAAGGAAGTTAAACCCTTACTTGATGAGGAGTTGGTAAGGTTCAAACCAGAGGAGATGGATAAGCCTTGTGTGGAAAGTCAATCTTATATGGCAGCCACAACCTATGAGGACAATTGTATCCCTTCACTGATCTCTTCTACAGGGCTTTCCAATGACAGTCGCCAAGAACATACTCGAAAAGAGATTGAACATCTTAAATAAGGCCTTCTAGAAATGGAGAGAACAAGATGCTCAAGGGCATCATATCACAGTAGGGAAATGGGCTTAAGTCCCTTGGAGTTATATGTGCTAGGTCTGCTGCAAATCTTACCCATGTTGGGAAATAGTGAAGAGTTTCTAATAAGGCAACAAAAGAAGCCTACTCAGAAGCTATAAAGCATCCCTCTTCAGTAGTACAAAAACAAGGCTTGCAGTACCATGAATCCAGATTTGCATAGTCGGGAGGTGAGTTGGTATGACGAAGGATCCAACTACATCTGGTTTCTTTTACAGGAAAATCGGATCATGAGATAGAGCTTCAATCTATGAGCATTCCATTTGAAATCAAAGTAGCGCAGCATCAGTACGGTGGAAATTTCCTTTTGTTGGAATTTATACACAAGGTCTTTGTCAGGGGTTGTTGATAACTAAAGATGATGGAAGGCACATTCCATGGGGGGTTATGGATAATTGCTATTTCAGAACTTAGAAGTCCATTTCAGTTGAGATGGAGGGAGATTATGACTCGGTATCCCACTAAGTTGATGTTTCCTAGGAGACACTTCTAGCCAAAGGCATAGTGCAACAAGGACCATCACATATTTGGGATGGGAAACTCCCGAATAAGCAAATGGGAGCCAGGTGGATCACGTCGTCACACAACAGAGCTTGATAGTGAGTCAAGGGTCCATTTGATGTAGATGCAATTTCTCAGATTCAATTGAAGGAGGATGTTGAAATTTGGTACCGGAGGACAGGTGGTTCCCTTAGGCTTTGATCTTTGGCCTAGGGAAAAGTGTCCAAAAGAATTTAATTTTTCTCCTAAAGTGACTTTATAATTTTATAAAGTTAAATCTAATTTAAAAGTGACTTTAAGTGATAAAGTTACTAAGTCTAATTTTAAAGTGACTTTTATAAAGTCAATGAAAAATTAGAACGAAAAAGTGACTTTGGAAATAAATGACTAAGTGGGTTTTTATTAAAGTGGGGTGAATTAAAAAAATGAAAATTGAGATTTAAATGAGCATTTAATCTCAGCCTTAGATCTCAATCTATTTCAGCCATTAGATTTAGGGATCATCCAAAAGTCACTTGGATCACCCAAAAGTCACTTGGGGTTAGATTAAAGGAGGAAAAGGAGGAAAAGGTCATTCATTCTTTCATGAGCAGATTGAAAGAAGGAGAGCAAGAGAGCAAGGGAGATTTCTGGACAGTGAGCTGCGGAGTTTCAGCAGCGGAGTTTCAGTAGAGCGGAGTTTCAGCAGTGGAGTTTCAGCAGGGTGGAGTTTCAGCAAGTCTGTATAACGTATTTTCAGCAGGGCGGAGTTTCAGCAAGGCTGAGATAAGTTGTAAAAGTTTGCTTGCTGATTTTTGCTGAATATTTCTCTTACTGTAAAAAAGCATTTTCCAGAAATAAAGAAGAGCTATCAAACTGGTTTTCCCCAAGAGTTTTAGGGGGTTTTTCAGGGTCACATTGACCAAAAATCTCAGTGTTTAAATGTTTTTTAATGGCTATTTATTACTGCTGATTTTTATTTCTGCAATTTCCAGCATTCTATAAAATTACCAGAATTTGTGTTTTCAGCAAATTTATTTTTTCCAGCTTGTTAAATGTATGGTTATGGGAAAGGGCATTTAACTATATGGGAGAAATAAGGAGAAACTAAAAACCGGGGTGGAAAATGAGAAATTTCTACATAGTATCAAAGCTTAAGTGTTGAAGGACAGTTTGGGACAGCAAAAAGAAAAATCACAGCTGCTGATTTTTCACTCAGAAAATTCCAGCAAGCTGACTTTTTTCATAAACAACAGTTTTATCTTTACTACAGCGGTGCTATTTTTTTTAGTTTTAGGACAGCAAGATGTCATTGGGATTGAGGGTGGAGGATAGGCTGGATGGGCATACAAATTACAGCGTTTGGAAGGAAAGAATGCAGAGTATCTTTGAGGAGGCAGAAGTCTGGGATATCATGGTGCATACCACACAGAACCCTGTTGTTGTGCCTACTGATGCTACTCAGTTGACAGCTTATAATAAAAAGAATAACAAGGGTAAGAGGCTGATTCTAGACGGAATCAAAGACCATTGCATTCCTCATGTGAGAGGAAAGAGCAATGCCCATGAGATGTGGATAGCATTGTCCAATCTCTACCAAAGTACCAATGAGAACCGGAAGATGGTCCTGAAGGAGAAGCTGAAGAACATTAAGATGAGTAATGATAGTGCATCTGGATATCTCACAAAGATTACTAATGTGAGAGATGAGTTGGCAGTAATTGGAGAGGCCATTCCACCCACTGAGTTGGTGCGGATTGCAGTGAATGGCCTCCCCCGTTCATGGTTGAACTTTGCTGATGGGGTTTGTGCACGTGAGACCCTTCCCACATGGGAGAGGTTTTGGGATGATTGCATTCAGACAGAGATCAGGAAAGGTCAGCTTGGGGTAGCCAAGCCAGTTGAGCAGGATGAGGATGTAGCACTGGTGGCAGGAGGCAAGAAAGGAAAAGGGAAGAAGCAGACTTCCACAAGCAGTGGTGGGGGAAAAGGCAAAGGTAAAGGTAAACAAGGGAACACACAGAATGACTATTCCAAGGTGAAGTGTTGGAATTGTCAAAAGATGGGACACTATGCAGTTGTGTGTCCGGAGAAGAAGAAGAAGAAGGGAAAGAACCAAGACGTGGCAACTTCAGCAGAGATTAAGGACTTTGCAGGTCATTTTGACCAGGAGTTTGCGTTCACTACGTGTGAGTCCTCTAGTGCAGGATCACCTGCCACACAGGTTCAGAGAGAGCATGCTTTTCCCTCGATTAGCGAAGCATCTTCAGGTATCTGGTATGTGGACAGTGGGGCTTCACGTCACATGACAGGAGTACGTGAGTACTTCTCAGAGATTTCAGAGAGTGGCACTGATATAGAGGTAGTACTCGGTGATGACAGAGTTCTTAGAGCAGTCGAGGTGGGGACACTGACATTTCAGAGGGAGTCCAAACCTCCCTTGAAAGTGTCAGATGTTCTTTATGTGCCAGGGATGAGGAAGAACCTCATATCCGTCTCAGCTTTGGAGGACAGAGGATATGAGGTACTGTTTAGGGGAGGACAGGTGTTGATGTATCCCAGGGGCACTCCAGCTGATTCAGCTAGAGTGATAGTTGTATGCCATGCAAAGGTGTACAAGTTTGCATTTCAGCCCCTTTTGGCATTGAGCAGTAGTACCGACAGCAGAGCTAGCAGTTCTGAGCTGTGTGAGATTTGGCACCGCAGGATGGGACATATGTATCATGGAGCCTTGAGGACATCGCGAGAGATCACTACAGGTGTGCCAGATTTCAGTACTAATCACTTTGATACTTGCCGAGGTTGTGCGATGGGTAAGTTTGCCAAATCCCCTTTTCCCAGCAGTGACAGCAGAGTGACTGGGATACTTGATTTGATTCATTCCGATGTGAGCGGTCGGATGTCTCATGTTTCCTTGAGTGGATATGAGTACTATGTTTTATTCATTGATGATCACTCCAGGAGGACCTGGATTTATTTTTTGAAGACCAAGAGCGAGGTCTTCAAGCAGTTTCAGGAGTTCAGAGCTCTTGTGGAATCACAAACAGGTCGAAAGATCAAGTCCCTGAGGTCGAACAATGGAGGAGAGTACACCCTTGGAGAGTTTGTTGACTATTGTGCGGAGGCAGGCATTAGGAGGGAGTTCACTGTTCCTTACAACCCTCAGCAGAACAGGGTTGCAGAGAGGAAGAACAGATCCATCATAGGGGCTGCCAAAGCCATGTTACATGATCACGGGTTGCCATTGTTCTTGTGGGCAGAGGCCTGCAACACAGATGTTTACTTGCAGAACAGAAGTCTGCATCGTGCCTTGGGGCACATGACTCCGGAGGAGGCTTTCTCTAGGAAGAAGCCTGATATTGGTCACTTCATATCTTTGGATGCATTACATACTCCTATATACCCAAGGAGAAGAGGACCAAACTAGAGCCCACTGCAGAGAAGGGTATCTTTGTGGGCTACAGTGAGACCTTAAAGGCCTTTCGGATTTACATTCCTACACAGATGAGAGTTGTTGTCAGAAGGGATGTGAAGTTCGAGGAGGACAGGGCCTTTAGGAGGTCACGAGAGTTAGAGTATCTGGATCAGCTAAACCCTCAGCAGCAGTTGAGTCAGTCGCAGGGATCCAGTGGGCAGGGATTAGGAGGATCAGGAGGCACATCTATGAGGATGTTAGGTCTGTCAGTGAGCAGTGGCTCATCGAGCCAGAGGGGTGGTCCTCCGGGCAGCATGCAGAGTAGTTCACAGAGCAGTTCACTAGGGAGTCCACTGATGGACAGTTCACATGGTACCTCAGCTTCTACAGGTTCAGGTGCAGGCAGGAGGACAACAGACAGACAGTCAGGAGTTCAGGCTCCTGATGATGATGAGGAGGAGTTTCATTCTCTGGTGGGAGAAGTGCGCTCAGGGAAGACGAAGCCCAAGTGGCTTCAGGACACCTTGAGAGATGCCTCATCTTTTGTTGAGCCGAAGAGGCCGGTCAGAGAGAATATACCACCTGTGAGGTTTTGTAGCTATATGGCGATGGTTACCAGCATCCTTGACTCTGAGCCTTCTAGCTATGAGGAGGTAGCTAGCCAACAGGTCTGGAGAGAGGCCATGCAGGAGGAGTATTCTTCTATCATGAAGAATGATGTTTGGGAGGTGGTGCCAAGGCCTGAGGGCAAATCCGTGGTTACTTCCAGATGGCTTTACAAGGTAAAGCATGTTGCAGATGGCAGCATTGAGAAATTCAAAGCAAGGTTTGTGGCTAGAGGGTTCTCCCAGGTAGAGGGAGTTGATTATGAGGAGACCTTCGCTCCCGTGGCTCGATATACTTCGATCTGCTCCATTATATCGATAGCAGCAGAGATGGGTTGGAAGATCCACCAGATGGATTTGAAGACTGCATTTCTCAATAGCTTCATACAGGAGGAGGTGTACATTGAGCAGCCACAGGGCTTTGAGGTGCATGGGAAGGAGTCCCATGTGTGCAGACTGAAGAAGGCCCTTTATGGCCTGAAGCAAGCTCCTAGAGCTTGGTACTCCAGGATAGATACATATTTGCAGGGGATGGATTTCACAAAAAGTGAGGCAGATCCGAACCTTTACTTTATTGTGATTGGTGAAGAGCCTCTCATTCTGGTGTTGTATGTGGATGACTTGGTCATTACAGGTGCAGAGAGACTCATAGAGCACTGCAAGAGAGATCTTACGACGGAATTTGAGATGAAGGACATCGGCTTGATGCATTACTTTTTGGGCTTATAAGTGTGGCAGGAGGAGGGGCATTTCTCCCTGGGGCCGGGGAAGTATATTGTGGACATCCTTAGCAGATTCCACATGGAGGATTGTAGACCCATGTCGACACCGATGATCACCAACTGGAAGAATATTCATGCCTCGGATTCCGAGTTGGTGGATGCCACATTGTACAGGCAGTTGATTGGTTCCTTGATGTATTTGGTCAACACTAGACCAGATATCTGTTTTGCAGTCAACACGATGAGTCAGTTTATGTGTGAGCCTAGGAAGGTTCACTGGGTGGCCGCAAAACACATTTTGCGGTACTTGCAGGGGACAGTGGATTATGGTCTGGACTACAGGCAGGGAGATGGAGTGAGATTGGCAGGATACACTGATTCTGATTGGGCAGGTTTTGCTTCTGATATGAAGAGCACTTCAGGGTGTTGTTTTGGGTTGGGTTCAGCAATAGTGTCATGGCTCAGCCAGAAGCAGCAGTCAGTAGCACTGAGTTCAGCGGAAGCAGAGTATATGGCAGCCAGTCTAGCTAGTTGTGAGGCTATCTGGCTTCGCAAGATGTTGTTTGGCTTATTTGGTCAGCCGTTGAGACCTTCAGTGATTTACTGTGATAATCAGAGTTGCATTAAACTCACGGAGAATCCAGTATTTCATGACAGGTCAAAGCATATCGGGATTAGATATCATTTCATCAGAGACTATGTTCAGAAGGGAGCTGTGAAGCTTGAGTATATTTCCACTGATGAGTAGGTTGCAGATATTCTTAACAAAGCCTTACCACGGGGCAAGCATGTCTACTTCAGAGATAAGATGGGTATGGTGAGGAACACCTTCCTCGGTAAGAGGGAGTGTTGAAATTTGGTACCGGAGGACAAGTGGTTCCCTTAGGCTTTGATCTTTGGCCTAGGGAAAAGTGTCCAAAAGAATTTATTTTTTCTCCTAAAGTGACTTTATAATTTTATAAAGCTAAATCTAATTTAAAAGTGACTTTAAGTGATAAAGTTACTAAGTCTAATTTTAAAGTGACTTTTATAAAGTCAATGAAAAATTAGAAAGGAAAAGTGCCTTTGGAAATAAATGACTAAGTGGGTCTTTATTAAAGTGGGGTGAATTAAAAAAATAAAAAGTGAGATTTAAATGAGCATTTAATCTCAGCCTTAGATTTCAATCTATTTTAGCCATTGGATTTAGGGATCACCCAAAAGTCACTTGGGGTTAGATTAAAGGAGGAAAACGTCATTCATTTTTTCATGAGCAAATTGAGAGAAGGAGCACAAGAGAGCAAGGGAGATTTCTAGACAGTGAGTTGTGGATTTTCAGCAGCGGAGTTTCAGTAGAGCGGAGTTTCAGCAACAGAGTTTCAGCAAGTCTGTACAGTGGAGTTTCAGCAAGTCTGTACAGTGGAGTTTCAGCAGGGCGGAGTTTCAGCAAGGCTGAGATAAGTTGTAAAAGTTTGTTTGCTGATTTTTGCTGAATATTTCTCTTACTATAAAAAGACATTTTCCAGAAATAAAGAAGAGCTCTCAAACTGGTTTTCCCCAAGAGTTGTAGGGGGTTTTTCCAGGGTCACATTGACCAAAAATCTCAGTGTTTAAATGTGTTTTAATCGCTGTTTATTACTGCTGATTTTTATTTCTGCAATTTCCAGCATTCTGTAAAATTTCCAGAATTTGTGTTTTCAGCAAATTTATTTTTTTCAGCTTGTTAAATGTATGGTTATGAGAAAGGGCATTTAACTATATGGGAGAAATAAGGAGAAACTGAAAACCGGGGTGGGAAATGAGAAATTTCTACAGAGGATATCATGGGCAGCATGATCAGATAGATCTTTTGACAGAGTGGTGGGGCGCACCATCCGATTTATGGGGAGCATGGATAACATTATTATCAGTATTTTATCTAGGATATCAGCAACATGCAGAGAATGGGTATTCTAGTTGAGATGGAACATTCAGAAAACAAGTTTGCCTCTAAGTTGAGGGATGGACACCTACAGGATGAGAAGTATATAGTAGAGGACGACATCGCACACTGGGTCCTTGAGTCCACACTCAAGGACAAGACTATGAGAGTGGTCCATGCTTCACTATTAGCACTTCATCTTGACGATTGCCACATTTACAATCAAGTCAGAGAGAGGTTTTATGGAGAGGGCCTCGAGGGTGTTATGCCAAGTAATAAGATGAAGTATATGACTTTTCAGCAGAACAAATCGAGGCACGATTGTTTGGCAGGGTTACTATAGGACGTTCCTAATCTAGATCTGGAATTGAGTGTATCTATGGGCATTATAATAGGTCTAGCAGGGGTGCAGGACTATAGTTACATTGATAAAAAATTTGGCTAGGTGAATGAGTTTGCACATCCTTTCATGATCCCATCGGAGTACAGGTCAGCCCAACGGTTAGGATTGTCTGGCAAGGAAGTGTGCAGGCCCCATGAAATGTCTACATATACTCTCAGCGACCAGGATAGCAAGATACCCAGTGTGTATTAGCAGGATCTTCTCAAGTGGAATGGAATTGCCACGACATTGTGTCAAGCATAGTATGGAGAGGATGCTCTCTATTTGGTGGATTGGGTTCCTGAGGAGCAGATGATATAGTGTAACAGTGACAACCCCATTGGCACAGTAGGAGATATGTCTTTCATATTTACTAGGGGGAGGTTTGAGGGATGGTTCACACTATAGTGGATCCACTAGTGGCCTGATGATACAATGGCACATTTGGGACCTCGGTATTGATATGCAAATTATGGCAATTGCTCGAGGACAAGTAATCTCGGGGAGGGAGGATTGTCATGTCCTTTTTTCCAAGTGATCATTATAAGGAAATAATTTAGTTAATTAGATTAAAATATGGTTAGTAGAACAAGGGGAATTTATAAAGTCACATTATTATGTATTTGTTTGCCCATGGTATTGGTTCCCTTGCATTATTTTCCCATGGTGGTACCCATGGAATGCTTTCCCATTGTATTGGTATCCATAGAATACTTATCCATGGTATTCGGATGGCCAAAGATTATTGAAGCGAGCTCAAGTCATTGGTTAGGCATGTTTGGATATCTAATGGATTGTTTACTTCAGCGCTTGGAGCTTGCTTAAGGGTTTATAACCTTGAGCATGGTCTTTAAGGGTTTATAACTAAGTTGCAGGAGACGTGGGTCCAGGGTTCGTTTCCGTATGGAAACAAAACGGAAATGGGGAAACTTGTATGGTATGGCTCGGAAACTTGTTTCCGGCCATACTAGCGCATTTCTCGAGGACAAAACATGGTCGGTATGGCCGAAAAATCGTTTCCGGCCCATACATCGAAGTTTCCTCTTGTAACTTGATTTTTTCTTGTATTTTTATTTTTTATTTTTTCGCTTCTAATTTTTTATCGGGCGACTCAAATATCCTCTAGATGCTTGTAGATCTCTCTCAAGTTATAAAAAATATATATATATATATATTGAGTGGAGTAGCGGAATGTTCAAGCCTATGGCCCTAGTGTTGATATGCAATTCATGGTAATGTTTAACATTATTTCATGGTAAAAGTGATATTCTCTTTTATTTTTCATTTTCATCATTTTGCTTAAATTTTTAACATTACCATGAAATGACTCAGGATGTTTGAGAGTGGTTTGGCCCTCATTGGATTTCATATGCAGAAAGTAAAATTTTAGATCTCACTCAAAATTCAGCAGACTTATCTATTTTTCAAGATTGGGGGATTGCACTGTTTCCATTGGATTTTGTTATGTACTAGGGTGTGGAACTTGTATTTAATCAAGAGAACCAAGCCCTTTATGCATGGGAGACTCCCAATAATCAAGAGCATGTAGGTTGCTAGGGTATGAAACTTGTATTTAATCAAGAGCACTAAGGTCGTTCGACTATGTAAGAGGAGACTCCCAATCAAGCACGAGACAAGAAATTAGAAATTTCTCGTCGCTGCTTTTGGATATTTCTATTTTCATTATGTGATCATTCATGAGTAAATGTAATGTGAATTTAGAGACTTATAGTTTATGCATTGACAATTGACAATTTAATCATAATGTAATAAATTAGAATGTATCATATATGCTTTATGATTGCACATATTTCTTATATATATATATATATATATATATATATATATATATATATTGCGTTTTTCTGTTTCCAAAATTTGAGGGGTCACGTTTTGTACCCATGCCCGTTTCGGAAACTCGTACCCGTTTCCCTGTTTTGTGCAACTTAGGTTTATAACCTTGAACATGATCTTCGGTGGAGCAGTTACCCACCCTAGTTGATTAAAATAACTAGTCTTTGGTGGTGAAAGACTCCACCCTAGCAAGTCTTAGAAAGAACCATCTAGGTTTCTCATTGGACATGTTTAATATAATAAGATTGAGTTTATTCATTATGCCTACTCTCAAACAGGGGATTCATGTTAAATTGCGTGCATATGTTCTACAAAATGTCCTTGCATTAACAATTATTAGAAAATCATTGGCAATGTCACTTTTGCAAAGCGCTGGTTTTAAAATGCCTCTATGTTAATTGTGAATATTACTGCAAAAATCTAGTTTGGAATATTACAACTTTCAAGCATTTCCACAACTGCTAAATCCTGAAACTATGCATCCACAGAATTCTTGTAATTCTCTTCGAACAATTCCTACATCCAGAAGACTCTGCAGTATATGGTGGCTAACATGCTGCATTAACGTCTTACCGACAATAACAAGCGATAGTCTAGTAGATCAATCAACAACTCTACATTAGTATCCAGCTATAATAATAATAATAATAGGAAAGAAATCGATTAAGCAGTTGGAGCAAAAGTATCTGGTCCATGGTCATCTCCCTCTTTTCTCCATCCAATAGCTTCTCCCTATCAATAATAGAAACTGCCATCTTTGTATATTAAATAAAACACAAAAACAAAGTGCTGAAAAGAAGTTATTGGAAATGCTTATCACATAGTGGGGGCAAGGGCGGCCGCTGCCAAAATGGTGTTTCTGTTATATATATATATATAAAAGAGAGAAAGCAATAATGGATATGTAAAGCAACATTCGATCCTGTAATTATGTTTGCTTTCTGTAACGGACGAGGGAGAATTGATGTACAGTGAGATGCACTAAAGCGTTGACAACAGTTGTAAATAATCATGGGCCTTTCCCTTTGGCTATCACCAATTGAAATATTTATCAACTTTCCCAGAGTGCTATGGGGCCACCGGTAAGCAATCAATCATTGTAACTCTTTATTTTCAAGTTTTGTAAGCAGTGGTACACGATGGGAGTATTTGCTTTTGCTGAAAGATGTGACCATATTACATAGAAGACTTAGCAAGTCGTTTCATCATGATCCAGAACAGCAGTTAAAATTAGTTATTTATTTATTCATTTCATACACAAGGGAGAATAATAAGCTAGTCGTTTCATCATGATCCAGCACAGCAGTGAAAATTAGTTATTTATTTATTCATTTCATACACAAGGGAGAATAATAAGAAGTGGAATAAGGCCAACTTAATGTGAGAAATAACAGACGGTAGCAAGAGCAACTTAATGTTAGAAATAAAAATAACTCAAGCATGCACCCTCTAAATCGAATCGACTCTTGCCCCTATGCAATGATTCAATCTCATAAGTATTTTTTCACGACGAAAAAAGCATTATTGTATTATATAAGATATATAAAGAGGCATATTTGTACATTCGTTTGAAATTCTGAATATGACCCATATAAGACTGGATCATTTTAAGCACAAAAACATGGAGCATATTTCAAAAAAGTGGCAAGACTTTGCCAGGAAAAACGACAGATCATACACTGTCATTCAGATACAAGATTTTCATAGATCATAAAGGTGACATAGGATAAAAATTCCGCAGAAATGGAAACAGATGCAACATCATTTAAAACAAAATTCGAAGGGTAAACATAAGGCAAAAAAGAGATCGCGTGCATACCTCAGAAACTGCTTTCGTAAAGTTAGAAATAGGGAAGAGAAAATTCTTGGATAGAGAAAATTTTCCCTTCAGAAGATACCTGCATAAACCAAAAACCTGGAGCCGATTGAAGACCCTCCTTTGACAACAAGTCTGCCTGCTGGTTTTGAGCCCTATTGATATGCTGAATTGAACTTCCTTCCATTCTTCCCCAGAAAAACCTGATCCTGTCCATCCATCCTACAAGGTGAGGCTTGTAAATATTATTTTTCCTTGAGACATAATCCACCATTACTTTTGAATCTCCAAAAATTGAGACTGCCTGAATGTTTAGAAAGAAACAAAAATTTAGCAGGCCAGCAAGAGCCATCGCCTCAGCTTTGCTGTTGGAGCCCATCCCCCCATTCCAATGGATGAAATATTGATTATTTTCATTTACTATAATGTGAACTCCACAGCCACAGGAACCTTTCTGTTCAGCTCCATCAAAATACGCCCTTGGCAACATTGTGTGCTCCTGTGAATGGTCTTTACAGTCCTCCTTTTTTTGCTTGAGAGGCATTTGCGAGATTTCTTCATAGAGGGAAACAATATTGGAAAAGATTTCCAAGAATGGAGTTTTTCTGTCATTGAAAATAGAATTGTTTCGCCACTTCCAAATGCTCCAAAGAGTGATAATAATTAATGGCCTCCATGAATCCTTTTGCTCACTCCACCAGAGAAACGCTTCAATAATTGAAGCGTGAGAAATATGCTGGATTCCATAACAAATCTCCAGAGATTGCCATAATTGCTGAGTTCTTTGGCAATTTAAAAATAAGTGACAGTTGTTTTCCTCAGCTGATCTGCATATTGGACAAAACCCTGGACCTTGCCATCCCCGCTTTTTCAAGTTTTCCCAAGATAGATTTTTGTTATGGAAAGTTAACCATGAGAAGTAAATCATTTTGGAAGGGCATCCAGATTTCCAAAATATACGAGGGAAAATAGGATTGTGAGGGGCCTCCTTTAGACCAATTAAATTCTGATAAACATCTTTAACACGAACTAGATTCATCCCTTTTGAATTTTTCCAGATGAGACAATCAGAATCCGATGAGCGGAATATACCGCAATTTTTGAGGCGTGTCTTGATATGATCCCATCGCTGAGCGATATCAACCAGCATCTCCAAATTTCCTGCTTCTTTCCAAAGAGGACTCGATCCCTGCCAGCCAGAAATCAAACTATCCCAAAAGAAAAAACCCGTTCTATGAAATTTTTTTAATAATGATTCAGGATCTTGTTGCCGGATTGCAAACGCCAAATTAAATTCTTCAAGAAAAAACTTTCTATCTTGCGAAAACTTAACCATATTGAAGAGCCGTAAGAGGAGCTGATTCTTCCCTCCCTGAACTAGAATGAAAGATCCTTTCTGCCCAAGTATTTCTTTTGAACTGTGTTGCTCCATGGACCTTCTCCATAAATCCCTCTCCACAAAGACTTGCATAAAAGTGCCTTTCCAGAAGTCCACAAATCCAGGAGACCCCATCCTCCCATGCTCTTCGGCAAAGAGATATTGGAGAATTTTGAGAGATGATATTTCCTTTTTCCTGCTTGGCCACCCCATATAAAATTCGCAGTCAGCTTATTCATTTTTTGAATAATGCTCGCAGGAAGAAAATATAAATGAGCCCAATATACTGCAAGTTGATTTAACACTGATTGCGCCAAGGTCACTCTTCCCGCCAGAGAAAGGCATCTGTATTCCCAAACTGAGATCTTCTTGTAGTATCTATCTAGAATCCATTGCCAATCCATCTTTGAATATCCATTTGCTTTTATCTGGAAACCCAAGTATTTAATTCCAAGACTGATGGATTGCGCCTCAATTCCAAAAAGGGAAAATAACCAATCAACTTCTTCCTGGTTGATATCATTGTGGTAAATTATTTACTTCGCTTTGTTTATTTGCAATCCTGTAGCCTTTTGAAAATTTTTAAAGATATCATAAAAACATAACCAGGTGAATCTGCATAACATTTCGAACATAATAATATCATCCACAAATAGATTGTGTGAGATTGAAATATTCCTACAGATTTTCAACGGACGGCACCTGTTTTCCTTGACGGCCTTGTTGATATGGACGCTGAGCATATTCATAGCCAATATGAATAAAAGCAGCGATAAGGGATAGCCTTGGCGCAGACCTCTGGCCGCTAGAAAAAAAGAAGATGGAATCCCGTTAATGATGATCGCGTAATTCACCTTCTCACCACAGGCCATGATCCAGTTAATCATGTTGGCTCTTAAACCAATCTTCGCAAGTAAGCACCTGGTGAAGCCCCAATCAAGGCAATCATATGCCTTGCGTAAATTGATCTTGAGGAGAACAGCATCACTTTTTTTAGAGTGTATGGCAAAGAGAGCTTCTTGTGTGTTTGCAATTGCGTCCAGTATATTTCTTCCCTTTAAAAAACCATGTTGATCCTTTGTTAAGAAGTTTGAGAGAGTTCCTTTGATTCTTTTTGCAATGAATTTTGAAATAATTTTGAAAGAGATGTTAGAAAGTGAAATCAGTCTAAAGTCCTTGAAGGATTCTGCATCTCCCTTTTTTGGAATGAGCGCTATATTAGTGGAGGAGGTTTTCTGATTGACAATGCCTGACATCTTGGATCCTTCCACCATCCTTAACAGATCAGTTTTGATGAGATCGAAAAAGTGAATGAAGAATTCTATCGTCCAGCCGTCTAGACCCGGGCACTTGTCCCTTTTAAAAGATTTCATTGTTCCTAACAACGCCTCCTCAGTTACTGGCTGGAAAATTTGATTATTTAGTTCCTCATCGAACATCTGAGGAAACACTTCAATACCCCACAAAATACCCTGAATCCTGCAGGCTTCAGATCTTTTGCATTGATTTTCAAAAAAATTCACCGACTCGTTTGAAATGACCGGTTGGGAATATAAGAAACCTCCTCTTCCATCACTTATTTTCCATATAATTCCTTTCGTGTTTGGAGTTCGCGAAATTATGAAAAAAATTTGTATTCTTGTCCCCTTCCTTAAGCCATATCGCCCTACTCTTCAATCTCCAGAAAAATTCCTCTTGTTCTAAAATTTTCAGCTTTTTCTTTTGTAGCTCTGTCCAGCGATTCCATACTGCCACTCTGCCCTTCAGGGATGGAATTTGACAGCCAACTTGGTTGTCATGAGGCACTTCGGCCATCAAATATGACCATAAAATCTGCATGCCTATGATCAAACATAATGAATGTGTGAAATACCGTTAATAAATTCATCCAAACAATAAAATTGACAGCTTAATACAGTTGTACAATTCCAACCCTACTGCCATCATTGGCTCTGGCCTATCGTGCATCAGTATCCATAATTCGGCGTTTATCCGGTCATTATTTGTAAAACCCGAGCAGACCAAATATGTGTAGGTGTTAACCTTCATTTACTTATTTTAAAGTTGATTTTTTCATAACATATATGACCATAAAATGTGTAAACCCATCATCAAACATAATGAATGTCTGAAATACGTTTACACAATTCATCCCAACAGTCAATCTGACAGGTTAATACATTTGGCTCTGCCCTATTGCGCATCGATGTTCATGTTGCAAGTCAGTCATGTACATTTGGCGCCTGTCCTTCCTCTTATTATTCGTTAAACCGACCAAATGTTTCAGTAGGTTTTTTTTTCATCCTTTTAAGTTGATTTTTGTCGTAACAGTTTTGATTTTAAAATTAAACTCGTCACTGTTCTTAACCGCTCTGACTTTGATGGAAAGCCCTGAAGCATATAATTATTTTTATATAAATAATAATTAAAATAAAAAAAATTTATTAAATTTGAGATAAAAGTTATGTTGAATTTTTTAATAAAAAGTACAAAAAAAATTTCATATTATGCTTAAGTAAATAAAAAAGTTACCTTTTGTATATGCTGTCATCAGCATTCAAGTATAGCTATCATACATAGATAAGAAAAAAAACTGCCCGTGTAAATAGGGTTTTTTTTATTATGTTATATTTTTCATTATTTTTATAAAAAAAAAATATTATTCATTTTTATATACTATAGGAATTAAGAAAATAAATTGTTAATAATTTTTGTTTATATTACAATAATTTAAATTATTTTTATACAATAGAATTTTATTGTTATGGACCTCATGCAGGATTATATCATTTGTATATTAAAATTACAATATAATATTAGGTATTGAATCAAAATTTTTGGTTGCAATACATTCTTTTGCTATTCATAAAGAGAAACAATTCCAATTCAAATCAATGCCTCATTCTCTTCCTACTTGAATTTGCAAACAAAATCTATCAATCTTCTGTGGTTCCATTTGAATTTGCAAACAAAATCTATCAATCTTCTGTGGTTCCACTTGTGGATCTTCTTTCCACCTACTTCACGTGTTTGTATTTACTGCCTTCTTTGCTAAATGCTTGCTCTGCTTGATTGGATTTATGAAAAGTCCCTCCATGTCTTCTTTATGCCTACTTAAGTGGACATCAGGAATTAAAATTGATTTCTTTATAGAAAATTGATAGTTGTTGGAGGTTTTTAAATAGTTATTTTTTTATTGAACATTGCAATGATCCTTAAAATAATACTCTATTTTGATTGCATTTGAAAAGCTCATTGCAATTGTTAGAACAATTGAACCAATTACAGAGTAAGAAGAACAACTGCATTTTAAAACAATTTTATTGTAACTTAGAAATGACATCAGGAAGATAATCCACTAAATAATCATATTAAATTTCTTTCATATGATTTCTTTATCATTATAAGTCAATAGTCCAATTGATTCTCTCAATATAATTCCTATATATACTATTAAATGGTATTATTAAATTCTCTCTGTAATTTTTTTATATAAATTGAAATACTAGTTAACTAGTATCCTGTGAACTAGTATCCTTCTTCAAATTATTGAACTAGTATCCTTGTTCAAATATATTTGAAATTTTGGTCTAAAAATAACATTCTCCAACTTGATATAATTAAAAAAAATGCTGAGCAAAAAAACCTTTATCTTCCAATTTGATGCCTGGTTCTCTTTCCAACCCAAACTAAATTGCCCAACCAATGGAAAAATACAATCAACGTATTTCTAAAATTATAAAAACAAACTATCAGATATTATGCTTAATATATATCATTTTAGGTCAACTTTCAAAAACTACTCTAAAAAAAAACTTGTTAACAAAAGTCAAGAGTTTTAAGCTGAAGCGAAATGTATTGTCTCTGCCCAAAAAAGGGGAAAATTAGGCCAGGGAAAAGGCGTCCCTCTGTTTTACATATTTGATGTACATTAATCAGCTGCTCGGCGATCTTCATGCGAACTATCGGTATTTGATAATCAGTTTGCCAAAAGGTAGAGTAGATGCATGCTGTTAATCTGAGTTGCTTATAGTTCTCTCTTAGTAGGCACATTATGTTGACCATGCAACATATGTGTACAGTTACAAAGCCATGGAATACGCATATAAGAATTCATTAATTGTCAAATCGATTCGTTAAGCATTCCTACTACACTTACATATCCAAAACAAAATTTACATATGCATGTATCAGACGTACCTCTGAACCACAAAGACAGGGCATCTGAGCCTGGATTATCATCTGATGGTGAAACCCCATTGGCTGGGAGAAATCAGGTCTGTAGTGCCTCTGTTGCATCTTCCCAAGATTTCAACTCAGTTCTATTGGTTTCCAACAATCGTATTAGGGTCTCCACGATGTGTTTTTCATCCACACCAATACATACAATCCACAAAAGCATTTGAAGGAAACATGTGAAGCTATGTTTGGAAATTCGTACAAATTTGGCAACCAGAGCAGAAGGAAAATAGTCGTCAAAGAAAAATGGCGTCATTCTTCATTGTCTTCACCTTGGCACACAGCATCATGTAGTTTCTCTTTATCTGCAAAGAATGCAATGAATTGCAGTATTTGTATCTCCATTAAGGCAATGCGTGAGGACAAAATGGAAGCTTTGAATACCATAATTCATGTAGAGAATAATCATGAACTACGGCAGGCCCAAACCCTCCAAGTTTCTCTTCAATCATTCATGTAGAGAATAATCATGAACTACGGCAGGCCCAAACCCTCCAAGTTTCTCTTCAATCGAACACCCACAAAACAGAGCAACCAATTGAATCCCCACCCCTTACAACGGGTTTTCCTCCTCAATCTCCGATGTCGCCTCTGGCAGCCTGCTCACCACTTTAAGAAGAAAACCCCCATCTGACATGGACAATATGGTGCATTAAAGTGTGAGTTTCAGCTTTCTTAAAAGACTTGGTCATCATCATCAAGGTCCTGAGAGCATTTAGACTCGGCCTCAGTCTGTTCTCGAAGCCGACGGATGACTCAAAATTGCAAGGAAGCTTCCATTTTTCCACAAGAAATTTAAGACTCTGCCGCAGTTTATATCGGACGACCCAGAAGCTCAGGCAACCTCTGAACAATAATCCCAACTTCTTCCCCTATAAACCCTAATTCTCTCAATTTTTCCAATTTGAGCTGAACAGAGCATACTCGACAGAAGGGAAGCGCGAGCAAACGCCTTGGACCCTTCTCAATGGTTAACCCCTCGACATTCTTTACAAATCCCCAAGCCATTCACCGTAGTCAAGGATGAAATACTAGGGTTTCCATATATGACATACATGGTTAAGCTGTTGTTGCAAACAGAGTTCCGATCATTTTTATCAGATTCTGGGTTCGAAACCACATCAGCTAGTTCGGGATCAAGCACGAACTGTAAAAAACAAACCGTCGGTTCCACAGCTGACGGCTAATACTTAACAACAAACATAGGGTTTCTGTTGAAGAATTTGAGTAATTTATCCTGTAATCTGAACCCTGAGATATTTCCTAACGCCGATTTCACTAAAACACTTCCGTCTCGGGAAGTCTAGGGTTTGCTGTGAATTAATTATTATAGCATTTGTAACCAAGTAAATCCAGTTTTCTTCTGCAAATGGAGTTTGCATCGTCCTGGAGAGAGCATCCACAACGACGAAGCAAACAGCATTTGCAGAAGAAAATCGCATTTATACATTCGTCGATGAGGGGGAAAGATCACGTCGAACAGTTCAATGAGTATAGGTTCATGCACGTAAGGTTCCCATGAGTAGATCCATCTTTCTATCACTGCCAATAGTTATCACCTCCTGGCTATGAAAACGACCAACCCTTTAGAAATAAAGCTAGATAGAAAAAAAAGCTAGATAAAAGTCAGACACCAACAAGGAATGAGGATGGATTCTTATAAGGCATGGTGCTTCTGGTTTGTCGCCATCTTAGGAATGAAATTGACAATACTCATATGGGGCTCACTCTGTACAGGCAATATTGATCTTGAAGGAATGAAATTGACCATACTCATATGGAGCTCACTCTATAAAGGCAGTATTGATCTTGAAGCAACACCGTAAGGCATTGGATGCAAAAATAATACATCACACCTTAAAAAAACCCTTAACACCCTTATGCCTTGTCCTGAAATCACTAAGGCACTGAGTCGATGTGGGGCTGCTATCGGTGTGGTTTCAGAAGATGGAAACAATTGGGATTTCGAGAGTCGCATAAAATGCTAAATTGGGAGTGAGGGTGAAGGGAGATGGTGAACTCAGAGTAGCGCGGATGTGTGCTACAGAGGTTCTTATAGATTGGGTGGACGTCGGAATGACGGGCGTAATTGGTGCTTTTGAGAAAGTAGATTGTTTATGAGGTTTAGGTTAATTGGTCTCGGAAGCGTTTAGTGTTTCTGTGTGACTTGATCAGTAAGTCGGCAAAATTTTCATTATAGGCCTGGTAGAGCGAGACATCTTATTTGGTAATGGCCATTGCCATGCTAGCGAAGATATTGTAATGTGAGTTTTTTTATTCATATTTTTTTAATCCGAAAATGTAATTAAAAGTAAAAAAAAATGCCTTGGTTTTGTATATTGAAGGTGTTAAGTTTTTAGTTAATCAGAAGTAATGTTAAGTTTAATTTCAAGACCAAAAATTGGTTTTAGCTTAAATGATATTCGCAAAAAAGCTAGTTTCATGTGTGGTCATTATTAAGTTATTTTCAATAGGTTTAAGTATTTTTTAATAATATTTATTGTTAATTCTATGCATAAAACTAAATAGTATTTATGGTTGTTTAACTTCATACTTAGGAAGACAATTTATTATATCAATGTTAATTTATTTTATATAATGGAAAAATCTATCATAATTCAGTTGTCAAACTAGCACTGGAAACAACCATCATTGGTTGGTATCTACAATCATCACCATTATTCAAGGAAAAACACACCACTTGGAATTATCCATTGGTGGTTTGTAAGGGGACAAGCTATCACTCTTGCCAAATACCTATGGATTTTGGGCCATTAACTCATTTCCATGGATCTTGGGTCATTAAATGATTTCCTTACATCTGTGGAAGACTAGCTCTTAACCAAATAATAGTCGTTTTGAGACATACTCCATATCAATATTAACTTACAAATTTTATTTTAAGAAAATTTTAGATTAATTTGTAATTATTTGGTAATATATATTATATTTAATTTAATTTAGATATTATGTTTATTAAGATTAAGGTTGACTATTACACTATAAAGTTCTTAACCAAATAATAGTCGTTTTGGGGCATACTCCATATCAATGCTAACTTACAAATTTTATTTTAAGAAAATTTTAAATTAATTTGTAATTATTTGGTAATATATATTATATTTAATTTAATTTAGATATTATGTTTATTAAGATTAAGGTTGACTCTTACACTATAAAGAATATATGATGTGTAAAGATAATAAAGAAAAAGTGAAAATTTCTAATGAATATTTAAATAAGAAAGGAAAAAAATATAAAATGAGGAAAAAAGAAAAATAACTAAAAAATGATAACCTCATTAGATGGTGAACAATGAAAAAACAAAAAGAAGTAGGTTCTTTACTCAGGATTTATTGCTTTGAAGAAGATCTTTTAACATTCAAGGACACAAAGAAATGTCTTATGGGTGTGAAGCCATAAGAATCATTGGGTTTATGATACCTCACAAGTCTATCATTAGAGTTTGAAAGTTGGCCGTAGAACCTCTTCCTATTAGTGTTAGAAGGTTGGAAGTAAGATATATTCAACCTATTGCATGTGGATACATGGCATTGGCCTCTAGTAGGAAATCAACAAAGATAAAACACCTTCCAAAGAAAAAGGACTAGGCATTCTTGGTCCTCATAAACCATGAGTTTCTCAAGAGAACAAAGTGAATATTTGAAGAGACAAAACAACCGTCCTCTAATCTCATAGTAGGGAGAACATTTGAATACAAAATGGTCCTTAATCTCAAGTGCTAAGGATAAAATTTTGTAAATATGGTACTCTTGAGGAATATGGTTCTACATCAAGAGGCTAAACTAGTGGGATCAAAATCTGAAGTAGGTAAAGGGACACTTGGGCTATAGGGAAACTAGGGTTTGGTCTACCTAGGACTAGATAAGCCCATCACTACACTTGAAATGCAATTTTGAATAGTGTTGAAGTTTAAAAGAAAGTGGCTTCTAGGGCTTAAACCATGTGGTCATAGGTAGGCTCTATAAATATCAATACAAATACCCTCATTTCTCTTGCTCTAGAGAGATCAAAAACATCTATTGAAGATTATACGCGGGTGGTTATGTCAATAAAAAGATTAATGTGGTGAAGCAATGAAGAGGTTCTTCTTTATCAATATGAATCAATCCCATGTTCTACTTACTTCATAAAGAATTTGATAGAAAGATATGGATGTTTAAAATAATCCCTCTATGATTTTCCCATCCATTGCAGCCTACATATCATTGCCACCACATGAAAAATCACTAAATTAGTGAGTGGGGTTGCAGTAAATTCTATAAGAATTATTAGTGTGAGGTAATAATCTGTCACCATGAATGTAACAACACTAGTGAAAAGTTCATGTTATAAATGTTAATAAAGGAAAAATAAGACCACAGGTAAGGGACACATATTCCAAGCTTAATGTTGGGGAAATATATCTTAGTGAGCATAACTCGATGTGTGTTTTGGCTAAGGAAAGTTTGAAAAGGCTAAGGAAAAGGCATTAAAGGGAAAAAAGGCATTTTGGCACATTTATTTATGAAAATAAAGGAAATTAGGAAAAAGGTAAAGGTCACAGGTTGCATCTGAGAACGAAATTGAAGGAAAATAATGGAAAATGAAGAAAACAGAGGCCTCATTCATAAAAAGGCTTATGAGGATCAATTCATGGCTTTTTTCAAGTTCAAGTTTGGAGCTCTCTCATTATTCTCTCTCTCTCACTCTCTTGGTCACTTAGAGTTTTCTTAGAGCACTCTAGTTTGGAGCAAGGAAAGGAAAGTGGGATCAAGCAGCTTTAGCAAGAATACTTGCAAGTAACCTTTTGCATGTGTTATTTCCTAGTTGGTTTGGACATGCATGGCTTTTCATGTTGGTGTATAGTTCTCTTGCTGTCGGTGGCATGGTTTTGTCGGGTTATGACAATGGATTTTAGCCTAGCCTAGCCTTTTACCAGATGCCATGGTATGTTGGGATGTTTATTTCGATTTTTGAGCTTTGGGTTTCCAGATGGATTTCGAAATCCAAGGTGGAGGTGGTCTCAAGGTTCATTCCCAAAGGCCTAGGAACCCCTTCACTGGTTTTGGCAAGATACATGGTAAAGCCTGAGGGAGTAGTCTCGGTTTAGGGCCTAGTGATCCGAGTTTGGATTGCGATAAAGCCTAATAGACAAGGAGATGGAAAATTCCTCAAGGATAGTGATGGATTATGGATGGCATTCCAAGTTTTGTTCGGTTGTGATCGAAGCATTGGTTTTGGTGTGATCACGGTTTGATGAGGGCGAAGGTGGTTTAACCTCTAGATTCCCTTGGTTGTTCTTGGTGTGGTTATTCTATGGGATCCCACATTCCTGCTTGGAATATGGCACGGAGGTGACTAGCTGAAAGAAAGATTTGATTCAACCATGTCTATGGTTGGGTGGTACGTGGAAGTCCCGAACCTGGTCGGATTTGCCTATGATTAATAAAAGCTAAGTTATCTTACTTTTGCATTGTTTTATATGTGGATTTAATGGTTGTCATATCTCTTATATTTATATGGTTTTATGTTGGTTATAAGCATGGTTTAATGATCGATTCATGTCATGGTTATTTCATGTATTTACTTGTAACTGTTAAATGGATGGATGCAAGACCTAATTGATGATGTAGTGGTTCAATGGAGAAGGAGGTGATCTTTCTGGTTATGTTTCATAAGTTGTTTCAGTCGTTTATGCTCTGTCTTGTATCCTAGACCTATAGGTTGCATTGATGCCAAGTGTTTGACAGAATTTCAGTGCCGGTTAGGGATGCTCAGGCCTAGTCTCGATGGTGATTTTTGATTGATCAACATTGTTATTATGTTTTTAATGAATTCTGGAAGTTACGACAACTTATGGGCAGAGGCCAGGATTCTGAGCTAGAAAAGTCGCTTAAGTCGCTGGCACAGAACTAGCAATTCTAGTCCACAGTCCTTGGCAAGCAGGCCTGTGAGAGCGACTTTTGGTTTTTGGTCGCTCCTTTGCCCATAGCATGAGAGCGACTTGGCCTAAAAGCCACAAAATAGTAGTGAGGCCCAAGGACAGGTTGTCTGAGTGGTTAACTTGTCTATTGAGGGTTTTGTTGATGATGTTGGATGACTGTATGTGATGTTTCATCGATTCCACTTCCTTAAGGTGACATAGGAGGTTGAATCTGATTGTAGTAGCATCTCTCCTCATGTTTACCCTAGTTGGCATGGTTACTTTGGGTAGACCTGGGAGGGGGTGTTACAAATTGGTATCAGAGCATGGTTGCACTCTCTTTGGGTCATATATGGTGCTACATATATGGGTGAATGTGTTGGTCATGCATGCATGTCAGTTGCGTGTGTGGCTCTTACACTTGTGTTCCATGTGCTTGTTGCACTGCATCATATTAATCACAGTAGTAGTAAGGTTATCATGAGGAACTTGATGTCAATTTTATGGAATGCATCGTCATGAGTATATGATTGGTTATACAATTATATGCAGCTTGATTACATCCTTATATGTTGGGTTGCATTCTTGGTTATTTGATTACATGCATCAGTCTTGTAGGTTGATTACAAGAATTGATTGCTTATGCTTGACTACATGCGGTTATGTGTATGTGTAGTTGATTAGGCATTGCTTATGCAGGTGGATAGTTGCATAAGGTAATGTGTACATTGGAGTAATGGTTGTTGTCATGCATGAGGTCATATCATGCATTGTTGATATGGCCTTACATTGATGACTAGACCCTAGTTAGTATGATGGTTATGTGTTGATGCACTTATTGATATATGTCTATATGCTATTATGGTTATGTTGTACATGTATCATGCTGATTTGACAATCTTGTGGACAAGGTATCCTCCCCGAGTTATGCTGAGGTACGTTGATTTATGGTGATTTGGTTTAGTTGACATAGTATACTTGTAGGAAAGGGATCAGATAGCTAGCAAAGGTGGTAAACTACATAGAATCTCCCTATGCGTCATATGGGAAACATGGTGTGGGGAACTCTTCTGACTTGGCAGACACACTAAGAAGCCTGAAGGAAGAAATAAGGAGTTGCAAAGCAGAAAATGACAAAATCATGCAAGTACAAGAGAAACAAGCAGAGGTGAATGCGGTATTACTTCAAAGTTTGTCATATTTGCAGCGACATGGACCTCTTCGGATCAACCATGGACATGAGAACAGAACTAATGGGGCATATGGCAGCGGGTCTCATAGTAGACATAGGTTAGATAGATTTTACACTGTCAGAGATGCCAAGATGTTGGACACTCTGGATAGGAGGGGTGACAGACACAAGTATTACTCTAGTTCTGGTTCTGATAGACATCATGATTGTCATCATTATCATCTGTACAGGAGGAATGATAGGGATACTTGTCAGATGAGTTCAAGAAGGAAAATCCACTTACCTTTGATGGAGAGATGAAGAAATCGCAAGATGTAGAGGCTTGGCATGAGGAAATTCTTTGGATTGCATGATTACTTAGAAAACATCAAAGCAAGGATATCCATTTTCAGTCTCAAAGGTAAAGCGGATATTTGGTGGGAAGACGTCAAGAATTTCAAGGACATACATGAGGATGATTTGACTTGGCATGTGTTGAAAGGCTCTTCAAGAAGTACTTATCTGAGAGGTATTATGATGGCAGAGCTAAGGAGTTTTATGAGTTGCGGATGGGTTCTATGACAAATGAGGAGTATACTAGCATATTTTTGGAGTTGTTGAGATATGTGCCTTACCTCAGAGAGGAGAAGGCCAAGGTCCAAAGATTCATTAGTGGATTTCCAGTTGCATATAGATATCGGATTGAGTTCAATGAGCCTAGATTGTTGGAGGAGGCCATTCGAAAGTTGAAGCATTGCTATGAGCAGTCGAAGCGCAAAGTTGAGCCGGAGCATGACTTGAAAAGAAACGACAAAGCTAAAGGAAAATGGCCACCAAATCGAGGAAGACCTCAAGATGCAAGTGAGAAAGATAATGCAGTTCCTTACAAGAGATTCAATACAACTGAGAAAGGACGTGGACAACAGCAAGCTAGAGGCAGTGGTAGGGAACCGTTGTAGTATTGGATATGTGGGATCATCGTAAGAGGGATTTTCCATAGTATCAGAGTGGTGGTAGACCCCAGATCTACAATGCTCAGGAGGCGCATACAGTTGGTGATGTTGGTCATAGTATTCCTCAGATCTATGCAGTTGTGGACAACAGGCAGGTAGGTCATCAGACATCAATCATTAAGATGGACGGTAAGATTTGCGATCAAGTTGTTTCTATTTTGATCGATCCTAGATCTAACTATAGTTATCTTAACCCTGACCTAGTGGATAAATGTGGTTTGAGAAAAGAAGTGCGTGCATAATCTTGGTTGGTACAGTTGGCTATAGGTACGAAGAAGAGAGTTCACCATTTGGTAAGAGCTTATGCATTCGAGTTAAATGGTATGCCTACAACAACCCATTTGAATGTATTGCCATTGGGATTGTATAATATGCTTTCGGATATGCATTGGCTATACCTTCACAGAACCAAAGTGGATTTCTTCAACAAGGCCATTGAGTGTGTGGATGATAATGGTGAAAAGAGTACTTTGCAGGGAAAGAAGAAGCCTACATCAGTAAGGATGGTTACTGCTATGCAAGCTAAGTGTAGTTGCAGAAAAGGTTGTGTGATGTTTGCAGTACACATTTCTAGTGACAACAATAAGGAGGTTGAGGATGTTGATGCATTAAGTAGGTACCCAGTAATGCAGTAGTTTCAGGATGTATTTCCTAAGGACATTTCAGAGTTGCCACCTCACAGGGAGGTAGAATTTTCTATTGAGTTGTTGACAAGGGTAGCTCTAGCATCGAAAGCACCTTACAGGATGAGCACACCTGAGTTGGTGGAGTTGAAGTTGCAGCTAAAGGAAATGTTGGACAAAGGATACATCAGACCCATTGTATCACCTTGGGGTGCACCAATGTTGTTTGTAAAGAA
Organism: Pinus tabuliformis; assembly: GCA_031772625.1. Classification (NCBI taxonomy): domain Eukaryota; kingdom Viridiplantae; phylum Streptophyta; class Pinopsida; order Pinales; family Pinaceae; genus Pinus; species Pinus tabuliformis. The sequence continues at coordinate 675,502,417 of CM062809.1, read as the reverse complement.
GAAATAAGGTACTCTTAGATTGTGCATTGATTACAGGTAGCTGAACAAGGTAACGATCAAGAACAGGTACCCTTTGCCAAGGATTGATGATTTGTTTGATTAGCTAAAGGGAGTAGCAGTGTTCTCTAAGATCGAATTGAGATCGGGATACCATGCATCAAGGAAGAGGATATCTTCAATATTGTGTTTAGGACCAGGTATGGGCATTACGAGTTTGTTGTTGTTCCATTCGGTTTTAATAATGATTTAACTACATTCATATGTTTGATGAATAGTGTGTTGTGTCCTTATTTGGACAATTTTGTTATTGTATTCATTAATGACATACTGGTATATTCTAAGAATGAGGAAGAACATGCTAAACATTTAACAACAGTGTTGAGGTTGCTAAGAGATCATCAGTTGTATGCTAAGCTCAACAAGTGTGGTTTCTTTTAGACTCAGATACATCACTTGGGGCATGTTGTCTCCAAGGACGACATAGCAGTGGATCCAGAAAAGATAAGGGCTATCATGGAGTGGGCATCTCCTAAGAATGTGCATGAGGTGAGATCATTCATGGGATTGGTAGGTTACTATAGGAGGTTCATCAGGAACTTTTCACACATTACATATCCTATCACATCATTGTAGCGGAAAGGTAAGAAGTTTGAATGGATGGCGGAATGTGAAGATAGTTTTGAGCTACTTAAGTAGCTAATGACACATGCACTAGTGCTAAAGATTGTGGATCCAGACAAGGAGTTTGTATTGTGTACAAATTCTTGCAAGAGGGGACTTGGTGGAGTTCTCATGCAAGAATGATAGATAGTGTTCTATGAGTCACGAAAAATGAATGAGCATGAGCCTAACTATCCAATGCATGATCTTGAGATAGCAGCAATTACACATGCATTGAAGATGTGGAGACATTATCTTTTGGGGAGGAGGTTTACATTGATGAGCGATCACAGTGGATTAATGTACTTGTTTGACCAATTGAATCTAAATGTCAGGCAAGCTAAATGGTTGGCTACTCTTAGTGAGTTTGACTTCGAGATCATATACATCAAAGGGATGGAGAACCGGGTTGCAGATGCTCTTGGCATGAAGGTACAAGTAAATCATATAGCAGCTATAAGCTCCTATGGGACAAAGTTACATGATAGAATCTTGTAGGCAAGACAACGGGATGAAAAATACATGGAGATTATGCATAAGTTGCAACAAAGTACAGGCATAAGTACATGTTTAGGTGCAAATATAGGTACAGGGGATTTGGATGCAAACTATTGTCTCATGATAGATGGTTTGGTGAGGTTTCAAGACAAGATCTATGTGTTGAATTGCAATGAGCTCAAGAAGCTTATTTTGAGGGAGTTTCATGTGAAATCGTATTCAGGTCATCCAATATATCAGAAGAAAATGAGAGCGGTGAAGAAGTTTTACTATTGGATGTTTAGACTATCAGTAGGTAAAGGCAGAATGCAGGCATCCAGGTGGTCTACTACAACCTATTGCGATTCTGGAAAGGAAACTGGTGGTTATTTCCATGGATTTCATCACAGGTATTTTGAGGACAGTGAGGCAACATGATTCTATTATGGTCAACAAACACAAGTGACTCATACTACCTATGCTTGCTGGGATTTCTCCTGTAATATTATTACAGGACAAATCAAATATAGTGTTTGTTGGCAAGATATATGACAACTTATACTCACTCCCTTTCATAAAAAAATATATTTCTTCATCTGAAGCATCTTCAATTGACACATTTACAAATTTTGAGAGTCTCTCAAGATGAGCTCATATGCTTCCATTAAGTCTGTTGTTGGACAAATCCAACACATGCAATTTGGTGAGATTTGTGATGTGATGAGGAATACAACCATGCATATTATTATAACCAAGGCTTAAAATTTTAAAGTCATGGAAAAATGTCAAGAACAGAGGAATTTCCCCTGTCAATCATTTTTCCTTAAATCTAGTTTCTTAAGATGGGTACAATTAGCCAAAGATGTGGGTAGTACCCCAAATAAGTTATTAGAATGAACAAAGAAGACTCTCATATTAGTGGAATTTCCAAAGGCATTAGCAATTGACCCCTTCAATTTGTTAGAATGAGCAAAGAAGACTCTCATATTAGTGCAATTTCCGAAGGCATTAGGAATTGACCCCTTCGAGTTGTTTTCTAATGGATCTAATATTGCAAGTGAATTCAAATCATTAATACTATTAGGAATACTCCCTAAAAAGTTGTTGTTATATAAAAAAAGGTACTCAAGAGGCTTTAAGTGACCTATGGTATATGGGATGAACCCAATTAACATGTTTGAATTGAATCCTATGTATTGTAATGAATGAAGCTTTCCTATGGCTCTCAGAATTGTCCATGTAAGATTGTTGTTTGAAAGGTCAAGGTATTTAAGGTTCCTTAAATTGGTAATTGCTTCAGGGATGTTACTAGTGAAATTGTTTATAGAATGATATAAGGAGGTCAATTGAGTCAAACTGCCAAGGGTTGTAGGAATGCTACCAGTGAGATTGTTTGTAGAAGTATCTAGGTAGGCCAAATTGCCTAGGGTTATAGGGATTGTACTAGTGAGCTTGTTTCCAAAAAGATCTAGGGAGGTCAACTGAGTCAAATTTCCAAGGGCTATAGGGATGCTACCAGTGAACTGGTTTTCATAAAGATATAAGGAGGTCAACTTAGTCAAATTAGTAAGGGATACAAGGATGCTACCGATGAGCTTGTTTTCACAAAGATCTAGGGTGGTCAATTGAGTCAATTTGGCAAGGGATACAGGTATGCTACCAGTGAGCTTGGTTTCAAAAAGATATAGAGAGGTAAATTGATCTAAACTGCAAATGGATACAGGGATGCTACCAGTGAGAATATTTAAATAGAAAGATATAAGAAGGTCAATCGAGTCAAATTTCCAAGGGCTTTAGGGATGCTACCAGTGATATTGTTGAAAGAAAGACATAAGAAGGTCAATCAAGTCAAATAAGAAAGGGTTATAGGGATACTACCAATGAAATTGTTTTGAGAAAGATCTAGGGAGGTCAAGTGAGTCAAATTGGGAAGTACTATAGGGATGGTACCAATGAGATTATTTTCAGAAAGAGATAGAGTGATCAATTGAGTCAAATTGTAAATGGCTACATATATATTATTAGTGAGCATGTTTGAGATAAGGTCTAAGTAAGTCAATGTGGTCAACATGGCAATGTTTATAAATATGTCATCAGTAAGACCATTTTTAGAAAGGCCTAAGTAAGTCAATGTGGTCAAATTGGCAATGAATTTAAGTATGTAGATAGAAAAATTATTTCAGAGATGAAAGAGCTAAATTGGTCAACTTAGGTAAATTGGAAATATCTCTAGGTATTTTAGTGAAACTATTTTCATATATGTATAGCTCAGTCAAGGATGTCAAATTAACAATGGATTTAGGTATGTTGAAGTTCTGATAAAGCGAGACTTTGGAGGGGAAGAGATAATATCTCATAAGGAATAGAACCCAGCATATTATCACGGGATATGGATAGGTGAGTAAGTTATGTAAAATTACCCAACTGTTGTGGTATCTTTCCACATAAATCATTGTACTTAAGAGCAAGGGACTCTAGTTTATGCAGCTGGCCCAATTCTGCTGGAATAGAACTCAAGAGCATATTTTCACTCAGGTCAAGTGTTCTCAATGTTTTAAGTAGGCCCAATTTTCTGGAATAAAACCCAAAAGAGCATTTGTGGTCAGGTTAAGTGTTTGTAGCACTTTAAGATTGCCAAAGTCGGGTGGAATTTTTCCTATGAAAGAATTATCAAAAAGACAAAGAGTGAAACAAAGAGAGGTTTCGAAGGGACGAGGGAAGGGTACCTTCCAAATATTTATCAACTAGATCTATGGCGTCCACCCTTTTGGTATGAATTTGGAAGCTAATACCATACCATGAGGAGCATATGTTCTGGGAGTTCTCCGCTGTCCAGTTGGAGAGGATGCCATACGGATCTTATGTGATGGACTTTGTAAATGACAAGAGGGCATTGAGGTCCCTTTTATTCAAGGTGATGACACTGTGAATTCAACTTCCTCCAATTCAGGAAGCAAAGTAAAGCCATCTCCTTGATGATGACGAGTATGGGAATACATATGTGGACGATGAACTTGGGGATGATGAGAATGGGAATACGGATTCCAAATAGAGTGATTGATAGATGTTGTTGAAGGTTGAGAGCCAGCCATGCACAAAAGTAATAATACCACTCCCACTGAAAAATACTTCAAGGCCCACGAGTTGTGTGTTGTTGTCTATGTACAACGACTCATATATAAAGAACTCCCCTGTGGAATTCAAGGCCATTAAAATAACTTTATTCAAACCTTATGTTTCCACAAAATTCAAAATTCTTAGGCCCCAATTAGTCAAGTCAATAAGGATAAGGATGGCGATAGAGTCTGTTAGGTTCCTATACCAATAGGAGTCATAATTTTGAATGACTAAGGTTAAGCCTTGTAATATTGTACATACCTTTTCTTTCTGCAAATGTTTTCCATATTATAAAAATTAAAAAATGTAAAGAGGGTATGTCCTAAAAGATAAATCAAAGGACAAAAAGAATAAGAGAAGGTCAAAAAAATGAAAGAATATGAACCCCAAAAACAAAAAGACCATGAAAGTGTGCAAGTCTAAATGCCACTACTATTTACTTTTATGCATAATAATGATTGTGTGCAACTTGTTATTCATGCCACAATCCATGGTAATCAAACAGTTTAATCTTGGTTATTCCATGCTTTGAATTTCATGTTTATAGATTAGAGAATAAAATCTGACCAAATAGTTCAATCTTGGCAGATCATAGTTAGGTAGAGAAAATAAAAGGAGCTCATAAGCTTAATCTGAGCCCTTGGATGATATAAGGTTAGAATTAGATAGATTTACTTTCCAAAAGAAAAATAGATGAATAAGGGTTTGCTAGCCTAAATGCACCCTAAGAAATGAAGAAAATATGTTAGAGGTAAGAAATGGGTAAGTAGAAGAAAGGTTGTTGAACTACAAAGTTACTTAGATCAAAGCACATGCATCATACTTAGATACATTTTTTAACATGTATGGTCAACTATGGAGGCAAAGACAAAGTCTTATAAGTTCATATGATTAACTCCCCCTCATTCACTTTTCCCCTTTACTTACTAATTTCCTATTTGCAATATGTTCTAAGTACTTTTAAACCTACAAGTCATAAAGGCTCAGAGCATTTCTCTAACTTTTGGAGGGACCGGACCCTTGGCTTAATGACTTATGGACTCAAGTGCTAGAATCCCCTTCATAAACACATCCCCCTTGCATACAAGCCATTTCCCCTCACTAACCTAAGAAAACTCATTTTCCTAAGTTTAAACTCCATTTACCGAGGAAAAGTAATAAAACCCCCATATAAACCCCTTTCCTAAGGTTTAAACCCAATTTACCTAAGGAAAGTAATACCCCCCCATGTAAAACCCTTTCCCACAAAAAAAGCCTTTTTTCCTAAGTTTAAATCTAAATGCGCAATCGCATGCCTTTTACCCTTTTGACTTAAGAAAAACCTCACTCCGCCATCACTTTCATATTAATTCTTAAACATTATTATATAAATCCTCATATTAACCCTTTTCCCGTATTAAAATAATTCCCTATATAAAATACCCCAACCCCTTAGTTTGAATAAAAACTATATAGAATACCCATTATCCCACTATAACTCTACTTACTCTACCTAACCCCGGTAAAACTGAAGTTAATCCCGCATCAGGCTTCACCCAACTCCCTAATCCCTCATTTAGCCCGATCTGATCGCTTTTAACCCAAGGTTTAAGCCTAAACTAATCCCAAACCGCTGTGATTAAACCCTGGGCCCCCGTTCAATCCCCGTTCGTTTCCCCCTGTGCAGCTCTCCTACCCTACTACCATCTGATTGCCTCCCCGCAGATCCAATAGCCTAAAGCCATATCGGTCGGGCCCGATGGACTACCTTTACCTGCCCGATAAGGCGGGTTTCCACTGACCCCCAATGGCTATGTGTCGCACTCTAACACTGATCGGGTGACCCCTCTCCAAAACCGCCCACACCCAGAAGCGATGCGACAACCTCCTAAAACCACCTCCTCGCCATTTCGATAAACCGCCCATGCTTTATAAAAATATGAATTTCGCACCACTTTTGAATATTTTCCTGTTAAAGTCTTAAACCCCAAGAAACCATGTTTTAAATCCTTTCGCCCGTTTAAACTGTATAAGCCCATAAAACCCTTCAGCGCCACCCTGAACCTCTGCAATGCAACTCCACCTCCATTCACATCCAAAACACTGCTATGACCCCTTTCCCAAGCATCCCTGTGCAAATAAATCCCATCAAGTCCCTTCCAGCCATTCAATGTTTTCTTAATTATTATTGAATTTTTCAGGTTATCAGCCGAAGCCAGAGCTTGGATAAACAGTTCTGATACTAGTCGCAGAACCTGTTTACTCCACTAGAAACTTGTTAAAAGCCGATATTCAGAAAAAGAAGACCAATATACAGGAACAAAAGATGAATATAATCACACACAGAATAGAGAAAGAACTCATTCACACAGAGACATTAACTATTTAAACAAAGGAACTAGACATAGTATACAGTCAAAAGACAAACGGATCAAACATACATAAAGTTGATCAATATCCATTACCATATGCTGATACATATAAATGGTTTACTGTTGAAATACATAGTAAAAAGTTAAAATGTACAGTAAAGGTAAAAACACAGTAAAGGATATTGACAAGTCATCAAAGTAAAAGTGTATTAGATGAAAGAGTATCAGTAAAAGTGTCTAAGATTGAAAGATCAAAGTGAAAAAAGATGAAATCAGAACAGAAATGGTACATTTTCCAAAAATTTCCTATTTCAGTCATAGTTTTGCAGAAACTATTGTGGCCAATCCAAGATGTAGTTTGAGAAACTGGAGGAATTTCCCAGCAAGTCTGGAGGTGTAGAGGTAGACAGAGCAGCTGGTAGATAATATTCATCCTGCTTATTATCAACAGTGTTAGATTCATACATGGAATTTCTTGCCTTCTTGAATGATTGTCCTCTTCCTTGATTTCCAGCACTCCTTTTACCTCGGCCATTTGACCTGCCATTTCTTTGATTGCCTTGAGAGGGATTTTGATCATCATCCCAGTGTGAGTCCTTTCTCTCAGGGCACTCCCTTGCATAGTGACCTGCTTTATCGCAAATGTAACATCATCCTTTTCTTCCACCCTTAGGTCCAACCTTTCTTTTTGATTTAGTCCCAGAATTATTTCTTTTCTTAGCATGAGAAGAAAAGGCAGCAGGAGGACCTTTAGGTGTTTCTTGCTCTTCTATCCTTGTTTCTTCTTGAAGGCATCTTGCCATTAATTCCTCGAATCCAGTAATTATGTTATTGTTGAGAAGAGTAGTCCTGAACACGTACCATTCGGATGGTAATCCTCCAAGAGTCGTGAGTGCCATTTCCCTATCAGTAATTATCTCCCCGATAGATAGGAGATTGTTCTTGATCTCGGTGATTCTTAAGAAGTATGCTTGCATACTCTCATCTTTGCCCTTCTTAATTTCCTTCAGCTTATTTCTCAGAAACAAGACTTGATTTGCATCATTAACTTTAAATAAACTCACCAGTCTATCGTAGATTTCCTTGGAGGTGTTCAGGTCGGAGATGTAGGCCACCAAGCGTTTGTCGATAGAATCCTGGATGATCTTCTTAGCTTTTACTTCCCGCTTGGTCCATTTGTTCCTAGTAGCAGCAGATGCATTTGATGGAGGCTCAACAATTCTGCATCTTACATGGTCCAACACTTCTTGTTCTTCTAATGTTAGATCAAGAGACATCTTCCATCTGTGGTAGTTAGATTTATCACAAAGCTTATCTTCAGTAGGGAAGTGTGTTGAGGACCCCATGAGTTCTTTTAGATAGCCTTGCCAACCTTATCCGGTGATTTCTCTTGCTTGGGCTTTGTCTTCACCTCAGCTTTGATACCATGTTAAGTTATGGGATGTTCTATGCTTAGATCAGTTTACTTCTTTTTCTTATTATTATCCACAGATTAGCAATCACATGTACATTAAGTAAAGTGTAGATAGAACATTAAACGATCGACAGAAAAACAAGCCAAGACAAGAGACACAAGATGTGGCGGCTAGCCAGGGACAAACCCCAATATGGGGAAACACTTTGATCAAATCTTCTTTTATCTTCAATAATTCAGCATAGAGAAATAGTACATAAATCTAATTTACATTAGTAGCAGCAAACCCTAGATCAGCCCTCAACTAGGGCAGACAATATCTTGCAAACCGACCGTCAGATCGGCTTGATTCCTTCACCAAAAAATGTGGCCTTCCACAGAAAGTCAGGTTCACCTACAGCGCAGTTCTGAGAGAGAGAAATATGGTCAACGCTGGTCAAACTTCTGATCTGCAGTTGCAACCCTAAATTCTATGTCCTTCCTTCCACACGTGTGAGAGAAGAGCCTTTTCTGCACAAGAGAGAGAAGAGACTCTTTTCTGTGCAGGAGAGAGAGAGATGTGTTTAGATGTGAGTGTCCAAATGAGGAGGAGACCTTCTATATTTATATGAAAATGTTGGGGTTGAATAGATGCGACTATTGGGCTTCTGAGCCTACATAAGTTGTTGGCCGACTTAGACAATTAGTCCATAATCAAAATAAATTCATATCTCCATAAATACTTATCGGAATCGGATGATCTTTAGATCAATCCTACACCTCTTGACGAGAGGAATCTAGTAAAAATATTATTAGCCATGAATAAGATGACTCACATGGAGTTTGGCCCTAGTTGCCAATTTTAACACTCCCTCTCAACTAGGGAGAACTCCATTTGCAATTTGTCTGTCGGTCGCTACTATTCATCCATCAAATGCACTGCCCTGTACAGCTTGACCCCTGCTCTGCTCTGCTCTATTTTGCCTGCTCTGCTCTGTTCTGCTTTGCCCTGTTCTGATCTGCTCTACTCTGCTATGTTCTGCTTTGCTCTGCTCTGCTTTGTCCGAATTATGACGAAGAAGAAATGATCGAGGATGTATCATACCATCCTCCACTGACCTGAATTCAGTCTCAGAGTGTGTACCACTGGTCCCAGACCAGTCCTCTACTGACCCGAAGTCAGTGTCATAGTGGGTACCACTCTCACTGGTCCCAGACCAGTATCATTGATCCCAGATCAATTAAGGTCATCCTAGCATAGGGAGTACGGTAGATACAATGATGCATCCATCAGTACTACTATGGTCCCTATCCTCATTTCCCTGCTCATTGATCAGATGAGAGGCACTTCCCATGAGTCCCAAATTGCATGGGTAGGATGCCTCGACAGGAGAACTAATCAATCCTATCCACAGGAGAGAGAATCATCTTGTCCACAGGAGAGCGAATCATCTTGTCCACAGGAGAGTGAATCATCCTTTCCACGGGAGAGAGAATCATCCTATCCACAGGAGAGCGAATCATCCTGTTCCACAATCGCCATGGAGAACACATCATCCAGGCCCATAGGAGAACTAATCATCATGTTCCACAGTCGCCATGGGGTGTCACAGGGAATGTTTGATCGTTTTACCCTGTACAAGGTGCATCACCAGGGGATGGTGAGTCACCCTGTGGTCATATGTCGCTCTAAGAAGTACCCTGTGCCCCCTCGGAGCTCCCAAAGCTCAATACATCATATAGGACCCTCCTAAGAGGGTCTTTGAACGACACTAAGTCATTCTCAGAAAGTCAGGAATTTGACCTTCCCTAGGGGCTTTGTCAGAATTTCGGCAACTTGTTCATCTGTACCGATATGTTGGAGCCTTATTTCTCCTCGTTGCACCATATCTCGAATATAGTGGTACTTGATATCGATATGCTTGGAGCGATCATGAAATACAGGATTCTCTGACAAACGAATCCCACTCTAGTTGTCACATAGGATCACGGTGGTATCCAATGTAAATCCAAACATCTCACTGAAGAGCTTTTGCAACCAGACTACCTCACAGGAGGCCATGTTAGCAGCAATATACTCTGCTTCGGTGGTGCTCAAAGCCACCGACTTCTACTTCCTGCTCATCCAGGATATCGAAGCAAATCCCAAGGAGAAACAACACTTGGAAGTGCTCTTACCGTCCACCACATTGCCTACCCAATCAACATCAGTGTATCCAAGTAGTCTCACATCTCCGGTAGTGTATCTTAACCCATATGTAATTGTGCCATGAAGATATCTTAATAGATTCTTGGCACCAATCCAATGTATGTGGTGAGGTTCAACCATATTTTGACTTAATGTGTTGACTGCAAAGCATATATCTGGATAGGAGTTCACTAAGAACATTAATGCTCCGACGAGTTGTCGATACTCAGTAGCATTTTGTAAAACAGGTCCAGCAACACTACCACTTAACTTCTTGAAGTCAAGCTCCATCGAGGTAGTTACAGGCTTGCAGTCTACCATACCGAATCTTTCCAAAATCTTCACCACATATTTTCCTTGAGATAGGAAAATTTCCCCTAGCTTCTGCCACACTTCAAGTCCTAGGAAATAGTGCATCAGTCCTAGGTCCTTCATTTCAAATTCAGAAGCCAACTCCCTCTTACATTTGTGAATGAGAGGGTCTGCACCTGTTAGGAAGAGGTCGTCAACATACAACACCAGTATGAGAGGTTTGTCATCTTCAACCTTAAAGTAAAGGTTTGGATCGGCTTCACTCCTAGTGAATCCCAACTTCATCAAGTAGCTATCGATACTCTCATACCATGTTCGGGGTGCTTGCTTCAGCCCATAGAGGGCCTTCTTCAACCTGCACACATGAGATTTTCGATCATGAATCTCAAATCCTTCGGGTTGCTCCACGTAGACCTCTTCTTTAATCGAACCATGCAGGAACACGGTCTTAACATCCATCTGATGTAGATTCCATCCTTGTGTAGCCGCAAGGGCTATGATTGAGCGGATGGTGGTATATCTGGCAACAGGTGCAAATATATCGTCATAATCTATACCTTCCTTCCGGGAGAAGCCACGAGCGACAAAACAAGCCTTATACTTTTCCGTACTTCCATCAGCTGCATGCTTTATCTTGTAAAACCATTTAGAGGTGACAACTATCTTGTCTAGGGGTCTGGGAACTACTTCCCAGACATCATTCTTCATAATAAACTCATATTCTTTGGTCATAGCACCCTTCCATACTTGATACTTGACGGCATCTGAGAATGATGAAGGCTCATTTTGTATGATCGTGCTCATGATGGTCAGGTATCCCTGATACCTGTTTGGTTTCCTACTTTCACGGAAGGTTCCTCAGGGTGCAGTGTGTCCTTCAGCATCTTCAAGTGTCCCCCTAAGCCATGAAGGCCTCTTCCTAGAAGAGGAAGGCTCAGGTGGAGGAGGATCAATGGGATCCATGGGTTCTTCCACATCAAGCATTGTTTCATCATCCTTTTCTTTCGGTTCCCTGGTGTCAGGTTCTTGAGAGCTCCTCAAAGTAGGAAGATTGTCCACCTTGCTGAGAGCCATATCTTCATCAAAGGTGACATCATGACTAATCACGACTTCCCTTTGACCGGCTACATAGATTCTATAGCCCTTAGTATTTTCACTATAGCCCACGAAGATTCCTTTCTTTCCAAATGCACCTAATTTGTTCCTTTTCTCTTTCGGCACATGAAAATATACAGGGCTTCCAAAAATTCTAAAATGAGATACGTTAGGTTTCTTACCAGTGAACATTTCTTCAGGAGTCTTGGAACCCAATGCTTGATGGGGGCATCAGTTTTGTACATATATGGCGGTGTTTGCAGCTTCGGCCCATAGAAACTTCGGAAGTCTTTGATCATGGAGCATAGCACGGACAACTTTCACAATCATACGGTTCTTCCTTTCCACACACCATTCTGTTCAGGAGTGTATGGAGTAGTAGTCTCCCTCTTAATGCTAGCCTTATGAAACTCATTAGATTCATATTCAGTCCCATTATCAATCCTTAAGATCTTGATCTTCTTTTCGGTTTGATTCTCGATCAAGGCTTTGAAGTGTCGAAACCAGGAGAACACTTCATCCTTCTTTTTCAAGAAGTATATCCAAGTCTTGCGAGAATAATCATCTGTAAAAGTGAGGTAATATGAATATCCTCCCAAGGAGTTCACAGGCATCATACCAGATATGTCTGAGTGAACTAACTGCAATATATCAGAGGTCTTGCTTTGGCTTGAGGGGAATGGTCCCGTTTTTAGCTTTCCTTCAGCACATCCAGGACAGACACTTTCTTACTCCAATCTGAACTCGAGCATCTCAGTTACCATTTTTCTTACATCAGGTAGAGCTTTATAATGAAGGTGAGCAAACCTCCGATGTCATAGTTCGGACTAAAGAGATGTGTCACAAGACATGACACCTAGTGGACTTCCTCCGACCTGATATAATGAATCAACTCGAAACCCAAAAGTGAAATCATCTTTAATATTGTTTTTCCATGCACGTACCTTGCCATTGCTTACGGCCACCTTGTAGCCTTTGTCTTCCATTGCCAAAATGGACACCAGGTTCTTTTTTAGATCAGGTACATATAATACATCCTGTAGGTGGATTGTATTACCTTGATTCAATTTAAGAGAGACATTGCCTACACCTTTCACGGGATATTCCATATTATCTCCAAGTACAATTTCCAAGTTGGTTTCTTTCTCTATCAGATTATGGAGAACTTATTTGTAACCAGTGAAGTGCCTTGAGGCACCACTATCAATAAGCCAATTTCCCAACGAGTCTGGAGGAGCAGAGGTAGATAGAGCAGCTGGTAGATAATATTCATCCTGCTTATTATCAACAGTGTTAGATTCATACCTGGAATTTCTCGCCTTCTTGAATGATTGTCCTCTTCCTTGATTTCTAGCACTCCTTTTACCTCGGCCATCTGACTTGCCATTTCTTTGATTGCCTTGAGAGGGATTTTGATCATCATCCTAGTGTGAGTCCTTTCTCTCAGGGCACTCCCTTGCATAGTGACCTGCTTTATCGCAAATGTAACATTATCCTTTTCTTCCACCCTTAGCTCTAGCCTTTCTTTTTTATTTAGTCTCAGAATTATTTCTTTTCTTAGCATGAGAAGAAAAGGCAGCAAGAGGACCTTTAGGTGTTTCTTTCTCTTCTATCCTTGTTTCTTCTTGAAAGCATCTTGCCATTAATTCCTCGAATCCACTAATTATGTTATTGTTGAGAAGAGTAGTCCTGAACACGTACCATTCGTATGGTAATCCTCCAAGAGTCGTGAGTGCCATTTCCCTATCAGTAATTATCTCCCCGATAGATAGGAGATCGTTCTTGATCTCGGTGATTCTTAAGAAGTATTCTTGCATACTCTCATCTTTTCCCTTCTTAATTTCCTTCAGATTATTTCTAAGAAACAAGACTTGATTTGCATCATTAACTTTAAATAAACTCACCAATCTATTGTAGATTTCCTTGGAGGTGTTCAGGTCGGAGATGTAGGCCACCAAGCATTTGTCGATAGAGTCCTGGATGATCTTCTTAGCTTTTACTTCCCCTTTGGTCCATTTGTTCCTAGTAGCAGCAGATGCATTTAATGGAGGCTCAACAATTCCGCCTCTTACATGGTCCAACACTTCCTGTTCTTCTAATGTTAGATCGAGAGACATCTTCAATCTGTGGTAGTCAGATTTCTCACGAAGCTTATCTTCAGCAGGGAATTGTGTTGAGGACCCCATGAGTTCTTTTAGATAGCCTTGCCAACCTTCTCTGGTGATTGCTCTTGCTCTTGCTTGGGCTTTGTCTTCACCTCAGCTCTGATACCATGTTAAGTTATGGTATGTTCTATGCTTAGAGCAATTTACTTATTTTTCTTATTATTATCCACAAATTAGCAATCACATGTACATTAAGTAAAGTGTAGATAGAACATTAAACGATCGACAGAAAAACAAGCCAAGACAAGAGACACAAGATGTGGCAGCTAGCCAGGGACAAACCCCAATATGGGGAAACCCTTTGATCAAATATTCTTTTATCTTCAATAATTCAGCAGAGAGAAATAGTACATAAATCTAATTTACATCAGCAGCAGCAAACCCTAGATCAGCCCTCAACTAGGGCAGACAATATCTTGCAAATCGACTGTTGGATCGACTTGATTCCTTCACCAAAAAATGCAACCTTCCACAGAAAGTCAGGTTCACCTACAACGCAGTTCTGAGAGAGAGAAAGATGGTCAACGCTAGTCAAACTTCCGATCTGCAGTTGCATCCCTAAATTTTGCGTCCTTCCTTCCACACGTGTGAGAGAAGAGCCTTTTCTGCGCAAGAGAGTGAAGAGACACTTTTCTGCACAGGAGAGAGAGAGAGATGTGTTGAGATGTGAGTGTCCAAATGAGGAGGAGACCTTCTGTATTTATATGAAAACGTTGGGGTTGAATAGATGTGACTGTTGGGCTTCTGAGCCTACATAAGTTGTTGGCCAACTTAGACAATTAGTCCATAATCAAAATAAATTCATATCTCCATAAATACTTATTGGAATCGGATGATCTTTAGATCAATCCTACACCTCTCGACGAGAAGAATCTAGTAAAAATATTATCAGCCATGAATAATATGACTCACATGGAGTTTGGCCCTAGTTTCCTATTTTAGCAATATAGTGCCAAATAGATTCATTAGTTTTGAGTGTCCTTTATTTAAGTTCTATTAATGTAAAACCGTTTGAGATATTTGTAAAACCAATCTTGATATTTTTCAAGATATTTCACTTTAGAATTTGTATAAATACTTCTTCATTTGAAGTATTTTGGGGTGGATTCTTATACATTTCTATGGACTTATTTCTCTTAACTCTGAAATTCTATTGTATCAATGACTGGATCAGCTTGCTGGATCAAGGAATAAAGATCAGATATTTCACAGGATTCTTGTGTAAAGCGAAGTACAAATAAGTATTCTCTCAAGTTCAATGTTGTTTTTCTTTGAGTTTTTCCCATAATCTTTTATGTATCTCTAAAAATCTGAATGTTATAACATGGAATGATATCTCAGAAATTGCTTAACTGCACTCTCTCTTGACCGTTATGCATATTGTATGTTTTCTTCACAAATCTAAGTTAAGGAATTCTTGATTGCTCCTTAGTTTAGGTGATCCCTTGTGATCTATAGCAAAGGATTCTTCATTGCCCTTTGTTCATGATTATCCTTTGTTCTTCATTCTAACCCTGGTTTGAGGATTCTTAAGTGCCCTCTCACCCTGGTTAGGATCATTTCACCCATTAGGCCTAAAGATTTGCACTTTACTTTACTAGCCTACCCTATGAACATTCCCTTTAATAAATTGATCGAGTTCTGCTATTCATTTTTTGACTCCGTAGCCCAATGGCTTGAAGACCTTGCTCTATCCATCTGTTCCAAGAATTCCACCACCCAACCTTCAATTCAAAACCAAAATCCCAATGAACATTAAGAACTAGCCTAAAATCCCATAAGAAACAAAGCTAAATTATATAGAGAGAGCCCTCTCTGAGTCATAGGTTGGCTAGAGCCTATACTTAAAATATTGGTTTGTGGTTACCTCAGAAATTTCTTTCTTTAACCTTGAGAAAGTTCTGAGTGATAACATAGTGGCAACTCTGCTAGGGAAGACTAACATTTTCTTCAGAAA
The DNA here is from genome assembly GCA_031772625.1 of Pinus tabuliformis. Lineage (NCBI taxonomy): Eukaryota > Viridiplantae > Streptophyta > Pinopsida > Pinales > Pinaceae > Pinus > Pinus tabuliformis. The sequence goes on along the minus strand of CM062809.1, from coordinate 675,486,702 downwards.
TGTTTTACAGGTTTAGATCTGATCTATGATGGTGGACAGTGATCAGACACACAAAGGTTAAAATCATCCACCTGGCAACTCCAAATCAATTTCACAATGAAGACTCCACTGGAGGAATGAACCTCAAAGAACAATATGAAAATATTAGGCTTTTAACTTGGATTGTTATCCAAGACATTATGTTCTTTCTCATCAATAAAGTTTTTCAATGTATATTGTATTTTAGAGAAGATTTTAGATTAATTTTTTATTATTTTCCTTTAAAAGTTGTAGATATAAAGTTTCCTTACACATTTGAACAACAATCTTCTAACTCTTATGAAGATCATTTTCCAATTAAGGAGCATCAAACAATCAAGACTAATCATACAATCCCTGTACATATTCCAATACCTCGTAAAGTTCCTGATAGATATAAGCTCCTCATGTTACCTCCTATAATCCATGATTTCCCTAACAACTATTACAAGTATCTCCCTAGGTTTGATGGAGAGAATGGTATCACTGCTCAAAAACATATTCAAGGTTTTGAGAATTATCTAGACTTATTTGAAATTGATGAAGATGATGTTATTATCAGGATTTTTTCTCTTTCTTTGCAAAGTAGAGTAAAGAGTTGGTTCAAGAATTTACCTATTGCAAGCATCTCAAATTTCCAAAAGTTTGTCAAGATTTTCCTTGATAGATGGATAATCAAAGTCAATCTTCTTGTAATCATAGAAGAATATAATCAGTTAAAAAGATAGCTAGATGAAACAATACAACAATTTCAGACAGATTTAATCAAGCCTATTATTCAATGCCATCAAATATAAGACCTCCCCCTGATTCAGCTCTTTTGCATTACCCAAGAGCATTTGATCCAGAGATAGAATTTCAGCTAAGAGAAAGAAACCCCTCAACATTGGAACAGATTCAGAACATGGCAATAGATGTAAAAGTTAATCTGCAAATTAGAAGAGAAAAGTTGAAAGCAGAAGCAGAGGAAAACAACACTTCAGAGGAAAAACTCGACATTTTGATGAAGAAAATAGAGGAAAGAATATAGAATATCACCATGAAAGATGAATTTTCTGCTCAAAATCACCATGACACATTTATTCCACAACAAGAAGAGATTGAGAATCATGAACAAATTCCTACTAATTCCAACTACCATAGATCAAAAGATAGATTCATAGAGCAATATGTGGAGGAGAAGTCTCCTGATCTAATGTGTATGTTTCCACAACAAGAAGAGATTGAGAATCATGAACAAATTCCTACTAATTCCAACTACCATAGATCAAAAGATAGATTCATATAGCAATATGTGGAGGAGAAGTCTCCTGATCTAATGTGTATGTTTGATGACATTACTTCTTTCGATGATTTTCCCAAATATGATCAGTATGATGATAATCATGTTCTTCAAATCCAAACTAACTTTACAGAGCAAATAGAAGCTAGTTTGGAGAATAAGGAAATCCAGTTTCACCAGCTTGAAAACAGTGACCATCTAATCCATGTCAGCTATGAAAGAGAAGAAGAAAGTGCAGAAAATTTGGAAATAAGTGAAGCTTCTTTGCCTCTTTGTTTTGAATCATTTGAGTTTTTAAAGGAAATGTGGTATAACATCTCTAAAGAAAGGGATGAGCAGCTTGTAGAAAACTATGAAGTTCCATTCAAACCTATATGCAATAAGTTGTAGCATTCCTTCCAAGTTATTTATGATCCAATAGCTGATAGGTTGGATGATAAATGCAATCAAAATTTTTCTCCATTAACAGACTATGAGAGTCAAAATCAAGATGATAATGGTTTCACCAAACAAACATTTCAATCAATAGAAGTATCATCACAAAGCTCATTTGAAAGTCTGCAGGGTGTTAAAGATAAAAGTGACATTTCAGTTTCATGGCATGGAAGCCATCCAGAACAATTGTGCAGTTGCTTAAATCAGTTGAAAAATAGTGTATATATTTCGGAAGATCCTTTTGTACAGTTTTTAGAGCCTACAAAGGAAAGCAAGTATTTCCTTATCTTCTCATTGGTTGACAAGGTTATATTTGGCTTTAGAACCTCAATTTTAATCACAAACAAGCCCAAGCAGCAAAATCTACCAATGTATAAGATGCTTGAGTGGTTGAATTGGTTGTTTCATTTTACCTAACCAGCAGTCAGAAAGTTGATTAGAGTAAGTAGGTAGGATTTTAGTTTGAATAAATTCAGTTTTCAGCAACAACTTTATGTTAGATCAGATTTCAGTTTGCAGAAAAGGGTGTATTTTCAGTTCAAAAGTTTTAGTCACAAAGATCATACAACAAAGCATATACATGTGTGGGATTGGCTCAATGGATCAGGCTACTAGTCGACGGTGTTCTTGACATTTCACAAGGAAATGCCATCCCCAAGTGGAGCTACTGTTAGGTTCCTATACCATTAGGAGTCATAATTTTGAATGACTAAGGTTAAGCCTTATAATATTGTACATACCTTTTCTTTCTGCAAATGTTTTCCATATTATAAAAATTAAAAAATGTAAAGAGGGTATGTCCTAAAAGATAAATCAAAGGACAAAAATAATAAGAGAAGGTCAAAAAAATGAAAGAATATGAACCCCAAAAACAAAAAGACCATGAAAGTGTGCAAGTCTAAATGCCACTAGTATTTACTTTTATGCATAATAATGATTGTGAGAAACTTGTTATTCATGCTACAATCCATGGTAATCAAACAGTTTAATCTTGGTTATTCGATGCTTTGAATCTCATGTTTATAGATTACAGAATCAAATCTGACCAAACAGTTCAATCTTGGCAAATCATAGTTAGGTAGAGAAAATAAAAGGAGATCATAAGCTTAATCTGAGCCCTTGGATGATATAAGGTTAGAATTAGATAGATTTACCTTCCAAAATAAAAATAGATGAATAAGGGTTTGCTAGCCTAAATTCACCCGAAGAAATGAAGAAAATATGTTAGAGGTAAGAAATGGGTAAGTAGAAGAAATTTTGTTGAACTACAAAGTTACTTAGATCAAAGCACATGCATTATGCTTAAATACATTTTTCAACATGTATGGTCAACTATGGAGGCAAAGACAAAGTCTTATAAGTTCATATGATTAACTCCCCCTCATTCACTTTTCCCCTTTACTTACTAATTTCCTATCTGCAATATGTTCTAAGTACTTTTAAACCTACAAGTCATAAGGCTCAGAGCATTTCTCTGACTTTTGGAGGGACCGGACCCTCGGCTTAATGACTTATGGACTCAAGTGCTAGAATCCCCTTCATAAACACATCCCCCCTGCATACAAGCCATTTCCCCTCATTACCCTAAGAAAACCCTTTTCCTAAGTTTAAACTCCATTTACCTAGGAAAAGTAATAAAACCCCCATATAAACCCCTTTCCTAAGGTTTAAACCCAATTTACCTAAGCAAAGTAATACACCCCCCATGTAAAACCCTTTCACACAAAAAACCCACAAAAAAGCCTTTTTTCCTAAGTTTAAATCTAAATGCGCAATCGCATGCCTTTTACCCTTTTGACTTAAGAAAAACCCCACTCCACCATTGCTTTCATATTAAATCTTAAACATTATTATATAAATCCTCATATTAACCCTTTTCCCATATTAAAATAATTCCCTATATAAAATACCCCAACCCCTTAGTTTGAATAAAAACTATATAGAATACCCATTATCCCGCTATAACTCTACTTAGTCTACCTAACTCTGGTAAAACTTAAGTTAATCCCGCATTAGACTTCACCCGACTCCCTAACCCCTCATTTAGCTCGGCCCGATCTCTTTTAACCCAAGGTTTAAGCCTAAACTAATCCCAAACCACCGCGATTAAACCCTGGGCCCCCCTTCAATCCCGTTCGTTTCTCCCCATGCAGCTCTCCCACCCAACTATCGTCTGATTTCCTCCCCACAGATCCAACAACCCAAAGCCATATCGGCCAGGCTTGATGGACTACCTTTACCCGCCCGATAAAGCGGTTTTCCATCGACCCCCGATGGCTACGTGTCGCACTCTAACATTGATCGGGTGACCCCTCTCCAAAATTGCCCATGCCCAAAATTGGTGCGACAACCTCCTAAAACCACGTCCCCGCCATTTCGATAAACCGCCCATCCTTTATAAAAATATGAATTTTGCACCACTTTTGAATATTTGCCCGTTAAAGTCTTAAACCCCAAGAAACTGTGTTTTAAATCCTTTCACCTGTTTAAACTATATAAGCCCATAAAACTCTTCAGCGCCACCCTGAACCTCTGCGATGCAACTCCACCTCCATTCACGCCCAAAAGACTGCTACGACCCCTTTCCCAAGCATCCCTGTGCAAATAAAGCCCATCAAGTCCCTTCCAGCCATTCAATGTTTTCTTAATTATTATTGAATTTTTCAGGTTATCAGTTGATGCCAGAGCTTGGATAAACAGTTCTGATACTAGTCATAGAACCTGTTTACTCCGAGACTCGACCAGAAACCTATTACAAACTGATATTCAAAAAAAGAAGACCAATATACAGGAACAAAAGAGGAAGATAATCACACACAGAACAGAGAAAGAAATCATTCACACAGAGACATTGACTGTTAAAACAAGGAACCATACAAAGTATACAGTCAAAAGACAAATAGATCAAACATAAAGAAAGTTGATCAATATCCATTACCATATGTTGATACATATAAAAACTAAATGATTTACTGTTGAAATACATGGTAAAAAGTTAAAATGTATAGTAAAGGTAAAAACACAGTAAAGGATATTTACAAGTCATCAAATTAAAAATGTATCAGATGAAAGAGTATCAGTAAAAGTGTATTAGATTGAAAGATCAAAGTGAAAAAAGATGAAATCGTAACAGAAATGGTACATTTTCCAAAAATTTCTTGTTTAAGCCATAGTTTTGCATAAACTATTGTGGCCAATCCAAGATGTATTTTGAGAAACTGGAGGAGGTTTTTGTTCCTAAAAGGCCAATCTACAAAAACCGATCTCACTTTGTACACAGGTATTACAAAAAGTGAGATAAATGCATATCTTCACAGCCTATTTTTTGGACTATGTAAAGTCCTGTTTTTGACATCGTTTTGCAGAGAATATTGTGAACAGATGGCGCTGAATTTTGGGAAAATGAAACAGGTTTATCTCAATAACATACTTATCGACAATAACCTCTTTCACGTTTTGCATATCTATATCGGATTGAGATATAAAAAGGTATCACTAGACCCTAAGTTTGCAGAATTTATGGGGCATAATGCACAAAGGAAGGAGGCAGTTAGTGACTTGGAAGCCTCATCATCAATTAAGAGTTGTTATCAAATTCGAATTTCTCTTCTTTGTCACCCTCAATCCATAAATATAGTGCCAAATAGATTCATTAGTTTTGAGTGTCCTTTATTTAAGTTCTATTAATGTAAAACAATTTGAGATATTTGTAAAACCAATCTTGATATTTTTTCAAGATATTTCAGTTTAGAATTTGTATAAATACTTCTTCATTTGAAGTATTTTGGGGTGGATTCTTATACATTTCTATAGGCTTATTTCTCTTAAGTCTGAAATTCTATTGTATCAATGACTGGATCAGCGTCTTGGATCAAGGAATAAAGATCAGATATTTCACAGGATTCTTGTGTAAAGCGAAGTACAAATAAGTATTCTCTCAAGTTCAATGTTTATTTTTATTTGAGTTTTTCCCATAATATTTTATGTATCTCTAAAAATCTGAATGTTATAACATGGAATGATATCTCAAAAATTGCTTAACTGGACTCTGTCTTGACTGTTATGCATATTGTATGTTTTCTTCACAAATCTAAGTTAAGGAGTTCTTGATTGCTCCTTAGTTTAGGTGATCCCTTGTGATCTATGGCAAAGGATTCTTCATTGCCCTTTGTTCATGATTATCCTCTGTTGTTCATTCTAACCCCGGTTTGAGGATTCTTAAGTGCTCTCTCACCCTGGTTAGGATCATTTCACCCATTAGGCCTAAAGATTTGCACTTTACTTTGCTAGCCTGCCCTATGCACATTCCCTTTAATGAATTGATCTAGTTCTGCTATCAATTTGTTGACTCCATAGCCCAATGGCTTGAAGACCTTGCTCTATCCATCTGTTCCAAGAATTCCACCACCCAACCTTCAATTCAAAACCAAAATCCCAATGAACATTAAGAACTAGCCTAAAATCCCATAAGAAACAAAGCTAAATTACATAGAGAGAGCCCTCTCTGAGTCATAGGTTGGCTAGAGCCTATACTTAAAAGATTGGTTTGTGGTTACCTCGGAAATTTCTTTCTTTAACCTTGAGAAAGTTTTGAGTGATAACAGAGTCTATGAATACTGATATTTTCTCTTTATAAAAGAAATTTCCCTACTATTTCTTTCTCTCCTCTGTCCCACAAAAGTTGATTTCTTAGCCCTTTTCCCAAACTCCCCCTTTCTTCACCCCAGTAAAATCAAGACAATATGGACAACTCAGGCTTGGGAGGATTTTCAACTCTGAATACTACATCAATTTTCTGATTATGAAGAAACGTTCGCTCGAGTTCCTCATCCCTCTGCCCCATTCACATCAAATTTTGGGCCCCTCTACCTCATTCAAGTTAGTACACTCAGAGCTCTGTAATTGCCTTCTAATTTCCCAAATTGATTTCTCCATCTTTCGTTTTCTCCGTTTTGTCTCTCCAACATCTCTAGTTATCAAAATCACTTGGAATACGCATTGTTGTCACTCACTGCAAAATGTGTTTTCAGCAGTCCAAAGTGAAAAAGAGAAAAAAAAGTTTGCAGTCATCTTCAAAGCCATAGAAGGACTCAAAGTCCAAATTGGACCCTCTCCATTAGAAAGTACTCTAAACAATCTTTCCAACAGTATGTGGAAGTCCAAAAATGGACTTCTTGATCAGAAGATATGGCCTGTTGAAGTTTAAAGGTTTTGTTGCCTTTGAAAGGAAGGAGAAGAGCATAGCGAAGGTCCCAGAGATGTTGCAAATCACAAATTGGAGGATCAAGCAGAAGGGCATATCAACGATCGCAATATCAGAGGTCATGGCATATCGGCGATCGCGACATTAGGTGTGTTGACGATTCACAAATTGGAGGTCCGACACATTAGAGGTCCTGCATATTGGTGATCAGACATCATAGAATATCGACGATCGCAATTTAAGGTCCCAACATTCAAGCATATCAACGATTGGCAATCGACGATTCCGGACATGACAACCTTTTAAAAGTTGTGACATGGAAAAGGTTAAATCATTGGGAACACTGAAACAAGTTAAAAAAAGATTTCATCACAAACCAAAGGCAGGTAGTGCCTTTTCTCTCTCCTTTAGCAAGACGTGTAGCGGCATAGGATGGGCTCCGATAATGACGCGTGGCAACCAAAGATTGGCTCCAATAAGGACACGTGGCGGTATATAATTGGTTTCGATAAATCATATGTCATCTGATGTGGCAATATAAAAGGACACGTGGCAGGAAGTTCTGGAGTTTTGAGGAGTCCTATGGGGGCATATCCGGGTGCCACCTGTCACCACTCAAGAAGCGCCACGTGGCAGTGATAACGTCACATCGTCAATCGCACATCAGAGGTTGATGGATATTGGCACTTTACAATAGTGGACACTTGAAAAACACTGATAAAGGGGCTCTGATATAAGGCCTGGCCCACAGTCACGAGAAGATTCAAAGAACCAACGACACGGGGTTGAGGCAAAGCACAGAGGGCTATCAATGATTGGCGATCAGTGAAACCTGATGTCCTGAATCCAGAATAAAACTCATATTGGAAACTGCCGATAAGGGGGCTCTGATATAATGGCTAGCGCACGGTCAGGAAGAACTTAAAGAACCATGGGCGTAGAGCAGTTTACAAAGGAATGATATCCACCGGGCAGGGACAAAAGGCCCTAGTGCCTTAAGGCTAAGCACCTGGTCACATCCCTCATTCCTATGGTTAGAGATGAGGCAAGGGCTAAGCAGGAGGGGCTAGTCATATCATAGGTTGGTAATCGACAGACTTGAATACTGCACCACTGTGAAGTCTGCGATATGGGATCACTCTGATAAGGAAGTATAGAGCTTTAAAGGCATAATGGGCTTGCAGTTGAGGTATTGAATGAAGGTATGGAGTGGTTGGATGTCGATATGGGCTAATCCTATAGCAGCCTCTGTAACAAGAAACCCTGGACAACAATGGCCATAGAAATGAATTTGACTACTTCGCATGCACGTCTTCAGAGAATAAATGGAGGTATGGGACTCAGGAAGACTTAATGGCTCAACATGGAGCCCCACTCAGTTGTACAATGAAGGAATGCCAACTCGATCTCTACTTCTGCTCTATGATAAACCTCCACGGTTCATCGCTACCAACTCCAGAGTGTGGTGAAGTCAGGCAGTTAAGGCGAAATCGACAGGCGAATCAACCAAATAGCAAGAGAGGCACATCATGACAGAGACATGGCCTGATCAAGGGAAATCTCAGGAATGACATATGGATACTTTCTTCTAATCATCATTCAATTTTCCTTTTCCTACTATTCTCTAATTTCCGTGTATTTTCAAGAAAGGAATAAAATCCTTTGTAATCATTTTGGGCAGTAGGAGATCACATGCTGAGACAACTAGTCAATCAGACAACTGGCCCTTGGCTGAGATGTTTTGTAACTATTAATTCAAAGCTCCCCCTCTCCTTATAAATAGGGGGAAGAAACATTTAATAGAGGTTCCAGAATTCTGCACCCGAGAGGTCCCAATTTTGTGATTCCACTTTTGATTCTATTTGCCTATTCATGAGGGACTTGAGCTATATCTTGTTAAATGTAATGGACTGGTGATTTGGATTCTTGAAGGATTAATGAAACTCTTTGGTGATTCCAATTAGACCAATGTGCAATATGTTTCCCCTTTGTTGATTGCTTCACGTATGTTTTTCTCCCTCTGAAATAATGTAATGAAGCTACCGGTTTCACTCTTATTCATGGATGTATATTTTGTTGCTAAGTAGTAACAATACTTGTGGTAATTACAGATTTACTTGTGTTATTCAGTAGCCAACAATACTTGTATGAGCACATATTTACATATGCTAATTAGTGACAAATGTATTGATGATGTATAGATCTTGGGACCTTAATTAGCGTTGCATTGTTTCTACCATTCCACTTCTTCAGTCTTCCATACTTTTGTTGGAACATTGTTTCTTAGGATTTTGTCTTGTTTTCAATCCTATGCATCGAGTTCCCTCCTCTCTGTCCTCCTCTTCATTTTACTACAACGCCAATATTAAAGCTAGCTATTGTTGTGTGTTAGCCACCAAAACCAGACATTTATCTCTAAGATTAGCCCAATTTATCCTCTGTGTATTTAAATCCATGTATTTGCTTGAGTTTACTTTGATGAAGGACCATTGAACCAAGCCCCTTGAATTATCCTTTCAAACTACGTGACAATTGGAGTGCAGCAGAAATCCCGACTAATAATATTCAAAAGCACTCCTCTCTTAAGATGCCATAGGCACTAGTCTACAATCAACCTAGAGGTTGTCTCTAGGAGGCTTCTATATCTGATAGAAAAAACGACAACACACCACTCTTCATATGAATAAAAAAAAGAAACATCAACGCTCGCTGCTATTCACAGTTATAAAAATTATTTATTTCACACGAAAGAGAGAATTTTGATCTGAGAATGACTTTTCTAGATAAAACTAAACATCATTTGAGATAACTTCAAATTAAATTTATATTTTAATAACAAAATTAAATAAATATTAATATTATTTTTATATATTTAAATTTAACTTAAAGTATTAAATTAAATTATTCACTCAATCTAAACTTCATTGGAATAATGATATATGACTACGATACTCATTATTCGTCGGTGATGCTGTTGATTAGTATAGGGAAATGGAAAATGTTGATTAATATATTAAAAAAATATTTACATTAGATAAGTTTAGTATAGGGGAATGGAAAATGATGTGATCTTAAATAATTTCATATAAAAATAGTAAAATAATATATATAATTTATTTAAAAATATATAAATAGTAAAATAATATATATAATTTATTTAAAAATATATAAATATAGGAGGGAATTGAAAATTATGTGATTTTAAAATATTCCATAGTAAAATAATAAATATAATTTATTTAAAAATATATAAATATAATTTATTTTAAAAATTATTTAAATTAATTAAGTTTAAATTAAAAAATTTGAATTTATATTAGTAAAATTATTTGAAAAAATAATTAAAATAGATCATCATATCTCATTATTAAAATAGATCCATATCTCCTTAGTAAAATTGTTTGAAAAAAATAGTTAAAATAAATCATCATAGCTCAAATAAAACATTTAGAGTCACTGCTAGAGTCACTGCTGGTGGCCATTTTACCCCATCCAAAAAATCGGAAAAAATATTGAGATTTTTTTTCCTTATTACCCTTCTTTGCTTCTCTGCCTAAGTCAAGCCTTTCAATTTTCAATTTCCGAAATGCATATCCCCATCTTTCATTTCCCCGGCGCACTTTGAAATGCACCTCTTCTGCACCTCTTCTCAACGTTCCAATGCACACCGTTTGGAATTTGATTTGCAACATACACCTCTTCGTTCATTGGAATGTATGTAACATAATTTTCATAAAAAGTTGTTTTAAGTGTGATTTTTTAGATTTTAATTGACGTGAAATTTTGATTTGGGTTATTTAAATTGGTTTTTAATATTATATATGGATTTAGCATCTTGAAGAATTCTAGAACATATCGATTGTGTAGAGATTCCACATCAAATTTGTGATTTTAATAAAAAAAATTGTGTATAGATTACTCATCAAACTTGTGATTTCAATAAATTCCTAACAAATTATAAAAAAATTAAAAAAACCCCCCAAAAATACTTTCAAAAAATACACTAAAAACCTTTTTTTTCCAGCTACAAAAATTTTGGCTTTCTGCCCCTTCATTCGAGTGGAGTCAATTCAATACGTTCATACTCAAGTCTAGTCAAGTGGTTTCTTTGCACCCCTCGTGTCGATTTCTTCGCCCCTGTCACCACTCAACTCAAATCCATTTTCAACACACGCGTCTTCAAGTGAAGTCAAGTCAATGCATGCAGTTTTTTCGCCCCTCTACCTACTCAACTCCATTTCTTCGCCCGATACACTTTTGCTCAACTCAAATACGTCCGTAATTGCCTATAAATTTTTATATGACACCTATTTATAATTTTAATATTATCTATTTAAAGAGCTATGTTCAGAAAGATGCATGTACTTTCATTTTATATATTAAATATTTATAATTTTAATTTTATCTCAGTGATTATTTAATGTATTTATTTATGAATAAACTAAATTGAATTCATATATATATCTTTTTATTAATAACCAAACAAATTTACATAGTTTATATGAGTGGGGCTATGAAATCTAGGAATTTTTTTTTCAAAATATTACATACGGTAAATATTTTAGATAGCAGTGTAATACATAGATAGTTTGGAGTATATTTAGCTTATAAAACGACCATAACATAATTTATGGTGCTTTATATATGTTTTTTTTTATTTTTTTCTTTATAACTAAAAGGTAAGTTGAAGATAGACTAACGCCAAAGTGGTAGCAATCAAAGAAGATTTAGAGGACAAAGACATTTATAGGGTTCATTGGAGCAATTTGAGAGGTTGTAGATTTGCCACGAGCTAGAATACCTTAGTCCTAGCTAGACGATGCACAATGTTTCTGTGTTCTGCTTGTAAATAATCTAATTATAGAAGAATTTCTTGTTCGGCTTCGTTCCTTTCTAATAATATTTTCTAACAAGGATTTGCTATGTCAGTGTAATTCAATAGTTTAGAGGTATTGGTTCTGTCTTCATATGATATGGTCAATGTTTGACACCCAGTTGGAAACAAAAGAAAATATCTTAGCATTCCATTGTAGCCGCTACAACAACACCCAAAATTTTTGGGCATACATGATATTTTGGGTCCCCCTATGCTCGCCTAAAGCCATTAAGGTTATGCTCCACTTGTTGATTCTTAATCTCCCTATGAATTGTTCTTATTAGACCCTGTCGATGCACTCGCCCCTATAGTTGTGCGACATATATTGCATTCTTTTTCCATGTTTTATCTCACACATTGACCCTACCATTGCAATAAGGTTTTGGAGGTTTGATTTATCTCCCATGACTTCAGAGATTATCCCTACGTAATATGCCTTTCAATCACTAGTTGCACTGTGTGTGGATAGACAATACTTCAACCTGACTTTCATTGTGTTGACAATACTAGGAGAGTGATCCCCTTCCTGTTTTAACCCAATTCACATCCCTCTTTGACATTGCAGGGCGTCATGGAAGAAATTATTGCATGTCATATGACCCTAGGTTCATGATTGGTTTCCCATCTCAGCATGTGCATTAGGGTTTATAACAAGGCTCTCGTTCCCATGTATGTTTGAAGCCCTAGATCATTGTAATTGATAGTCCAACTATGCTTCACATTTACATGATCATAAAACTCGCTCTATAAGTGCATCATCACCTTGGGCATTATGTAATATCAAAATCAACTGCAATTGATAGATCCATGAAAGCACTTAGATTTTGAGTTGGCCTCCAAACTTTAGCATGATTTTATCAACCAATGTAATTTATAACATCTTAGTTTGGATCACTTATTGTTTAGGTTCCTCAAATGAATTATTTTATTTACTCATTTGTTTTCAGACAAAAATATCGCTTTTGTAGACTAACTTATTTTCATCATGTCTTCTTTTCAGGAAATCAGTTGAAGATGACATGGAGATACAGTGAACTATCCTACAGTTTCATCAAGTAGTGCCCTAACAAGGCATTGCTAAGATGCTCTAATGTCAGAGGTTTTATCTCTCCATACAAACCTCATACACTCTTTCAAGGAGTTTAAGGAAAACAAAGGGTGAATATGAGACAAAACACTCTTTAACGCATGACAATTCTTTAATACACGCAATGATGGATATTTGAAATTAATAAATGGGTTATTCTTTTGTTTTAGAACCATCAAAATGCACTTAGAAGTCGTATGGGAGGTATCTTTGCTGAGAAGGATTAAAAGCCATGAAAAGCCAACACGCACTCCAAAACGATGCATGGGGGCATAAATAATAAAGGGCGTGGAAGGTATGACTAAAGGTTTCCATATGAGAGTGAGATTCACATATGGTCCAGATGGCTCGGGGCACATGAAGAAGTCCCAAATGACTCATAAAGGGTCAAAATTCAAAGTGGTCAGATTGTTCCCAAACCGACGCCAGATCAAAGTGCTTGTCACCCTGATTCCAATGGTGCAAACGGTATCCAAATCCAAGCTTGGATGGAGGAGATAGAGCCAGCCAAAGTTTTTGGTCAAAGTTCTCATGTGGGCCAGGTTAAATTGTCCTACAAATTGGCCGCGACCCGATGCATGAAATCCAGCTGCCGGTTAGGTGAAATTGTTGCTTCTTCAAAATACCCAATGACCCTTAAATTCGGAAAATTTGAAAATGTCCAAAATATATATATATATGAGGTGGTAGGCCATGACCCCTGCCACCATCCCAAACCATATATTAAACAAAATTTGTTATTAAAAACTGTCTGGCAACCATGACCCCTCCGGACCCCCAACCACCATAGCTCAAATAAAACATTTAGAGTCACTGTTGGTGGCCATTTTACCCCATCCAAAAAAATCGGAAAAAAATATTGAGATTTTTTTTCCTTATTACCCTTCTTTGCTTCTCTGCCTAAGTCAAGCCTTTCAATTTTCAATTTCCGAAAAGCATATCGTCATCTTTCGTTTCCCCGCCCACTTTGAAATGCACCTCTTCTCAACGTTCCAACGCACACCGTTTGGAATTTGATTTGCAACGTACACGTCTTCGTTCACTGGAATGTATGTAACATAATTTTCACGGAAAGTTGTTTTTAGTGTGATTTTTTGGATTTTAATTGAGGCAAAAATTTTGATTTGGGTTATTTAAATTGGTTTTTTAATTTTATATATGGATTCGGTGTCTTGAAGAATTCTAGAGCATATTGATTGTGTAGAGATTACTCATCAAGCTTGTGATTTTAATACATTTTTTTGCATATAGATTACCCATCAAACTTGTCATTTCAATAAATTCCTAACAAATTATAAAAAAATTAAAAAAACCCACCAAAAATACTTCCAAAAAATACACTAAAAAAACTTTTTTTTTTTTTCCCTTCAGGTAAAAGAAATTTTGGCTTTTGGCTTTCTGCACCCCTCATTCGAGTGGAGTCAATTCAATACGTTCATACTCAAGTGGAGTCAATTCAATACGTTCATACTCAAGTCTAGTCAAGTGGTTTCTTTGCACCCCTCGTGTCGATTTCTTCGCCCCTGTCACCACTCAACTCAAATCCATTTTCAACACACGCGTCTTCAAGTGAAGTCAAGTCAATGCATGCAGTTTTTTCGCCCCACTACCTACTCAACTCCATTTCTTCGCCCGATACACTTTTGCTCAACTCAAATACGTCCGTAATTGCCTATGAATTTTTATGACACCTATTTATTTAATATTATCTATTTAAAGAGCTATGTTCATAAAGTTGCATGTACTTTCATTTTATATATTAAATATTTATAATTTCAATTTTATCTCAGTGATTATTTAATGTATTTATTTATGAATAAACTAAATTGAATTCATATATATATCTTTTTATTTACATAGTTAGTTTATATGAGTGGGGCTATGAAATCTAGGAATTTTTTTTTCAAAATATTACATACGGTAAATATTTTAGATAGCAGTGTAATACATAGATAGTTTGGAGTATATTTAGGTTATAAAACGACCATAACATAATTTATGGTGTTTTATATATGTTTACTTTTCTTTTTTTCTTATAACTAAAAAGTAAGTTGAAGATAGACTAACACCAAAGTGGTAGCAATCAAAGAAGATTTAGAAGACAAAGATATTTATAGGGTTTATTGGAGCAATTTGAGAGGTTGTAGATTTGCCACGAGCTAGAATACCTTAGTCCTAGCTAGACGATGCACAATGTTTCTGTGTTCTGCTTGTAAATAATCTAATTATAGAAGAATTTCACTTTTGGCTTCGTTCCTTTCTAATAAGATTTTCTAACAAGGATTTGATATGTCAGTATAATTCGATAGTTTGGAGGTATTGGTTTTGTCTTCATATGATATGGTCAATGTTTGACACCTAGTTGGAAACAAAAGCAAATATCTTAGCATTCTGTTGTAGCCACTACAACACCATCCAAAATTTTTGGGCATACACAATATTTTGGGTCCGCCTCTGCTCGCTTCAAGCCATTAAGGTTATGCTCCATTTGTTGATTGGTTAATCTCACCATGACCTGTTCTTATTAGACCCTGTCGATGCACTCGCCCGTGCAGTTGTGCGACATATATTGCATTCTTTTGCCATGTTTTATCTCACACATTGACCCTACCATTGCATTAAGGTTTTGGAGGTTTGATTTATTTCCCATGACTTCAGAGATTATCCCTACGTAATATGCCTTTCAATCACTAGTTGCATTGTGTGTGGACAGACAAGACTTCAACCTAGCTTTCATTGTGTTGACCATACTAGGGGAGTGATCCCCTTCCTGTTTTAACCTAATTCACATCCCTCTGAGGGTGCATTCCCATCGACATTGCAGGGCTTCATGGAAGAAATTATTGCATGTCATATAACCCTAGGTTCATGATTTGTTTCCCATCTCAGCATGTGCATTAGGTTTTATAACAAGGCTCTCGTTCCCATGTATATTTGAAGCCCTAGATCGTTGTAATCAATAGTCCAACTGTGCTTCACATTTACATGGTCATAAATGTTTCAAGGAACTTGCTCTATGAGTGCATCATCACCTTGGGCATTATGTAATATCAAAATCAACTACAATTGATAGATCCATGAAAGGACTTATATTTTGAGTTGGCCTCCAAAATTTAGCATGCTTTTATCAACCAATATAATTTATAACATCTTAGTTTGGATCACTTATTGTTTAGGCTCCTCAAATGAATTATTTTATTTACTCATTTGTTTTCACATGAAAATATCACTTTTGTAGACTGACTCATTTTCATCATGTCTTCTTTTTAGGAAATCGGTTGAAGATGACATGGAGATACAATGAACTATGCTACAGTTGCATCAAGTAGTGCCCTAACATGGAACCGCTAAGATGCTCTGATGTCGGAGGTTTTAAATCTCCGTACGAACCTAATACACTCTTTCAAGGAGTTTAACGAAAACAAAGGGTGAATATGAGACAAAACACTCTTTAACTTATGACAGTTCTTTAATACATGCAATGATGGACATTTGAAATTAATAAATGGGTTATGCTTTTGATTTGGAACCATCATAATGCACTTAGAAGTCGTATGGGAGGTATCTTTGTTGAGAAGGATTAGAAGCCATGAAAAGCCAACACACACTCCAAAACGATGCATGCGGGCATAAATAATAAAGGGCGTGGAATGTATGACTAAAGGTTTCCATATGAGAGTGAGATTTATGTATGATCCAGATGGCTCCAGACACATGCAGAAGTCCCAAAGGACTCATAAAGGGTAAAATTCAAAGTGGTTAGATTGTTCCCAAACCAACACCAGATCGAAGTGCTTGTCGCCCTGATTCCAACGGTGTGAACAGTACCCAAATCCAAGCTCGTATGGAGGAGCTAGAGCTAGTCAAAGTTGTCATGTGGGCGAGGTTTAATGGTCCTACAAATTGACCGAGACCCGATGCATGAAATCCAATCATTGGGTAGGTGAAATTATTTCCTCTTCAAAATGCCCAATGACCCTTAAATTCGTGGTAAAAAAACACATGTGCCCATATATATATATAAACTACCACTTAAAACAAATAGTGTGCCAAAATGGATATATGCTTGCCAGTTTTGGCAAGGGCAAGATTTGATCCCCCGACCCTTGTGCCTCCAACAATCTGCCCTAACTAATGCGCCAATGACGCTTATTGGAAAATTCACTCGCCATTGTATACTTAAACCTCATTTCTGCAGAGCGGAGGGGGGAGGCTGGCGCGAATTTCCAGAATAATAATATTTTAATTGTTGAATTGAGGCTTTTGTGATCCATATCAAGTTTATGAGAAAAAATTATTCGGAGTAAATCACATGATGTTACATTTGTCGACGCGTTTCGAACCAACTAGTGTGGTTCAACGTTCGGACAAGTTGAAATCAGATCTAGGCTGCATGTTAAATAGTCAGAGCAAAACATCCAACAACTATATTTGACCAGGCAACGACTATATCGAACTGGTAGGCTAGACCTGCTAACGGCTATATTTGACTGGGAAACGGCTAGTCGGACTGGACCAAGCGATAGGGATAGGAGAGCATAACCATATTTAATTAAAAATTTATCAATAGGAGTTAATCACATATATGAAAGTTAGTCAAATATCAAATAAAACTAGGTAATATATTAAATAAATAAGTTAAAGTTACAGATTTAAATAATTATTAAATCAATAGTAAGTTAGTTATACTATTATTAAATTAAAAAGGGGTTTAAATTTATATATAATTAAATAGTTAATGGGAAGTTAGTTTAAAACCTATGAATTTACATTAAATATACATCAAAGTTATATAATTAAATATTTCATATCTATTTAAATATTTAGTTAATTAATTGTAAATTAGTTTTATATTAAATTGCCTGATTATCATTAATCGATCTTATTAATAAAGCTATTAAAATAAATTAATTTAAGTCTTATATAATAAGAATAATTCTTTTATATTTTAATTTTTGAATAAATTATTAGGAAATTATCATCACTTTCTAATATTTATATTTTTTAAAATATAAATTAATAAGTCTGGACAGTGGAACCCTGATTCTGGGACTTGGAGTAGTGTGAAACCAACGCAGTTCCAAGAGGCAGAATGATGCATGCTTTTTGAGACAGAACTTTTGCAGAGAATCTTAAGATGCTAGAAATATTCCTTGGGAGGTAAAAAATCTTTTATATTTTAATTTTTGAATAAATTATTAGGAAATTGTCATCACTTTCTAATATTTATATTTTTAAAATATAAATTAATAAGTCTGGAGGGCAGTGGAACCCTGATTCTGGGACTTGGAGCAGTGTGAAACCATGACGCAGTTCCAAGAGGCAGAATGATGGCATGCTTTTTGAGACAGAACTTTTGCAGAGAATCTTAAGATGCTAGAAATATTCCTTGGGAGGTAAAAATTCATTTTGTCAAAATGTAATGAAGTTTATTGTCATTTTCTCATATTTTCGTAGGGAACACAATGGTGAGGTTGAATTCGCCTTTTGAGCAGCGGATTTGCAGATTCCCAACAGAGGAGAATCTTCAAGAATCTAAAGGGAATCTTCCAAATTCCTTAGAGGCTGAAATTTCCCAGATCCAGAATGCAGCCAACTTTATACTCATTCTTCTTAGAATTTCGCAAGGATCTCAGTGGCGAGATCAGTTTTTTTATTTGAGTTGCAGATCTCCAATCAACCTAGAAGGGAATCTTTGGAGAATCACAGGGAATCTAAATTGATTCCTACAGGCCAGATTTTGATAGTGCCAGAATTCAGAAAATGGATAGTCAATTTTACACCTCTCGATGACAAAAATTTAGTGGTGCAGTCAATTTTTGTAGTTGAGCCTTCTATGTTTCAGAAATTTTCTAGATTGGAGCGATGGTGTCAGATTTCAGAGTGTGGACGGTCGATTCTATGCCATTTGACGCCACAATTTCGATGGTGCATTCAGATTCAGCAGATGAGTATTCTATTCTTCAGCCAGTAGCAGAGTTGAGGTATATGAAGTGTTTTGTCATGTACTTATTTGATCATTTGCTGTGAGATGTATTATGTTTTTTCGATTCCTGCTTGATGTATGATGCAGAATCTTTATTTCTATTTCATATGGGATGTATTCATCATGGATTGTTATGTATGTTTTGATGAGATCCCTTTGATGCCATGATGTCAGGATAGTCATTGTCACCATGTCTAAGTTTATGTCATGCTGATAGGAGGTCTGTTGTGAGTGATAGTTCCTGTAGTGGAATGTTTCGTGGAGAGACTTTTCCACTCATGTAGAGGGAACATGTCCTTGTATGACAAAAAACATAGTCTATGTACATCTTCACCATTTCCAACACTGAATGAAGTGACCACCACCATCTTGACGCCGGACCCGGAGACATAGTCCACACTGGACAAACTCCGTTATCAACGTCTCATGTTTATGATTTGCTTATCGTCATTATGTTTCCATTTCCTTACAACATGCATATATGTTCATTTATGCTCTTTTAAATTCAATTCTAACTACATCATGAATGAAAAAGATCTTGGTTAAATCCAGAAATTGAGTCAACTCAGATCAACGTACCATCAAAAATATGTGTCAAATGAGATGTTTAAATGAAATGGTGATGGAAATCCATTCTAGTTTCTTGCGCAATTAAAAGAAGTGATTTTAATTGATGCACGTTATAAAATGATTTCTGGTTATGAACCAACAATGGGCATAAAACGAGACCACTTTGTCGGGAGAAGAATCGATAATAGAGTTTCGTATTTACCATCTAGGGCACACTAGTCTTGTAACCCACCAACGACACCAAGTGACTACAAAGGGGAAATATGCGTTGATAAGGCACTAAGGCAACAAATATCGGTACAAAAGCATAGCGCCTTGACTCCATGCGATAAAATCGCACAACAGAAATAGTGGCTAATTTATTTGGCACAAAACGATAACTCCACATGCATAGCTCTTCGTAGTCACGTGTCTCATGTATCCTTGAAAATTGGATTATCTCCCAACGCATAACAAGGGGTGGTGTCAACAACGCGTGAACTCGGAAGATAGATAACTAATGTATATGAGAAGAAGGTGGTATTGTGGGGACAATAATAAAAACTACTACCCGTCAGAAAGACTAAACATGCTACCACGTTTTAGAGAGGAACCTTTGTATATACCCTCAATAGTGTCACAAAGTGCGAGGCCTTTTTGAGGTGAACGTGGGGTGAAAACGTAGCTTATTCCGACACCCAGAATAGGAATTTATAGGCTTGGATTATGAGAATTGCATGCATCTTTGTTTGTCGACGGTCAAATGTTGAGGAGCTGCATGTACAAGCATATGATATTGGTAGGAGAACACCCAACTCTGGATCGGTTTGAAGTTCTAGTGTGAAGGAAACCATCAATCAGGATAGCTTAAGGAACGACCAACTAGTTTGAGAAACTGAGTCTGCGAATCACATCCTTACCTGCGAATCAGCCACGTCTTCCTTTCTGGTCATATTGGGTCCGTAATGCCTCTTGATTACCACCAAGGCGATGAAGATCTTATCTTTCTCATGCCACGAGAGAAGTGGAATCTGTTATTGGAGCATTAATCGGGGTGCACGCACAGGATACCTCGAAGTGCTTTGCGTCTTCCATCCCCGGTACTAATTTTTTTGGTCATTTGCCTCTATCAGCCCTTAGAGCAATGGAACATGGCCAAGAATAAGAGTTTGACCAGTCTTGCTCTTGAAGGCCTCATTGTTACGTTAGCTGCTTCTGAGGAAACAAAGATGGTCACTCTCAATTGATTGGTGCATTACTTCGTCGCAAATGTGAAGAATGATACCTTAAGGTGGTGCTAAAATCAGATTACAAAGAAATAGAGTTGCATCCTTTCCACTGGTTGTCAGGTTTCACCCCATGGATTCAACACTTAAACAAAAGATGTGACCCAACCCTCAACGTGTCTATGCGATCTCTCCCAATTCATTGGGTCGCAAAATCACACCTAAGGTGAGGCTCCAGGGAATGTGACCTATCTGAATTGCGACTGTGTGACCTCCAGTCAGTTATACTTCCGCCTAGGTCGCACCTCGGGAAAGGCATCAGAAATGTGACCTGCACTCAATTGTGATTAAGCGAGCTACACAATTCGCTGAGTCGCAGCCTCAAGAAATAACTAAATATGCAATCCTTCTCCAAGTCGCTAGGTCGCAGGATCATGCTTGAAAATGGACATCAACCTATGCTCTCTCTCTCCCATGTGACTACACGATCTACTGCCTACAGCCTCTACTCATATGATGTATTGAGACATCATCGAGTGGAATGATCAACATGTTTTACCCAAATTACTGAGCCGATAAGCAAGAGAAAATTCAAGAATTACATGGCTAGAAAGGACCACCAATCAGATTGCATTCGCTTGAATACACGCAACTCCCCCTCTTCGAACAATATGCATTAGCACATCATATGAGGAGCACAGGAGGTTTTCATAGCACCAAGGAACAAATAAATCGCATGAGGTTTTGTTGTCAGCATAGACAAAATCAACTTTGTCGACAAACGTCCTAAGGATGCTTATCGGCTGTTATTGCATTTGATGTTATAATGAGAACATGTTTACATTCTTATTTTAAGAAAGTTAGGAGAAAGTCCGAACAAGTTCCATAAGAGAATGCATTGCAGGGGCCTGATGGGAAACTATGAATGGGACCAAACAATACAAAAAAAACCCTCCACGAGTCTACTCAAGTTCAAAGAAGTTAACCTCTTGCATAAAGAGTCTTAGATCTGAAAACTGGTGATACTACATGCCTATTGGTACTGTAGGACCATGCGGCTATATTCAACACTTGTCCTATGAGTAATAGGAGGTTTATGAATCAAAAAATGATTGAGGAATCCAAGAGGACCCTCCAAAGGAAGCATACATTGAAAATACTGTGGCACAAAAATTGACCACACATGGGTCTTCATTAATTATTTATTAGTGTCATTCTTTCAACTAGTTGGTTTCATTTCCAATATCATTCTTTGTTTAAAATTGTGTTTGACCAATATTATTTTCCTGCAGGTAGAAGGAAGAGAATGAAATGTTGGTTTATGCATAGGTATTAGGGTTTCTCATGGAGCTTAAATAACTAACGTTTCCTTCAGCAAGTAAGATGGTCTCTTCCAAGTTCCAATAACCTTTCAATAAACTCAAAGGCACATCACCGGAATATAGATAAATGCAAGTGAGGCATAATGGAAATAAAATAGGTCTGCCTCGAGTTTGAGCATCTAAATCATTGTAACATATGGGCAATGGGCATTTTAGGGTTTCCAAGAACCCTCTACATCCTCTTCCTCCCTCTCCTTCATCGTAATGTAAATATTTCCCACCATAATGACAACAAATACATTGAGACTAATTTGGGAATGTAACCATCATTAGAAGTAAGTAAGCTCAAGAGTCATGAGGGATGCTAAAAGGTTATGAGGGGAGGTCAAGGGTCATGCGGATGGGTATGGCATCGGACCAAGTGTCGATATGGTGTTCAACAATGGTGGGACCAAGTCTAGAAATTTTAGAATAAGACCAAGCGAAAACATAATGAAATTCCCTGAATAACTTAGTGTAAGCATCAAGTTCTTCTGAGGTTCACTGTGCCCCCAAGACAATGTTTTCTTTGACCCTTGGTTTGTTCGAGATTCTTATTTTAATGGTGGGGGAAATGTTAGTCATATTTCCTTCTTCAAAAGCATCTACTGCAGGAATGGGATTTTTGAACCAATCGACTTCACTGTTATGAAACCAGCTCACAAAAAGATAGGAAAGAAAGATCAACGCCTTAGAAATCAGCCTCTTCAAGGGGGCAACCTCCTTTACATTACACAAATGAACAATTCTTGGATGATACAAATGACCAAAACCTCCTTTCTATATATAGGATTCTAAGGGGTCACAATATAATCAAATCCGACATAACAATAGTAATATATAACAATAGTGGGCTTCTATGGGGCACAATAATAACAATAGGGGACAATAGGGGACAACAATAACAATAAGGGCTACACTGAAAATAGTAATGGGGGAATCACTAGTATTATAGGGACCTAAAATGCCCCTCCCCTTCAAAAACGTGTTGTCCTCAATGCTTGAGTAGTTCTGGATGATTTTGTATAAAGTTCTCATCCTCCCATGTGGAATCTTCAGTGGGTAATTTCTTCCACTTGACAAGATACTCTGAAATTGATTGATTTTGCAGCTATCGAGTTCTTGTTTTTGTGACTGCTTCAAGTTCCAATATGATTTTTCCTTCCTCTTCAAGTTCTGGCAATATTGTTTGAACTGGGAGCTTGTCACCATTAACCTTCTTTAAGCATGAAACATGGAAAACTAGGTGCACTCGGACGCTGCAGGAAGCTCCAATTTGTATGCCATAGTACCAATCTTTTGCAACACCTTGTACGAACCATAATACTTTGGTGATAATTCATTCTCCTTCTTAGCATGCTTGAGGGACATTTTTTTATATTGTTGTAGCTGTAGAAATACCCAGTCACCTATATCAAAACTTCTTTCACTGCGATGTTGATTTGCCTGTTGTTTCATTCTATTATGTGCCAAAGTTAGGTTATCCTTTAAGAGTTGGAGAACTTGTTGTTGATACTCGATGTGATCTTCCACTGCTTGAACCTTAGAATTTTCTCTTAAATATAATGTGATGGACGGTGGGTGATATCCATAAAGTTCCATAAATGGGGTCATTTTTGCTGCAGTATGGAAGGAAGTGTTATACCACTATTCAGCCAAAGGCGCCATTTGACCCATTGTGTTTGTTTATCAGATACAAAGCAATGAAGATATCCTTCCAAACATTTGTTTACTATCTCAGTTTTCCCATTAGATTGAGGATGATAAGATGAGCTATGAGCTAACTGAGTACCAAGACAAGAAAATAATTTTGTCCATAAATTTCCAGTGAAAATGGGATCTCTGTTGCTTACAACAATCTTTGAGTTTCCATGTAGCTTTTGAATTGTTTCCATAAATGCAATAGAAATTATACTAGCTTTAAATGGATGAGATAATGCACAAAAGTGTGCATACTTGGTAAGTCTATCAACTACCACCATGATGACACTCTATCCTTTGGACTTGGGTAACCCTGTGATAAAATCCATTGAAACCTCCTCCCAACATGTGACTTGGAATGGACAAAGGTTGTAATAGACCCGTGGTCTTAATTGTTTCAACTTTACTTTGTTGGAAAACCAAACATTGCGCCACAAACTTTTGAAATATCGGATTTAAGACCATCCCAAAAAAATTTCTTCTTAACCCTGTGGTAAGTTTTTAAAAATCCCTAGTGCCCTCCTAAGGGAGAGGCATGCAATTCCATAAGAATATTTTGTTTGAGTTGGGAATTCTGACATAGGTATAAGCGATCTTTGTACCATAACAAATCATTTTTCCAACTAAATGTATCAGATGTACTAAGATCTTGTTGTAACTTTTGAATGAGTGCCCACACTACTTCGTAATTCTTCCATTCATCCCTTGCTTTGTTTATCCAATCTGGTTGGATAATAGAAATGGCACAAAGCAATGCATCCACATCCTCATCCTTTCTTGAGAGTGCATCTGCCACAATATTTTTCTTCCCTTTTTTGTATATGATTTCAAAGTCATAACCCAACATCTTTCTGACCCATTTTTTTCTGCTCTTCTGAAGATAATCTTTGTTCTAAAAAGTATTTAAGGCTATCATGATCCATTTTTACCTTGAGTGTCTTCCCATTAGGTAGGGTCATCATTTCTTAAGTGAATGTAGTATTGCCAACATTTCCTTCTCATAAATAGCTTTGTGTAAATACTTTCTTTTGATTGGATGACTTTCAAAAGAAATGGGTCTTTCTTCTTGCATTAAAACAACACCAATTCCATGTCCTAAGGCATCACATTCCACAATAAAGGTTTTTGTGAAGTCCGTCGTAGCTAAGACCAGTGCTTGGCACATTGCCTCTTTAAGATGTTCAAAGGGCTTCATTGCTTCTGGAGTCCATAAAAATGCATCTTTCTTCAATAATGTTCTTAGAGGTGCTGTGATTCTGCCTTAATTCTTAACAAACTTGTGATAATACCCTGTCAACTAGAGAAATCCTTGCATATGCTTTATGGATGTGGGGATTTTCCATTCCTTAATGGATTTAATTTTTCTAGGGTCTACCTTAACACCTTCATGAGATACAATATGGCCTAGATATTCCACCTCTTGTACTCCAAAGAAACATTTGGAGCTTTTTGCATATAATTGTTTCTCCTCCAATAGTTTGAGCACCCTGTCAACATGTTGAACATGATCCTTCCAAGACTTGTTATAGATTAGTATATCATCAAAAAATACTAACACAAATTTTCTAAGGAAGGGTTTGAAAATGGAATTCATCAAACCTTGAAATGTAGAAGGTGCATTGGTAAGGCCAAAATGCATGGCCAAAAATTCATAATGACCCTCATGAGTTCTGAATGTTGTTTTCAGAATGTCTTCAGTCTTCATTCTGATTTGATGATATCATGAACAAAGATCCAACTTGGTGAAGTAAATTGATCCATGCAATTCATCCAATAGTTCATCAATGACAAGAATGGGACATTTATCTTTAATAGTGAGCTTGTTGAGCTCCCTATAATCCGGACACATGCGCCATGATCCATCCTTTTTGTGCACCAATACTACTGGAGCAGAGAAATAACTTTGACTAGGTTGAATTATACCATCCTCTATCATTTATGCAACCATACGTTCAATTTCACTCTTTTGGGCATAGGGATATTTGTAAGGCCTGATGTTTGGAGGAACACTTCTTGGAACCAAATGAATAGCATGATCATGATCACGAATAGGTGGGAGACCTTTGGGAGTCTCAAATACCTTGGAATGATTGTCCAAGACCTTTTGGAGATCTGGAGAAATAGATGATTTCGATGCAGGAACCTCTGGTGAACATAATTGTGCAATTATGCCTCGTTGTTATTTCTTTAGAAGCTTTGTCATTCCATTAGAGCTGATTATCTTTCTTGGTTTCCCTGCAATACCTCTTAATTCAACTTCCTTTCCTTCCGAAGAAAATTTCATGAAAAGTTATTGAAAATAAAAGCTATTGTACACAAGGATTGTAGCCATTGGACTCCTAGTACAACATCATCACCACCCATTGGAATGGAAAGCATTGGGCTATTCAATACATATTCTCCCATGGATAGATTGATATTATGGCACTTTCCAGAGCAATTTATGGTTCCTCCACTTGCAACCATCACTTGACACTATGGTGCTAGATATAGGAAGTAATTCAATTCCTTGGCTATCTTACAATGAATAAAATTATGGGTACTGCCTGAATCAATCAACACTATTACCTTTTTCTTCTTGATATGTTTTTCTATCTTGATAGTTTGAGGAGTGGTAATTCCTGCCAATGCATTACAAGATATGGTCGGATTCATTTCTTCTCTCTCTAGGGATTGTTCATGGTGTATATCCTCTTCTTTTGACATTTCTTGTTCCTTTTCTTCTTCCTCTTCACAATCTATGTAAAATAATTTCTTCTTAGCACACGTATGACCTTTAGTGTATTTGTCATCACAACTGTAACAAATCCCTTTTTCTCTTTTTTCTTCAAATTGTTGGGGTGTCAACCTTGTAGGTTGTGGAAGGCTAGGGGAAACAAACACTTCCATCCTTATAGTAGTGAGTGGTAGGCTTCCTTGTTTCCATAACTTTTCTTTCCATTTTTCTTGCCAACTTGAATGCCTTCTCCAATGAGCTAGGTTCCCAAAGGAGAACCTCATGTTGGATGTTATCCTTTAAAGTCCTTATGAACACATCAATCCTATGCACCTTGGAATATCTATTACCCTTATATTAAATTTTTGGAAGTCCTCAAAGTGCTCCATCATTGAACCCTTTTGTTTGAGGTTTATCAATTGGCTAAAAAAAGTGTTGCTTTTTGTATCCTCATAAGGTGCTATCATTTCTTCCGTAAAAATTGTCCCAACTGACAATTTGTTTGCAAGAGAAAAGCCATCAATACCATACAGACTGATTTGGTTTCAAATATAAAGTTGCAATGCATACCTTTTGTGTGTTTTGCACATTATGGAGATTGAAAAATTGCTCCATCTGTAGTATCCATGTTGCGGGATCCTTGCCATCAAACTTCCTCATATCGATATTTGGAACATGGTGGGTCTTCAGTCCAATGTTAGAGTCTATGAAATCATGATTAACATTTCTTTTGTTCTCATCATGAGTTTCCTTTACTACCCTTTCACCATTAGTAATCATTTCTCGAAGAAACTTAGTCAGATCTATTTTCAAATCTTCCATGTTGCCTTTCAGTTTTTCTTCTATACCATCCATCTTAGCGTCCATGCCATTCATCTTAGCTTCCATTCCATCCATATTAGCTTCCATGCCATCCATCTTAACTTACATGCCATTCATATTAGCTTCCATGCCATTCATCTTAGCTTCCATGCCTTTCTTTAAACCATCAATCTTAGCTTCTATTACCTTTTGTGAGAGTGAAATTTGTTGCACTTGGTCTTGTAATTTTGATATATCATGTTGCATTTCTTCCTTTTCTTTACGATTCATGCTAGAGATTTCAGGTTGCTTTCTAGGTGTTTCCATTTTCTTTCTTCGGGTCATCAATTAATAAAAA